>BSBN01001367.1:2400000-4800000 GCA_027924645.1 Cunninghamia lanceolata | reverse complement strand
TTTCATTGCTTCTAACATATATAGATAGTACATATGCATAGAAAGGAAATTAATATCAAGAACAATGAAAATACGCAATACCCAGATGGAGAAATATCATTAATATCAAAATAGTAACATAACCATTTGCTAATTATTTATTGCAGGTCTGATAACACTTAAATACAACAATTTTGGAACCTTATTTTGGTATGGAAATATCCAAACCCTAGCAGTTCCAACTCTAAAGTTCCAAACAACAACTATACATCCCCAAATGCCTCTATAGATGAAAGTTGAGTCCCAAACCCTAGGTAGTTTGCCTCAAGGAGAGTCACGCCTCCCTAGGTGCACTGGTACTACTGGGAAAGGCTCAATAATAACTGCAATAAGCAATAAATATTCCTCCAAATCCCTACTCTTCCTTCCTTTATCCCAATGCCACCATTCTAGATGAATCAATAATGACTATTGATGTTGTGAAGCTCCAAATAGCAGTTGTGTTTTGCTTAGGATGGTATGGCCTCTTTGGGAGTGGTACGATCAACAAGGAGACTCTATGCACACCACAAATCTCTCACAAATCTACCTTATTTTGTCTCAAAATCTCTGCTCATCCACTACACTAAATATGTAATCAAAACCCTTACTCCAAAACTCTAGAAATTAACAATAATGCATTACCAACATAGCCCCTGTGTGAGACTATCAACAATCAACCTTGGGATGTCTTTCACTCCTATAGTTGATAATCCTAATGAGGGTTCTCGTCCTCACAAATGTAATGTCCCCTGTTTGGATATTCCTGATTTCTTTACCTACATACAATAATAATCACTAGAACGGGACATTAGAAATATTAAAGATCAATCAATTATGTAATAATCATTCATACTAAAATTCATCTTTCATGTTAAGTTCATCTATCATAGCATAATAATTAATGAGATTAATACTTCATAACATAAATAATGAGTTCAAATCCATAGCATAGTCAATATTTTTAATTCAATACAAATATTAACAAGCACGAAGTATACACACCATACATGAAGCATACACATAATTCACAAAGGAGACATAATCATTTCAGGGTTATTCCCAATGGTCAACCACATAATTAAATTCCATGAGAAAGCATATAGGGTGTCGGGATCCTGGTACTCCTCAACCAAGCCTAACAACGGGTGTGCCCATCCCAGATAATTCACCCCCTTGGCCCACAAGTGGCAGGAACTCTTGTCCATCCAACTTGGGGTGGCCTACTTGATGAAGGGACCAGTGCTGCTACTTGTCCCCTAATTTGCATTTCACATTTATTCCAAATGTGATGGCTTATTGGGTTAAAAGTACCTCTTGATGGATTTCAAGTTCGGTTCAAGGATTGTCATATATCCTTCTTTTCTGTTAACTTTTGTTGTATAGCTAATATATATGTACTTTCAGCCTATAAACCCATTTGTTTGGTAAAGACTTTTTACTTGCAGGCAACTTACATAATTCCCAAGTCTGATTTTTCAGCAAGGAGTCCATTTCTTTTTTCATTGCAAGCTCCCACTAAACCTTTGTATCCACCTGCATAGCTTCATCTATCCTTCTGGTTCACCAACATCTATTAACAAAATAGAATACAAAGAGGGAGAAAACCTTTCAGTAGGTCTACTTAGCCTTGTTGACCGTCTAACATTTATTAGAGTTTGTGGTATTTCTTGTTGTTGTTGCAGGGCATGAGGAACCACTAGAACATCACTATTTGGAGTATCATCCAACACCACATAATCCTTTTCTTTCTTCTCATGCTGCTGCAACTAATCTTTGTACAACACCTTCTCATTGAATACAACATCCCTGCTTCTCACAATTTTCTAATTTTAAAAATCCCAAAGCCTATAACCAAATTCATCAATGCCATATCCAATGAAGGTACATTTTTTTGATTTTGCATCTAGCTTGGTTCTATTTTCAGAATCTACATGTGCAAATGCTTCACATTCGAAGGTTTTGAGAAAAGAATAACTCACCTTCTTACTTGTCCATGCTTCCTCTGGAATACCACAACCCAAAGGAATTGAAGGACCTCTATTAATTAAATATACAACGGTGTTGATAGCCTTTTCCCACATGTTTAAAGGCAGCCCAACATGCAATCTCATGGTCCTTGCACACTCCATTATTGTCCTATTCATGCGTTTAGCCATTCCATTCTCCTGTGGAGTCCCTGGAACCATTTTCTGCCTACAAATTCCATTAAAGGAACAATAATTCTCAAATTCTTTGTTGCAATACTCACCACCATTATTAGATCTGAGACATTTTAATATTTTTACCCGTCTCATTCTCAACCAAACTTCTCCATTTCTTAAATGTTTCAAATATATCAAATTTCTGCCTAAGGAAGTAAATCCAAACCTTCCTAGTTGCATCATCTATGAATGTAACATAATACTAAGAGCCACCAAGAGAAGATACCTGAGCTGGTCCCCATACATATGTATGCACAAGCTCTAACTTTTCATCTTTCTTTTGTTTCCCATCCTTGAGAAAACTGACTCTCTTTTGTTTGCCATACACACAACTTTCACAGAAATCCATATTAATACATTTTAGACCTGGTAAAACTTTCTTAGAATGAAGTACCTTCATACCCTTTTCACTCATATACCCAAGTCTGTTATGCCACAGTGTTGTCTCAGAACTGCAGCAACTATTTTAGTCTCTTCCTGTGAACCCGCAGCAACTGTTCCTGAACCTGTTTAGTTTTTCTTTGCAACAACTAAATTAGATGGAACAATATGACCTATACAAAGATATAAGGTGCCTACTTTCAGACCTTTTGCTACTATTAAGGCACCTCTTGAAACCTTCCAATTTTTATCAGTAAATGTAACAATGCAACCTTCATCAGCTAGCTGCCCTGCTGAAATTAAATTCCTACTCAGCCTTGGAACGTGCCTTACCTCTTGTATTATCCAATGATTCCCATTCTGCAACTTAATCTTGATCCTTCCCTTTCCAACAATCTGACAGGGTTCGTTATCTCCCAAATAAACCAGCCCCAAACCCCCTTGGACATAATCAATAAAATAACTTCTATGGTGCGTAGCACGACATGAGGCCCCTGAATCTAAAACCCATGAATCATCAGCATTATCTAGGGAAAGAATCAAAACATCATCTTCAAATTTATTAATTACCACATTTGCCTCCTTATTGCCTTCTTGTTTGTCTCCTTCTTTATTCTTTCGAGACCAACAATCTTTCTTCAGATGACCTGGTTTCCCACAGTACCATCAATCCTTCTATCTTCTGGATTAGGACCTCTTGTCCTTTGATTTTCCTTGTGACTTCCCATGACCTCTAGAACCTTTTCCTCTCTCCTTAGATCTGCCCCTGCTTTCTGCATTCAAAACACTACCTGATGTGGACCCTCCTTAGCTTTTCTGTCACATTTCCTCGCTAAGGATAACACCAACAACATCAGATCAAATTTCAAAGTATTTGAACCATAGATAGAGTTACTTACAGCCATTACCAAGCTATTCCATCTTTCTGGCAAATAGCATAAAACCAAGAGAGCCCTCACCTCTTCATCAAATTTCACTTTTACAGAAGTTAACTGACTGGTAATTGTATTAAACTCATTTAAATGATCTGTGACAGATCCACCTTCAATCATTTTCAAATTAAACAAACGCTTCATGAGAAATACCTTATTTGTGGCTGAGGATTTTTTCATACAATTTAGCCAAAGCTTTCATCAATTCATATGTTGTCTTCTCTTCTATTATATTGAATGCCATAGATGGTGCCAGGCACAACCGAATGCTTCCCAATGCCTTTCTGTCCAGAAGATTCCAATCCTCATTAGTCATTGCTGCTGGTTTCTTCGCTATTCCTTCCAACGGCCTCCATAAATCCTTCTAATAGAGATAATCCTCCATCTGCATCTTCCATAACTGATAGTTTTGCCCATTGAATTTATCTACCTTCAATTTACCCTTGTCTGCCATTGCTCCTACTTAACCGTGAGACTCCCACTCAATCGTGAGACCTTGCAGACGATAATCAAACACAACCCACTTTGATACCACTTGTTAGGGTTAGCCGACAAAAGATATCAATTAAATGCAAATAAAGATTAAACATAGGAATGAAAATACACAGGAATAATAATAGCGAGAGACAAGTTTTAACGTGGTTCACCCAAACCTGGGCTACATCCACCAACAAAGAGTCCAATATTATTATCCAGTAAATCAAACCGATTACAACCAACAATCCTTAGAACTCAATACTATTGCAAAATGCTACAATACATCAACGAAAACCCTAACCCTTAGCCGCTTTTATCAAGCCTTATGTCGGTTACAAAAATAATAAAAAAATCGTTGGAGGTTTCAGGGGCACTGCCCCAAGCCCCCCGTGGGGGCGCTACTCCCGATCCCCCATGGGGTGCTGCCCCTCAATCCCGCCCTGTATCACGACAAAGAGCGCACCAGGAGCGCTACCCCTGGACCCTGCAAGGTGCGTTGCCCCTTAACCCCCATAAGGGAAGTTGCCGCTTGACCCTGTTAAATAATTTGGGGGGAAACTACACTGATAAAAGTGGGGTAAATTTAACATGAGTCTGATTAGGCTCCATATAACAACAACAATATATATATATATATATATATATATATATATATATATATATATATATATATATATATATATATATAAATATATATATATAAATATATATATATATATATATATATAAATATATATATATAAATATATATATATATATATATATATATATATATATATATATATATATATATATATATATATATATATATATATATATATATATATATATATAATATATGACTTCTTTTCAATGAAAATAACTTCCTTTGATTGCTAATTGATATCTCAGATATTTGTTGATTTGATTGATTCAATAATAGACTTATAGAACGATAGAATGATAGAATAATAGAAGGATATCTAATAAAAGGATGATATAATAATAGAATGATGGAATAATAGAATAGAATGATGTAATGATAAAAGGATAGAATGAGAGAATGATATAATAATCGAATAATAGAATGATGGACTAACAGAATGAGAGGTTGATAGAGTTATTGTATGATAGAATGACTGCAATACATAATTCTCTGCTGCTAACAATTATTGCATATATATTACTGCTGATGTATGCCTGTAGATTTATCTCTACTAAAATATTTATTTATTTCTTCTTGCTTGCTTCCTTAATGAATGATTCTGCTCTTAATCTAATAAATTTTCATTGTAAAAATATACCTTTCAATTCACACTGTATTCTTCTTTAATTCCTTCGTAATAGGAGGCAATTTATTGGATAGATGCATCCATTGGCAATAGAGGCAACCCTTAACTTATACACCATTTCAAATTGGTGTTCACAATGAAGGTTTAACTGTATCAAAAGGAGGTGACTTCTCATAGAGTCGGCCTTAAGTGACATTTAAATTTAATTTGTTTAAATCCTCACTAATGAGGTGCCTTTACTTAGGGATTTGGCTTTATCAAAAACAAATAGCACTACCTTACCCCTTTAAATATTTAATTTTCTTTCACTCTTCAAAATTGGTGCCAATCATCTACAGGTCAGAATAGAGAATTGATGTTCTTCATATACTCAAGTATAAAAATGTTTCTCTCATGGTCAGATTCTATTCATTCTTCTTTGTCTTTAATGAGTTGGCCTTACAGCATTGATATTGATCTTGTTTTGTTGTGACACTTGCTCCACAAAGTCGGCCATAAAACTAAATTTTAATCTAGTTTTGACACTAATACAAGGATTGGTTGGCCAAGTATGAGACATTTCAATCCACCCTACCCAAGATTGCTTGTCCTCAAGCAATCACAAACTAGGACACTACGAAAGTAATCAACATCCCAAATCAATACCCCTTAATGAATGGTTGTTAGTATGCTTGTCTCCATCCAACTACCAACATAGCCCTTTAAGATCATAAGGTTGATAACATTCTCTAAAGTATGAGGATAATGTACTGTCCAATATTCTTCTGGTTCATATACTTGTATTTCCCAATATTTCTCAACAACAAAACCAAGAGTTGGTAACTGGTAAGGTACATAATTTAAGACTAGTTTTCTCTCATTCTTAGAGAGAAGAAACAAGAAAACATCTTGTGATAGCATAGTTTGAAACCAAGTAAAGGAAGCGTCAATCCAGAGATCAGTTTCTTTTTTGGCATCAACTACATCTTCAAAGAACCAATTGGGTTGGATATGTATTTGTGAGAAGTACATTTCCTAGGGTTTGAGATTGTTGTGATGTTCCAATATTTGTAGCTAGTATATCATGACACATGATTTAGAAATCAGTTTTTGGTTGTATTTGTGCATTGTTGATTGGTTTGTTTCATTGAACATTTGATCGGGTATAGTATTACTGAAATTCGTAGAGGGAATTAGACAATTTTTTTGGACAAGTGTGTTGACATTCGTAGATTATGGGATCTACTTGGAGATTTTGTGCATCTAGTTGATGATAAGATGGTGACTTAATACTTTACATTGACGTAAACATGTTCATTGTACAACATATCAACTTGAGTTAATGAAATGGGTAGATTAATTCTACCTCATAATTTGTATTATTTTGTTGTATGACTGGCTTGGAGTTTTCCATGAAGTTTTGTTGATGGTCTCTTATTTCCTTTTATATTTGTATTTAAAGTGAAAACTGAAAAGTCAAGTGCGGTAGTCTCCTTTAATGTTGAGTGTTTCTTCTTTTCAACCCCTTATTAACTTTTGTTGCAAGAATAATTTAGATACAACTTTTGTATAGTGCAACAAATGTATTCTTTATTTTAAAGAATTATATTATTTTTGAATATATATATATATATATATAATGCTTATGGATAAGGGGGATTTCATTTTGAGCTCCGAATTTCTCTTCACCATGAAGTGGGTCTCGGCAGACCACTCAATGGTTTCCTATTCACACTCCGTACTCCATGAGGATGGAGAATATGGAAGAGTGTAGTTTGCACTTTGTGTGGTGGTCGTGCCTAGTGGGTAAGCCAAGTTTGGCGGCATGCTCTCCTTGAGAGCTAAAGTCAGGTGAGATAATGCCTATGCGAGAATAGTTGTTTATTGGAAGGGGTGTGAGACACACATAGAAAATAGGAAGGCATTCAAAAGAGGAACAACAAAGAGGCTAGGCATATACCAGTCGAGAGACAAAAAGACTTTCAGCTAGAAACTGATATCAAACGATACTTAGGTATTATCCATTATCATTGAACTATTTATGACAGTGTTAAGAATGTAGCATGTATAGATATTGCTATGTCGAACCCGTTATGGGGTCTGTTGTGTTGTGTTTCTATGACTAGAGGTGGTCGATAACACCTTGCTTTCTCTCCATTCATTATAGTGTCTATGAAACCTAGAAGTCTTTCATTTCTTGTTGGAACTGGTTCTTGGCATAAGCCAATAGGGTAATGACCGAGTTTGGTCAACACTTTAGGTTCTTACTATGATAATCACAATGAACAATACCACATCTATTATTTTTTTATGGCATTGTAGCATTTAATCTATTCGATGGTTTGTATAACCATCAACAACAAAATGAATTGCATGTCAACCCTCGAAAGAGTGCACTGTTCTTTTAATATAGTTTGAATGGGGTGACCGACTATGGACGGTACCACATGCCATGTATGATATCATAGTCTTCGAATGGAACCCTGGTAAGAATATAATGGTTTCATGATTGAATAGATTGCAGAGAATAATGTTATTACTATTTAATGCGATAACTATTATCATACTTTGCAATAAGTATCTTGTTATTTTATCTCAGTATGGGGATAAAACCCTAAACCAGTGGTGTTATGAGAATGTTTTGAAGTCAATATAAGGATGCTTTACTTTGTTAATCATAGACTCGTGATATAAGAGTTCTTATTATCATCGAGGTAAAAGGTGGCAAGACTTTGGTCAAACCATTCTTATTGTCATATATTGGATATTTTACTATCTTTATTTGTCAAGCCTATATTATTAAAGGGTTTCAAGAAAATGAACCTTCTTTATTGCTAAAATGAGCAACGAATGATATGACTCTATCGTCAATGAAAGAGTTAAACAAAAGAATCAATGTCTAAGTGGATTAGACAAGGATTTAGGAATCTCGTGAATAACCTTAGGAGAACATGCAAGGGTTATTATTATAAACAAAACTATTTTTGTGTCATGGGGAGACGTCGAAACCAAGTTATTTTGTAATATGAAATAGAGTGACGTGGAGTCACAGATTTTCGTTGCAGTGGCAATAAGTAAACATCTCTAAAATACTAAAGACCTATGTGTGGTTTGTTTTGATATTATACTCCAGATGTCAGAATAGTTGATGAGAGTCAATGAACTTTCATGATACCCATTAACTGGGATGAATTAAAATAAAAGTTACTATTGGATGAGATAACCTCTAAGTTGAGTAAGATGTGGGTGAACAATCGACTATGTTCACTGCGAAACATTTATATATATATGAAATATTTGGCCAAAGTAATGCATCTGTCTCTGCATGCATTAGTTGGTTCACTGTGCTCCAAATGGCGTAATCTTCCAGTAGTGTCATACATAGTTAGAGTGGATCTATAGTTGTATGAGCATGAAGAGTTATGGAGAACACAACACTAGAGACTCAGATGGAAAACCTATTGGCTCTCTATATCTATTCCCTTCGTGAAGGGTAGGGCCACTTCTAGGAAGGAAGTTATGTGCGGGACCGCCAGTCTGTGGTTGGAGGAAAAGCACTCGGGTGATGCTCTCCTTCCCAAGCAGATGACAAGCCGAGACTTATGAAGATAGATATCAAAACTCCAGAAACAGTACATTTTATTATTTTACTTGATAGTCAATTTCTATGTAAACTTGACATTATTGCCATGAGCAAAACATTATGTTTGTAATGTAAAGTAAACTCTCTTCATGCTATTTTGAACTTGAAATGCAAATGATTAATGTTAGTTAAACATGTGATTATGATAATCATGAGTTGATATTTTGTTTACTTGAGGGTAAATGGGAATGCTATTTATGGGTAATATGAGGTGACATGTTATAGTGTGATTGGATTGGAGTTTTCCATGAAGTTTTGTTGATGGTATCTTATTTCCTATTATATTTGTATTTAAAGTGAAAATTGAAAAGTCAAGTGCAGTAGGCTCCTTTAATGTTGAGTATTTCTTCTTTTCGTCACTTCTCATCTCTAGGTAAGAATGCAGGCCGTGTTATTCTAAGTGTTGATCCTAGGTAAAGAAGTTTTATTGTTTTCATAATGATTAGAAGAGGCATCCCTCCCATTAACTTGGTTGGGTCTAAGAGTGTTAATTGTGTTGTTCATATTTTAGAGGGTTTGTAGGAGTAATTGATTTGTTTTCTCATCTTGTTCCATTAGAGCTTGAGTTGTTTTTTTTTGTGTTCCATGAAAGCCCTTAATTCATTTCCCAATTGTTCACTCATTGTATTATTTCGAGTAGGGCTATTGTCTGCTACAAGTTTCCTTCTTTCTCTCTCCTAAGCTCATTGAGCTCTTTGTTTTAATTGCATTAACTATCTTTGATCCCTAGGATGGTAGGATCAATGCTCTAATACCACTTGTAATGTCCCCTATTTGGATATTCCTAATTTATTTACCTGCATACAATAATAATCACTAGAAAGGGACATTAGAAATATTAAAGATCCATAAATTAGGTAATAATCAGTTCATAGCATTATTCATATTAAAATTCATCTATCATTCATATTAAGTTTGTCTATCATAACATAATTATTAATGAGATTAATACTTCATAACATAAATAATGAGATCAAATCATCATAGCATAGTCAATATTTTTAATTCAATATAGATATTAACAAGCTCAAAGTATACACACCATACACGAAGCATACACATAATTCATAGAGCATAATTCACTGTCCAATATTCTTCTAGTTCATATACTTGTATTTCCCAACATTTCTCAACAACAAAACCAAGAGTTGGTAACTGGTAAGGTCCATAATTTAAGACCAGTTTTCTCTCATTCTCGGAGAGAAGAAACAAGAAAACATCTTGTGATAGCATAGTTTGAAACCAAGTAAAGGAAGCATCAATCCAGAGATCAATTTCTTCTTTGGCATCAACTACATCTTCAAAGAACCAATTGGGTTGGATATATCTTTGTGAGAAGTACATTTCCTAGGGTTTGATATTGTTGTGATGTTTCAATATTTGTAGCTAGTACATCATGACACATGATTTAGAAATTAGTTTTTGGTTGTATTTGTGCATTGTTGATTGGTTTCTTTCATTGAACATTTGATTGGGTATAGTATTACTAAAATTCGTAGAGGGAATTAGACAATTGTTTTGGACAAGTGTGTTGACATTCATAGATTATGGGATCTACTTGGATATTTTGTGCAACTAGTTGATGATAAGATGGTGACTTAATACTGTACATTTATGTAAACATGTTCATTGTACAACATATCAACCCGAGTTAATGAAATGGATAGATTAATTCTACGTCATAATTTGTATTATTTTTTTGTGTGACTGGCTTGGAGTTTTCCATGAAGTTTTGTTGATGGTCTCTTATTTCCTATTAGACTTGTATTTAAAGTGAAAACTAAAAAGTCAAGTGCGGTAGGCTCCTTTAATGTTGAGTGTTTCTTCTTTTCATCACTTTTCATCTCTAGGTAAGAATGTAGGCCGTGTTATTCTAGGTGTTGATCCTAAAGAAGTTTTATTGTTTTCATAATGATTAGAAGAGGCATCCCTCCCATTAACTTGGTTGGGTCTAAGAGTGCTAACTATGTTGTTCATATTTTTGAGGGTTTGTAGGAGTAATTGAGTTGTCTTCTCATTTTGCTCCATGAGAGCTTGATTTTTTGTGTTCCATGAAAGCCCTCAATTCATTTCCCAATTGTTCACTCATTGTATTGTTTTGGGTAGGGTTGTTGCCTACTACAAGTTTCCTTATTTCTCTCTCCAAAGCTCATTGAGATCTTTGGTTTAATTGCATTATCTATCTTTAATCCCCAAGCTAGCGAGATCAAAGCTTTGATACCACTTGTAATGTCCCCTATTTGGATAGTCATGATTTATTTACCTGCATACAATAATAATCACTAGAAAGGGACATTAGAAATATTAAAGATCAATAAATTAGGTAATAATCAGTTCATAATATGATTCATATTCAAATTCATCTATCATTCATATTAAGTTCATCTATCATAGCATAATTATTAATGAGATTAATACTTCATAACATAAATAATGAGATCAAATCATCATAGCATAGTCAATATTTTTAATTCAATATAGATATTAACAAGCACAAAGTACACACGCCATACATGAAGCATACCTAGAATTCACAAAGCAGACATATAATCATTTTAGGGTTATTCCCAATGGTCAACCACATAATGAAATTCCATGAGAAGGCATATAGGGCATCGGTAGCCTGGTACTCCTCAACCAAGCCCAAGGGCGGGTACGCCCATCCCGAATAATTCACCCCCTTGGCCCACAAGTGGCAGGAACTCCCATCCGTCCAACTTGGGGTGGCCTACTTGATGAAGGGACCAGTGTCGCTGCTTGTCCCCTACTATCCATTTCACATTTATTCCAAATGTGATGGCTCATTGGGTTAAAAGTACCTCTTGATGGATTTCAAGTTCAGTTCAAGGATTGTCATATATCCTTCTTTGTTAACTCTTGTTGTATAGCCTATATATATACTTGATATATTTCCTTTTGCTTGATTCTTATATGACTTCTTTCCAATGAATATAACTTCCTTTGATTGCTAATTGATATCTCAGATATTTCCTAATTTGATTGATTCAATAATAGACTTATAGAATGATAGAATAATAGAAGGATATAATAAAAGGATGATATAATAATAGAGTGATGGAATAATAGAATGATAGATTGATAGAATAGAATGATATAATGATAGAAGGATATAATGAGAGAATGATATAATAATCAAATAATAGAATGATGGACTAATAGAATGAAAGGCTGATAGAGTTATAGCATGATAGAATAGCTGCAATGCATAATTCTCTGCTACTAACAATTATTGCATATATATTACTACTGATGTATGCTTGCAGATTTATCTTTGCTAAAATATATATCTCTTTCTTCTTGCTTGCTTCCTTGACGAATGATTCTACTCTTAATCTAATAAATTTTCATTGTAAAAACATGCCTTTCAATTCACACTTTATTCTTCTTTTATTCCTTCGTAATAGGAGGTGATTTCTTGGATAGATGCATCCATTGGCAACAGAGGCAACCCTTAACTTATAGCTGCAATACATAATTCTCTGCTACTAACAATTATTGCATATATATTACTACTGATGTATGCTTGCAGATTTATCTTTGCTAAAATATATATCTCTTTCTTCTTGCTTGCTTCCTTGACGAATGATTCTACTCTTAATCTAATAAATTTTCATTGTAAAAACATGCCTTTCAATTCACACTTTATTCTTCTTTTATTCCTTCGTAATAGGAGGTGATTTCTTGGATAGATGCATCCATTGGCAACAGAGGCAACCCTTAACTTATACACCATTTCAAATTGATGCTCACAATGAAGGGTCAGCTGTATCAAAAGGAGGCGACTTCTCATAGAGTCGGCCTTAAGTGACATTTAACTTTAATTTGTTTAAATGCTCACTAATGAAGTGCCTTTACCTAGGGATTCAACTTTATCAAAAACAAGTAGAGTTGCCTTACCCCTTTAAATATTTAATTTTCTTTCACTCTTCAAAATTGGCACCAATCATCTGCAGGTCGGCTTGAATAGAGAATTGATGTTCTTCATATAATGGACTATAAAAATGTTTCTCTCATGGTCGGCTTCTATTCATTCTCCTTTGTCTTTAATGAGTCAGCCTTATAGCACAGATATTGATCTTGTTTTGTTGTGGCACTTCCTCCACAAAGTCGTCCATAAAACTAAATTTTAATCTAGTTTTGGCGCTAATACAAGGATTGGTTGGCCATAGTATAGGACATTTCAACAAAGACAAAGGAGAACCAAAGTTCAACCAGCAATAACATGTAGAATAATATTCCAGTATGCCCTTGCAAAATGAGCTCCAAAAGCCTTTTATCTCTTTCCCAAAACCTCACTCACCACTTGGGCTTTTAATTTTTACTTTTAATAAAAATGCCTTATGTCTCCCTTTTTGGATGGGATGCCACATTAAATATTTTCAACTTTACTTTATAAAAAAAGTTACTTTTCCCAAAGCTAGGTGCCCAAGTACATATAATAAAGTCACCTTTAATTATTTTTTATTAACGTTAAGTTAAATCTTTAATTTAACTTAATATCATTAATGTTAATTAAAATATGATATCTTTGCACAAACGGACATTGACGGGCATCTAATGAAGAACCCAACTATGCTAGAACATAACTGGTGCCACGTGACGAAGTCGGTGCCGACATGGTGACCCTCACTAAAAATAGTAAGTATGGACCAAGTGGCTAAAAATACTTCGAAAAGTGTCGCCATGAATCTCTAGATAGTTTTGAGCTCAATGCAACATCTTAAAGTGCCAAATGGATAACCTACCAAGTCATCAACTCCCCAAAGGAATCCCCTAACCATCATGTGAGCCTAGGGGAACCCGAGTGATAGGCTAACCATCACTATTTGTCGGAGCTTTGGAAAGGGACATTACAGTTCGCCCTACCCAAAATTGCTTGTCCACAAGCAATCTTAGCTCTTGATGTTGTCATATCTATTCATTCTCCCAAGTAGCATCCTCAACCGACAAATTCTTCCACTTCACAAAATATTCTCTAATGATCCTCTTCCATAGAGTGCACTCCCTGGTACCAATGATAGCCTTAGGAATAAGAGTTAATTTCCCTTCCTCATCTAGTGGTAGCAACTCTAAAGAAGGAACCACATTGTGCCCAAGCACCTTTTTAAGGCAAGAAACGTGGAAGACATTATGCACCCTACTTTCTGCCAGTAACTCCAACTCATAAGCCACTTCTCCAATCCGTTTGGAGATCCTGAAAGGGCCATAGTACCGTGGCTTAAGTTTCTCTGCACCACTCTTCTTGAGAGTGGACTATCTGTAAGGTTGCCGCCTCAAATACACCATGTCACAACTATCTCCAAACAACAAGTCAAAGAAGCTCCGGGCTTCATAGCCATAAAGTGCCACGAACGGTGACATTTTAATTGACATGGGATAAGTTGTATTAAACAATACTCGCCAAGATGTAACCACTTGATTCATGCTCTCTGCTGCCCTGCTATGTAGTTCCTGAGGTACCCTTCCACCCACTTTTTAAAAATTTCTATTTGCCCATCTGTTTGTGGGTGATAACTCATGTTGGGAGTGAGTTCTGTCCTACTCAACCTGAAGAGTTCTTGCCAAAAGTGACTTAGGAACTTGTTGTCCCTATCACTAATTATACTCCTGGGGAACCCATGAAGTCTAAAAACCTCCTGGAAGAACTAACCAACAACCTAAACTATTGTGTAAGTGGCTGAAATAGCAAAAAAATGAGCAAATTTTGTTAACCTATCAACCACAACAAAAATACAATCCTTCCCCTGTACCTTGGGTAACCCTGTGATAAAATACATCGAAATACACTCCCTCTTTTGCTTGGGAATGGGAAGGAGCTGCAACAGACCAGCTAGATATGAGTGCTCATGTTTGTTCTGCTAGCAAGTAGGGCACTCACAAACATACTTGAAGACTTCATTTTTTAGCCCTCTCCAAGTAAATCTCTCCCGGATCTACCTGTAAGTCTTGAAATAACCCAGGTGACCAGCCATGGGAGCATCATGAAATGTTCTCAGAACCTTCTGCTTAACCTTTGAATTGGGTACCAAGAATATCCTGTCCTTGTAAATGATGAGATCATTTCCAACTGTATATCTATCATATCAGATAGTACCCTTAATAATATATGTAGCCCAAGAATCCTTACCGTACTCAGCTAAAATCCACTCTTTCCAGCCAATTGTAATCTCTACTAAGGAACACAAGTGCGGTCTCCCGGATAGGGCATCAACAACAATGTTCCTCTTCCCCCTGACATACACAATGTCAAAATCATATGCCTAAAGTTTGCTGACCCACTTCTGTTGCTCGTCATTAAGGTCCTTCTAATTGAGGGAAAACTTGAGACTGTTGTGGTCATTTTTAAAAGTAAACTTACCTCCCACAAGGTATGGTCTGAATTTGGCTAAGGCATGCATAATAGCCAACATCTCCTTATCATATATGGAATATCCCCTCTCGGGACCTCTCAACTTTCAGCTCTCAAATGCTATAGGATGCTTATCCTGCATTAAAGCTGCACCAATTCTCTCTCCAGAAGCATCACATTCCAACTCAAAGGGTTTGGAGAAACTGAGAATGGCTAAAACTTGGAAAGTGCTCACTACCTTTTTGAAATGATAAAAGCAATGTTAAGCAGGTTTAGTCCATATGAAATCCCCCTTCTTTGTCAAGTCTATAAGCGAGGTAGGGTGAACCCATATAACTAGGTTACAATTGCATTGAGGAAGGAAAATTGTTTGGCCTAAAAAAATTGAATAGGTTCGATTGAATGGGGGTGTTCGACCGAACCCAACATCAACTCAATTCTTTGGGAGGTTTGATCGAAACCCCTTGATTGATTTTTAAGCAACAGGTTTCGATCGAACCCCTTTGAATTGATTTTTTAACATTTTTTTAATAGGGTTCGAATGAATAGGGGGTTCGAACAAATAGGGGGTTCGAATGAACCCCCATTCATTCGAATGGGTCATGGGGGGTTCGTTCGAACCCCCTTATTTTGCCCTTGCCCCTCTCCAGTTGTAAATTTATATAGATTTTTGGGTTTCGAAGCTCAGGTTGAGGATCAAAATGGAAGGAACTTGACAAACCCATATGGAGGATTTTAGTCCTCGAAAGAAGCTTTCTATCGAGTATAAATTTAATATATTGTGGTTTTATTATTAATTTTTTTTAATTTAATTAAACATAGGGTTTTCACCGAAAATCAAGCTCTCTGTTTTGTACATGTGGAAAAATAGTATATTACCAAAAATAATTATGAAAAATATCTATCCTCTTGGCATTCATGTCCTTGATCCAAAAAGAAAAAAAAATTGAATTCGGATACATACAAAAAAGTTATGCTTTACACAGTACACCTATGTCTAAATTGTAATTGATTTGACTTCAGAAGTTAATTAAAAGAAAAATATTCAATAAAACATTATGAAACCAAATGCATCCTCTAGATATCATATTTAAAAATCTAAATTCAAAAAAATTATAATTTTATCCTCCATAGAAAAAAAGTTGTGTTTTACACATTACACATCACTCTTTAAAAATGGTGTTTACTGTTAAAAACTAGTTATTGAAGGAGATGGAAAAAGAAATGCAATTTGATTCCAAAAAATTAAAAAATATATATACTTAGAATCTACAGACAAAATGTGACAAATCACTAGTTTACATCATCTTCAAATTCCTCACGGTTTAGCAACTATAGGTGTCTGAAAGTGAAGATTTTTTTCAAAATGTTCATTTCAATGTTAACTTTGGCCAAAAAATGTAACCCACTATTGTGGGATCACCCAGCAGCCCCCTGTGAAAAATTGTTGACAAACCTTATGCAGAAACCACATAATCCAAAGAATCCCTTGAGTTGTGAGAGATTCTTAGGTGGAGGCCAATCAATTATTGCTCTAATTTTCTCGGGATCCATTCTAACTCCCTCAAAACTGATAATGTGACCAGGATATAGGAGCTCAACCATACCAAATTTACACTTGGACTCCTTAGCATATAGAGATTCCCTTTCAAGAATGATCAACACCTCATCAATGTGTTTTAGGTGTTCCTCCGAAGTCCTACTGAATATTAGAATGTCATAAAAAAATATAAGGACAAACTTCCTTGATTGATCATGAAACACCATGTTCATACATGACTAAAATGTGGCAAAAGCATTGGTTAGGCTGAAAGGCATAACCAGAAAATCGAAATGCCCATAGTGTCATCTAAAGGTTGTCTTCTCCACATCCTCCTCTCAGACTCGAATCTGATGATAGCCAAATCTCAGATCGATCTTGGAGAAGTAACATGCTCCATGTAGCTCATTTATGAGCTCATCAATCCATGGGATGGGATACTTATTCTTGATGGTTTTCTTATTCAGAGCCCTGTAATCAATACACATACGTAAAGTCCCATCCTTCTTTTTACCTAGAACTACTGATGACATAGAGGGGCTCTTACTTGTTCTAATGTGCCCCATCTCAATGAGCTCTTTGATAGTCTTCTCTATTCATCCTTGTACCATTTTGGGTGTCTGTACGGAGTAGTGATTACCAGTTTAAAACCCTCCTCCAACTCAATAACGTGCTCAATGCCTCTCTCAGGAGGCCTCCGAAGAGGTATACTACTGAATACTTTGTTGTGCTTAGACAACAAGGTCTGAATATCAGGATGGTAACTCTATTTTTGCTATTACATGAAACTGTAGGCATGATAAGACACTTTGCTGCCCATTCCACTTGGTCATGTTTGGTAAATCTCTCCATTGTTCTAAAAGATACTACTTGTAATCTGCCATCAGACATCCCTCTGAGTACATGTTTCCTACCATCCACCTCAAACTTCATTTCCATAGTACGCAGGTTCAAATAGAACTCACCGATAGCACACAACCACTACATACCAAGAACTACATCCATCTCTCCCATACTCACCACATAGAAATAAGCTTTGAGTTCATAATCACTCAATTGGATACTTAGATTTGAGATCTTCCTTTTACAAGTAATGATGAATCCATCTACTATCCAAACTCTGAAACCCTCAAAGTCTTTAGTTTCGAGACCTCTCTTCACCACAAGCCCCTCATCATTGAAATTGTATGTAGCTCTAGTGTCAAGAAGAGTGACGATCCTCTGACCACCTAACACCCCACGAATCCTAAATGACCCCTCTTTCTGAATGCTAGAGAGGTGGTTGCTGGGCTCTCTTCCCCTTGCTCCTTATCTGACTCATCAGAGGAGTTCTCCCTCTATGAATTCTCTGAAATTGCATGCTGATTAGAATCTTTATCTGCTGATTCTTCAGCTGAAAAATACTCCATCTGTTTAGCCTTGGCTTGGGTAGCACACTTGGGCATTGGATCCCAAGGCTCCCTGTAATAGAAACACAATTTCTTTCTTATGAACTTGTTGAACTGATCATTATCTAATCTCAAGGGTCCCTTCTTGGGTGGATTGAAATCTATTTGGAAAGGTTCTTGTCCTTGTCTTTGTTATGAAAGAAACCCTTAGTCTAAAATTTGTTCCTTGAGGTGGAAGATTCCATGTCTCTTGCTTTCTTCAAAGCATCCTGCAAAGAAAGTGGATTAAGGGCTTTAATCCAATCTCTCAAAGGATCAGACAACCCATCAATAAATAGAACAATCAATTTCCTCTCAAAAATATCAGTCACCACCATAGATAACTTTTGGAACTCATAAATGTAAGTATCCACTGAACCCCACTATTTCAACTATGCCAACTCCTTAAATTGCAACTCAAGATCCCTTTTGTCAAATCTATCCATCAACCTCTCAGTAAAATCTACATAAGAATTAATCTGATCATGGCCCAACGCGACCATCCCATGGTGCCACCATTCATGGGCACTACCATCTAAATGAAGAGCTACTTATGTAATGGCTTCATCCTTAGGCATAGGATTGAGCTAAAAATAGTTATCTAACCTGTGTACCCAAGCTCTAGCTGTAGTTTTCCCCAAGCCATTGAAATAAAGAATAGATAGCTTACTAACCTTCTTTTGTAATTCCTGATTATGTAGTCTACCACCCCCACCTCTATGGGGTCTATGCCTCAATCTGATATCCATATAATCATGGAATAACATCTCAACCTAAAATTCTACCCCTGAATCCCTCCAATCCCTCCTTATTTGGTCCTGTAACTCATACTATGTGGGTTCATTAACAACTGGAGGGTTATCACATGGAGGAAGGTTAGGCATACAAGGCCTAGTGTTTGTTGTTCCAGCCATAGAATGCTGATTTGCAGCCCTATTGCTAACTGAACCATCCCCATTTTCACAATTCCTTTCATTGCCATTACCATCACCATTTCTTCCATTGCCATTACGATCACCATTGTTATTGTTGTTATTGTTATTTCTTGTCATTTGCTGCACCAAAAGGGTACAAAGTTGATGCATATTCTGTTGCAAATATCGTTGTCCCCTAGTAAGATCATTTAGGATATCCCTTGTACTCGGTTCACCCTAATCTCTATCACCCATATTTACTTCAACCTTGTCAACACCTGTAAAAGGACCTATATGTGTTGGGACTTCAAGGATAGGGTTTGATATGTTTCTTCTCAAGTAATATTAATGAGTATTAGGATGCATTACTCAAGAAATTCATTGCATGTTCACCACTTCAACTGCATAGGATGATAAGAAACATTTGTGCTCTGATACCACTATAATGTCCGACCATAGTTTTTTTCTTTTTTCTTTTTTCTTTTTTGTTTGATGATGTGTTTATATGTTTTTTTTTGCATTATTTTTATTGCTCATAACATATATAGATAGTATAGATGCATAGAAAAGAAAGTAATATCAAGAACAATGGAAATACACGATACCCAGATGGAGAAATATCATTAATATCAAAACAATAACATACCCATTTGCTGATTATTTATTGTAGGTTTGATAACAATTAAATACACCAATTCTGGAACCTTATTTCAGTATGGAAAGACCCAAAACCTAGCAGTTCCAACTCTGAAGTTCCAAACAACTATACATCCCCAAATGCCTCTATGGATGAAAGTGAGTCCCAAACCCTAGGCAATTTGCCTCAAGGAGAGTCATGCCTCCCTAGGTGCACTAGTACGACTGGGAAAGGCTCAATAAATATTCCTCCAAATCCCTACTTTTCCTTCCTCTATCCCAACACCACCATTCTAGATGATTCCACAATGAATATTGATGTTGTGAACCTCCAAACAATAGTTTTCCTTAGGATGGTACGACCTCTTTAGGAGCGGTATGACTAGCAAGGAGACTCTATGCACACCACAAATCTCTCACAAATCTGCCTTATTTCATCTCAAAATCTCTGCTCATCCACTACACCAAATCTACAATCAAAACCCTTACTCCAAAACTCTAGAAATTAACAATGCACTACCAACAATCAACCTTGGGATGTCTCTCACTCATGCAGTTCATGATCCTCATGAGGGTTCTCATCCTCACAAAGCCAAAGGAGAACCAAAGTTCAACCAACAATAACCTGTAGAATAATATTCCAACACACCCTTGTAAAATGAGCTCCAAAAGCCTTTTATCTCTTTCCCAAAACCTCACGCACCACTTGGGCTTTTAATTTTCACTTTTAATAAAAACACTTTATGTCTCCCTTTTTGGATGGGACGCCACATTAAATATTTTTAACTTTACTTTATAAAAAAAGTCACTTTTCCCAAAGCTAGGCGCCCAAGTACATATAATAAAGTCGCCTTTAATTATTTTTAATTAATGTTAAGTTAAATCTTTAATTTAACTTAATATCATTAACGTTAATTAAAATATGATATCTCTACTCAAATGGACACCAACGAGCATTGGATGAAGAACCCAACTATGCCGGAACATAACAGTTGCCACGTGACGAAGTCGGTGCCAACATGGTGACCCCCGCTAAAAATAGTAAGTGTAGACCAAGTGTTCAAAAAGCGTTGCCATGAATCTCTAGATAATTCTGAGCTCAATGCAACATCTGAAAGTGCCAATTGGCTAACCTACCAAGTCATCAACCCCTCGAAGGAGTCCCCTAACCATCATGTTAGCCTATGAGAACCCGAGTGATAGGCTAACAATCACTATTTATTGGAACTTAGGAAAGGGACATTACATGTTTCTCTATGAGTTCCCTTTGCTCACTTGACAACCCTTTTACTACTTGTGCCCGAGACTTGACCTCTTCAATTTGATCTCTTCACTGATTTTCTTTTATCTCCATATTTTCAATTGTAGATTGTATCCCTTTTATTTGCATTGTGTCCATGCCTTTCGACACTTTGGTTTATTTTATTATGTTATTTTTAGTTGTTCTAAATCTTGTTTTATCACAATTATCTCTTGCCGCCCCTTTTCTATGATGTTTTGCAACTTTATTACTTGCTTCTTGAGTAGTTGATTCTCTTTTACTAACTTCCGGTTGTATTTCACTTCGTTGTTCTCTTATTTCCCCTTTGCTTCTATATCTTCAAGCCTACTTTTCATGCTCAACAACTCATTGGCATATAATGTTAGTGACCACACTAGTGTGTAGATGTGGGGTTATATAGATCCTTGTTTTCTTGGATCTCTTCATCCATTTCCCATTTGTTTGCTAAGTATGTTTTCATTTCACTTTGCTTTGCTTCTTTTACCTTTTGAAGTGACATGTTTACTTTTACTTTTTATTTATCTTACCTTTGTGTTGTTTGCCCTTCTTGTATTTGTTGCATTTTCCCAGTTAATGCTAAGATGTTGTGGGTTGTTCTTGGCAAAATCACTAAGATATTTTAATTTTGTTTCATTTTCCAAGTTTGCCTATGCTTTAGGATGCCCTTATACTATTTCACATTCACATATATCAGTGTTTCTCCTTTGTCAACCATGTTGTTTTGTGTGTATCCTAGCAAGCAAGGCCCCTCAAATTATTCGTTAATTGTCCTTGTGTGAGGGTTCAAATTGGGGTGTGAGTAGACAACCAAGTGACTAGTCAGAGGTTGGAAAGTGTGGTTCCATGGCATTAATAATCCCCCCTGAGACACTATCTCTAACACTGAACCTTGTAGTTACACTTGGGGCCCTTTTATGGATTCATTGTTGCATACTATTTATTCATTGGCCCTATGATTTCCGTATTTTTATTTACCCTCACAATGTTAATTTCTTCTATGGCAAGCCTCTTATCCTTGGGTTCTTCTGTTTGACTATTCCCCCTTGTTTTTTTTTTATTGGTTAACCCAGGGTGGTCCTTGCGTCCCAGCCCAACGCCCAGCCCTCCTTAACCTTGGGCTACATATTGCCAAGTTGGGGACAGGAAGGGGCGAGCTGGGGCAAGACTAGTCCATTGGAAATGTATGCAACCACCTACAAGCCACATGCATCGGTTAATCCCAGGCCTCAGAGTTGAATCCAAGACCTTAGGGAGCATACCCAAGATTCAAGCCAACTCCGCTACCCGTATGAACTGACTATTCCCCCTTGTTACTCTTTCAATGGTAAGCCTCTTATCCCTAGGTTCTTGGACTATTCCCCCTTGTTGCTCTTTCAATTTAGTTTAGTGTGGATTGTCTTAATTTCTATGGGTTACCCATTCCCTCCACAAGATTCCATTCAATACCAGTTTCTCCAAATAAAACAATAAATTAGGTAAGATACAAGTGAAGAAGTTCATTGGGAATGCTTTGCTTAGGGAGACCTGCAACTCACTCTCTCTAAAGCAGCCAAGGAAGTAAACCCACGCACGATTTGTAATCATGAAGCGGCGAGTTCCGCGCTACGAGAATTTAATTCCGAAAAGGAGAATTTTTTATTCATAAAAAGCTCCATGGGACCATGGCCCAACGTGCCTGAATGTAAAAAATCCCTGTAAACAAGTCAGAGGCGAAAGGGATTCCTGGGGAAATGAAAAAAACTGAGGCGTATTACCTACTTAACAAAGATTGTGTCAACTTTCTTAATACATTGAAGATAAATCCGTGTTTTTGTTTTCAATCCAAGTATGAAAAATTCCTTCCTTCCTTCCTTAAGCTATATGTATGGGAGAATCTTCAAAGTTTACTGTGCAAACAACCGATAAATCATTACGGAAATCGTGCGGTCAGTTGAAAGGGATGGTCGGATTGGAAATTCTCGTGTTTTGGTGAAGAGGAGATGGCGTGTGGGAAAGTATAATCCATGTGAGAGACAAGAAGCCACTGCTGCCGCCGCGCCTGTCTCCGTCCCTTCCACTACCGTTGCCTTGGGCATTTATGCTACAAATTGCCCCAATTCCTGCTAAAATTTCTGTTAATTTGTTAGTTTCGATTCCCCAACCCGAACCTTGGAGGCTCTCAACGAATAATAAAGCCTGTAAGTTAGAGCAATTCAGAGGTTGAGGAAGGGAGAATTGGGGTAATGGAGCTGGCAACCGTCTCTGTGTCTCGGCACTTCCCCTCGGCGATGTGTTGGCAGGGGAAGCAGAATTGCTGGATTCCTCGAGCAGTGGCGGCTAGAGGTGGTGTTGAGAGTGAAAAAAATTGTTCAGAGATAGAATGGGAGAATAGAACTAAATTTTTACCACTAGCTGTAATACAAACTTCGATTTCAAGCACAAATCACAATATCAGTTTTTCCATTTATCTTTCTTTTTTTTTTTTTTTTTGTGTTTTTTGGACAACTAGATAAAGATGTCGCTGATTAGGTTACATTGTTGATACCCAAAACCCCAAACGATAGCTTTAAGCTCTTAAATTACATATGAAAAAAATCCAAACAATAGCTTAGGGTGCATGAAGTTAGGGTGGGTGGGTACTAGATCCTCCCCTAAGTGCTCCAATCTTCGTTTTCTATTACTTTGAGAGTAGTTCAATGGTATAGTATGCTAGCATGCTTATGGAAGGTCGTAAGTGGCTGCGTTTAAACATCCACGGTTTTTAATATTTTCCTTTTTACTAGCAGTTGCACTAAATTTGTGCGCAACAGAGTAGCCGATAGGGTATATCAAACCACGAATCTTATACGCAGGAGTATGCAAGAAGAAAGAAATAGTTAGATGGCAGCTAGTATTAAGAAGTAAACAGGAAAGTTTATATAGGTCGGACATATTATTGTTACACAGTGTTTATTTACCGTCACATATACAAATAATGATCTGTAGTATACCATAGCGTTACACAGTGTTTATTGGGTCTTTTACTAGTCTACATCATCTGAAAGTTATTGTTATGTCACACAATTTGTTGAGTGGTGAGATACCCAAGGATATGGTGAGTGTACATAAATTGTATTCTTGCTTTTAATGAGTCTTCTATGAAGGTATGTAATGTATTAGTACCTCCTTCATGTAGGTTTCCCTTGTTCTTTTCAAGTATTCAGGAGTAACCAAGTACTTTTTAAAATTTAAATATACCTAAAGAACCAAATTGAAGCTTAACTAAAGACTTTGTACTGTAAATGAACGAAGTACAGGGACCTAAAAACTCGATAAATATACATAAAATTTGCAAAAACACATTATAATAAATTAATGCCATATAGTCATGTTCAACCAAAGCAATTCGTACAATATAACATGAGATAAAGCTTACTAATTACTGAATAATCAATTTCGAACTTTGTAAATACAACCTTATGTATGATGAAATATATATATATATATATATATATATATATATATATATATATATATATAATGTTATCTATACAATATTACATTAGAGGATATAAGAAAAAAATAGTACATTGAAGGATATAAACAGAATCTGACCTGTATATGCATTTCTGTGATACAGTACAATAATATTTAGTGGAATTCTATAAATATAACTCTATAAATGCAATCACAACTATACAATCGCCTTTGGTGAAGGGATGTAACCCACCTCCTATAATTTGATCATGCTGGAACGGACGAGACATTTTTGCATGAGTTATGGTGATTTGAGAATGTTGTATTTCCACTGTAGATGAATAGTCTTGACAGAGGGGGTAGAATTCAACTCTTGGTAGATTGTAGTAATTGTGGTTGATGAGGTGGTTTGTAAAACTTTGGACAAGGCGTTGTGAGAAACCTGCTTTAATTTGGTTGAAGAATTCACACATATTGTCCTCCAAGATAGGTCCATAACGTTGTACATGAGTTGCAAGAGGATATCTGGCAAAATATATACTATTTACTACGCCTATGGAACAAAGCTTTAAAATATTGTCTTTGTTTTTTCTAGACTAGTGTTGTATAGCTACATGGAGGACAACAATATCAATAAAATGTTCATTTACAATGTGAACAGTAAAGGGACCATCTTCCAATTATAGTGTCCGCAGTATAGAATGTTCGTACCCCTCAATGTAGAAGTGTCAAGTGTTATACCATCTTGAAAGCAGCAAATGCATGATGTCAGAAGGAAGAGTTAGTCCATCGGGTTTGGCCATTGTAATGTCCAAGACTTGGTGTCTGTGAGAAAAGATCGATGGTAAGGATGAGTTAAGTTCACTTATTAAGACAAAGTTACACTGACTATATAACAACTATATTGAACATTGTAAGTGTAAAACATGAGACAACAGCAATAGTAAACTTTTCTGGAAGCATGGCCGGGTGCAAGTGAACCCCGTCAGAAAGGACAACTTTATACTATTCCAATACCTGGCCAAGAGTGACGAGCTTGTTTAAAGACACAATCTGTAGTTGTGGAGATGTAAGTACATCTCCAGCACTCATCATTTGTATTGTGTTTGGATTTAGCATCTGTTCCATTTGTTGGAAAGGACAAAACACTGGTTTTCAAGTTACAAGAAGAAAACAAATCAACAAAGGTCAAATAAGAAAAAGATTTGAAACAAATGCTTTTTGGTATTTCTAAAGTTTCAAAGGCACGATGGAAAAGTGCTAGTCAACGATTTAAATTTTGTTTTTTAAAGAAAATTGGTTTCATTGCCTCATGACATGGGGGTGTTAACATATTTGCACATTCATAACTCCCCATTGCGAATTCCTACTTATTTACTAATAATTATTAATTACGAAAGCACTCACCCATATGCCCTAACATTTACTAAAATGGAAGGCCACAATATACGCTTGAAAAAGAAATCTAGTTTGTAAGGGTTCAAAAAATTAAGGAACTCTGGCTTATAACAGAGCCAGCTGATATATTAAGTTTCAATTTTCCAAGAACAAATCAGATTGCGCCATTTTGAATAAAAATCTAAATAAAGAGGTATTAAAATCAACTTTTTAACTCATATTTCCTTTGTGTATGCAAGAGCGACATTTTGTCTAGAAGTCACAAAACTACATACAAATTGTAAGATTATTTGCATACCTTTTTCAAACAGACTAAAAGTGCAGTATGCAAAGAAGCCTCTAAGAGGAAAGAACAGCTGTGAACAACAACAAATATGCTTAAGAAACTGAATAGACAAATAACAATAATCAAATTTAAAAAAGTAGCTTGAGTTTCTTCAAAAAATAAAATACCATAAAAAAAAAAGAGGCAGTTCAATTAGAAGCATTGTATGATAAGTTTGAACATATTAAACATTGTGAAAAAATTGATTGGAAACAACACAAGTGTGTGCAAGAGCGGTATTTTCTCTAGAAGTTGCAAAGCTACATATAAATTGTAAGACTATTTGCATACCTTTTTCGGACAAACTAAAGAAGCTTGAAATAGGAAAGAAGCCTCTAACAGGAAAGAACAGCTATGAACAACAACAAATATGGTTAAGAAACTGAATATGGTTAAGAAACTGAATAGACAAATAACAATAATAAATTCAAAATAGTAGCTTGAGTTTCTTCGAAAATAAAATACTAATACTAACATACCAAAAAAGAGGAAAAAAAATTTGCTTGGAAGAAGCACAAGATCCAAGAGGATTTGCATACTTTTTTTAAGAGAACAAAAGTATACCGAGGAGAATAGGTGTGGATGGCAAGCAACAACTGTGTACGACAACCAATATGCATCATAACTGAAATAGACAGGGCTCTATGAAAAGAAGTAAATTTCAGAGTATGTATCAAAATAAAATGCAATTATTATTAGATGACATATTTTCATTCAACCTTTCTGAAGTTTCTACATATAAAACTCAGAGCACCTCTTTTTCTTCCTTTGGATTTTTTACATTCTTGGAAAGAATTTTAGGACATCCAAAACATTAGTATTATTATACTTAATAATAATAGCAGTATTATATTGTTATAATTAATAGTAATAACAATAATATACTAATATTATTATTTTAATAATAGTAAACAGCCTCTTTAAAAAGGTGAATGGTCTTCTATGTGCATTCAAAATAGGCCCTGAAAACCCTTCTGGAAAGCTATATAACTGGAAATTGCTTTGACATCCTTTGTGTCTGTGAGAACCTCGTTTTTAATTGTCTTATTCACATATTTGTAACTTATGGTCAAATTTATTTGTTTGCAAATTTTTAACTATATAGTCATAATAGGGTGCCATGGAAATGTGGGTTGTAGACAGGGTTGCAAATCTTATCAGAGTAACTTATGCTCAAATTTATTTGATTGCAAAAGTTCTAAGGTTCTGGTCTACCAGCAATAATTATGGTTAGCATGTAAGTGCTATAAGGGACTTTGTTTTTTCTTCCTTCAAAGAGTGCCATAGGCGGCTTCCCACCTTAGCTTTATCTAGGAGGCTTAAGAACAGTCCTACTGGCCTTTTATGTGCATTCAGAACAACCTATGAAAACGCTTTTGGAAATCTATCTAACTGCGAACTGGCAAGAGAAACACAACATTTTAAGAACCTTGTTTTTTTCAGGAAATGGCAAACCTAGATTTTCCATCAGTTTCTCAACACTAAAAAATGTTTATACATTCCAAACTGTTACAAACAGTCTGTTTAAAATAGATTAACAGCAATAAAATTTAGAACACGCCAAAAGTAAATTTGCCATCGCTTGCTGTAAAAAAAATCACCTGTAGAAGGCGTATGCTAGAGAAGTTGAGCAGTGCAAGGGAAAATGACAATGCCTAATGAAGGCAAAATGAAGGCGGACATTACTAATAAGAATGATTATGTTAAACCTAGACTGGGCATCTATACCGAAGGCACCAACAAAACTGAACGTGGCATGCAGAGCGGCCAACAGAAGCACTGATACCTTCAAATAGACCCATAGTTAAATAATAATTAGAGCATTCTGATAGATCACTAATAATAATAAGGCTCACATTTCGATATATTACTATGAGAGGCAAATCCGCATTTAATTAATAATCTTAATACTTAATAAAAATATCCGACGCTCTCTTTTAAGTTATGAAAAATTAGAAATTTCAATCTTTTATTTAAAAACCAACATCGAAGCAAGGAAAACCTGGACGACAGAAGTCACTTTGCACCGCTGGAAGATAGCAGGCGCCACGAAATGGAAAAACACAATGATGACATTTCCCGTATCCGGCGTCTCACATTTCCCGGCGTCCGACGATTTCCAAGATTTTATTTGAGGTAGGGAAAATTAGAAAAAAAACATTGTTACAGGGTTTAAAATTGATTTCCCGGCAATGGACGACAAGAGTCACTTCCCGGCACTGCAGGATAGCAGCCACCACGAAATGGGAAAATGCAACAGGGACACCATTTTGCGGGGCATCTGACGAATTCTCGGGGCTTTTCAAATACTTTCAATTAAACAGAGCGCCGGAAGCATATCAGGCACTGTGAAATGGAAAAACGGAAGGACACGATTTTCGGGGGAACAAAACTACTTTCCGACGAATGAAATTATTTCCTGCGTCTGACATTTCCCGGCGTCCGACGATTTTCAGGAGCAAAAAGCTCCCACTAATAGCCTATCGGCTAAAAATAGGATGAGAGGCTGTGTAAGTTGTTTGTCAACTAGTTTTTTACCACTCCTTAAATTTTTGTAGTGCACTTCTCGCCTAACCTCTTTCAACATTCATGGAGTGAATATACCGTTGAAACAAGAGAAGTGCATAAGGTCTACTTGTATCTAGAAGTCCTATGATGGCATTTTCGCCAGAAGAAGACACATTCGGATAATCGAAGGACATGCCCGATTGCATTTGTAGAAAATCCCATGACTGTGTTGTATGAAGCTCCAAAACTAGATCAGGGAACACTGATTCTACATCTGCTTTCTCTGCAATAGAAATAAAATAATATTGTAGACAGATACCTAAGACTACAAGTGTCAACTGAAAGAACAATTTTTGGTTTATTCATCGTACCAACCAATGCATTAGCTTGTTGAGCGGACAACATTGCTGAGAATCCAGTAAAAGCATAGGTATAGCTAAGTATAAGGGAGAGGGGCCACTTGCCGCCCACGCCCCAATAACCGCTATGTTTTTAATCACTTGACCCACCAATTAAATTTTTAAAAAGAACCAATACATGTAAAATACCAACCAAATAAATTAACACAAATGCACCAATACATGTTCGCAACATTTGTTCATGTTCACAAATGCACCGATACATTTGAAAATTAACCAATGAAATTAAGACAAGTGTACAAATGTGATGGCGAGCGGTTACCGGCACATCGATGCGGATGTATGGAGCGACATGTTGAAATGACCATTTTTCGACCCATGTGCACATAACACGTCCTACAAGGAAATGTATAAGTGCCCAGACGCTAAAAGAATAGCTTTAAGCTCTTCGGTCACATACGGAAAAACCCCAAAAAAATCGTCGAAATTCAATATGTCTAGCTATGTGCTTGACGTGCGCGAAGTTAGGGTGGGTGGCTACTGGCCCCTCTCCCTTAGCTATGGAAATTTGGGTCACCCTCTCCTTTGAATTTGGGCAAGTCTAGAAGAGGACGAGGCAACATGATGTTGTGAATGTTATAGTCCAAAGGATCTTTAAGATATTCAAGGTATGTTCCAGTGAATTGATTTATAAATGTCGAGTTCGTACGAACAAACATCAGCCCTGTGGGAGTAGAGGTTTGATTTTGAAATGTCGAGTTCATATCAGTAAACATTAGCCCTGTGGGAGCAGAGGTTTGATTCTGAAATTTTTTTTGATGTGTAAGTTGAAAGTTTGGTGGTGTCATAAAATTTTGTGTTGCATTGACACTACTTGGTTGTTTTGATTTTGAGGAGGCATCAAAGCTTTGTTTTCAGTGTTTTACGTATAAAATTTAAAGGGAGGAGTTGAGTTGCCCCCTGGCTTGGTTCTATGAACATATTTCTTCACATTCTTGGTCTTTCAGGTTGCGACTATTCAACAACTCCTGCCTCTAGAGTTCTAATTCTTTGAACTAATGTGTCTATGATGTTGGCAAGAGTGGCTCTTTCTATTTTTTTATTTAACTATTTTGTAGTGGCTTGTCTTGAACCCTGTTTCGAGAAGCCCTATTTGTTTCATTATCTGTCGACACTTGTTGTGCCACAGATCTTGTTTGGTAGGCCACGTGAAGGGCTTCTCGTGCCTCACGTGCTTTTGGCAAGTTCTTGTCTAGATGACCAACTTTGTCATTAATTTGCATGGTTGTCTCTCTATATGTTTGAACAAGATGGCCATCTAGATGAACTTCTGACTTTGGTTGGGACAATTTGGTTGTATGATTACATCTTGGTCCCAAGTAGGATTGTTAAAGGTTAAAGATCTTCATATATGGTTGATTTTGGTTGGGACAATTTGGTTGTATGATTACATCTTGGTCCCAAGTAGGATTGTTAAAGGTTAAAGATCTTCATGGCCCAGGGCAAGGACATTCATAGTCATAGTCCTCATAATCAAAATAGTTTGTTATAGGTGCTAGAGGATCTGTAGGTAAAAATTTCAAAGGATGGAGTGATCGGGTCACTAGAGGGGATGCTCTCCTGAGGTCTATCCAAATCTGTCATATTCAGGGGTGTTATGCAACACCTCAAAATAAATGGAGTGGATGTGAAAGAGTGGTGTTTTAAAGGAAAAATGAAGCAAAAAGAAGATGAAAAGAAGAAAAGAATCAAATTGGAAAGAAAATGAGATTTGAGCAATAGGGACACAAAAACTATAGTAGAAGCTTTTATTTTTCACGTTTGGTTCACTAAAATATGTGGTATCTAGAATTGGACCCAAAGCATAATGCAAATTAGTCAGACCCTGAGACAACACATGGGGGACCGGGAACCCTTACAAAGGCAACCTTCTAGTCACTCCTACTCTCGTGCTAGTAGTTAGTCAAGTGACAACGACACTAAGGGGCTATCCATCTCCCTCGGGAGCAGGACCTCATGAGTCTTGGTCATGGTGATTATGATTATATATTGGGCATCTGTGTCACTTTCACAGTGATTACTATTGTCGGTTTGTTGTTGTTGTATGAGATCACATAATTGAAGAGTTAATTCTTGAATCATATTAAGATCTTCAATTTCTTCTTCTCTTAAGAATCATAACTCTTATGCAACTTCTTGGTAAAACCTATCAAAGATCTGATCTTGAATCTCAAAGATTCAATTAAGCTGAGTTACTAGATTGTCTTGTCTAATTTGTCCTAATATTTTGATTTGTTCTTCAATGTATTCCTCTGTGATGTTTTCTTGTTCTAGGTTCTCTGTGTCAATTGGGTTGATGAATTCTTCAAAAAGATTTGCTCTTATCTCCTATAACATGCGTTCAACCCATTCCTCTCACACTAGGTCACATCAAGTGCTTAGCAGAGAGGATATGAGTGTTGAATGGTTTATATTATGCGATGTGTTTTTCTATGCCTTGGAATGAAACCAAGGGCTTATGTTGCTAAGTTTTAAGTTGAGTGCCTCGTGATTAAAATGAGGGCTTAATGCTTAAATGTGATAGCTTTGTGTAGTTGGGTATGAAATTTTTAAATGGAAACTAAACTATATGCATGCATCCAACTTTTTTTTCTTTTTCTGGATTTTTCAATGTTATCTAATTATTACGAAAAAGAGATGTATGTAGATTAATTGGATTTCCCTAGATGCAATTTTTACTATATTTTTGTATTTTTGATATTGATATTACAGTGATCTTAATTAAATAAAGAGAAATATGCAATTAATCTATGGATGCAAGAAGAAATTAAGAAGCAATCCTTTCCCTTACTAAGAAAGATTTTGAAATCAAGAGGAAATGAAGATTTACTTCTCCAAAGGCAAATTGTTTTCTAATTACTAATAAAGCAATAAAATGAACCTATACTTGATCGTGCCAATGCTAGGTAGATAGTCCTTAGAGGTCCATCTTTATTTGAGTATTCTTCTACGTAACAGTGGGGAACTTTGCTTGATGACAAGAATAAGAAAAGAAGGATGTGAAGAAATCAAAACAAAAGAAGCTCCAAGATTTGTATTGTTATGGGACTTTTTCCACGAGAAATTAATTAAATAAGTAAAGTTTATAAAACATTATTAAAGAATAAAAAGAGAAAAGAAAAGAAAATTATTTAATAGTAAAGGAGGTGTGTAAAATAAAAGAATGAAAAGAAAGTTACTTTCAAGTTAAAAAAGAAGTTAAAAGGTTAAAAGAAACTTATAAAAATAAGGCTCTTATTTAAGTAGTTGTTACGAGAAGAGTGCAAATAAAAATAATAATTATATTCCTTATTTTGTAAAGATTGGGTGTGATGGTTGGAAGCCACCCTTTGGGTTATTATTTAAACCTGTGAAATGAAAGTAAATGGGCGGAGAATTATTTGAGAAATCATTGAGGAAAAGTATACAGGAAAATGTACAAGAAAGTATTTAGGCAAAAGTATACAAGAATCAGAGGGCACAAAGGAGTGAGGATTATGGTCATTGGCTCGGCACTAAGCATTTGGAGAAGGGGAACACAGAGTGCGTCCAACTCGAGGTACAACGTACACCCGTGAGTGTCCTGGTCAGGGCTGTGTTTGTTTGTGCCGTGAGGCATGGTTGGTTCTATGTAAGAACCGATTCCTCTAGGGGTGCTCTTTGCTGGGAATAGTCAGGACCTATGATTACTCCTTTGAGTGTCGTATAACAGGATCTCAATGTTTCACAAATAAGTGATTTATATATTTATTTGGAGTAAATATTACCAATGTTGCATTGATTAAATTATTATTGCAAATTGATGTTATTAAAGTTTATTGATGAAATATTTGGTTGTAGAATGTTATTTGCTATGTTTTAACATTTATTCAATTTATGAAAAATATATTTATTTACTTCTATTTCAAATAATTTACCTACTTTTATAGTTGTTAAGAAAATAGTAACTCTTTGGTAAATAAATGTTACTTGGGTGAAAAGGATATCACATATGGTATCATAGGTGAACTTGTAAAAATAGAAAGAACTAAAAGTGGTAAAATAAATATAATATGAATTTGAGATTAAAATTCATATGTATTATATATATGGTAAAAATAGATATAATTGAAAAAGTAGAAAACCATTAGATTAAACAAGTGAAAGGTGTAAAGTGAAATGGTTTATAGCTTCACTTAAGTTAAAATTAGTAAAATTAATAAAGTTGGGTAAAACATATATATTCTTGGCTTCCCCATTTATTATAAATATTGACATAAGTGTATATGATTGTGTGTATATATATAATTTGAATTTAATATGATTATTAGTGGATGTTTCTATAATATAAGTCATAGGTTAGATTTTAAACAAGTATAGGTCATGTTTTTATTATTAGAATGGTTATATATGTTTTTGATATTGATAAGCTACAAACACAGGTGCAAATTCTGATAACAAAAAGCCCCACAGGTAGCAAAACAGGCCCAAGTTTAAAACATGATAATAATGAAATTAATATTATACTTGATACAATATGTAAATAAAAATTTATAGCTATGTTTAATAGGAATATGGGTCTATATCATCACAAATATTTATATTTATCATAGATCATATATTTTATATGTATATCTATAATTTAGGGTTTGACTTATATATATTTCTTAAAAATATATCTATATATAAAATTTATATTATATATTTATGCCTCATATAATATTAATTGAATTTACTAGATGTAATATATAATATGATATATAATATAATATTAAGTTGAAATAAAAATTGTATACGAAAAATTTGGATAAAAGAAAAAGATAAAACAATGAAAATGCATTACCTTGATCCAAACCTTTTGATACCTCAGATATCTTGAATGATGGATGCATGCATGATTGATTGATGAAGATTCATTTGATGTTGATTGCTCAGTTTCACAGCATAACACTAAGATGAAGATGATAGAAGAAGATAGATAGATGAGAAGACTAGAAGAATTTTGGCAGAGTGAGGATACTAGAAGAAGATGGCTTGCAAATGGCTTGCGAGAGGCCATATTTATAGCGAAGGCTGACTAGGGTTTCCCTCCTCTAAGATAAGAGGGAATTTTCAATTTGAGAATATGATGAGATGTAAAATCGGATAAACTTACCTAATTTATTTGATTTATTGAGATAAGAAACGAGGCTTTTTCCCTTAAGTGAGGGGTTGTGACATTGTAGGATAAATCTAATTTAAATAATGCTTTATTTAAATTAGTTGGGAGATGATGTGGAAAGATAATTAAATAGTGTAAAAATCATTATTTAATTATAGATGAAGATGGAAAAGGATAATTAAATAAATAAAAAATTATTTAATTATAAGAAAATAGATAAATGACTAATTAAACAATTAAAAATAATTATTTAATTAGAGAGGATAAATTTGGACATGAATAATTAAATAAATAAAAATTTATTTAATTATAGAAGAAGGGATTATGGGATAAAAAGGGGATAAATGAAATTAGTCAAATAAATAAGATTTATTTAACTAATTAGGTGATGACATGGGTACCTAGGGCAAAACATGCTACCAAATATCTAGATTGTAATGTTGTGACAAGGTGTTGCAAGAGATGGACATTTTTGGGTGTCTACATTTTGCCCCTCTTTGAGATGATGTTCGAGATGATGAAATTTGTGTCGAGTAACATCATTTCAAAAAAGCTAAGGTATGGATAAAGAAAAAAGATGATGATGGAAAGATAGGATGAGGATGCCCCCTCGAGAGGATAGGTGGGTTGGCCAAACACGGGTAGGCTCTCGAAATGAAATGGATTGGTCAAGGAAGAAAGATAAGGAAATGGATAGAAGAAAAGAATGATGTCTTATGTTGCAATGAAAGTGAGCAACCATGATGTTTGATATAGCACTAGACATTATGCACCAGGGTATGATGACCAAGGTGACGATGTGTCTCGTGCCCCAACGTAATACAACCTTGTCTAGACGTATGAGGAAGAAAACTTAGAGCATTAAAGTCCTAATGCACAAAAGGTATGATGTGACCTTAGATGCAAAGGATAATGCAAAAATCTATTCCAACATACACAAGATATGAATATTAGCTGGAACGATACCGATGTGATACAAATGCAAGATAAACAGATAACACACACAAGCAAGCAAGCATGCATGCACAAATGATTCAAAAACAAACAAGGTATTTCCCTTGTCAAGATGTAAACCAATGATTAATTGTTGATTGATTGATTGATAGTGTTGTCATTGCGGGGAACAATATATCCCTAGATCAACAGAAGGATGCGGGAACAATATATCCCATTGATGATGATTATGATGATTGATTGATGTGGTTTACAACAAGGCTAGGATCAAGACCATTGATGTGGTTAGATAATTTGACAAGCTTGATTGACATGATTGGTATGGATAAAGGATGACTTGCATTTGGATTTATTGCTTGGATTGATTTGATAATGATGATTTGAAATGAGGAGATTGATTTGAAGAAGCGATTTGATTTGATTGGATGAATGGGATGAATGAATGTGATGAAAGAAGATGAGATGGATGAGGATGATAGGAAGATGGAAGAAGTATTATCGCTTGTGCCTGAGTCTAGAGACTTCCTTTGTATTCTAGACTTCTTGCATACCCTGTATCCACGGGATTAAGGCACTAAACGATAGAGATCATATGTAGTTCTTGCAATGTTTGATGATGATGGTGGGATGAGTGAAGGGGATTGATGTGATTAGATGCAGTGATGATTGATTGGAAAAAGTGTTTTGATGGATTGATTTTATTGCTTGGATTTTTGGAATGTTGTAATTTTTTGGATTTTTGGATGTTATGATTTTTTTGGATTTTTGGGAGATTTTGATAATATTTTGATTTTTTTGGATTTTGAATGTTTTGATTTTTTTGGATTTTGATAATATTTTGGATGACATTAGATGACAATTTGAGTAGGCTTTATGCTAGATACCAATGAAAGGGAAAAACCAAGTCTAGGTGCAATGAGGTAGGTGGGATGGATGACTCATGATAGATGAATGGATAAAAGGATATGCAATAGTAGATGTGATGGAAGACTCATGATAAATGGATGTGTAAGAGGATAGGTTATAGTGTATGGGATGGAAGACTCATGATATATGGATGGATAAGGGGATAGGTGACAATTGATGTATGTCTCATAAGGGAGATAGGATGTGATTTCCAAAGACTATGTCGCATAGGAATAACATGCCTCATTCTAGGTGTAATACTTAGGATTTTTCATTACAAAGCTTATGGAAAAATAGGATGATAGGATGGAAAAATGGGTAATGACAAGAGGGTAATGATAGGATTTGGTTTTGAAAGGATGAGTTATATCAAGAGATATCCAAAACATTTGTCAACATTGTTGCCCCCATATCTTTATCAAGATCAAAAGAGGAAGGGTGGATGGATGGACTCAATATGATAGGTATATGTAGGTGGGTGTAATGAATAAGGATGATACGATAGGATATGATAGGATGAATAATAATATTTTAGATGAGAGCATGTGCCCCCAAGTGTAAGTGACATAGAAGATCAACCTACACATGACACCTGTTTGTTAGGTTTTCATCATGGTACTTATCCAAGGCGCCACCAAGGGTGGTTTTCACCATTGGATGAAGGGATTTCTATTTACTATTTTTTTGGAACATTTCGATGGGAGAAGGTGGATATGGATTGGAGAGACTCAAGTGTCTAGTTCCATGAAAGGTGATAGTCCCACTAGATGGATGTCGTCGCATGGACCATGTCAAATGTCATTATGCTCATAGATATTGGTAAGGGATGACATGAAAGAGGTATATGGATTAGGTAGATAATGGATTATGATGTAGATTATGGAGGGAAATAGTGGATTATGATGCAAATTATGTAGGACTTATGCAAGAGGATGGGTGAAAGGCTTATACAAAAGCATGGACCATAGGGATATGATGGGCGAGATATGTAGGATAATAGTTGAAGGAAGGGGAGATGGAAATATGTGGAAATGTTGTGGGATGGAATAGAATCATGAACAACGGTTGCACACACTGTGATAAACATTGAAGCTTTTGATGGGAAGATGGTGTAGGAAGAAATGGTGATATTTGCTTAGGGGATGGATGACGAAGTGTTTTAGGAACCCACATAGACTTAGCATTTTTATGATTTTTGTTTGACTTGTGGGATGAAGGAATTTGATATTTTAGAATGGAATGGGATGGAAGATGATGGTTGGGAGTTTTGAGATGTGGATGCCTCATTTGAATTGCTTTCTTTGTGCTTAGGGACCCAAACCATTTTAGTTTTGATCTTTTCTTTTGGAGCTATGGGCTTATATAGTTTTTTAGATGGATTTTTCTTTGATTCTTTGCTTTTGTGTCCTAAGGCATGAGGACCCTTAGGATTTTTTGCTTTATAGGTAGAGGCATCCAAATTTTTTCTTTGGAATCCCATGGGCATGGTGGAATGAGTGGAAGCTTCATGTTTAGATAATGTGTGCATTCGTTGGTCATGATTAGGATTTTTAGAGGATTTATAGATAAATGGATAAGGGGATTGGATAATGGGGATATTAGGTGTTAGAAGTAGTGGAGGTAGATTTGATGGAGGGATGTTAGGAATTGGAAGTAATGGAGGCAAAGTTGATGGTGGAAGGTGTACGGTCACATGCTTTTGACATTTGTAAGATGATGGAGGTGGAATGGAAACATATGTTTTAGGTATACGATAAGCCTTATGGTGAAAAGAGGTGCACTCAGGAGGCATGGAAGAAATACCAACATCTTTAGATTGTTTACCTTGCGTTGTGTATCCAAGGCCATATGAGCGTGGAGGTACCTTGACATGGATTGGCTCCAAAATTCCTTGTTCAAGAAGGCCTAGGACTTTACCTTGATAGTTCATTCTTTGGAGCATGTGATGGACAACGGGACTATGTTTGGTATGGACACTAGGATTGAGTTCTTTATTAGATGAAGAAGATGAAGTGATGGACAAAGGTTGCTGTGTTCCTAGGGAGGAACATTCATGAATGAAAGTGGTAAGACCAATAAGATATGGTGGATTCAAAGTGGAGTTGATGGTGGATGAGGAAGGATCATTAAGATCTTGCTTATGTTCATCATGACCCAAGATATTGGTTTGATCTTCTATGTTTTCTTGGGAGGCATGTTTCTCATCAAGGGAAACAAACATTTGTAGATCATGGATAGGACTAGGTGGAGGATGGATTGGAGCAATTTGGATATCTTTCTCATGGATGGGTATGGGATTATAAATAAGATCAAGGTGCTCACAGATAGCTTCTTTATAGGTAATATCATCTTGATCATGGAAAAGATAAATGTTATGGATGGGTTGAATGAAAGTGATTTGATCTTGAGTAGGACTAGGGCTTGATGTTTCCACATGCTTAGGATCATACTCTTGATATAACTCTTGTAGTTTCTTGGAAGTGAAAGTGGGAGACTTTTGGCTAAGTTTGATAGGTTCTTGATATTAATCAATAAGAGAGTATGATGGATTTTGACTTGGTCTCATGATGGGAGGCTCTTGAATAGACTCGATGGCTTATGGGTAACATGATGGGCTTGAAGGGCTAGGCATGTTAATGGAGGGCTCTTTAAGAGGCTCAAGGATAGATGTTTGAGGACATGGAGATGTTTGATTCCTTACTAGTAGCCATTGGATCACATCCTTTGCAAGAGTATGGGTAGATGGATAATATAGTGGATGGATGATAAGGGTAGATGGTGTGGTAGGCTTAGGATTAGGACTTGTGGAATGGATAATGGGATTAGATGGGTTAGGACTTGGGCTAGATGGAAGGATAAGGGGATTAGATGGATTGGACGTATTAGGATTTGGATTGGATGGGGGGATAGTAAGATTGGATGGATTAGGACTAGGAGTAGGATCATATGATGGTGTTAGGATAGGACTAGTTGACTCATGTGTTGGCATGTGATTGGATGGTGAAGGTGACTCATAGGATGCATTGGCTAGGTTGGTATCTCCCTTGTCAAAGGATATTATGTCTTGTAGCAAAGGTGAACTTAAGCACACTTGATTTATGTACAAAGGGTCACTTAGACTTGCATATGTTTCTTGTGGAGGATAATGATCTATGTATGATATTGAGCTTGCATGTGTTTCTTGTGAGAACACTTGGTTGCCTTGTGGATGGGTTTGATGGTGTGTTGTAAGGTTGGAATGAGGAAGTGGATAATCTTGAGGTTAACGTTGATAGGTTGATATGGCATTAACATGATGTGTAGATGAAGGTGACACCTGGGATTGAGATAAAATGTGTTGAGGTTGGGCTTGTTGTGGTATGATTTGTTGTTGTGACATGATTTGATGTTGGAATTGTTGAATAGGTTGATATTGTTGTGGTGGAGGGATTGCATAGGATAATGGTTGTTAAGAGGTGGATTGATATGGATAATGATTGAGATTAGAAGAGGTGTGATAGGTTGATGAAGGATTGAGGGGACATGTGGATGGATTTGATTGATATGATGATGTAGGTGACACATAGGATTGATGTGAAGGTTGTTGATGTTGGTATTGTGGTTAAATTTGTTGAATTTGGGATTGTTGGTATTGGCTTAAGACTTGATGTTGTGTGTATTGTTGATATTGTGGTGGTGTAGGGAATGATGGCTTGGAATGATAATTTACTAGGATGATTAGGATTGGATGATGTGGCTTAGGATGTGTGTTATGACAAGTAGGTTGAGGATTATGTGGCAATTGTTTATTGGGAGTTTAACTTGGGCAATATCAAACACAAGATCTCACATGTAAATGCATGAACACACACACCAAACACAATGATAATTTTTTCTTTCAAGATTAAATGTTATGATTAAGCAAACACTTGAAGACACAACAACAAGCCTAATGTTAGTCAAGTGGGGTTTGGCCAAATTGGTCTTACTCTAGGTTGCACAAGGTTGACTAAGGGTGCAATGAAAGTGAAATCCTGCTACACAGCCGGGAGAAAGGGGTAACCCACCCTTCACCTTCACTTTCCAAAGGTATAAAGTTCTTTGGGGCTTAGCCAAGAGTGACAAGATTTCAACTTCCAAAGGAGGGTGTCTTTCGATTCACACCTCGGTTGAGGTCGTCCCTTGGAGTGGTGTGTCTCCAAGCACGCCTCCTAGAAGGGTATAACAAAAGCAAACCAAGTGAGGTGTTTTTGATCTCCAAGATCACCTTGTGGTGCAAGGAGAGAGCATACACACACATGATTCACACTCGTAATTGTTAATTGACCCTTAGAAATGAAATGTGTGTAAGCAAACAAGGGAAGCACTTGTTCTTTTTAGATCCCAAAGCCAAATGAATAGGAAGACAATTGTTCATTTTAGCCCAATTTCAATGATGTGTGATGAAGACAAGATTGGTTTTAATAGCCCAAATCCAAGTGTGTGATCAAACAAGTTCTTTTTAATCTCCAAATTGAAGTGTTTTGACAAGCAATGATTAAGAGATGAAAGATGGAATGTGTGCACCTGATTGTTTTTCGTCCTTAAATCTGCTGTAGATGCTAATGACAATGTTGTTCCAGCTTCTTCGATTCACCTAAAAGTCCACCAAGATAAGAAAAAAACACACAAACTTGCAAGCCAAAGAGGGTTATGCCAAAAATACACAATCTATTAAAAATCTGAGATAAATGATCTGATACAGCAAAACAAATCGCATAAACAGAAAGTTTGGAAGATTCTAAGAAGTTTTAAAAAAATCGTCAAAATTCAATCAATTTTGCTCAAGTTATACTCAATTGAAGTTTGAAAAGAAGCTGAACTTTAACTGCAAAAATACCTGATGAAATGATAAAATCACCTGATAGAAACTGCTCCAATGCGAAGTTCATCGAACCAGCTTTCTGATGAGTCATGATAAAAAGAAAAAATTCACCCCTCCAAGGCGTGTGGGAGACAAGAAGTGAAGCTGGATGTTGACTCTAACTGCTAACTGTTAGAGTTTTCATGATCACATGCTGGCGATTTACTATGATGGGCAGTTAATGTCTATGTTGGCGGTCAAATTAGGCTGGTTTATGGCAAATAGAGTAGCCTCCTTCCCCCAATCACAAATGGATAACGATTAACTGTTCAAAAGTTGTAATTGTTTAAACCATGAATTAAACCGATGTCATTGATTAACTAAACCCTTGTTAATAAATCAAAACCTAATCAAAGAAAGCTACTAGCGATGATCCCACGAGTCAAGATAAAGTGCCAACCATGCCTTAAATTATCAGTGAAAGACTCCAAAATTAAAATGTTGACTGTGACTATGAAGTTGACCACCTGTTGAAAGGGAAACGTCGACCAGATACAAAGATACTGACCACGATTAACAACGACGATGGTTATAGATGCTGATAGGGTTTTTAGATGCCGACCATTAAGCTTCAACCTTACCTACCCACTGTAGTTTTGTTGTTAGCGGTTAAGGATTTATATTAGGGTTTATAGACTGCACCAAGGGTTCAGGAGTGATGACTGGGAGTGTATACCAATTGCGATAGGGATTTCTTTGATAGAGTCGACAAAATGCAAGACGGGCCAAGAGAAGGCTTAGGCAACGGTTTTCAGACCATCATAGTCAAATTTGAAGTGTTAAACAACGACTGAAGGCAAATGTTGGGGTGGCAAGATGGGTCGATTTAGGGTGGCAACTAGAAATCTTGGGGACGGTTGAGGTTCTTAAGAGGTGGCAAGGTAAGCTTCAAGGATGATCGACGATTGAAATAAGCGGGAAGTGAGGATGTTTAGAATAGCAGAAAGCTGAGCAACGAGTGGTTCTGCAGAGGGGGCTATGGTATTAGCAGGCGATGACTTAATATTTAGAATGGCAATGGGAGGTTGAGATCGGCGGACTTAGGGTAATGATAGGGAATAAATGGAAGGTAGGAAGCAGTCGATGGAAGGCGATCGAATGGTATAAGGTGGAGGTCGAAGTGTTTGGGAGACGGTGAGCAGTGACAAGGATTTTGAAATAGTGACGGATCGACGATGTAGCAGAGGTGGCGAATGGATCTTAAGGTGTTTGCAGGTTTCAACCACGAGTTTTTGGTGTCAGCTTAAGTTTTCAGAATGGCAGTCAAGACATATGCGATGGCAACTAGAAGTAAATATAGCGACGACCGGTGATCAATGGGCTGCGACTAGTTTTAAAGACTGCAACGATGGATTTAACAGGCAATTGATGGGCTGCGAACAAGCGGCAATGTAGGGTTTTTAGACTGTGAATGAATGGATTTCAAGGCAAGGCTAGGGTTTTCAAATTTAGACCTGCCACAAAAAAAATTAAACATGCAACAATATTAAACATATCACCTAGGATATCAATCTTGCAACATAGAAAATGTTAGCCATGGAAAACTTGACAAAAAACCAAAAATTGATCCAAGGTCCCTGCACAAAGGCAGTACAGATCCGTACAAATCCGTAAGGTATGACCCTGCGAAGGGGCTAAAACTAAAAAAAATAAAAAATTTTCCAGTAACAAAACCCCAATAAGTTTATAGTCAAAAATCATGGAAAAGGCCTCCCAGATGCAATGGTGATGTAAGTTTCTGCCCAGGAGGTCACTTGCAAGAATTCACTCCCAAAACTTGACAAAACGAGGGTTAAGACATGCAAATTTTTTATACCAAAAACCTGCAAAAACTATGATTGGATCCTTGGAGCATGTTCACGTCAGGTTCACCAAAATGTATACGAAAAATTTGGATAAAAGAAAAAGATAAAACAATGAAAATGCATTACCTTGATCCAAACCTTTCGATACCTCATATATCTCGAATGATGGATGCATGCATGATTGATTTATGAAGATTCATTTGATGTTGATTGCTCAGTTTCGCAGCATAACAGTAAGATGAAGATGATAGAAGAAGATAGATAGATAGATGAGAAGACTAGAAGAATTTTGGTAGAGTGAGGATACTAGAAGAAGATGGCTTGCAGATGGCTTGCAAGAGGCCATATTTATAGGGAAGGCTGACTAGGGTTTCCCTCCTCTAAGATAAGAGGGAATTTTCAATTTGAGGATATGATGAGGTGTAAAATCGGATAAACTTGCCCAATTTATTTGATTTATTGAGATAAGAAAGGGGGCTTTTTCCCTTAAGTGAGGGGTTATGACGTATGTAGGATAAATCTAATTTAAATAATGCTTTATTTAAATTAGTTGGGAGATGATGTGGAAAGATAATTAAATAATGTAAAAATTATTATATTATAGATGAAGATGGAAAATGATAATTAAATAAATAAAAATTTATTTAATTATAGGAAAATAGATAAATGACTAATTAAATAATTAAAAATAATTATTTAATTAGAGAGGATAAATAGACATGAATAATTTAAAAAATAAAAAATTATTTAATTATAGAAGAAGGGATTATGGAATAGAAAGGGGATAATGAAATTAGTCAAATAAATAAAATTTATTTAACTAATTAGGTGATGACATGGGTACCTAGGGCAAAACATGCTACAAGATATCTATGTGATGTAATGTTGTGACAATGTGTTGCAAGGGATGGACATTTTTGGGTGTCTACAAAAATAAATGTGTTTAATATATTAATGTATGAGAACTTTAGTAGATATATCTGTAGACACCTAAAAATGTCTCGACCACCAAACTGACTCCCGACATCCCTAAACATACCAATTTCCTTTCCAACCAATTAATTAAATTTCTATTTAATTAATTACCCCTTTCATCATCTAAATCCACACCATTTTATCCCCAAAATTGAATTAATTTTATGAATTCAATAATCCAAACCTTAGCCAATTGATTTAATAAATATGCAAAATTTATTAAATCAATTCCCCCATTTTCCCTAAACCTAATTAATTAGTTAAAACCATGTTAATTAATTAATCCAGCCTACTAATTAGCCTATCCCTACCCTAGACAATTAAATAGCTATTATTTAATTGCCTACTCTAGCCTACCTCATCCAAGCCTTAGGATTAATTAATTAAATCACTAATTAATTAATCTTATCCCCCCTCTAATCCCTCTACTAATTTATTCCAACCACATTAATTAGGCTAATCACCCTAATTAAGTAAGTCAAACCCTCATTAGCATTTCTCTCCACATTCCTCAAATTTAAAATTCAAATAAATCACACATCACATTTACTCCTCTTACACATGTCATAACTCTCTTCCCCAAATGAATTTTTAATTCATTTTACCCTTCCCCATGTGAATTTTTAATTCAGAAATAATCCATCTCACCCAACCTCATTTATTTACCCCTTTCCCAAAAATGAATAAAAGATTTACTTTTATTCCTAACCCTCCATCTTCCAAGATCAAATCTAGGCCCTCCACATCACTTTCATCCTCCACCATTGATCTCTCCATTCAATCTCCACCCTTGGATCAAAATCTCCCCAAAAAGTCTATAAATACAACCTCTCACAAGTCATTTTCATCATCCAATTCCATGCAAAATTACCATGCCAAAATTATCTTTGAATAGCTAGTGAGTTGCACAATTGAAGAGCACTTCACATTTGAATCCATAGTCTAGGGATAATCTTGGTCTTGGGAGCTTCTTTTGGGTGCAAAGGCTCCTTCTTCCCTTGATGGGATTAGGTGGTGTTTTGTAAGGTATAATCATGTGTTTTATTTGCATTTGATTTAGTGTTTTTTCCCTATTGCATTATCTAATCTACATTGGCACGCCCGGTGGGACCCACAAGGTCCAATCTAATCCTTGTTTGTGAGTTGTTGTGTTAGTGTCTGGCCTTTTTGCAGGTTCAGCGCTATTCGACCGTCACAGCGGCGCCATCACTGCCGTATTTCAGCGCTATTTCTGCACATTTATTTTTAATACTAACCCTACTCACGCGTTGTGTTTTTTTGGTTTTCCTGTTGTTTGCTGTGTTATTTGTTCTCTGTTTTGCAGGAAAACTAGGAATTACAGGGGGAGGTTATGGAAATTTTTTGAAAGAAAAGACAAAGCAGCATCAATCCCCCATTTTGGCGCCATCCTTCAGATTAGCGCCATTGGTGTTCTCCCCAGATTCAGAAACACCGCGCAGTGGCGCCTTCACTACAACGGATCATCGCTATCATCTGCATCAGCGCCTAACTTAGGATTTATTAGCACTATCTTCTGTATCAACGCCTTTAATTTAATTAGTGCTATCTTAGATTTTAATTAGCGCCATAAATTAGTTTAGCGCCATTTTCATAAGTCGGGTTGTTCTGCCCGCAGTGGCGCTTGTATATGTCTGTTTTAGCGCTATTTCGATAATTTACTTTTTTGTTTGTTGCAGGTACTGCAGATACTAATGAAATCTTTTTGCAGGATGGTTTGTTAATTAGTTAGCAAACATTTCAATTTGGAAGCTAAAATGAACCTTTGTTTGCTTTGTCATGTCTTGAACAAACATTTCAACTTGGTGTTTTAAAATTAACCCAAACAAATCCTTGATTGAAGTGTGTGTGTGTGATCATAACATTTATTTTTGGTGCTCTAAAATATACTTCTTTTGTGTGCCAACAAACAAACAATCAAAACACTTCAATTTGGGCTATAAAAAGAACAACAAATTGCATACTTCATTGGATAAAAAGAATAACAAACTTGCATTTCCACGCATCTAATCAAGACAATCTAATACTTGTGTGAAGTGTCTTCGTGATTGTGTCAAGTAGAGTGAGAAGTGTATGCTCTTCCCTCGCACCTTTTTGGTGATCTTGGGAATCAAAAACTTCTCACAACACTTTGTATTAATCACCCCCATCTAATCCAAAGATCTAAAATTGAACCATGTTGAGTGTGATATAATCATAGGGAACAAGTATGCTCTCCCCTCGCATCTTTGTATGAACTTGGGGATCAAAAGTGTTTTCATGATTGTATTGCTTTTGTAATCTTTAGAGGGCCTGCCACCCCGCTTCGAAAGGTGGGAACGACCCAAGCGGCATCAAGCTAAAGCCAAGCTCTTCCAAGCCGCTATATAAAATAAGACGTTTGGGACGAAAGTCTCAAGCGACAGGTGTTGTTTTGTTATACCGACAGCCAACCTCCCCATAAACCCTCCAATGCGCAACCCTTGGAGGCTGGGAGACTCCATAAAGGAGAGTAGTGTTGCCGCACGTATAACCACCTGAACGGATGCCCTTACTAAGAGCCATTGTTGTAGTAAGCCAAAATCTTTCTATTTGTTGATGCAGAGGGCAAAACCCTTGAAGCAGCCCCGATTCATGTGGTTCTTAGCTAAGGTAGCAGGGACAATCTAAAGGTTTGGAGAGGGTTAAGCCTTATAAGAAACCCGGATCTTGGTATGCATGAGAAGTGTGTGCAATTGTAAGGAGGAGTCGGTGCTACCAAGAACCTGGAGCTACCCGCTTTGAATAGGCGCAGCTAGGGGATTCAACAAATATTGTCACAATCTCGCCTTAGGCTGTAAAAGTGTGCTTGTTCTAAACAAAATCATGTCATTTCACAAACAAAAATCATTGCTTGTTTTGCGTTCAAATGTGTGTTAAAGTGCTTTGATTTTTTCACAAACAACTTGCCAAGAGACAAAACAAATCAGAAATCTGTCAAACCTGTTTTAGCGCCATATCTATCTTATTGTAGCGCCTTTTCACTTGTGGATTGGCGCTATTTTGAGATTGACGTGCCTGAGACAGAACAAATCAGTTAGTCACATCCCAAACAGACAAATTTAAAATTCTGCCATCAGAAAGTCCAAAATTTTGCCATCAGAAATCTGTCAAACCTGTTTTAGCGCCATGATATCCGTCTTATTGTAGCGCCTTTTCACCTGTGGATTGGCGTTATTTTGAGATTGACGTGCCTGAGACAGAACAAATCAGTTAGTCACATCCCAAACAGACAAATCCAAAATTCTACCGTCAGAAAGTCCAAAATTTTGCCATCAGAAATCTGTGTAACCTGTTTTAGCGCCATATCTATCTTATTGTAGCACCTTTTCACCCGTGGATTGGCGCTATTTTGAGATTGACTTGCCTGAAGAAAAGACCCATTTTGTTGTGATCTACACCTTCTATTCTGCCATAATCCGTATCCATCTCTCCGCCAACAGTCCAGCCATTTTCTTCAAGAAATTTCCCAAAATTGCACCTTCTTGACCTTAGAGAATTAATCACCACCATTGTTGGACCCCATTATCAGCACAAACACATATCTATCCATCCCCATTCAGTCCTTTTTGCATATCTCCTTGGACCAATATAAAATCATTTCAAAAATCCACATCCAAATCAAAACCCCATCAACAAATCAATAATCAAATCTTGTCACCCTTTTGAGCCAAAGTTAGATCTAGATTTTATCACTAACATCACATTTTCCTTGAAAAGTCATTAGTCTACATTTTAAGAAAAACAAATCATCTCTCTTTGTGTAAGGTCATTAGTCTACCCCAAACAAACAAAATCATCATCCTTTGTGTGCCAAATCAAAATCTAGATCTTATCCAAAAGCTCAATTCGAGAAACATCAACAACATCATCCTCACCATCCTAAATCAATCAAAAAATCAAAAACATCAAATCCCTTTCTTATCATCCATCTTTGGTCCAAAATTTGTGCAAAAATATCAATATCACCCATTCATATCACCCTTAGGATAAAACCTTTGGAAAAACACATCGATCTTCACCATACCCTTCTACTCCATCTCACTACCACACCCATCTTTGGGTCCAACAAAACCAATTTGATTCTCTAAGGTCTCCACCTCATCCCACATCTAGAAATCAAATCCATACGTGTATGCCCACCACAAGATCACAACACAAAAGAAATCAAGAAATGGCGGAACGATGGCCCTTTGGCATGCCTAACACCGACAGTAACAACATGCCCATTTATCAAACATACAATCCACCTACATATTCCTTCATCCCCCCATTTGGCGCCAATGACCCTTTTCACTTCTTACCGCAAGCACCAACACCACCACCACCACCACAAAATGTCCCCACCATATCCCAAAATGACCTAGATGTCTTGACCTTCACGCAAGATGCCGATAATATGGACCTACTTGATAAAGTCCTAAGATCAGACCCAAAGAGATATCTTGACCATCTTCTCAAGCTTGGTGCTCAACTTCCCCCCATCACAACATCATCACAACCATCCACTTCTATAGTTGTCCCCAACACATCAAACACCCAAGCATCCACATCACATGTCCAACCCACCGTCTCTCAAACATCAACACCTAACGTATCTACCACCTCCACAACCTCAACCGCTACCACACCTACAATTTCCACGGCCATACCTAACATCTCCCAACCCGTCATCACTTCTACTACCACAACTACCGTCAACCCTTCCGCTTCAAACACAATGGGCATACAAGGAAACATCACACAAGCAAGTACCTCCACAAGTGTGCCCCCACCAAACCCTCACACCCTTGCTTACCTACGACAATTATTCTCACAACAATCCCACAACACATCTAACCAATCCAACGTCCACATACCCAACGTCAATCCTGCAGGTCAACATAATCCCAATGCCCAAATACCCCCACATATTCTCCAACAACTCTACGCGCACCAACAATCTCACAACACATCTAATCAATCCAACGTCCACATATCCAACGTCAATCTCACAGGTCAACATAATCCCAATTCCCAAATACCCCCACATATTCTCCAACAACTCTACGCACACCAACAAGAGCAGGCACTAATCAATCCAAACCCCAACCCGCAACACCAACATCTTAATCAGACCAATCTCCAACATCAAATCCCACCCCACCTCCAATATCTCACCAATCAACAACCCTACACATTCCAACCGCAACAACCACAGGATCTCAACATCATCCTACAAGGCTTAATTCAAAAGGTGGATGACCTACAAACTGGGGGCAAACGCAAATACTATTCTTTTGAGGATATTTGCCCCTACCCATTTGACCGCACATTGTATATGCCCCCTTTCCCTAAAAACTTTGAAACGCCAAAATTTGACAAATACAAGGGAAAGGGAGACCCTAGGGACCACCTTAGAGAATTCTACATTTCTTGCCTCGAAGTCTCTAACAACGACACATATCTTATGAGACTTTTTCCACAAAGCCTTGGCGGCCAAGCCACTGAATGGTTTGCCCATCTTCCACCTGGAATTCAAACATTTCCCGAACTTGCGAAGAAGTTTGTCAACCACTTCTCCTACAACTTTGAACATGAGGTGTCTATGACCGACCTTTGTAACACCAAACAAAAGAACAGCGAAGCTTTCGCTTCTTTCCTACAAAGGTGGAGGGGCCTAGCAAGCAAACTCCCATGGCCTATTCCTGAAAAACAACTTGTCACCATGTTCGTGGCCAATCTTAATCAGGAATTAGGTTTTCACTTATAGATTCTGTGCGCATCTACCTTTGAAGAGGTTATCAATAAAGGCACCACTGTTGAACGAGCCCTCATTGCCAAGGGTTCCATCAAACTTTACGATCCCAAATCCAACAACAACAACAATAACAACCACAAAACCAATCACAACACCCCTAATACGAACAACAATACCAACACGCAATCTAATGATAAATCACGTTATTGGGGGAAGAGCAAGAATAATCTGAATGACGACATCACCGATGTGAAGGCCGTCCAACACATCCAAAATCACACACCGGCACACACGTATGTAGCAAACACCAATAACCAAAGAGGACCAAATAAACCCCGTAAACCTCACTGAAATTTCACGCCGTTAGCAGAACCTATTGAGGACATCCTCGATAGATGCCTCAAGCAAGGAGAAATCACACTCTCGCCTGTTAGACCACGCCAAGACAATGACCTCAAGGCAGCATGGTATAATGAAAATGATTATTGCGAATACCACTGCGTGGCAGGTCATAAAATAGCGGGCTGCATGCAATTAAAACATTGTATCCAAGACCTAATAGATCAAAATCTCGTCAACCTTGAGCACAGTGCACAGCCATCACCAAATGCTAACCTTGGAGCTTACAAGGATCCTTTGCCCAACCATAACAAAGCTTCATCATCCAATCAAGCATACAATGTCACTCCACCACCCACACACTACGACTCCATTGTCGGCCGCATCGAATCCTCATCCCACTCTGTCAACACAATCACCATTCGGGCACAAGCACCTGATTGTGCCGTCACAACCCGTCGAGGCCGTGTCTCAATCCGCACTGCCCCTCCCACTGAATCAACACCCCCATCCACATCTGATCCCCTCCCCCCCGTCCAAACGCCCGTCCATCACCCACCACTCGATACAACCTCCTAGACCATCTAGGAAAGACACCCGCACAAATCTCCATCCTTGAGCTGCTTCGTACATCACCCCGCCACAAGGACATTCTCGACAAGGCCCTTTTGGAAACACAAGTCCCCGCAAACTTGGATGTCAATCAATTTCAAGCCATGGTCGGCCATATTGCTACACCACACCATATCACATTCTCTGAAAAAGATCTCCCTACTTCCGAACACCTACATAATGATGCACTACATATCGAGGTCCGCATTCTTAAACACACCATTAAAAGGGTCCTAATAGATGGTGGTTCCGGCCTAAATATATGCACTCTAAAATTGCTAAAACACTTGGGGTACTCAGATGTGGTTGTGGATGCTAGTGAGTGCATAACAATCAAAGGATATGATGACACCGAGAGGCTATCTGAGGGTACCATAAAGCTCCCTATTCAAGTGGGACAGAAAATCCTTGAAACCAAATGTCAGGTTCTTGATCTTGACCTTCCCTATAACATTCTTCTCGGCTGCCCATGGATCCATGCCATGCAGGCTGTCCCCTCCACTTTCCATCAATGTCTCAAATCCCCCCACAACGGCACCGAAGTCACTATTTATGCCGATCCCCGTCCCTTCCAATACTGCACTTTTTTGGAAGGACACAACCAAACCTTCTGTCCATACAATAAAGCCACCACCCAAATCACTCTAACAGCTTCCACTTCATACATGGACCCCACCAACATCGCCACCACTTCATCGCAAACACCTTCACCACCTGAGGTCAAGATCAAGATCAGCGACCAAGGCTGTGGGGAATACAACCTTCACGGCACCTTTTGCGTAGGTTTATTACCCACTCCTAAGACATTTGGCACTCCGAACATAGAGGTAGCTGACACAGTCATCATCAAATGCAAACCCTCGCCCATCTTTGAGAAAAAACATCTTCTAGATCAGGACATACTTGAAGATATTTCATCCTGGCTTTACAAGGACAAGGAAACAGAACAAGACATCCCAACCATCCCAACAAACAGTTACGGCAAAGGTTCTGAGATAGTCAAAAGCATGGGTTACAAAGGACAAGGCGGCATTGGCCTTCATGAACAGGGCATTGTGGAACCACTGCAAGCAACAAGGAACCCCTATACTCAAGGGTTAGGGTATGGTCAGCCACAACGCATCCTTAATACCGGTGAATGTATCTTAGCCGAGTTTGCTCCAGTTTCTCTAGATGTTGACAATATTAATGAAACGGACCTACAAGACTCCTTTAGCGACTTTGCCGATTTCTTCACCTCCTCCATTTGCACCATCTACTCCGTCACTACTCTCGCCTCATCACCCAATGACCTACCATTAGTATACCCTGACCTCATCGACTGGGACCAACGAGGACCTCCTATTTTTGACATCGCACCTAATGAAGAAGCCATTGTTGAAATGATGGGAGTAAGAGACAACTTCCCCTTGGGAGATCACAGAGCTGGATACATCATGGAACTCAATCCAGATGCCTATTTTGGGGAGACAACCCCTGCTTCTAGTCGCAAAAATACAGAAACAAAAAATGGATCTGATGGTGAAAACCGTTCCACGGCAGTATTAGATCCTAAAAAAGTAAAAATAAAGGACGTATCTCCTGGTGAAAACCTCCATGAGGCGCCAGGGGATGGAAGCATGGGCCTCCCTGAAATAGATAAAGTATATCCTGATAGATCACCCATCTTGGTTGAACCAGCGCAGGAAATGAATCTAGGGACAGAGGAAGAGCTGAAAATCACATATCGAGCAGAATCCCTCAGCCTGTTCGAACAGGAAGACTTCTTGGCATTTTTCACACGCAGAAATCACAACTTTGCATGGACCTACGCAGACATGCCAGGGCTAGATCCTGCCTTAGTTGTTCATCATCTTGCAGTGCGTCCTGATGCCAAACCAGTCAAACAGAAGCTCTGAAAGATGAACCCTCAGGTGGCCCTTCTTGTCAAAGCAGAGCTCAAAAAGTTACTAGATGTGGGGTTCATACGTCCAATTGATTATCCTGAATGGGTTTCAAATCTAGTACCCATTGCTAAACTAGATGGCAGAATCCGTTGTTGCATTGACTTCAGAGACCTCAACAAAGCCTGCCCAAAGGATGACTTCCCGCTTCCCAACATTGACATGATCGTGGATCTTACCGCAGGGCACGAGATGCTATCCCTCATGGATGGCTTTTCAGGATACAATCAAATCAAAATTGCCGAAGAAGATCAGCACAAAACATCTTTTATATGCCCATGGGGGACATACTGTTGGGCAGTAATGCCATTTGGCGTAAAGAATGCAGGAGCTACTTATCAGCGAGCAATGACTGTCATCTTCCATGACCTCTTTCACCACATCATGGAGGACTATGTTGATGACTTACTTGGCAAATCAAAAACCAGAGAAGAACACTTAGACGTGCTAGCCAAAATCTTTGACAGGCTAGAGCAATATAATGTTCATCTAAATCCAAAAAAGTGTGTCTTTGGCGTCACTTTAGGCAAATTGTTGGGATACATAGTCTCCAGACGAGGAATCGAGGTGGACCTGGCGAAAGTCAAAGCTATTACTGAAATGCCACCTCCTAAAACCTTGAAACAATTGAGAAGCCTGCAAGGTAAACTACAGTCTATCTGCCGATTCATTGCTCAACTTGCTGACAAATGCCAACCATTTCAGCATCTCCTCAGGAAAGATACAGGTTTCACTTGGACTACTCAATGTCAGGATGCCTTCGACCAGCTAAAAGCATATCTAGCCAATCCCCCTATTCTATCTCCACCAAGACGAGGAGAAACCCTCCTCTTGTATATTTCTGCGACCGACACAGCAATTGGGGCTTTATTAGCACAACATGATGAGCACAGGAAGGAAAGAGCCATCTACTACATCAGCCGCACCTTGATTTCCTATGATCTTAACTACACACAGATTGAATGAGCATGTCTTGCCCTAGTTTTCACATCACAAAAGTTAAGACATTATATGCTCAATCACAAGACTAAGCTCATTGCTAAGATTGACCCACTCAAGTATTTGCTAAACAGGGCAGCTCTCACTGGAAGAATGGCAAAATGGGTCATGATTCTCACCGAATTCGACATAGAATACACAGAGAGAAAGGCAATCAAAGGGCAAGTCATAGCAGATCAGCTGGCTGAGGCACCTATTCAGGCAGAACATCCTACAATAGCAGAATTTCTAGACGAGGCCATCTTGACAATCACACCAGCCATAGATACATGGAAAATGTACTTTGATGGATCCTACACTCACAGAGGCTCAGGGGCAGGCGTCCTATTTGTTACCCCCAAGGTGATACGATCCCTAAATCATTTAAAATCAGATTTCCATGCACCAATAATGTAGCAGAATATGAGGCTCTCATCACAGGTCTCTGAATGGCCATCCAATAGAAAATAGACAAACTAACTGTGTATGGCGATTCTCAACTAGTCATCAGGCAAGTCAATAATGAATATAAAACCAAGGATGATAAGCTTCTTCCCTATAAGAAGATGGTCGATGACTTTAAAGATTATTTCGGTGACATCCACTTTGAGCAGATTCCAAGGTTAAACAACAAAGCGATAGATGCCATGGCCACCATCGGATCTCTGGTTGACATGAAGCAAGGCAGCAAGAAATGCGAATTCCTGATCGAAGAGCTCCCCATCCCAGCATATGACATTCCCCAATCTGAACTAGTGTGCGAAATTGTTGGTCCCTTATCCCCCTGGTATTAGGAAACTTACCTCTACCTTCACAATAACATCCTCCCCAACAACCTATCCCCATCACAGAAAAAATCCTTCATCCGCCGAGCCTCTCGTTTCATCCTTGTAGGTGACACCCTCTACAAAAGGAGTCTTGATGGTACGCTTTTACGATGTTTAGACTCTAGGGAAGCCGAGGCAGCTTTGGAAGAGGTACACGCAGGTATTTGCGGGGCACATTCAAGTGGACCAGCTCTTTCTAAGAAGATCCTGAGGACTGGCTATTATTGGCCCACCATGGACAAGGATGCACATTAGTTTATCAGAAAATGCCTCCCATGTCAACAGCACAGCGATCTCATCCATGCCCCAGCACAAGAGCTGCAACCAATCACAACACCATGGCCTTTCTCATAGTGGGGACTCGACCTCGTAGGTAAAATCCATCCTCCATCTTCCAACGGCCATAAATTCATAATAACTGCTACCGAATACTTCACAAAGTGGGTGGAAGCAATACCACTCACCTTCACCACAGGCATCCAAATCTCCAAGTTCATTCTCCACTACATCATCTGCCGCTATGGTATCCCCCATTCCATTGTCACTGATAATGGGAAGCCATTCAAAAACCAAGAAGTTCGCACTTTGTGCGAAAAGTTCGACATCAAACACCGATTCTCCACGCCATATTACCCCCAAGGAAACGGTCAAGCAGAGGCTTCTAACAAAACCATCCTCCGCATCTTAAAAAAGACAGTCAATGAAGCTGGCCGTGACTGGCACCTCCAACTCAACCCCGCCCTATGGGCTTACCGCACCAGCATCCGCACTCCTACTGGAGCCACTCCATACTCACTGGTATTTGGATCAGAAGCCATTTTACCTATAGAGGTCGAGCTCCCATCCCTCCGAGTATCATTGCAAAATATTATCTCTGATGAAGACTATCGCGTCGCAAGGTTGCATCAACTTGAACTATTGGATGAGAAATGCCTGAATGCATTAAATCACTTACAGGCATACCAAAACTGCCTCAGAAGAAGCTACAACAAAAAGATCAGAACCAGAAAGTTTGAGGTAGGTGATCTGGTCCTAATGGAAAATCAAAAGAACCTGCAAGAGCGTCCGAAGCAAGGAAAATTTGAACCTAATTGGCTAGGACCTTATGTCGTCACTGCCGACTATGGGTCAGGAGCTTATCAGCTTGCAACACCTGAGGGGCAGCCTCTAGATGAGCCAATGAACATCTTGCATCTCAAGCGATTCTATGCATAACCCATCTAGTACCACAAGTCAAAAAATAAAAAATAAAAAAATACAAAAAATTAATCAAACACCAAAAAAAATCAAAAAATCAAGAAAAATCAGAGTGCAATAAAAACTTCCAATGGTGAAAATCACCTCGGTGACGCCTTGGATAAGTACCATGGTGAAAACCTGTTTCAGGCATCATGTGTAGTGGCCAGTTCTACCATCTAATAAGTCCTCTTTCCATCATAACACTCCATACCCACACATCCTATGGCTTGAAATTCTGAAACATCAAGTTTGTTCACCCCTTCTGCACTACCTCACCCACCCACAACCCCATCCATGGAACAAGGATCCTTGTAAGCTCTCCTTTGTACAGTTCATAAAATCAGAAAATCCAAAAACATCATAAAATCAGAAAATCCAAAAACATCATAAAAAATAGAAAATCCAAAAATAATCCCCCCTTGCATCAATCTCGCATCCCATCACGATCATCTAAACACACATCAACCCTCGTCACATCCCATCCCAAACCATTCCCACATTATCAAGTCTTGCAAGAACTACATATTCATTTCACCCGCATCTTAAAAGTACCTTGATCCTGTGGACACAAGGTATGTAGGCAGTCTGGAATACGAAGGATGTTTCCAGTACTCAGGTATCTAAGATGCACCCATCCCACCCATTGGGATGGTTCCCACTCACTGAGCTTTCTCGATCTACGAAACGATACGCATGCTACACATACCTTTGAAACATAGTCCCTCGCGCAAAAATCATCAAGCAATAAACCAACTGTAATCTTCCATTTGGCCCGAAGGTTCTTTTGCCCATCTTCCACAAACTCTTCAATCAAAACAGATCTGCGTCCTAGGATATGTCTTTCCTACAATGGACAAAAATCTATCATTCTATCACCACGTCTCTTGGCAAGAGCACACAAAGGCTATTTGTATCTTTCGTTGGTCTTTTTGCTTATTGATTTTTATCTTTTTGTCTCGCTCCAAGTAATCTCCAAAGCTACCTTGATCTCATTATATCATGGTACGTAGCGGATAGCCCTTGGAATAGACATAGTCATTGTTTCGGTATGTGTGCTTGTGGGTTGCTTTCATTACTCCAAGACTAGTATTCATAGCTTGAAGTCCAGGTCGGTTCTAGCATGATGTGTCCTATTTGCATATACAAGTATCAACACCTTATATGCATTATTCACACTCACTGCTATGAGTCCCCTTCCTTCACTAGGCAAGATTATACTACCTTGGGCATGCATGAAATCAACCTATTGTTTGTGGGTCTAGTCCATGCAATTGTCGGATATACATCATCACCTAGGTCATTTCATACCTTTGTGAACTATATCCTACATTGCTACATTAAACTAAGAAATGCTCTCAATTAATTTTGTGCAACTATTGTTACTAGCTTGTCATCATCTTCCTAATCACTCAGTCACCTATCTCATATCGGCCTAGATTTGATAACCACTTCCCTCCCCCCCCCATAAAAACTCCCGCACTAACCCCATCTTCCCACCCTATCTCCACTTAACACATCTTGAACCAAACCAAACCCCCCCCCCCTCAATGATGTGGTATCTTATGACCTAACCATCCTCCAATCCCCCCACCGCCATCCCCTAGACACTCTCACCCCTATCATCCCCAACACCTAACACGCTCTCCCACAGTCTCACCATTCAGGGTCAACACAAGGAACATCATGTGTATCAGGACTAGGCTACCTCACCTATCACCTAGTATGCATACCACCTAGCACCTAAACCGCATTTGCATTTTAATCCATTTGCATCACATATTAGGTTCATTTTAAATCCATTTACATCTCATTTTAGGTTCATTTTAATCCATTTGCATCACATATTAGGTTCATTTTAATCCATTTGCATCACATATTAGGTTCATTTTAAATCCATTTGCATCTCATTTTAGGTTCATTTTAAATCCATTTGCATCACATATTAGGTTAATCCATTTGCATCACATATTAGGTTCATTTTAATCCATTTAAGTTGCATCGCATTTTAAGTTGCATTGCAGTCTAGGTTCATCCATTTAAAAACACAAGTAGATTTATTTTAGCTGCATATCATTACACATCATATCATAGGTGCATATTAAAAATAGCATCATCACATTGCATTCCATACATATCAACATCTCATAAAACAATTAGTTGCATTACAACATCATCAGCATCACCATTGAAACAACTAGTGGCATATAACATAATCTCATACATTTTCATACATAATAAATGATCATTAGTCTGCATATTCAGTTACATCATATAGTCCATAAAATTACAACACCATGCATATATCACCAAAACATCCATGCAACCACCAAATCACACACATCATTTGAAACAACATCATACATCCACAACATATAAAATATAACATGTGCATCCATCATATAAGCATCATCACAATAGAATATCATAAGCCATCAGAAGTCTCGCATCATATATAATCACCGCAAAAAATGTACATTGCTCACATCATCAAAAAATAAAGTGTCCTGATACAATGCCTCCAAGGGCTATCATGATATAACTCACATAGAGGATCCTCTCTCTGAGGGGGTAGGAGACGCTGACCTTGGTCGAGCCTGTGATCCTGGTGGCAGCTGTGGTTGTGGCGCTACTGGTACCTGAGGACCCTGCTGAGGCACATGTGAGGGAGGAGGCATCATCTGCTGTACTGACTGCACAGATCTCGATCTATGTGATCTCAATGCCCCCGACCTACTGACCTAGCTATAGCTCGGTGCTCGCTGCGCTGCAGGTACGGCTGCATAATATAACCCCCGATAGTACTCCGTCCGTGCTCTGGCCTCTGCTAGCTCTCCCTGTACCTGAGCTACCTGTCCCTATGCCTGGCTCAACTGCCCCTGCATCTGATGCTCATGTGTCTGAGCCTGAGCCAGCTGAGTCTGCATCCCTGCCAAAATCGGGGCAAGGCCCCCACCCACAGCCTGTGCACTGCTCAACGCAGTCTCTGCCTGATGAGCTCTCACGAGCGCTGCATCCCGCTCTAGCCTCAAATCATCCATGTCCTCCCGAGCCTAAGCCAGCTGAGCCTCTAGCACTGCCATCTGCCCATCTACTCCCTGCAGCTGTCCCAACTCAGCCTCTCGGCACCCCAACGCCTCCTCTAAACTGGCCACCTGAGCACGTAGTGTCTCTACCTCCTCCATCTCCTCCTGTGACCGTCGCCGAGGTGTCAGCCTCTCAACCTCTGCCTCCATCCCTGCCCCTTAACTCCCTGCCTCGGTATCATGTCTACTGACTCGCAGCTGCTCCACCCGTGATGGAGATAGATCACCCTGCTCCGTCCTCGACTGTCCACCGCGTCGCCGTGGTCCTTTACGCTATCGTCCGCCCCTAACCGGGGCCTGCTGTGCCGGGACCTGCCTGCCCCACCTGTCCCTGTCCCGCTGCCACTACTACCACCTCCTCTACACGCTGGCCGTCTCTCGCAATCACCCTCTCCTCCCCATCATCCATCACCTCCACGATATAGTCCTCCACAATGACCTCATCATCCCCATCTCCCTCATCCTCTGATATCTCCCCCATCGGATCTGTCAGTCGAGTGGGCCGATGCGTCTGCCACCATGCCTCATAAGCAGGTGTAGTACCTGCATCCCTCACTGTGCTCCTCCAATCCCACTGAACTGGCTGAAGTGCTGCCCAATCATTCAGCGCAACCTATGGCTGTAATGGTGTGGCCCAGTAAGCTGTATGTCGCGGCGTCTGCGCATATATCGCCATCTGCTGAGGCACATCTTGTACCAGTCCAAACTGACGCATAACCCGCGAGGGTAGGTACATCTCTATGGTATGGTCTCCACGACCCATAAGACATCTCTACTGAAATGTGTATGGGAGATGGGTCACATCATCAGGCCACTCCTCGCAACCAATATACGCACGCCATACCACGCTAATCACGTCATCTAGTATCCTCCGCCAGTGACGCACCTGTCTAGTGTATGTATACTCTGCATCCCGATACAAGAACACAAATGCCTCAAACGACCGCCAATAATAACCGCATGTCGGCCGAGTCACAGGGATGTGCTCCCAAAGCCATACGTGTAGCAGCCTAACCCCAGCAAATAAAGCCCTGTCATGAAGATAGGCAACCATGTGCATCTCGTGGAGCAGTTGTGCTAGCATCACCAGCCCCCATGCGTAGACAATACCATGACTCACCATCCCCTCTATCATCCTGCCCCAGCCCACAGGAAAACCTCTGCCTCGCCTATCCGGTAGCACCACACCTCCAATCAACGCACATAGAAATAAGGTAAAGGGATCTGCACCCGCCGCCAGTCTCTTGTCATAGTCCATCTCCCTCCCATCTACCGAAAACACCACATGATCTGCTCCGAACACTCTAGTCAATGCAGCCCCCCCTCCTCGTGTCATACCTCACGTGTCGACCAAAGATCGGCAACTTGAGGATGCGATAAACATCCTCAAGTGTGATGGTCATCTCTCCTGTTGGCAGCAGAAAGCTGGCAGTCTCGCTGCGGTATCGCTCCACTGCGGCCGTCATCAGAGCTCTATGAGCTCGCAGCACTGGCATCGCTGCCACCGTCCAAAGCCCCAGCCTTGTCAGTCGAGGCCGCCATTCCTCATCGAATAGTGCCACCGCGGATCACACTCGTCGCTCCCGCGACTGCAGTATAAACCGCTTTGTATCCTGCAGCCACCACTTCTTCGTTAGATACTAACTTATTTTCCCCCCATACTTTTTTCTTCTGAATGTCTCACAAGCCCAAATCATGTGGCCCCACATAGACAGTCCCTAGTGCTATTTTAAAAATAGCGCTACTTTTCCCTACCTATCGCGCCAATACAGACAATGGCGCCACTACGCTCCCTATATCACGCCAATGCAGACATTGGCGCTACTGCGTGCCTTATATCGCACCAATTCAGACGATGGCGCAGCACTCCATTTTCGCGTCAATTCAAATTTTAGCGCTAGAACTTAAAATAGCGCTATTCCCCAGTATGGCGCCAATCCAGACAATAGCGCCTCTATAACCATAATATGGCGCCAAAATGCCATATCTCTTTCTTCATAAGCTTTTGGCACTAAACCAGACGATGGTGCCAAAATCCCCCCTAAATGGCGACAAAATCCCCCTAACCTACCCTGGCGAATAGCACTAATCCGCAAGATTGCGCTAATTCGCCTTATCTTTGGCGCCACGCGCTCTTGACCCATATCCCAAAACCCAGAAAAACGTGCGTAAAATAAAAAAATCACAAAGTTCGGGTTAGGCCCTACCTGGGGTCCAACCTCGGGTGACCGCCCGACCTCTCGGAATCACTCTGAAATGTGATGAAGTCGCGGGAACTGTGGGTTGCGCTCGCCCATCTCTCTTTTATCTTTTCTTCTACAAAGTCAAAAGTGTGCCAATGTGGCACTCTTTGGGCCCACTTTGCCTAATATAGTGGGCCATGTCATCCCTCCATCTCTTCTTTTTTCTTCCAGGGTGCAGATCTCAGCCTTTTTCCTCTGTTTTTCCTCCTACCATCTTCTTTTTCTAGCACCTCTCTAGCTTTCACTTCCGTCACATCCTTTCGAGAGCTTACCTGTAAAATTGTTATTTTTTTTTTCCCGCCAACCTCTCGAGGGGGCATCCCCTATCCATCTCATTCCTTCCCGGCAGCTAGGGCATACTTTTCTTCGACCTGACGCCACTTCCCTCCTAGGTCCTGACGCCACGTCAAAGAGGGGCAAATGTAGACACCTAAAAATGTCTTGACCACCAAACTGACTCCCGACATCCCTAAACATACCAATTTCCTTTCCAACCATTACCCCTTTCATCATCTAAATCCACACCATTTTATCCCCAAAATTGAATTAATTTTATTAATTCAATAATCCAAACCTTAGCCAATTGATTTAATAAATATGCAAAATTTATTAAATCAATTCCCCCATTTTCCCTAAACCCAATTAATTAGTTAAAACCATGTTAACTAATTAATCCAGCCTACTAATTAGTCTATCCCTACCCTAGACAATTAAATAGCTATTATTTAATTGCCTACTCTAGCCTACCTCATCCTAGCCTTAGGATTAATTAATTAAATCACTAATTAATTAATCTTATCCCCCCTCTAATCCCTCTACTAATTTATTCCAGCCACATTAATTAGGCTAATCACCCTAATTAAGTAAGTCAAACCCTCATTAGCACTTCTCTCCACATTCCTCAAATTTAAAATTCAAATAAATCACACATCACATTTACTCCTCTTACACATGTCATAACTCTCTTCCCCAAATGAATTTGTAATTCATTTTACCCTTCCCCATGTGAATTTTTAATTCACAAATAATCCATCTCACCCAACCTCATTTATTTACCCCTTTCCCAAAAATGAATAAAAGATTTACTTTTATTCCTAACCCTCCATCTTCCAAGATCAAATCTAGGCCCTCCACATCACTTTCATCCTCCACCATTGATCTCTCCATTCAATCTCCACCCTTGGATCAAAATCTCCCCAAAAAGTCTATAAATACAACCTCTCACAAGTCATTTTCATCATCCAATTCCATGCAAAGTTACCATGTCAAAATCATCTTTGAATAGCTAGTGAGTTGCACAATTGAAGAGCACTTCACATTTGAATCCATAGTCTAGGGATAATCTTGGTCTTGGGAGCTTCTTTTGGGTGCAAAGGCTTCTTCTTCCCTTGATGGGATTAGGTGGTGTTTTTAAGGTATAATCATGTGTTTTATTTGCATTTGATTTAGTGTTTTTTCCTTATTGCATTATCTAATCTACAATATCTTAATATAAATTTAGCTAAAAAAATATAATAACAATGTTATATTAGCCTCAACACATAAGCTATTTTAATTATTTAAATTGCTTTATTTTATTATTACATTTACATATCTTAAATAAATAACTATTTAAATTATATTATTATAAATATTATATCATATAGTTACAAATTGAAGTGTATATAGATAAGGGTTAATTACGATATCACTATAATTATTTTATATTCATATTAATAAGATTTCTTTTTCAATTGAAGAATTATTTACTAGTATAAGAAAACTACAATAAACTATTATATAAATTTAGAAAATCTAATATATAAGATAATGTGTATTTTAGAAACGTAAACTATCCATAAGAAATATTCTCACCTTGTTTTCTTTATTCGTGTAGATATGGGCTTAAAAGGTAATTTATTAAGACCAATATTAAATATTTATAACCAACTTATTTAATAGGTATTAATATATAGAGTTATTTGGGCCTCTAAATATTGGCTAGAAAAATATATATTATAGGTAGAAGAAAAAAAATTGACTATTAAATTGGTTACTAACTATATATATATTATAATTTTAGTGTGTGATAATTGAACAAGACAATTACATATTGTTTTTTCTTAGATGCATATGAAAAATATAGAATATATATGATTAAGTTGTTTGAGTGATAGCTCAATTATGGGGTTAAGTTATATGAATATGAATATAATGTTTTGGATGGATTGATTAGCATATAATATGAATAGAACTCTTTAGTGAAAACTCAACTCATCAATACAAGACTCCATTGTTTATTTTGCAGACAAAAATACAAACATCTCTTCTGCATGCTATAAACTATTCACTTAGAAGCATTCTCAAAACAATACCTTAACACTACTCCTTGTACACATTGAAATTATCCTTCAAGTTTAAACCTCTCAAAATACACTGGTTTACATCATAATCCCTAGTTTTATGTATAGAGCATGTAGATACACCTCTCTAGACCTCAGATCACCAAATCAACCAACTAAAAATATCACAGATCTCCTTAAAAAAATTTCCCTAACCATCTGGTCGTTTGCACACCTGAATAGGGCAGTTGAAGAGCCATTTTAGAAACCACCTATCAATTTCTAATCTCACAGAATAACCGTTGCCATTTAAAAGTAATTTAAAACTCTGCCGTTGATTTTGATCTCACACCCTCGTTTGCGCGCAAACTTATTTAAATAATACCTATTGATTTATCTTTTACTGCCCACAGAGGGATTTCAACTAGGAGGACCGGTGTGACAAAGAAAAGAGGTCAGTTTTACAATGTTCATAAAGCCCTTTAGTAAGTCACCTTTAGTGACTATGACTTGTAATCACAAGTCAACATCCATATATAACATAAAGTAACTTTTGGACTTGATGGGCTAGGTTAGGTCTTAATAACAAGGATTAGGGTTTTAAAGAATTAGGGTTTAGTATTGTAGTTTAAAACCCCTTAGGAAATTTAGACAATGTTTTGAACACTGATTACCAATTTTAGTTTACAACACTGATATACCAGATGTCAACCTTAAAACATAATAAATTCTTCAATAACAAACTTGAGAATCAAACTCCACACAATATGGAGTATAAGAAACCACCGAGAATATAACACTTTGACAAACTTTGAAGCATGAAACTTTGAACTGAACTTTTTGAGCATGACCGTTATTACTTGAAATATGGACTTTAAGCATGGTTATCAAAGCAACTTCCTGTGACAGTATCCTTGAAAAGCCATAACGAATGACCAAACACTCTTTTGAAGCATCAAGCATTGCACCTTTGCTTGCATCAACATAACCTTTGAGCTGTGAACACTATAAGGTGATCCTGCATGAGTACATAACCTCAACACCATTCTCTACATCACATCAACACCATTCTCTTCTTGACATCACATCAACACCATGTGCCATCAACATAACAACTCAACTGTCAACTCCAACACCATGTGAACTTGAGAGACCTTTTGACACCATGTAAACCTGAGTGACCTTTTGACATCAATGACAAACATCATGCCAAAGTCAACAAGGAGGTGCGTAAAACAAAAGAATGAAAAGAAAGTTACTTTCAAGTTAAAAAGAAGTTAAAAGGTATAGCAGCTCAGCGCCTTTGGTATTACATCTCAGCACCTTTAGCATTACAGTACCACGCTTTTTCTATAATAGTACCGCGCCTTTGTAGCACAATACAACGCCTCTGTCCAAAAAATTGTTTTTTCAAACTATCTTGGCAAAAACACAGCACAATCCTAGCAAAAACTCAAAAACATTGTCCTAGTGCATCCCATGGTAACCACTAGACTCCAGAAAACTATGAAGGCTAAACAAGTTGCCCCAAGGAAGCGCAAATTGCCTCCTCATACACCTCAACACATCAATCCCATGTGAACCAAAACATTCACACATCTAGAAAATCTCATAACATTCAAACATCTAGAAAACATCATAACATTCAAACATCCAGAAAATCTCAAAAGCATTCAAAAATCTAGAAAATCCCAACAACATTCAAAAAATCAAAACATTCCCAAAAACAACAATAAATCATCATATCCATCTCAATCCATTGACATTCCATCTTTCTACTCTTCCATTTATCAAAATCCATCCTATCACCCCAACTTGACTAACTCAAGTAGAAACCAAACTATGCATCCTTTCAAAGCAAAAGTCCTTAACCAACCTGAAGCAAAGAAACCTACTTGCAGAGCCATATGTTGTTCTACGTATCGATTGCCAACATTTGCTACATCAATCAACTTCAACCAAGCAATAGATCAACACACGTGTCTTATACAGGATGTTCCATTGTCGAAACCAGACCAGGCGTCTTATATGACATGTTGCATTTCTTGAAACTAGACATTATCCTATCAACAGATCAACACCCTTTAACAGATATATTGTTCCTACAATAAGGTTGTTATCTATCTTATCTATCCAATCTATCATGAGCGACCTCTTTAGCAAGAGAATATGTTGGTTGTATGTTTACTTTGTAAGTCAGTCAATTTACTTTTTGTTTTATCTTTTTGTTCCTTTCCCATTACCTATTCAAGACTACTTTGATTTATCTATATCTTGGTAAGTTGCGATGCAGTACTGATTGGGGGCATAGTCATTGCTTTTGTGTGCCGTGTTTGAGGAATGATCTTTTTATCTTACTTAACATCATATCTATCTTGTGCATGTGTTACAACCTAGCATCTTACATATTAATATTCTTCTTGCATTCATGTATAGAAGTTTATTTTATGTTCAAGACTACGACTCATTCACATATCCAACAAGGTTATATTATGTCTAGTAGATATAAGTTCAAACCGTTTGCTTGCAGAGTCAATGTCCTATGCATTGGATACATCATCACCTTGGTCTGCTATACCCTGGTGCATAATATCCACATGCTATATCAAAATAAGGATTGCTCTTTATAAATATTTACGTAACCATTGCAACATCACTCCATCTCATCACTCATCTAGAACTACATACCATCTCATCTCAATCTTAAGGTACCTTGATCCCATGGATATGGGTATGTAGGTAGTCTGGAATAAGAAGGATGTTTCCAGTACTCAGGTACATAAGATTTCATCAATTCACCTAAACATCCTCAAAACACTTCATCCCGTCCATCTCACCCATACATCCTAATAAAATCTATAGCTTTCATGAAGATCGATCAATCATCATTTCTCTATTCTATGATATCAATTCTTCTATTCTTTTTCCATTTATCCTCCTTTCATTTCAAGAGCACACTTATGTTCTTCGAACCCAATTTTCCTCTTGAGGGGGCATCCTCACCATCATCAATCATTTATCTTATCCAATCTAGCTAATCAAATCTAGCCAAATTATCCAATCACATCCTTTGGTCTTGATCCTAATCATGTCATAAACCAAATCAATCAATCATCATCAATCAATTGTCTTATACAGGGTGTTGCATTAGCGAAACCAGACCAGGCGTCTTATACAACATGTTTTATTTCCTGAAACCATACATTATCATCAATCAATCAATCATATCAATTGTCTTATACAGATTGTCACACTCTCGAAACCAGACTAGGCGTCTTATACGAGGTGTTTCATTTCTGAAACTAGACACTATCTTTATCAATCATCAACAATTAATCATTGGTTTACAACTTGACAGGGGCAATGCCTTGTTTGTTTTTGAATAATCATCATCACCATTTATCTTATCTTTCCTTGTCACCCTCGCTTTGAGTGACTGGGGCATCACCATTTCTAATCTAATCATTTTCTTCCAACCAGTTTCTTCTAAATCAATCTTCTACCAATCAAGCACTATGTTTTAAATTTCTTTGAAATGATGTTACTTCTCAACACCATCTCAAAGAGGGGCAAAATGTAGACACCCAAAAATGACCATGTCTTCGAATTACTTGCATTTCATCTAATCTGTCTAAACACTTGCATTTCAACGTTAATTAAATAATCTAATTATTTAACTAATTTCATCAAAATTATCAAATTCTTCCAAAACTCCAAAATTCAACATTAATTGAATAAATTCTATTTATTTAATTAATTTAAATCAAAGTCAACTTTATTCTTCCAAAATGAAATAATTTTAATTATTTAATTAAATCATTATCGTCTTCCAATTTTCAAATCCACTTCAATTGAATAAATTAATTATTTAATCAATTTATCTTCAAGATCCTCTTATCTACAATTAAATAATTTTTATTATTTAATTAAATCAATTGTTCTTTCAAATTTAAATAAATCATTCAAATTTATTTAAATTATCTCGATCTCTAAAAAAAAATATAATCAAATATTTTATTTATTCCTCTAATCTTGCACAAACAATTAAATAAATTTATTTATTTAATTTGTTTTTTTCCAATTCCTCTAAAAATAAATCTTGTTCATCATGCACACAAAATTAAATAATTTATTATTTAATTTATCTCAAATCATGCAAAAAGCAAGTCATAAGTTGAGTTAATTGACTTAATCAATATTATTTTTATCACCAACTCATAAATTAGAAAAAAAAATATTTCTATTTTTATGAAATCTAAAAATATGTCTGTTCCATGTCTTTTTTATGTCAAATCAATCAATTAACTCAAACAAAAATAGCTTTGTGTGTGACACATGTCAGGTGCACATTCATCATGAATTCTAGATTTATCTCATCGTTGATTCCATTGAATTATCTAGATCATTGATCGATCATGTTTGAAATCTATATAAACCCCCCTCATCTCATAACAAATCCTCTTTGATCATTTATTCTCAGGCATCCATACAGCGCATTGAGCATTCATCGCATCGTTGAGCACACTTCTACCTTTTTGAGCACAAACACAATCTACATCCGCTTGTTGCAAACATGGTTTCGCAATTTAAAGAGCAATCTACATTCGACCAAGATAACAATACAATCTAGGTGAAAGCTTTCATTATTTTTGTTATTATTCATTGATTATTTGGTTTACTTAGATCATTTATCTTGATGTTATAGGATTGAGTTGTTGATTATTTCATTGTTTTGATTATCATTCGATCTCGATTTTATTCCTATACACAAAAAGAACCTTATAAAAATAAAACACTCTTATTTAAGTGGTTGTTATGAGAAGAGTTCAAATAAAAATAATTATATTCCTTATTTTGTAAAGATTGGGTGTGATGGCTGGAAGCCACCCTTTGGGTTATTATTTAAACCCGTGAAATGAATGTAAATGGTGGGATAATTATTTGAGAAATCATTAAGGAAAAGTATACAAGAAAATGTACAGGAAAGTATACAAGCAAAAATATACAGGAATCAGAGGGCACAAAGGAGTGGGGATTAGGGTCATTGGCTGGGCACTAAACATTTGGAGAAGGGACACACAGAGTGTGTCCAACTCGGGGTACAACGTACACCCGGGAGTGTCTTGGCCAGGGATGTGTTTGTTCGTGTAATGAGGCACGATTGGTTTTGTATAAGAACTGGTTCCTCCAGGGGTGCTCTTTGCCGAGAACAACTGGGACATGTGATTACTCCTCTGAATGTTGTATAACAACATCGCAGTGCTTCACAAATAAGTGATTTATATATTTATTTGCAGTAAATATTACCAATGCTGAATTGATTATATTATTGTTGCAAATTGATGATATTAAAGTTTATTGATGAAATATTTGGTTGTACAATGTTATTTGCTATGTTTTAACGTTTATTCAATGTATGAAAAATATATTTTATTTACTTCTATTTCAAATAATTTACCTGCTTTTATAGTTGTTAAGAAAATAATAACTCTCCGGTAAATAAATGTTACATGGGTGAAAATGAGATCACATGTATGGTTGAAAAGCGAAAGAGGCCCGAGGCCTATATGAGAAGCTTGGTTGGGCTAAGGCTTCTAAGAGATATCTGTCCTAAAGATATCCAATCTAAAATTGATAAGAAAAATGCTCAAGGCTTGTATAGAAGCTTGAATAAAACTAAGAAGGAAGCTTTCTAAAGAGCATTCGAAGATCAAAGCATCATGCCAAACAATAAAGAGTGTATGGGTATTTTATAAGTAAAAATGGGAGGGAACGAGAGAATAGATAAGATAAAAAGAAATTGCAACTCAAGAAGAAAATAAAAACAATCCATGAATAGTTGAAGAGATAAATAAGAAAATTTAAAAAATAAAACAAATAAAAAGAGATAAAATTCAATCACGAGTTCTCAAAGGAAAGAAAGCAAAGAAAGGAGTGAGTTGGCACAAAAAATCATGAGTTAAAATGGGCTAAAAATCAATAAGAAATGATAAAAAGATGAAATAACACGCGCATTCAAAAATGACAAGGTTGCCCTTATTCCCAGTTAGGGTCACCCAAATGACTTAGGAACACTAGGGGTGACTTTGAGGGGTGACCCAAGAACACCAGAGGAGACTCTAAATAGGCAAGCAAGAGGGATCAAAAAGGCAATACGAAAAGCAGGAGAGGTTGAATGAAAGGCAAAACAAGAGGGACAAAAAATGACAAAATAAAAGGGGAATTCGTCAAGACAAGAAACTATTGGGAGAGGTAAAATCATGCCTTTGAGGGTCGTGAGATGTGACCACTATCTCATCATAGAACTACCATATTGGCTTGACGTGATTTTAATACTTACAATGTTGCTTCCAAAGCATTTTGACATACCTTCACTTGTTCTCATTTTAGCTTTGACTTGCTCATAAAGTCTATGAGCTGCTACTCTATACTCATCTAGGATCCCAAGTTCCTTCATCTTATTCCAAAGTTTGTCTAAGTACCATGTTAAAAGGTTTTTAAAAATAAGTGAAGCAATAGAAGACTTCTTCTGCTTGGGTGTCCCATATTTTTCAATCAAGTGCCTAAGGGTGATGCAATGATCAATAGTAGAGTGCCTTGATCTAAAACGTGCCTTCCCTTTTTCTTGTTTTCCCTATTTTTTCCCAACTACTAATGATGTGCTCTATCAGACTCCCAAAAAGTTTTCCAAGAATAGGATTTGGCCACAATAGTGCAATAATTTAACAGATTATTGATAACACCAGTTCTATAAAGAGATAATGACATTGGTCATCCACTTTACTTGAAATCCATCTAGAATGGTACCATTGAAAATATTTTTGATGTGTAGTTTGAGGACCTCTATTCCCCATTTTAAATACTCTACTTATAACCCATCTATATCTCTTACTTTACCCCCTGCTAGCCTCTTTATGCCTTGTTTGATTTCCCCCATGGGGAAAAGTTTGGTTGTTGTTCCAATTACAGGAAGGATGTCCTTATCTAGAACTTGCTCATACAACTTAGCTTTGCATATTCCAACCATTTGGTATTGATGATATTATTTTCTATTTGTTTTATTTTTTATTGTAGTTCCCTCCAAAAGCTTTTGGGTTTATGTTTTCCAAGAGAATTTAGCTCTTACCTTCTTGTGTTCACATATCTTTCTTTTTTGGACTAAATCAAGTTTTCATAAGCGTTCTTGTTTTCCTTATTAATGCCAAGTTTCCTCAAAGTTCTATTTGCTACCTTGCACTTTTCATCATACTATGGATTTGTTGGGTATTTTCAATTCCTCTCTTAGCCCTAGATCTCTTGCATGTGCTTAATGCTTCTTGGATTAAGGGAATCATCATACTTCTTCTTACTGGGTCACTTGATGTGCATGTTATATTGCTCATAATACTGCTCTCTACTTCTTGAAAGTGTTTTTTAAGGGCCGCCTTGATTAGTTCTCAATTTTTACGATTCATGAGAATTTTACCCTGAAGTAGTGCCTTCTTTTGATTGTGATTGGTTTGTTCTCCTTGTTGATTGTTTGTATAATGCCAAGCTTTAAATAAATTGGATTGTGATCTCCCAACATCTAACTTTATCACCCTCAAAATAGAGCTCTAAGAATAGATAACATAATCAACACACTTTGACCATTGTATGTTTTGCAGATGGTGTTCCCTAAATTTAGCCATGCTTTTATACCATTGCCAATAACCATGTCATATAAACTACATAGCCCTAACAATTTTGCCCCATAGTATGTAACATCTCCATTTCCATCTTGTGACATTCTTTTCCTTCAAAAGCTATCCTTCTTCTTCCTCTAGCCATAATGGGTTACTTTCCCTCTAACTCCTTTGCTCAAATGGAGGACTTGGTTGTTTATTGTCTTGGCATTGAAGTCCCCCTATTATTAAGACTTCATCCAAAATGTTAGAAATTGAAATGTCATTTTTTAGTGACCCATAAGGGTCTCCACCATCTAATTTTTTTTCTTGCAAGTCTTTGATCTGCCTAATACAAAGTAGAAAGCAACTAGCCTAATTGATAGTTCATTTTTTGTTATCTTCAACCATATGCATTGCTTATTTGTGTCTTCTTTTGCTCTTTAACAATTCTATGTTAGTGTATATATTTCATTTATCTACACTATAGGCTTTAAGCCTAACTTAGGTGTTCTTTATGTATTCTTGACACATGCCTCTTTGAGGCGTCAAGTTTGTTGGGCGACTCATCCTTGACTCATTCAAGGTTGTTTGACGACTTGGAGAGGTGTCAACAAGTTTACAACCACCTAGCCACCTTGCGCTAGTTTTGTGGAGCTAACTTGACACATATGGTTGAATGTTGAAGTCGACTCGTAAGTTGACTCAACCTCTCTAACCTATATGTACACCTTCTTGTTCATAATCAACTACTTCTAATTGGTAATTAGCATTGACTTAGTTGATCTTGACTCAATTCTACATGATATTAAAGCCATTCTAAGCTCGTTGCTTGTGCATTGTTTGGGTTGTAGTCCATATTAAAGGGCAAATTTATTTTTTTGGGTGAATTTCATTCCCTTTGCTGGTTCCATTTTATTTTGACAAAGGAAGCTTCTTTGAGGCCGTTTCTGCACCAGGAAGAAGGCGTCCCATGAAAGGCTTACAATTTATGTGGGCATTTTATTTCTCTGGTCGTTGAAGGCCGAGTATAACAAGCAAATTTAAATGTCGAGCTTTCAGAAGCCACTAGGATTTTAAAAGCCCCTCACATATGTTTTTGAATGCCCTCACACAGGGCTTTCAATGTACTCAATGCCCCTCAATGCACTCATGGTGTCCCTTGTGCTTTGCAATGGGCATAGTCTACCTTTGTTGAGTGCCATACTTGGCATCTTGCAGACGAGAGAGGCAGAGATAGGGAGCAACTGCATAAAATTCACTTGACTCTATTTTGTGGAGCCTTTTTTTAGCACGGGATAGGCCAAGACCTCTAGCGTGAGGCCACACAACAACCATTTTGGCCACGATAGTATGTGGGTAATCACGATAGCCATTTTTTGTTTTGGAGTTTCTGAAACCCATTGGAGGCTGATTTGCAAAAGCTAGAGGGTTGTCGGGCGGTTCGCTGGCTATTTGCCCCTATTTGTTGGGCCTTTGGAGAGGCCACAGAAATGACTAGGGAGCATTTTCACCCCCTCTATAGAGATAGAAGCGGCCAACCTACCTCTAGTGCAGCGGTAGAGATAGAAGAGTTACCTCCTCACTAACCCAAGTGCAACCTGCCCACCTCAAGATGCCTTCCAAGCATTGCGTGGGCGGCATCAGGCATCTTGAAGGCTGAAGACAAGGCTCTGCGAAGGCCATCAAATTCTCTTCCATTAAACCCTCTATGGCTTTGTGGTTCTGCCCTGTTAATCACTCTAGAAGTTAGTTTTTTTTTGTTGACCCCCGCTCATACGCTTCTACAGGTGTTAAGGAAACTTGGTCACCATTTTTTTTGCTACCCTTGCTCTATTTTGCCCTAATTTTTTTGGCCTTGGCAAAAAAAAAACCTAATTTATTTTGTTTTGCATAAGGCATTTAAAATTTGTCTTTTTAGTGTTAAAAATAGATAAATTTTCTTTTTATCTAAAAACACTAAGAAAAAAATGCAAAATTGTGTGGGGGGGGGGCTCATTTAAAATTTGGGGGAAGATTGCATGTTAAAAAGACTAAGTATTAGGGCATGATTTTCATCATCGTACTTAGATCTATAGCATTGCATAATAAAGTGTCAAATTGGGGGGTCACCTAATCAGGAGGGGTTTAGCCACGCATTAATCTTATAAAGTGTCGCTTTCATATATTATTTTGGGGGGTTATACATGCATTTTGTAAAACATTGAACTAACATAAAGTTCAAAAGGGGGGTAAATTATCTAAGTCAACTAATGCGGATAACGAGTCATCCATCTATCAATACCTTGGAAAATGGAAACTACAAGTCTTGGCGCAATGGTATCTTGGCACACTACTATTGGATTCACCTATTGCCACACTTGTATGGACTTGTTCCTGAACCAAGTACATATTGGTAGAAAATTGTATGGGAAAATAAGAATAATCATGTCTTAGGATTAATTGGTTTAAGTGTTATGAACCACACTTAGTGGGTTTCTCTATCACATATTGGCTGCCCTAGAGCTCTTTGGACCAAACTATGGGAAATGTATGGAGACCTCAATGAACCTGCATTCCCAAATGATCTCACTATAGACATACTTCTTTCCCTTGATGATGTTAATGATCCTTTATATGATGATGATAGTGAAGAGGAACTTGCGTATTGGGAAAGTCTTGATGACACAGAGACATACCCACTTGCATCTCCTCTCTCTACACCTCCTATATTGGCAGATATTCTACCACCTCCTATTGTTGCTTCATCAGATTCCAGTGTTGCTTCTTTGAAAGCTTCTGGTGCTTCTTTGCAATAGGATATTAGTCTTCCTAGCATTTCTGATTGGGACAGATTTTTACCTGACATCACTTGTCTATTTGTAGAGTCCCGCATTGTTGACATGGAAGCAAACATTGAGGACACCAGTCTTCTCTTCGATGATAGTTTTGATGAATCTACATCTCCACTATCCTCTTTGGATATTCATGCTCTACGTCATGATGGGTTGAAATATTGACGTCTTTTTATGTTGTTTTTATATGCTTTTAGAATTTTTCCATATGATCCTCCAGACACTTTTCTAACATCACCATCATTATATACTGTCTTTTTATATACTTTGCAAGACCTTGAATCTATGTTATTAATATGGAATATGGTGATGATATTATCAATTGAATGATTTAAATATGAGTATGCATGCAATATAGATGGAATCCTATGGTTCAATTATGAAGGTTATTCGTGTGCATATGTTTTGTGGATTAACCCCTGTGCAGCAAGAATGTGGCATGAAGGAAAGGAGAATTTGAAGCGAGTTGCAGGACAAGAGAATTAAAGGAAGTTGAAGTTAAGATGCCAAAAGTGCAAGCAGATGGAGGATGAATGTGAACCATCATGGAAATGAATAAATGCAGAAGAAGTAGACTTGTTTCAAATGCAGCTTATGTGTGTTCTTCATACAAGCCATTACATATGAGTTCTTGTTTGAATAGGATTCTCCTTCCTTTGTTTAGTTGGGATTAATAAATCAATATTAAACCTGTATTCTAGTATCTAGGAATGGATTAATGATTGAAGTTAGTTGGTAGTTGCATAAGAATCCCTTGTTTCTGTATAAGTTAGGGGGGATGAGTTTGGTGTGAAGTTAGTTACCTTATTTTCTAGTTACTTAGTTGTTGCTCTGTTTCTTTTATTGGAAGATCCAAACATGTTTAATTAGAGAATATCATTATTGAATACAATCTGAAAGAGATTTTGTTTATGATAAGAAATGAATGGAACTATGTGTTATGAGGATGCGTGAGTATCTGAATTAGATTTGATTTCCAGTTAAGTGAGTCAGTCCTTTGAGCCGGCCACTCAAGGTACTGATCTTCACTTCATTTATTTTCTTATTCCTTTATGCATTGTTGTTAAATCTATTTTCCATTAGCTTATAAATACATTATGAGTCAATTAGAATACTTTGATTGTTAAATTATAGTGTTATGGTTTATGAACAAATGCATGCTTTGTCTACTTTAAGTCCTTCGAAGGTTAGCATTAGTTCTCTTATCATTTTGAATGTTTTGGATTAGTTCTGTAATTTCCTGTTGTTAGTTGTTATCTACAGCTTATGTTGAAGGTACTCGTAGCCACTAGATTCTGTAACTATTTTTACTATTCTTGCATTTCTGTGAATTCCAGCAAAGTAAAATAATCTGAGTAGGTTTAGATAAGATAGTTTAGAAAGAATATGAGCCCTGAAGGCACATACAGTGCAGTGCCATCATAAGCTTATGCTCCTTGGTTGATAATTTAATGTAGGAGTATAATGATAGGCAGACTGTTCAGATAGGTTTACCCCTGAATTATGTTAAGTCTACAATGCATTAGTTTTCCTCTACATTTTTGGCATCATTGTCGGGGATGGTGCTACCTTCATAGGCTCATTTTACATGCTTTCATAGCTTAAATTTTGATTCCAACATTAGGGTTAATAGATTCACTTTTCAAAAAACACCAGAATTATACTAACATTGTGCAGGACCGCTGGAATATAAAGCCAAATTCACTGTATGTGGAGGCAGAGAGACAACCAAGGCAGATTCCTCCCTTCAAATTATCAGGATAGAGTAGATACAACCGACTTTATCAACTATACAGTAGAAAGTACTGAAGAAGAAGAACTTATTCTTACATCTTCATCAACTTCTTCCACAACTACAGAAGGGACCTTCAAAACCATGGTAGATGTTGCGGTGGAGGATCCACCAGAGCAAGCAATGTTTGAGTTTCCTATCACTGATTAGGAGAGGGCAACAGTGCTGAAAAATATTCCACCATCAGCATTACCAGTCTTCTATGGCCTAGTGACAGAAGACTCAGATACATTTTTGTTTGAATTTGATATCCTGTGTAGGAGCTATGACTACAACTCATATGCTCATAGGCTGAAACTCTTTCTTGCCACCCTCAAGGATGCAGCCTTGAGATGGTTTATGGGGCTGGGAAAAGATGTCATTCCAAACTAGGATACAATGAAGGATAAATTCTTGGAGAAATACCAAGATTTCTGCTGAGGACATGACAAGAGGAGAGACGACATTTTCAAGATGTCACAAAAGGAGGAGGAGCCATTAGAAGATTATGTTGAAAGATTCTAGTTTGCTCTGAAGAAAAACCCCCAAAATAGATTGTCTGAAGAAACATTAAAACTGGTTTTCTTAAGAGGGGTTAAGGATGATTGCATGGATGCTCTGAATCTCATTGGGCAAGGTGATATTTCTCAGCTACCTTTTGAGTCAATTTGTAAAGTTTGCCAAAATTATTCAAGAACTTTCACTAGACGACCAAGAGGAGAAATGACATCAATTACAAACAAAGCAACCAATGGAGTTTCAAGAGTGGAAATTAGTAACTTGCTGTCCAACATGAAGGAGGACATAATCAGCCATATGGCTACACAGCTGGACACTCTTCACATCGAGAAGAAACAAGAAAAAGTTGATGCAATGCTTACTGAGTATTGTCCTAGTTGTAGGCAAAGGAAGGCCAATTGTAAATGCAAAAGGGTGGCAAGCATCCAGCAAGAGAAGGTTGAAAGGCCAGAATTTTAGCCATTTGAAGGAGAGGATGGACAATTGTTCTTCATAGCTCAAAGGAGACTTTGGTAGCAAAGACAAGGTATGCCCTCTGATCCATTAAGTTTCAGTTCACCCTTTCCTGCTGCAAACCATAATTTCTCTACTTGGAATACTCAGCCATGGCCTAGTAATCAAAATCTCTGGCAAAACCCACAATGGCCTACTCCACAACCTAGTTGGAACCAACAGCAGCATAACTCATGGCCCCAACAAGGTTTTCAAGGTTCCAACTATAACCCCCAATGGCCTACATAGCAACCTCAATGGTAGCAAAATGCAAATTACCAGCAACCTATGCTTCCATCTCAACCACAACAACCAGCCATAATGCCTCCATCAACACCTCAAAATCCACCTCCTAGACCCACCCAAATCCTTGCCCAACCTACACCTAATCCTAACAATAAGCATGTTCAATAGGCTTATACTAATGAGGTGATGCAATACCCCACCTACGGGGTAGAAGTGAGTAATGTTCATCTCAGATCAAGGAAGTAACTTGCGGGCCCTTCATCTCCCCAAATTATAGAACTTGAAGATGAAGAACCCACAGAGGAAGCCTCAGATAAGCCACCTTTGGAACATGAATAAAATTAGGGCCCTCAGATCATTTCAAAACCTAAGCCTCCTTTCCCTGAACACTTGGCTATCCAGAAACAACTAGCACAATCTGAAACTGACCTCATAGGCTAGTTACAAGATATAAGCATAAAGATTCCCTTAATCCAAGCTATCAAAGATATTCCTATCTATACTAAGACTATCAGAGATCTTTGCATAAAGAAACCAGGAACGAAGATGATAGACCCAAAAACAATCCATGTTTTGGGTAACCTTGCTGACATAATGTTGGGAAATATAACTGTTCCCAAATATACAGATCTAGGTAGTCCAGTAGTGGATGTCAAAATCAATGGGACTCTGATTAAGAATACTTTGATAGAATTAGGAGCTGCAATTAATGTAATGACTAAGGAGACAACGCAGACACTCCAGTTAAACAACCTTAGGCCTACTCAAACAATCTTGCAATTAGTTGATAGGTCTATAGTTAAACCTGAAGGAGTCATTGAGGATTTGGTCATTACATTAGATTCTTGGGAATACCCTGTTGATTTCATAGTCTTACAACCCAAGGTTAATCTCGCTGGTTATCCTCTTATCCTAGGAAGACCATGGCTTGCCACAAAAGATGCATTTATAGGTTGAAGGTCAGGTAACATGATCATATCCAATGGGACCATGACCAAGAAATTGGTTTTATATCCACCAGCCCAACCTTACCATGAGCTTGAGCAGACCATTTGGCCTACCTTGGAAGATGAGGATAGCTATTCCCTGCAAACCTTGATGATTATTGAACGCAGCCCCTTACTGGATATTCAGGATGAAGATGAGTTACTCGCTGACATTATACAAAATGACTGCAGGAGGCACCCGCAACAATAAGATTGTTTATCTTGCTTTCAAGATCCCTTAAAAAGCATAATACCCACTAGTTCCTCATAAGAGGTATCCCAAATATTTCATACTTTGTTACCCCAGAAATGTTAGTTAGTAATACCTAGCCTTGATTTGTCCTTTGTACAAGAAATGTCTAAGCCATTAGAAATCAAGCCAGGAAAGATGTTGACTGTTAATAATGCATTGACTGATGAGCAGCAGCAATCCCTGCATGCAATATTACAAATCCACTAAGCAGCGTTTGCATGGGATTACAGTGATATGAAAGGCATAAATCATGTTTTGTGTATGCATAAAATTTACATTGATGATGGCCATAGACCTATAAGACATCATCAGTGACACATGAACCCTGCTCTTAGAGAGATAGTGAAAGCAAAACTTCAAAAGCTTTTAGATGCAGAGTTTATATACCCTGTTTCAGATAGTGAATGGGTTTCACCAATGGTCATAGTTCCTAATAAAGGTGGCAAATGCAGAGTTTGTGTTGATTATAGGGAACTAAATGCTGCTGGACCAACAAAGATCACTTCCCATTGCTCTTTATTGATCAAGTTCTTGACTCTTTAGTAGGGAAAAAATATTTCTCATTTCTTGATGGTTTTAGTGGCTATAACCAAATCAAGATTGCACCAGAGGATCAAGATAAAACAACATTTACCTGCCCTTGGGAGACCTATGCATATTTTGTCTTGCGTTTTGGTCTGTGCAATGCTCCAGCCACATTTCAAAGAGTAGTCCTTAGTATTTTCTTTGATTTTGCCCATGACAACATGGAGATTTACATGGATGATTTCACCACATATGGTGAAACATATGATGAAGCTTTACACAACTTGGAGAAAGTTTTAAAGAGATGCACAGAGCATAATCTATCATTGAGTAATGAAAAATGTTTTATGATGATGACACAGGGGATAGTCTTGGGACATTTTATCTCAAGTGCAAGAATACAAGTTGACCCAAAGAAGATTGAAATCATATCTACCCTACCTATTCCACAGAGACAGAAGGATGTAAGGATTTTCCTTGGACATGCAGGTTATTACATGAAGTTTATTCAAGATTTTAGCAAAATTGCTGCACCTCTCTTTACTCTGTTGACAAAAGACATTGAATTTGAATGGACTCCAGACTATCAGAATTCATTTGAGAAGCTAAAAGCATCCTTGACACAAGCTCCAGTTCTCAGAGGTCCAAATTGGACATTGCCTTTTCATATCCACACAGATGCATCAGACTTTGCCATTGGAGCAGTCCTAGGCCAACAAGAAGGAATTAAAGAGTATGCAATATACTATGTAAGTAAAAACCTACAGGGAGTTGAGTTGAACTATATTGTGACAAAAGGAAATTTTAGTTGTTCTTTATGCCATTAACAAATTTAGACACTGCATTATTGGCTATAAAGTGTTCATAGATACAGATCATACAACAATCAGATATTTGATGAATAAGCCAATAGTGGGTGGAAGACTTGTAAGATGGTTGTTGTTATTGCAAGAATTTGACATAACAATTGTTGACAAACTAGGAAAAGCTAATGTAGTTGTTGATTTTCTGTCTAGACTGCCTACACAATCATCAAAAGGAGTGGTTGATGACTCTTTTCCTCATGAGCATCTATTTGCCCTAACTATACACACTCCATGGTATGCATATATAGCTAATTATTTGGTTACAGGGCAGATTCCAAGTTACTTTTCTCCAAGGGAGAAAAGACAGCTAGTTCACAAATGTTTCCCTTATTCTTGGACTTCTAGATTCCTCTTCTACATTGGTCCAGATAATATTATGAGAAGATGTATCAGAGAGGATGGGGTGTTTGATATATTGAAGGCATGTCATGATGAACCTTGTGGTGGACATTTTGCATCCAAAAGGACAACCTTCAAATTATTGACAACAGGATATTACTGGCCAACACTTCATAAAGATTTTGTCAAGTATACCAGAAGCTGTGATCGGTGTCAAAGGATAGGGAGACCTACAAGAAGTGATGAAATGCCTTTGCAGCCACAAATAACATTAGCTCCTTTTGATAAGCGAGGGTTGGATATTGTTGGTCCTATCTCTCCTACTTCAAACAACAAGGAATATATACTGGTATGCACTAATTACTTAACCAAATGGGTAGAAGTTAAAGCCTTGCAGTTTTTCAGAGATGGCAATGTGGCAAAATTTTTGTATGAAGAAATCTTCATTAGATATGGTGTACCAAGGGAGATAATGACTGATCAAGGCCCACAATTCACATCAGACTTAATCACCAGACTAGTGAAGTAATGTCAAATTAGACACAAGAAGTCCACTCCCTACCATCCTCAGGCTAATGGTTAGGTTGAGGTCACAAACAGGGAGATTGAGAATATATTGACAAAAATAGTACAGCTTCACAGAAGAGATTGGGTTTCCAGGTTACCAGAAGCTATTTGGGCATACAGAACTACATGGAAGACAACTACATGATTCACTCCTTATGAATTGGTTTATGACAAGACAACAATCCTGCCTATAGAATTTGAATACAAAACCCTAAGGACAATAGTAGAATTAGGGATGGATTTGATAGAAGCTCAAAAGGATAGACTACAACATTTGAATTCTCTTGATGAAATTAGATTAGAAGCGATCCACCACACATAGGTTATACAGAAACAAACAATTAAATGGCATGACAAGTATATCAAGGCTAAAGAATTCATTGTTGGTGATTAGACCCTTCTCTATGATTCCAGATACAAAGATTTCAAGGGCAAGCTTCAATCTCAATGGTTGGGACCATATGAGATTAAACAAGTATTCCCTGATGGTGCAGTCCAATTACAAACCATTGATGATGTCAGATTTTCATTGCTAGTAAATGGACATAGGTTGAAATTGTATAAGAAACCACTTCAGAAAGATGATTTTCTTGTTACTCTAGCCACTCAATATGGTACTCATGGTGCTCTTGATGAAGGCTCTGCGACACACACTGATACATCATCCAAAGATGATCCACCAATCCTGTCTAGTGATGTAGAGGTTGAGTTGCATAACTCAACCCCTATCACTGAGAGTTAATTTTTCTTGCTTTATAATTCACATGCACACACAACACACTATCCATGGTGACCATAGTTAACTCTAGAGGGACTTGTTTTTCACTCTCAAATTAGGACCTATTACAGTTGGGACCTGACATATTGCATAAGTAACTATTCAGTCGAGACTTGTGCTGGAGGCACCTGTAGCAATTCATGTCTGCAGATGTCTTCAACACTTTAGCGAACAGTACACCATTTTCCCGCTTATTCCATATCTTCTAACATTGCTTCATTCATTTTAAAATAAATCCAATGCCGCTGCAAAAGTGTTCAACTCAAGCTCATGAGTTGTTCATTCATGCATTGCGAGCTGTCACATCACATCCATTCCGCAGTACCCGCCGCCTTACCATTCACCTACATGCATGTCATCTTGCTCATATCAAATAAAATGCCAAGTATGTGTTCTCAAATTGCACGGTGTGCTAATCATTTATTTCCATAACGTGTGTACATAAGGTAACTTTCAATGATTAACTTAACTTTCTTTTTATATTCATTATTACTTTTTGTTTATTTCATGCATGCAAAAATATTTATCGCCATTCCATTTAATAAATACTCTTCCTTTCATATCAATTCCCACGTGAAGTGAGGTCACTTCACACATTAGTTGGGGGGAGGGGTTTAATTTTTTGATTTTTGCCATCCTTGTCTTTAGAGATACCAGATAGAACATCCTATGCCATTTTCTAAAGAGAGTAAACCTACCCTATTTTGCCCAAAGTATGAACTTGTTACCCTGAGAAAGCTATAGTTGGGAAGAATAGGAAAAGACAATAAACTGTAGGTTGGTTCCTTTTAAGGTGGTGGAATCGAAGTTTAGCATAAATTGACACCCCAAGAGGTTGCTGAACACACAGATAATGGGGGGTGATGTGATACGATGAGAACCATCTGCGCATAAGGAAATATTAGAGAATGTGTTGGTGCTACCACTCTTCACTAGAGTAGGATGGCTGGACTACTTTTTAAAGTTAATAGAATATGATAATGAAATGGCAAAAGAATTTGCAGCTACATTGCAGTATGATGAGGCAATGGTTAGGGGATTGGTTGTAGATGCTTTTGAAATGGCCATTGCCCAAGTCACAGGATTGTCGTGCACAAGGTCTGAATATCCAGTTCATGTTGATGCAGCAACAAGGGAAGAATTCTATGAGTGAGGAGAGCACCTGGACTCAACATCACAAGGTACAAAGAGATTGTCCCTTCCATTCTTTTGGGGAAAATGTGCTTCATATATCATTAAATACTTTACCTGTGATGGCCGGCATAATTTGATGTATATTGTGCATTTTAAGTTGCTTAATCATTTACGCCATGATAAGCTAGTCAATATTCCTAATTTCCTGTATAACATGTTAAAAAGGATGGCATCTAAATATCAGAAAAAGCAAGCAGACACCATGTTGTCCCATCACTGTTTAATAGCCCTATTGGTTAAGAGAAGCCTAAGAATTCAACACCCACAGGTTGATTGAGAGGCTTCTAAACAATGTATATATATCACAACACTGTTGGAAGAACCTGAAGCAGAAGATGAACCCCAACATGAGCCTGAGCCAGAGATTGAACCTAAGCAAGAGGGGCCACAGGAGGAAAATACTCTAGAGGATAGGCTAGTGGCAACATAGGAACCCTCATCTTCTAATCCTAAAGCTATGAGAGGCACTGATTCAACACCTGTTAGGAAAAAGAGAAACAAGAAAAGTACTGAGAAGCATAAGAGCACTATGAAAGGAGAAGATGCAAGGGAAAAGAAGAAGAAGAGGAGTAAAAAGAAGAGGAAAAATGAAGACAAACAGGAGACTATTACTCCTAGGTGCTCAAGAAGGTTGAAAAGACAGAGTGTGAAGGAAAGAATTGTTGAGCAACATGAGCATGAAAAGGGTGAAGGACAGTAGTACCATGATCCAATGCCAGTGAATATAGATTCAGAAAAAGAAGGAAACGCCCCTGAAGATGTCCCCATGATGCTCATGAAAGTGTTAATGTGTCTACCAAAAGGAAAAGGTATCTCTATTCATCTTCTGATTCTGATTCAGAAGATATGTTTATTGCAAAGAAAATGGGAAAGTCAGTTCCTAGTAGTTCTACTAAGGAAATTTTTGATATTATCGGGGATGATGATGATGAAGGTTTGAATTTTGAAAAGGAAAAAGAATTGTTGGAAGATAGGAACATAAGGAAAGAACTTCAAGAAGCTCTTGATAGGATAAAACAATTGGAAGAGCAGGTGAAAGGATATGAAGAGAAGGACAAAGAAAAGGAGAAAAAATACAAGAGTTGGAGGAAAGAATTCAAACCTATGGCCATGTAACCAATTTAGATCTATTAGCATAAATGGATGTGAGTAAAACAAAAACTAAAGAAAATGAAGTATTAACTCCACAACCTCAAGTATCAAGGACTCTAATGTACCACACCACTTTGTCTTTGGGTTTTGAATTAATGGAACTTACTCACAAATCCAAACAGGAAAAGGAAAGCTGGGAGAAAGAAAAATAGAATCTCAATGCATCAATAGAAGATAAGAATTTGGTGATAAAATGGTTGGAGGATAAGTTGACATAGGTAATAGACAGAGCCATTCAGATCATTTAATGTAGACCTCCACCTAGGGTATATGCATTGTTTTTGAAAGAAAAATTTCTCAGTTTCTAGTTTAATAGGTTCATTAATGATCAGCCTGCTTTACATTCAAGGCATATTTTTTACAGCCATTTTAAAGAAGTCAGTTTAGAGGAGCAAGATCAATTGTGTGAATATTGTTTGCACAACTACCCAATGGCAGAGGATACAGAATGGAACCCTTCAATTTATGTTGGGGTTTGCAGGTTAGGGCATTGTCATCATATTTCAAAAATGAGTAGCTCAGAGGTGAGTTAATAGACAAATATGAGGTACAAGAGAAAACAGTGGCACTGCAGATCAGGAGAGAAGCACTAAATCCTGATGTAATCCTTACTCAATGGTTAACACTCCTCTCACACAAAGGTATTATGGATTTGAGACTGCGAGATCACAGAAGGATACATTAGTTAGTAGGACCTATGCTTCAAAATTGTTTAAGGTATGTACAAGATAGATGGAATAGTTTGACCCCAGCATTGCAGAGGAAAGAGCCTCACTCTTTCCATAATTTTATGAACATGTTTGAAAGATTGCGCAAGTACATCCAGATTTCAAAACAAACAGGAGTGGGATGGCTGCCACTTACTTTTCATCCTCCTATTCTCCTCTATCCAATACCACACTGGACAGGAGAAAAGAATGATGAATGTAGGAATGCAGAATCAGTCAGGATGGATATGCTTGCATGTTATAATAGTTTTTATCTTAAGCAAGGAGAGGGAGTAAGAGAAATAATGGACCTTAGGCAAATTACTTTGCACTACAATCTTCTCCCCTAGATGTTTAATTCAATGATTTTGCTCGAAGGCAAGCAAAAGGCTAGTTGGGGGGAATGATGGGTTGAAATATTAACCTCTTTTTATGTTGTTTAATATGCTTTTAGAACTTTTCCATATGATCCTCCAGACACTTTTCCAACATCACCATCATTATATATTGTCTTTTTATATACTTTGCAAGACCTTGAATCTATGTTATTAATATGGAATATGGTGATGATATTATCAATTGAATGATTTAAATATGAGTATGTATGCAATATAGATGGAATCATATGGTTCAATTATGAAGGTTATTCGTGTGCATATGTTTTGTGGATTAACCCCTATGCAGTAAGAACGTGGCATCAAGGAAAGGAGAATTTGCAGCGAGTTGTAGGACATGAGAAATTAAAGAAAGTTGAAGTTAAGATGCCAAAAGTGCAAGCAACTGGAGGATGAATGTGAACCATCATGGAAAGGAATAAATGCAGAAGAAGTAGACTTGTTTCAAACATAGCTTATGTGTGTTCTTCATACAAGCCATTGCATAAGAGTTCTTGTTTGAATAGGATTCTCCTTCCTTTGTTCAGTTAAGATTAATGTAAATCAATCTTAAACCTGTATCCTAGTATCCAGGAATGGATTAATGATTGAAGTTAGTTGGTAGTTGCATAAGACTCTCTCGTTTCTGTATAAGTTAGGGGGGATGAGTTCGATGTGAATTTAGTTACCTTATTTTCTAGTTACTCAGTTGTTTCTCTATTTTTTATATTGGAAGATCCAGACATGTTTAATTAGAGAATGTCATTATTGAATACAATCTAAAAGAGATTTTGTTTATGATATGAAATGAATAGAACTATGTGCTATGAGGATGCATGAGTATCTGAATTAGATTTGATTTCCAGTTAAGTGAGTCAGTCCCCTGAGTTGGCCACTCAAGGTACTAATCTTCACTTCATTTATTTTCTTATTCCTTTATGCATTATTGTTAAATTTGTTTTCCATTAGCTTATAAATACATTACGAGTCAATTGGAATACTTTGATTGTTAAATTACAGTGTTATGGTTCATGAACAAATGCATGCTTTGTCTACTTTAAGTCCTCCAAAGGTTAGCATTAGTTCTCTTATCATTTTGAATGTTTTGGATTAGTTCTATAATTTCATTTTGTTAGCAGTTATCTACAGCTTATGCTAAAGGTACCCATAGGCACTAGATTCAGTAACTATTTTTACTGTTCTTACATTTTTGTGAATTACAACAAAGTAAAATAATCTGAGTAGGTTTAGATAAGATAGTTTAGAAAGAATATGAGCCCTGAAGGCACATACAGTGCAGTGCCATCATAAGCTTATGCTCCTTGGTTGATAATTTAATGTAGGAGTATAATGATAGGTGGACTGTTCAGATAGGTTTATCCTTGAATTATGTTAAGTCTACAATCCATTGGTTTTCCTCTACACATCAGTCTACACATGTTTCTAGATTGTCATCATCCTCATCTAATGGGCATGCACCTAATTTGAATATGGCATCCTTCAGCATCGACATGGGGACACCTGAGCATTCTTCGAAGACATCACAATGGGCACCATCATATATTTCATTTATATACAAACCATGACTCATCAAAGAATCACAAACAAACTTGAACTCTTATGGAATCTTTGACCTTCAACAAACAAAGAACACCCTTGGTGTATAACACTGCTTCGATTTTGAATGAGACGTCGACCCTGTAGATTAAATACCAGGAATGAGGAGACTTGTGGCTACGTTTAGGACATGGCGACCAAAATGAGTAGATCACCGAAGTCTAAATTGGGCCGAATGAACCAGATTTCGACCAAAGATCAATAGGTTCGATGCTTGAGAAGTTCTTCAAATGGCGAGTGATGAAGAACTAAATGTAGAGGCGCCTCCTACGCAGAGAAGGCCGAAACAGAGCCAACAAATACTGTGATGGCGAAGACAAAGGGCTTGATGGAAAGTTAGGGTGAACAGGCCTTGAGTCTTGGTCAAAGAACAAATTGCATGTGGGCAGGGCCAGGCCGAGTAGCCACGAATGGGGCCGAAGAGGCCCAAACTAGGTTGTTAAGGGCCTTAAACCTGCCAAACAAAACAAAGTCAAAAAAAATAGTGGCACCTATAGAGTAGAGTGAATATGGCATCTTGGGAGAGCCTTCACAGAAGAGTTTCAACTTGTAAATGTTTAGGTCTTTCGCTGGCAGGTTCCAAGGCAAACATGAGCCTATGGGAAAGTCCAAATAGGACTCTTGCTTGAGCTGTGTGGATGACCAGGTCAATGTGGCATTGAAGAGTCTGTATGTAGAGATGGAGTGCTAGAATGGACTCTACAACTAGAGTTCATTATCACCAAAGAAGGCTTGAAATGGGCATGCTGTGTGCTGCCAGAGCTCAAAAAAAGAATCACAATGAGGCTAAACTGGCCAAAATTCTGCTTGCAACCACAATGAACAAATGTTGAAAGCAAAGCGGCCAATGAATAGTAGAGAAAATCACTCAAACAATGAGTAAAAATTGGTGAACCTGCAGAAACAAATGAATCGACCAAAAAGTCTTGGCAAAGGCTGATTAGGCCACTTCATCTGCCATAAATTTGACAAAATTGGTTGAGAATAATCCTGCAACACCAAAATTTGACAAAATAGACAAAAAATGTAGGGGTCAAAGTGACCTCTGAAAAAAAATCATTTTTTTTTTTACAATTTTGTGGTGAAATTTGTTTCCTTGAGGATGCATCGACTTTCGCCTCACCTTTGGATTCCCTCAAATTGAAGAGCGTGTTTGCAACATGGCTTTGATACCATGTTGGAATAGCCAAGGATACTCTGCATAACTTGATATTCACTCTCACAATATGGAAATTGACAAATAAAGATAAGAAATCAATGATATTGATGAACCTAATTTGAGCATAAACATATAATAATCTCACTTACAAATTTACATGTGGATGCCTCATTATATAGGCATGGAAGAGGCAATCTACCTTGCACGTGGATTGACAAGTACCCCGTGATGTGGCACATGCAAGTAGACAAGTGTCCTATAAGGTGTCAACCTTTGGATCACTTGGAATGTGCAAACCAACAACCTTGTGTGACAAGTGTTGGATGACTACAAAGTGCCTTTTGAGGTCAAATGGAAAGTCTTCCAACCTCAAAAAGTATGTATATGAGGTTTACCAAACAACTAGGTAATCTATAACCTCTAAAAGGTTGCACATTCAGTTAGACAAGATATTGTCTAACCTCATCAACCTAAGTACACTTAAGCTATAGTGAATAGAAAAATTATTCACTCTAATATTCTACACCACTCTTCTCTAATTATCATTGTTATGCCTTGATGCCCTTTGCCAATTTTGATCCTTTCATTCTAAAGTAATGTTTTCTTATACCCTTCAAAATCTAGAATTTTGTAGCCATCATGCTCATGTGTTTCCATGAGGATGATAATGTCCTTTCCTTCTACTATGGGCCCCAACCCAAGTCCTATTCTCCAAGGGTAACCTCCATAATTCCAACTTACCATGCTCGAGTACTCCCTGAGGCCTCAAATTGCTCGGTCATTGATTTGGGCTTTTCCATTTTGCAAATGTGCCCATTTTCCTGCATCTCTTATTATTTTTACTTTTACCCATTCTTTACTTCTCTCTTCTTGTTAAGCTATGGTCAAGGCTTTGTCTAGATATATTTGTGCACTTCTAAGGAACCCTCTATTCCTTGGTACCATATTTTTGTCTTCTATGCTTCTCATGATAACTCGTACATGCTTGTTCCTTCTTCCTATCATTTTTTCAATCTTGATTGCTTGGTGAATATATCATATCCATTGCACTTGGTCTTTGAGGAAGTCTCTTACTAAATTGTTGGTTTCCTCCTCACCAGAGTCTTTTAGTCCTTTGATTTAATGATGTTTATGACCTTATTATGCCGAGCTCTTTTTCCTCTCTTATTTGCATCCTAACATGTTTCTCTATGAGTTCTCTTTGCTCACTTGACAACCCTTTTACTATTTGTGCCCAAGACTTGACCTCTTCGATTCGATCTCTTAATTGATTTTCTTTTATCTCCATATTTTCGATTGTAGATTGTATCCCTTTTATTTGCATTGTGTCCCTCCCTTTCGACACTTTGGTTTATTTTCTTTTGTTATTTTCAGTTGGTCTAAATCTTGTTTTATCACAATTATCTCTTGTTGCCTCTTTTCCATGATGTTTTGCAACTTTATTACTTGTTGCTTGAGTAGTTGATTCTCTTTTACTAACTTCCAGTTGTATTTCACTTTGTTGCTCTCTTATTTCCCCTTTACTTCTATATCTTCAAGCCTCCTTTTCATGCTCAACAACTCATTACCATATAATGTTGGTGACCACACTAGTGTGTAGATGTGGGGTTCTATAGATCCTTGTTTTCTTGGATCTCTTCATCCATTTCCCCTTTGTTTGCTAAGTATGCTTTCGCTTCACTTTGCTTTGCTTCTTTTACCTCTTGAAGTGACAGGTTTACTTTTTCTTTTCCCTTATCTTACCTTTGTGTTGTTTGCCCTTCTTGTATTTGTTGCATTTTTCTAGTTATTGCTAAGATGTTGCGAGTTGTTCTTGGCAAAATCACTAAGAGTTTTTAATTTTGCTTCATTTTCCAAGTTTGCCTATGCTTTAGGATGCCCTTATACTATTTCACATTCACATATATCAGTGTTTCTCCTTTGTCTACCATGTTGTTTTGTGGGTATCCTAGCACGCAAGGCCCCTGAAATTCGTTAATTGTCCTTCTGTGAGGGTTCAAATTGGGGTGTGAGTAGACAACCAAGTGACCAGTCAGAGGTTGGAAGTGTGGTTTCATGACATTAATAATCCCCCCTGAGACACTATCTCTAACATGAACCTTGTAGTTACACTCGAGGCCCTTTTTTGGATTCATCGTTGCATACTATGTATTCTTTGACCCTATGATTTCCATATTTTTATTTACCCTCACAATGTTAATTTCTTCTATGGCAAGCCTCTTATCCCTAGGTTCTTCCGTTTGACTATTCCCCCTTGTTACTCCTTCAATGGCAAGCCTCTTTCAATTTAGTTTAGTGTGGATTGCCTTAATTTCAATCGGTTATCTATTCCCTCCACAAGATTCCATTCAATACCAGTTTCTCCAAATAAAACAATAAATTAGGTAACATAAAAGCGAAGAAGTTCATTGGGAATGCTTTGCTTAGAGAGACCTGCAATTCATTCTCTCTAGAGCATCCAAGGAAGTAAACCCATGCACGATTTGTAACCATGAAGCGACGACTTCCACGCTACGAGAATTTAATTTCGAAAAGGGGGTTTTTTAATTCATAAAAGGCTCCATGGGACCATGGCCCAACGTGCCTGAATGTAAAATGCCTGTAAACAAGTCAGAGGGCGAAAGGGATTCCTGGGGAAAAGAAAAAAACTGAGGCATATTACCTACTCATCAAAGTTTGTGTCAACTTTCTTCATACATTGAAGATAAATCCGTGTTTTTGTTTTCAATCCAAGTATGAAAAATTCCTTCCTTCCTTCCTTCCTTCCTTAAGCTATAGGTATGGGAGAATATTCAAAGTTTACTGTGCAAGCAGCCGTTAAATCATTACGGAAATCGTGCGGTCAGTTGAAAAGGATGGTCGGATTGGAAATTCTCGTGTTTTGGTGAAGAGGAGATGGCGTGTGGGAAAGTATAATCCATGTGAGAGAAAAGAAGCCACCGCCGCCGCCGCGCCTGTCTGTGCCCCTTCCTCTAGCGTTGCCTAGGGCATTTATGCTACAAATTGCCCCAATACCTGCTAATTTGTTAGTTTCGATTCCCAAACCCGAACCTTGGAGGCTCTCAAAGGATAATAAAGCCTGTAAGTTGAGCAATTCAGAGGTTGAGGAAGGGAGAATTGGGGTAATGGAGCTGGCAACGATTTCTATGTCTCGGCACTTCCCCTCGGGGTCGTGTTGGCAGGGGAAACAGAATAGCTGGATTCCTCGAGCAGTGGCGGCGAAGAGGAGGTGGAGCTCAGCTGGGAGTGTGAGAGGTGGGTTTGGTGCGATGACAAGAGAGGGTTTGAGAGTGAAAAGACGATCATCATCTTCATCATTATCGTCATCATCATCATCATCATCATCATCATCATCATCATGGGGAAGAGGGGTGGTGGTGGTGGCGTCGTCTGTGTTTGAGAGGTTCACGGAGAGGGCGATAAAGGCGGTGACTTTTGCACAGAGGGAGGCGCAGGCATTGCGGAGTGGGGAGGTGGGGAGAGAGCATCTGTTGCTGGGATTGATTGCGGAGGAGAGGAGGAGAAAGGAGGGCTTTCTGGAGTCGGGGATCACCATCGATAGAGCGCGGGAAGAGGCGAGGAAGGTGATTGTAGGGGAGGTTTCTGCCGCTGCTAACCCTACAGATATTCCCTTTTCAAGCGGTTGTAAGCGTGTGTTTGAAGCAGCCATGGAACATTCCAGAAGCATGGCACACAATTACATTGCTCCTGAGCACATCGCAATTGCCCTCTTCAATCTCATCGATCAAAATGAGCCTGCGGCCTCTCTTCTTCAAAGGTGTGCTTGCTACCTTTTTCAATTTCATAATCATAGTGGGGGATTCAAACTATGGCCCAAGCCCGTGACCAACTTTGCCTATCATTGAACAGCAGCCCTCAGACAATTTCATCATTTATTATTACTAGGCAACTCAATACAGGATGCTTATTCTTCAAATTGCACATGAGGGCCATAAGAAACATCAATTACAAACTATCATACCTTGTCCTGCAGGAACCCTTGCAGTACTTGGAGTGATCTGGCCGGGTTCTGATCCCAGTCCAGATCTGGCTTGGGTACGGACATAGTCCATCCCCAGGCCTGACATTTGGCCCGGGTAAGTCTGAATGGCTAAGTCTGGAACCACTTCCTTGGTGACCCCGTGGAGAACCCAGGTCAAAAACAGCGTTTTAAAAGAACAGATTTAGAGAAAACCCAAAAAATCTAAAACATAACCTAACTAACTGTAAAAGTGCATTTTTTAAAGATTTTGGAGCTTGGTTAAAAAGAGCAAAGTTATTAAAAATGACATGCACCTGGAAGGTCCCCCTACCCCGCCCTTTGAAGACCTTAATTTGGGCTTGGTGGTGGGGGCTCTGCCCTTCAACTCCATGCTATACGGCAATAGGGAACAAATTTCCCCCAGATGCCGTGAGGGGCATTGCTCCTCAACCCCACTGGGGGCTATCTCCCCCAAACCTCCACTCTCGTTTTAAAAAGTTAAAAAAAATGTTTTGGGCTGCACTATATAGAAAAACAACATATTTTTTCTCAAGTTTTTCTGATTAAATCCTGAGTAATTGAATTCCATTTATACTTTTGGTTCATCAAATCACTGCCAATTCTGACTCCCAAGTAATGCTACTATTATATAAACTGTTCTGATTTCTCTTTAACATTTATGATTGACAATTAATATTGCATTATGATTTATCAATTGTCAGCTGTGTTCTCAATTCTATATTCAATTTTGTACATTCTGTGCTAATTATAAATATAAATATATACCCAGCTGTACTGAAACAGTGAAAACAATTTGCGAACTGCTGAATGTGTATCCTCAACCCAAACTCGAAATGGCAACATCGACTACAAATTACGCCACTTTTCTTGATGTTCAAGTCAAGTTTTCCTGATTTTCTGTTAGAAATATAATGCAAGCATTCCATAACGATAACCACTGTTGCACTTAATAAAATAAATCACCAAAGAAAATATCAAGGGACAGAATTCATCCTGCATATACATTTCTGCCTGCTTTATCTGAGAAGAAAGTTGTTTTTTGAGTTGCTAAGAAATATATAAAACATATATTCTAAGAAAAATCTCCCTAAGACAGTGAGTAGAATCTTTTTAGTATGCTCCTGCATCAATCCTATATATTGTTCAACTTTTGTGCTTTTACATTTTGGAAAATAGGATATCATGGTTCTGTACCTTAAAATTCCAGGTAGCTCAGTTTCAATAGCTTCCGACCTCTGTGTGGTTTTAATTCTTGTTTTGAAAATAAACATTTTAGAACCATTTGTTGCAACTTAATCTCAAGAGAAGTTTGCTAAAATGAATTATGTTGCAAACAAATTGCTAGTAGGAAAAACATTACGGTATAATTATATATTGCATCTTAACATGATTTTTTGAAAATGGCTGTAAAAAAGTTACCAAAGCAAATACTTTTTTACAATACTACAGTTTGTTGGGAAAAGATTTGTTTACCTGATTGTTGAAAGAAATACCAAGCAACATGCATTGAATTTGGTAGAAACCTTTGTGGAGACTTAATTATTTATTAACTTTCTCTGTTTGTCATATATCATCTGCTTGATGTGTTTTCCAGAAACCCTGGATAATAAGCAACATTAAGAGTGGATTGCCTTACAAAAATGGAGTATGTATTACCGGTCTTGTTTTGGTCATGAAGGCTTTCTAAGAGATTATCCAATGATTTCCTAATGTTACCAAGGAGAAAACTTCATAAAAATAATGATGACCAAATGATATGGTTTTGATTCTTGAAGATACTTTGTATCTATTATATGTTATGGTCATAGTTACCTTAAAATGGCTATGACAAGTGATTGGGCTACCTTTATGTCTGCTTATTGTTTTCTAACAAACTAGTATTTATTATTATTATTAATGCTATGGTTTCTGAATTTCAATTCTATTTATAGTTTATGTTAGCTATTTAATGCTAGTGTTTATTACAACTTTATAAGTTTCATCCCCTTATTATTATTTTTTTTAAACTTATATAATAATAAATATTCTTAATAGCTAGAATTACTGAAATCTCTGTTTATGATGTAATTCCTATACGACATAACCAATGTGGGATTACTTCCATTTGATTAGGCATTCTCAGATGACCGCTGATGAATGATGTTCTATTCATTTGTTGATGTTACAGGATACTTTGATTGTATAGTTATCTATTGTCCCAGTTGTTTCTGTTTGTTCCTATTAGCCACAAGAAATACATTAAACCAACCTTGTTAAAACTCGTTTTGCTAATTTTGTATGGGCCAAAGGCACTTGGTCAAATTTGGTCTGTTTAACAATTGTAATCACATGTTAATCTAGTTTGGCACCTAACATTCTCCTTTGTTGTAATATTTTCTTGCTTGTCGCCTAATTTGATATTGGAATTCCTGAAGCTTATTTTGAAATATTCTTACTTCTTTTTGCAATTGAATTAAGCCAACTATAAGTAAATTTATTTTTAATGTTTGAAGCAGAGTTGCAGGATAGGAGAGGCCTGCGTACCGGAGTAGTACCCATTTCCCACAGTAGTACCTGTACTCATCTCCTAGCAACACTGTAAAGAACTATTTTGGTAAAAGCACCTCACACAAGGATAAGAAGAGAGAATACACAACTTTGATAAAATGGAAGAAAAAGATATACAACAATATGTATACACAAATATAAGATAATTTTTTACCAATGTATTATTCAAGATGGCAAAATATGTAGACACCTTTTCTATATCAAGCTCAAATCATAGACGAATGTATAATATACTAGTACAAAAGACCTTTTGATTCCATAAATGACTTATTGTTTCTTATTTTACATTTGAATCCTGAATCTTTCTCTCCTCCACACAACTATTGCAATTATCAGTTACATTATAACACCCTAAATTCAACATTTATGACAATATATCTTAAAAGCCTAATAACATGTAGTTATTAAGAATTTTATATATATATATATATATATAATAAAAAGAAGTTTCTTAATATTCATATCATTTTTGGGGGTATTCAACTTCATCATATTAATATATTATTGAGTCAATGTATGTAACCCACTTTTCATGAGTAGTGGTTCACAAGGACCCATATCTCTAGAACTTGAATGTCTAGTTGGCACTAATTGTATAAGATGATGGTCATACGGGTGAAGCAATGGGATTGGAACTGGCAAAATGAAACAATGCCAGTTGTGACCATTGGGACTTGCACCTTGCAACCAAGATTTCCTTGGAAGTCATCCATCCCAATACTATTTGATTCTAGTCTCTTAACCATGAATTTTTCCCCACAATCAAGTCCACTTAGCTTGTGACCAAATTCATAAAATGTTTAGTGAGCTCATTCGTTTTTGGAGCTTTCTAGATCTTTTAGTTTTATATGTTTGTTGTTTCCACACCAAACATACAATCAATCAAGAGGAATAGCTCTTGACAATCGGAGAAGTTGGTGGCTATGCATAGTGCCTTGTGACTTCAGGATCGATAGACTCTTGAGTATTGTTAGACTCCAGCCGCACATTGGATCCTGAAGATGGCACACAGGTTGATAAGGATGAGACACAAGGGGGATTGGTTGGGATTCCATTGGATGAGGCAGTCCCTCATACGGACAGTGACTCAAACTTAGATTCTGATTTTGATGCAGAGTTAGCAGATGCTGATTAGGGGCAGTGGCCTATTTTCTATGTTTTTGTCATTTTGTAGTTGAAACTTGCAGCCTTTGGCCATTTTGTTGTAATTTTTATATAATATATAGGCACATTGACAACGAAATCAATTAAAATTTATTAATTTGTTTGTCAATTATTATGTGAAATCTCAATTTAACTCTAATGTTATGTATTAAGGTTCTGCAATGTATATGATGAATGTCTTATCAATGTTATCATATGAATATTTGAAATTTCCTATATTTTAAAAAATTTCCCTATTAATTTAATAGCCGTCCCCAAAAAAATGGCCTCCCAAAATATCCGTCCCAGAAACATGTCCCCTCGTCCCCTGCCATCTCCGTTCCAGAAATTTGGTGTAACATGGGAATTTGCCCATCTTGAACTTGCTCTTTGAACCTTACTTGGGATCCCAATCACAGCATTGATGGTGCATTTGAACTAATGTTTTGGCATGGATCCCTCACCCTTTGTCTATATACCTGTAAAAACAAAATACATAACGCTCAGAAAACAATTTAAAACAGTGGGATATGGCATATGATTCCAGCTTGAAAATCTGGAACCAAGCTTTACATCCTTATGCTACCAAGTTATCCTTCTTAATAAGTAAGGCAGAGAACCAAAACCCCTGCTCCAACATCTGTAGAAATCTCTCCAGCTCGACTAGGTTCACTTCCCTATCCATCCAGCCCAGCCATGTGATTCAAGAATTTCACTGCTCTTTTAGCTCTCTGCTCTGGCACTGTCTTTGTAATGTCCCTGGGGTATTTAAACATTGTAAACTCTGAATTTTGAAATCACTTACAGTATTAAACGCTCTCAGCAGTCAACCAACAAACAAATTACTAAGTCCACTTCACTAACCCACAGTAACCATGAAATAGAAATATGATCAGCACATGCTATCGCTGCTGAAGTTAGATAGAAAACTCTGATTACAGACTAGTCAAGTTTCACTGTATTGAATTATAAATGAAACCAATAATATACTGCTGCGGAGATCTCCTTATACAATGATCAATCAGTAATTAACGTCACAATAGTTCTGGATTATAGTATGTGTTCGACTTCCCACCTGTAGCAGGTCTGAGGTAATGTTGTATGAACTTGCCTGACTGGTATACTGTGGCTCTTTAAGGGTTACCAATGCGTTCCCTCCATATTGAGCCTCTGAGGTTTTTGCGAGTGTCCCTGCTGCGATACTCAGTCCAGGGACCACGATCCAATTTGCTGTGCAAATGAGGAATGTTTGGTAATAGCAGTCCGAACTCCCAGCAGTGACCAGGGATCTAGTAATACTCAGATTGAAATGTGTTAACATGTGCTAACTGTAGAAGTCTCAAGTTGCGGCCCGACCAACAAATATGTGTCACTGAAACCAGGCTATTATTTATACATCCTCCAAGTTGAAATTCTGTGTCAGCCACCAAGGCTTAGGATAGCAGTGAATTAATAAGAGAAGACCTTGTATGGAAGCTGCTACTGTCTGATAGGAATAATGCCATGCGGAGGATCTGAGGTTTCTGTTGTACCTCAGTTGTTGCGACCATGAGATACCCTCACAATTCTTCTACAGCGATGAGATCTGACCAAAACCACAATGCAATGTGACAATGGATTGTGTGCAGCGCCTTATCCAGAGATACCACAGCTATAGGAAATTATGATTGCATGATCAACAATTGTCCTTTTGAATTTGCTTGCAAATCTTTGTCTCTAAACCTTAAACAGCCCTTGAAATAATGATTTGCTTGCAAATACTCCAGTGCCAACCTGAAAATTCCGAACAAGAACTCTTATCAGTGCAACTGCAATCCTTGTACCAAGCAAGAGGCAAGGTTTTTGTCCTAACCTTTTGAATCAGAATTTGCAGTCAAGGGGTTTCGTCCTTGAATGCACGATCAAAACCCGAACTTAAATGAACAATGTCAAAATGAAAATCAGATGATCAAATGAAGATAGGTGCCTCCTTGATATACCTTTTCGAATTGGGCCCTTGGGTCCTAAATTTCCCTCCAAGTATTTAAAAATACTTTTATTTTAGTACTGTTGTTTAAAAACACCTTTTATTTTTTTAATTATAATATTATTAAGTTGCCCTTAAAATTAGACATTATCGGGCCCAACTTAAATAATATTATTAATTATTTTAATCCGAAAAAGGGGCCATGATAGTCTTGATGTGGGGAAGATTGGAAGGGGATCTGAAGGCGAGCCAGATCTTTGTTAGGGACAAAACCTTCTACCCATCCTTGACAAAATTCTGCATTTTCTCCACCAGTCACTAAAACTTGGAAGTGGGCTCCAAGTTCTCTGAAAAATGCCATTGAAACAAGTCTCCCGAAATTCTGCACCTGTCACTGGCAATGGACTCACTGGGTAAGTTTTGTTCACCTCAAATGCCTGCTTCAGTCCAGTCTGAATTTTTCGTACACATAATTGCTCTGCCAGCCCTCTTACTAGGTACTTGTCCTTAGCATATTCCACAAGATACAAGACAAGCATCGAAGCAATATCCGACTAACCCTATTGTGCACTTCTGATTCGAGATAAACAGAACCTATAACTTCATTGATGGTATTCTCAATTGCCTCCAACTGCAACACAAAGATTTTCCTAACAGTTGATCCAAAACTGGGCTTCGAAATGTCATCTCTTGCTTCTCAGCATATTGATGGAACTTTATCTCCAATTTTGTTGTGAGGAACATTGTCTTTGAGAGCACCCAAAATCCTCTTTTAAGATTGATTGCACATCATGAGTGTTGAATTCGCACATCCTACGCACGTGCCAGTTGTGGGAGGACAGAATAAAAAGATTTGACACTTTCCTTCATATGCCAAGGCACACAAAGAGACTAGGGGGTTAAAAAAATCATTATGACTTAGATGGAATCCCATCCTAACTGTCCACTAGGCATTAGAGCCTTTGTCTTCTGCAGTTTTGTCTCATTTCTATTCACCTGCATCAATTAGGTGAGCCTTGAGGATCAACTAGTGCATGATTGATTGGTGCAATATAAGGGGAATCATCTATTCTCCATAATATGTAGATTTGAGGCAGACAGCAAGGATATGAATGGTGCTAATTGCTAACAGTATGAAGTGCTTTATCAGTTTATAGTTTTCAAATTCATCTCTTTTTGTTAAATGCAAGGAAGGAAATATTATTATTTCTGTCATTAAAGCCTTACAAAATTGGTGTCTGATTACAGATTGGGTCTGAATAAAGAAGATCTGGCATCTGTTGCAGCCTCAAGGCTACAGGGGGAGCTAGCCAAGGAGGGTAGAGAACTCTCTTCAACGTCTCTTGTATTGCCAGCAAAATCCAAATCACGTGCAATCACAACCTCAACACATGTGGACAAGAAAAAAGGTTTTCATTGGTGTTACGTTTTGGAGTTATACCTTGTCATAGCTTTTGAGTTCAAGCTTTTCAGCTAGATCATTGTTTGAACATTTTTTATGCATTATAATTAATTTTTGCTTACATTGACAGAGAAAGGTGCACTGGCTGATTTCTGTATTGATATTACTGCCCGAGCAAGTGAAGGTAAAATAGATCCTATTGTTGGCCGTGACAAGGAGGTAGAGAGGGTGGTTCAGATTCTTGGTCGAAGAACCAAAAATAATCCTATTCTATTGGGAGAACCAGGAGTAGGAAAAACTGCAATTGCTGAAGGGCTAGCCATCAGTATCATCCAAGGAAATGTACCGGATTTTCTTCACGTAAGTTATCTTTGAAGGGAAATATCATCTTTATGTTCCTATTTGTCATTGTCTTACTGTTTGAAACTAACTATGCTTATTAGTTTCAATTTGAATATCCTCTGTACCAATTGTCTAGTGCCATTCTTGCACAGGGAAAGCGTGTGATGTCCCTAGATATTGGGTTATTAATATCTGGTGCAAAAGAACGGGGGGAGTTAGAGATGCGTGTAACAAGTTTGATTGACGAAATACAAAGAGCAGGTATACCAGTCTTGTAAATTTTATGGTTTCAGCTTATATCAACTACATTTTGGTTAACATGTATATGACTAGTTGTGACTTAAAATTTCTGTCTGCAGGTAATGTCATTCTTCTAATCGACGAAGTTCACACACTTGTGGGATCGGGATTAGCTGGAAAAGCAAGAAATGGCTCTGGCCTTGACATTGCTAACTTATTCAAGCCAGTCCTCGCCAGAGGTCAGCTGCAGGTACATTTGTTTTCTGAACAAGAAGTACAGAAACAGAGAATTGAAAAATTAAGGACTGGTTGGGATAATTTGGAGAGCATAACTACTTTGAACATGGAAAATGCAGAAGGGATCTTGCAGGTCGAATCTCTTTGGGGCAAGTCAAGTTGACCTGCCACAAACTTAAACAACTTTCAATGAGTTGTTTTATGATCCATAGAATTTTTATTCACACAACACTTTAACATAGCTCTACTATAATAGATGACTGGCACCATTGGACATAAATAATGAGCATGACATAAGTTTCCATGGTAGTTACTTGTAGGATAATTTCTGTGTCCTTTCAACTGGCATTCTTTACTTTGGATGATCTTAGCCACGAGAATAATGAAACTGCATATAGATGCTGTTGCTGCTAATGCCATAGAAGAGAGAATCTTATGCAATGTCATGTTTGCAGTGCATTGCTGCTACAACACTTGATGAATACAGAAGGTATATTGAGAAAGATGGAGCACTGGCACGCCGATTCCAGCCTGTGCTAGTACATGAGCCCAGCCAGGTACTTCATAGCTCATATCAGAATAGTTCTGCAGAAGCATATCAATACTTAAATATTTTTTGGAATTGCTTTAATAGCTCAATATCTCAAATTTTTGTTACCCTGTCTAGGATGATGCTGTTAAGATACTAGTTGGATTGCTTGAGAAGTATGAAGATTATCACAAGTGCAGGTTTACTTCAGAGGCAGTAGATGCAGCTGTCCGCTTATCTGCAAGATATATTCAAGATAGATATCTTCCAGACAAAGCCATTGATCTGATCGATGAGGCGGGAAGCCAAGCACATATAAAAGCTTGCAATAGAAAAAAGAAACAAGCAGCAAACATACTCTCAAAGTCTCCCAGTGAATATTGGCGGGAAATTCGGGAAGTTCAGAAATTTCATGAAACTGTAAGGTGTCTTATTTGAAAGTATATTATATGTAAGAGAATGTGTTTAACTCTTTTATGGTGGTCTTCTGGTATTATAATTTTTTCTTGCTCCCAGTAAGCTTCATGGGAAGGACCTATCTGTGAATTCCTAAGTCAATCTTCCATATGGTGGATAAATTAATATCAAATTCCAACTAGTTTTGTAATTGATCATTTTTATTAGGTCATTCGGGCTGGGTTGACCGATTGATGGGTGTGTTTTAAAGAGAAGTTTTTTACATACCCGGCTTAGAGCCCCAAAGTTTTTAAGAGAGTAGTTTTAGCTCCAAAATTGGTCAAACCCAACCAAGGATTCATAGCTCCCTTGGTGAAATAAAAATACCATTTAACCATAGAAAAGAAAAAATCATTTTTATTAGAAGAAGATGGTATGTTCAAAAAGCCACTTTGGATGGTGTAAATTTATCAATATGAGCTGATTACAGTTTCGAAAAACAGCTAATTATAGTTCCTCAATACAGGCACCATCAATTAGAGCCAAGCAACATCTTCTAAAACAGGCAGGCAGATCTGGTGATAGATCTACACCCAGTACTTTAGGTAGTGACGAGGAAGTTGTGCCTTTACCAGCTACTTCCTCCATATCAAGTGATTATGAATATGATAATGGGTATGTCGAATCCCTCTTCTTTCCTGTCTTCTAGTTTTCTCTTATGCTTAGTCCACATTCCTGTGCTTTCAATCCAAGTTAATGTTGTTTGGTCCTGGTCTTTGCAGACCTGTTGTGGTTGGACCAGATGACATTGCAGCAATTGCATCCACGTGGTCTGGAATCCCAGTTGAGCAGCTCACTGCAAATGAACAACGCAAGTTAATTGGTCTTGAGAAACAGCTCCAAACTCGTGTTGTTGGTCAAAAAGAAGCTGTCAGTGCCATTGCTAGAGCATTGAGGAGAGCTCGTTTAGGATTGAAGGATCCTGATCGTCCCATTGCTGCAATGCTTTTTTGTGGTCCAACTGGAGTTGGCAAGACAGAATTGACCAAGGCATTGGCAGAATCTTATTTCGGTTCAGTAAGTTACTTTGCTGTGAATATTTACAGGCATTAAGACATACTACACAACATATTTTTGGTGTTACTATCTATCAATGGAAATGTGCTTATGCTTATAGAATGTATGCGTTTGTGAGCAATGGCAGGTAACTTTCATGATTAGGCTCGACATGAGTGAATATATGGAGCGACATACTGTGAGCAAATTGATTGGATCTCCACCTGGGTATGTAGGATATGGAGAGGGGGGTACACTAACTGAGGCTGTTAGACGGCGACCATTTACTGTAATTTTACTTGATGAAATTGAGAAAGCTCACCCTGATATATTTAATATCCTGCTCCAAATCTTTGAGGATGGTAATCTCACTGATTCCCAGGTGAGTGAGCATGCAATAGCTTATCATATCATTAAAATGGTTTCTGAAGAGGAAGAAGAAATCATGCATACTTATGATGAAGTATATTAATATAAATTGTAAAACTTTACAGGGTCGGAGGGTTTCTTTCAAAAATACAATTATTATTATGACATCCAACATAGGATCAAAAGCAATAGTTAAGGGTAGAAGTAATGGCATATTCACTAATGGAGAAAAGGATGGAGACAGACATCTGGCTCTAAAAGCATTGGTCAATGAGGAGTTGAAGGCCTATTTTCGGCCAGAATTATTAAATAGGATGGACGAGGTGGTTATCTTTCATTCTTTAAATAAGCATCAGGTATGATTCCATGCATTAAAGTAGTCTGTTTGCTCAGTAATCTGATCTGTATTACAAGCATGTTTCAAATATTTTCTAATTCCTTGATTACTGTATAGGTACGTGAAATACTGGGTTTGATGTTGAAGGAGACCAGAGAACGACTCTCGAGTGCAGGAATTGGTCTAGAACTGTCAGAGGCTGTTTTCAATCTTGTATGTCAAGAAGGTTATGATCGCAGTTATGGTGCAAGGCCTCTAAAACGAGCACTTACACGCTTGGTTGAAGATGTTGTGAGTGAAGCATTTCTTGCAGACAAATATCAGGCAGGCGACACTGCCATTGTTGATTTGGATGCTTCTGGAAATCCATTTGTCACACATAGGAAACCGGATCAGCATGAGAATGGGATTTGCTTACCAGTCATGACATCACCAACTTTGTAAGAACTGGTTTGCTTCGTAAAATTTATTCTATTACCTCTCATTCAATTGCAGTGCAATAATGTGTATCTGTCATTTATTTATTTGTCATATATCTATAAAGCTATTTATGTATATCTACTGTAAATATAGGTTGATTGCTGGGATACTGTAAATATCACTTTCTAATTGCTGTAAGAATTGAAACATCAGAATGGTCCAAATTGGATCTGCGTTTATTTGGTCAATTTGAGAAGCAAATTGAAAAGATATATAATTCTGTGCCTCATTCTATTAACAAGGCTCTGCCTTAGATTGGAGTTTTTGGCTTTTAAATGCTTCTTGTTCAATTAAAGACATTAATTATTCTCTGTTTATTTGGGGCATATATAACTGATTTACTTACAACGTTACATATTCTTCCGACCTGTTATCTCAACAGTTCTATGAGATTTTAGCTTATTCAATTGTGGACCGACTCCTAAAAAGTAAGGAATTTTATAAACATGAATGGCATATTTTTTCGGATAGATTTTCCGAAGTTTATGCTCTCAGGTGCACTTGCATCCATAGTAAGCATAATAATACAAGAAGACAACAATATGGAGGCACGTGTAGACAACAATAAATTTAGATAATGAAGGAAAAAATGCTTCTTTAAAAGATCAGTTGTATTGATAATGAAAAGTCAGACGCATAAGATGATGGGAAAATCCTTATCTGTAAGAAGCCGAGGGCATGAGATCTAACAGCTTAACATGACAAAGTGTTCATGCGTATAACCGCCTGTCTATTGCACCCGCAGTCAGATTGTGCACTGAGTCCTAAGTTTTTCATGGTTTAACAACCTTCAGATTTGAGACGGTGCTCCTATTCTAACGCTATTTAATACTAGGGAAAGGGGTGAAAAGGGAGAAAAAACGTATGCCAAAGCAGAAAAGAAAATTGGTGCAATGCACAAGTAGTGTGATATCCCAGACATTGTGAAGGAAAAATAATACAATAGTCATATAATAGCTTGAATTAACACAATTAGACAAAGGTGCAACAGGTAAAAGATTCTCTACCGCAATCAGACTAAACGTCCACTCAATATTGCTAGAAGCTCGTGTAAGTGTCAGATCATTCTATGAAGTGCTTCAAAAAAAACACACAAAAAGATGGGAAGGCTAAAAGTTATTACACAAGGAATTGCTTTAAATACCATAATAGTAATGCGACAGAAATGTTCGAAACATGCTAACTACAAACCCTGAGTATCCATCAATACAATTTATAAGTGCATCTTTCGACTGAGAGCTTGCCATTGGTCCATTACAATTTAACAAATGGCATTCAAAATTAAACCATGCAGGGGTATAATCTGCCAAGACCTTTGATTGGCGAGAAATCTTTGTTTAGCATGCCGCCACATGATTCGGAAGATATTTCTTTTCATTGCTTCTTGTGCAAGCAATTGGGTTGATCCCATTATCTTTGTAATCATCCCCAAGAACACCAAATTTAATACTTGCTTCCAGTTATTGACAGAGGATATCGTTCTTTGCTTTATTTATCTTTTCATTATTTGCTAGATCTCCAAGATTTTAGGCAACCGCCTTTGTCTTCATTTACAAGCCACTCACGTGTCCATGTCTTTATTATCTCGCGCTGTGTAATCTCACGAGAAGTCCTCTTTTGAATACTCTTTTCATTAAAAACTTCCCGTCTCCATGCCATGTGGAAAGTGCCTCTAGACAGGGCCTTAAAGGCACTTCTACTTTTGGAGCTCATGTGGTCTGCTAATGCATGAATATAGCTTTCTTTCTTGATGAACGACCGCCACTTATTTAATATGCTTGTCAACTAGAGAAGCTAATTGCAACACGTAAGCGGTGTTAGACAATCAACTGCTTTTGGGACTTTGGAGGAGCAGCTTTCTTTTTTCCTTTCAAAAGACCAACGAGTGTGGGATTGGCTTGTGATTGGTGTAAGGTTAAACATTGCATTTAGGAGCCGAGGCTCTGGTTTCTTCACGTAATGTTTTAGGCTTACACAAATACGTGGGTCTGATCTCACAAGGAGCCCCTTTTACGCAACAAAGTAAGACATAATCTATGTTGCCTTGGACCAAATTATAACGAATATTACAAAACATGTTTTTTCAAATAAAAATCACAACTGTAAGATTAAAATCATTGTATAAGATTTTTGAATCAAACTCTATTACACAATTTTTACCAAAAGCATACTATATTTACTATACTATATTTACTATTTCATTGTAGAAATCTCATATCTTTAATTAAAAAGTTTTAATACTGATCCAAAATATTGTCATATGATTTCATAAAGAAGATAAAAATACCTCTTTGATTTGACAAATGTGGCAAATCAAAATTTTTCAATTTTTCCTACCATTTGGCCTTTCAAAAATTAGTAGCTTGAAAATGCACGAGATTTCTCGGACTTATTTTGAAAGGAGGTGGCCATCTGCTATTCTTAAATATCATCTACTTCAACAGTTAAAGGTTAATTTTGGCCAATAAAAATAGGACAAATATTTACCATTTTTTGATATAAATGAGATGTAAAATTATTATTGATTGTTTGACCATTGAAGTGGATGATATTTAAGTAGAGTGGTGACCATCGTTTAAAACTTTGTGAAAAGCGTATAACACTTTAAATGTCACAAAATGAAAACCTACTCCTACATAAGATTGCTAGGGCTGAAGAGAGCACATCTTTGTTGGGTAGGTGTGTTATGGTGTTTATGCTCTCAGCACATCTATGCCGGATTTCTTATCCATGGTGTACTCCACAAATTGGATTCACAATTCATCACCGGGTTGACACGATTCAGTCGACTTTTGGGTCCACCTGATTGAGTTAGATTTTTTCGTCACGAATTTGGAATCTACTGTGAACTAGATTGCAAAGCGCACATGGGTGTCATGGGTTTGACGTGCTCTATAGAACAAGGACGTGGAACAAGCACGCACCTCAAGGTATTGTCTAAGTATTACTTGGAGAGACTGACCTGTCACACCATAAATCAATAATCGGTTTGGAAAACTAAATTGGTTGGAACACAAATAATGGAGGGAGTTGAATTATTCAATAATTGATCTCCAAGTTTTTATTAATTATATTAATGAAGCCAATTCTTTTTTGGTTGACATTTTGAAAACATTCTGTTAGCACTATTTGGTGAATTTCTCTATTGGGATTGTTTATACATCCTTCACAATCTTATATTCACTGCCTCAAGCCACATTTTTCGTCTCCAAAGTAGCACCATGATAATGATATTAATGTTTGTGAAACATTAAAATTAATTCATGGGATTCCAAAAGTTCAATGAAAAATAAGGATTAGGGAGTTTAAAAACACATTCTAAAAATAAGGATTAGGGAGTGTAAAAACACATTCTAACAGATCTAAAAGAAAATAAAAATAAGTATTCAAGAAAGTAAAAGAAAATAAATTATATTCTTCAATGTTTTACGTGTCTTGTCATATCTATAAGCTTGTTATGAGGTTGCTTCCTATTAAATATTAAAGAAGAAATAATGTGAATGAAAGAAACAATCCTCCAAGTGCAAAGCATTGTGGAAGTGAAATATTTGGCCAAATGATGGTGAAGATCAAACATCTCTCAAAAGAAAAGAGCCAAGCATCTCTAATCCTCGTAAGCCAAGAAGGCCTAGAGAGAGTTGCACGAGTCTCTGAAGAGGCAAAAGAGTTGTCCTCTAATCTCTTAGTAAGGAGAGCATTAAAAAACAAAATGACCCTCAGTTTCAAGCTCCATTGACCAAATATGACCAAATGCAATGTTCCTAAGGAAAATGGTGATCAATCTCTATGCAGAGGGTGTGTGAATAAATTCTAAACCACGGCAAGGGGACCCTTAAATTGCAAGGTAATTGGAGCTAGTGTAACTTGGAGGTTGGATGATCCCATCCTCAAAGTGAAGATAAGTATTATAGTAGTGCTAAAGCTTTAAGAAAACAAGTTCGTGAGGTTCTAACCATTTGGATTGCAAGTAGGCTCTATAGATCTCATCTTGAATAGTCCTATTTGTCTCCCTTGTAGAAAGATTTGGTGTATCAATTGAAAAATTATGCGGAGGAATTCTATCCATGTCAATAGCTACAAGGTCTAGTAGAGCAAAAGCCTTGGTATACCACCTAGAGTAGATCCCACATTGTGTTAGTGGCATAGAGGATTTGAGTGCTTGATAGGGGTCTTTAAAGAAATCAATTCAAGTATTAACCATTTATCTAAGCCTATGTATCATAATTACTGCTAAAAGGCCACCACAATAATGAGTGGGGTGCTACCAAATTCAACGAAAAATTGATATCTTGAAGAACTACTTTTTTAGCATGAAAATGCTTGCATAATATGAAAGTAGACACTTTTTGAATTTGATTTTAGTTATCTTTCCTAAGGTAAGGCCCCATGTTTTGGCTTCATATAGAAGAGGTGTAACGAGTGTGTGAAATATCCAAATCTTAGTTTGGATATCTTGAAATTGAACCTAGAAGCATTCTTTCTCAAGAGTGGTGACAAAAGCATACCCTTTGCTTAGTCTAGACTCAACACCTCATGATAAATTGAAGTGTGGCAAAAAAAAGTGCCAAAAAAAGTGACCCTTAAATAAACACATGGAGAGATCATCTCTACTCCACGACCTTTATATGTGATGAAAACTTGTTTGGAAATATGCTTTGAAGTGTCAAAAAGTTTTCTCAAGATTTACTTGAAGACTGTGTGTCACAAAAGGATGCTAAGATATCTAGCTATATCTGAAAGCTTTCCTTTGAGTGGGACATCAAAATGATGTCGTTAGCAAATAGAAGAATAAAAATGCAAACTTTAAGGAGATGTAGACACAAAGTGGTGTTCATGAGATTTGGATGGTTGGTTTGAAGGGCCAACTTCCAAGCAAGGTGAAATGGTATCCAAAGGAAGACGTGGGGAAGAAATTCCCTCACTTATTGAGTCCCAAGCTTTTAGTGACCAAAAGCTTCCCTATTGAAGAGGTGTAATCTAAATTTAGGTTATTGTTTCATGATTGTATAATCACTTTCATCCATTTCCAGTCAAGAGAGTCATTTCAAGACCTTGCCATCATAAGGAGATTAATGATCATTACTTTTAGAAGCCAGAATGCTTGTGCACAAGCTAAATGAGGCATTGAAGTGGATTCAAAGCATTCCAGGGATGTCAAAGGACAAGTGTGTAGGCAAGAGAAAGGAGTTGTTTTTGTACTATGATGAATTTGTTAGTTTCCATAGGTCACAAAAGTGTTTTGACCATAGAGAATGTAATCACCATTGTGTATTCATCTTGACCATGACAATTTTTATTTCTCCCCTTTGTTGCAATTGGAAAAACATCCTTATTAAGACAAAGAGTGGAATTTGAAGGGTCTGATCAATTATTTTATCCTTTCAAGCATTGGAAAATGTCTTTTGGCGCCACTAGAGGATTGAGAAGGCTATGTAAGACTTTTCTATAGCTTGTAGAAGTGATCTATAAACTCTACTTTGGAATTTAGAAATCAACTAAAATATTTTGATACTCTCCTACTTGCCTTGCAAATGAGAGGTTTAGATTGTTAAGAGAATGAAAAAACCCCCAATGTGGAGGAAAAAACTAGTTTTGGTAGTGGCAACATGCCTTGCTACTCCTTTATTGCTTTGCAAATAGATAATTAGAAATGGACAATCTTGCCTTCTACTTCTACTTATTTCTCCTACAAGAACAAAACATCTAATAATTCCCAAATTCTCCAACTACTGATGATTCCAATGCTTCCATACAAGCCTTATTTATAGATTATCCAATGCATAGTTGAGTTTTCCCAAGCCCTAGGTGAAGTTCAATAGTCACTGGATGTTGAAACGATGCATGCACAATTCATATTCTAAGTTGTAGTGTCAGTACAGTTGTGGACGGTAGTGCACTTGTGTTGCTGTCTACTCTACTGTATTGTCGTCCATGTTTGGTATAGTCTATAGTACTATCAAACACTTGTCTTGAAACCTATTTCCCGTTCTTGTTTTTTTGTTACATGTATTTTCCAGATCCTTTTGGATCACACCTTATTTCTTGTAAAGGATTTTGGTTCCATAAAAGCTTAATGAAACATCAAACACGAAAAAGAGTTATCCTATTCTCTCCTTAGAGTACCACTTGGCTTGGCTTACCTTCTGATCTTTGAGTCCACTCTTCCAAGTTTCCTGAACTCTATTTCTTATTTCCCTTGTTTTCTTTTCTAGTACCACATCCTCATGAAGTATGGTTCTTCCTTCCATTCCCAAGTGTACCAAAGAGGGTAGTACCTATTCTTCATCTTCATCTAATATAGAGGGCTCATAAAGCTACAAGTACTCATAATTTACAACCAAGTGTATTTCATTAAAGGAAGAAGATCAAGTTTGAATGCATTTTCACCTATGGCCTTCAAAATTGTGAAGGGTCCATACCTTAATGGCTTAATTTTCTTTTTCTTGTTCTTGGTGCCTTTCCTTAGCCAAAGAAAGCCAAACTTTGGTCCCCACTTCAAGTTTGTGCTCCTTCCTATGATGATCATGTATTTCTTTATATAGTAGTCGTGTTCTTTCCAAATGTTCTTTTACCTTGAGTTGGATTTGCCTAATCCTCTCAACAAAATTAGATGCTTTAGTCAACTTGTTATCTTTCCCTACTTGTTCATCTTGCTTATCAAAGGCTACATCAAGTTCACTAGAAAGCAAATATCCCAAACATGCTTCAAATGGTGACTTGTTAGTAGAAGAATGCAATGCTCTATTATATGAATGTTGAATGTATGGAAGAGATTCATCCCATGTCTTGGGACACTTATTGTTGTATCCCTTGATGAGTTGTACCAAAGCCTTGTTGACCACCTTTGTTTGGCCATCTATTTGTGGGTGAAAGATTGTACTTTTCTTTAGCTTGGTGTCCATCATACTCCATAATGTAGACTAAAACTTAACAACAAACCATGTATCCCTATTAGAAATAATGGACTTAGGTAGCCCAAAATGTACCCATGCATTATTAAAGAATAATTCAATTGCTTCTTTTCCTTTCTATGTTGATTATGTCTTTCTTTATATAGTTGTCGCGTTCTTTTCAAACGTTCTTTTATCTTGAGTTGGATTTTCCTAATCCTCTCAAAAAATTTAGATGCTTTAGTCACCTCATTATCTTTGTCTACTTGTTCATCTTGCTTACCAAAGGCTACATCAAGTGGCCTAGAAGGCAAATATCCCAAACATGCTTCAAATGGTGACTTATTAGTAGAAGAATGCAATGCTCTATTATATGAATGTTGAATGTATGGAAGAGATTCATCCCTTGTCTTGGGGCACTTAATGTTGCACACCTTGATGAATTGTACCAAAGTCCTATTGACCACCTCTGTTTGGCCATTTATTTGTGGGTGAAAGGTTGTGCTTTTCTTTAGCTTGGTGTCCATCATACCCCATAATGTAGGGAAAAAATTACCAACAAACTATGTATCCTTGTAAAAAGTAATGGACTTAGGTAGCCCAAAATGTACACCCATACATTGTTAAAGAATAATGTAGCTACTTCTTTTCTCGTGATAGTCTTTTAACAAGTCATTGGTATACACATTTTGCTAAACTTGTCAACTGCCATAAATAAGTAATCATGTCCATGTCTACTCATATGAAACCTCCTACAAAATCCATAGAAACACTATCCCATGGTATTGTGGAAATAGGCAAGAACATTTTAGGTTTGCTAGTGCAACATAATTTACAACTTCTAACAAACCTTGCTACTTCTTGTTACATTTTTGGCCAAAACACATACCTTTGCAAATGAACCGCTGCTTTTCTTATGCCAAAGTGACTTACCACTTTGGAATTATGTGCCTTCCTCATTAGTAGAAGCCTTTGTGCTCTTGACACACATAATTTTCCTACTTTATATAACAAGCCATCTTGAAGATAGAAGGCTTCATCACTTTTTACAATTTCATGTGATATAAGTTCTTTATATTTTTCACCAAATCTTTATCATGTTTATATTCTTCAACAGAAGCCTCCTTTGTGAAGGGCTCCAAGTGAGTTACTATATAGCCATTGCTAAAATAGGTGGTCTAAATAACACATTTGCCACAACATTGTAAGGTCCTTTTTTATATTTGATTACCAAATGAAACTATTGAAGAAAACCCATCAATTTGTAGTGTTCTGCTACTTGTAATTTAGTTTGTGCTTACAAATATTGTAGAGGTTGATGGTCAATATGTACAATAGTTTCTTTACTAATAAATAATGTCTCCATTTTTTAATAGCCTAAATTAGTGCATATAATTCTTTATCGTAAGTTGCATATCCCCAAACTACTAAAGTAAAAACCTTTAAATGCTAACATATAGGCTTACCATCTTGGAGCATAACTTGTTTTTTTTCAAATGCTTCATTTGTTCATTACCCCAATTAAACTTCCTCCCTTGTGACACAATTTGATGTAAAGGTGCAACTATGTAGGAAGAAAAAAGGAATAAACTTTCTCATGAATTGTGAAGCCCCTACAAAACTCCTAGTTTTTGTAGTACTCTTTGGTGTAGGCCAATTTACAATTTATTCAACTTTCGATGGGTCTATTATTAATTATCCTCCTCCTACAATGCCCTAAATATACCGAAAGGAAATACTAACCATTTATAAAGTCCTTGCTTTGTTTGAAAGGAGTCTTCCATGTGTCCTCTTCTTTCATTTGCACTTGATGGTAACCAAGCTCAAGATCCAACTTAGTGAAATACTTAGCATGTCTAAGTTGATCTAACAAATCATCTATCCTTAGGACATGATATATGTTCTTAATAGTAATTTTATTTTACCAATCTAATGACATTCTCCAAGAACCATATTTCTTTTGCACCATCACTATGGGTCATCCACAAGGTGAAGTGCTAGGGTGAATAACCCCTTGCTCCAATAGATCTTGTAGCTATCTCTTGACCTCGTTGCTCTCAAGTAAGGACTATCGATACAAGCTGATGTTTGATAGACGAGATTTTAGTAGGAGTTGAATCTTTTGCTCCACCTCCCTTCTTGGTAGCAACCCTTTTAATTCTACAAACACTTTCTCAAAAGATGACAAAACTTCATCCAAGCCTTTCAATTTTGAGTTAGTCATGGTAGAAATGCCAATCCCATCTTTATTAGTCTTTAAGCAAAAGTAATCAAAATTGTTTAGTTTCTTGAATTAATTTGATTGCTTGATCAACACTTACCATAAGTATTTGGCCCTATTTTGGTGTCCTTCAATTAGATTTTTGACTCCATCCTTGACCCATTTGTAATTTTTAGCCCTTCTCATGAATATAGCATATTGAACATAAAGATATGGACTACTAAGGACAATATCAAAAGCATCAAGAGGGATGACATCAACCTCTATCTCATATGTGTTGTGCATTTATCCTAAATTTTACTTCGCACCTTTTATTTACTTGTACCTCTACACCTATTTTAACCCATGCCAATGGGTATGGATGGGGATGTTCCTTTGTTTTAAGCCCAATCCTTTCAACCAACTTTTTTGAAATAAGATTACATTGTGACTGTAGATCTACCAAGGAATTAATTATGTTCTTTTTAACTCGTAACTTCAAAACAAAATGTTTTTTCATCTCTTCAAGTTTATTTTCCTTATTGGCAATGCATCCAAGTATGTCATCTATATCTAAATTACCCTCTATTTCCATTTCATCCTCATGACTAGTTAGCATAGATTTCTTTGTATCACTTTCTTTAGGTCCTTATTCTTATTTTTAGGGTATAGTTCAGGATGAAGCTTCCAACATTTTGAATTTACATGCCCATATAAATTGCAATGACTACAATTATTCTCTATCCTTTTTATCATCTTTTTTATCCTCCTTTTGCACTATTCTATTAGCTTTCTTTGTTTCCCAATTTTTCTTATATTTCTCTTTGAATTTAGAAGACTCACCTTCATACCTCTTCTTCTCCTCCTCTACATAGTATGCTTAGAAACACACTTTGGCCAAGTCCTTTGGATTAGTGGTGACCACCTGCTTTCATATGTGAGTGAAATATATTTTGTCAACATGTCCTCTTCAAGATCCATGCCATTCATCATAGCTTGTCATCAAAATTCCGTGGTGTAATCTCACACACTTTGATCACCTTTTTGTTTGTAATACTTCCATTTTCCTTATGACCTATGGGATAGAAATTCCTCATTCATTCTACAAATTCTTCCCATTTATCAACTATTGGCTTTTTCCTTTTGTTATAATTTACAATATATGCTTCCCACCATACAAGAGTATCATCAATTGCCTTAAGGGGTATAAAATTAATTTTTTGAGCTCCATTTGATTTATGCACACTAAAATAGACTTCTAATTGCTTAATTCTTGTATCTAATATTTCCACATTATTTTGTGCATTAAAGACTTACTTTCTACTTTTATTTCAACCTTAAATTGACTTACACTCTTTGCTTCTATATTCAATTCATTTAGAAAATCTTCTTCTTTCATATCATCCACAGTAATACCAAATTTCTTTGCCATAGCTTTAACCAACTCACTAATGGAAGTTTGTTCTTCTTCCATTTTAGCTTGTTGCCTACTCATGCGTTCTTTTTGTTGCCTCTACCGTTCTTGATTTTTTGTGATGCCTCTCATGTGGCCTTCTATTGTTGTAACCTATGCATTCAACTCTTCCATGGTTGCACTTTGAGCTCTTGTTGTAGTCATGTAAACTACAAATTTTAAACTTCTCTGATACCAAAATTGATTTATAAACTCTACTTTAGAATTTAAAATTAACTAAAATAATTTAATACTCTCCTACTTGCTTTGCAAATGAAAATTTTGGATTGTTAAGAGAAGATTTACTGCGCTTCAAGCATAAACAAGTATGAAACAACTTACAACACACTAATTTTATCCTATAAAACAACCAATGTGGAGGAAAAAACTAGTTTTGGTAGTGGCAATGTGCCTTGCTACTCTCCTTTATTACTCTGCAAAGAGATAATTACAACAAGTAGGCAATATTTCCTTCTACTTTTGCTTATTTCTCCTACAAGAACAAAATATGCAATAATTCCTAAATTCTTAAACTATTGATGATTCCAGTGCTTCAATACAAGCTTTATTTATAGATTTTCTAATGCACAATTGAGTTTTCCTAGGCCCTTGGTGATGATCAACACTAACTAGATGTTGAAACAATGCTTGATGGTTTGTATTCTAAGTTTTAGTGTTAGTATAGTTGTGGCTGCTAGCGCATCCCCATTGTGGTCTAGACACTAAAGTATCCACAATATCATCTATTCAATCACACTATCATTCGTATCTAGTACAGTTTGTAGTACTATTAAACACTTGCCTTGAAACCTGTTTCATGTTCTTATTTTCTTGTTACATGTATTTTCTAGATCTTTTGGATCAAGAAGGGTCATCTCTCTTGGAAATCTTAGTTTTCATGTTCATTATGTAGGGTTTAAGACCATTGAACAAGGTTTTAGTGGTTGTAGATTCCATTGTATGTGTTCAAGTTCAATTGTTATGTCAAAGTGATTATGTTGGCAATATTTTAACTTACTACAATGTACATTTGACTAGATTATTGTGGATTGAGGAGATAATTGCTCACTCTTGTTGGATTTTCTCTTTTAGGCTTTCTATAAGATAATGTGTTGTTTAAATTATTGCCTTACATCTTTTATGTTATCAATATGATACATGTGTTTTCCGCCTGATAATGGGTCGGATAAGCAGTAATCCCGAGGTAATCAGAAGGGAAGGAGGCGTTCAGTAAGGTATGTTGCTTGGTTGGATTGGATGGCGTCATAATTAGTAGGCATGCTTGGGTTGGTGGTGAAGGTGGCGATTCCATAGCTGGAATAAGTGGATATCTTCTCATTCATTATTCTCCTTTGCTTTGCTTTGTGTGTAAGCCAGTGTTGAGCCATGGCGTCAGGCATATGTTTGGATGCGGTAGGGGATGTGCAGGGCGCTGGTGTGGCTGTGTGTTCAATGTTGATTCATCATGACTTGCTAGACAACTCGACGATGATGGAGAAGAATATGGGTTCTATCTTGGACCATCTGCATGATGTTTAGGTGAAACAGTTCGATACCCTAGTGTCTCTAGAGAGGATAGCCGACATGGTGGGGGTGAAGCTATCTGATCGCCCACAAGCCTCTTTGTCATGTGGGTGTGATTCCGAGGATGAAGCAGTGTGGGAGGCAACCATGGAGCGAAGCAATGATGTAGGAAGAATTAATTGTAATGTTAATGTTGTCGTGGGTGGGACTGTGTAATTTTCCTACCCCTGAATTTGCAGACATAACTCTATGTTAGACATGTTTTAGGTTGGGGTTCAAGGGTGAAATATTTTTTGTTATGGGTATAAGGGTAGTTTTTTTTGCTGGTATTTGACAGTCTGAATGTGTTAAGACAGTTGGTATATGGTGTTAACACCTTTTTTTTCTCAGTTCTTGGACTTATAACCAGGTTATATAAAAAAATATGATACATGTGTTTCCATGTTTCCTTCACTTCTACAAATGAATTAAATCTAAAATAATTATACTGGTTGTTGATGAGTTTCTAGGGAATATCTTTCTTAGTTTACAAAATAATTTGATTTGTGAATTGGGTGTGCAAGGCACAAGTTTGGTCAAACAAGAAACAAGAGGGTTTCCAAGTATTGACTTGCATGGCTCTCTCAATGATTTTGAGAGAGAATTTATACCATATGATTAAATCTATGAAATTGTACCACTTAGTCCTAGCCTTGTGTTGGCTAGGACCACTTGTTAATAACCTTCCAACTTGCTCAACCTTTATAAATATTAATCCACTTGTACGTGATGTGGATCCTCTCTTTTTGATGTTTTTAAAATATCACAAGAAGTTTAGTTTTACTCTTTTCCAGGTGATTAGGTCCCTAAGAGTATTACTTGCAGGTGTGTAAGTTTTGGTACAACTTACAGTGTCTTAGGAATTATGTAAGATATTTCTAAGATTTGATAAGTGCATGGTATAGGTTGCATGTGAGGTTGAGTGTGGTGAAATACAAGCCCTTAGATGTCACCCTCTTGCCTTCAATGTGTGTAAGGAGTTGGTGTGCACTTCATTCCTCATGTTGGGTTATGTGCATTCATGTGAGTGCACATGGGTTTGTAGGTTCACTTATATTTTTTAAGGTGGGTGTAGTGTCTTGGAGATCGGTAAATGCCATGTTGCTCCACCTCAATGGTTGAGGATTGAGTGATATGGCACTCGTATTTAGGTGTGAATTCTTGTATTTCATTTTGTAAGGGTAGTTTATTCTCTTGCATTTAAAAGGGTTGACTTAGCATGTTATTGTTGTAAACTTGAGTGTGTGCGGTTTGTTAATACTGTTATTTTGTATAAGACCTTTCTTTTTTATTGTAGTCTTGTTCTCTTTCTTCTTTCAAGGACTCTTAGCATGGCTCATTTTGGAGACCTCCTTGTTGTGTGTTCATGTTGTGTCTTCTTGCAAAATCTTGTGGCCTTGGCCTCCTTATTGTGATCCTCTTGTTTTTGTGGCACTTGGATCTCTCTCTTGGATCAAATATTGGTTAAAGCACCTGGTTAGAGCCATGGTGATCGATTATACTAAAATGGTTGAGTCATGAGGACTCTTCTAGTTTACCATTTGTTATGTCGTAAAAAGTTTCCCTATGACTTTTTACCTCCTAATTTAGCTCCTAGGTCCCCCCATTTACATTATGCATGCTTAATACTTATCTTGGAACAATTTCCCCCAAAACCCATGTTAAATGGGGCCTAGGGGTTCATTTTAAAGCTTAATCAAGACTCAAAAATTGCCTTGGGACTTGGGCGCCCATGCCCAAGTCCAGGCTGATTTGTCGGGACCTAAATTTTAGGATGTCGGCATAGGACCTTTAAAAAGGTTTCCCTTTTTTGGCCTTTTCAATTTAAATTTAGAAAGTTTAGCGAGAATGGATATTTAAGTAGGTTTATGTCTTCATTTTACTCCTAGTTGATGAAGGCAAACTTATGAATATCAAGCAAAGAGAATTCAAGCCATTCATTGTGTTGCAGAGCAAAATTGTGTTGTGTTTGTATGTGTTTGTTGCAGATTTGGCTTCATTAATCCATCTCCTCATGGTGTGAAAGATCTTCATCTCCGTGAGGGCTTCACCTCTAAGGTGACATCTATTTGTGTTTCAATCAATCTATTTCATCATTTGATTTGGCCTCTGTCCTCCAAGGATAGACACTCTGCTTATTTTCAGGAAAGGATGGATAAGATTTTTACTGGTTGTCAAGACTGGCTTTGTGTTTATATTGATGATATACTCATCTTTAGTCAAACATTTGATGAGCATCGCTCACATTTAGAATTATTTTATGGACTTGCTTTAAAATCTGGGATTGTTCTGTCCCTCAGTAAAATTCAGTGGTGTACCAATTCTTGTAAATTTCTTGGTATGATTGTAAAGGGTGGACAGTTAGAAGTCCAACCTCATATTAAGACAAAAATCCTTGAATTTCAGCCTCCATTGTCTATTAAGGAGCTGCAAGGATTCTTAGGAATATTAAACTATGTGAACAATTTTTACCCAAATGCAGGTTTTGATCGTGCCCCATTACAAGAACTCTTGTCAAAGAGAAAGCCGCAATGGACCCAAGTCCATACTGATGCAGTCCATCTCATTCAACAAAAGGTACAGAGTCTACCAGTTTTATATGTTCCTACTACTGATGATTTTGTCCTTTATACAGATGCCTCTGATTATGCTTGGGGAGGACATTTATGCTTTATTAAGGATGGAATTGAATACCTGGTAGAGTATGCAAGTGGAGTCTTCCCTGCTGACGTCAGGAAATGGATTTCTTCAGATAAAGAGATTTATAGTGTTGTTAAAAATTTGAAGAAATTTGCATTAAAGTTAATGCATTTAAAGAAATTCATTATCAGGACTGACTGCTCAAGATTCTTAACTTTCAAGGAAAAAGATCATGGTCGAAAAGATGGCAGAGGAAAATATCTGAGATGGCAAGAATATTTTAATCAGTTTAATTATGAAGTTCAACATATCTCAGGTAAGAAAAATGTTGTTGCAGATTATTTTAGCAGACCTAATCTCCCTGGAGCATTTATGTAGAATCCTGGATCATCCTCTGAACCTCCTGGTTTTATCAGAGAAAAACATTATGATGCGCCTTTCCGGCATATGAATTTGATTGTTCAGAGAGACATTCTTCAGAAAGGATTGCATAATCACTATGATGAAAATGCAATACAAGCTGCAGAAACTCTGCAACACACTGGTTGCATTTCTACACCAGACCTTTATGCAACTGGGTTTGGCCAATTTGAGATACTCCGAATTAATTCTGATCACATGTATCATCTCTTGCTAAATTTGGTCAGGAAACCATTCTATACATGGAGGATCTCTTGTTCTGCTCCAATCACTAAACAAATTGAAGACTTTTTCTACTTTGCAGGACCCTCTGCTGTCCATCCAGAAGAACCCATCAGTCAAGAACTCTGTACACGCATTATCATCAATATGCGGTTAAGATGGGAATCTTTCTTTTCTCCGGCATATGAATTTGATTGTTCAGAGAGACATTCTTCAGAAAGGATTGCATAATCACTATGATGAAAATGCAATACAAGCCGCAGAAACTCTGCAACACACTGGTTGCATTTCTACACCAGACCTTTATGCAACTGGGTTTGGCCAATTTGAGATACTCCGAATTAATTCTGATCACATGTATCATCTCTTGCTAAATTTGGTCAGGAAACCATTCTATACATGGAGGATCTCTTGTTCTGCTCCAATCACTAAACAAATTGAAGACTTTTTCTACTTTGTAGGACCCTCTGCTGTCCATCCAGAAGAACCCATCAGTCAAGAACTCTGTACACACATTATCATCAATATGCGGTTAAGATGGGAATCTTTCTTTTCTCCTACTTTAAACCATGATATTGATGTTCAGGATTGGATTGTCCATCAAAGATTCCGGATTAATGCCAAATGGCATCCTGTCGGCTGGAATGATGTGTACCGTTATGGTTATGACCCCACACATATTCCTTCTCCATATGGTAGTACCAGCTCTCATGACAGCTGTAGTACGTAAAGATAAGATTCCTACTCGCACTAAGGACTGTCAATGTCTACTTTATTGAGTATGATATACCTCCTGGTGCCAGTTAGATTCTTATTTACTGCCTCATCCGGTATTTTGGAGCCTATAAAAGGAGTTGCAAGGAAGCATAATGGGCACCGAGAGAAAAATCTCTAAGAGTCTAGGAAGGTCTAGGAAGTGTGAAGAAAGTTTGTTTTGTAAAGTCAGTTGTAAGTAAGCTCTGTAAGTTTCTTTTGATATAATTCAGAAGCCGTAACCATTCGGCCTGCAGCCTCCGCCGCTGTTTTGTTAGCTAAGGATCTAAAAACGGTGTTGGAAGACTTCAATGTCATTCTAGGGCTTGATTGAGGCAAGCTCCTAAACACCACAACCCCCAAACCCCTCTCTTTGTGATTGCAGGTTACAGGTGCAGGATTTGGCGAAGTGGAATTGTAAAGAAGAAAAGCAGAGGATAGAGATTCAAGATCTGAGAAGAAAGTACAGAGAATCAACCCTACTAGATTAGGGCACCTGCCCCGTAGTCCTCCCAATTAGCCTTTCCAAAAACTCTGAAGCAAGTTGTAATCCAACATAGATCATTGTTCCAGATCTATAGAAAAACTGCCCTATTAGACTTGGGTGCCTGCCCTGTTGTCCCCAAAGTTTTCGCCTCTGAAAATTTGAATCTTGGTAAGTTTCTAATCTGTATTTAGAGTCTTCCTATGCGATCATCTGCAATAGTTGATTAGTCTGTACCTGATTTCATTATAATTAGGGTTTGAGGCTCATTAGATCTAGGGTTTGACAAATCTATCAATCTAATATATCTTTCCATATCATGCCTAAGTGACATCATCCCATAGTTGAGTCCTCTTTCATCTATAGTGACTTGGCTCAGTTGTTGTCCTTGAATGTTTTTGTGAAAGGAGGGTTTGATTGGACACCTTTAACACTATCTTCCATCTTTCCCACATTTTCATATATAACATTTTGGTGAACCCGTGTTTTTATCGAACTTGCATCTTGCTAAGTGTTGTAATCAGTCATTGCATTCATTTATATCTTACTAATCATCTTACATTGAAAAATTTAGCATACATTTGAAAAAAACAAAAAAAAACAAGCATTCTAGGCTTGCATTAAGGCATAGTTTTGCATATTATAAAAAAATTTAATTTTCTAATATTTGCATCAGATCTGATCCATATTACAGTCATTCATCATTGTATCATATCACATCTTGCATTTGAAGATCTCATTTGCTAGGGTTTTGCTTAAAAAGTTACATTTTTCATATAACCTAGTAATTCCAAAACCTAGGGTTTGTAGTCAAAATCTTATTTCAGATTTTGTTGCTGTCATAAACATCTTTAAAATTAGATCTAGAAATTATTTAAATCATATTTTCATTTCTTATTTGAAAATTTTACATCATTTCATACTTTACTTTGAAAATTTCACATGTTTGTAATAACACAATGTGTATTTCAATATAAGCAATTTAACCTCTCTAACATTTCTTGGCAAAAAATTTAAAAAGTGGTCTATAATACCTTTTGTGTAGAACTTTTACATCTTAAACACTCCATTTGTAATGACACTAGTGTGTTTTTGTTCTTGGTAACAAGCTTGAAAAACCCGGTTTTCTCAAACTAGTGTTGTGGTGTACAAAAGTCTCTCATATTGGTTGTATGTGATAAATGAATAAATCTTATTGTATATTTCTATTCCAAGACATTTTAATATGGCATTTTCATGTCATTTCTCTTTGGTATCTTTGCATGCATATATCAAAGATCTTGATTTTCATAGATTCATAACCCTCATGGGTGAGCATCCTTCAATATTAGAAAATCTAACCGAATTCATATCCATGAACACTCACGAGAAAGATGATTGCGAAAGTTCTTCTATAAATCATGATAATGCATTGGATCTAATATCTAAAGTATATGATGATGATGATGATTCTATGAGTCATCCTATTCCTCCTCTAGTTGAATGTTCAAGTACTTTGGACATCAATAAGGATGTGAATAGTTCTCCTTTGGTTGTATGTTCAAACCCCTTGGACATCACTAAAGGTATAATCATCAAAAATTCTCTTAGCAACATTTTACCTTCCCTTCATTCTAATACTCTCCTTCCTAAAGATGAAGCATTGGTGGATGAAAAAAGGTCTCTCGCATCAAATCCTTTAGGGATGAATGTTGAGCTTAATCAAAGTCAAAACAATGTTAATTCAATCATCACTAATAGACTTATTCAACCTACTAAGGGGATAGTGAATAAGTATACTAATGTTCCTAAACTCATTGTGAATGGGGCACCTAATGCACCTTCTTCCTTAAAACCGGTGATTACAGTTCAAGGTGATCCAAAACCACCTCGACCCCCAAGTTACATTCTAAGTTATGCAAGACAAATCACTCAAAGGAATCAAGGTGTTCAAAATATGTCACAACAACCACATTACAATGTGATTGCTCACACATACAACACCTGTAATAAAAAGAAAAGCAAACAAGTACAACATGTGTCTGTCTCTCTTCCATCTTCTCAACCTATGCTCCCTTAACCACTCGTCTTACTCATAAAAGTGGTCAAGAATATGATCTTGTTGAACAGCTTCGCGCTACTCTGGCTAAGATCTCTCTTTGGGATTTGATACAAACATTGCCTACATACCACATAATGCTCCAAGAAGCTTTACAAAAGGTGATTGTGCCACCTGCTGTTAAGCCAAATGATGTAGCAGTTCTATTAGATTGTATGCATGCGAAAAAAATGGATATTCTATTTCAACCACATGAATTAACGTCAACCTAAGTTCAAAATGAAAATGATCCACTTATAATATTTGTCACAATAGATAAAAAGTTGATAAAGCAAGTTATGATTGACAATGGATCGACTCTTAATGTTTGTGGCATTGACTTTCTCCACAAAACCAAGATTGACACATCTTTAATCAAACCAGATAGGCTTAACATCTGTAACTTTGATAATGTTGGTAGACAATCCTTGGGTACCATAACTTTACCTGTAAAGGTGGGGCCTGTGACATTATCTACCCATTTTCATGTCATGCCTAGTTCACTTTCATATAATATGATTCTTGGTACACCGTGGATCCATGCCAGGGGGCAGTTTCGTCTACCCTTCATGGATCAATAAAGTTTATTTATGAAAACAAGCTGCATACCATTGAAGTTGATCCTAAACTGAATAGTTGTTTACATATTGAAACATGAAAACAAGTTAACAATATTAAGAGTCTAAACAACTTATGAGTTGATTCATCAATACCTCTTGCCACAGATAATGTTGTGCAAGACTCTAAACCATCGAATGCACTTTTTGGTGACGATTGGGGTTCATTAGATTTTACTCCTTCCTTTGTAGGGGAATATAAACTTAATAACTTTGACACATCAAAAGTCGCATTGATCTCATCCAAGCAATCTTTGGAAACACCGAAGAAACCTAAAGTTTCCTTGGTAGAAAACAAAGGCAATACTCTTACTTATACTACAGATTATGAGACCTACGAGGCCTCACCATCTTCTAAAGATATGGACTCTCTCTATGGTCGTGTGTGATGCCCCGTCATGCAACCCTAGAGTGTTAAACAAACAAGTGCAAAAATTACAGAAATAATTTTTTTTGAAGCAAACAAATGCATTATACAGAAGATAACATTACATTATTGACTACATTTAACAAGTTGCACAAACACACCTCTAGGGAACATAACTGCATCAGATAATCATGAAATCATAACATTACAAGGTTATACATTGTAATACAACTGAAGAGAATTTACATCGTTCATTTGCAGAGATAAATAATTACAAAGGGTCAAATACAAGATTACATGACTGATCACATCAGTTTACAGTATACAACAATATAATACAATACTGAAATTATAATATAACTCTTGAGGATACAAGTACAAGTCTGGAACTGGAGAATCATCTGTAGTGATCACGAATCAGGTTGGCCAAGAAAACCCAATGGATTAAGCTCTTCCACCCAACCATGTGGAACCCTGAGGTCCACCCCTTCGAGCTAGGAGATAACATTGAGGTTCCACTAGGCCAAAGGTTACAGGCAAGTAGATACAGACTTGACATAGACAACTCATATCATCAAAACTATACAAATCATCAAGACAAATTAAATCATCAAGACAAGACAAATCATCAAGACAAGTCAAATCACCAAGACAAGACAAATCACCAAGACAAGACAATACTCCATAGGCTACAACAAGAGATAAAAAGGAAGTAACTATGCTGTAGTACGGAGAGTGTCATCGCATGGTCCTAGCATGGGTTTTCTAGGCTATCTCTCACTAGAAACCGGCCCCCATCTATGGTTTTCCTGGCGACCTCTCTATAGGCACCGGCCCCATAGGGTGACACATGCAAAGCCGACACATCCTCTCATGGAGACAAGGAGGTCAACCTTGCCAACTAGGGCTTCTCATCCCATCCTTAGCCTGTGAAAGCACTCAAGGCATGGGTGAGGCATCATACTTATCTTGTTATGTGAATTACTACCTAACCCACCTAGATCAATTATTATCACTTGATTACAACTTCCATGGGGTTATCCAGGCAGCCACTTTGGGCACCGGCCCCACCATGGAAGCCACTCTCCTACATACAACTAGAAACCCCTAACCAACGTCTAGAACTACAACTCAATACGTTTCATAGATCATTTCAGATTTCATACTTTCATCAATAAAATTTTCCCCTATCCACTTCAAAATCTTGAACACAAATAAACATCAAAACTGACATAACACAATACTATATTGGAACCCAAATATTCTACCTCTGGAGCTGGTAATTTGAACACAATACATAACCATTTCCTGATGTGGAAAAATAGTAAGGATTTAAGTGACTCAACCCATAACAACCATGATACCCCACTAGAACCATACAATCACATGACACAGAACCAAGGAAAATGCAATAACCAATTTCTTCAATAATACGCGCCGGTAATAATAGAATTACAAGGAAGACCATATATTATATTTAAATACAAACATATCACTTTTGAAGAACATTAAACATGACATCAATCAATCCATAAGTCTCGTCCTAGTAACATTTACAACTGATATAAAGAAAACAATGTTATCATTCTAACTTCCATTTATTCAAACAATTAAGATAATTAATTCTGCAATTAAGTCTATTATATACCTATGAATGTTCTAAACTTCTTTCAGTGACATATACCCATTTTAATAATAGCACTTAAATCTAAAATCTGAATTAATATATTACAAATATTCCTTTACTACTTACTAATATGAAAGATAATATTTATTTCTATCATCCAATATAGTGAGGAATCACATAAATGAACCAAACAATTTCATAATATATATATAAAGCTAAGTTACAAAAGCAATTCGAGGAGTTAGTTTGGAAACTTTCTAGAAAGTCTAATGACTAAACCTTTTGTTGCCAGTTAAAAAGACTATTGCTAATGATAATGAGATTGAGTTCCAAATAATGGCATGAGTTTCAAAAAGAGAGAGAGAGCTACAGAAACAACAAATTTCCAATCCATCGGCGTATGACTAGGAAGATTACACTGATCAATATGGATGAATTCGCAGAGGAAGATTACAAGGATTGCAAGGTAGAAGAAAATACTAGATTACAGCTCACTATTATCAGGTAAAAGATATTAAGTATTTGTTTGCAGATTAGAGATTTAGAAGTCATAGAAAGGCCTGGCGTATGACCGCGTATAGAGGAGAAGGCCAAACTTAAAAGAAAACATCAAGAAACGTCCACCAACTTAGACTAACGCAGTTTCTTTTGGCAACATTTCAATCAGAGGAGAACCAAAGAGGGGGGGGGCATACGATGACTACAGATAAGAGGAAGAAAACTAAAGTTTACAATTCTTAGAATGTTAATACTTAGCCATCTCTACCAAAAGCGAAAACTTCAGGCAACTGCAAGTCAGAGGGAAGCATGATATGAGACCACACAACGGTAATACGTAAGCGGATTTCAGTTGATACAATATACGATTTGACAGAAACATACCCAAACAAACTGATTTGAATCTGTTAATACAATGAAGACAAAAAGTGAAGAAGTAGACTGTACGACTGGGTAGAAGAGGATAGAGCATAGCAGTTTGAGTTTAGGCAAAAATCAACCCTAAACATTACTATAGTCTGGCAGAAATCAGGGAAAAAGGATAATGAGCAAAACAAGTAGAGGTAAAAGAAAATTTAATGAGCTTCCAATGAAGATTCAAATTAAAAGGGTCTGATGGTAGCAACAAAACAAAAGAGTCTGGTAGAGATCTGCCCAAAGCAATATCAAATGTTCTATTGGTTTGATATAAAGGAAGTTTACAGATTTCATGATCACATAGGTGCCAACCAGATGAAAGAAGGAGATCGACAATAGCAAGTCCACCAAATTAAGGAGACAAATTCAAATGTCCACTAGAGACTCAATAGGAATTAAAACTAATCGTCTGAATTGCTACAGAAAACACAAGTAAACATACCCAGAAATTTGACCCAAGCTTCAAATTCTTCAGCTATCTCCCGTTCTTTCTCAATTATTCCCGTAACAATCTCTTTTTCCAAATTTCTATCCCCTCTTCAGAACAAATCCCCTCAAAAAAATAATAACCCCCGAAGCAAAAATAGCCAAGAGTAGTAAATGACCACTATCACCCTTCCGTTACAGACAATCCCACTACTCAGAAGAAATTAAATTTTTACTTTTCATAGGGATTCCCAAATCTAGAATCATATTCAACAACTAACAAAATTAAATTATTAACTAATAAAATCTTTCCCGTAAAACCAAATACAATTTCAACAATAATATAATATCATTCACTTATGACAAATGTCCAAAGGATTTACTTAATAAAGCTATTACATTAATTCTTAATTAAAATATACTTCATTGTTACCCAATTGACAATATTAATTTATATTTACATAAATGTCATTATATCACGCTTATTATTACTATTATTTTAATCATTAATGCATTACTAATATACACTTAGGCTTAACTCAACAAGACTCGACAATAACTCCACATACCAGATGACAACCAACAAACTGAAGCAAGGAACAAGGAGTGACACCTCAACTCACAACCACAACTGAAGACTGAAACTGACCTAGGAGAAACCCCATGTTATCTCCCATCAATGTTATCCTTTGGTGCAAGGGCTCGCTCAGACCTGCTAAGTCAGGCAGAGTCGAGGTCCGATACCTACAACCTGCATCAAGATGATAGGTTGTATACAACATACGTATTTATATACCTCAAACACACACAGAGTCAGGGAATCGCAGTGTAGTAGGATGCTCAAAATGAGTAGTACTACACCGTCCCTGCTCTGAATCATAAGAATAACATAAACATCTCTAACTATAAGTCAGATACCAACAAGTCACGTAAAGCATGATACAATATTCTGCATAACAATTATCCATCAACTAAACATGTCATAATACATCATAAACTGGAATATCAATAATGTCATCATAAAACTCATAACATATGTCAAAAACCACCTCAGTCAAACATAGTTCATCATGATCATAATAAACATAAAAAATAAGTTTAACATCTCAAATGTCTCTAACTATCAAAGTGCAGTATAAAACTATCAACTATTTCAAGCCAAAATGAGGGGCATTACATCCTTCCCCCTAGAGTTAGGCTTACTCTTGGAAGCCTGCAAATAAGTAAGGGTATAAATCCCTTATCCTAGAAGCATCCTCCTAGGTAGCCGAAGTCTCATCATTAGGATCCCACTAGACCCTGACCTGCTCCACGTCTCTGCCCCTGAGAACAAGTCTCTTGTGCTGCAGAATGCCTACGGGCTCCAAAGCCAGCTGCCCATCCTCTACTTGTAGAGCAGTCCAATCAAGAACATGAGCAATATCTGGATAGTAAGGTCTAAGTATAGACACATGAAACACATCATGGATGCGTGAATGGCTGGGCGGCAAAGCAAGATGATAAGAAACATGACTGATTCTCTCCAACACCTCAAAAGGTCCAACAAAGCGTGGTGCTAACTTAGAGCCTTTTCCGTAATGGATTGGACTCTTTCGTAGCCACACATGCAAGAACACCGATCCCCAAATGAAAACTGTAGATCGATCCTATGAGCATCTACATACTTCTTTTGCCTATCCTACACCACCACCAAATGCTCTCTAATCCACTCAACCTGCTGCTCCATATCTCTAAGCATATCCAGTCCTAAGAGAACTCTGTCCTTGAGATGATCCCAACTCAGTGGGGTCTGACAAGGATGACCATACAAAGCCTAAAATGGAGACATGCCGATAGAACCGTGATATCCATTATTATAAGAAAACTTGACCAGATATAGGTAGTCCTCCCAATGGTTCTGTCGATCCATCACATACATCCTAAGCATATCCTTGAGGACCTGGTTAACCCTCTCCGTCTGACCATCAGTCTCAGGATGGTATTCTGAACTAAAGTTTAGTTTTGTCCCCAAGGCATGCTGTAGAGAAGTTCAAAGGGCTGAGGTAAACAATGGATCCCTATCGGAGATGATCCTACGAGGAATCCCATGAAGTCTGACTATGTCCTCCATGAAAACTCTGGCCACCGTAGAAGCATTATAAGAAGAACGGACAGGAGAGAAGTGAGATACCTTCATCATCCGATCCACAATGACCATAATGGCATCGTGTCGATGGAAGGATACTGTCAACCCAACAATGAAGTCTATCGAAATGATGTCCCATTTCCATTCTGGGACTAAATGAGGTTGCAAAAGACCTGCAGGGTGCTGGTGCTCTGCCTTCACCCTTTGACACTCTAGACACCTCGACACAAAATCAACAATATCCCGCTTTATACCAGTCCAAAAGTACCACTGACGAAAATCTGCCTGCATTTTCTTGACACCTAGGTGAGCCGAATAGGGTGCCCGATGCACCTCTGACATAATTAGGGTACGAAGACCCTCAGAACAAGGAACATAAATACGACCCAAATGTCACAAAAGACCATCAGAATCAAGAGAATAACTCGCAAATCTACCCTCCAAAGGTCTACCCGACTCAACCTTAGGCTTCACCTCCTAATACCAACTGTCGATAGGAAGTGCTATAAGAATCTGACCTCTCAAATCAACTGTGAGGGTGACTGCTAAGATCTCATGCCTTCGACGACTAAGAGCATCTGCCACAACATTCTCTTTTCCCTGAATATACTTGACCCCAAAGTCATACTCACACAAGAACTCCATCCATCGTCTCTGCCTCATATTCAAGTTTGGTTGTGTGAAAATATACTGCAAACTACGATGATCACTATGCAGCTCAAACTGATGCCCTAAAAGAAAATGCCTCCACCTCACCAAGGCATGCACAACTGTGGCTAACTCCAGATCATGAGTGGGATAGTTCAATTCGTGATCCTTGAGTTTGCAAGACTCATAGGCAATCACGCGACCATCCTGCATTAGAACTGCTCCTAAACCCTCCAAAGAAGCATTTGTACACACAACAAAGTCCCCAGTAGGATCAGGAACTACTAAAATAGGTGCATTGGTCAACTACTCCTTAAGGGTCTGAAAAGCTACCTGACACTGCTCTAACCAAACAAACTTCTTCCATTTCCTTTGAAGAGAAGTGATAGGATGGGCAATCCTCGAAAAACCCATAACAAAACGACGATAGTAACCTGCCAATCCCATAAAACTGCGGACCTTAGAAACATTAGTATGTGCAGGCCAATCTATAATAGCTTGGATCTTTGAAGGATCCACTGCAATACCCTCTCCAGAGATGACATGACACAGGTACTTCACATCTGTTTGAAAGAATTCACACTTCAACAAATTAGCATAAAGCTGATTTTCTCTCAGACACTGCAACACCTGACGCAAATGCTCCTCATGCTCCTCCATAGTCCTCGAATAGGTCAATATATCATCCAGAAATATAAGGACAAATCTGTTGAGATAAGTGTGAAAAACACCATTCATCGGGCTCATGAAAATTGAAGGTGCGTTTGTCAACTCGAATGGTACAACTGTAAACTCATAATGTCCATAACGGGTGCGAAAAGTTGTTTTATGAATTCTGCCTCAAATATCTACAACTGGTGATATCCTGACTTAAGGTCAATTTTAGAAAACACCTTAGCTCCCTTAATCTGGTCAAACAAATCATCAATCCGAGGCAAGGGATACCTATTCTTCATTGTCACTTTATTGAGCTGTCGATAGTCGATACACAGCCGCAGAGATCCATCCTTCTTTTTCACAAAGATCATAGGTGCTCCCCAAGGAGAAACACTAGGTCAAATGAATCCCTTGGCTAACAACTCCTCCAACTGCAATCAAAGCTCCTTAAGCTCCTGAGTAGTTATCCTATATGGAGCTCATGAAATAGGCTCTGTGCCGGGAACAAGATCAATCCTGAAGTTGATGTCATGCTTAGGTGGCATCCTTGGAATCTTAGAAGGAAAAACATCTGCAAACTCTCTCAGAAGTGGGTGATCTTCAAGAGATGTCTCTCGACTCTCCTCCATCTCCAAGTCATTAACTGACACAAAAAAGATGACATCCCTGATGCATGCATCTCTTAAGCTGCATAGCGAAGATCATACGTAGGGAAATAGGTGTCTGGACACCAACAACCTCCACTTCACTACGAAAATCATCCACACATCTGACAGACTTATGCCGACAATCGACCACTGCCTAATGGGCCTCTAGCCAATCCATACCCAAAACTATATCATATGAACCAAGGGGTAGGATGCGAAGGTCTATTGTAGTAGATAGAGAGCCCATCCTCAACTCACAACCATTCACTAGAGACTTAACTATGACCTTAGCCCTGTAAGCTAACTCAACTTGCCACCTATCATCCTACTTTGTTGCCACTAAACCAGAACGCTCCACAAGAGAAGGAGAAATAAACGAATCAGATGCACCAGAATCAAAGAGAACAGAAAAACCAATACCTCGCATGAAACCATAAGTCTCCACCACAGTGCCCTGATGCTCTGCCTGGGGGTTATCAACCACTACAAAGACTTTGTGCGATATGCCTACATCACCAACCATTGGTTCTGAAGCCGCCAGCCGATTTCCAAACCTTGAAGCACTCCTCTGAGGACACTGTCTAGCAATATGGCTCTGTTGGCTGCAAGAGAAGCACCCAGTGTGTCTACCAAAACCACCACCACCCTGGAAGGCACTAGATTGCTGGAAACTACCCCTGCTCACTGCAGACTGCGTACTCTAAGCGGGGCGATCAACACGTTCCTGTCTAGAATGTTGCCAATTTTGGTTCTTCTTATTCTAAAATCTAACACCCTGCTGAGTCTGAGAATTCTTCGGTTTGGCCTGAGAGTGCCACTGCTATCCACCCTTTGAGGGTGCATGAGATCCTGATGCTTGAGCATGACCACCATGAGAACTAAATCCTGCAGATGGTGCACTACCAATATGCACACCTATATGCCCACTGAGTGCCATAGTCAAATTCTCCTCCACTAACCGGGCTTTCTCCACTGCTACCTCCATAGTCTTGGGTTTGAAAACATGAAACCCTCCACTAATCTGGGCATTTAAGCCACTGATAAAATGCTATACCAACATAGACTCGTCATCTCTGATACCCACATATTGCTTTAGCTCATAAAATATGCGCTCATACTGCTCAACTGACATAGCCATCTGCCGTAGCTCATGGAACTCATCTGTGCGACGCTGTCTCTAGTGATCAGATAGGAAATGGGCTCTAAATCTCTCTAAGAACAACTCCCAAGAAACAGTGCTAATGTCCAAGTGTAGCTTCTGCTCCTCTAATCGCCACCAAGTTGAAGCAAAACCTCTGAGATGCAAAATAGCACATCTAGCTTTGGTGTTACTACCATATGGATGCATGGTAAAACACCTGCCTATATCTAGTAACCAAGTCTCTACCTCTAGACCACTACTAGCTCCGTCGAAGGTGGGAGGGCATGCCCTCAGAAGATCTCTCATATGACTAGCTACTGTGGCCTTCTGCTCAGTTGTCAGCTCTCTCTGCCTGGGAGATCTCTCTCTTTCCCTAGGTTCTAGCTGGTCTACCTCTTGACCTCCTCTAGGCTGCTCAACCTCCTGTCTACGGCCTAAACGGGAAAGGGCCTCCTCAAGTAACTGTCTCAACTGGGCTCCCTCAGGCTGACCCTGACCTTCCATATTTTGACCCCCGCCTTCATGGGCACTCTCATGAGGAGAACTAGGAGGAGGTGTACCGCCACCACCTCTCCCACGACCCCTACCTCTGCCACGACCCCGACCTCTGCCACGACCCCGACCTCTCAAGGGTGGCCTCCTCCTAGATATATATGTTGTTAGCATTGTGTTGTGTTCCCTCGTGTTGTGTTATATGTTGTTTAGGTCTCTTTAGATGACCCTTGATACTCTTGTAAGGTCAAGAATACAACATGACCGCCTCTGTTGTAACATTCTTCTATTTGTTTCTCAATTCTTCTATATTCCTCTCTCCTCTTTTTTATTGTTGTGTGTTGTGCCTCGGGGGCATAGCATTGTGGGGGGTGTTTTGGGGACATCCTTCTACGTGGTGTTCCTAAGGCACTTTGTCTCCTCTCTCATTTTTATTGTTTCCCTTCTTCCGTGGCTCTACTAGTTGGCAGATGATGAAAACAAACAAATACTGATAAGGATTGTGTGTCCCTTCAACGAGAAAAGCAAAAATGGACCCAGTCCATATATGAAGATGGGGTAGATATATATATCCAATGCTTGACTAGTAGAATCACTTCATTTGATATATCATATCATGCTATCTCTTGCAACTAACATTTTACAATACTCTCAATATGCTCCATGCACTTTGGATGGTTTTGTATCTCACCTTATTACACTTGGTTATGAGGTGCCTACAGTATAAGCCCAATGGCTATACTCGGATCTGAACCTATAAGTGTAGCCTTGGTCCTTGATGTGTTCTAATACATGATTTATGCATATCTTTCATGATTTGATATAGTTGTTATCTTAGAGTAAGATGTTCTAACCGAAGCTTCTATCTTGTTATCTTATCTTAGAAAATCTTATCAATGTGTTTATGGGAACATTCAACGATCGTGGCACATGTCACCTTTAGGGGCGTGGGCATTGCAAGGGCTCTTTTTCCCTTGCATTTTTTCACTCTACTTTAATGTGCTTGATATCGGCAAGTGGTATCAACCACCTTAAGGTGGGGGCATATATAATGGTATCTGTCTGATTATTTTGGCACTAACAAAATGTGTTTTAAGCCCTCTAAACGAGGCGGGATGCTGTATCTCTTGAGCAAGTGCACATCCTTTTATATGCAAAGAAAAAATCCCTCATCATGAGGCAGGATGACGTATCTCTTGAGCTAGTGCATATCCTTTTATAAAAAGCTCTCATTGCGAGGTGGGATGGTGTATCTCTTGAGCTAGTGCACATCCTTTTATACAAAGTCCTTTGCAGAGGTGAGGTTGGATCTTGAGTCATCCACCCTTAAGCATGTCTTTGGTGGTTGTTGTAGCATAGCTCAACCGTTAGGTGTGTTTGGCATGTTTTATATAGTGGAGTAGTGATGAGCTCCTCCCCATCGCTCGTGTTTGTCGTGTATAAGACGTATAATATGTCAGTGACACACTATGCGATGCTCGTGTATTCCGTGTGTTTTTCGCGTGCCTTCCTTGCATTTCTGGCGTGCCTGGTGTGTTTTATATGTGTAATGCATGTTTTTGATGGTGGCACATAGTGATAAGCTTTCTCCCCATCGCTTAGTTTTATATATATAGGAATGAATTTGCTTAATCATGTCTTCTATCAATGTATTCTTCATGTATTGCATGTCCGCTCTTATGTCTTCTCCGTGTATTACATGCTTCCATTGTATTCTCTGTGTTTTGCATGCTTCTTACTGTCTTCATTGTGTCTTGCATGTCTTCCATGTGTTTTCTAGTGCTTACCTTAGATTGGGGGCTAGAAATAGTCCTATAACCTTTGGGTATGCCTTAGCTATATGTGCCTAGTGTGTCTGATGTGTTTTCAACCGAACTTTAATGCATGTATGGATCATAAGATCATACATACATTAAAGTGGGGGCTAAATGTTATGTTGTAAAAGTTTCCCTATGACTTTTTACCTCCTAGTTTAGCTCCTAGGTCCCCTCATTTACATTATGCATGCTTAATACTTATCCCAGAGCAATTTCCACCGAAACCCATGTTAAATGGGGCCTAGGGGTTCATTTTAAAGCTTAATCAAGACTCAAAAATTGCCTTGGGACTCGGTCACCCACGCCCAAGTCTAGGCTGATTTGCTAGGACCTAAATTTTAGGATGTCAGCATAGGACCTTTAAAAAGGTTTCCCTTTTTCAGCCTTTTCAATTTAAATTATGAAAGTTTAGCGGCAATGCATATTTAAGTAGGTTTATGTCTTCATTTTACTCCTAGTTGATGAAGGCAAACTTATGATTATCAAGAAAAGAGCATTCAAGGCATTCATTGTGTTGCAGAGTAGAACTGTGTTGTGTTTGTATGTGTTTGTTGCAGATTTGGCTTCATCAATCCATCTCCTCATGGTGTGAAAGATCTTCATCTCCGTGAGGGTTTCACCTCTAAGGTGACATCTATTTATGTTTCAATCAATCTATTTCATCATTTGATTTGGCCTCTATCCTCCAAGGACACACACTCTATCTAACAACAGAGTTGGAAGACTTGAATGTCATTCTGGGGATTGAACAAGGCAAGCTCCTAAACACCACAACCCCCAAACCCCTCTCTTTGTGATTGTAGGTTACATTTGCGAGATTTGGTGAAGTGGAATTACAGAGAAGCAAAGTAGAGGATAGAGGTTTAGGATTTGAGAAGTAAGTGTAGAGAATCAACCCTATTGGACTAGGGCACCCACCCCATAGTCCTGCTAATTAGCCTTTCTGAAAACTCTGAAGCATGTTGTAATCTGAAACAGATCACTATTCCAGATCTACAGAAAAACTGCCCTATTGGACTTGGGTGCCTGTCCCGTCATCCCTGAAGTTTTTGCCTCTAAAAATATGAATCCTGGTATGTTTTTAATCTATATTTAGTGTCTTCCTATGCGATCATCTGCATCCATTTATTCATTTGTACTTGATTTCATTATAATTAGGGTTTGAGGCTCATTGGATCTAGGGTTTGACAAATCGATCAATCTAATCTATCTTTCCATATCATTCCTAAGTGACATCAACCCACAGCTGAGTCCTCTTTCATGTATAGTGACTTGGGATCAATTGTACTTGAATGTTATTGTGAAAGGAGGGTTTGATTGGACACCTTTAACACTATCTTCCATCTTTCCAACATGTTCATATATAACACCATTTTAGTGGGAGCATAGATGTTTTGAAGAGAATTTCTATTATATATTTAGTGGGTTATAAGAACTTGAAGTTAAGGGATTCACTGGTTAACTTTTTTTTTTGTAAGTTGAAGTGGTATAAAAGAGGGAAAATGGTTTGTTAATGTATTATTATATGTTGTGTGGTCATTGTAGGGTCCTTGATACCCATTGCAGTTGGACAATATTTGTAAGAATATAACATGTATCATGCAAGAGCAAGTTTAGGAATAAAGTCTCATTTTGCAACAAATACAAGAAGAGAACAACAAACGACAAACAAGAGATCACATCTCCAAGAGTTAATTGAAACAAAAAAATGTTGATTAAACACCTTCCTCATCAACACTTAGTACAAGCTCAACATAATCCATGCTAACAATGCATCAAATTATATGAGGATTACTATTACAACCTCTTTAGAGGCTTGATAGGGCTCACCCTCACATTCCAACTACCACACCACAAATCAACACCATCATCTATCATCATGTGCTCCTTCCTCATGAAGAGAGTGGTTAAATAAAGACAACTCCCCACACAGAGATTATTTCCACTCTTAGGATACTCCTTCCTCATGAAGAGGGTAGTACTCTATAAAATCCCCTTATTCCACCAACTTCTATCATGTGAGAAAGAGTGATCTATCCATATGCAGGCCACATGAGTGCAACACATTTGGTGTCCCATGTCCAACATACATAGTAGTGGTTAGTAGATTTGGAGCAACACATGGTCAAAGCAATTAACCATCAATAGCCAAAAACACAATGCTACCAAGGATAATGACCAACAAAAACACTAGAAAATATACCCAAGCTACTAGCCAATAGTAGAAGACAAAACATAAAACCATAAAAGTAAACAAAGACATCATTTGCTTGATAGTGAAATCTAAGATAGACCCTAATGGTCCACTCCTAAATTACTTAGCATTATTTTCCACATGTCGAATGTCCTATTATTAACATCTTTACTAGAGACCTCCACCAATTATCCCATAGTCACTAACAACATTGTTGACTCTATACCATCAAACATAATACCTTTAACACTTTGGGTCTTCTAACAAAGTATACCAATTTATCATTCTGTAATCTTGGTAGTGTGTGGTCACTTGTCACCTCGAGCAAACCCTTATGGTGTGAAATCATCATGATCTTAATCACTAGATCAAATCTTGGCCAAAGTTAGTAAGGTTTCTCATATCCATGATTAATTCTTGCAATTCCTCATGCATTGCCTTATTACTCTTCCTGGACATGTATGCCTTTGAAATCCCATAACATGCTCCAATGGGGAAAAATTCTCCTCCAACGAACTTTTTGCACTTTAGTATCTCCTTTGCTTCCATCAACCTCACTAAAAGTTCCATCAAACAAGCCTTCACATCCATTGCCTAGGTAGTTTTTGTTAGTTTAACTTTAAAGTCTTTGAGAATGGATGCTCATGAGCAAAGCATCCCATTATCATTTATTCCAACATTGCCCAAAATTATTTTAACCACATTTAACATGGCCAAATTGGAATAGTTAAATATCCTTTTAAGCTTGTGGTCAGAGACTCTCCCCTAGAAGAGAAGGTCCCACTGACTCTCAAAGTTGTGAAACCTCAATCCCTAAAGAAAAACTATACCTTAAGTCCTAGGGATGCTAACTTAAAGTGGATATCTTGTGGCTTATGACTGGGTAGAAACAACAATCAACCAAGGATGGGTAACTTGTTTTGCTTTAGGCTTTTTTAGGCCAAGAGGGTGTTCCTCGAGATCTTTAGGATATGACAATTAGAGAGAAATGGAGGATTAAACTCAAGGCCATAACAACCATACCTGATGCACTATGAACTCCAAAATATGTCACCAAGTTTCATGTTAGTTCTAGCTATAGCTAGACCTATGAGACTCTAAATGAGCATATGAGAACTTTCTTGCATAAGCACCCAAAGATAACAATATTAATATTCCCCAATAAATGAATCCACTTAACTTCACATACACATATGCAAGAAAGACAACATACTTGCATGATCCACAAAGGATTTATTAATTTCAGGACAACATAGGATATATTGTGAATTACATTACAAGATCATAAAGCATGGTGGAAACTAACTCTACTCCCAAGATAATTAGGATAAGAGATATTATGATTGAAATATATTTGATCTTTCACCTCCTTTACTAGTGCCTCCTCCATAGAGCAACAAAATCACATCCTACAAAGAAGAAGGGATTTCACCTACAAACCATAAAAGGAACTAGACTTGCATATACACAAAAATAAGAGAACTTTTTTTTGAAACTAAACATGCTTAATAATTTATCTCAAAGCTACAAAAACCCATATGAAATAAGAGAAGACCATTACAAAAGGTTTGCAATGCATTAGAACGATGTCACACATTCATGTAACTCCTATTACAATTATACCAACAAGTGTGGCAAGAGGAAACTCACAACTAGATTCAAAGACCCCCCCGAAGTGTTACAATCTACCATGGAGACATTAAGTTATAGCCACAACTTCAATTGAATACCCTTCCTATGATTTACAAAGCATGTTCTTTTACCTTATAGACTAGATTGCATGAATTCACTCCCTAAAACAACATGACATGACACACTTGCAGTCATAAAGTTAGCTCAAAGACCAACCCTTGAGCATATTACATCTTTATATATATAACATTTAATTTTCATCACATTTAGTTCCTTGGGTGGGGTCCCTTGCAATCAATGCATGATATCCATCAATACCACCATCTGCACAAGAAATCTCCCTTGGATCTATTGTAGGTACTCTGGGGCAAATAAAACATCATCTCCATGCTTGGACAAGTCACCAGGTACCAATTTGTAGGCCTATAAGTGTGTATTCATTAATCACATCCAAGTTGCCCATGCCCATTTCATCAATAGCACATGGATTTGTATCTAATTCTACACCCCCAAGGATTCCAATAATACCTGGGCTTGATTTAGACATATGCAAGTTTCCATTACATTCATTTGATGGATTTAATGCCAAGATGTGTAGAGGGTAGATGAGAAACATTGTTCCAGAAGCAAAACTCCGAGGCAAACTTGTAGTTAAGTTTTGCAAATTCCACAGAAGGTTGGGAAGTTTATAGTGCATATGTAGGTGGATTAGTAGAATGACAAAGTAGGGAAGCAAGGATGCAATAGTTGCAAACATGCACATGGGGTTCAAAGTTCTACAAGGAACAAAGAAAGTAGGAAGTGGAATAACATAGTAGGGAAGCAAGGATACAAGATTTACAAATATGAATGTGAGGTTTGAAGTTTCATAAGGAAGAAAAAAAGTGGAAAGTGGAATGATAGAAAGATGTAGGGAATCAAGGATGTAAGAGTTGCAAACATGCACATAAATTGTGAAGTTATGCAAGGAACAAAGGAAACAAGAAGTGGAGGTTGGGATAAAATTTGCAAGAGTTGAAAACTTGCATGGAAGCTCCAAAGTTCCATAGGGAACAAAGGAGGCAGGAAGTGGAGGTTCGGATGCAACTTGCAAGATTTGCAAAGTTGCATGGAAAATTTGAAGTTCCATAGGGAGAAAAGGAGGTAGGAAGTAGAGGCCAAGATGCAATTTGCAAGAGTTGCAAACTTGCATGGAAACTTTGTAGTTTCGCTAAAATGTGAAAATTGAGCAGAAGTCTCCCAAAACTTAAAATTTTCAACAAATGAGTACAACACAAAGATTCAGATGGGTGTAAAGAATAACATTAAACATGACTAGACCAAGGTGTCCATTTATGAGTTCTCAGATCATAAATCTATGATGGGCCAAAAATAAGGACCCAAGGCAATATTGCAAGCATGGAATACAAAATTGGGATGGGTGTTAATATAGGATCTAGTTGGGGACATGTGCCTCTTGTAGGTACAATGATAATCCAAACAAGTCTTCAAGAGCTAACCAAAACAAAATAGGGGAAATCCATAGTAAATAAAAGACTAACATGGATATGTACATACATAGAACAAAAACAAAAGAGAGCAATGGGTAAAGGACTTGAAACAAAACATGGAAAACTAACACTTGTGGCCAATAACATGTGAGTAAAATTGAAGGCTAAAAATGTATTGCATGCAAGTGATCCTTGGAAACATGTTGCATGCCATGCCCTATAAAGAGTTACTATGGATCAAGGTCATAGACAAAATGTAGCATACCTCTTGCACTTGTCAAAGATAAGTTTCATGAAGGAGTTGCTAATTTAATCTCCACTTAGTTGCAATGAAAGGTGTCACTTACATACATGTGCATACAATTAATGGACCACCATGGCATGATAAACATGGATCAAGCCACCTACTAGATTTGTCAGTTCAAAATCCAACCATAGGATGAAGAAGTCAGATCCATGTACATCTACACAATCATAGCTCTTAAAACATGTGAGGCAACATGATGAAGATTCTAACCAATAGAATGACAACCCAGTCCATGTGCATAGGAGAATAAAGACATTCACCACCACTACCCACAATATCCTCATGCTTGTTATCCTTGACAAGTGGATCAAGAACAACATTAAAATCCCCAAATTCACAAGGTACATAGGCATATACCTAATTTGAGTTATAAATTGCACACATAAGAGTTTCTCCATGCATCTCAAACTAAAAATACTTGACCTCAGGTATATCAAGGTTCTTCTTGATGAATGGAACATGGTCCTCAATAGATTTGAAAGTTTCAAACCCATTTGTGAATGCACCAAGATCATGAATATAAGGTTGCAAACATATATTGTCATTACTAGTGTTGATATAATTAATACTAATGTTGACACAATCATTCTCATATGAATTATATGCATAATTCAAATTCATGCTCATACCATTAGCATGGAGATTAGCATCATGAAGCACATAGAGTGAAGGCTTAAACCCTTCCAAATGCTTCTTAGTTTTAAGCTCTAAACTACTAGTTGAAATGAAACCATTGCGACAATCAGGCACATAACAAAACTCTTCTTCAACCTACAAGCCAATATTTAAATCCCCTCAAAGCACTTGTGTTCAATAGCAATAAGCTCACCAGTTGGAAATGCATTATAATCCATTTAAGAAACAACCCCACCAAGAAATGTGTTCAAACCTAACTCTATAGACAATAGGGAGTCGCAAATATTAGCCTCATGAATGCTGAAGCAAGTGGAGATATTTGGATTAGGCAGTCGATCCAAGCCTGCATTGGCACTATCAACATCAAAAGAAAAATATTAGATATGCTACCTAAAAGTGTTTCTTTATCATCCTCAAATAAATTATGGGTTTCCCATGTCATCAGTGCAATCATCAAGTTGTAAAGGAATGTCAATGCAAATGCCTATAGTCCCACTATCATCAACATGCTTATTCTCACGTGTAGGGCCAATAATTTCATCCTCATGCACATAAGTACTAGAAACATAGGCATCATTAGAAACACAATCTTCTAAGGGAACAAAACATGGGATTACATCAAAGAGGTAGTCAAGTTATTTCTCTATAGATTCTCATCACTATAGTTGTCACAAGGTGTGAAGTTGCAAATTTCTACCTCCTCAACTTCACTCAGCCTAATGTAATGCTATAGTCTCTTCATTATAGCAGTCATTTTCATATTTTACATTACAAGCCTCATTAACACATATTGTTCTAGCCTCATTGCTACTCATAGAATCCAATCCATTAAAAACAACACTTGCATTTGAGGAGAACAATCTCAATATGTAATCATCCTTCATTCTCTCAAGGGATTAATCTATTCATAGGCCTACTACAAGCTTGTGGGCTTAATTTGTTTTGGAATTGAACTCAAAATAAATTCATAGGCCTCATAAAAAATGTTAATGCAAACTAAAATTGAGGCCTATGTACCTTAGGGATATGTGAGAAGGAAACAATGAACCTATGACAAAAGTCACAACTTGATTCCTCTTCTTATCTTTTGATATCTATCAATTCTTGGACAAGAGTAGTAGGGTCCTCTTCACATGTGTACTTCTCATTAAAGGCAATCACAAGGTATCTCCAAGAAGAGATGATGTTCAAGAAAACTATTAAACTATCCCCTTGTCTTCCTAAATAGAGACCTAACAAAAAATCTCATCCACATGTCTTCATTTTCAAATTGAAAATTTTCTGTAAACTATAAAAATGCATTGTGTGTATCCCCTTCATAAGTATCAAGCCCATCAAATCTAGAAATTTGGTTTAAAACTCTCCTTGACATTATTTTCATTTCATAGTCAACCAAAGATAGGTCTAGTTTCTTGTAGGTGGTGTCTAGAGGGATGATAGGAGATTAAATCATAGGGCTATTTACGATAACAAGTGGAGATTTTGATTTCAATTTGGACTAAAGAATCTTGATCTAATTTTCAAGTTCCTCTTGTTGTTTATGAGTTCATCTTGTTATCACTTTGCAATATCAAGATTTGTATAAGGGTTTGGATAAGAAGCATGGCCACTTGGGTAGAAAAAAGAGGATCGTTAATCACTTTCATAGTTGAGTGAAGCACCACTATGGCAAACTTGGTCTTTATAACCATCATAACCACTAGGACTTGGAACATAAGAAGGTGTATAAGAGGTAATATATCTAGGGCACTCATCATACTGAGGATCCATGCCTACAAAGATTAATGACAAACTAAAAATTTATGCTTCAGTCAAGTATATATTTATTTACTATGAAAGAAACTTTGTATCACTAACAAAGAAGAGAAATAATACGTAGCTTAACTACCAACTACTACACCACTTGATATATGCCTTTGATTTTACCAAGTCTGGTACTAGTAGAAAACAAATTGATTCTTGACTATAGAGTCACCATCACTATGAAAGAGTAAATCCTTGATAATCAACTGATCTTCAATGACTGAAATATATTTATTGGTTCACTCCAGTATCATAGTCTTCATTGCTTATTGCACTTAGAACCCTTTGATTTTGCCCCGACAATGATGCAATATGTTGGTGCAAGTTGATGGGAGGCCAACACTACACATAAGCAAAGTGACATGGCATCAAAACTTCTTTGAATTGTAGAGGTATACAATATAAAAAAAAAGATTAATATATCCCCAATAATGGAACCATTTATTGGCGTAAGTTGACAGGCTACCAACTACACCTAGCAAAAGGACACAACTACAAAAACTACTTGTTTAGTGCTTGAAATATCAAAAAAGAATTTAAAACATTAACAATGATCTCCTTGACAATGATGCCATTTGTTGACTCTTAAAGTTGTGAAACCCCGATTCCCTAAAGACAAACTATACCTTAAGTCCTATATATGCCAACTTAAGGTGGATAACTTATGGCTTATGATTGGGTGAGGACACCAATAAACCAAGTAATAAGGATGGGTAACTCCTACTTTAAGCTTTGCTAGGCCAAGGGGGTGTTCCTTGAGGTCTTAAAGATATGACACTTGTAGAGAAATGAAGAAATAAACTCAAGGCCCTAACAACCATACTTGATGCACTATGAACTCCAAAATATGTCATCAAGTTTAATATTAGCGCTAACTACAGCTAGACCCTTGAGATCTCTAAATGAGTAGATGAGATAATTCTTGCATATGCACCCAAAGATAATAGTAGTACTATAACCTAGTATGTGAATTCACTTAGCTTCACATACACATGTGCAAGAAAGACAATATACTTGCATGATCAAAAAAGGATTTATCAATTTTAGATCTAGCATAATATACATTGTGAATTACATTATTAGTGTAAAAGGGAAATTTTGGATAGGTTTGATTAGATGGTTTGTTTAGTTTGTTTGTGCCTGTCCTCTTTTCACCCTTACATTTAAGGACTTTGGGTCGAGTGGCAATGCACTATCAGACCCTTAGTCACTTAGGAATGTTGGGAAGATTGGATTTGTGTGATTAGATTGTCAATTATGCTCAATTATACATCAAAACCCTAATTATGCAAATACAAAAGCAAACAGATAAATTACCGAAAATGCTGCGACAGGAAGATGTAAAATGATAGATAAATGTGCACCTATTTTTGAAGTTTGGGAAGTGGAACAATCAGGGACTAATGAGCAGGTGCCCTAATCCAATGCCCTAATTTTTTTCAGGATCTGGAAACTTGATCTACAACATGTTCCTGCTGTCACAGAGATTTCTCCGTTGCGGAATCTAGAGGACTAATGAGCGGGCATCCGAGTCTAGGCCCCTATTTTCAACTCTGATCTGCGAATCTGCACTCTGCAACACTCTCTTGCAACTCCACTTTTCCTACTTCTTCAACCTGTAATCTGTAATTACGAGAAAATGGGGAGGGGGTTGTGGTGTTGCTTGCCTCAATCAAGTCCCAGAGAGACATTCAAGTCTTCTGAACACCGTTGTCAGATAGAGAGTGCGTGCCCTTGTGAGGCAGAGGCAAAAACTAAATGATAAATTCTTCAAAACACAAATGATATCACCTTGTAGTGAAGATCTCATGGAAGGAAGAAGCTCTTCATGCCATGAGGAGATGGATGCTCAAATCTATAGCTACAAACACATAAACAACACAATATCTGCTCTTGCCACACAATGAATGCCTCAAATGCCAAAAGATCACAATTGCTTGCTAGTAATCATCTAATGTCCATCTAGTTTACAAATGAATGCCTAAACATGCTTATATATGCAACTACAAACACTCCCACCAAGAATTTCGTAATTCAAACTTACCGTGTTAGCATAGGACCTAAATAACGGTCACAAGATAACACTTAAAATTTGGGACTGACCCAAAATAGGGCAGGACGAGGGCATAGACACCCAAGTCCTCCCCCCTATTTTGGTCAAGGATTAGTTCAAGGGATCTTCCTAGGTCCCATTTGTCATGAAACTTAGGGTTCCTTTCATCACGATGTCAATGATGCAAGATGTCCTAAATGCAGATAAGAGACCCAGGAGCTAAACCTTACGAGGGAAAAGCCTCCAAGGGGACATTTTCTGACATTACAACTAGATCATACAAGCATGGTGGAACTTAACTCTACTCCTAAGGAGGATAACAAATATTGCGATTGGAATATGTTTAGTATTTCACCTCCTAGACTGGTGCATCATGCAACAAATTCATAGCATGCAAGGAAGAAGAGAGCACACCTACAAACCATAAATACAACTATACTTGCATATAAAAACAAATAAGAGATAAAATCTTTCTGCAACTAAACATGCTTAATAATCCATCTCAAAGTTGTAACAACCCATATGAAACAAGAGAAGACCATTACAAAAGGTTTTCAATGCATTACAACACTATCACACATTCATGTAACTTCTATTACAATCATACCAACAAGTGTGGCAAGAGGGAACCCACAACTAGGTTCAAAGATCCCTTAAATTGTTACAATCTACCAATGAGACATTCAATTATAGACACAACTTTAATTGAATGCCCTTCCTCTGATTTACAAAGCATATTCTTTTCCCTTATAGAATAGATTGCATGAATTGATACCTTAAAATAAATTGAGACACTTGTAGTCATAAAGTTAGCTCAAAGACCAACACCTTAAGCATATTACATCTTTGTATAAATAGCATTTCATTTTTATCACACTCAATTCCTTGGGCGGGGTCACAAGGGTCACTTGCGGTCAATGCATGAAATTCATTAGTATGACCATTTGCAAGATAAATCTCCCTTAAGACTATTGATAGGTACCCTAGGGCAAAGAAAACATCCTCTACATGCTTGGACAAGTCACTAGGTACTGTAATGCATAAGATAGCAACTCAGCTTAGAGATTTGCACTCTCTAAACAAAGTGATCTTATGGGGCACTACTCTGAAATTTTCTAGCTTCTAAGGAGAAGGGATTATGTTTTATCTCACAAAATTATTATAGAAATCTCATAAATGCTATTAACTAGAAATTGTGACTCTTTCTAAGCTAAAATCATCTAATTGACAGAAATAAAGTGTTGTTTATAGAAAATTAGAGAAAATATTAATGAGTAGTGAGAAGAACTAGAAATACAAATATCAGATGAACCTCTCACCAAAAGGAGGATGCCTCAACCTAGGATGCCAACACATTGTGCAAATGTTTGTGCATCGTGCTATAGTCTGTATGGAGCAATACAACCCATAGATGCAGTATTTATAGTCCATGTCCTTCCAGCAACCTTTAGTTTAACTTGCATGTCCTCTAGCTAATCTTGCACAATAGAAATAGAGGAAAAGACAAGCATAATAGCCTAGATAATGTAGATAAATAAAATGAGCTAAAAACAATTGAATCCATGGAAATGATAAATCAAATGCTCACAAACCTCCATGCAGTTGATCACCTCCAAATAACCTACTTCTAAGAGAACAAAAAAGAGGGTTGGGGCTACTTAGGAGTTTGGCAAGAGTGGTCAAATGCCCAATTTGGTCTTTCAATGTCCATGAATAGCTAGATAATAAAGATAATAAAAAAGAGTGTGTGGTCCTATCCTATGTGCATTTAGGAATTAGGATGTAGTGACAAAATGCTAGGAGTATCTCCCTAGTCTACAAGGAATGATACTAGGCCTAGTGTGGATTAGATAATAAGGATGGTGGTCTACACAAATAGATTTCCAAGAGGGAAATGGGATTGGATTTGATAACAATAGAGATACCATTGATGCATCACTTGTGCTATAGGATCAACAAAATGATAAAGAAACAAGACAATAAAGTATATTATTTTAATGGAATTTGATAAAGAAACACCAAGAGATTCACTATTGTGTTTAGGGCAATTTAGACTTTGAGGATGAGAAAGATATTCAAGGATTGATCTGTTGCTTTCTTCTTACCGAAAATACCTTCAATGATTTTCAAAAGAAAGATTGGAAGAATCCTTGGGAGAAGCATTAACTTCTACGATGAAAGCTTCTCTTTTAATAAACCTATAAATTTGCACAATAACAACGAGAACTTAGGGAAGTGCTAAAATGAAAGTTGTAGAGTTGAAGATGGAGAAAGAGAGCCAGAAGGAAGATCCTATCATCTATGAAAACAATCCTTTTTATTATTCTTATTTCTAGATTTGGTCAAGGTAGGCTAAAGATAGAAAAGTGTGTCTACGGGGATGTTACATTTGTCAGGAGGTGTTATGAGGTAGCGGCATGCAATCTAATAATGCATATTTCAAGGTAGTGTGTGAAACGGGATGCTAGTGCATCACGTAGATGTATGTGTGTTGGGCTACCATCCTATAGAAAAAGGGTCAAATTTGGCACATGTGTCAAGGAGAGTGATGAGAATAATGCTTTAGTATGGATTCTTGGCAAAATTTGGTGCAAGGGAAATAGGCCAAGGTTAAGTCTAAGTGGTACTAGAACATGCTATGGGAATCGACACTAAAGTGATTTCAAGACATAATGTAAAATTGTCTCAATATTTGCGTCATCTCCAAAATGCAATGAAATTTGTTAATCAACGCATGGAAAATAGAAGAAAATGGTAAAGAAGAGTTGATCGATTACTTTAGGAGAATAACTAGGTGGCACACACATAACAGAGAGAAGAAATTGATGCAGATGAGAATACATGACATCAACTCTAGCTTGTTTGTCACTTGAGGTCATGCAAAGAGAAATAAGGTGAAAAAGGTAACAACACCACATGGAGCACAAAAGGTAAAAATGCCACAGGGAGTGCAAAAGGTAAAAATACCTTAGGGAGTGCAAAGTATAAGAAAGTTGCAAGGAGCACAAAATTTAAAAATGTCATAGGGAGTACAAAAGGTAAAAATGTCATAGGGTGGGAAAAAGGTAAAAATGTTGCAGGGAGCAAAAAATGCTACAAGGAGAAAAAAAGATGCTTTAGGAGCATGATGATCATGTGAGAATGGAAAATGACATAGAATGAAGAACATCTGTAGGGAGGACACATGTAGGACATATGTTTTCAGAACAAGTTGTCACTGTGCTCTAGAACATGGGTGAGGATAGCAATGATGAAGAAGATGGTTCTCATATTAGGACATAGGTGATCTCAATGCCATAATAGAGTTAGTCTCAATGTGATGACAAAGATAAGCTCGATGTTGCAATCAAGGACTCTCAATATTATGATAGAGGTAGGCTCAATATCATAATAGAGGTAGCTTGAATATGATGATGGAGGTAGGCTCGATGTCACAACCTTGGACTATCAACATTATAATAGAGGTAAATGCAATGTCATAATAAAGAGGTTCTAAATGTCGTGTCAATGTTGAAAGAAGCATGGAAGTCTAGGTGAGAAAGATAGAGGCAAATATCAATATGTTAGCAAATTACATCTAGCCAAGAGGAGACAAAACAAGATGCTATGGAGATAGTGTTCCTCCATCAAATGTAAAAGATAAAGAAGGAACATGAGTGATAGATTGAAACATCAACTCATTGGAAGAGGTGTTTTTAGTTATTGTATGAATAAAAATATGAGGGTTTGTATGAATAGACATAGGCTCCATAGCTATAGAAGAATGAGCTATGGGAGAAGTACATATGTTAAAATCATATTAATCATGATTGAGGAGACTGTCATGAATTTATGCACCGAATTGATGTCATCATTATGTAAAGAAGGAAAAGGTGCATCATAATAAGAGACATGAATGACACCTATATCAAAAAGATCTTGTATTATGTCTTTTAATGCTTGACATTAATTGGCGGAATGACCATGCACTCTATGACATACACAAGAAGGAAGTGTGGAATGACTATGCTTAGAAGCATTCTTTCTTGTAGGAGGAGGAAGAGTGATCAATTGAGTCTCTGAAAGAGTGGATAGAATGCGCTCAAGAGAGTTAAGGAGTTGCATGTAGGATCGTGCTTCATTTTTGGGTGAAATGGGAGAAGGTTGAAGATTTGGAATATGATCAAAAGAAGTGGAGGGTGATGAATATATGTTTGTTTGAGATGGTTGAAGGAACTTCTAATCACAACTAGGGAGAACTATATCATCACATTTGAGGTGAGGGTGCTCTAGAAGGATTTTATCAATTTCAATGACATAAAGAACTAATTAATAAAGAGAATAGATCTCATAAAAAAATAGCTTGTTGGATATGTGGTAGTAAGTTCTAATGAAAGAGAGGTAGCATAATGTTATCAAGGGGATGACAAGCCCATTGATTAAGCAAGGAAAAGAAAAAAGAAGTGAAGTTTTGAACACTCTTGTCAACAGTTTGTTTGCATTGTGCCAAGTGTATAAGATAGACTCTAGGATCCATGTTATATTGAAAGTGAGAGATAAATACATAATCAAGATTAAAAAATGAGTGTATGGAGCCGGTAGGTAAGGTGAAGAACTAGTCTAAGGCAATATCTCTCAATGTGCTAGGGAAAAATTTTGCCAAGACATAGTCATCACATGTATGAGTCAAGAATATGGTTGATAAGTGTTTCACATGGTGCAATGGGTCACCATGGCCATTGTATTTTTCAAAAGGAAGAGTTCCCATAGCAACTGGAGAGGGGTATGCAAGAATCTTAGAAGATAAAGGAGAACATAGCCATTTAGATATAGGAGTAATAGAAGGTATCTCACAAGAGATCGATGATGATGTCTTTAGGAAAGAAAATGATGTAGGAGTGGTAGTAGGCAAGGAAGGTGGAGAAATGTAATGGGAAGGTTCAAGGTTTAGAAAATATGGGTTTGATGTAGAAGAGGAAATAGTAGATAGAGGGTCATGTGAATGATGCTCAATATGTAATGAAATAATAGATAAAGGATCATGCAAATGATGCTCCATATCTATTGGATTTGATAACAATAGAGATACTGTTGATGCACTACTTATGCTATGGGATCAACAAAATGATAAAGAAGCAAGAGAACATAGTATATTATTTTAATGGAATTTGATAAAGAAAACACCAAGAGATTCACTACCATGTTTATGACAATTTAGACATTAAGGATGAGAAAGATCTTCAGGGAGCAATTTGCTGCTTTCTTCTTGCTGAAAATACCTTCAATGAATTGCAGAAGAAAGATTGGAGGAATCCTTGGAAGAAGCGTTAGCTTCTACTGTGAAAGATTCTCTTATAATAAACTTGTAAACTTGCACAATAACAATGAGAACTTAGGGAAGTGCTAAAATGAAAGTTGCAGAACTAAAGATGGAGAAAAAGAGCCAAAAAGAAGATTCTATCATCTGTGAAAACATGCCTTTTTATTATTCTTATTTTTGGATTTGGTCACTTGGCTAAAGGTAGCAAAGTGTGTCCACAAGGATTTTACATTTGTCAGGAGGCGTTATGAGGTGGCGGCATGCAAAAATAATGCATATTTCAAGGTAGTGTACAAAATAGGATGCAAGTGCATTGCACAAACATCTATGCGCTACTCTACCATCCTAGAAAAAAAGGATCAAATTTGGCACATTTATCAAGGAGAGTGACGAGAATAATGCTCTAGTATGGATTCTTGGAAAACTTTGGTACAAGGGAAATATGCCAAAGTTAATTCCAAGTGGTCCTAGAACATGCTATGGGAATGAACACTAAAATGGATTCAAGACATAATGTGTAATTGGAGGGTATGCAATTTTCTAGGTTATATGTACCAATTTACAGGCTTGTAAGTATGGGTGTTCATTAATCATATCCAAGTTTCCAATGCCCATATTGTCAGTAGCACATGGATTTACATAAAAATATGTACCGTTGAGGAGTCTAGCAATACTTGGGCTTGATTTGGATGTCTACAATTCTCTATTGCATTTGTTTGAGGGATTTAATGGCATGCCAGGATGTGTAGGGGGTAGATGAGAAACACTATTTAATTGATGAAACTTTGAGGCATACGTGTAGTCAAGGTTTACAAATTGCATGGAAAGCTAGGAAGTTCGTAGTGCATATGTATGGTGGAATGACAGAGCAAGGGAACAAGGATGTAAGAGTCACAAACATACATGTAGGGTCTAGAGTTTGGCAAGGAATGAAGGAAGAGGGAAGTGAAATGACAGAGCAGAGAAGCTAAGATGCACAAGTTGCAAAGATACAAGGTCTAAAGTTTTGAAAGGATCAAAGAAGGTAGAAAGAGAAATGGTGGAATGATGGAGCAGGGAAGTAAATGATGCAAGAGTTGCAAACATGCATGCGGGGTCTAAAGTTTTGCAAGAAACAAAGGAAGTGGGAAGTGAAGGTTGGGATGCAATTTGTAAGAGTTTTAAACTTGCATGGAAACTCTAAACTTATGTAGGAAACAAAGGAGGCATGAAGCAGAGGTAGGATGGAAATTACAAGAGCTGTAAAGTTGCATGGAAACTCTAAATTTCTATAGGGAACAAAGGATGTGGTAAGCCGAGGTTAGGATGTAAATTGTAAGAGTTGCAAACTTGCATGGAAACTCTAAAATTTCACTAGAACATGAAAACTAAGAAAAAGTCCCCCAAAACTTAGAATTTTCAATAGATAAATATGACACAAAGATTCAAATGGGTGTAAAGAATAACATTGAACATAACTTGACCAAGGTGGCCTATTTATGAATTCTTGGATCAATAATCTATGATGGTCCAAAAACAAGGACTTGGGACAATACCACATGCATCAAAATGTAAAATTGGGATGGGTCCCAACAAGTCCTTAGATAATCCCAATCCCTTATTGCTCATGAAATAAGCTCCAATAAAAAGCCACAAAAACCATGTTGGAATCACCAATGACCCAATAAAGTGAAATCTAGCTACACTCCAAGTGAAAATGATTACCATATGGGAAGAGGCCATGCACCTTGCACCTATAAGTAGATCACTCATAAAAGCTCGTAATAATGTATCAAGCCTCAATCTTGTGTATCTTTCTCAACATTCAATATCCACACTCCAAATATCACCATCCATACACCGCATATGAGGCTTACATAATAATAGCTAGCCTATGGAGAAATGATAGGATGTCACGCAATCACAATGGGCGATCTTTGTCTATAAGCTTTGCTATACCTTCTCATTCATTAAACTCATGACTTTTAATAAAGGATAAATTAGAAAGATCAATTCCCTTATTTGCTAATAAATATACTAGCTTATTTTGCTCTCTGTAGTAGTGAACCACTTCAACCTTATCAAATTTACTTTTCCAAAACAAGATTTCTTCCAAAGTGGATCAAAGTTTCCAATTAGAGTAGAAATCTTTTTTCACTATATTTATAACAATTAATGAATCTCCTTCCATTGTTATGGTGCTAAAATCTTTAACGTAAATTGAAATCATACCTTCTAATAGAGCCTCCCATTTAGCATTGTTATTAGTTTTGTGCCTCAAATGACAAGAGCCAGCAAACCCAAAGACAATTAAGGTGTTTTTCAACACATACCCTACCTCTATTAGACCAGGATTTCCTCAAGAGGATCCATCAAAGTTAATCTCTCCCTACAAGGGGGATTTCCATTTCTTTGTCCTCCTCTTAGAAACAACTAACCTATTAATGGGAAATCTTAGATTATTAATCCATTGTTTAACTATTAGGCTATCAAATTTGGACATGTGCTTTGCATTCTTCTATAAGTCACTTTTCACATATTCACTAATATTACTTGTTGTGTGGTTACACAACATGCCCCATTTTGCCCTAGAAGAATAGGGACCCAACTTTTTGGCTTTGTCGAGCTTGTTGTTTTTTTTTCTTGCTTTGGGCGGTATGGTAAAATCATTATCACTTAGCATGTCTGGATCCTATCCTACACATTTCTGAACTTTCAAATTGTGGACCAAATTTTCAAAGTATGAAATTCCCCTCATGAAGCCTACCAAATGAAAGAGAATAAAATTCTAAGCAGGTTTGCCTTTTTGATCATGATAAAATTCCTTAGGATAAAGAAGTTATGCTCAGTCAAAGTTTGGTTAACTAGTCATAGGGATGTTCACATTGTCTTAATGTCTGGACATTCTCTAATGTCCTGACCTGAGAAATCGCTAAGATAAAACCCAATATCCCGACATCCACAAAGTGTGCAGACGTCAAATTTAACTGCTTGTGTGAGCTAAACGTCGTGCACATGGATATTAGTTAACATCCAAACATTAACTTAATATTTGGACCTTAACTTAATGTCCAGACATTCATTAATATCCTGATGACGTGTCCCAGTTGACTTTTCAACTAGACATAGACTATGGAAATTTCACGTATACACTTAACATCTGGACCCTCTCTGAACATCCGGATGACGTCATATGATTTCGTCTCAAAAAGAATATTGTAAAATGATGACATTATCTAGACATTGAGGACACAAGACATTTCGTAAATCTTAATGTTTGAACATTCACCACTGTCTAGACCTCATAAACATCTCAATGATGTCACCTCACTCCTGACCAAGAATTACCTTAAGAGGGGTGACATCATTAGCACATTTAGACTTAGGGTTGTTTCGCAAACCTTGATGTCTGGATATTTCCTAATATCCATATCCCGGTCTCTTACAACCAAAATTTACAACTTCCCATGGACCAATCAGATGGTACCACACGACACGTGTTGGACATTTTTAGACTGGATATTTCTAATGTCTCGACATTCCAAGATCAAAGGCAAGTGCCTTTGGATCCTAACATCCTGACATCTACCCTCGGTCAACCTTGACCAATATGATGATGTCACACGGATATGCATATGCACATTTTGAAAAGTAAGCTTATTGATTTAACATCTGGACATATGTTCATACCTAGACTTCATAATAAATGCCATGAAAAGGGGTCGTTGGCCATTCAAAATTTCAAATTAAAGGCTGCCACCTAGAATGATCTCCCAAGATCCTTAACCAAATGTCTCTAACTAATGAAATTAGCATTTATTATGCCCTAATCTTCCGATTTTAACACATAAAAGGTGCATTTCGATCATTTTAACCTCACAAAGAATTCAGAGATTGAACATTATAGAACTCTAGAGATTTTTACAGAGATCTTACAACAACCATAACCCTAAACGAAACAGTGCAGATAGCGAATGACAAATAATAAAAGGTGATTGCACAGTAAAAGAACACATCTAGACATCTTTTAATTAGGTTTTAAGCATAGTAAACAGGTATGCAATAGTAAAAACCCTAGTTTTGTTGTTATCACATCATAGTAAAGGGTAAATTTGCACTTAGGGTAAAATCTAGTTTGCATATGCACATGTTATACATTGTAAGCTGTAAAATGTCAAGACATTGAGAAATTAATTGTTAAACCTGATATGTAAAATGCATTTTGAGATATGCATGTCCTCTAATTGCAGGACAAGTGTAGGATAGAAAGAATAAAAGCGAGGCGGAGTTCCAGAACCCTATGTTCCCAAGCCCTGGAGGCTCTGCCTTCCGATTCGGAAGGGTTGGAGACACTCACTCTGGCAACACGAACATTGATGAGTGGACTGGCAAGTCAATATAGGGGAGTAAACATCCCATCTATAGAAGATATACAAATCTGTGATGTGGCACACTGGTGGTTTCCCTTATGCTATAGAGGCATTGGAGTTGGTTGTTGCATGTGCAGATAACTGCAATAAGGATAACAAAAAAGTGGAGAAAGATGGATGAGTATATGCAAAATTTTCTATTTGGGTATTACAGACGCATCCCAACTGTCTACATGTCTCAATCTGTTCAAGATAAATCTTGAAGATCTGGAGAACCAATATAAAAGTAAGACTACTAACTGTAAAAAGATCATATTCGCATCGTGGAGGGCACCAGACAGTAATGTTAAGGTAGTGGCCAAGATGCCACAAAATTTATATAAGTTTGACTTCACCCCAGAGGTGCAGCATATGATGGTAATGCTAAGCCGGATGGTTGGAAAACCTAATGCTAGAAACTTAGAGCCATGGGTGTATGGCCTGATTAGGTTGGTAGAGACTTCTAACATGGAGGTACAATGGGCATCACTCATCAGTGATATACTGGATGAGAGTATGCAGATGTTTGGAGGTAAATTATGTTTTTTCTATATGTCTTCATATGTTTTTTATGCATGTGCTACACAGTCTACTTTCTCTGGTCTCCAGACAGTGGGAAAAATAGGAAGAAATTTAGAAGACAAGACTGTATGGGGTCATTATCCCCAGCTGGAGAGAAAATCCTCCATTCAAAATTACAAGAGAGTAAATGATTGCTTTGTTATGCATCTGGTTAGACTAATGGATAATGATAGAGCAAAAAGATTAAGCACTGAGGCTCATGAAGCAATTGCCAGAAATGGAACTTGGTTTATCCAGTTCCCAACCTTCACATACATCAGTATGGAGGGATTCAGTGAGCAACCCCTCATGTTGCCAAGATACCCAATAGACAAAATCATTTTGTTGGAGTTAACAAAACAAATAATACCAACATATGAAGCATATGTAAAGAGGAACAAGAAAGGTAATGTTAGGTTTCCTATCATCATTGGTTTGTATGCATGCCCAACTATTGATGCAGCCAAAAGTTCAGAGGCAGAGTTATACATGCTTGAATTTGAAGCCATTTCCATTCGCAAGGCAATATGACCCTTATCGTAGAATGGAAAGATTTGTGAGCAAGAAGTTAATGCACCAAGTGCACTTGGAAGATTACTGGGTAGATTGCCTAGATGATGTGAAGGTCAGGAGAAGGAGCTACTAAAGGTTAAATTTGAACCATATCTGGACCTTAGACTGCTTTGATGTCCCCCCACAATCACATACTGATGATGGTATGAGAATATCCAAAGAATATGAAGATAAAAATATTTATAATGTGACCATCTCCCCTCTTGATTGGAGCCAGCTAGAGGTTACATCTATTGACCTCATTACAACCAAGGTCATGAAGTTGACAAGGAGCTGGGTGAATCAGAAGTTGGATGCCCTGAAAGCTAAAGGAGTGGTATTCACTATAGACAAGAAGAGAAAGAGGCAAGAATTGCTTGATAATGAATTTGATGACTTTTTGATACACAAAAGGTAGACCTTGGAGGCCAAGCGGGCCAAGATAGATTCCTCCAAGGATGCTGGATAATTTACTGATAGTGGCATTATAATAGCCACAAGGCCATCCCCTCTGAAAGAAAATCTTATCCCAACGATCACAGTAACTACTAGATAGGCAGAAGAGCCTAGGATCACATATGAGGATATGGAGGAGGAGGATGATGAAGTGCCTTTGTTAAGAAGAGGTCAGGATATCTTGCAAGGGGCTAATATCCCCAAACAAAATAGAGGACAAGTACCTGTGATGAAAGGATCTACAAGTAAACAATCAAGTGTCCTACTCAAGGAAGGTGAAGGGTTCACTAAGATGGAACATATGTTTGCTATTCAACAACCTATAGCAGGAAGAGATGCAAAAATAATGGTGTTAAAGAATAAGGATGTGAAGACAATATCAAAAGAATTCCAACATGATGTCCCCAACCCTACCATTGTGAAGTTTAAATCAGAATTAGTTCAAGAAGCACGAGAAGAAGAAAGAAAGAATGTGAATGATCCATCCTTGCTGCTAGACAAAACTATTGACCTCACAGATGATGTGACAAGGGAGGTGACATATAATCCCCTTGAGAACTTAATAAAGAACACAACACTAACACATCAAGGCATGCCACAGGCACAAAAGAGTACCAGAGATGAGGATGAAGCTGAAGATCCAGAGAGAGTGTCAAAGAACATAGGTTTGGATGTGTTAGTGGGAACGGTCACCAGCCCAGTAGTCATTGATCTATCATATGATGGGGGTGAAGATGAAGATAAGGATAAAGCCATGGATGATATGCAGACTAGAAATGATATAGCCACAAACATGGATATCCATACAGAGCTACCTCTAGATCAAAATGTACAAGAAATTGAGGAAGGACATACTGGGGTAGATGATAAAGAACAAACAATGTCAACATCTGGACAAGTATGTCTAATAGTTACATATGGATCAAAAGATCCAAAAGATAAGGAAGTGCCAACATCTGGACATGAAGGTCCAAAGGACAAAGGTGATGAGGAGAAGATAAAAAAGATAGTAGGTGGTGACCAAAGCACACATTAGGATATGCAAGATCCTGGCCACCAAGGACCTAATACAGGTAATCCTCAGGTCCTAAATGATCAACATGTACAAATACAAAATGTAGAAGCATGTCAGGATGTGCATGTTGATGCAAATAAACAAGATAAGGATGTCTAGATGAATGTGCCTGATGGTCAAGAGCTAGAAAAAGAGACATTACAAGATTAGGACATGACATCTAGAGACGCTGCACAGGACCAAAATCAGCAACAAGTGCATAAGGAGGCTTCCACTGAAGGAGAGTAGCAACAACCAGTAAATGTAGAAGCTCCTAAAGAGTAGGAAGTAGAAGAAGTACATGATGCTCAAATTAAGCAGTCTGGCCAGCAAGGGTCCATTTCTAGTGAGCCACATTGGCTTGCACATGAGGTAAGTAAGCCTCCGGCTCGTGATTCATCCAATTTTGATATTTCTTCATTATTTTCTCTTGAGGGAACCAAGCCCAAATGAAGAGCAAGGGCTACCTCTGTAATAAAAAGGGATCTAGCCATAGGGAAAAGGATAACTCCATTCGCTGCACCCATGGTTGACAAGGCAAAAGGAGAAATAAGTGCCAGTGAGTTTTAGATAACCACAATAGACCTAGGGCACACTACAAAGGAGCAAGAAATTCAGGGGTTGAGAGATCATACAGATGTAGTAGACGGGAGGATAATGAAGGATGAAGCCAAGAAGAAGATATATAAGGAGCAAGTTTCTCAACTTCGAGTATTTATCAAGGGATTGGTAGCGCCTACAAATGTCCCTATCACAACAATTAAACCCCTGGCATTAATATCTCAACAGGAGATTACCAGATTGGATGCATTGAAGCATCAAGCACATGTAATGAATGATTGGTTCATTATGTTCTTGTAGGAGGGAGATGAAGTAATAAAGACATCATTGTCCAATTGGGACATGCTAAGCAATGTGAAAAGCAAAGCAAACAAATTGAAGGAGGTTGGTCAAAGATTAATTAAGAGTAGTCAAGATTTGACTACATTGAAGGATATGAGGAGAGAAAATATAAATACCCTCATGACAAAGAAGGTTTTGACACCTCAAATGCTCCCACAGATGGATATCTGGTATGAGGATCTTAGATTTGTTAACATTTTGAAAATATGCAACTCAAAAGCAATAGATATAAGCATAAAAGAACATGAGCTGTTAACTAAGGAGCTTGCCATTTTGGGAATTTTGGAGGGCAAAGTTGAAGGAAAGATATAAAATTGGGATAATGATTTTGCAATTAAGGCATTTAGAGATAACTTCAGCTCAGGTGTAGAAGATCTTGTCCACCATTTTAAAGAGGACACTATAAATCAAGCTACACTTATGAAGTCCAAGATTGATGCATACAATGAAGAATTGGATAGTAGGACCAATAGGTGGATATCCTTAAAGGAGCAATTGAAGGCTCAAGAGCATGCAACTAACAAGGCTAAGGTGCAAAGTAGAGTAGAGATAGATACAACTCTCAGAGCATATGAGCTCATCCAAGGCATTGGATGCATGATATTTGAGGAAGCATCAACAAAAGAGGAATCTGATGAAAATGCTGAGTGAAGAAGTCATGATGACCAAGTCAAAGATTCAGGGAATATGCCATTTTGCTAGTTGTCCTCAATTAAAGATTGCCAAATGTGCAATCACGTGCCACATTTTCTGACCGTCAGATTATCTTGAGTTGATCCTGATTATTGGATCTTTTGTAACCGCATCCTATCCTTGTTCTATAAAAGCAGATGGATTGCCATTTGTAAATTATTAGGAGCTTGATTGAGATAGAATTATTGAGCTAGCGAGCACTAAGTACACATTTTTGTTACTTTGTGTTTCCACATGGTTCTTTATCAAGACCATTTGTATATATGTACAAACTTTTGAATACTAAATGAAATAGAGATCTAGATTACAGTTCCATCATAAATCTTGAGTAATCTTTGTGGATGATATCTAGATATGTCACTGTGATTTGTTGCATGCCTTGGAGTGCATTTCAACTAGTGCATGTTGTTGTTATCCAATTCCTTTGAAGATTAGCATATGTTGTGTGTAGTTGTGGAATATCTTGGCGAAGCATGGTTTGATTTCATCTCTTTTCATAAAGTGTTGAATTGTGCATATAGATCAGTGGTTGAAACTCACTCATTTCAAATAATCTTAGAATTTCATGTTGTTCTCATTTAAATTTCATAAATCATAATCATCAACTCCAAATAATGATAAATGACAGGTAGATACAGAACAAATATGTAGAATAACTAAAGATAATTGTACATCTTAGCATATTTGAGGAGAATATTACAATCCTAGTAAATATCATGCAAATATAGGATAAAGACAATGAAATACATGTTCATTTGCATAATTTTTGAATAAATTTGAAGTAGAAAAGTAAAGATTTGTTCAAATTGAAAGAAATCCAAAAGAACTAATCAAAGTTGAAAAGATCACTACAAATAATCTTAAGTAGAATGAATTACAAAAGAATTGATCAAACCTATGATAAATACACATGAATACATGCATATCCTAGCTTTGAATTATCATATTTGATGCAATTTATTGAGATACATGTAGAACAGGTAACATGACATACATCAGAACAAGATTTCTACAAAACCTAGATGTAAGGTCCCAAAATGATTAACAACATCATCACATCAAACCACTGAGTAACGTCAGAAGGTCATATCCTGACTATCAGAGACTTGGGATCATAAATTCATCTAGAATTTATAGTATCTTTCAAGATGATAAAGGTTTGTTGTATGAACTTTTATTTGTGTTAATATGACTAACAGTTGTATCAACAATTTTTGGGGCTAGAAGGATCACTAGAAGTTTTGAAGGATTTGTCATCCAGATGTGTTTTCCTGCATTCCTACAATAAACTGTTTTGAAATTTCAAGATTTACTCTAGATCTTTGAGTGTTAGTGCAAAGATTCCATCAATATTTGACAATTTGAAGAATCTGACCATAAATATCGCTTCCTTGAGGATTTAGTTCCATATTTACAGGTGGTTGTCTAGATTCTCAAGTTTGAACTAAAAATTTGCTTTCTCTATAAAGACTTCGTAAATATCCTATCATCTAAGATAAGTGACCATAAATACCTCCTCCAGTGAATGATTTATCCATAACTTTGTGAAGATCCTATATGGATATCCAAAGTTCACCTTGAGCTTTTAAGAACTAGCTTGTTGACCTAACATAAGGTCAAGATCCATTGGACCTTTAGAAGAATTACCTATCTTTAGACCTAGACCGTGCTTAGTCAGTCAACCTAGACCTACTATCCTTAATATGCTAGTAGCTCCTTTAGTAACACCAGTACAAGCTCCAATGTCATTTTTTGCCATTGAGTCACCTCTTAATTTTACTGCCTACAATGGCCTTCCTAAGAATCTAGACAAAATTTGTCCTAAATACCATCCGTATCAAGATGTGGATGATAATATTCAAACCTTTAAAGAAGCTTGCTTCAGGGTGATGATACAACATGAAGATGTTGTAGCAGACTTTTCCCTTACTCTCTAGGAGAGGAGGCATATGGATGGTATGTGAACCTACTTCAAACATCCATCAATACCTAGGATATGCTAGATAATTTTTTCAAGCAAGGTTTAGGATATTGATAGATGCAACCACAATGTATCACCACTTCACCACAATCAAGAGAAGTGAAGGGGAGTTAATCTCAAAATTCAATGCTCGTTTCCAAAAGATGTATTCTGAATTCACACCTCCATATGATGTCCCTGATGAAGCTGCTAGGCTAGTCTACTACTCTTCTCTTGATCCCTTAACAACTATGTTCATAAGAAGAACACATCCTAAAATCACATCCCTATCAGGTGCATTTGCAGAAGTAGTCAATGTCAACATGGAAATGAAGCTAGTGGGACAATGTCTTACACCTGACTTAGGATATCCTACCTTCCCCAACTAGATGCAAATTAGTGGAGCCTTGATGCCCCCTACGGCAATGTCCAATCCTTTGCAAGTGCCCCTTAGTATTATGCCTCCTTAGGGGAATGGTCAAATAATACCACATCCTAGACATACATCTCAAGATGTTGGACAAAATGGCAATGGCAGCTCATTTTTCCAACCTAGTCAAGATAACGTAGTAGCCAAGGTGTAGGAAGATAAAGAAGAAATCAAAGAAATATTTGCTCAATTGAGGAAGTTGACCACTAATGTCACACATTTGAGGAATTCAAACTTTTATTCTCAGTCTAATTCATAGAACCAACATAATAGGGGATATCTTGATCGTGGATATAACAATAATAATGAAAGATCTAGATATCCTAATAGAGGATACAAAAATGAAAGGAATTATAACAACAATAACAATAATGCTCCCAAGGCTCCCAGAGTCTGGAATACTAGACCAAACAATGGATCCTTGCCTTCACCTCTGGATAGCCAGCCACCTCTTGAATCAAAATAGACCACAAGGGTCAATCTAGCAGAAGTTGCACTCAACAATTGGTGTAGGATACACAATACCATTGCACATGCTGAACTAGACTATCCATAGTTCAAAATTGCAGCAAGCATTTTCCAAGAAGTACAAAACATTGTAGGGGAGGTTTCTTTCCCTGAAGGTAATGAGATAGTTCCCCTATGGTATGAGTTAGCTATGGTTCTTGAGAGTTCTATACATTTCCAGCATCAGATAGATGTGACACATGAGAACTATACCTTGGCATGTGAGGAGTCAGCCATGGCATTTGAAACTCATGTCTTCACTTTTGAGGATGAAAATGAACCTGAACAGGAGACCAAAGAAGTCCATGCCTATCAATAGTACCAAAGGGGACATAACTACAATTTGAGGAGTACTCCTAATCATCCCACTGCTCCGCTGACTCGCTCCATCCCTCCTAACAATTTCAACACACCTCCAAATCCTAAGGCCAACAACAATCCTAGACCTCCAAGGGTGAACCAACAACATTTTGCACCATCTGCATCTATGACAAAAGGTATGAATCAGTTACTTGAAACAAATAAATTAATAGCATATCTTGCTGATGAGATGAAAACGATTAAAATCAGTCTATCATTATCCGAGTTACTTAAGACTCCTACTATTAAGAGAGATTTCCTTAAATCCATAGAGGAGACTGCATTCAAAGATGACATCCCTAGCAATACCCCTGTCAAAGATTCTACACTTAGGGATACTACCTCTAAAACTAAAGGAAAACCTCCAGTACATATTGTAAATGCAACACAAGTATCACTATATAAGGAAAAGATAGAGTCACCTCCCTTCCTCCTCACATTGAGGATTTTTGGAAAGAACCTGCATAATTGCCTTGTAGATTCAAGTGCATCTACTAATGTCATGCCCTTGTCCATATGTAAGACATTAGGGATTTCTCTTGCCAAGTCCCTCAAGAAGGTGTCTCAGTTAGACAAATCAGAGGTAAATGTTGTAGGAGAGCTAACCCACATTCAAATGAAGTTGGTGTCTGACCCAAGAGTTTAGCATTACATAAATATTCTAGTGGTTGACATTCTTGATACATATGACATGCTCCTAAACAGAGATTGGTCGAAGACTCTAAATGGTTATATGGCAACTAATTTTTCTCACATGTGGTTGCCATGGAGAGGCATTCCCAACCAACTCCGAATTGAGGCAAAACCTCGAATGAAACACATGATAACTGAATATCATTAGAACAATGAAGTTCTATATTTGGAGGTTGAGCCAAGAGTGTACACACTAAGACCTCAAATGGCTAGGATAGAAGAAGTTCTCATGTGTATGCATGTGCATACAGACAACAAGAAAGATGAAATTATGCTAGGAACCAAGCTAATGGTAGAATCTGACCATAGTTCATCAGATGAGGATGGATGTGACTGTTTCCTTGAATTTGAAAGGTATTTGTCTAAAGAAGTTTAGAAATGCTAGATGATAGGAACCCCTACCAAGGATATCCTAATGAGAGGATAGTGCAGACTACATCAAGAGTCAAATCCAAATAACACGTGGTTTGTGTTTATATATAGTGGAAAAGGAAGAGAGGATATGCCTAAAGAGCAGGCAATCATTGCCAAAAATGAATGCGAAGTCAAATGTAGATGCAAGTAATCACTTGTTACTTCATTTGGATGTAGGAAAAGATGAATAGAAATCAGAAAAAATGGAAGAGAAGGCTGTGATTTCTTTAGATAAGGCATGTTAGGACAAAGAACCTATGAAATAAAAGGATACTTAGGAAATTGATAATCAGAAAGAAGAGTATCCAGAAGTTTCAGTTTCTTGGAAACATCTAGAAATGATAAAACAAGAACAATCAAGAATAGAATGGATATCTGCAGGAAGTGTAGCACATTCCAAAAGAAAGAAGGAAGGTCCAGGATCCTCTGACAGAGAGACCATGGACCTTGAGATTCGATGGTTCCAAATCAAAGCAAGATGTGGGAGTAGGGATAAAATTAATCAACCCACAAGGGAAATCATACCTTGCAGCGTATAGACTCCAATTCCACTGCACAAATAATGTGGCAGAGTATGAAGCCTTGATCCATGACTTGCTCTTTGCCTTGAAGAAGAAAGTGAGGATCCTGTATGTTTTTGGAGACTTAGATTTAGTAGTGAAACAAGTGAGGGGTATCTATTCATGCAATTATAAAATATTATCCAGTTACAAACATAGAGTCTAGGACCTAATAGAGAGCTTTGATGCCTTTAACATCACCCATGTCTTCAAAGAATTAAACCACCATGTGGATACTCTAGCACAAGATGATAGTATATTTGAGCTTTTGTCCATAACAAGGATGAAGAGATTCTTAGTCAAGCTGGTGTCCATGCCTTCAATTCCAGACAATGTCATGAACTTCTAGGTATTTGATGATGACCCTCATATCTTGGACTTTATTGCTAACAAGGATGTATTTGACACCTAGATAGTTGATGAGGCCAATATTGAAGATCACATTTGGAGTGATGAGGATATAATTGATCTACCCAGTAACATAATTCTTAAAGGAATGGTTGAGTTAGATAGGGCATCTGATTTGGATAATATGATCAAACAAAAGGACCTGCCCAAAACTGATGGGGGTGATTATGAGCTTGTTAACATAGGACAGGGTGAGGATAAAAGAAATGCCCTGATCAACAAAGTATGCTCTGCAGAATAAAGAGCAGGGATAGCCCAAGCCTTTGTCATAGCATGGACTTATGATGAGTTGAAGATCTACGACACATCTATCATAACACACAATACTGTTGAAACCAGATGCTAAGCCATTCAGGCATAAACAAGGGCCAATGAATGCATTACTGGAGCTCCTCATATTTGAGGAGGTCAAGAAACTATTGGCTGCAAGGATCATTTTTCCAGATAGGCATTCCACTTGCAGGGTGGCCAACTTCATCCTAGTCTGCAAGAAGAATGAAGATATACGCCTGTGCATGGATTTTTGAAATCTAAACATAGCATCTGAGAAAGATAACTATCCTCTACCTTCTCTAGATGAAGTCCTCCAGATGATGAATGGAGCACAAATGTTGTCCTTCTTGGACGGTTTATTAGGCTACAACCAAGTGATGGTTGATAAAATTGACAGATTGAAGACCACCTTCACCACCAAATAGGGAATTTTTGCCTATAGGTGCATGCCTTTTGGATTAATCAATGCTAAAGCCACCTTCTAGTGAGCCATGGACATTGCCTTCAGAGGATTGGTAGGTTAGTGCATTGTGATTTACATGGATGATCTGACTGTGTTTTCAAAAAAAAGAGATGATCACATTGAAGACCTCAAAAAAGTGTTGAAGAAGTGAGAACAATATGGTATATCCCAGAATCCAAAGAAGTGCATCTTTGGATTTAGGAAAGTTGCTCGGTCATGTCATATTAGAGAATGGAATAACTATTGATCTTGATAGGGTGGATTCCATCATGAAACTTCAGCTCCCAGTTAGCAAGAAAGAGTTAAAGTCCTATTTTGGTAAGATTAACTTCGTCAGAAAGTTCATCACTGGATTTGCTAAAATAGTGAGACCTTTGAATGCAATGCTGAAGAAAGATGCGAAAATTGAGTGGAATCCAAAGTCCAAGGCTGCCTTTGAATATATTAAAAAAGCAATTGTAGATGCCCCCGTACTGATTAGTCCTGATTATACCAAGGATTTTTACATATATTCCTTTGCATCTGATCATACATACACAACTGTCCTAACTCAAAGAAGTGAAACCAAAGAAGAAACACCAATAACCTTCATGAGCACTCCATTTAGGGATACTCAACTAAGGTATATGAATGTAGAAAGGCAAGCTCTGGCCTTGGTCAGAGTAGTGAAGAAGTTTAGACATTATATCTGGAGGAGTAAAGTTATAGCAGTAGTACCTGATTCAGTAGTGAAAATGTTGCTAATGCAGAGTGAGCCAGGTGAAAAGAGAGCTAAATGGATCACTGTAGTGTAGGAATCTGACATGTACATCACACCCATGAAGTTAGTTAGAGGACAAGCCTTGAGCGAGATAGATCCTAACCTAACTAGTCAACAATATGCAGTTGATTCTGAAGTGCATAATGACTGGTATTCCAACATAAGACATGTCATCATCACAGGAAGATGCCCACCCAATATGTAGGCATCTCAAAGAAGAGCTCTAAGAATCAAAGCTCATAAATACATGATTAAAGGAGGAATCCTGTTTAAGAAAAATTATGAAGGGATTTACCTTAGATGTCTAGACAAACAAGAAGCTGCTAAGGTCCTTCTTGAGCTACATGACAAGTTTGGTACAACACATGGATCCCATTTGGCTACCACAAATGCTATTCTAAGGGCTAGGTATTATTGGCCCACCATTTTCAAAGATATAGCTGAGCACATCAAGTTTTGTCATACATGTCAAACAACTTCCAACAAAGAGAAATATGTAGCTCAACCATTGCAACCTGTGATGGAGATGCGCCCCTTTGCACAATGGGGGATGGATTTAATTGGACCTATTAATCCACCACCATCATCAAGCCACAGGTATGTGCTAACCATTATTAATTACTGTACCAGATGGATAGAGGCCATCATCAGCAAAACGTGCACTTCTAATGATGTGATCAGATTCTTGGAAAGTAATGTCATCACCAGGTTTGGTATTCCCTATGCTTTAGTTTGTGATAATGGCCCTACATTTGCATCTTTTAAATTCTCCAGTTGGGCATTTGATCATGGTATTTTAAAAAAAATTTCATCAAGTTATTATCCCCAGGGCAATGGTCTAGCAGAGTCAACTAACAAAAACTTGTTGAATATCATTAAAAAGTTAATTGAAAAGAACCCTAGGGAATGGAATACTTTACTCAAGTATGCCTTATGGGTAGATAGAACAAGAGTTAAGGCAGCCCTAGGCCACTCCCCTTATCATTTGGTGTATGGGGTGGATCCTATCCTACTTGTTAATCTAAAAATCCAAACCTTGCAGTTTGCCCAGGAATATCTAGGCATGGACAATAAAATGGAAGTCAGACTATTACAATTTCTTCATCTAGAAGAGAAAAGAGATAAGGCAATAAATCATTTTTCCAAACATCAAGCCATTATCAAGGACTGTTTTGACAAGAGGGATAAAGTAAAAGCATTTAGAATCTCAGATCTGGTCTTATCTTGGGACAAAGCCCATGAAAAGAAAGGTGATCATGGTAAGTTTGACAAATTATGGACCGACCCCTTTCAGATATCTGAAATACTAGGTGACAGTACCTATAGGCTTAAAACCCTAATTGGTGAGGATGTCCCATTGCCTATCAATGGACAGTTCCTCAAGCATTATTTCCAAGCCTAAAATAGGGAAAGGTCAGAACCATGCACTATATGTAAATACTTGTTTGTATAGTTTGTTTGCTTTGTTTGCTTTTCTTTTTTTGTTTGCTTGTTGAGTCCTTGTTTTAGGTTAGGGAATATGAAGCACCTTTCACTTCAGGAAAGTAGTGAAATTATTAGAATTCAAGAAATAATTACAAATTCCCACATAGGTTGTAATTCCTGTCAGCTTAGGTACTTTTGATCCTATCTGTGAAATCATATTCATCAATATTAAACTTTGTTGTTCAAGGAAATCATCACATGAATACACCTAACAACCTTGGATTAGTTGAAAGTACTAGTGTCCCTGTTAAGTGAAAAATTTGAAGGTTTGCCCTTGCTACCATTGCAATTCTCAACCTAAACAAGTAAGTGCCTATAGCTTGCAAATGAGCTTACAAGATCATATCTTATGAATATTGAAATATATATATTGAAAATCCAAAGAAAGTAAATTCTTTAGGTCATACAAGTAACTCTACTGGGGCTATGTACGCCTGACTGGCAATGGGGCTCTACTTGGGAGAAGCGTTAGCCTCTATGGTGAAAGATTCTCTTTTTATAAACTTGTAAACTTGCACAATAACAATGAGAACTTAGGGAAGTGCTAAAATGAAAGTTGCAAAACTAAAGATGGAGAAAAAGAGCCAAAAAGAAGATTCTATCATCTGTGAAAACATGCCTTTATTATTCTTATTTTTGGATTTTATCACTTGGCTAAAGGTAGCAAAGCATGTCCACAGGGATTTTACATTTGTCAGGAGGCGTTATGAGGTGGCGGCATGCAAGAATAATGCATATTTCAAGGTAGTGTACAAAATAGGATGCTAGTGCATTGCACAGACATCTATGCGTTACTCTACCATCCTATAGAAAAAGGGTCAAATTTGGCACGTGTGTCCAGGAGAGTGACGAGAATAATGCTCTAGCATGGATTCTTGGAAAACTTTGGTGCAAGGGAAATATGCCAAAGTTAGTTCCAAGAGGTCCTAGAACATACTATGGGAATGAACACTAAAGTGGATTCAAGACATAATGTGTAATTGGAGGGTATGCAAATTTCCATGTTATAAGTACCAATTTATAGCCCTGTAAATATGGGTGTTCATTAATCATATCCAAGTTTCCAATGCCCATATTGTCAGTAGCACATGGATTTACATGAAAATATGTGCCCTTGAGGAGTCTCGAAATACTTGGGCTTGATTTGGATGTCTACAATTCTCTATTGCATTCATTTGAGGGATTTAATGGCATGCCAGGATGTGTAGGGGGTAGATGAGAACACTATTTAATTGATGAAACTTTAAGGTAGACTTGTAGTTAGGGTTTGTAAATTGCATGGAAGGCTAGGAAGTTTGTAGTGCATATGTATGGTGGAATGATAGAGCAAGGGAGCAAGGATGCAAGAGTCACAAACATACATGTGGGGTCTAGAGTTTGGCAAGGAGTGAAGGAAGCAGGAACTGAAATGACAGAGCAGGGAAGCTAGGATGCACAAGTTGCAAAGATACATGTAAGGTCGAAAGTTTTTCAAGGAACAAAGAAGGTAGAAAGTGAAATGGTGGAATGATGGAGCAGGGAAGCAAAGGATGCAAGAGTTGTAAACATGCATGTGGATTCCAAATTTTTGCAAGGAACAAAGGAAGTGGGAAGTGAAGGTTGGGATGTAATTTGCAAGAGTTGCAAACTTACATGGAAACTCTAAAGTTATGTAGTAAACAAAGGAGGCATGAAGCAGGGGTAGGATGTAACTTGCAAGAATTGTAAAGTTGTATGGAAAATCTAAAGTTATATAGGGAACAAAGGATGTGGTAAGTTGAGGTTAGGATGCAAATTGTAAAAGTTGCAAACTTGCATGGAAACTCTAAAATTTCACTAGAACATGAAAACTAAGAAAAAGCCCCCCAAAACTTAGAATTTTCAATAGATGAGTATGACACAAATATTCAAATGGGTGTAAATAATAACATTGAACATAACTTGACCAAGGTGGCCTATATATGAATTCTTGTATCAATAATCTATGATAAGCCAAAAACAAGGACTTGGGACAATACTGCAAGCATCAAAATGTAAAATTGGGATGGGTCCCAACAAGTCCCTAGATAATCCCAGTCCCTTATTGCTCATGAAATAAGCTCCAATAAAAAGCCACAAAAACCATATTGGAATCACCAATGACCCAATAAAGAGAAATCTAGCTGCACTCCAAGTGAAAATGATTACTATATGGGAAGTAGTCACACACCTTGCACCTATAAGTAGAGCACTCATAAAAGCTCGTAATAACGTATCAAGCCTCAATCTTGTGTAGCTTTCTCTACATTCAAAATCCACACTCCAAATACCATCTTCCATACACCACATATGAGGCATAAATAATAATAGCTAGCCTATGGAGAAATGATAGGATGGCACACAATCACAGTGGGCGATCTTTGTCTATAAGCTTGGCTATACCTTCTCATTCATTAAACTCATGACTTTTAATAAAGGAAAAATTAGAAAGATCAATTCCCTTGTTTGCTAATAAATATACCAGTTTATTTTGCTCTCTGTAGTAGTGAACCACTTCAACCTTATCAAATTTACTTTTCCAAAACAAGATTTCTTCCAAAGTGGATCAAAGTTTCCAATTAGAGTAGAAATCTTTTTTCACTACATTTATAATAATTAATGAATCTCCTTCCAGTGTTATGGTGCAAAAATCTTCAACGTAAATTGAGATCATACCTTCTAATAGAGCCTCCTGTTTAGCTTTGTTATTAGTTTTGTGCCTCAAATGACAAGAGCCACCAAACGCAAACACAATTAAGGTGTTTTTCAACACATACCCTACCTCTATTAGACCAGAATTTCCTCAAGAAGATCCATCAAAGTTAATCTCTCCCTGCAACCTATAAAAAACTAATCTATTAATGGGAAAGCTTAGATTACTAACCTATTAATGGGGGCTTTCCATTTCTTTGTCCTCATCTTATAAAAAACTAACCTATTAATGGGAAAGCTTAGATTACTAATCCATTGTCTAATTATTAGGCTATCAAATTTGGACATGTGCTCTGCATTCTTTTATAAGTCACTTTTCACATATTCACTAATAATACTTGTGTGGTTACACAACACACCCCATTTTGCCCTAGAAAAATAGGGACTCAACTTTTTGGCTTTGTCTCGCTTGTTTTGTGTTCCCTTGCTTTGGGCGGTATGGTAAAATCATCATCACTTAGCGTGTCTGGATCCTATCCTAGGCATGTCTGAACTTTCAAATTGTGGACCAAATTTTCAACATCTAAAATTCCCCTCATGAAGCCTACCAAATGAAAGAGAATAAAATTCTAAGCAGGGTTTCCTTTTGGATCATGATAAAATTCCTTAGGGTAAAGAAGTTATGCCTGGTCAAAGTTTGGTCAACTAGTCATAGGGATGTTCACATTGTCTTAATGTCCAGACATTTGCTAATGTCCCAACCCAATAAATCACTAAGAAAAAACCCAATATCCTGACATCCACAAAGTGTGCAAACATCAAATTTAACTCCTTGTGAGAGCTAAACGTCGTGTGCATGGATATTAGTTAACATCCCGACATTAACTTAATATCCATACCTTAACTTAATGTCTAGACATTCGTTAATATCCTGATGACGTGTCCTGATTGAATTTTCAACTGGACATAGACTATGGACATTTCGTGTATACACTTAACATCTAGACCCTCTCTCAACAGCCAGATGATGTCATATGATTTCATCTCAACAAGAATATTGTAAAATGATGACATCATCTAGACATTGAGGACACATGACATTTCGCAAATCTTAATGTCTGGAGATTTGCGAATGTCCAGACCTCCTAAACATCTTGATGATGTGACCTCACTCTCGACCAAGAATTGTCTTAAGAGGGGTGACATCATTAGCACATTTAGACTTAAGGATGTTTCACAAACCTTAATGTCTAGATATTTCTTAATATCCATATCCTGGTCTCTTACGACCAAAATTTACAACTTCCCATGGACCAATCAGATGGTGGCACGTGGCATGTGTTTGAATTTTTTAGACTGGATATTTCTAATGTTCTAATATTCCAAGATCAAAGGCAAGTGCCTTTGGATCTTAACATCCCGACATCTACCCTTAGTCAACGTTGACCAATATGATGATGCCATATGGATATGCATATGAACATTTTGAAAAGTAAGCTTATTGCTTTAACATCTGTACATATGTTCATATCCAGGCTTCATAATAAATGCCATGAAAAGGGGTCATTGGCCATTTAAATTTTAAAATTAAAGGTTGCCACCTGTAATGATCTCCCAAGATCCTTAACCAGATGTCCCTAATTGATGAAATTAGCATTTATTATGCCCTAATCTTCTGATTTTAACACATAAAAGGTAAATTTTGATCATTTTAACCTCACAAAGCATTCAAAGATTGAAAATTACAAAGCTCTAGAGATTTTTATAGAGATCTTATGGCAACCATAACCCTAAACGGAATGGTGCAGATAATGAATAGTGAATAGTAAAAGGTGATTGAACAGTAAAAGAACACATCCAAACATCTTTTAATCAGGTTTTAAGCACACTAAATAGGTATGTAATGGTAAAAACCCTAGTTTTGTTGTTATCATATCACAATAAAGGGTAAATTTGCACTTAGGGTAAAATCTAGATTGCATATGCACATGTTATACTCCGTAAGCTGTAAAATGTCAGGATATCAAGAAGTTAACTATTAAACCCGATATGTAAAATGTATTTTGAGATATGCATGTCCTCTAATTGCAGGACAAGATGCAGGATAGAAAGCATAAAAGTGAGGCAGAGTTCTAGAACCCTATGTTCCCAAGCCTTAGAGGCTCTAGCTTCCGATTTGAAATGGTTGGAGACACTCACTCTGACAACATGAACATTGATGAGTGGACCGCCAAGTCAATACAGGGGAGTGGACTGCCAAGTCAATGAGGATCTTAGATTTGTTAACATTTTGAAAAGATGCAATTCAAAAGCAATAGATATAAGCATAAAGGCACATGAGCTATTAGCTGAGGAGCTTGCCATTTTAGAAGTTTTGGAGGGTGAAGTTGAAGGAAAAATAGAAAATTAGGATAATGATTTTGCAATTAAGACATTTAGAGATAACTTTGGCTTAGCTATAGAAGATCACATCCAACATTTTTTGGCGGACACTATAAATCAAGCTATGCTTATGAAGTCCAAGATTGATGCATACAATAAAGAATTGGACAATAGGACCAATAGGTGGATATCCTTAAAGGAGCAATTAAAGCCTCAAGAGCATGCAACTGAGAAGGCTAAGGTGTAAAGTAGAGCAGAGATAGATATAGTTCTCAGAGCATATGATCTCGTCCAAGGCATTGGATGTAGGATATCTGAGGAAGCATCAACATAAGAGGAATCCGATGAAAATGCTAAGTGAAGAAGTCATGATGACCAAGTCAAAGATTCAGGGAATATGCCATTTTTCCAGTTGTCCTCAATTAAACGTTGCCAAATGTACAATCACATGCCACATTTTCTGATCATCAAATCATCTTGAGTTGATCTTGATCATTAGATCTTTTGTAACCACATCCTATCCTTGTTCTATAAAAGGAGATGGATTGCCATTTGTAAATTATTAGGAGGTTAATTGAGATAGAATTGTTGAGCTGGAAAGCACTAAGTACACATTTTTGTTACTTTGTGTTTCCATATGGTTCTTTCTCAAGACCATATATATATATATGCATACTTTTGAATACTGAATGAAATAGAGATCTAGATTACAGTTCCATCGTAAATCTTGAGTAATCTTTGTGGATGATATATGGAAATGTCACCATGATTTGTTGCGTCCCTTGGAGTGCATTTCAACTAGTGTATGTTGTTGTTATCCAATTCCTTTGAAGATTAGAATCTGTTGTGTGTAGTTGTGGAATATCCTAGTGAAGCATGGTTTGATTTCATCTCTTTTCATAAAGTGTTGAATTGTGCATATAGATTAGTGGTTGAAACTCACTCATTTCAAATAATCTTAGAATTTCATGTTGTTTTCATTTAAATTTCATAAACTATAATCATCAACTGCAAATAATGATAAATGACAGGAAGATACAAAACAAGTCAATATAGGGGAGTGGACAGCCAAGTCAATGAGGATCTTAGATTTGTTAACATTTTGAAAAGATGCAATTCAAAAGCAATAGATATAAGCATAAAGGCACATGAGCTATTAGCTGAGGAGCTTTCCATTTTGGAAGTTTTGGAGGGTGAAGTTGAAGGAAAAATAGAAAATTAGGATAATGATTTTGCAATTAAGACATTTAGCGATAACTTTGGCTCAGCTATAGAAGATCATATCCAACATTTTTTGGAGGACACTATAAATCAAGCTATGCTTATGAAGTCCAAGATTGATGCATACAATAAAGAATTGGACAATAGGACCAATAGGTGGATATCCTTAAAGGAGCAATTGAAGCCTCAAGAGCATGCAACTGAGAAGGCTAAGGTGCAAAGCAGAGTAGAGATAGATACAATTCTCAGAGCATATGATCTCATCCAAGGCATTGGATGTAGGATATCTGAGGAAGCATCAACATAAGAGGAATCGAATGAAAATGCTAAGTGAAGAAGTCATGATGACCAAGTCAAAGATTCAGGGAATATGCCATTTTGCCAATTGTCCTCAATTAAACATTGCCAAATGTGCAATCACATGCCACATTTTCTGATCATCAAATCATCTTGAGTTGATCTTGATCATTAGATCTTTTGTAACCACATCCTATCCTTGTTCTATAAAAGGAGATGGATTGCCATTTGTAAAGTATTAGGAGGTTAATTGAGATAGAATTGTTGAGCTAGCAAGCACCAAGTACACATTTTTGTTACTTTGTGTTTCCATATGGTTCTTTCTCAAGACCATCTGTAGATATATGCATACTTTTGAATACTGAATGAAATAGAGATCTAGATTACAGTTCCATCGTAAATCTTGAGTAATCTTTGTGGATGATATCTGGAAATGTCACCATGATTTGTTGCATCCCTTGGAGTGCATTTCAACTAGTGTATGTTGTTATTATCCAATTCCTTTGAAGATTAGAATCTGTTGTGTGTAGTTGTGGAATATCCTAGCGAAGCATGGTTTGATTTCATCTCTTTTCATAAAGTGTTGAATTGTGCATATAGATTAGTGGTTGAAACTCACTCATTTCATATAATCTTAGAATTTCATGTTGTTTTCATTTAAATTTCATAAACCATAATCATCAACTGCAAATAATGATAAATGACAGGAAGATACAAAACAAATATGCAAAATACCAAAGATAATTGCACATCTTAGCATATTTGAGGAGAATATTACAATCCTAGTAAATATCATGCAAATACGGGATAAAGATAGTGAAATACATGTTCATTTGCATAATCTTTGAATAAATTTGAAGTAGAAAAGTAAAGATTAGTTCAAATTGAAAAAAATCCAAAAGAACTAATCAAAGTTGAAAAGATCACTACAAATAATCTTAAGTAGAGTGAATTACAGAAGAATTGATCAAACCTATGATAAATACACATGAATATATACATATCCTAGCTTAGGATTATCATATTTGATGCAATTTATTGAGATACATGTAGAATAGGTAACATGACAAACATCAAAACAAGATTTCTACAAAACCTAGACGTAAGGCCCCAAAATGATTAACAACATCATCACATCAAACCACTGTGTAACGTCAGAAGGTCATATCTTGACTATCAGAGACTTGGGATCATAAATTCATCCAGAATTTATAGTATCTTTCAAGATGATAAAGGTTTGTTGTATGAACTTTTATTTGTGTTAATATGACTAACAGTTGTATCAACAATACTATCTAACTTGGACCCAACAATGCTCAATCAAAAAGCTTTATCTCCCCCGCCCAAAAAAAAAATGTTACAATTTCTCTAAGTCATGTACCCCATAAAACACAAAGCAGAGAAGTTTTCCATGGTGCTCGAATTCTCATAGTACCTTTAGACCAGCTACATATGTGATTTTTTAATTGGGTTAGGATAACACATCGGATTTGAACTTAGTGAGCAATTTAGATCATATGCCAACTAAGAAATTGCAACTAGTAACAAATGATCTATCATCTAGTTGGCCTTGTGGCATAATGAGTATCTAAAGGGGACATAAATCAAACTTTTCATAAGATTGTCAAATATTAAAATTTCATTGCTCACAACCATCCAAACAAAAGTGTTGCATTTGGGAGGGGTGCATGCACACCAGATTAGATCCATGGGCTAAACTACTAGCTTGGGCACCTGTCTATTTCTATTACATAATAGCTTGACTTGACTTTATATTCTCCTTTAGCCAACAGAGGGAGTCATCTCTAGACAATGAAAGAGATCTAATGGAAACCAAGTACTCCCTTAAAAAGGTTTTTGGATGAGTCGGAATAGGGAGGTGATCAAATTTATGCCATTTTTGTCTCTAAAGGCCATTAAAATTAGAGATCTCCTAATAGTCCTTCACCATTGAACCCCATTCTAGTATAAGAATTCTTTGAGACTCCTCTAAATTCTACAAGCTCACTAAAGGAGCATTGCTATCCCATGAGTCTAACCAAAAGTCCACTTTTTCTCCATTCCTTTTGTTCCAAGAAAGTCTAGCTGTTATAGTGTCTTTGTTCGTGGCCATAAAATTCCAAACATAAATTTTGTTTGGGATATCATCAGATCAGAGAAAAAGATATGGGGGAGACATCACCCATATATTTGAATCTAAGAATATTGCACTAAAATAGATTTGGTTGCATCAGAAATTTCCAAACTAATTTTGCTCCAAGTGCCATATTTTGTAAATAAGATCCTTTAATCCCACCTGCCTTATGTTTGAGATTGCAATAAATTTTCTCCTCTCCCAAGCCTTGCCATAGGAATTTCTGACATATCGTTGTAATAGAATGATTCACATTTTTAGGAAGAGCCAACACTAAAAACTGATAAAATGGGGATAGCTTGAAGCACAAATTCAATTTTGAGAAGATGTCCAACCAAACTTAACTACTGATAAAATGGAGATGGCTTGGGTTTTGTCAGACTAGAGTGTTGTTGATTCTACTAGTAAATAATGGGATTTCCACATATTTATTGGGCATGGATTCCACGTTAATACCCATAATCTCACATACATTTTTTCTACACTTTTGGATTAGAAGTATTGACTAGCATAGATATCTTAAATACATCTATCTAAAAGATGCCAAGGGATATTGATCTCAAGGTGCCTATATTGAAATCCTTATTGAGAATAGATGCCTCCATTGAAATCGTTATTGAGAATAGATAGATGTCTCAAGACTAATATCTCTCGATGTCTATTAGATAGATGCATTTTAAGATATCTACACTAGTATTTTCCCTTTTTAGTAATAAAGTAATAAGTGATCAATAATACTCCAAACTTTTTTTCCAATTTAAAATATGGACCAACTTATTGATTACTATAATTACCCTGCCATGAGAAAGGACTAAAAATAGGTCCCATGTAGTTTCTTATCTAATTTTCTTATAATTTTTTTTTGGTTCGTAAATTGTAATTTTTTTTTCTTTTTAAAAAAAGAGTAAAAAAAAGTGCAACCATATGGCATATTTATGTTAAAATTGATTCCATAATTCCAACTCCCTCTTCATCTACAACTTAAATTTTATCTCCTAAATGATAATTACATTATTTGAAGAAAAATTATACATTACAAATGTTAGTTTTACTTGAGAACTATTTAAGAATTATTATTTTTACTATTATAATAAAAACACTAACTAAAAAAATTATTGAAATTCTTATATAATTTGATAAATAAAAAAGTAAATTCAAATATAAGTGAAATAAATAATATACTTTATAAATAAATTAGTTACATTCTTAAAATAATTATTTATTTTACTTTTACTTAAGAACTATTTTACTTTTCAATAATAATACACTAAATCATAAAAAATATTTTTAAGTCTTAAAAAATAAATGGAAAAAACTACTTTGATTTTTACTTTATGAATTATTATTTTTTCATTATGAATTTTTAATATCTATCTAAACAATGTTATATCAATATTTTACTTTTGTTGGATGTCTATATTTATTTTTATTGAAAGAGTTATTTTATTTCATTTTATTTATTTAAGAGTTATTTTATAGTTATTTTATTTACTTAATAATTATTTTCTACTTTAATTTTTTTTTAAATTTTTTTTATCACTTTTGTATGTTGGCTCTTTAATAGTTTTTGTAACACACTCACGTCATTACACTCCACCCCTTCTTGTCAATGTAGTGATGCCTCTGGGCATAATAAATTGATTAAAGTTTGAGCATTTACTGACAAGATCTCCTAGAAAGCCTTAGCTTATATCTCCAAGGAGTTACCAAAGAGGGTAGTATCATCCATGAATTGGATCTGGGATATAAGTAGGGCTAGGTTAGGACAAGAGAAACCCTCAAATTTGATTGGAACCATATGCAAATTGAAGGTTGCTACCCAGGGATTCTGCCATTAGAATGAGAAGGTAAAGAAATAATCAACCCCCTACCTAATACCTCTAGAATGCTAGAAAAACTAGTTGGGATGCCATTGACTAGTATTGAAAACTACACTTTCGTAACACAACTCATCCAAGAAATCCATTTGTGACTAAAACCAAAATCCTTCAATCTTTTGTTGGTTGTATTATGCATTATATAAATATGATTTTAGTTTTATGTGAAAATCTATCCTTTAATAAATGCATATATTTGTATTTATCTACCAAAAAGCAAAGAAAATCACGTTAGAAAGTAATATATGTTTCATATTTTAATTTTGCTTGATTTATGATGAATTAATGGCTAAATTGTGATACACGTATGTTTTGTATATATGTATGTGTGTAAATAAATACACATATATACATACACATGTGTGTAAAGGAATAAGTAGATTTCCCTACAGTTTCATCTTAAATAATTAATTAATATTAACCAAGTTAGGATTTTAGAGTTGAGATTGATAGCTAACAATGTAAATATGGTAGTTAATGTGGAAAATAAATAAATAAATAAAAGGTACTTAACTCTCAATCTGATGAAAAAAAGATTGTTGTAGATATCAAAACCACTATACCAAGAAATTTGGATCTATTAGACAATAACCTTGAAACAATAAAATTCTTTGTAAAATGCCAAGTTTAAGGTCATGGCTATAGATTTTATCTCCACACCTACAAAAATGAACTTAATGTGTGAATCTAAACTTCACTTGTGGAAATGATTTGTTAGAATTCTCTTGCTTAGAAAAGATTCACTTCAATTTTATATACATGTGTTTGGGAAAATGGTGTTTAGAGACATTGTTTAGGAACTTTCTAGTCAAGGATTTGTTTTCCTTTAGTAAATGCCTTAGGCATGTTGATTTAACAACAATGAACAAAGATTGAGTATAGTAGGAAATCATGTAGTATTCTCCTAGGATGTCAATGCAATGTTTATGTAAAACTTTTGTATTTTTGTATTTTATTTTAGATATGCTTCCAGGTTTCTCAATAGATCCTAGATGATTTAAATGATTTAGGGTTAGTCCTTAAATACACCACCTAACATGCAATATGAAACAATTTATGTTTTATTTAGATCATAACAACTAGCAAGGGAGGCAAACATAGGCCCAATTTTTAAAAATAAAATTTGAAAGTTTAAGGTTGAGATCCAAGTGAAAGGAAGTGACTTGGGTCAATTCTACACCAACAAATTTAAACTAGGGTGGTGGATGGTGGATTTAATAGGTGAATTTGGATTTTTGGATGCGTGGAGATGTAATCGGGCTAGGATAGGATTAGTTTCCAAATTCCACATAAGAATATGCCAACTTGCACACTAATCAATGCATAAAGAGTAATCTAGTCATTATGGATCTAAAACATAAAGGAGAATCACATGGGTATGTGATTTTCACCATTACATTTTACTCCCATTTTGACTTGCAAGTGAACTACTATGAGGATGTATGTCAAAGTAAATAAAGTAGTCAACATGGGAATTAAATTTTTCAGATACTCAAAAAGGATACAAATGTGAATGTCAATTGTGTGTACTTTTCTCGCCACAAATGTTCCATCTTGAGAAACTACAAGCACAAAATAAAAAGTTTCAATTAGTAGCATTTTCCAAGCATTTAAAAATGGGTATTAACTATAATCACAATTGCTAAAACTATCTACAAACATAAAAGTAAAGAGGAGTAGCATAAGATATTTTGACTAAGAAAAAAGTAGTAGAGCTCTGACCAAGTAGAAAATGTGGTAAGATTTTGACCAAGCAAAAAAGGATTATGAGTATGCATAAAAGGAGCCAAAGGACTCTATCAATATTGAAAATATAATGAATCTGCAGAAAAGGTGATAAGAACTCTAACTATGTGGAGGAAGTAATATAATCCTTTTGGAAATCATGATGAGACTATGTCTACTACCAAAAATAATCATTAATTCAATAAGTGTATTACTCCAATCATAATCATGATGGACCATTAGTGATAATATATGCAACCCGCTAAATGATTGCATGCAAATGATGCAAGGAATTGGAAGTAAGGAGAAAATATACCATCATGTAAAGCACAAAAAACATGTAACAAATGTCAATGATAACATCATGTGACAAACAAATAAGATATATCAACAGTAAGCAAGAAATAAGCATGTAAGAACACAGAATATAAGCTATAAGATTCCCCCAATATTTCCCCAAATGGTAAGGCAACATAAGTAATAACTTGTAAAGATAAATCTTGTAAGCATAGTGAAACATGCCATGTGATATGTAAACAATGTGAGTACCAACATATAAAGTAGAACTAAAAAAATATATCTACTAACATGGGAGCATGAAAACACATGAAATATGTAGGGAACAAGGTCACCTAGGGTGAAATATATACCAATGAGTAACACATATTGGTGAAGGACCAATGGGCTAATGAATCTCAACACTCTTAAATTTTCCCTAATAACATTCCAAGCCCTGAAGATTAGGTGAATCTATAAGATAAACATGATTGAATGTATCCTTTGTAACCAAAATAAACATTGCACATCATATGAAACTATAAAAAATAATATCATAGGAATCTACACCCAATAAATACCACTGAATCAATAAGCAATTTATATTTTTAACAATGAGAGGATCTAAAAATCTATATAATCAACAAAAGGTAGTAATTGTATACTAATAGCATATGTCCAAGGGCTTGAGCTTAATTGGTTAAAACATTGGGTTCTCATTGTGGAGACCCAAGTTCAAATCCCCGTAGGGACATCTAATGTGGAATTCTAAGTTGTGACTCTTGATCTTCCGTAGTTGGCTTCTAATGTGGATGTGGTTTCTAAGTAGTGACTCTTGGTCTTCCATAGGTGTTTTCTAGTGTGTTTTCTCGTAACGAGATTGTATTGGTCTCTAATAAGTGCTCACAAGAGCTTGTATTGGTCTCATGTTGATGCTCATATGAGCAGAATATTTGTAAATGATATGCAATATAAAAAAAAATAGTATATGCATGATTATAAAATGTCCCCTATGGAGTAATAGATGCATATAAGTCATTTTTAACCATATGACACATAACTATTGTCTCAAAAAAACAATCACTATAATAAATGTACAACTACAAAATGACTTTGAAAAATGTGTCTTTATTATATGTCATAGTCAATAGGTAGGCCATTATGTGTCAAGTATGCATGACTAAGGAAAAACTTGGTATGAAAGGTGATATCTCCTTACCATATATTAAAGGGTAAAGGTGAAAATGGAAATTCATTTTTCTTGTCACTTGTAAGAGAGAGACTTATAGAGAAAAACCATGGTGCACCACAAAGGATAGATTCCTACCTTAGACAATACAAGCACACATAACCTTTGGGGAAGTGCCTAAGTTAGTAAGAATCAAGAAATCATAGTGGTTTCCATGAAAGAAAACCATGGTGATGGAGAGGTTTCACTTTGAGAGATTACTTCAATAGTTTGGTATACAACATACTCGAACTACCATACCACCAACATACATGAGACACTAGAGGCCACCTTTAAAAGTAGGGGAGGTGAACGTACCCCCACTATCTCAGTAGATTCTTACAAATGATGATAAGGTGGATGAGGTTGTGGAGATATTTGATGAAGATGATGTAGGAACATCAGATGAGTGGAGAGCATGGTGGGATGAGGCACTTCTAGGATAATTTTATCCATTGAATGTACCCATAGAAGGAGGAGCAAGAGGAGTAGGTGAGGCACTATTATGACTAGGTGTTGTACACCTTGCAATGCCTAGGTCTAGTTGAGCTATTTAATATTTAGAAATATTATAAATAATGTACTTGCAAGGAAAATGGTATCCCACTTGAAAGGAATATTGAGATTCTATACTTGGCACTCTCCTCCATGTGTCATTTGAATTATTATTGTTATAAGAAGTCATTGAATAGGGGGTTACTATGTAGACTATGACTAGCACCTTTGAATAGATATTTTAACTAGTTGTAAGAGGTGTGTAAGATCAATTATTGAAACCACATGGAGTGCTTAGGGGTTAGGTTGACCCTTATTAGTCATGGGGGACAAATTATTAACAAGGGAGTTAAATCCTTTTTTGGGAGGAGTTACTTTTGTAGGAGAGTGCATCAGTCCAACTTGGACTAGTTAGACTAAGACTTGGCTTATGGTTTGAGCCTAATGTTTTCAAAAACTATTTGTGGTTTCCTAGGTCTCCTTGGTATAAATTAAGGGCTTATGATGGAGATTATATGACTAATTTTATGTTAGGCTATCTTGTTGATATTCCTTCAAATACAAAGTGTAGATCTATATTGAACTACAACTTAGAGAGTGTATTGAGACTTGTTTTGAAGAGTAATACATTTTAGGTGTGCTTTGGAGGTTGGTTTTTTCCCTTATGATGGTTTTACTAGGGTATATCTTATGTTTTCATTTTATTTTTCTTCTATAATTTCTCCCTTGTGTTGTTGCTCTACTAAAATCTTCTTTCTTGTACAAATGGGTTTTAGAAGAAGGAAGGGTTAGTGGCCAAGAGCTATTGCCAATTAGAGAGAATTAATTTTGGTGAGATATTCTTTCCTATTGTGAATTTTACATCTATCAAATTTATATTAATTATTGTTGTATTTGACCTTGAGTTTGAACAGACATGGGTATTAAGACAACTTTCTTACATGGGGATTTAGAGGAGCATATCTACATGTCAAAACAATAGCACTTTGTGGTGAAGAGTAAGGAGGACTTGGTTTGTAGGTTGACTAAATCCCTATATGATTTAAAACAATCCCTTGTGATGTGGTATCAAAAGTTTCATTCATATATTTTGAATTTAGGCTTTGTTAGCGCTAGGTCAAACCATTGTGTTTACCTTAAGCATAGGCGATCAATCTACCATTATTTCTCTTTATGTTGATAACATCAAACAACCTCTTGATCTGCAATCCCACTCAAACCAATTTTGAACCTGCTTCGGTCATGGTTGCCATCAGCCCAGGGTGGCCCCCTGTCCCCCCTCTGGGCCCTCTGGTGGAACTTGTTGCTGCCTGTATTGCCTCGGGCAGTACTATAGAGTGGGATTCCCTAGGCAAGGAACTGAATCCCAAGGCTTGGAAAAAAGCCCTTATGGGGGAAGAAGATCTTGTCAAGGAAAACCAGGCTGAACCTGTGTTGTCAAAGTCAAAGAATGGAGCTAATCTCCAAATCCTGGACCGTTTAATGGAGAAAATTGTTTCAACAATGGAACTTTCACTGGTGGGTAAGTTCCAAGCCTTAAGACCTAACATTGATATGGTGAGGAAATGGATTTCTGCAAGGTGGAAGCTAAAAGGAAGTGTCACTACTAGCGCTATGGCTGGAGGCCTCTTTCTTTTTAGATTCACTACCAAAGAGGACTTGTTGGCGGTCCTAGCTAGAGGTCCCTGGCTATATGGGAAGCATAATCTATGCATGGGATGCTAGAAACCTAGATTTGATGCAGCTCTAGAGTTAAACAGGTTGGCACCGGTTTGGGTCAAGCTGCTCGACTTGCCATTGGAATATTGGGATGAAGAGGTACTCACATGGACTGGGAACTTGTTTGGGAGGTTTATCACGCTGGATGGAACCACCAAACACAAAACAAGGTTAGTATTTGCTCAATTCTATGTTAGTGTAGACATAAACAAAACTCTTCCTAACTCAATTAACCTAAATTCCAAATATATAAGCTGGGAACAACCTAAATTCCAGGAAAGGCCATCTGATAAACGAGTGCAAATTTTAGAAGGATAATAAATATAAAGAAACAAGTGATGAGGAGGTGAATGCTAAGGACTACCTATTTAAGGAGGACTTAATCAACATTATCAAATCCCTGGAAAACCCTAAACACCCAGATGGACCCCAAGAGAGGGTTCTCTCATAGCTGAGCAGTAGCTGTTAGACCACAACCAACCTGAAAAATGTGGATTTAGAAGAAATGGAAGAAGGGGAAATTAGATGTCAGATTCCTAAAGAACCTATACCCCAGATAGGGGATGAGGGAGTCAAATGTCAGACTCCTAAAGATCCTATATCCCAGAAATGGGATGAGGGAGATAAAAAGGATATTCCTGAGCAGTTAGAGGTTCTAAAGAACCTAGAGAAACAAAATGCATTCTCCCCTACCAAGGTGCTTTCTCCTAGAGCTAGCCCTAGCTCCACATGGTCCAACCAAGAAGGATGGGTGACACCCAAAAAGAAGGGCAAAGGAAATCAGAAAAAGTCTGCAGATGTGGGGACAAAAAGAAATATAGCTAAACTTTCCCAGAGAGAAACAAGAAAGAGGGAATCCAATAATGAAATAGCCATTGGGAGACAAAGCACCCTGGAGGCTCTCTCTAGGTGAGGTGAAAATGAGAGTTCTCTCCTAGAATGTGAGGGGACTCAATAGCCCCCAAAAGTAGTTCATGGTGAAGAACTGCATTTATGAAAATAAGGTTGACATTATCTTTCTTTAGGAAGTTAACATGAATGAAGAGAACTTCAAATATATTGCCAACAAAGTTTGGCCCTCAACTGATTACCTTATCAACCCCTCTATGGGGGCTTCGGGGGGCCTAGTCACCATGTGGAATGAGCACATATTCTTTGGTTGTTACTATTCTCACAGTAAAAATAGTTTGGAAGTGAAACTCACTATCAATAAGAAAGATTAGAAACTTATAAATATCTATGCCCCTAGCACCACGAGTGCTAGAAGGGACCTTTGGAAAAGTCTTGCTCCTAGACTTAATGCTAAGAAAAGGACTAATTGGATGCTGGTTGGAGATTTTAATACATGGTTGTTCCCCTCAAAAAAGTCTGGAGGCATCACTGACTACTTTGAGAGCATGGTGGATCTAGTGGACTTCCTCAACCAGATAGGGCTAATGGATATTGAGGTTAACAACCAGCTCTTCTCTTGGACCAGCAGAAGAAGGGGAGAATAGTTGATTCAGGTTAAATTGGATAGATTCTTGGTCTCGTCCAAATGGGACATAGTGAAACATGCTACTCTAACAGCCCTACCCTACACCATCTTTGACCACAATGCACTCCTATTCTCTTGAAGAGAAGGAGTCCCTAAAGGACCATTTACTTTCAGATATGAAATCATGTGGGCCTCACACCTTGATTTCAGGGATTGCATTGCTAATTGGTCGAACATCTCTATCCATGGATCCTCTATGTTTAGACTCACCCAAAAACTCATCCATGTTAAGTAGAGAGTCAAAGGATGGAATAGGTTCTATTTTGGTAACATCGTGAACCAAAAGAAACACATCTCAGACAAACTCTCACAAATCTAGGAAAATATGGCCAAAGGAGACAAAAGGGAGGAAAATTTTAATAGGGAAGAGGACCTCCTGAAAGAGCTAAGGGAAATAATGAAGAAGGAATAGATCTTCTGTAAACAGAAGTCTAGAGTTCGATGGATGACCAAAGGAGATAGAAACACTACGTTCTTCCACCAATCAACTATGAAACATAGAAAAAGAAATAGAATCTCCAAACTTCTTGATGATAATGATAAGGAAGTCAACTCTGAGGCTAAATTGGGGCAACTGGCCTCCAACTACTTTAAGAAATTCCTACCTGAACAAAGGTGCAATACGGACCTGATTGCTGTTGATGAGCTTCTGGACAGGATCCCCTCCATCCTCGATGAAAGACAGCTGCAGATTGTTGAATCCCATTACCACGGAGGAGGTCAGAGCAGTGGTGTTCTCTATGGGAGCTTTCAAATCCCTGGGCATGGATGGATTCCCTCCAGCTTTTTTTAGGACTTTTGGGATATTGTTGGTTTTGATGTCATTGCAGTCATAGACTTCTTCAGGACTACCAAGATCCTGAAGTAGATTAATTCTACCTTCATAGCTCTCATTCCCAAGAAGAACTCCCTAGATAAAATGGCTAATTTTCATCCTATCAGCCTCTGTAACACTATATATAAGATCTTCACTAAGACGTTGGTCCTCAGACTCCAACCCTTACTGGATAGCCTCATCTCTGACTGTCAGAAAGGATTTGTCCTTGGTAGACAGATAATTGATGCATCCATCTCCACACATGAAATTATGCATTTGATGGACAAAAGCAATACCCCCAGTATGGCTCTTAAGTTGGATATCTTTAAGGCCTACGACATAATTTCTTAGGACTTTCTCTTTATGGTTCTAAGGAAATTCAAATTCCATAATAAATTGATAACTTTGATCCGGGAACGCATCACTACTATTAAGTATTGGGTTCTGGTCAATGGGTCTCCTTAAGGTTTCTTTAATGTGGGTAGAGGTATTAGACAAGGGGATCCCCTTTCACCCTACTTGTACATCATCATGGCTGAGGTCCTGAGTAGGAACATTCTATCTTGACTGGATAGACAGGACCTAAGGGGGGTCAAATGTGCATCTACGGTGAAGCCATCAGCTGTCCAATAGTTCGTTGATGACACTATGTTGTTTGGGGCGGCCTCGGTTGTTGAAGCCAAAAGATGGAAAGACTTGCTGAACTCTTATGATGATGCCTTAGGTTAGTGCATAAACTACAAAAAAATTAATGTGTTCTTCTTTAATGTTGATTTGGTTCTTCAAGAGAAGGTTAAAAAGATTGTAAACTGTAATAAGGCTAACCTCTCTGCCACTTACCTTGGTCTACCCCTCACTGTTAAGGAAGTGACCCCTGCTTTTTGGAACTCTGTTCTCGAGAGAATTCAAAAAAGGATGGAAGGTTGGAAAGGTAAACTCCTGAGCCAAGCCAGTAAGCATCAACTCCTAAAGGCTTCCCTACAAGGCATCCCCACCTATTTTCTCACTCTCTTCAAAATGCCTAGATACATTGCTATCAAGTTTGAAAAGATTCAGAAAACCTTTCTTTGGATGGGGGTTGAGGAAAAGAAGAGAATATCTATCATTAGTTGGGATAAGATCTGTCTTCCTAAGCTCCAAGGGGAATTGGGAATCAGAAAGACTCAAATGACGAACAAAGCTTTACTGACCAAGGTTGGATGGAAATACCTTAAGGAGGATAGGGATTGGGTACAGATAATGAAAGCCAAGTACCTACACAATGGAGAAAAGATAGAGATAATTGAGAGAGAGAGCCTTCCTAAAGGCTCTGTGATATGGAACAAAATGATCAAAACTAGAGGAACACTGACTCAAGGTATTAAATGGAAACTAGGAAAAGGGGATAAAATCAGGTTTTGGGAGGATAACAAGCTTCATGGGGTCCCTCTATCCAATCAGGACAATGTCAATACTAAAACTAGAGTTTTCACTCATTTTGGGAGGTTTGTCAATAATTACATCATGGTTCATAATCAGGGCCAAAGAAAATGGAAGAACATAATTGACTGTTGGAAGGATAGCCAGGTGGGGGATCATGGATGCTCGCTTCTGTAGTCAGAATTGAACAATTACAAAATTCCTTTATTCTCTAGGAAGGATGAAATGTTGTGGGCTCAGGATAAGAAGGGGGCCTTCTCAATTAAATTGGCTTACAATATGTTGACCAACAATGGTCAATATAGTAGTTTATGGAAAATAGTCTGGAACAAAAACTTGACTCCTAAGTGTTACTCCCTTTATTTGTTTCCGGGTCTTACATGTTTTACTGCCCATTTTCATGGCCCATTAATTTATCTAAGTCATATGGATTCTATTTTTGCCTTCGTTGCCTTTGAAAATCCTTAAGAGTCGCGTGCACTTGTCTTTTCCTAACTTAGTCGCTGGCCCTTTAAAATTTCTAACCTTGTCGTGCGGTTCTGAAGTTATCAAATCCATCGACCACTCGGCTTCGTATTACTTCATAGAGTCTTTTCAAACTCCTGTCAATTGTTGTTGTAGTTGCCAAGTCAGAGGTTTCCAAAACTTTGAAACCCCTGACTTGAGGTTTTGAAGTTCCAAATTCTAGCGACTCTGCGACATGGAATGTGAGGACCAGTTTTCAAGGTAATAAAGATCATTTAATGATGAGTATGATACACGAGGTGGATGTCTTTTCATGATTTTCGAAGGGCAAGCAAATCTCAAGGTTATTTTCTCAAGGCACAAATTTAATGCCACCTCATCTCAGCATTTAAAACATATCGTGGCATTCTCCCGGCGTACATATGTGCTCCCATTGGCAAATTTTTCTCTAAGTTATGCAGCTACCATTACCCCCATACTGTGCCATTCCTTTTTCACTACTTAGCCATTTTCCTCTGTGCATTCAGCGGTGATGAAATTCAAATATAAAGGAGCTCCTCATAACTCTGGTATTGAGAGCAACTGGTCCAACATAAGCAATACTAAGCTCGACCATTTTGATTTGGAAGAATTTTGGTCCCGTTTGTAGTAGGAACACAAATCACCTTTTGCAGAAAAGATTTTGCAGAGTAGTTTGATGCATGTAGGAGGTTTTCCCATCTCTGTATAGAGCGAAGACTTGGTAGCAGCTTGTGCGAAAAGATACATCCCCGAAGCCCTTGAAATTAGCCCAAAGGACGAGTCAGTGGTAGGAAAAATTGACCCTAGAACTATCACCCGTGCATTAAGGATTCCAGAGAAGCAAGAATTTGAAGACATGTGTATTGCCATTGGAATGGAGTTCTTCCAAAGAAATGAAGATTGGTTAAAGTCTAAAAAGATAGGTAAGTTTCAATTACCCCAAAATCTAAAGAGAGCCCATTTTAAAGATGAAATTTTAGACATTATTACTTTACTGCATCACGTAGTTGGAAGTGAAAACACATATTCCTTTGAAGATTGGATGTGTCATTTTATCTTGTTGATATGCAATGAAGATAAATTTATAAACTAGGTTGAAATTATTTGTTATCATTTGAATAAGCAAATAGTTGAGTTTCAAGCGACTTTAACCTTTCACATGTGTTCATACTTGGTATATATTTTAGCTAGTCAAGAGGTTGTTTAGGCCAAGTTGAGGCCACATGGATCTTTAACTCCAAACACACCTATGTATAATCATTTTCCTCATCTCAAAAGAGATGTGGGGATGAAGGATTACCATCATGTAAATGATGCCTTTTTAATGTTTATAGTGAGAAAGTTGGATGATAATTTTGAGCTGAGTATTTCACCTGAAGCTGCTTCCTTGATCATGGAGTTTGGAAGTTTTTACACTCAATTTGACAGGTTTGCTTATTTAAGAGTGGGGGGTTATGAAAATGCCCCAACAAAATTGCCTAGGTACCCTAGTGACTTTATTATTTTTTTGGAAATTTGTAAACAAATGTCTATTGTAAATGGCAAATACCAAAGCATGAGAAAGAAAGGGTATGATTTCCCTTTGAAGCTATCTTCATATTCCTGCAAAACCAATGATATTACTAGGGGGCAGAGCATGTTTTGAGTGAGTTCAACCTTCATTCTTTGTCAATGAGGCCCAACTTTGATAGCAAAAATTATGTGAAACTGAACTTTCATGGTTCCGGTTCATATGAACACCATCCAAGTTTAGAGGATTTCTGGGAAGACTTTGTAGACGATAGGGAAGTCCAAAGGAGGAATTGTATGAGACTCACACTGAGTCAAATTCAAGTATTTGGTCCTTCTAAATACATTCTAGATGGTGTTGAAGAAAATTCTAAAATAATTGATGATGAATATCAAACCCTAGTTTCTAAACCCCTTCCTCAAATCAATTGGTTAGAGAAGGAGGTTGTGGATCTAAGAATTCATTCTGCTGCTGTAATTAAAAGGACTAAGGATTGGTTGGCTGGGAGATGGCATGGATGTGCTGGCTCTCCTCATGAACAAGGAAGTTCCAGGACTAATGAGCAAAGGTCCACACAAAGTTTTGGCGTGCATATTTCTTCTGGGAGAAAAGAGACACTGCTATCTAGTTCTAATTCACAATCTAGAGGTGATGGAGAAAGGCCAGAGGAAATTCTAAAGTTAAATCAGCCTGTGAATTGGATAGTTTACCCTTACCTACTTTGAAAATGAAAAATAACCCAACTAAGCCTACGTCTATAGTCTTTGATTCTATTTTTGAACAAATTGTTGATGATAGTCCGTTTCCTCCGTTCATGGAGATTCCTTCTTCTTCTGTTGCTGAGGAAGTATCCATTTCTGTTCCTGTTGATAATTAGGTTAAAACTGTTTCAAGCAATGTGAATACCAGTATGGTGTCATCTTCACCAGGATGGTTAAAGAAAGATTTGGATAAGAAGAGAAAGGTTGTGCCCACAATAGCCGTTGAGGTGGATACACTTGCCAAATTGCTGCAAACTACCTACAAGCCTAAAAAGGCCAAAAGAATGTCTAGAATGGTAAATGACACTGCCTCCGGTCATCAGATGTTAGAGATTGCCGACCCGGTCAAAGACCTAAATGAAGATGAGATAACTGAAGCAGATTACAAGATAAGTCACAAAGACTTAGGTCCTTCTACTCTAGAGGGGGAGGCATATCATGAAAAATTTTCTGTAAGTGCTTTAATTAAGAGAGCCAAGGAGGCAAGGAAAGAAAATATAAAACTTCAATCTCATGTTTTATCTTTGTGCAGATTTATCCAATCCATTGTGACACCCACATCTCAAGATGCACCTAGTTCATAAGTTGTAGGAGTGGATGTGAGTACTGTGCAACACATCAAAAAGAATCTGAATTTTTCTAAAGCTATTACTGAATGGGTAGAAAAATTATCCTGTGAAATTTTATTCTTCTTGACCAGGGCAACACAGTGTTATACTCAAGTACATAATAAAAGGAAAGAGTTAGTCAGTGAGCTTCAGTAGGTAAGGAAAGAGAAAGGTAGTACTTATGTACTCTCAAAAGAAGTTTCTAAATTAGTATCTTTGGATCCTATAACACTTGAAAAAGAAAATTTGGCTAGTCATCCCCATGAAATTGATCTGTCCTGGGCTGATTCATTGGATTGGAAATTGAGCAGGTATGATAATCTCATTGAACAAATTAATCAATCTTTGCATGAATACCTTGATATAATGATTGTTATTCAAAATGATTGCAGGGCACTAGACATAAACATTTTAGATGAGTTTGGGGAGAACTTGTGGGATACTAAAGAAATCACAAATGAAGCTAAAGAAATGCTTTGGAAAGAACTCGCAGATCCTGACATTATCACTAGGGAATCACTTGGTAAAATGGGCCTTATGCAAGTTTACCTTAATGGTTTCAAGAATAGAGGTGATGATATCCAAGAAGCTATAGCAGGGATAAGTAAAACATTGGCAAGACTCAGAACTAAGTTACAGATCACCAGGAAGCAAGAACATCATGCTATCATAACTAAGTATCAGGAATACAGGTTAAGGATGAAGGTTCGCGAGAAGATGGCAGAGGATCAAGGTGGTGAAAGCGTCGAAGACCCAAAGGAAGGCGAAGGGGTGGCTGTTTAGATTCTATTTCTTTTATGCATTTCTTAATATTTGGCTCAAAGACTTTCTCAAAACTTTATTATTTAAAAAAAAAATGGTTGTCTTCAAGAAACCGTTCTTCTTCCTAAAGATAGTTATTATGTGGACAATATATATATATAGATGTAGTCGGGACATAGTATGGATATTCTTTTTGGGCAAACTTTGTTTTACTCATTAAGTTAGATATCTTTGATACGTTTTGATTTTAGTTTTCTTCAATATAGAAAGAAAAATAATGTTGGGTGTTTGAGAAGATATAGTCTTTGTGCTATGGCATTTGAAATATCATTCTTCTTATGTTGAATGTGTTGCCAGTGGTTATCTTTATTTGTATTGGAGAATTAGATGTTCATTAACTTTATTACTGTGAATGTTTATCTTTGAATGAATATGTCATGGTGATGGAAATTTAAATTCTTTTCTCAGTCAGCTATAATTCAGTGTTTGAAGTCTTTGAACTTCTTTATTTTTTAGTTATATTAGAAGTGTGAATTTTGTTTCAAAGCTTTTTGGTCAAAAGCCTTACCTTTCCCTTGCTTTCTGGTTAAAAGCAATAAAAAGTTTAATTCATTGTATATCATTCGAAGGTAGCTGCCACCTTGTAAAATAAGTAGAGAGTTGGTTATAAAATACTATTGTAACTGACTCAACTGTGGTTACATTTGTCATTGTTTGGGAAGAGAATATAGAGTTGAATGACAAATCTGTAAACCAACTTATTTTTGGCGACTCTACTGGGGAAACTATTGTCAGATATTTGTTGTGAGTTGCTTTAATGGTTCTTCAAAGATGTAACGCTCCAATCCTTTAGTGTAACGTGGATTGGCTTATAGGCGATCAAGAAGATATTGTTACTGGCTTAAGATTGCTTGCCTAGCAACATAGAAGAACCAACTTGCAATATAACCAAGTTAACGAAGTGTTCTAAGAAGAAGAACTTGGGGAAATCATAAGAGATAATGCCAAACATTTTGGTAACACCCAAGAAATCATCTTTGTTGAGGCTGTAGTACCTGTACCACGAAGAGAAAGAGTCTTTCTTCTTCAAGCACTTCCCAACAACAGATGCAGAAATCAAGCAGCTAATCAAAGAAACCAGTTGAACAATCAGCAAAATCTTCCATGAATTAATCAGAAAATTAAGTTGGCGACTCTATAATTTAAAGCTTTCAATTGTTTAAATCTAGCTTCTAAAAGGTACACTAGAGGAGATAGAAAGAAAGGGATTTGGGATGAAGATTGTGAATTATTAGAAGCTGTAAACTTCTCTTCTTTCCTACTTAACCAAAAGGTTAAGTCTATCAGCAGATCTCCATCCCCTCCTCCTAGTCAAAGCACTATAAATACTTCAGCCACATCTTGTCAAGCCCTTCTTTTATATGGGGTTACTCTCCCTTTGCAAGTAAATTTTCCTATTCATAATCCCCTTATCATGGTTCAACCTCCACCTGTCCCATGGGGGGCCACCATAGGTCCACTTAACCTAGAAGCCCAACTACATGACCTACCCAAAGGCTCAGGGAAAATTATACCTAAGTTTAGAGGAGATGGAAAAGTTACTCCAGATGAGCACATGCATGCCTTCTTTACTGCTTCTTCTATCCTTGTTGTACAACACAAAGATGTTGTTGTAAGGCTTTTTTGTGGAATCCTTAACTGATGCTGCCACCGATTGGTTTTCCCATCTCCCAAATATCAATAACTGGGATACCCTAAAAACAAAGTTTGAGAATAGATTCAAGTCTGCAGAGAATGAACAAGCTCTTGTCACTCAATTAGCCACTATGAAAAAAGAGATACATGAACCAATGAGAGAGTTTGTTGCTAAATTCAATAAGTTATACAATAGAATACATGACAATGTGAGGCTTGGACATGACTTATTGAAGTGTTTCTTTATCAATACTCTTCCTCCAAATGTTAGTTTTACCATTAAGAGAAAAGGGGCAACTGATTTAGATGCAACCCAGGAAAGGGTTATATCCATAGAAGATGATTTCATCATTATGGGGATATGGAAGAAGGAATTGTAGACTGGTAAACCTTCAGCTGTGAATTCTACTGATCCAATCATACAGAGATTAGCTAATGATATAATCACATTGAAAAGGCAAATGCCAAAGGGACACCTTCAATCACAATATCAAGACATACCAAGGAGAGATTTTGGGGTGCCGGGTGGTTATAACAAAACCTTGCCTTTGACTAGTCCTACTCAGAGGTTGGCCATTGAAAATGGACCTTCTGCCAGTAAGAGTAATATGATGTGTAATTTCCATCTGACTTCAAACCACGATGGATCTACTTGTCTAGAAATGGTCTGATTCATGCAAATGCTTTCCACCAATAAACATGTTGAGCCACCATATGTGGAAGAACCTGGCCCATCTCATGATGCTAGTGTAAACTTTTTCGAATACGAGTCAGATATTGAGACTGGAGAAGATGTGTACACAGAAATTGATCCTAATTGTGCAGTCGTTACAAGAGGACATCAGGCTCAAAAAGGCTCAGATTCCAAAGGCCAAGAAAATATCTCAACTTTTACTCCAAAGTACATTTTGTCAAGACAAAATACTTCCAATTGCAAAAGCCTAAAGATACTATGCCCAAGAATATATCTGCTGAGGTACCTTCTACTTCCTCTTCTGATGCAATTGTTACTAGTTCCTTTGATATGATTGAGTCATGTAAGAATACCAAGATTCAGATCTCCCAAGCTGAATACCTTAGACTCAATCCATCTGAATTAGACCAGTTAGTGAGATACATCAAACAAGAGCCCTCCCCATCTCAGAGTAATGCTCAGGTGTCTAGTGATATTGAAATGCATGTTGAAGAGCAAGTTTTCTCAAATTCCCATGATAAAGATTCAAGTCAATAGAATCCTTTTGCCAAACCTAAACTGTTCTATGTGTCTCTTTATATAGTTGGTTTTAGACTGAGCAATTGTGTTATTGACTCTGGGGCTTCTGACAATGTGATGCCAACTCAAGTAGCTAGAGCCTTAGGATTGTCTTATAATTCTTCCCATGGTAAATGTTTTTCTATGGACAACTCACCTGTTCTGATCCTAGGTCAAATCAAAGATGCCCAAGTTGCTTTAGCTGCTTTTCCAAAGAAGAGACTAAAGTTAACTATTCTTGTTGTTGATATTCCTGCTAGTTATGGGATGATGTTGAGTAGGAGTTTTTGTAGAGATCTGGGCGAAGAGATACAAATGGACTGGTCTCATGCTATAATACCACTAGATGGAAGGAAGGTACATCTTAACCCAAAACCCAAAGCCAAGTTCACAGTGTTAAATTTTGGGGATCCAAGGGCAGACATTTTATTTCTAGAAACTAGACCAGGTACTTACATGTACACCTCCTCAGAAGAAGAATGTTCAAGCCTAGTCAGCCTTGATTTGGTGAATGAGTTATGGATACTAGAATTTGATGGAAGTTGCTCTAGCGTTGGTTCTGGCACAGGAGTTGTTTTAATTTCCCCAGATGGTTATAGCTTTCCCTATGCTTATAAATTGGAGTTTGAAAACACCAACAATACATCAAAATATGAAGCTCTTCTACTTGGCTTAACCCTAGCTAGAGAAAGAGGCATAAAACAACTAAAGGCTAGGGGGGATGCAGAATTAATTTTCAAACTACTCAGGAAGCAATATACTATGAAAAATGGCAGGTTAAGGCATTATAGAAATAGAGTATGGGACTGCATTGAAGACTTTGATACCTTTTCTATAGCAGCAATGCCTAGGGAATTTAATACAAGGGCTAATTCATTAGCAATTTCTGCATCTTTATTGTTGCCTCATCTAGATTTTAAGAACAAGCCCTACATAATTGAAGTGGTCTATCTCCCTAATGTCCCTGACAATCTAAACCACTGGCAAGCGTTTAACGATGACAAACAAATCATTGCCTTCCTTGAAAAAGTTGAAGCTTTTGCAAATATTTTCTTTGAAGGTAGTGATGATAAAAGTAATGATATTTTGGAAAGCAACATTGCTACTCCTAATGGTAAAGAATTTGAGGTTATTCAATTGAAAGGCAATAAAATTCCTAAGGGTCTAGTCTCTCTTGAAGACTTATTTAATAGACATGACCAATATTTGAAAAAGAAAAATAAAGATTCCATTGAATCATCTGAAGATTTTGATCGTGTTAATATTGGTATGAAGGAAGATCCAAAAATTATTTGTATAGGAAAGTGTTGTTCACCTCAAGAGAAGGAAAAGTTGATCTCCTTGTTGATTCACTATAGAGATGTGTTTGCATGGTGCTATGTCAACTTGAAGAAATTTAGAAATGGTGAATTGCAACACAAAATCCCTTTAAAATTTGGTACTACACCTTACAGGTAGAAGCAATGAACATTTAATCCTAAAGTAGCAAAAGCCATTTTTAATGAAATAGACAAAATTCTAAAGGCAAGGATTATTTATCCCACCCATCATTCTGCATGGGTGGCCAATATAGTTCTAGTCAGAAAGAAGAATGGTGAAATAAGAATCTGTGTTGACTTTTGGAACTTGAATCAATCCTTGCTTTAAGATAACTACCCATTGCCTGTTATGGATCATTTACTGCAAATAGTTGCTGGTTCTGAAATGATGTCTATGCTTGATGGATTTTCAGGTTACGATCAAGTTGAAGTGGCTCAAGAAGATCAACATAAGATAGCTTTCATTACACCCATTGGCACCTTTGCATACAATAGAATGCCCTTTGGTCTTGTGAATGCAAGGGCAACCTTTCAAAGAGCTATGGATCTATCATTCAGAGATTTGAAAAATAAAATTATTGTGGTTTATTTAGATGATCTGACGGTGTTCTCTAGGAAAAGGGCTGATCATTTACATAATTTAGAGGTGGTACTATAATGTTGTAGAGATCAGGGGATTTCTCTAAACCCTAAAAAGTCTATCTTTGCAGTAACTGAGGGGAAGCTTTTGGGACACATTGTCTCAAAAGATGGAATTGGAGTTTATCCTGAAAGAGTGAAAGCTATCATGCAACTAGGATTACTTGCAAACAAAGATAGCACCAGATCATTTTTTAGCCAGGTGAACTTTTTAAGAAGGTTTGTACCTGAGTTTGCTAAATTAACTAAACCTATCACAGACATGATGAAGGATCACCCTATGTTTAGATGGAATAGCGAAGGAAAACAGGCCTTTAAAGACATAAAATTTGTTATTGCAAATGCACCCACATTGGTATGTCCCAATTTCACAAAAGGCTTCATCATATATTATTATGCATTAGAGCATACCTTATCAGCCATCTTAATGTAGAAGAATGAACAAGGTATGGAAGCCCCCATTTCTTTCATGAGTACTCTTAAGAAGTATGAACTATAGCATTCCCCATTGGAAAAGCATGCATTTGTTGTTGTTAAGGCTTTGAAAAGTTTCAGGTTCTATATTTTGCATTCCCACACCATTGTTTTTGTACCCGAAACTGTTGTCAAAAGTATCCTCACATAGTAAGAGGTTGGATGTAATAAACGGGGATCTTGGATAGCGAAAGTGCAAGAGTATGATGTGGATATTAGGCCTACCAACTTGGTCAGGGGTAGGGTTTATGCAAATTGATTGCAGAAAACAAGGTTGTTGAAGAAGAACATCTGCCTCTAGTTCTCTTTACCAGTACAACTGATGAGTGGTTCTCAGATGTGTCGTATTTCCTAACTTATGGTGATTGTCTATCACACTTATCAGCCAAAGAGAAGAGAAAATTGAAGCTTAAAGAAAGTAAGTACACCATTTGGGAAGGAAACCTATACAAGAAGGGTGTGGATGGAATATTTCTCAGGTGCGTTGATGAAGAGCAACAGAAGAGACTGCTAAAGCCTTTTTATGATGAAGCTTGTGGTGGGCATTTCTTAGCCTCTGTAATGGCCTTTAAGATCATGTGCCAATATTTTTATTGGCTTGGTATGTTTAAAGATGCTCATGAATGGGTATTTAAATGTGAAAAATGTTTAAAGTTTATTGGCAGACCCACCTCGCAGCTTTACCTTTGAAACCTGTAGTAATTGATGAACCATTCCAATAATGGGGATTGGATTTCATTGGCCTTGTTAACCCCAATTCAAGTGCTAGACATACACACATACTTACTGCTACTGATTATTTTACCAAGTGGGTAGAGGCTATTCCAGTGAAACAGACTACCTCGGAGGTTGTGTGTAACTTCTTAAATGAAATATCATAGTAAGATTTGGTATTCCAAAGAAGGTAATAGTTGATAATGCTAGCTCTTTCACATCCTCAGAAATCACCCTGTTCTACTACGGGTATGGTATTAGCTTGGGACATTCATCAAATTACTATCCTTAGGGCAATGGACAAGCCGAGTCCAGCAACAAAAAATTAATTTCTATTGTCAAAAAGCTGGTGGATGAAAGCCAAACAAGATGGCATAAGAAGTTGTATGACTCTCTATGGGCAGATAGAATCACTTATAAAAGATCCATAGGTATGTCACCTTTTCAGTTGGTATATGTGGTTGATAGTACTATACGTATTTCTTTAGAGTTCTCAGCATTGGATTTGTAGAAGACTATAGAAAACGAAGAATTTTAGTTTGCACTAGAAAAGTGAATTATGTACCTGAACAAATTGGAAGAAGAGAGGGAGACTGTTGTGGATAGAATTACTAAGCATCTACGGATGGTTAAGAAGATCTTTGATAGAAGAACAAAACAACGAAACTTCATTGTTGGAGACTCAGTACTTCTTTGGGATAGGAGAGCCCAAAGGTGCTCACAAAAAGTTTGATTCTCTGTCGAAAGGACCTTTTCTAATTAGACAAGTTGTTGGTGATAATTCTTTCCTATTGGCTTATCTAGATGGTACTCATTTACCTCTTGCCTATAATGGGCAAGATCTGAAAATGTTCAACTGGTAATGGTCTTGGGTTTTTCCCCTCTATATTATAGTTCCTTTCTACTTTATATTCTTTTGTGTTGTTTTTCCCTCTATTTTCCCAATGAATAAGGCTTTATGCCATGGTGTTCTGGATTCTCTGCATCCCCCTGGTCCTTGTCCCCATTCAGAGCTAGTTGTTACTCCCTTTATTTGTTTCTGGGTCTTAAATGTTTTACTGTCCATTTTCATGGACCGTTAATTTGTCTAAGTCATATGGATTTTGTTTTTGCCTTTGTTGCCTTTGAAAATCCTTAAGAGTCGTGTGCACTTGTGTTTTCCTAACTTAGTCACTAGCCCTTTAAAATTTCTAACCTTGTGGTGCGGTTCTAAAGTTATCGAACCTGCCGACCACCTGACTTCGTATTGCTTCGTAGAGTCTTTTCAAACTCCCGTCAGTTGTCATTGTAGTCACCAAGTCAGAGGTTTCTGAAACTTCAAAACCCCTGACTTGAGATTTTAAAGTTCCAAATTCTAGCGACTCCGTGACATGGAATGTGAGGACCGGTTTTCAAGGTAATAAAGATCATTTAATGATGAGTACGACACACGAGGTGGATGTCTTTTCAGGAATTTTAGAGGGAGAGCAAATCTCAAGGTTATTTTCTCAAGGCACAAATTTAATGCCCCCTCAGCTCAGCATTTAAAACATATCGTGGCATTCTCCCGGCGTACATATGTGCTCCCAGTGGTGAATTTTTCTCTAAGTTATGCAGCTGCCATTACCCCCGTACTGTAACATTCCTTTTTCGGTACTTAGCCATTTTCCTCTGTGCATTCAGGGGTGATGAAATTCAAATATCAAGGAGCTCCTCATAACTCTAGTATTGAGATCACCTAGTTTGGCATAAGCGATACTAAGCTCGGCCATATTGATTTGGAAGAATTCTGGTCCTGTTTGTAGCAAGAAGACAAATCACCTTTTGCAGAAAAGATTTTGCATAGTGGTTTGGCACATGCAGGAGATTTTCCCATCTCTGTATAGAGCAAAGACTTGGTAGTGGCTTGTGCAAGAAGATACATCCTCAAAGCCCTTGAAATTAGAGCAAAGGATGGGTTAGTCGTAGGAAAGATTGACCCTGGAACTATCACCCGCACATTAAGGATTCCAGAGAAGCAAGAATTTGAAGACATGTCTATTGCCATTGGAATGGAGTTCTTCCGAACAAACAAAGATTGGTGCAATAATTCCATCACGTGGAATTGGTTAAAGTCTGAAAAGAGAGGTAAGTCTCAACTACCCCAAAAGCTAAAGAGAGCCCATTTTAAGGATGAAATTTTAGACATTATTAGTTTACTGCATCACATAGTTGGAAGTGAAAACATAGATTCTTTTGAAGATTGGATGTGTCATTTTAACTTATTGATATGCAGTGAAGATAAATTTATAAACTGGGCTGAAATTATTTGTATCATTTGAACAAGCAACTAGTTGAGTTTCAGGAGACTTTAACCTTTCACATGTGTTCATACTTGGTATATACTTTAGCCAGTCAAGAGGTTGTTTGGGCTGGGTTGAGACCACATGGATCTTTAACTCCAAACACACCTATGTATAATTATTTTCCTCAACTCAAAAGAGATGTGGGGATGAAGGATTACTATCATGTAAATGATGCCTTTTTAATGTTTATAGTGAGAAAGTTGGATGATAATTTTGAGCTGAGAATTTCACCTGAAGCTGCTTCCTTGATCATGGAGTTTGGAAGTTTTTACACTCAGTTTAACAGGTTCACTTATTTAAGAGTGGGGGGTTATGAAAATGCCCCAACAAAATTGCCCAGGTACCCTAGTGACTTTATTATTTTTCTAGCAATTTGTAAACAAATCTCTGTTGTAAACATCAAATACCGAAGCATGAGAAAGAAAGGGTATGATTTCCCTTTGAAGCTATCTTCGTATTCTTGCAAAACCAATGATATTTCTAGGGGGGGGCATGTTTTTTGAGTGAGTTCAACCTTCATTCTTTGTCAATGAGGCCCAACTTTGATAGAAAAAATTATGTGAAACTGAACTTTCATGGTTCCAGTTCATATGAACACCATCCAAGTTTAGAGGATTTCTGGGAAGACTGTGTAGATGACAAGGAAGTCTAAAGGAGGAATTGTATGAGACTCACTGAGTCAACTTCAAGTATTTGGTCTTTCTATATACATTCCAGATGGTGTTGAAGAAAATTCTGAAATAATTGATGATGAATATCAAACCCTAGTTTCTAAACCCCTTCCTCGAATTAATTGGTTAGAGAAGGAGGTTGTGGATCTAAGAATTTGTTCTGCTACTATAATTTAAAGGACTGAGGATTGGTTGTCCAGGAGATGGTGTGGATGTGCTGGCTCTCCTCATGAACAAGGAAGTTCTAAGACCAATGAGCAAAGGACCACACAAAGTTTTGGTGTGCATATTTCTTCTGTGAGATAAGAGGCACTACAGTCTAGTTCTAATTCACAATCTAGACGTGATGGAGAAAGGCCAGAGGAAATTCTGAAGTTAAAATCAGCCTGTAAATTGGATAGTTTACCTTGCCTACTTTGAAAAGGAAAAATACCCCAACTAAGCTTGTGTCTGTAGTCTCTAATTCTATTTTTGAACAAATTGTTGATGATAGTCTGTTTCCTCCGTTCATGGAGATTGCTTCTTCTCCTTCCGTTGAGGAAGTATCCATTTATGTTCCTATTGATAATTAGGTTAAAACTGTTTCAAGCAATGTGAATACCGGTATGGTGTCATCTTCACCAAGATGGTTAAAGAAAGTTGTGGATAAGAAGAGAAAGGTTGTGCCCATAATAGCAGTTGAGGTGGATACACTTGCCAAATTGTTGCAAACTACCTCCAAGCCTAAAAAGGCCAAAAGAATGTCTAGAATGGTAAATGACACCACCTCTGATCATCAAATGTTAGAGATTGCCAACCTGGTCAAAGACCTAAGTGAAGATGAGATAACTGAAGTAGATTACAAGATGAGTCACATAGACTTAGGTCCTTCTACTCTAGACGGGGAGGCATATCATGCAAATTTTTCTGTAAGTTCTTTAATTAAGAGAGCCAAGGAGGAAAGGAAAGAAAATATAAAACTTCAATCTCATGTTTTATCTTTGAGTAGATTTATCCAATCCATTGTGACACCTACATCTCAAGATGCACCTAGTTCAGAAGTTGGAGGAGTGGATGCGAGTATTGTGCAACAAATCAAAAAGAATCTAAATTTTGCTAAAGCTGTTACTGAATGGGTAGAAAAATTATCCTGTGAAATTTTATTTTTCTTGACCAGGGCAACACAGTGTTATACTCAAGTACATAATAAAAGGAAAGAGTTAGTCAGTGAGCTTCAGTAGGTAAGGAAAGATCAAGGTAGTACTTATGTACTCTCAAAAGAAGTTTATGAATTAGTATCTTTGGATCCTATAACACTTGTAAAAGAAAATTTGGCTAGTCATCCCCGTGAAATTGATCCATCCTGGGTTGATTCATTAGATTGGAAATTGAGCATGTATGATAATCTCATTTAACAAATTAATCAAGCTTTGTGTGAATACCTTGATATAACGATTGGTATTCAGAATGATTGCAGAGCACTGGACGTAAACATTTTAGATGAGTTTGGGGAGAACTTGCGGGATCCTAAAGAAATCACAAAGGAAGCTAAAGAAATGCTTTGCAAAGAACTCACAGATCCTGACATTATCACTGGGTAATCACTTGGAAAAATGGGCCTTATGCAAGTTTACCTTAATGGTTTCAAGAATAGAGGTGATGATATTAAAGAAGCTGCAACAGGGATAAGTAAAAGATTGGCAAGATTCAGAACTAGGTTACAGATCACTACAACTCCAGGAAGCAAGAACATCACTGTTATCATAACTAAGTATCAGGAATACAGGTTAAGGATGAAGGTGCGAGATAAGATAGCAGAGGATCAAGGTAGTGAAAGCATCGAAGACCCAAAGGAAGGTGAAGGGGTGGCCGTTTAGATTTTATTTCTTTTATGCATTTCTTAATATTTGGCTCAAAGACTTTCTCAAAACTTTATTATTTTAAAAAAAATGGTTGTCTTCAAGAAACCGTTCTTCTTCCTAAAGACAATTATTATGTGGATAATATATATAGATGCAGTCGAGACATAGTATGGATCTTCTTTTTGGGAAAACTTTGTTTTACTCATTAAGTTAGATATCTTTGATATGTTTTGATTTTATTTTTCTTCAATATAGAAAGAGACATTGTTGGGTGTTTGAGCAAATATAGTCTTTGTGCTATGGTGTTTGAAATATCATTCTTCTTATGTTGAATGTGTTTCTAGGGGTTGTCTTTATTTGTATTGGAGAATTAGATGTTCATTAACTTTATTACTGTGAGTGTTTATCTTTGAATGAATATGTCATGGTGATGGAAATTTAAATTCTTTTCTCAATCAACTATAATTTAGTGTTTGAAGTCTTTGAACTTCTTTATTTTTCAGTTATATTAGAAGTGTGAATTTCCTTTCAAAGATTTCTGGTCAAAAGCCTTACCTTTCCCTTGCTTTTTGGTTAAAAGCAATACGAAGTTTAATTCATTGTATATCATTCGAAGGTAGCTACCACCTTGTAAAATAAGCAGAGAGTTGGTTATAAAATACTATTGCAACTGACTCAACTGTGGTTACATTTGTCATTGTTTGGGTGAGAGAATATAGAGTTTAATGACAAATCTATAAACCGACACTAAGATCAACTTCTTCTAGTGGTCGACCACCCATCACAAAATCCTAACCACTGATAACCTCAATAAGAGAGGTTGCCAACTTGTTAACAGATGTATTCTTTGTCAGAAAGAGGAAGAGTCTATACAACACATTCTATTCCATTGCGACTTTACCAAGGAGATCTAGGTTAGAACCTTGGAAAAATTCAGCTTAGACTGGGTTCACAATGAAAATCTCAAGGAGTTCATATAGGTTTGGCTTTCACCCTTTACTCACCTGAGAATCAGAGAGCTATGGAGGTAAATCCCACCACATCTTGGATGGAGTATTTGGAAAGAAAGGAATAACCATATTTTTAGAGAAAAGGCTAAGGATGCCAAGGATGTCTTCTTCTCCTTCCGCAGATTGGTTTTAGAAAACACATCCATGACCACTCTGAAAGCTACTAAGGAACCCCCACATAGATGGAGATCCAGATTGCTAAAAAATGGGATCTTACAAATGATATGACCACCTTTGACAACTCTAAGAAGATTGCTAGGCAAAACACCATCTAGAGACCTCCCCCCAAGGATTGGGTCAAACTCAATTTTGATGGTGCGAGGAAAAAAACCATAGGTTTGGCCAGCAGTGGTGGAGTCATTAGAAGTGAACAAGGGAAACTTATTGCTGTGTATGCTAGGGGCATAGGAATCCAGTCCAACAATGTGACTGAGGGTTTGGCCCTCTTATGGGGGCTCAAACTAGCCCTCTCACTGGGGGTGGACAATCTTCAAATTGAAGGAGACTCAAATTATTGTTGATGTTGCTCTTGGCAAGACTGACAATAGTTTGAAACTTAAGGATATCACTGAGGATATTAAGAGCTTACTAACTAGATTCACCCAAAAGGAAATTGGACACACCTATAGGGAAGGTAATAAGGTGGTTGATGACATGGCCAACCTGGGCCAAAACTTGACCAATTAGAGATGCTGGAAAAATCTAGAGAATCTCCCCACTCAAATCCAAAACCTCCTATGTAAGGAGAAAGATTCTTTAGCTAATCCTCCATGAGTCTAAATCAAACAAGATTAGATACCCAGCATAAGGCTTGCTTTAGGAGCTATAAAAGGAGAAACTATAATAATATTGTTTGTAATATTATTAAAAAAGATTCTAAAAGATGTTGTGGCGGTTTTGATTATAGCCAGTTCATTTTAAGGAGTATTAATACTCGTTTAAGTATGACATGTAACCATAAGATCATGATGACTCAAACGATTACAAGGATTAATCACATGGCCACTCACATGACCTTTTATGGGATTAGCACTTCTAGTCTCTGTAGAACTAAGCGATATGATTTACTCAAGGGTTGTAATCATAAAATGAGTTGGTATATTAATTTGCATGAGGCGAATGTATGGAATTATGTCTTTTCTAACGAATGCAGTGAAAGGGTGATCATTAATCTTCATGCCTTGCACTTCTTTCCTTCTCATATCTACAGTGGTAAAGATTTTCGGCTGCAAAGAGTTTTCATCAATCTAAAATTTTTGCTAAGTGTTGGTGCCCGCTTCAACTGGGGAGAGATAGGACATGTACTGAACTAGAGTCCTGCAAGGAATTTAGGAGGAATATGACAAGCTCTAGCAGATCTGCCAAGAGGGTGGGGTGGTGTTGTTCTTGGAATGTCTGCAGGGAAATGACGAGAATCTTTCATTGTAGTTTGCTCAGTCTTGGATGGATAGACATGTCCATGTTGGAGGTGTGGGGTTTGAAGTTTCTAAAGAGGTTATTGGTATGGCTACGGGTATGCCCATAGATGATGTGAAACACAAGAAGACCAACAAAGTCTCTTACCCAGAGGGAACGAATCTATTTCTTAAGAAAGGTGAAGTATTGCATAGCCTGCAAGGAGGATTTGACAGAGAACAACTCCCCAAACCCTAGGATGACATTTGCCATATGATCATTAAGTATTTCACACTTGAAGGTAGGTTTCATTGATTCTTCCATTACCACTTTGTTCTATTGAATTACTTTAGACGTAGCAAATTCATAAGCTTCTTGTTTTACTATCTGTCTTCCGTTGAAGTCTCTATTGAGGCTATTATGGAGCAGCACAAGCTTGACCTTGAGAAAGCCCCCATTCCACTCCACCAGGGGCTTATTTACAGGCTATACAAGTTCCATTTGGCCCTCTGTCCCCCCAAGAACATCACAACCATCCACATTGATAGCTCCTCTGCAACACGTAAACCTAAAATGAAACCTACTTGTAGCAACTTGGCGATAATCACATAAATCACCCTTGATAAATACACCCAATCCCATAAGTCCGCTAAAGCCTCTTCTTCCAAGAAGAAACCCGTTGTACTAAATAAAACTGAGAGTCTAAATGTGGACCAATTTAATCCTAAGGCGGCTAGTCTTAAACCCACCAAAAGAAAATTGGTTGTCGGTGAAGCTAAGGGTGACACCCCCCATAAGAAGGGCAAGGAGGGGAAGGAGGGGGTAGCCTCTTTGTGAATTTTGAGGATAATCCCAAATTGGAGATGCACAACGTTGTGATAGAGGTGGAGTAGTTGATTGAGGGAGGGGATGGTAGCAAAGATAAAAAAGATGAGTATATTTTAGCCTAGAGCAAGGTTAGGGATCCATCAACTAGGAGGTCGACTAGATTGTCCGCTAAACCTACCCCTGTGCACAAGTAACAAGTGTCTTTTGTTGAGTCAGAACAATGTGAAGAGAACCCTAATAGTGAGGTTAAGACCAAGAACCAGGAGGAAATTGTGGTCCTGGAGACTGTGGATGAGGGCCCAAATAATTTCCTTAAACTTAACATTTAAGGATCAAAGATGGACAGCTCTGAGAAAACCAAAAAGGATACGGGTAAAAGCAAAAAGGGAAAGAAGAGCTCCATCAAAGGTAGTGAGACCGAGGATTTAAAAAATAGAATGACAAAGCTAGAGAACAAGTTCATGGCGTTGGCAAGGTTCACATCTAAAGTCATGCACAGGTCTGCAACTACCCTAGCAATGTTGCAGAATATTGAGCTTACGAAACAAGGCATGAAGGACAAAGAGCTGAAGGAGTACGAGGCTATGTACCAATTCCTTTCTGAGGATTAGGAACAACTCTTTAATTAGCCCTGGAGGCTCTTCTCTATTTTTATGTTTTTTTCTACTGTCTCTCTATTGTTAAACTACAGTTCTTGCATTTTTTGTTGTTGATGGTTCTTTTTGCTGGGTTGGTATCTTTTTGCTGACTCTCTGGCGTGCCCTTGCGGTTGTTTTGTAATGGGATTGATACCCTAGTTTTTTTTGCTTATCTAATACAAAACAATAAGAAAATAATTATGCTAATTCAATATGATAGTCATATTGCTACCAACTTGGCAAAGAACCTGACCTTTCATGCATGGACTAAGCACATTGATGTGTAGTATCACCGTGTTTGTGATATAGTAAAGGAAAGGAGGGTTATGGCTGGGAAGGTGGACACTTTTGTGAATGTTACAGATACATTGTCGAAGCTCATGATCATAGAGAAGTTACTATAGTACAAGATACCTATGAATATCAACTCTTAGCATTTATTTCATTATGTTGAGAACCCCTTCTGATTCTTGCAACGTATAAAACAAGTGGGAGATTGTTAGGACTAGGTGTTGAACACCATGCAAATCAAGGTCTAACTAAATTGTTTAATATTTGTAAATATTGTAAATAATGTACCCACATGGAATGCATGGGAGTTACTTGGACTTTTCTTGGTCTTTAGGGTCAAATGGTTAATTGAGGAGTTACATTGTATTCAAAGAGGAGTTACTTTTGGAGGAGTGTGCATGGGTCCAACATGGACTAGTTGGACCAAGACTTGGCTCATAGTTTTAAGTCCATTATTTTGGAAAACCATTGATGGTTTCTTGGGTCTCCTTAGCCTATATATTGAGGGCTTGGGATGGATATTATATAGCCATGTTATGAAGGGTTGTATTATATAAATTCCTCTAGATATAAAGTGTAGATCTTCATTTAGGCACTCCAACTTAGAGATTGAATTGTAACCTACTTTGAACAGTAATACATTATGGGTGTGCTTTGGAGTCTAAGTTTTTCCCTTATGGGGGTTTTCCTAGTGTATATCTTGTGTTCACTCTCTATTCATCTTTTTTATTTCTCTTATACCATTATCTACTAAAATTATTATAGATCTAGTTTATTTGCATTACTCTCCTCTTTGTATTAAGTAGGAATTAGTTGTATTTCCTTTCATTTGGTATCTGAGCTTGGCCAACTTGTTAGATTCATGGGAGGAGTAAGCTATTATTATTAATCCTTGCTTGAGTGGGAGATTTATAGTGTGATATTATTTTTTAGGAACAAATATGGCACACATATAGAATGGAGGTTGAGAAATTAAATGAAAACAACTTTGAGCTTTAGAAGCTTAAGATGGAGGGTCTTGTTGTTGGCAAAGATTTGTGGGTTATAGTTTCTAGTAAAAACCTCCTTACATGAAAGGTGAAGACTTGGCAGTACTTCATATAAGGGTAAAAATATTTGTTTGAATTTTCCTTATAGATTTAGTGCTCCTAAACATATCAAGAGAAAACACCACCAAGAACCTCTAAAATAAGACATGGAAATTGTACTAGACAAAGTACCTAGTGAACAAGATTTTTATATAGAAGTATTATTTGAGGATAAGTGATGGAGACTCTATAATGGAACACCTAAATGCCTTCAACATTGTGGTGAGATATTTGGAATCTATTAGTGTGAAAGTGGATGAATAATACCAATGCATAACCCTCCTATGTTCTTTACTTGTTATGTGGGACAACTTGGCTTTGACAATCAGTAGTACAATCTCAAAGTTGAAGCTTGATGAGATAGTTGGTGCATTAATCTCAAAGAAAATGAGGTGAAAAACATTAGAATCTACCAAACATGCTTTTACCATTAGATTTTGTTTGAAGGACAAGGAAAAGGACAAGAAGAAGAAAAATTGATCTAAATCTAAGGGGAGATCTAAGTCTCTTGTTGGATCTAAGGTTAAGTGTTTGAACTCCAAAAAAACAAGCCATATTAACAAATACTTCAAGGAGAAGAAGACCAAGAAGGATTTTTATGATGATTTAGAATTGAAAGCCTCTAATGAAGAAATTTGTGATGCGTTCCTTGCAACCCTTTCCAAAAATGCATGTGAGGATGCATGGATTATTGACTTTGGAGATTCCTTCCACATGACTCCCATAGGGATTGATTTTTTTATTATGAGAACTTGATGGTGGGAAGGTGTATTTGGAAGATAACTCATCTCTCAAGATCATTGGTTGTGGTAGAGTCATGCTTTCTTTTGGATATAGGAGGATCAATTTTTGTTTTGCACATTCTAGGTTTAGTGAGGAATCTATTGTTAGCAAGCATGATGAAAGATGTGGGTGTGTAATTATTTTTTGGTAGCCGAACAAATGCAAGATCTTGCATCGAGCTATTTTTTTTTCTAAGTAGGTTTGTTATGGAATTTTGTTTCATCTTGATGTAAACAAAATTGATTATAATAGTTTTGAGGTTCTTGTTTTTTAGAACTAGAAGCTTCTTGCTTAGAAGACTATATTGTGACATGAGCATAGGATCCACACTAATGAAAAAGGTATAAGGGACTTGAAATATAAAAAAATAGTAGAGGGGCTAACTAAATTGTCCTTGATTTTGACTTTTCTGAACATTATATTTATGGACAGAAAATTTATGTTAAGTTTTACTTGAGATTTGCTAGATCTATAGGAATTTTTGAATTGATTCATAGTGATGTATTTGGTCATGTTGATGTAACTTCACTTGGAAAATCCATGTATTATGCTTATTTCATTGATGAATTCTAAATGAAAACATGGGTGCTATTTATCAGACATAAATGTAAGGTCTTCTTGAAGTTCAAAGAGTTCAAATTTCTTGTACAGAGAACAAGATAGACAAAAAGATCAAGGTGTTGAGGACAAACAATGGAGGAGAGTTCTATTTAATAGAGTTTGATAACTTTTATAGGGACTATGACATTGCGAGGCATAAGAAAAATCCAAATGCCCCTCAATAGAATGGAGTTGTAGATAGAATTAAAATGACCTTGATAGGGAGAGCTAGGAGTGTTCTTAATAGAGCTGGTTTATATCAAAAATTCTAGGTAGAAGTTGTGAGTGTTGCAAATATGTGCCTAATCAATGTTGTCATTGATGTCAACATGTCCTTGTTGTCATTTGTGTCAACTATATCCCATTCTAGAAGACTTGTATGTTGAAGATATTGAGAAAATTAGCCTCTCCGAAAGAAACAAGTGAGTTACACATCTCTCTGTAAGAGACAATGAAGACAGTGTAGTTCAGTGAAGTGGATTGCTCCGCATTCCCAGTGAGATGAAGACCAGAGTCTGTGAACCAAAGGGTGTTGTAAAGGATTGTCTATAGTTGCTCCAGTTAAGATTTGAGGGATTCACATGAAGAATTTGTGAAGTTATGGCCATCTAAGTAGAACCGGGTTTTTGCAGTGTTCAAAGGTGACAGAGCGACCAGAGTGTGGACTGGATTGATCCGCATTGGAATATTATGATCTGAGGATCTAGAGGTGTGTTTGGGATGTCAGTGTGTATCCTCAACTCAAGTGGTTCATGGTTTGGAGGTCCACAAGAAATCCTTGTAATGTGACAGTCATGACAGTTGGTGTTCTTGAGTTCCTGGATAGTGCAAGTGTTTCTGGTGATCTGAGGTGGTGCAGTTGTTCTTGTTGATTTCATTGTGCTTGTGGTGGTCTCTAGATCATGTGCTTGTTGCCTTGGTGGTCTGCATTGAGGATTGAGCTGGTGATTGAAGATTTGTCCTTGGGTGTTGCTATTCTTTCCAGTCTTGGCCGACCGGATGCTTTGTGCATGTTGCAGATGATCTAAGAGAGGTTCTATGAAGTGTGGCATGGTGTTCGAGGAAGATTTGGGTCCCAGCTATGTTTGGCCGATAGTATAGTGATTCACATTAATTCAAATGTTTGTAGTGCCAACCTTGACGTTTATTCCAAGGTTGATGAAGCATATAAATATGAGTGGTTGAGTTGTGGAAATGTATCCTTGTGTGAAAATGATAAGATCTTAAGAAAGGAAGAAAGGCAGAGCAGAGAAGAGGAAAAGCAAAAGAGGAAGAGCAATAAAGGATGAGGAGATAGCGAAGAAGTGTTTAGGGGGTAGAGTAGAAGTATTGTGCACTTCAATGGAACTAACCTTGGCATGAAGAAGATGTTGTTTTCCAGTTTAATCTTTCTGTGTTAAACTTGTGAATGTTTCTGTTGGCAGTGAGCCTCTTTGAGCAGTGAGCTCTAGGTAGTGCACCTGAAGGCAAGTGCCTTCCCATTTTCTATTCTTTTAATAGAGAATAAATCTTATGGGTTAACCCCCACCATGGTTTTTCCATTAACTGAGTTTCCTCGTAAAAATTTTCGTGTTATGTGTGTTGATTTTGTTTCTACTCATGTGTTGTTGATTCATGCTTTCATGGTTATATCATTCATCTGTTAATAAGTGGGAGAGAAGTTTAATTATAGAAAAGGATAAAAGTTTTTGTGACAACTGATTCACCCCCCCTCTCAATTGTCTTCCCTAATCTCAACAATTGGTATCAGAGCTGATTCCTCTAAAAGAAGCTCGACCGCTTGAGGAGATCCAGGATGTCCACTTACAAGAAGGATAGTTGGAGATTTGATGGAACAAATTACTCTCTTTGGAAGAGCTACATGGATTGCCATTTGCAATGCATGGGTGATGCTTTATGGTTGATAACTAAGGATGAGTATAAGCCTCCGGAGAAAGGCCCTTCAACTCTAGATGAACTCAAAGATGTTGTAAACAACATTCGAGCTAAAGAAGCCTTATTGAGTGCCCTGACTAAAACAGAAATGACAAATGTCCTGGAATTGAAAATTGCTCATGAAATCTGGAAGAAGTTGGAAACTCTACATGAAGGTGATGAATATGTCAAATGTACTAAGTTGTAGAGCCTGAAGGGTAGATATGAAAGTTTGAGGATGAGTGAAGATGAAAACATCACTTCCTACATGCAGAAGGTAAATGAACTTGTGTGCAGTATCAGGTGTGTTGGTGGAAAACTGGAAGAATCAAAGATTGTTGGCAAAGTGCTCAGATCCTTACCTGCTTCATACAAACATAGAGTTGCTGCTATTGAGGAGATCAGGACTATGACAACTGTTACAAGGGATCAGTTAGTTGGCAAGATTTCAGCATTTGAATTGAGTGATTTTGGTGATTCTCTTCCTAAATTAGAATCTGCTTTTAAGGCTAGTATTTCTAGAAAGTAAAGATTTGATCCAGGTGAAAGCTCTTCAAGAAGACTAACCAGATATGAGAAGGCAAGTAAGGAACTTGAAGAAGATGAATTGGAGTTTGAAGAACTTGAAGCCCTGTTTGCCAAAAATTTACCAAGAGGATCTGGTAAGTATGTAGGAAAATTGCCTTTCAAATGTTTTGCTTGCAATAAGATTGGTCATTTTGATTCACGATGTTTGGAGAGGGTTTCAAATCCAAACCCTAATAGACCTAGGGTTCAAAATAAATGCTACTATGTCCAAGAAGCTACTGAAGAAGGAGTCACAGATGATGAATCTGATAAGGGAAGTACCTCAGGAAATGAATGGGTGTTCATTACCATCAAAGAGGAAGATCCAGTGCCTATTGAATCTGCTAGTTATGTGAATGTGGAAAGAGCCTTGGCTGCTTAGGTTGAAGAAAAGGATGAATGGGTAATTGACAGTGGATTCTCTCATCATATGACAGGTGATAAGAGTAAGTTTGTAAGTATGGAAAGGTATGAAGGTGGAATTGTGAAGTTTGGAGACAATTCAGCTGGTAGAATCTATGGCAGAGGATCCATCTCTCATGATGGTAACAATAACACTAATGATGTTTTGTATGTAGAAGGGTTGAAGCATAATCTTCTCAGTGTTGGACAGTTGGTTGACAAGGGATATGATCTCCGATTCAAGGATGGTAAATGTAGAATTTTGGAAACCTCTAGAACTGAGATTGCATCCGGTACACAAATTAGAGGTAACATCTTTCATTTAAGTCATACTGGAAAAAGTTGTTTGATTGCTTAGATTGATCAAATTTGGCTATGGCATAGGAGAATGTGTCATGCAAACTTTGACAACATTGTCAAGATAAGTACTACTCAAACTGTGAGAGATCTTCCAAAGCTTGTAAAACCTGCTAATAGCATGTGTAAGGAATGTCAGTTGGGAAAATAGAGTAGAACTACATTCAAGAGTAAATAACAATCTTCAAGTGGATTGTTGGAACTTGTGCATACTGATTTGTGTGGTCCTGCCAGGGTTAGGAGTTTTCAAGGAGACATATACTTTATGTTGTTGATTGATGATAACTCCCAGATGATGTGGGTCACTTTATTGAGAGAGAAATCAGAGGCTCTTGACAAATTCAAAGTGTTTAAGGCTAGAGTGGAGAATGAGATTGGTGTGAAAATAAAATGTCTAAGATCTAACAGAGGTGGAGAGTTTACCTCCAGTGAGTTTAATGCATTTTGTGAAAAGCATGGAATAAGAAGATAGTTGTCTCCTCCTAGGACTCCTCAGCAGAATGGAGTTGTGGAAAGGAAGAATTGGACTATTCAGGAGGCTACTAGAACCATGATGATGGAAGAAAATGTTCCACATGTCTATTGGAGAGAGGCTGTAAGTACTGTTGTCTACACTCTTAACCAGGTACAGATCAAAGGTAATTCTGGTAAAACTCCTTATGAACTGTGGTTTGGTAATGCTCCTTCTGTGGAATATTTTAGAGTTTTTGGTAGTAAATGCTATATCAAAATAGATGAATATCTAGGCAAGTTTGATTCAAGATGTGATGAAGGAATATTTCTGGGTTATTCTAATCAAAGCAAGGCATACTCTTGCTTTAACAAGAGATTGAAAAAGATTGTTGAAAGTGCTAATGTCAAGGTTGATGAAAGAAAGGAGAGACCTTCAAGGTTTTGTGGATATGAATCAGATGATCAAAATGAAAGTCCAAATGAAGGAAGGCAAGTTTAGTTTACTCTGGAGAATCCAGTGACTCAAGAAGTGAATGCAAACGTTGAGGAACAAGTTCAAGAATCAGAAGTTGAAGAAAATCCCAGAACTCTTACGTATGTAAGATTGAATCATTCTGAAAATTAGATCATAGGAGATAAAAATAAAGGTGTTCAAACTAGAAGAAGAATTGCTGAAGAACAAGAGAAGTATTGTCTGATTTCAAATATTGAACCAAAATCAGTGAATGAATCTTGTAATGATGAAAGTTGGGTAAAAGCAATGGAAGAAGAACTAATGCAAATTGAAAAGAATCATACTTGGGATCTTGTTCCTAGACCTAAAAAAAAACGTAATTGGAACTAAATGGGTCTTCCAAAATAAATTGAATGAAGATGGTGAAGTTGTGAGAAACAAAGCAAGATTGGTGTGCAAAGGTTACTCTCAAGTAGAGGGAATTGATTTTGAAGAAACTTTTGCTTTGGTAGCAAGAATTGAAGTAGTCAGATTATTTCTTGCTTTTGTTGCTTTCAAAGATTTCAAAGTTTACCAGATGGATGTCAAGTCAACATTCTTGAATGGAGAGTTGGAAGAAGAGGTCTACATTGAGTAACTGAAAGGATTCTAGTTTTCTGATCAAGAAGATAAGGCCTGTAGATTGAATAAAGCATTGTATGGACTTAAACAAGCCCCAAGAGCCTAGTACGCAAGATTAGATAAGTATCTGCTAAAGTTAGGCTTTAACATTTGAGGCACTGCTGACAGTAATGTTTACTTCAAAATTGATCATGAACACATCTTAATTGTTGAGGTATTTGTTGATGACATCATCTTTGGTGGAAATGAGAGTATTTGTAAGAAATTTACTGATCAGATGCAAAGTGAATTTGAGATGTCCATGCTGGGTGAAATGAATTTCTTCTTAGATCTGCAAATCATTCAGTCAAAAAAAGGCATCTTGATATCTCAGTCTAAGTATGTGAAAGAGCTGCTAAAAAAGTTTGGAATGGAGGATTCAAAACCAGTGAGTACTCCTATGGTGACCGGATGCAAGTTGAATAAAGATGATGATTCCCCTAAGGCAGATCAGAAAAGGTATAGATCAATGATTGGAGGACTACTTTGTTTGACTCATACCAAACCTAATATTATGAATGCAGTTGGCCTTGTTGCTAGATTTCAAGTTGATACTAGAGAATCTCTTGTTGTAGTAGTCAAAAGAATTTTTAGATATCTGAAGGGAACATCTGACTATGGCTTATGGTATCATAAGGGTAATGATTTGACTCTTCATGCATATACAGATGCTGATTGGGCAAGAGATGTGGACGACAGGAAGAGTACTAGTGGAGGTTCATTTTTCTTGGGAAAGAGATTGGTTTCTTGGTTGAGCAAAAAGTAGGAGGCAATATCTCTGTCTACTGCAGAGGCAGAGTACATAGCAGCAGCAAGTAATTATACTCAGGTTTTGTGGATGAAGTAAATGTTTAAGGATATCAGAGTTGTGTTTGAAGAACCTGTTACAATCTTCTGTGATAATTCAAGTGCAATAAACATTTCAAAGAATCCAGTGTTGCATTCAAAGACAAAGCATATATCCTGAAGTTTCACTTTTTGAGAGAGAAGGTCAATGAGAATGAAGTCAGATTGGACAAAGGATCAGCTTGCAGATATCTTCACTAAGCGTCTACCTAAGGATACTTTTGAGTATCTTAGAGTGATGCTAGGGGTTATTACCCCTCTTGTTCAGAACTAAGGTGCACTAATGTGCATCATTCCGATGGAATTCACAGTCATACCTTGTGATCCAGATTGGTGTTAAGGAGTTTCTACTCAAGGGGAGTAGTCAGTATGCTAATTCTAGATTAAGAAACAAAAAGAGGAAGAGATGATTGCAAATATGTGCCCTTTTTCATTGATGTCAAAGGGGGAGAGAAGTCATGTGAAAAACTTGGAAGTAAGCAGTTGACAGTGAAAGGTGGTGTAGTAAAGAAAATGGTTGCAAGTGTGATAAGTAAAAGGAGGAGAAGTTCTTGTCTTGATGGTTGAAACAATTTTTCAGATCATATGTTGCCATCAATGACAAAGGGGGAGATTGTTGCAAATATGTGCCTAATCAGTATTGTCATTGATGTCAACATATCCTTGTTGTCATTTGTGTCAATTGTATCCCATTATAGAAGACTTGTATGTTGAGGATATTGAGAAAAATAGCCTCTCCAGAAGAAACAAGTGAGTTACACATCTCTCTGTAAGAGACATGTAGTTTAGTGAAGTAGATTGCTCTGCATTCCCAGTGAGATGAAGACCAGAGTCTGCGGATCAAATGGTGTTGTAAAGGATTGTCTATAGTTGCTCCAGTTAAGATTTGAGGGATCTGCATGAAGAATTTGTGAAGTTATGGCCATCTGAGTAGAACTGAGTTTTTGGAGTGTTCAGAGGTGACAGAGCGACAAGAGTGTGGTCTGGATTGATCTGCATTGGAATATTATGATCTGTGGATCTAGAGGTGTGTTTGGGATGTCAGTGTGTATCCTCAACTCATTTGGTTCATGGTTTGGAGGTCTGAAAGCAATCTTTCTAGTGTGACAGTCATTACAGTTGGTGTTCTTGAGTTCCTGGATGAAGGTGCAAGTGTTTTTGGTGATCTGAGGTGGTACTGTTGTTCTTGTTGATTTCATTATGCTTGTGATGGTCTCTAGATCATTTGTCTATTGCGTTGGTGGTCCGCATTGAGGATTGAGCTCGTGATTGAAGATTTGTCCTTGGGTGTTGTTGTTCTTTCCAATCTTGGCCGATTGGATGCTTTGTGCATGTTGCAGATGATCTAAGAGAGGTTCTATGAAGTGTGGAGTGTTGTTCGAGGAAGATTTGGGTCCCAACTATGTTTGGCCGACAGTATAGTGATTCACATTAAGTCAGATGTTTGTAGTGCCAACCTTGACGTTTATTCCAAGGTTGATGAAGCATGTAAATATGAGTGGTTGAGTTGTGGAAATGTATCCTTCTGTGAAAATGATAAGATCTTAAGAAAGGAAGAAAGGCAGAGTAGAGAAGAGGAAGAGCAGAAGAGGAAGAGCAGTAAAGGATGAGGAGATAGAGAAGAAGTGTTTAGGGGGCAGAGCAGAAGTATTGTGCACTTCAATGGAACTAACCTTGGCATGAAGAAGATGTTTTCCAGTTCAATCTTTCTATGTTAAACTTGTGAATGTTTCTGTAGGTAGTGAGCTCTGGGCAATGAGACTCTTTGAGCAGTGAGCTCTAGGCAGTGCACCCAAATGCAAGTACCTTCCCATTTTCTAATCTTTTAATAGAAAATAAATCTTGTGGGTTAACCCCCATCATGGTTTTTCCCTTAACCGGGTTTCCAAATCCTGGTGTTATGTGTGTTGATTTTGTTTCTACTCATGTGTTGTTGATTCATGCTTTCATGGTTATATCACTCATTTGTTAATAAGTGGTAAAGAAGTTTAATTACAGAAAAGGATAAAAGCTTTTGTGACAACTGATTCACCCCCCCTCTCAGTTGTCTGCCCTAATCTCAATAGTGAGCATGTCTTATTATCTGATTAACAAATCTCCTACATCAATTCTTGTGGAAAAAACACTTAAGGAGGATTGGATTGGTAAGAAGCCTCCATTGTAGTGTATTAGGATTTTTAGTTGTGAGGAATTTGTACATATTCTTAAAAAGAAAAGATCCAAGTTGGATTTCAAAGTAGATAATTCATGAGATTGGAATCAAAGGATACAAGATTTGGATTCTTGAGATTGGAATGATAGCATATAGTTAGAATGTGATCTTCAGGGAGATAAAATATTCTCGTAAGCCTTTGCAACTTGAAGATAAGGAGAAAGCATTAGTGCAAATCAAGCCAAAGGCCAAGGATATTTCATGTAAGGATGAACCATAGGTTTATGGTGGATCTGATGAGGAAGTTGATTTAGAGAGAAAGTTAAAGGATTTAGGAAAAGAAGAACAACCTCATACCACTCGTTGAAGATGGACCTAATGAGGAGGTTTATGTAAAGAGTGATTTGAAGTATTCAAAAGAAGAACCCCATATCCCACTTGTGAGGAAGTCCACTTGACAAAGAAAGAAACTAAAAAGGTATGTTTGATCCAATTTCTTTTGCATTTTTGCTTTTTATACTAATGATGATGAGCCTAGAACTATGGAGGCAATGGATTTTGTGGATAGGAAGTCCTAGAAGAATTCCATGAATGAGGAAGCAATTGTCCTAGAGAAGAACAATACATGGGACTTGGTAAAGCTTCCTGAGAATAGGAAACCTACTAGCTACAAATGAGTTTTTAGAAAAAGTTTAGTTTGGATGGTAACATCATGAAGTACAACGCAAGGTTAGTGGATAAAGAAATCCCCATGACATGGTATCAAAAGTTTGATTCATATGTTTTGAATTTGGGTTTTTTCTAGAGCTAAGTCAGATCATTGGGTTTACTTTTGTTAGATGGGTGACTAGTTTATATTATTGTTTGTATATTAATGACATGTTGTTGATTAGTAGCATTAAGGAAATTATTAGGGCTATTATATCTCATCTTCTTGCACAATTTGATATGAAATATTTGAGGGAACTAAGTTTATCTTAGTGGTGGAGATTGGGAGGAATAGAGCTAACATAAAACTTCAAATAAGTAAGAGGAAGTATGTTAACTCTATTTTGTAGTGGTTTAGGATGCATGATTTCAAACTAGCGATCTTTCTTATTCCTTTGGGATCAAAGATTTCAATATAGAAGTGTCATTAAACACCAAATTAGATAGAGGGCATAAGCCATGTCCCATATACAAGTGCAATTGGTGGTCTTATAAGTAGGTATATACCCAATTTGGACAAGGAATATTGAATTATAGTGAAGAGGGTCTTTAGGTACCTTCAAAACATGTTTGAGTGTTCAATTTTCTATCAGGGAGGACCATGTTTAAACAAGATGATGGATATTTAGGGATTCATGGATTTTGATTAGATAAGAGATGTGGATAGAGGAGGTCTACCAAAGGGTATGTCCATACCCTATTCATTGTTGTGATTAATTGGACGACCAAAAGATGGGTTGTAGTTTCCCTTTTGACTATAGAGGTAGAGTACATGACATCTACTCATTCCTACAAGGAAGTGGTTCAACTCCAAAACTTGTGTTCAAATGTTATATTAGGTAAGGATATAATGTCAATTTAGTGTAGCAGACACATTTCCATTATCTTGGCAAAGAACTTGACAATTCGTGCATGGATAAGAACATTGATGTGTAATATCACTTCATTCATGATTTGGTAGAGGAAATGAGGGTTATGTTCAAGAAGGTAAACACTTCTGTGAGTTGTAGATGCATTGATGAAGCTTGTTGTCACACCCCAAATTTTGACTATGTTTAACTTTTTACTTGCACGTAAATTAGTAGTTGATTATACATGATTTAATGATTTGATGTTAAGTGAAAATGTCAGGATAAATCTATGATATCATGAGTTTATGTTAATGTGTTTAGAATTTAGATATTTGGTTATATGATGTTATGATTATTGATTAATAAGGTTTATAGATTGACTAACGATGCACTAATCCCAATTTGGTGAATGCAAGTTGTAACCAGGAAATAGGTTTTTGCCCTCCGAAAAAGACAGGGAGAGCATCATTGGAGAGAAGAGAATAGACATATGGAAAGAACAAATTGGTTTCCATTTGAGTCTTGTGCTTTTCTAGTTTTGGTGAACCGTCATTGTGATTACGTTAAGTTTGAACAATTAGCCTAAGTTGGTATTGACCTAACAATTGTCAATTTGTTGACAGATCTATTGAGTATAGGTTTTTTTCAAAAATCTAAGTTTGGTTAGTTTGCGATCATCAATAAGAGATAGTCAACAATAGCTAAAATATTTTACTATTTGAGTACCCAATTAGGATCCTAGAATGATATTTTTGTCTATTTTGGCAAGAAAAAGAGAGGAGAGAATACCTCGACCCCGTTCTTGTATCTTGTCAGATGTTAGAAATAATGTGGATAAACATTATATCCACCAATTTTATGTCGATATATATATATATATATATATATATATAAGAGTATTTAATAAGAATTATTAGTCAAACCTTTTAGTCTATTATAGTTGAATTTCTTTTAAGTGGTGAAGTAGTTACTAATTCAATGTAATTTACTTCATAATGATTTATGCTTGACTCCTTACTCCATGATAATATGGAGAAAGTGGAGGAGCTTTTAATAGGGTATCAGAGTGGTCTTTATGACCCATCACTCCACTATCCATTGCATGCTCCTTTGTGAGAGTTTATAGGCTAGAGTGGAGCAAATATCCCCGTAGGTAAGGGGAGAAAAGCCTTGAAAAGGAGAACTTTTGAGAGAGTTTAAAGGACACAGTGGGCTATACTTGAGTATGCCACATTGATCTCAAGGGAAGGATATACATAGTGGGTCTTCTCTCTGTAGAAAATGGGGATTGTTTCGTAGAGGAAAGACAGAGGTTGCAATATATGAGGGATAGTACTTCATGGATATTTGGAGTCAAACTGTACAATCAGTGAGAACATTGTCAGCCTTAGAGGTAAGACTATCTCACAGAATGTTATATATTATTCTCAATATGAGATAATTCTTTCTGTATAGCCATTGTATGTTGTATTTCTTTTATATGGAGATACCCGACTATCATATAAATAGATAGGCTTTAGATTATATGCAGAGACTTAACTTTTAGAGAGCACAACCAAGGACAACGAAGTCTTTTTGAACTTAGGAAAGTAGTTGCAGTGTTTACAAGATCTCAGAACTTATCTAAAACTTAGAAAGTAGGAACTAGAAGTAATGCTTCTCTTTCTAAAGGTGAAATTGCTCGCAGTCTACTTGAGTTGGTAGACTTTGATCTATGATAGAGAAGTGTTTGAACAGTAGAGAACTGCGCTAGTTCAACAGTAGTTTTTCTTAGTTTGAATAGAGATCTTTTAGTGATATCTAAGGTTTAATAAAATGGTAAACTAGAAGATTTAACTGTGGGACATAATAGTTAGTATCATTACAAGCTTGATAAGAAACAACTGCTTCGTACCCTAAGTCTATCAACTTATTTTGATGTTATGTGACCTAGTAAGCCATTTAAGCAAGTTATTAATGAATACCAATTGTAACCTCAAGTCCTAATTAGTATTTCGATTATATCAAATATGATAGTCAAGCAACCTATGAATGGAAGAATCCTTTAGATTACAGACAACATTGTATACAGTGATGCCAATGAGGGTTTAAATTAGAGTTATGCAAAATGTGCTTTTAAAGAAAGTCTCACCTTTTTTTTTCATATTAAGGAGTCATCCTTAAAATAAATGTTTAGAAAGATTATTTTTCCCTACATTAAAATTATTGATCACATAGTGTTATGTAGTTAAACCTAGTTCTTTGATAGACTTAAGATTTTAGAACATTGGTGGGTTTCCATTTCTTAGTGATATATACATGAGTTTAAATCTAAAGTTTTGGTACTAGTTATTCGGTTATATCAAATATACGATGTCTAGATATTTGATTATATCAAATATACAATGATATTGATTCTATTATAAGAATTTAGGTACTGAGATATAATATCATAAAAGCATTAGACATGCAATGATAATCATTACTATGATACTCAGGAATGTTAACCTTCTAGGTCAAATAATCGAACCTAGTCTAAGACTATTTAAGAATATGATAATGTTCTTTAAGAACATTTATGTATGAAGTATTACTTCATTTATTATATTCATACATGCTATGAGTTTTGAGATGCCAAGTAATCAAGAGAAGGTTAGAGGACATCGAGTTTATGATATATTATTATAAGCTTTTTACTTTTGAAGAACAAAAGTCTATTTTTTTAGCATTTCAAATGTGATGGGATAGAGAAATTAATCCCTAAGTTAGGTTCTTTAATAACATTGAGTTAGTCCATTGTTTATTATGGTCGAAAATTTATAGTTGAACAAACCATAGATCAACAAACTATATTGTAGGAAAAATCTTCAGTGTGATTTGATAATAAGAGATTTATGGAAGAATCAGAAAATTGTCAAAGCATAATAGTACTCAACTTTTGACTCGTTGAGTAGAGTGACAGGGAGTCATTGACCCTGGTAATTGCAAGTATGCAATAAGGGAATCTTAGAATGGTTTCAAATGTCTAAACCTATATATATATATAGGTCCTAGATTAAGGATCAAAGAAGAATTAGAAAATTGTTGAAGAATAATAGTGCTCAACTTTTGACTCATTGAGTAGAGACAGGGAGTCATCAACAGGCTGGTAATTGCAAGTATGAAGTAAGGGACTCTTAGAATGGTTTCAAATGTCTAAACCTGCATATTGTTATATATGTGTCCTAGATTAAGGATCAAACTATCAGTCAAATTGACTAGAAAATTGAGTTTAGTCTAGACATTTCATGTCTAGAGTTATTAAGCAAACAAGTTAAATTGTAGGATGTGATAGTCTCCAAGTCGATTTAGAGGTGTGTGAGCACGTGACTACGTTTATTGTAAATGTCCATTTATATTAAAACTTTGGCCAAAGTGATGCATTTGTCTATGCATGCATTAGTCAGTTCACCATGTCTAGATGGCGTAACCTTTCAGTGTGATCATACTTAGTTAGAAGAATATCTAGAGTTGTATGGTTGATTGAGTTATGTCAGACACAACACTAGAACGCATATGGAAACTTGTTGGTTCTCTATGTCTATACTCTTCATGAAGGGTAGGGCCACTTCCAGAAAGGAAGGTGTGTGGGGGACCGTTGGTCTATGGATGGAGGTAAAGCACTCAGATGATGATCTCCCTCTGTAGCAGAAGACTCGCTGAGACTTGAGTGATAGATATTGAGATTCCAGATGCAGTGTACTATATGAATTACTTATGATTGTCAAACTTATGTAAACTTGTTTGTATTGCTAAGTGCAAATATTTCTAAATGTAAAGTGAAATGATTTCACTATGAAATATCTTTGAATATGTATTTTGTGATGTTTCAAGATTGAATAATATTCAGAAAAGATATGCATTTAATTTTATGTGATTATGCAAATGTTTTAAGAATAAAATATCTTTCACGATTATCAAGTTCATTTATTTTATTAGTAAATTGTGTGTGTAATTCCTAGTAATACGAGATGGTATGTTACATATGGTATCAGAACTAACCAGGTGTTCTAGTCAACATTTAGCAGATTAGCTAATGTTTGAAATTGGTTTTATGCAAGAATGGCATGGAGGAGAACCAAGAAAACCACCAGAGATTTTGTTCCCTAGCATTTACCTAAGATAGAGCTTAGGAAAGAACCTATTGAGGAGGTTAAACTCAAAGAACATATTAACTATGGTGAGGGTGTATGGCTGGAGGATTCTGAGACTTTGGCTAACACTCTTAAGCGTATTCAGCTAGAAAGGAAACAATGAAACAAAGTGGCCAAGAAACCTATTGTTCCTACTTGTGTAGTTAAGCCAAGTAAACCTTATGCTAAATGCGACATGCCATTTGGGTGTGGTCGTAATGCCCCTGTTTTAGGAAAAGAGGTGATGGAAGAGTACCTACGTGTACATCCACCCTCTAAGTTTGTATTACTGGATTCTATTGGGGAAGAGGAACTTGAGGAATATCCTTTAACCGACAGTGACATGTAGTCTTGTTGAGTTAATTATCTAAATAAGGATGCATTTATACCTAGAATAAACTATAATAAAGATGAGATTGTTTTGCACAAATCTGAGTTTTGTGAATGGATTTTATTGATGAATTTTGAATTAATGAGATGCATTATTTCTGAATTCTAATTGATAACTTGATACAAATATTAGGTGCATGATATACAGTATCATCATGGTTTGAACCTTAGTCAAGGAGAGTTGAATCCTTCCAAAAACCCAATAGCTAAGCTAGATTAGATATTGACCATGCTGAATAAAACCAAGGAAAGGCTTGGAAACCTGGAATCAAAGGTTAGGGGTCAAGGTAGATCTGAAGGAGGAAAAGAGGACTCACATCAAGGAGATGATGAATATGTCCGTGAATCTAATATTAATAGTGAACAAAGGGATGAAGTTGATAAGACTAGCTTTCAAGAGGAAAAGAGAAGTAGATTTGCCTTAGAGCTGTCAAGAGATATGAAGAAAGTCACGCCACCCAAGTTTGATGGAACAGTAAGTGGTGATGATGTAGAAGCTTGGTTTACAGAGATGGAAAATTATTTTGAGATCCAAAATTACTCTGAGATAACCAAGGCAGTATGGGGTGCCTACCATTTGGCAGGAGAAGCATCCACTTGGTGGATGAACAAGAAAATGGAACTGGGGTTAAGTTCTCTAAGCCTAACCTGGGATCAATTTGTGGTCATATTTCACCAGAGGTGGTTATCGCAACTTTTCTTTGACTAAAAGCTAACAAATTTTTAGAATCTAAGACAAGGAGATATGTCAGTGGTGGAATATTGGGAAAAGTTCACCCATCTTCTAAAGTATGTGCGAAAATATCAGAAAGATGAAAGGTTCAGAATCAAGAAATTTATCATGGGTTTGAATTCCCATATTGGTGGAGAAGTGGATGTGCATGGTCCTACCACTATGGACCAAGTTTATGAGAAGGCAATCAAACAAGAGCAAAAATTGAAGTCAATTTCTGCATATTGCTAGAAGAATTGTAAGAGGTTTAATAAGTCACCAACTTCTTAGCCTTTCAAGAAAAGGAATGGCAAGCAGGATGTGACCAAGAAAAGTTAAAAGGGTTCTAGAAATAATAGGAATGGACCTAGAAATGAGAAGAAGAACAATGGTAATGTTTGAAGGAATGATAATAATTCTGGTAAACTTGCTGAGAAGCGAGGACCTCCTGGAGGATGTTTCACTTTTGGTGGTGATCACTATACAAATCAATGCCCAACCAAGAACCAAGGAGTTCAGCAGCGTGGTAATGCTTTACCCACTCAACAAGTGGCTTTTCAACAAAGAATCCATGCAGCATTGGACAATCACTAGGCGGAGTACCAAATTACTCCCAGTGAGACAACAGGTAATTTGTTTGGAGTTCCTATTTCTATTTTAATTAATATTGGAGCAACGGAAAGTTTTATTTCTCCAAGAGTATTAAGTAAATTTCCTAGAAGAGATGGATATATGGCTAAACCTTGATCAATTGAATATGCTAACCAAACTATTTAGCTCAAGCAGAGCAATGCCTATTTGAAGCTAAGATTGAACTTCCTAGTTTTTCAATTGAGGTGAATTTGTTTGTAGCCCCCCTAGGTTCCTATGATGTTATCTATGATTGGCTATGGAGAAATAGAGCCAAAGTTGACTATTTTGCAAAAGTAGTACTGTCTAGATGATGTAGGAAACAAAGTCTTTTTGCAAGGCATGCAAAGAGAATTCAAGATTAGACCAATCTTTGCAATTCAACTGAAGAGGGCTAGGCGAAAAGGATGCCAACTTTTTGTAGTTAAGATGGAACAAGTAGAAGACGATCCTATTAAACAAAGTGTATCTTTGAGAATTATCCTTTCTTTCATGATTTTTGGGATGTTTTCCAAGATGAACTTCTGGTATTACCTCCAAAGATAGATTTTGATTTCTTAATTGATATGCTACCAAGATCTAAACTGATTTCTAAAGCCCCATACCGTATGACTACTATGGATTTGATGTAATTGAAAGCCCAACTTTAGGAGTTGTTGGCTAAAGGGTTGATTACACCCAATGTATCACCCTAGTGAGCACCTGTGATCTTTGTCAAAAATAAGGATAGATCCTTGTGTCTATGTATAGACTATCATATGCTTAACAAAGCAATAGTAAATAATAGGTATCCTCTACCGCGTATTGATGATCTTTTTTATCAGATGCATGGTGCAACTGTATTCTCTAAGATTGATCTGCAATATGGATACTATCAACTGAGAATAAAGGATGAAGATATTCATAAAACAACTTTCAGAAAAAGGTATGGACATTATGAGTTCACAGTTGTACCTTTTGGACTTACGAATGCTCCTATCGTATTTATGAATCTAATGAACAGTATTTTCTAAGATTACTTGGATAAATTTGTTCTAGTGTTTCTTGATGATATTCTTATTATTTATATGAATGATCAAGAGGACTTGCAGCACCTGTGGTTAGTTCTGCAATGGCTGAGAGAGCATAAGTTGTTTGGGAAGGTTTCAAAGTGTATTTTCTTTTAGAAAGAGATACAATATTTGGGACATATAATATCAGCTGAAGGGATTTCAGTAGACCCTGTGAAGATCAAAGATATAATTGAGTGGTATGTGCTAAAGAATGTGCATGAAGTGCATAGTTTCATGGGGTTAGCTAGATATTATAGGAAGTTCATTTTAAACTTTTCTAAGATTTCAATCTCAATCACTTCTCTTCAAAGAAAGGGAAAGCATTTTGATTGGTCAAAAAAATGTAAGAAAGCATTTAATTAGTTAAAAGAGAGGTTGGCAATTGCACCAATACTAAAAGTTCCTGATCTAGAAAGTCAATTTGTTGTCATCACTGATGCCTCAGTGGAAGGTTTAGGTGGAGTGCTTATGTAGAATGGGCAAGTGTTAGCCTATGAATCCAGAAAGATGAGAACACATGAGCAAAATTATGCTCCTCATGATTTAGAGTTAGAAGTAGTTGTGCATTCTTTGCAAGTGTGGTGACACTAATTGTTAGGGAAGCCTTTTGATCTGAAGTTGGACCATCAAGGTCTAAGTACATATTTTCCCAACCTCATCTGAATGCTCAAAAAATAAGATGGTTGAAGTTAATATCTGACTATGACTTTGAGACAAATTATATCAAAGGCAAAGAGAACTGAGTAGCGGATGCTTTGAGTCAATGGTCTAGGCATGTCTCATCTATTGTGTCTATCCACTCGAACTTCAAGGAATTAGTGCTACAACATTTTGCAGGTGATGAGTACTATGAGCAAGTTAAATAGGCTCTCATAGAAATACTCAAGATTCAAGGTATGAAGGGTTCAATTTTGAGCCAGATGGGCTTCTAAGATATAAACAACAGATGTATGTTCCTGAATTGAAAAAATTAAAAAACCTCATGTGGAAAGAAGTTCATTCCACACCATATTCAGGTCATCCAGGAGTAACCAAACTCCTAGCCAATGTGAAACCTCTTTATTTCTGGAAAGGAATGAAGAATGATGCTGTAAGATTTGTAGCAAGTTGCCTAGAGTTCCAGAGAGTCAAGGCTGAGCATCAACATCCAGAAAAACCTTTGTATCTACATGATATTCTAGAATGGAAGTGGCAGGTTATTAGTATGGACTGTGTGCAAGGTCTTCCAATGTCATGAAATAGACATGATGCTATTTTAGTGGTGGTGGACAAACTCACCAAGGTAGCTCACTTTATAGTTGGGAATTTAATGGATGGAGCACCAGTTGTACCTCGAAAGTTTGTGTGGGAAGTGTTTAGATTTCATGGAGTTCCTGAGAAGATTATCACATACAGAGATGCACACATGACATCAAGATTTTGGCAAACCTTGTTCTCAGCGCTAGGAACTCAACTCAATATAAGCTCGGCTTATCACCCTGAGATAAATGGTCAAACTGAGAGGGTAAAACAAGTTCTTGAAGATTTGTTGCGGATGTATTACATGGATCAACAATACAAGTGGGAAGAGTATATATCGCTTGTGAAATTTTCTTATAACAATTCCTACAATTCTATTATCAAGATGGCTTCATTTGAAGCATTGTACGGAAGAAGATGATGAACTCCTATAAGTTGGGATAAGCTAGAAGATAGGATTAGCATTGGTCCTGAAATGTTCTCCAAAATGGAAGAACAGATTAAGTTGATTAGGAATAGATGGTGGAAGCAAATGATAGGCAGAAAAGTTATGCAGATGCTAAGCATACACCAAGACAATTCTCAGTTGGAGAAAAAGTACTTTTGAGGATCAAATCTCAGAAGAGTTCCATAAAGTTTAGAAAGTCTTCCAAACTAGCTCCTCGATTTGTAGTACCCTTCAAAGTTCTCGAAGTTGGCAATCCAATTGCCTATAGAATCACTCTACCACCAGCTCTTACTAGGATGCATAATATTTTTCATGTTTCATATTTGAAAATGTATATAACAGGTGATAATCATATTCTTAATTGGAATGTTTTATAGGTACATGACCTAAGAGTGATCGTGATCGAGCCTCTCAAGGTGCTCAAAGTTTGCAAGCTTTGCTTGCATAATAGAGAGGTTACTCAATGCAAGGTCCAATGGGACCAGTATGTAGAAGATAGTGCAACATGGGAAGATTATAATGATTTTTATCAAAGATTTCCTCATTTGTTTTATGCTTTTCAAAGTTGAATGAAAACTTTATCATATAATTATTTTGGATACATTGGATCCTCGAGAACGATGAATTTTATGGGGGAGATATGTCACACCCCAAATTTTGATTATGTTTAACATTTTATTTGCACATAAATTAGTAGTTGATTATGCATGATTTAATGATTTGATGTTAAATGAAAATGTCAAGATAAATCTATGATATCATGAGTTTATGTTAATATGTTTAAAATTTAGACATGTGGTTATATGATGTTGTGATTATTTATACATAAGGTTTATGGATTGGCTAACGATACGCTAATCCCAGCTTGGTGAATGCAAGTTGTAACCAGGAAACATGTTTCCACCCTCCAAAAAAGAGAGGGAGAGCATCCTAGGATAGAAGAGAATAGACATATGGAAAGAATGAATTGGTTGCCATTTAAGTCTTGTGCCTTTCTAGTTTTGGTGAACTGTCATTGTGATTGGTAAGTTAATTTTGACCATTTAGCCTAAGTTGGTTTTGACCTGACAATTGTCAATTTGTCGACAAGATCTATTTCATATAGGTTTTTGTCAAAGATCTAAGTTTGGTCAATTTGTGATCATCGACAAGAGATAGTCGATAATAGGTAAAATATTTTACTATTTGAGTACCTGATTAGGATCTTAGAATGATATTTTTGTCTATTTTGGCAAGAAAGAGGGGGAGAATATCTCGACCATGTTCTTGTATCTTGTCACGTGTTAGAAATAATGTGGATAAACTTTATATACACCAATTTTATGTCGATATATAAACATATATAAGTATTTAATAAGAATTGTTTGTTAAACCTTTTAGTTTTTTATAGTTGAATTTCTTTTAAGTGGTGAAATAGTTACTAATTCAATGTAATTTACTTCAGTCATTTATGCTCGACTCCTTACTCCACGATAATATGGAGAGAGTGGAGGAGCTCTTAATAGGGTATTAGAGTGGTCTTTATGACCCATCACTCCACTGTCCATTGCGTTCTCCTTTGTGAGAGTTTATAGGCTAGATTGGAGCAAAGATCCTCGTGGGTAAGGGGAGAAAAGCCTTGAAAAGCAAAACTTTTAGGAGAGTTTAAAGGACATAGTGGGATATACTTGAGAATGCCACATTGAGCTCAAGGGAAGGATATACACAATGGGTCTTCTCTCTGTAGAAAATGGGGATTTATTCATAGAGGAAAGACATAAGGTTGCGGTATACGAGGGATAGGACTCCATGGAGATTTGGAATCAAGCTGTGCAGTCAGTGAGAACATTGTCGGTCTTAGAGTAAGACTATCTCACAGAATGTTGTATATTATTCTTAATATGAGATAATTATTTCTGTATAGGCATTGTATGTTGTATTTCGTTTATATAGAGATACTCGACTGTCATATAAATAGATAGGCTTTAGAGTATATGTAGAGACTTAACTTTTAGAGAGCACAGCCGAGGTGTAATGCCCCACCATGAAACCCTAGAGATAAGCTTAACTATGCATTACAAAAGGGCAAATTTTTTTTATTTTATTTTTGTTTTCTAAAGAAGAAAATAATAACGAGTGAAAATCATGATTATTTATAAAAACTAAGCTAAGCTTTAACCTCTAGGGATAACATGGCTGCATTACTAAATATTAAATTGATCTAACTAAGAACCATGATACATTCTAAATCCAAATACATCAAATGATTCAACACATGCATTTATCACATCAGAAAAGTTAACATCAGGATCTTGCATATATGATTTCAAATATATTTGTAGTTTCCTTACAATAGAATACATCAATACAATGTTTACAATGTCGCTTCCTGATTACATCAGAGGATATACATCAATATAATAATACATGGTTCAACCGATATACAAGGCTAAAATATAAACGTAAATATCTGTCTCCTCAAGCAAAACAAGATCAGTGATCTTCTACATGATATATCCTCTTCGCACAAGAACAACAGCAAAGGGACCAATGGAGATAAAGCACAACCACCTGACCATGTGGAACCCTGAGGTCCACCCCCCATGCTAGGAGATAACAATAAGGTCCCACGACATGAACAGTCAGGTAGACAATAACTATGAAGAACAAGGACTACACATCACTACAACAACATAGGGCAATACTCAAACATCACTTCCAGAGGCAACCACACAACGAATGGGAAGAGTACAACTAGGGAATGCTAGACTGTAGTAGGGAGAAGTGTCGTCACATAGTTTGTCATGGGTTGTCCTGGTAGGCCTTCCTAGGCCCCAGCCCCCATCTTGGCTTGTCCTAACAGCCTCTCCTGACCCTCGGTCCCCATACAAACTCATGCAGAATCAACATACCTTTCATAAGGACAAGGTAGTTGATCTTGCCATTCCAAACCTTCTCATCTCATCTCAAGCCTAAACAAGCACTTGAGCCATTAGTGAGGCATCCACTTATCTTGTTTAGTGTGAAAACTACCTAACCCTCTAAATTTATTAATTAGGTTATCATGTTGAGTTAAGAAACTCCCACATGGGTTGTCCTAGACCCCACTTTGGGCTCCGGCCCCCATTGAGAGCCACTCCCCTACCTGCATCTAGAACACCCTACTCATCAAGCAAGTCTTTTTCCATCGTACAACAAGTATACATAAAACAAAGCAAAGTATTAACCTTCTTGCTTACCAACTTAATCACAAGGACAATTTCACAATACATTGTCCATAGCTTCCAACATACTCTCTTTACAATTACTGATGTCTCCCCATTACAAAGTCCAACACAATATTTTGTTATAAACCCAATGCAAACAACGAACCACATCATTCAAGACGGACTTTATGACCACACCATGATACATTTTTAACATAACATAACATAAACATGAAAACAAGGCATCATAACCTATGCCTCTGGAAACTAAACCTTGACATCATACACATAGCCTATTATAACCTATGATCAGACTACACAAATTTTACTTACATTTGCAATGAGCTCACAACAATCCAATTTTCTAAAAGCAAGGTTTATAAATCAAATTTCCATTACATTATTCATATATTTAATTCCTATCCCATTGATCAAATTTCAACATAACAAAAAACTATAAAGAAAATGTAATAAATTCTATACCAAATTAAATCAAATTCACTTATTCCATTTTTATATTAAGTTTAATAAACCCAATAATTTAATCCTATAAATTTCAATAACTTAATTTAAATAAGTCAAAAGACTTAACTATAATATTTAATTTGATTTTGAAAAACCAATACAATTTTTATATATATACATACAAATATTTTTTCACTTTGATCTTTTACTATATATATATATTCCCAAGGGTTTTCTCAGTCGTAGAGGTTATGCAATTTTGGTTAGATTTCACCCCTACATTCTCCAAATAGTTTAAGAAGTCAACTATATCATTTCGAAGTTATAATAATATTAATAACAATAATAATACTAAGAATAATAATAATAAATACTATGGATCATTGGATAGCGAATATATTACATTCATTTCCTACAACAGATATAACAATACGGATTACATATACGGCATTAATATGCTTTAACTTATCCTGAAATTAAACACATATATGGAAAGCAATGGATTTTTTAAAAAGGCTTTAGAAACTTTCCAACAAAACAACTGTGAAGGCATAGACAAGAAACGCACACTGGCTGAGGAAAATGCCTCAAAGAGATATCGTCAGATGGAGTGCAATGATTGCAGGATATGTACAAAACGGACTTGCTCTGCAGGCTTTAGAAAATTTCAAGCAAAAGCGATTGGTAGCTTTTTTCTTTAAACCAGACTCTGAAAAGTGAACGATTTGATAAAATGCCTCTGAGAGTTGTCATCCTAGGTGCATGCCACCAAACAGGTTTAGTGGAAGAGAGCCTCAACTAATATAACCATTATTGGATTAAACCTACAGTAGATTATTATGTGGCATGTTTGATTAATATGCGACAATCGTGAAGACACCCTGAACTTTCATACGATGCTGGTTGACCCAACGAATGATGCCTGGGTGCTATCTTGGTGCTTGTTGATCACATATGAATATAGGCTTAGGAGTATTTACAGCAACACTGTCTTTTCATTTATTTAGATTCTAAAATTGGCATAACTTTTGTTCTTCTCACAAACGTCTATGCTGAAGTGGGCAGGTATGGTGCCAGTTAAATCTGTGGTGATTGAGTGGGATCACACCTGCATAACGTCTAAATTTATTTGTTGAAAAGGCTAAAGAAATGGTCAGGTAAATGCAATTGGCAGGTGTAAAGCTAATGCCTCAACCTTTGTCAGCCTGCTGCCAGCGTTTACTAAAAATGGGAGCTTTGGAGCAGGAAAATTTAAATCACATTTAATTGCAATATGCCTACAATTGATCATTATTGGACAGCAGGTGGTTGAACTTAAGCTCTCAATTTGTTGATAAGCCATGGCCACCCAGATGAGCAAAGAGAGAATGGTATGTTGTTCTTGCTACCCCCATGCACAATATGCATTTATGAACGTATTTACAATATACAAAATATGTACAGGTTGAAACTGTAAATAAGGTTTACACATTATGCACAAGATGAATGTATTAACTATTATAAGAGGATATTCATTGTATTCATAAGAATCCATAGGGGGTTCCACGTATACACCGATAGGAACAACCAAAAGTTTAGAAAATTTCCCGGCGTGAAGTTTTGTTTTTCTACGGCGTGAGACAATTTTTTTCTAAGCTCTATAATGTTCACCTATAAAAGCCTATCGGTTGATCAAGCATTTACTTCTATTTTTTATGAAGCACAAGAATGCGAGGAGATAGCTCATGAACTATTTGAAGAGTGCCTAGATAGATCATTTGTTACATAACAGATGAACATCCCAGAGAGGCAGTTTCAACAATTTTCCATATAATGAATGGATTGCCAACTCATTCGACATGTGGTGATCACAAAAATTAGAGATGCTGGGAAACGGAACGTCTTAACTAGCCGATGAGTTGTAATCAACCGGCTGGTCGACGTCAGGTACGGACCGACTAAACAGTGAAATAGAGGTCGACGGATGGTACGGCACAGATAGTCAGTAGTCGACGAACAATATCAGCCCTTAGATGCAGTCGACGCTTCCGTACAGTCGGTGAGTTACAACTCACCAGCTGTTTACGGCTGGCCCTGGGAAACAAGGGCTTGTTCATTTGCTAGATATGTCGTGATGGTAGAATGTGCACCATTAAGGGTTATTAGAGAAAAGGTGATAGAAACTTTCAAATAGAGTAATAGACGGATGGAAGCCAAAACATAACATTTCCAGCATTCACCCCTAAAGAACTGTGGTCCCGTGAAATGTAATGACTACAAGATATGCACACAATAGACTCATTGAAACAGATTAAGAAACTTTCAAATACACATGGAGGGAGTTAACCAGAAACCGCACCCTATGCCAACATTCTCTTTGTTTGAGCCAAAATCGGAAATTTTTTTGAACAGGGTACAAGAACAACCCATACAATCGAACAACCAGTGACTTACAATCGAACAACCAGTGACTTACAATCATGCCCAAACTGACCTTAATGACAGGGTACAAGACTGAATACTCATCCTCTTTGAGGATGGTGACATAGCTAGGGACCTTACGCTATCTCCGTTCAATGATTTTCATTAGTGTTAAGGCACACTCAAACCTGTCAATTTAGGTGGAGTCGATGCCTGATACTTGCAACCTGCAGCAAACAAAATGATCGAACAATAGATATATAATCTTACAGTCAAACACACCATGAAAGGGATTTGCAGCATGGCAGGGTACTCACGTATGAGTAATGTGACACTATCCCTTTCACCAAGGCATCAAACAAATAACCACATTACGAGTAACATACAGTTGCTTAACAATTAAGATAAAACAATCAGTTACTAACAGTGTCATCAAATGTCATCAGAGTAGTAATCTAACATCAACAGAGTATCATCAACTAAACATCATAACAGTAAATCCATCATCAAACAAGATATCATAATATCCAGACCTAATGTAACAGTTCTATCAGTCTAACAGAAAGCAAAAATGAGGGGCACTACACAAGGACAGTGAAGTCTTTTTGAACTTAGGAAAGTAGTTGCAGTGTTTACAAGATCTTGGAACTTATGTAAAACTTAGAACGTAGGAACTAGAAGTAACACTTCTCTTTCTAAAGGCAAAATTGCTTGCAATCTACTTGAGTTGGTAGGCTTTGATCTATGATAGAGGAGTGTCTTAACAACAGATAATTGTGCTTGTTCAACAGTAGTTTTGCTTCATTTGAATAGAGATCCTTTGGTGATATCTAAGGTTTAGCAAAATGGTAAACTAGCATATTTAACTGTGGGACGTAACAGTTAGTAGCATTACAAGCTTGATAAGAAACAACTACTTCAAACCCTAAGTCTATCAACTTATTTTGATGTCTTATGACCTAGTAATCCATTCAGGCAAGTTATTAATGACCACTAGTTTTAACCTTGAGTCCTCAGTAGTATTTCGATTATATTGAATATGATAGTCAAGTAACCTATGAATGGAAGAATCCTTTAGATTGCAGATAGCATTGTATGCAGTGATTCTAATGAGCGTTTAAATTAGAGTTATGCAAACTATGCTTTTAAACAATGTCTCACCTTTTTTTTCATATTAAGGAGTCGTCCTTAAAATAGATGTTTAGAAAGATTATTTTTCTCTACTTTAAAATTATTGAGCACATAGTGTTATGTAGGTAAACCTAGTTCTTTGATAGACTTAATATTTTAGAACATTGGTGGGTTTCCATTTCTTAGTGATATATACATGAATTTAAATCTAAAATTTTGGTACTAGTTATTCGATTATATCAAATATACGATGTCTAGATATTCAATTATATCGAATATACAATGATATTGATTCTATTGCAAGAATCTAGGTACCAAGATATAATATCATAAAATCGTTAGACATGCAATGATAACCATTACTATGATACTCAAGAATGTTAACCTTCTAGGTCAAATAATCGAACTTAGTCTAAGACTATTTAAGAATATGATAATGTTCTTTAAGAACATTTATGTATGAAGTATTACTTCGTTTATTATATTCATACATGCTATGAGATTTGAGATGCCAAGTAATCAAGGGAAGGTTAGAGGACATCGAGTTTATGATATATTATTATAATCTTTTTACTTTTGAAGAACAAAAGTCTATTTTTTTTAGCATTTCAAATGTGATGGGATAGAGAAATTAATCCCTGAGTTAGGTTCTTTAATAACATTGAGTTAGTCCATTGTTTATTATGGTCGATAGTTTATAGTTGAGAAAACCATAGATCAACAAACTATATTGTAGGAAAAATCTTCGGAGTGATTTTGATAATAAGAGATTTCCAGAAGAATTAGATAATTGTTGAAGCATAATAGTGCTCAACTTTTGACTCATTGAGTAGAGTGGTAGGGAGTCATCAACCCTGGTAATTACAAGTATGTAGTAAGGGACTCTTAGAATGGTTTCAAATGTCTAAACTTGCATATATATATAATATGTCCTAGATTAAGGATCAAACTATCAATCAAATTGACTAGAAAATTGAGTTTAGTCTAAACATTCCATGTCTAGAGTTATTAAGCAAACAAGTCAAACTATAGGATGTGATAGTCTCCAAGTCAAGTTAGAGGTGTGTGAACACATGACTACATTTATTGCAAATGTCCATTTATATTGAAACTTTAGCCAAAGTGATGCATTTGTCTCTACATGCATTAGTTAGTTCACCATGTCTAGATGGCATACCCTGTCAGAGTGATCATACTTAGCTAGAAGAATGTCTAGAGTTGTATAGTCGATTGAGTTATGTAAGACATGACACTAGAACTCAGATGGAAACTTGTTGGTTCTCTATGTCTATACTCTTTGAGAAGGGTAGGGCCACTTCCAAAAAGGAAGGTGTGTGAGGGACCGCCGGTCTATGGATGGAGGTAAAGTACTCAAATGATGCTCTCCCTCTATAGCAGAAGACTTGCCGAGACTTGAGTGACAGATACTGAGATTCCAGATGCAGTGTACTATATGAATGACTTATGATTGTCAAACGTATGTAAACTTGTTTATCTTGCTAAGTGTAAATATTTGTAAATGTAAAGTGAAATGATTTCACTATGAAATATCTTTGAATATGTATTTTATGATGTTTCAAAGTCGAATAATATTTAGAAAATATATTCATTTAATTTTATGTGATTATGGAAATGTTTAAAAAAAATCTCTTTCATGATTATCATGTTCATTTACTTTCTTAGAAAATTGTGTGTGTAATTCCTAGTAATATAAGATGGTATGTTACACTTGTGAGCACAAAGAGGCTCTTATGGTACAAGATGGCTATGGAGATCAACACCTAGCATATATTTCACTATGTTGAGAAACCCTTATGATTCTTGCAATGTATACAACAAGTGGGAGATTGTTAAGACTATGTTGTACACCTTGCAATTCAACATTTAGTTGAATTATTTAATATTTGTAAATATTGTAAATAATGTATCCACATGGAAAATGGTGCCTCATTTGGAATGAATATTGAGATTCATTAGTTGGAACTCTCATTATGTGTCATTTGAGTTATGATGGTTGTAATAAGTCATTCGATAGTGGGTTACTATGTGGACTTTGACTAGCACCTTTGGCTGACTATTTTTAGCTAGTTGTAAGAGGTGTGTAAGATTGATTGTTGCACCCATATGGAGCACCTGGGGGCTAATTTGACCCTTGTTGATCTTTGACATCAAATGGTCAACTAGGGAGTTACATTGTATTCTAGGAGGAGTTACTTTTGGAGGAAGGTACATGGATTCAGTTGGACTAAGACTTGGCTCATGTTTTTGAGTTGATGGTTTTGGTAGACCATTCATGGTTTCCTAGGTCTCCTTGGTATATATTGAGGGATTGAGATGGAGATTATATGGTCAATTTTCTGTTGGGTTATCTTGTTGGAATTCCTCTAAATATAGAGTGTAGATCTCCATTGAAGAATTACAACTCAGTGTATTGTAACCTATTTTGAAGATTAATACATTTTGGATGTGCTTTAGAGTTTGGGTTTTTACCTTATGAGGGTTTTCCTTGGGCATATCTTTTGTTCTCTTTATTTCTCTTTTATATTTCTCTTGTGTTGTTTCTCTGCTAAAATTATTGTAGATATGGTTTATTTGCATCGTTCTCCTCTTTAGATTGTGTAGGAATTAGTTGTACTTTCTTTGAGGCATTAACAACAATATCAAAGAACCCTATGGAGATAGGTTGCAAGCCTTCAGAGGTAGGTTTAGGGATGAATTAGGGAGAGGCACCATTAGATCAAGTGGTTGGACATGATAATTGGGTAGATTGTGACCTAAGTATAGAAGAGATATATCATGTGTGTGATTCAAGTATAGATGTAGTATGATGTGAAATGTAAAAGTAAATAACAAAACTAACATCCATATGTCATGTGATATGAAATTTGTGTGGCTGGGTAGGTGATGACCATGACAAAAATGGATTGCCTTACACAAGAGGTGACGACAATACCAATCGACTAAATAGAGAGAGATTACGTGCATGCCCATTAATTTGCTCCACTTTTTAATTCTACTAGTTAGACATAGATAACATATGTGTCAGACAAATGTGGAGTGCACAAAGCTACAAATGCAGAGAGATATCATACATGAGGAGAGGGATAGGACACAAATATAGTTAAGTGCAACACAAGATAGAGTGGTCATGCTTGCACTTGGAGGAAATACAACAATGGCCATGCTAATACAATAGTCAACAACCTCACAAGTGGATACTTAAGCAAGATAGTTGGAGAAGTAAATTTGTTGAAGGAGATTGGGAAACTCTAAGGGATGGTGATAGTTACCAATATTCAATCATAGGAGAGATCAAGATCGTGATCAAGGATTGGGACTAGAGAGAGCATTAGGAGTGAGGTAGAAGAGTGGTCCTCAAGACAACCTCCCCCTAAGTGATATGCATTTGGATATTATGATTGTAATCATGTTGGGCACTTGATATATGTAATGTGGCTTTCCTATATTGGCTTATACCATGGATGATTTCCTTATTTATGGTTTGTATATCTTTCATGTTTTTGTATGCTCATATGTGCATGTAAATTGTATAACACTAATAATGAATACACACTAATAGACAGGTGGGTGACATCACAATAGTGTGTCCCACTTTTTGGCCAAAGTGGGATGCTTAAAATAAACATTTTTAGCATTTTCAATTTGTGTCAATTATAGTGAACAAATGGTCAATAATTTAAGGATGATGTAAACTAATGAGTTGTGTAATTTTCTATGTAGATTCAAGATATATATTTTTATATTTTTAAAATAATTATTTCTATCATTTTTTAATTTTATTTTTTAATCAATTTTTTATTTTTTCTATTATTTTTAGAGTGACATTATTCCATAATGCATAACTTCCACTACAATTTTTTTTCCATGATTTATTAAAATTAGACCATTAACTCCACTATCTAGTGCATGAATATTTTTTGGTAATTTTTTTATCAAATATTTTATTTATTATTATTTTTTGAAGTAGTACTAATAAAAATTTCTGACGTATTTTATTCCATAGCACATTTCTCTTAGCATATATATCAAAATTATTTTTTTCCTTTTTCATTTAAATAAGGACATCTATGTGTAGTGCAGTGCATTTTTTTGAGATTTTTCTAACAATGTTTATTATTTTTCCTAGTGTATTATTTTTCCTAGTGTCTTGAGTACACTTGTCATTATTTTTTTATAATAGACCTATATCCATTGTAAAAAAAAATTAAAATATAATATAAAAAAAAATACTAGATATTATAATTTTTGGAAAGGTAATACTAAGGGGTACATACAAAATTAAATTTCCAAATGACTTCATTTGATCCCCCAAAAAGTGAAGAAAATTTAGTTTTTTCTCAGCATTTTTATAGGTACGGAGGAGACTCCGTTGAGGGTTTGATTTAAGCTTAGGGGAGTTCTATCCAAGGGGATTTGATCTAAGGAGGTTTGATATAACCCTTCAATGAAAACCCCTTAAATGGAACACATCTAGGCTTAAATCATTAATTTTTCTAAAAAATATGTAATTTCAATCACTATAAGATGAATCAATCAATTCACTAAAAAAATCTCACAATCATAAAGAAAGTCAATTGTAATATCTATATGAATGAATGAACAAAATGTTTCACTAAATCTTGAAATAGTATGAATCATAGATACTAAATGTTGTTTACCATTCAATTTTTGTTCTTTTAATCATGTCTTCATATCCTTAGACATATAACCAATACCACAATGTTCTTTGTTTTCCAAAAAATCTAATGGCTCAAGTATACTCTATTCATGTCATCCAAGTTATTTTCCTTTACAAACTAATTCTTACATAATATTGAATCCAAGACCATATAACTAACCAAATGGTATAAATGACGAAAATGAATAAATAGTAGAAGTACTATTGTGCGAATCATTGTCACACACACAATCTAACTTATCATCCTTAAGATCATGCTATTATTGAGGTGGTCACCCATATATAGATGGATCCATGTAGAGAATATGAATCTTATAGACTATAGGATCAATCCAATACTCTCCTACATCATAGGGTATAAAGTCCAATGTACCCCAATCATCACTAAATAAAGCACTACAATTCTATGGGGATTTTTCCTTTATAGGTTCATCTTTGATTGGTTGATTTTATGTAATAAATTTTTTAGCCATCAATCATTTGGAAAAGACTAAATGGTCAAGGATCTGCTAACATTTAACATTTTTACCATTATGCCAAAATTCAACACATCAATCTAATGTCAAAGAAACAACTTTCATAACATGTAACCATGGATGCCCTAATAACATATTATAAGACAATCATGTCTAAGCATCACATGGAACAATGTAACTAAAGTGGGTTGGTTGTGATAGGAATAATAATAGTAGCCAAAGAATGTCTACCAACATTGTCAAATCCTCTAATAATAATATTTGATTTTTACAACTTTGACATGTCAACATTCAACTTTTGCAAACAATCCTCACTATAGATATTCAAAACTAGATCCATTATCAACCAAGAAACATTTTATGTTCAACTCACCATATCTCACTACAATGTATAATGCTCATTAATAACTAACTCAAGTGGGAGATCTATGTAATCAAATGAATTAACATGATGTTCCTTATGACCAATAGATTTTATCAAAGAAGTCACTAGTTTTGGAGTAGTATCAGGATTTAATTGAATCTTTTCTAAATATTTGTATATGAGATCCTTATTTAAAAGGTGAAGCACACAGTAAATCCCAAAGAGATATCTTGCATATTTTGAAGTTACTCAATAATATTATATTCCTTATGTACCTTGGATGTAAGATTAGGTTCAGGAGGAATTTTAACTATAGTAGATGGAAACAGTAGATGCTAAGATGAACATTCTAACCTATAGCCATCCTATGATATGTATGTCCCACTATATGATATCTTTGTGAAGTAGTTTAAAAATAAAAAGTAGGTATATTCCTAGGAGGAGAAGGCTTAGTGTGAAAGGTAGGATGTGAAAATATATAATCCATATTGATAGTAGATGAAGAGGGTGGGAATCGTCTAGAGATAGACCATGAGAAGGCTAAACTAATACCACACTATCCTCAAGCACACTATGACAAGAGAAAATAGAAATAGAAGCATATGTCAAGTAAATGAATTATAGAATAAACAAGATGAATAAAATTGTTACAATACTCTACCACTCAAATAAAATATAAATTCACTAATCAATAAGATATCATCATCATCAAAATACTCATAATTAGCAAGCAAAAAGAACAAGTAGGGATGCATTAGTAATACCATCTAAATCATCATGTAATAATTCCTCACTAAGAGAAATAATACCATCATTAATGTATCACTAGGTAACATATTTATATGAATATCTATATAACTATCATGAGATGTAAAAGAATTATCATCAAAACATATCATCATGAATAACTAATGAAGAAGAAAACACATTACAATCCATATCATCAATAGAAGGTAGGCCACCTCATCCATATTAATCATACAAGGGATATCATCATCCTAAATTAAAGCATGTAATGTCCCCATTTTTGGCCTAAGTGTATTTGGTTGAGCTAGGTGGGAAAAATGAATGTTGTCAAGGTTTGAAAAGAGAATATTGATCAACTAAATAAAATAATATTAATTTTAGCTAAGTGGTATTTTATAATATTTTTTAAAGCCAAAATAATGTTATTTTCAGTCAAGGCAAATTGAAGGATGGAAAGAATAAAAGTTGGACAAATTAAAGTTTGGGATTGGGAACATTGGAGGAGTTTATAATATATAAATTATTATATTTTATTTTATTATTTTATCCCAAGAGAATGATGCCAAGAAGAAAAAAGAAGAAAATAAAATATATAGTATTTTGTTATATTTTATTATGCCAAGGGAAAAGTAACACCTTCATGGAGAGGAAGAAATAATTAAAATATATTATTTTATTGCCAAGAAATTGACGCCCAAGGAGAGGGTTAAAAAATAATAATAAAATATTATTTTCTCCAAGAAAAAAATTGGCGATTAGGGAGGTGAGATAAATAATAAAATATTAAATATTTTATTGCTTTGATGGGTATCCAAATTGGAGGGATAAGGGAGAGATAAAAAAAAAATCCAAGGTAAATTGGTGCCTAGGGAGAAAAGGAGGAAAAATAATAATAAAATAATATTATTTTATTATTTCATAGATTGGCGTCCAAGGTGGATAAGGAGAAATCATTTAATAAAAGCAAATTAAAGATTTGATTTTCGTGGTGGATGTGAAAATTGCTTATATTTTGCATAATTGGACCTTCCTTGGAGAAAAGTATAAAAAAAGTCATTGGTATCATTCTACACATCTTTTGCTTATGGTAAACTTTGTTTTTTGCATATTGCTCTTGGTTGAAAGTGAATTTCAATTGAATCAAGGTGGTGTTCCCTTGATAATTTGTGGTTTGGAGATGATCCCAATCCACCGTGTGAGGTGAATTCATATTGGAATTCATCATTGGGCTTCATTGGTGATTTGTGATGGTACTTTGATTTCATTCAAGCTAGGGTTTGGCAAGGATTTGCATTTTCAGCTAGCTATGGAGATTCATATTCAGATTTGAGTTGGATTTTGATATATTTTCATCGACAATTACATTTAGAGGGTTTGTGTGGTGATCACTTGGCAAAGGAGAAGAGTTTTTGGCACTTTCTATCACCATTGCGTGTCTGATTTTTGTAACAGCAGTCAATAATAGTCATTTCATATTCGGATCAGAGGATAATTGAGCTTCTTTTGATCATATTTGGCACTTAGGATCAAATTGCACCACTTGGGCATGTTGGCACTTCATCTAGGAGACATAATTTTGATATTTTGGCATCATACAGGTTGTTGGGATTGCATATCAGATTGTTGGTCAGTTGTTACAAGCTATTTTCAGTCATCTTTTGTTGGGTACTTCATTGCCATTTGATAGAGCTTCATCTTCAATACATGCAGCTAGGGTTTGGACATGTAATTTGGCACATTTAGATGTATTTGAAGGACTGAATTCCAAATTAGACTTGGCTGATTGTACTGTTTAGCCCTCATTGTTTGTAAACATCTTTCAAAATCAATAAAGAAGAGAGCCTATCATTGCCAAGTATGTTCACTTGTGTTTTGTGTTGGTATTGGTTCCATTAGTAAGTTGATTATTTGATTTTTACTTATCATATGGTGTTATTTTATTGTTATATTGGAACCTTTCCATCTACACTACTTTCCAAACATATTGTTGAAAACAAAATTTGAAAATCATAAGTGAATTGCAAGAAAAATAAATCAGAAAATTTAGATTAGCAAGGTAAAAAATTTAGTTAGAACTATTGAGGGTTCTTACAAAGCATATGAAGGAAAAGTATTCAAAGGTAAAACCATCATGTTCATCACTCTCACCAGTTATATTGAAGATAGTAGGGGTTTGCCCAAAGAAATCTCCAACCCCTTTCCTATTCATTAGGAGGTAGTTCATAATAGCATAAGAACCAAGGTGGGTGTATGTAAGTTATGAAAAAGAATGTAGAGAAGGTAGGGTGGGCAGTTGGTTAGATCTAGTACGGATCATAGATGGATGAATTAGTTGACCTCTTTTTCATCTATTTTATAGCTAATTCAAAGTACCGGGATGGAAAAACTTACTATAGGTCAGGGCAACAAATGCAATGAAATATTTACATTAATATAATAATATTAATATAGGAGTTATATATTCATTTGTCACCTAGCAACTCCATTATTTTTAATATATTTATATATATTAACTCTTTCTCCCCCATGTGGTGGTCATTCTCCTAGGTGGATTTCCATCCATTATAATAGGAGGTGGCTAATGTCTAGCCACCCTATGATCGAGAGAGTCTGATTATCATGATAGAAAGGAAGAGCCAAATGTTCCATATCAAGATATAGTGTCTAGCATAGAACATGTTGCCCCATGATCACTAATAGTAGTTCCATAGCTACTAATGTGTAATATAGCATTCACATGGAACCATCTACAATATTTGGCACTCAAATGGAACATCATATTGGTAAATGTCTTGATGTCCAGTTCATATACAAAATTTTCCCTTGGGATACCAACCCTTTCTAGGTTACGAAGGTACTAATCAAATAGTTGATCTAGTTTATAACTCATTTTCTCTAGGTGTGGAGGACCATCTTCTAGATATTTTTGGTGATCATGATACTAAAGAAATAATATCCAAATCATTGTCTATGGATATAAGACTAATTTGGAATCCTAAAAGTCAACTAGAATTAAGTGAAATCCACTATTTTTCTAGGGAAAAGGTAGAAAGAAATACTAAAAAAATTACACTACAAAAGGGCATATGACTAAAAAAGTTGGTTATCATAGTAGATAGAGTAAATATAAAAATATTACAAAATTATGAAGGGATATTATATTAATGTAAATATCTCATAGCTAATTCACATTTTCAAACTATAGCTAATTCACTCCATCCCAATCGGTTACCAATTACATTTTATATCTAATTCAAAGTACCAAGATGGAAAGACTTACTATAGGTCAGGGAAATAGATGCAATGCAAGATGAATGAAGCCTAGATTGGTTCTATTTGTGTTGTGTAGGAGTGGCCCTTTTCCTTATTGTAAATAGTGAAGTGAATTTGTCTATCTCTAGTCCAGTAGTGATCTAATCTCTAGTATTTTCTCCCATAGTAGAATTCACACAACACTCAACAAGTTCCAATTCAACATTCTATCTCCTATCCAAGGAGGTAGGTGAAGCCCATATATGTTTCATCTATTTGAGTTTAGTAGAGATCATTTCATTCAAGAAAGAAAATCTAACCTTACCTTCACCATTTATAGTGAAGGTATGATAAAAATGAATCTATTGAATAAGTGTCGCGAGTGTATCCAAGAGAAAAGGAAAATCACTAACCAAATCTATGTAGGAGGGAAAAACATAGACATGAAAGAAAAAAATGCCTCCATAGAAAGCACATCCTCATCCATTACATAGACATAAGAACATCGAGGATGAAATGATTAGATGCCACCAAATGTAAGATCATATAAAAATCACCAAGGCATGGATGGATATCAACAAAAGATAATGATTTGTGAGAATCTATTGTGAATGATGTATCAACAAAACACAATCCAATGATGGGTGGGAGAGATCAAAGAGAGATGAAACAATACAAGCCTAAACCCTAATAAAGATAAGTTAGTGATATAAGAATAAGGGTATGTCCAAACCCTAATCATATTTGATATAACAATAAATGCAATAAAAAAATCAAATCTAAAAACCCTAATAAAAGAAGGATAAATCCTAAGGGAAAAACCATAGGTCATGTAGGAATGTTGGGTTTGCCATAAAATGTAGATGAATAAATAGCTTTCCCTACAATTTTACCTAGAAGAATTAATTAACATTAACCATGCTAAGATTTTAGAGCTAATTAATAAGTGGAAAAGAAAAAAATAGTGTATTTAATGTGGGAAATAAATAAATAAAAGGTACTTAGCTCTCAATTTTATGAAGAAACAATTGTTGCAAATGTGACAAAAGGATGCCATTATACTAGGAAATCTAGATTTGTCATACAACCTCAAAACAAGTTTTTTTTGTAAATTGTCAGGTTCAAGGTGTGCCTATGGATCTATTATTTGTGTCCATCGAAGTAAGATTCACACCTTAAAAAGTGAACATAATATGCAGATCTAAAATTCACCTATGGAAATGTCTTAGCAAAATTTTGCAAGTTGGAAAATATTCACCTTAGTCTGATATATCTACATCTAGGAAGATGGTGTTGTGAGACATTTTTGGAAACTTGGTAGGCAAGGATTTGTTCTCCTTTAAAGGAAAATTATAGAAATATAAACCATTTCCATATAACCCTCATGAGAGAAAAATATGCAAAACAAGTATTCAAAATCCAAAATGCAAAAGAATAACAAACATACCACAAGATAACACCAGATGTATCCTAGGAAAACCCTCTCAATGGAAAAACGCAACCTCCAAAAGCACTCACACACCTAATGTATTATCTCAAGATCAAGATTACAATACACTTACATAGTCTTTATACAAATCTTTTGAAGCATCAATCACCTTAGTTGCATTCATCCATGTGATCAAGAAAATGAGAACCATGTAGCCACACATCCCAATCCATGCTTCCACATATGCAACCTACAAGAAATGCTCAATCCAACCTTATCCAACAAGCTAAAGGTCATGCAAGCGAACCTCAACAACTACTCATTTGCTTGATTTTATAGAGATAATCTTGCACAATACCACTAAGTGGTATTACATAAACCATGTGCCTCAAAACCATGAGCTCACTAAACCATGACCCCCAAATTAGATATTTGGTACTAAGATTTCCCAATAATAAATATTTTACCAATGTGATACCCACATTAAATATTTATCCCAATGTCACATACAACATAAAGTGTCCCCAATAATGTCTAACCCATTGTAATGTCCACATCTCTGATATGCACCACAATTATATATTTGTTTTTATATTTTTGGCATTATTATTTTATTATGTAAGTTGTACAACACACCTTTCCCAACATTCTCCCACTTGTTGTATACATTTCATGAGGGGCCAATAGTAAACTCAAACATCAAGGGAGCAATCCGTATAGCCAACATGTACCATCAAAACATCTACGTGCTCCATGTGCTCAATCAAGATACTTGCAACAACAACCAAGGTGACCACCATCTCAAACAAGAACTCCCTTATCCTCCATCATGGCAATGTACAAAAGATAAGATTGTATCCAAAATATATGCCACACTAAATGTCATATAGAAGCATGAATCCTACCTCAACTCGATACTTGAACACAAACACCAAATCTAATGGTACAACAAATAGGCATAAGTAGCTGCTAACAACTCATCAACATAGCGAGGATAACAACCACAACTAGTTTCTAACACATCCAACTAACCATACCTCCAAACCAAGGTATACTCATCATCATAGGTGGACATTATTCCATCAACATATCCAAACCAATCCACAATTACAAGTCCTTGTATATACAATATCCTACACAAAGGAGTCCTCCAAGGTAACAGCACATAAACATGTGACAAAAAATCTGAAGACCGACATCATAGTATAATGAGAACATCCAACAAAGGACACATATACATCCCAAAACTCCCACTACATGGGTAATGTCAAATTTGAAAATGATCAAAGCATCCAAAATCCCACCTATAGCATTTTCACACAAAATGGTATGGCTAATTTCATCAATATCAAGTAGTACCAAAGAACATAAAAAATGATCTACAAACCTACAAACTAAACCATTGAAACATAACACTTTCACCAGTAGTCTCCATAACTCTCCCAAGTTCTCCATATCATAGGATAAATAGATTAAAGAGCCTCCATACTATTACTAAAAAATAATTAAGTAAAATAATAGTAAATGACCAAAAACATAGTGACCACAATAACTCCATGCACAAACCTCAGGAAGACACAATAGACCATCAAGAGAGGACACCTACAAATCAAACCCATGTAGCATATCAATATACCAACACCTCTAAGTGCTCTACCTATGACAAGTAAGATCTCCTTCCCAAAACCCAAAATAGAAAAACCTCCTCAACATCCAATCGTTCAACTCCAAGGTTAAACATATCATATATCAATAAATTAGAAAGGTTTTAAGCCTCTCAGATCAAAGGAAGATCAAACCAAACATCAATTCCCAAAACTATGGAAAAATCCCAAAACCATCCTTTGCACTCCTCAAAATTGTCTTCATAACAAACTTATATGCATAAGGAGACAAAGGAAATGAAACCATGCCAAGTAATCCTCAAATAAGTCCTTCAGTACTAACATGCATAGCTCAAGACTTGTTCCAATGAGAAGACAAAGCACAAAACAAAATACATATGAAAACAAGATGAGCAATACATATCAGATGATTCGCCATTGAGTGGACTGAGAATGTGGAATGAGATTGCTCCTTCTAAATTACACCAAGTCCACATATTTTTTTAGTGCCAAATCTTCCCCAATTGGCAAATAGTTCAAGCTATAAAGGGGACTAAATCACTCAATTTTTACAAAAAAATAATTTAGTCTTAGTTAATTTTCCTAAGCATTATTTTTTAAACTAATAAGTTGAATTATTTTGCCAAGTAAATGATGCATCATTAGAGTTGATTTGCCAGTAGTTTATAATATGATTACAAATCTTATATTTGCCACTAATATTATATTCCTACCATTACTTTTGGGATAATATCACCATTACTAATAAATTATTATGTACTTTTAGGGCTATTTTCGCTTTTAATATGGATTTTATTTGTTACCGTTGATTATGACTTTAATCTGATTGCTCTTGTTTAATTCCACGGGACTATAAGCACATGAATTTTAAAAGGCTTGTTGAGCCCCATAATTTCTTTTGGGGCTCAGCAAGCCTTTTAAAACGCATGTGCTTATAGTCTATGGAAATAAATAAGAGCCATCAAATCAAAGTTATAATCAATGGTAACAAATAATTGAATCAAAAAATGTGTGATTAAGTCAAAATATAAGGTGCATAATCACTCCTTTTTAGTTTGATTTTTAAAGTAAGATATTTTTAAAATGTTTAGTTTGTGTGTGCTTAAATACATTCCTAATAGTGGATTTATGCTTGGTGGTGAGGGGCTATTCCCCTTGACCCTGCCTATATCATGACAGGAGTGCATCAAGGTCGTTGTCCTTGGACCCCTCAAGGGGGTGTTACCCCCTCGACCCCCAAAAGGGGTTCTACCCCTTGACCCTATCTGTGGCTATTGCCTCCAAGCCTTTGCCTCAATATTACAAAAAATAAAAGAATATATGGGGGGATTGCATCGACCAACTATGCAAATATTTAAAGGAAGGATTCTCCATTGTATTAATTTCTTTAGGGATTATTTTCTAGAATTCACAATTGTAATTTATTTTTTTAGTGAGTATTTGCTAAGATTCGCCAAGATTTTATAATTTTTAATAATGCGCACAAATTCGACAGGAAAATTAATATTTTTTTCAAAAAAAAGGAAAGATTCACAAGGAAAATTAAACCACTTAGCTAGGATTCTCTAGGATTTCATCATTTTTGGGTGGTCTTTTCTTAAAGTTATCACTAACCAAGTCATCATGACTCTCTCCATGAACAATCTCCTCATCGGGTCCATGTTGAACTCACATCCAACTCTAGGTGTAGGCTCCTCAATCTTCATGTTAAAACCTCATCAAAGAGTAACCATCTCAACACACAATCTCCAAGAAATAAGAGATCTCTAGCTTCACCCAAGTCTATCCATTATCCATGAGCATCCAACTGATCATCCCCTACCAAATAAATTCCAATTGCAACACCGCAATACCTAGAAGTTCCAAGGAAAAATTATCATTGCACTCAATATTAGAAGAGTATCAAAAATCACCGCCAAAGCTCCAAATGCATAATCAAGAAATTGTCATGATGTCATGATCTACATCTCCTTAAAAGAAGATCATATGTCTCTAATGCACATAGTTTCTCCCAGGAGCACCTGAATCATGCCAAAACTCTAATCGGTAATCAAGAGTCCACCATGGCACAATAACATCCATCCTCTAAACCAATGATCACCTGTCAAATTGACAAATCATAACTAACACCTCAACCAAAGACTCTATTATCACATGGAATTGCACCCTGCTTGAAGCCTGTTCAAGCATTCTAATGACACAATGGAACTGATCCTAGGTGTGGGACCTTACAGTTGAGATCGGACCTCCAGAGAAGGCTGGTTCCTCTTTCTAATCTTAAGGCTCAGAGAATTAAACTAAATCTAATGCTAATGACCATTAGGGGAAAAAGGATAGAGGGAATGCAGAAGGGAAAACAGGTGATGCACCAGATTTAATATGTTAAGTTAGAGCTGACATAACATAGTAATGATTTAAAGGCTGAATAGACTAACACAGACTCATTTGTTCTCTATCAAAGGTCAAAATAGAATATTAAAACCTATAAAGGGACCATTTTATCCACAAGATAAGTGAAAAGCATTCAAACAGACACAGTGAAAGAGAAATGAGGGAGGCAGAATCAGTTGCTTCATTAATCATAGAGGCTAAATAGCCATTAAAAGATAGGACAGATAAATACAGATTAAGGAGACATAGAATGATAGCTTTCCCCTCATAGTTGAACTAAAATGAAGATAGAGAGGTCTAGAAGAGGGCACAGTCGATCAGATTCATGTGGTTCTGGGAAATATCATGAGGTCAAGATCAAGCATGAAGCACTCTAGTTTGAATAATAACCCAGTGACCAGCCAACTATTTTTTACATCTTAATTTCATGTATATATAGCATTTTTAGTTCATCCTGCAGCTATAAGCGCAACTCTGGGCGTTGAAAATTGGCCCATGAATTCAGCCTAGTCACCCATTTAACTTGGCTCAAAAGCCTATCAGGAAATCGGTGGGCTTTAAGGAATTTCCATGTTGCATTTAATTTGGCGTGTTGAAGAATCCGCAGTCTAGAAGGCCACCCATATCCTGTGCACTAATTTGTCCTTAGAACTTGGACCTATAGAAGCATGGTTTGTAGAGGGTACTTCATTCTCCTCATTCATTTCTAGTCCTTGCGCATTGAATCCTTCCACTATTTCATCTACCTAGAACCTTGACCTGCAACAATGGCGTCACCTAGAAGCGCGTCTTAAGGCACCCATAAAATTCATGCCTTTTAAAAGCCTTTTACAATACTTTAAAATATTTTAAAGCATTACATTATACTACATGCTTTAATTTTCACATTGATCTTCACTTTTTGGCTTTTATTTTGCCTTATCGGCAAAATCTTCATTTTGCAAACCATTTAACTTTTGCTTTTGCCTTATCGGAAAAATCTCCCTTTTGAGAACTTTTCTTATCTCTCTTTAGTTGGCGATTTCTTCATTTTCAGAACCTTCTTTGCTTCTATCCTCCATTTTGCCTTATTGGCAAAATCTATGTTTGATGAACCTGGATCTCTTCCTTTCTCTCTTTCACCTTATCGGTGAATTTGCCCCATGCCGAACTCTCTATTTGCCCCTTGGTCGACAAAGTTTCACTTTGGCAAACCATCCCTTCCTTTAGCTCATCGGGCCTCTTGGTCTTCCACACCTTATCAATGAATTTGAAAAATCATGAACTTGTTGGCGAGTCCTCCCTTTTGTTGATTCCCTAACCTCCAAACAAGCTCCTTTGTCAGCGATTCACCTTATTGGTAAACTTTAGAAAGTTCAAACTATTTAGCAAGTTTTCCCTTTTGTTGATTTCCCATCTTTCTGCCCTTCATTACCTTTTCGCCTTATCGGTGAATTTTCTCAATTTCGTGAACTTCTTGTCATGCCCGCATTTCCCATGCGGTCACGACACACAAACACGCGTGTCATGCCCACATTTGCCATGTGGTCATGACACGAACTACGAAAAAAAATTTCTCCCTACCCTAAGAACCACCTCGCACGCGCTTGCGTGCTCGGTGGCAATATGCCAGGGGCATAAACATGACAACACAATCGATGAAGGTGAAGACCGACAAGGGAGTATGCGACAAGTAAGATGTCGCTTATAGGGTTAGACTAGATAAACCTAAACCCTAATTAAAACTTGAACTGACAAGTGATCGATTAAGATGACATAATTTGACTATCAACGGGTAAAAAGATTCTGTTATGATTAATACACTCGCTCAGTATTATAATTTGTGGTAAATGGATCAACTCCGATTCCCAAATTTATTCTACATTTTTGAATATGGGAAAAAACAATGTTTAGCCTTCCCTATTAATTTAATTGTGGTTATATATTATTGGCAGGAATTTATAACTCTTGCTAATCATTCCAAAAGGCTTTTTTTTTTTTTTTGAATCTAGTGATCGATAACGAGAGATGAATATTTATATTATGCAAATAATTACACCAATCAAGTATAATCACCATTTAAATGAAATTACATATCTGTTAACAACAATATTATATATACATATATATATTTATATATAAATGTATACATATATATATATATAAATAAATTTATATATATCCTCATTTGTCCTGATATTATAAAAAAAATATAAAAAAGATACGATTCACCTATTTTAATACTATATATATATATATATTTAAATCATTTGTTTTAATATAAAATAATAAGTCTCTCCTTAGATATATTCCAAGAGAATATAACAAAACAATAAAAGAAATGAGCTTTAAAAGCAAATAACATTTAAAACCCATCCCTTCACATAATCCTATAAAAAAAAAACCCTAATTTTAAAATACATCAAGTTATAGAAAGATAACCCTAAGCATATTTAAAAATTAGCCTCTAAAACAAACTAGCTGCCCTAATTTAAAATAACACTTATGTTTTTATGTGAGAACCCTAATCTTCTTTTAACATTTCCTTTTTCTCTTGTTGCCCTAATACACTTTCTCAATCCATTTTGCCCTAAACTCCATTTTTTTTTTATTTCATTCTCATGTGTGTGTGCCCTAAAATTTATTTTGTGCAGGTTGCAAGTGGCCAAAGGGGCCGACAAAGGTGGAGTGCTGTGATGGCGGAGGGCATAGTAGCTGGGTGGTGTACGGTGCGCAGGAAAGGGAGGAGGCTGTGAGGTGGGCGGCAGAGGAAGTTAATGGAGGGTCGGCGCATACAGTAATGGCTACGGGGAGGTTAGGTGGTCGCTGCGGTCTAAAGGCCGCGGGGCCAGTGGTGGCTTTGGTGGTTAAGGGGTGTGGGAGGGGGCCAAGCCCCCACCCACACCCCCTGTAATAAACCGCAGGTGGTATGGGTGGCAGCGGCTGTCATGGCCGCCATCCCCCCATACCCCCTCTCCTTAATTTTTTTTTTTTTGTAAATTTTTAAAATGTATAAATTCTTTAAAATTTATAAGATGAAACCCTCGCCCTTTAACAGCAATATTAGTATTTCGAAGTATTAAATATATATATTTATATATTAAGTATATATATATATATGTATACCTATATATATATTTAGATATTAAATATATATGTGTGTATATATATATATGAATATATATCTATTTCCATTGTTATATATCTATATTTTTTTTGTCTAATACATGTAGAGAGAAATTTAATATCATAATACAGAATTCTCATTTTCATACAGGCTTAATTTCTAATGAAATACAGCTATTCTTTATGTAAACATATATTTATATTTTTTTTGTCCAATACATGTAGAGAGAAATTTAATATCATAATACAGAATTCTCATTTTCATACAGGCTTAATTTCTAATAAATATAGCTAATCTTTATAGAATATAGGGGGAATCTTCAAGGTCCCTGAATATAATTATCTCTTCAAATCTAAATTACAAATCAGTGTTTCCTTTTTAATACAAAAGCATTTAACTTAATAGAATAAGGAGATATTGAATTCTGGTTGTATCAAATGCAAGCTTGCATACATATAGAGGAATGCATCTATTTTCCCTAATTTCAAATCTGTAACTTCAAGTATCTCACAATACAGGGGCATTATTTCCATGTGTCTTGTGATGAAATAATTGTTACAAATCAAGTTAAAAGCAACCTCCAAACCACCACTTTACAACTAGGAAAATAGACAGCTTCAATAGAATAAAACGGAAGTTTACATTACACAAATTCACATCTCCACAAGATAAAGAAGTATCAGCATTAAATAACCAGGAATTACAATTCTTTTCTTTCATTTACATCAAAATCTAATCAGTGACTTTATTTCTCATATATAAATCCTTTCTTTTATCTTTTGTAGAACAATGGCAGAAAGTTTTTTTATATTTATTTCCCATGCATTTTCTCCACACAAAGCTAACTTTATAATAAATGAATGAAACTATTTTTAACCTCATTAACACAAGTTGCACAGGATAAACATTTACAGCCAACTATATGGCAAATAACTTGACAGTTTTCTTCCACAAATCACATTACAACAAGGCCACAATGGCCATGACTACAACAGCCATAATAACACTACAAGCCACACAAGAGGAGCTCCCATCCATTTTTCTTCTTCACTTGTAAATCTACACTTGAACACAACAACAAGACACAAAACCAGTCACTAAGAAAGGAAAGCTCTCCTCCCTGCCATAGACCTGCAAGTGGGTCACCCCTGAGCTAGGGAGGTAGGGGATTTCACACAGGTGTATCAATCCACAACTTATCATTCACATTAACACAAAATCAAACAACCCCATAGGTCTAACACATAACTATACTCATAAAGATGAGTTCGGTGAGGGTAGGGAATAGACCTCTCAACTTAAAGGGGCTCCCAAATGATAAAGAAATTCTCAACACATGGCCTCAAGCCAAAATTTCCCAAACACCACAACCACAAGAATCACAACAAATTGCATGGCACTCTTGCCTTTCAGATATCTCCTCCTCAAATGGTGATAAGCCCTCAAGGCATAAACACATAAACACTTTCTATGGGAGACCCCCCAAGGATTGTTCCTCTCCCCTACCCATACAAGTTGAGCATTTCCTCCTTTGGAGGTTCTCTCACCATAACACCCACCCCAACATCAAATGCAAAACAACACAATGCAAACAAACATACAACCAAAATTCAAACATGGATCATCATATAAACAAAGCAAGAAATAGGTTAAGAGCCTACCTTCAAGGTCTTGACAATGGATGTAGAAGTTGGTGAAGAGCTCCAAGTCTTCCCAAGCCTTCCACCCTTTCAGATTTTCTCCCCAACCTTCTCTAACTCCCCCAAACTAGTAAGGAAATCCCAAAATTTGCAAGAAGTCTCTAAAAATGCAAGGAAAAAGAATAGGATAGAAGAACCCCCACTCCTCTACAAGAGGAGTTATTATAGGCCCTCTACTAGGCCTTGAGAGAATGAGGTGGTGACATTTGTCACCATCTCTTCCCTCCACCAAAGCCATTTGTAAGAGTGAGAAGGTAAGAGGATGACAAATGTCCTCCTCTCCCTCCACCTCCATCTCCACCTCATCCACTTGTGCTTCCACACAAGTGGGAGGGGGACAAATGGTGAGTTGGATTCCCACTCACCCTTCAACAAGACAATGGCCTTGAGTGGTGCTCCCACTCACTTGGGAGCTTGGGAGGACTCTTGGAGACCTCCCAAGTTTTCCTTGGGAATGTTTCCCAAAACTTAGGGATGGGAGATGTGCTCTTCCTAAGGCAAGGCCCATCCCCATCTTCCCTCTTTCCAAATTCGTCACTCTTACTCCACCATGGTTTAGGGTGACCCAAGGTGAGTCAAAACTAGGGTTAGGTGGTCCAAGTTGACCCTAGGTTCATGGTTGACCACCTAGGGTAACTTTTGGGACCCTAGGGGTCATGAAAGGGGTTGAAAAACCACATATAAATGGCCCAACAAAAATAATAAAAATGACAAATGACATAAATCAAATAAAATATTAAAACACTTACTATTATTCAAAAATAATAAGAAGAAGGGGTACTAAGGCTAAAAAAATAAAAATAATTAAAATTAAACCAAGCACAATAAATCATCATTCAACTACACACGTGATCCTTATCCCTCTTGGGAACGGATCGGCTCAACAGGGAATAACATGGTGTGAATCCTACCTCTGATTTCTTGTGGCTAGGGAAAATAAAACCTGCACATCTCGATCAAGTGTCAGTTTGTCATGAAGAGTAATAGCTGAAGCAACTGAAATTAACTTCACGCAATCAAATTAAACATCAATACATAACTACAAATTAAACTGCATTTTCCATCACATGTCAAATAATTTGCATCACATAAATAACTAGAATCTCATAACAAATAACATCTAATATAAATCCCATATATTGAACCACAACAATTCATCCAATAAGACCAACTCAAATCACATATATCAAATCAGTGAGATAAAACATCAAGTCTGCATTATGAAACATAGTCACTACTAAATAGCACAATGATCAAAATATGGAAGGTAAAATAGTTGGCCTCACACTTCTTGTGCCTTAGCTGATTTTCCTTTAGTCGGTAAACTTTCACTTTTGCTAACCATCTCCTTTTGGGTGCTTTTCTCTTCTTCTTTCGGGTTCTTCAACCGGTGAACCTTAGCAAGTTAAAACTATTTGGGAAGTTTGAATTTCCTCCAATCAGTCAATAGAGCCTTTTCTATGCTTTGCCTTATCTTTTCCTTCATCTCTGCCTTAGCCGCCTCTGCCTGCCTTCATTGCTTTGTCGGTGAATTTGTTGATCAGCTAATTAGTCGATCAGCGAACCTAAGGTTCGTAGAACCAAACTTTTGTCAATAAGGAAAAACTCTTTCCTTAGTAAATTTCCAAGTGCTTTCCTTGGACATTTGTCTTCTACCTCGTCCCTTTAGTTGGCAAACTAGTGAATCGGCGAACCGATGAACTGTCGAATCGCCAAACCAAAGGTTCGTCAAACTAAAATTTTGCCAACTAAGGCAAAATAAAAGGCAAAAACTTGGAATTTTTGGGGGGGGTTTTCTAGGATTTTCTAAGGGGAACTTATCCTTCCATTTACGCTTTCTCAGATCAGATTTCTCTTATGGAAGGGGGGATTTTTTGGGTTATTTTGGCCTGGGAAAAATAAGACAACAGACTCTAAGAGTCCTCCATGGTAACAAGATGTCAAAATATCCAAAGCATATGAAGATAAGCATCTCTTTTCAATAGAACTCAAGATGTCAAAGAACTCTTATTGCATACAAGAAATAAAATCCAAGAGCTCCTCCATGACAACAACAACCACTATAGAAGATCATCTATCACAAAGTGATGAATCTACATCACTACCAAAGCTCCTAGTAAATTGTGATACCGAGCTACACATGGCATCATGATAACCATCTACTATTGGAGATCTCCCATGGCCCTTGCATAATCAAAACACTCAACTACAACACCAACATCTCTAGAGGATAAAGTAGAACCATGATCTCCAAAATAAAAAGATAAATCACCACCTACAATCCAGGATTCAATCCATCACCACCAACAATGTGTCCACATAAACAATCATGTCATGCCAAATCTCTTTTCATACAAGAACCTCAATGACACCATGATCACCACCCAATGTATGTACGTAAAAATCATTGAATCTCACACATTTGTACCATAGTCAACAATAATAGGTACCACAATACAATTATCTTAGGTAACACCATCTCTTTGCCTCATAATGAAAAACATAACAATGCACCAAGTGACCAAAACAAGGCCAACCAACATAATCTTCATCAACACTTAAAGATCTATGGGTATAGACAACTCACATCTAAGTTATCTATGCAATCTATAAGTATAGACAACCTATAACACTAAACAACTCGCAGATCTCACAATGCAACATACAAGTTCAACATTACACTAATAATCATGTAAAATAGAGACAACCAAAGATAAACATGTGGATTATCCATGACTCAAACACCAGCTGCAAATCCACAAAGTAACCATAGTTAAGGAACCTATCAAACAACTCTACATAAATGTAAGTAAACAAAGCACATAACAACACTTTCAAACTTGATCCACTGTAAAGTACTCAGAAAATGCTCTCCATCACCTATAAGAAGTCCAAAATCAGACATCGTGGGCAAGAGATATGATCTGCCAAATCAATGAGAGAAAAACTAGATTCTAACTAGCATTTTCTATCATAGACAATGAAATCTAGAAAAAAAAAATACCACTGCATAGTGCTTGGAAAGAAATTTTTGTTGACTATATAAGAACGCAAAAATCTGACTCCCTTGGGTGAAATTTATGCCTCTTGAAAAAAATTGATATATTATGCCTTCAAAAAACAAATTTGCCACTATTTCGGTGGTTAGAAGGTTGTAGGTGGGCATTGTCACTGGGGTGGTGGGGGCCAGTGGCATTCTAGCTACAAGCATGGTGGAGGTGGTTTTTTAGTAGAGGAATGAACCACCTTTGGTGGTGTGATCAGTGGCATGGTTGACTGTTGACAAATTCTTGATGCTTGGTCACCATATGACTAGGGGCTTCGGTCTTCACTTTTAAAAAAAATGTTCACTGTAATACCACCTCCTATATATGACACCTAATCTAATTTTTTTTAATATTTTATGCGACTAGTTGTGCAACCAACATCGACCCTATGTAGGCATATACCAAGAATATTTTGTAGACCATACCACAGATCTACCACTTACAACATACAGACCATACATTCGTATGGATTCCATATAATTGTATAGACATCAACTCAAGTTTCTTTCAAACCCTTAGAAATGGATGAAACTTTTTTGACTCCAAAGTATATCAAATTTTATATGGATCCATAGGTTTTTGGGCCTTCTAGACTCAATGTTGAGGTCTATTTTTTTCCCAAGAGGTCGTCTACAAAACTTTACTCCCAAAACCCTCACAAAAAGAGCCCAAATAAAAACCCATTTTCCAAATCCACACACAAACCCCAGATCTGCAACACATGAAAATCTTAAAAAATATATTTTCTTTCTCCTGCAAATCCATGGATTTAACTATGCAAAAGATACCACTCATACTAAGGGTTAACAACTAAGGAGATGTTTCCTCTTACAACCTAACAAATAGGCTTTGATACCAAATTAAAGGAAATTTACAGCAATATAAACCATTTCCACATAACACTCATGAGATAAAAATATGCAAAACAAGTATTTAAAATTCAAATGCAAAAGAATAACAAGCATACCACAGATAACACCAAATGTACCCTACAAAAATCCTCTTAAGGGAAAAACCCAACCTCCAAAATCACTTACACACTCAATGTATTATCTCAAGATCAAGATTACAATACACTTGTAGAGTCTCCATGGAAAGATTTTGAAGCATCAAGAACCCTAGTTGCATTCCTCTATGTGAACAAGCAAATGAGAACCATGTAGCCACACATCCCAATCCATGCCTCCACATATGTAACCTACAAGAGATGCTTAATCCAACCTTAACCAACAAGCCAAAGGTTATGCAATTCAACCTCAACAATTACTTATGTGCTTTCTTTTGTAGAAACAAGCTTGCACAAAACCACTAAGTGATATTGCATAAACCATGTGCCTCAAAACCATGAGCTCACTAAACCATGACCCTAAAATTAGATATTTGGTACTAAGTTTTCCCAATAATAAGTATTTTCCCAGTGTGACACCCACATTAAATATTTATCCCAATGTCACTGTTACATCCCCTTTTTGGATTCAATATTACTAGTTACTTTTTCTTAAATAGTACAGTTATGTGGATATGTTTTAACATCATAGGAAATGATGATATGAATAGAAAAGGTTAATTCTATGATTTTATGGAATCTACTTGATTATGATAAATTTGATGTTATGAATTAAAATGTCTTTCAATATGAAAATGAAATGATTTGATATAAATATGTTTTGATCGGAACATTGGTACTCTGACCACAAATTGTATGTGAGATTGTCAATGACAAGAATAGATGGAACATGTTCACCAGGAAGAAAGAAGAAGAGAACGTATCTTTGAGAAAGAGAGAATAAACTCTGGAATAACCCATGGGTGTTTGCCACTGAAAATGAATATCAGGTAGATAAACCTAGATGCTTTGAGTTAAGCTTTGAGTTCAAGCTAAGTCAATTTTAGATGAGATGTCAAGATTTGCAAGAATAGGTCTTTCTCCTTTCATAAGTCATCGTATTGAGTATGGGAAATCGACATTAGTGTCGTAATACTCTGAATTGTGTCATCAAATATGAACGACTGATATATTGATTATATGTATATACTTGTGGTCGAGTTGTAAGTCGTGTCTTGTTTTGGTTCGGCACAAAAGTCAAAAATTGTACGTAAGTCGATCCCAAACTTTGTTTTGCATTCACGCTCAATTCGTCGTAATCGTCGTAAAGCTCTACGAGCGTATGACGTAAACGTCTCCTTGCGAAATTCGACGGATGTTGAATTGTTTCTAATATGGGCTATTATCATATAATAAAAAGGTTTAAATAATGTTTTAAATCTTGAGACTGTGGTGTGTAATACCTTTGGTCGTATTGTAAAGGAATATACTAAATTATATTATTTATATTTAAATAGTCATTTGAGGTACTTCTTTATTCTTTTACGATGTTAGTAATTGAGCAGTAGTTCAAGGAGTTCACTCAAGTCTTTATTTATGATGTCTTGTATTTCGAAACAACCTATTTTCTTTTGAGCTTTAACCCTTATGAATGGGTTCTCGGCTTATCCATTATTTTTAATTATGCATTTGTTTTATACTCATAATTAGTTATGAGTACTAAAACATCTTATTCAAACTAAAAACTGCCACCTCGCAAGTGATTGAACTCCACTTTTCTGAGTAGTTGCGAATTTAGTGGGAAATCAAGCCTTTTTCTGATTAGTGGCCACAGATTAGAGGGGATGGTTATGCCATGCAGGGAGGTTACTTAGTTGATAGGGCGTGTTTTGGAGAGTGGGAGAGTCAGTTGTTGTTTTGGGAGTGAGTTTTCGGGAGGTGGCTAAGCAAAAACAGAAGTGTGAACAAGTAAGAGAGGAACGAGCTCTTGGACCATCTTGAAAGCTGTCACTGGAGATTTTACTTCAGGTTTTATTTCATTCCTCCTCTACACTGTCATGGATAAAATAGGAATGATTATTTAGGACTGGCACCAGTTGTTATTTGAGGGAATTCAGTATTGTCTCGATGATGTAATGAATGGATTGTTAGTAACTTTTAAACTTGTAGGGTGTCATTTCTTTCTAAACGATAACAATGCTTTTGCTTTTGAATCTCACCGCAGTTTTAAACTCACAGCTAAAGCACATTTGTATCGCAATAGCATTATTGATGGTTGGTTAAAACTGTGTCGTTGTATTGTTTAGCTTCTGAAAAAAATGAATATGTGGTGAGCACTTAAGTAGACTGTGTTTTAGTTGATGAACTAGCTTTTTAGCCGTTCCAAAACCGTAGTGGTCTAACCCTAGTCGACATAGGAAGTGTCCTTGGTTGGCCTGTGACTAGTTACGGTTGGCCTTGTCATATTTAAAAAAAAATTGTTTCATAAAAGACTTGGAAGTGTGTTAACCGTCGGTAGGCGATAAGCATTAGTGTGGAATGTATGTCGATGTGTGTAAAACTACTCAGCCTCCCTCAAGTTCTGAATCTTTAGTTGGTTAGTCAACCATTGAGAGCATTCTACACTTGTTGCGAGTGATAGCTAATTAAAGTCCATTAAATCATTATAAATAGCTCTTTTCGCTTTAAATCATTCAAACTGCTTTGTCTTTGAAGGAGGATATTGAGTTAAGGAAGAGATAAAGTTAAGAAGTATATAGAGTTACTTTTGGTCTAATCCGTCAAACATGTTAGATAAGGAAGTTTTAGGGCCGACACAATGAGTTATAGTTATATAAACTTGCATGCATTTTCCTTGCAAATAGAAACAATATGAAAGGATTTCTAAACACCTAGTATGATAAAAGATTAAGTTGTGTCAAAGATTTGATAGTTCATAGAAGACCCTTAAGAATCTTTGAACTTTAACTCAGGGCCTTCGAGTATTTGAATTCTATAATTTGGTTTATTGTGAAACCCTTCCAAAACAATATAGCTAAGTTTAGTGTCCACTCTTGAGTGAATAATTTAAACATTGGGCTAACTTAGAGATCAAATGAATAACTTTTAGCATTATTCGAATAATCGATATGCTAGGAAACCATTCTTTTATCATGTAGACGAAGATGTTTCCATGAGCTTGTAGAGAGAGAGTAAACCTCATTGCCATGCGTTAATGCATGATGAATTTTCAAACACCTTGAGGTTATCAAGGTCGTTAAATTGAACTTATGCATAGGTAACTGTAGGATTGCGATTAATTCGAGTCGAGTGGGGTGGGTGAACTTATTACTTGCGTTGCTACAACACTAATTATATTCAAATCCTTTGGCCAAGGTAATGCATGATCCTCAAGTGCATTGATAGTTCACTATGACTGGATGGCGTAGCTTGTGGAGTGGTCATGCTTGACTAGAGGGTATCTAGGGGATTGCATGATAACAAGTCACGTAGGTCACAACACCAAAACTCAGATGGCAAACACCATTGGTTATCCTAAGTCTATCCTCTTTGAGTAGGGTAGGGCCACTTTCGGATAGGAAGGAGTGCGGGAGACCGACGATTTGTGGTTGGAGGTTAAGCTCCTTGAAGATACTTTCTCTTCTTTATTCTTGAGGATTGCCGAGACTTGAATTTGGATGGTCGACAATCAAGATGCAGTGACTTTGGTAAGTTTCTATTTTGGATTTGTTCTAAGTAACTTCTAATGACATATTATTTAAATGTTATGGATGGTTATATCCTTTTGTATAAGTTATAAATTCATGATTATTGTTAGTCGATGGATGTTCTCCTTGGTTATAAGAATTGGAAACAAATTACTTTTCTATTTTTAACTTTCAAAAAAAAAATTATTACCTTTGGTTAAAACTTAATTTTTAGGGTGAAAACAAAACTGGGTGTTATAGTCACATACAACATAAAGTGTCCCCAAGAATGTCTAACCCATTGCGATATCTGCATCTCTAAGATGCACCACAATTAAATATTTTTTTATACATTTTTAGCATTATTATTTTATTATGCAAGGTGTACAACACACCTTTCCCAAAACTCCTTTGGTCAAGCCCCTATGTGGTTCGTTTCAATGGTGATGAACAAAGATTGAGGACATCAAGTCATTATGTTCTATGATCCTAGGATGTTGATGCAATGACGATGCAACACTTTTTTCTTTTTGTATTTGATTCTAGATATGCTCCTAGGTTCCTTGATAAATCCTAGATGATTCAAATGAATTAGGGTTAGTGGACTTAAATAAATTACCCTATGGTGCAATTTTAAATAATTCATACTTTAGCGAACTCATAAAACTAGAAAGGAAAAAAAACACAAGCCCAATTGAAAAAATTAAATTTTAAAAGTTTAGGGTTAAGATCCATGCATGTGAAAGTGACCTTGGTCAACTTTAGACCCTTGAATCTAAACTAAGGTGGGAAATAGTGGATTTAACAAGTTAGTCTAGAATCTTGGGATGTGTGGAGATGAAATGGGGCAAGGATAAGGTCATTTTTCAACTTCCACATGAAAATATCCCAACTCACACACTAGTCAATGCATAAAGGATAACCTAGTTGTTGTGGGTCTAAAACATAAGGGAGAAACACATGGCTGTACAATTTTCATTTTTACTATATAATTATTATATCAAAATAATGAATAAACAAATGATTAAATACATATTATGCATTGTAAAAAAGGGTATGGTATTGTTTCTTTTAAAAATAAAATCCATCATTTGTGTGAATGTGTAAACATTATAAAATTAAGCTTTTCTAATATAAATATTTCATTTATATATATAGTATTAAAAGTACAGTAAAAAATAATGCTAAAAAAGAGATTTTTTAAGTTATGGGAAAAACAAGAAAAAATAAATTATTAAAACAAAATGGCAACTGACGTGATTCCCATGGGATGAGACCTATGAGGGTTCATTCCCACACACCAAGGAATATGAGAACACATCCCCACAAGTCAAGGCCTATGTGGATGTAGACCTAGGCTAGGCTGACACTGACCCTTTCATCAAACTATTATAATATTGCAATTTTTTTATTATTGTTTATTTTTATATACTATATATTATATGGTATATTTAATAGTATATCACATATGTATTAAACTAATATGTATAATATTATATTATATTAATTAACCCTAGTTCTAGATTTGGAAAGGGAGGTGGAAGAGGAGCAAGGCATGGAAGTGCCTCTCCCTCTTCCCCCCTCTTCTTTCCTTCCCTCTTGCCTTGCATAATGGGGGCTCACATTTGTGAGGCCCCATCTTATAGTCAATAATTGGAGTTTTAGGGTTTCCCATGGTTTGTCCTAGATCCTAGGGTGAGGATTGATCTCATCTACTGGATGAGATCTAATCCTCCATTATGGTGAAGCCATAATCCCTTTTTTACTGACTTTTAATTAATTATATTATTAAAGTGACTTAATTTATGTGGAGATCCACCTCCCTAGTGTCATATCATAAAGTTGTGAACCTTGTGCACTTTATAAAGTGAAATTATAAGGTACAGTTTACCCTCTAGGACTCAATTGGTCCTAGTGACCTAACTTAACTCCTAGACCTTGGGTGAATTGTACCACTTGGGTGGGCCAAATTGAATGTCCTTACTCCTATTTAAGTTAGATGTTACTACATGGGGATGTGTGCCACTTGTACCCTCTTCTTCTAATGACTCCATTCTTCTTCCACTACATTCTTCTTCATGCAACATGTTGTTGCACCATCTCTCCACTTCGCCACATATTTTATTCTTTTTTGTCACACATAGTAGTACCAGATGTCACTCACACCAATTAATGACATTAGCCCCTATTGGCCTTCTCTTACCTTGTCATACACTCACAAAAATATGAGTCATTTTGGGTCTTTCAGTTATTTTTATGGACATTAGAAAGTTCATCAAGTATTTCTATATCATAGAAGCACCTCTACATGTTTTTTATTATATAAGGTGGCTAAAACAAGGGGCCGAACCCTTACAAAATAGTAAAAAGAAACCCCAGAGGCATCAACACAAAAGAGCCTCGAAACAATCACAGCATAGAAGCACCTCTACATGTTGTTACAACATAGGCAAGTCATTATCTGGGGGCAAGAATCAACAAAAAACATTAATAAGTTCAAAAGAGAATTAGCAATGCATCATTATCAACTTCACCTAATCTACAACTAGCTTTTCAGCTAGTAATTGTTGCAAGATCATTTGTTATTAGTCTAAATTATTTTGTAGTTTAGATTTGGTCTATGTCACTTTTGAAAAATATTGGCATTATCTTGTGCAAGGGATAAAGAATAGATTCACTATTTAATGGATAAGGAAACCATAGTTTATATAGACCATTACCCTCTTCAATATTTGATTTATCAATCCAAGTTGTAACAACAAAGACACCATAAATTCATGGGTTTCTTGCAATTTTTTTCATTTGGTTAGTTAGATCTATTTTGATTTTAACATTAGGTATACTACTCAACTTAATAATTTTGTGCAGAGCTTTATGTGGAAGTCTATGAGCATGATGGATATTTTGGAGATGCTTTTTATCATGCAATGAAACCAAAACTACTAGGTTTTGATCCACAAGAAGACTAGTATCTCCAAGATGGGATGATGTACACATTGGGTAAGTTGTGTGTACCAAAAAAAGGGAGGGTTCAACTAATGAGAGAGATTCATAATTTTAAGGTTGCATATCACTTTGGGGTTACAAAGATGGTTGCAAATCTGTACAAAGGTGTATTCATTGGCCAATTATGCCAAACTATTATTTAAAATTTGTAAGGGGGTATATCTTGTGTAGCACAAACAAGCCAATCAATAGGAAGTGGGTATATATGTATGACATTAGCTCCTTCTAGACCATAGAAGAACATATCCATGTACTTTATAGGAGTATTTATCATGTCCAAAAAGCTTCATGACTTTATGTTTGTGGTTATGGACTATATTAGTAAGATATGTTTTTATTCCTTATAAAAAGACCTTTAAGGCACAAAAAGTAACTAAATTATTTTTGCTAATATTTGGATCTACTTGATTTTTCGAGTTCTATTATTTTGTATAGAGACTCATTGTGGTAACTTTTTGGAATACTAGGTCTACAACTTTCCATACACAATAGGAAACATCCTGAGACTTAAGATGAAAATTTGGCATAAATTCAAAATTCTTATAATTTGGATTTGCATTCTTCTATTAGCAAATCTCCACTTGAAAATGTTTTGGCTACTTACCACCTAGTCCTTTGATGTTGTGGTGGCATATCCACACAAGGAAGAAGACAATGTGGACTTCAAAGTTCACAATGTTAAAAGATTCATTGAGAAAATTTGCCAAATACACCTCCAACCACAAGGGAGTTTGAAAGAGTCTCAAGATAAATACAAGGTGAGACATAATCAAAATTATGTTGAGCACAAGTTCCAATTTGAGGAAATAGTTTTATTGTACTTAAGAAATCAAAAGCTCAAAATAGAATCTTAGAAGCTTAAACCACTACAATATGGCTTATTTAAAATTATTTTAAAAGTGGGTAAGAATATTTTTAGACTAAATTTTCCAATTTGATAAAAAAAAAATATGTATTTAATATTGAGAATTTATGTCTCTTTGAACCTTTAATGCTAGACAAAGAAGAACCATTGTTACCATCCATTGAAGACCTTGTGTTTGATTGTTAACCATAATTGGACAAGGATGTTATTCTACATGTGAAGGAGATGATGACTACAAGGGGGGTTTAGGTGACATGGTAGATTAGTTTGAAAAGAGAAAATTTTAGCAAAGTTAAATGGTATCCTAAAGACAATACCTAAGGGAATTAATTTCTTGTTTATTGAGTTAAGATGTTTAGGGACCAAAATCCTCCTAAATGGGGTGCTATGACCTGAAAATGAAACAATTTTTTTAGTAAATTGTCTATCATTACTAATAAAGATTAATTCTTGAAGATTTATCACTAACTAGAAAAGACGTAAGACTAGTTCCATAAGGAAAATATCAAATATATAGTTCCAAAGGTTTAGATAAACAAAACAATATATTAATAAAAGTCACCTAAGTGATCTAGACACTCAAGGGACTTCATTGATTATCAAAACTAGTCATTAGTGATAGTTTCAATCCTAATAGAATTTTCCTAGCAATTTTGACTCTTGAATAAATAATATAGTAAATTCGATGGTAGTCAAAACCATCACCAATGACTATTTTTTTTCTAATTCTTTCCTTTTTAATCTAGGACTACCTACTTTTTGTGTCTCCCTTTTTCTATCAACACTTTGCACTAAGTGTATTTCTTTGTGTTTTACCCTTCTACCCAACTTTCCAACAGTATTTGGTAAGGGAATAAAATACAACAAACCCAATTTTAAAATCCACTAGAAAAACCTATTGGTACAAGTAAAACATTCTTTGATGCCAATTAGTTGGTAGAGAGATAATCATGTTGTGAGTCTTGAGTATATAAGTGGAGGAAATTTTTGGTTGTGTATAAATTCGTCACGATAGGAACATAGCACAACTAATGATTTTAATCAAAATTGAATTCATCTTATGATGGGCTAGTTCTCCTTAATTTATTTTATATATTACAAAAAAAGTTTAGGAATCATTTTTACTCTTTACAATATTTATATAATGAAATATAATAACATTGCAATAAACATTAAATTATTAGAAAACAATGAATCAAATACAATTTCATGAATATATTTTTATTTTTATTTTATTCGAACAATAATAGAACCAATACCCCCAAAACCATTTACCAGTTCGGACAGGGAATCCATGAAGGAATGGCAGGACTTGAAATTTCCACCGAATTATAATGTGACACACACAAAAACTAATCAGGCAAATGTTTAGTGGCACCCTCCTTCAGTCGGGAGGCTAAGATGAACTTCGATGGCACTGTAAGGGGGAATCTTAGTGTGTCAGGAGTCGGAGTTGCTATCAAAAATGATAAAGTTGTCGATCAGAACCAACAATGAAGTCAAATTTTTGGCTCTTCTTAATGGACTGGCTTTATGTAAGCGAGAGCATAATGGATATCGACATTGAAGGTGATTCGCAAGTGTGCATAAATTCTATCAAAATTAAGGTCATAAATTGGAAGTTGAAGTACACAGCAAAGTCGATCTAGAGACTAATGGATGGCATGAACACTTCAATCTGACATATCTTTCAGAAGGGGAATCGCATGGCTGATTACTTGGCGAATTTCTCCTATGACCAACCTAGGGATGAAATCATTTCAAATGACTTGTCCAAGTGGAATAATATTTTTCTTTGACTGTACATATTGGATCACAAGGTGGGGCTAAAATATTAGAATCTGACAGAAGCAATCCTTTGATGAATTTGGCACTACACTTATAGTTGATCGACTAAACCTTGGTGAAATCTTCTACTCACTAGCAAAGAATGCCATTGATTATCACACGTCTCAAGAAGTCATACTCCCCAGTGACTATCTTGCTTGGAGTGGATAGGCGGTGTTCCTCGTGAAGGTCTGGAAGTGGCCATAGGAGATGGACATTCAAATATGATCATAGAGATTTGGATTGTAGAGTATTGTCTGATGGCACGCTTTGCACTGCATGGGCTCTGTATGATCCACATCTTAAACCATCTACAAATTCTATCAAATTATGCCTCAATATAGGTAGGAAAATGGCACAGAGAATGGTTTTTGACTATGAGTGTGTCTGCAACAAAGAAATGGAGGAGGAAGTGGAGGAACCAGAGGAAGAAGAAACAGTGGAAGACCAGATCAGGAGAATCTTCAACGCAGACCAGGATGGTGTGGTGGTTGCTATCAAACAAGTCATCGCCACTCATCTACTCACTGGAGATCACATACATTATGGAATGCTCTAGAAGGAATTCCTTATGATGGTTGTTCTAGTTATGGGGAGGAAACAAAGTGGGAAGCTAATGGCCCATGTGTTTGTGAGGAAGGAAATGAGGGAAAGAGGTTATGAGGCCATCTCGGTGTTTGAAAAGAAGCCCAAAACTGACTTGTTGGGTGGTGTGTTTGATACAGCTGCTGCCAGGAAGAACAAGATTACCTCACATGCCCTGAGTTTGTTCTAGGATGGCCTCCATAAGAACAACATGGAAGTATTCAACTTCCATCTTAGCCAGTAGGGTGATTTTCTCTCACCACCTTAAATTGAGTGTGCATTTGACCTTTCGGAAGGTCTCCAATTTTTGTGGCATTTGAGGATGCCAAGTGACTAATTATTGTATCTATGCATGCTCAGTTGAGTTGATGCTATTTATATTTCTTGCTGCTACTAAATATAATGGAAAGGGCACTACCCCCTCTGGTACCACTTACTTATTGAAAAAAAATAATAGAACCAATACTTATCTAAGGCAATTCTTTGGAATGGCTACTTGCACCCCTAGAAGAATTTAGTGGATTGTAACGCCCCGCCATGGAAAACCTTAGAGAACAACATAACTATGCTATACAAATAGGACAATTTTTTTTTTAAAAGATAAAAATAACAAAGTAATGTTTAACATATCTATACATATCAATAAACTAACATTAAGTCCTCTAAGATTCCTTGGTTGCATTACTAACAAAACTATTAACTTGATCTCATATACATCATGATTTAACTAACAACCTTAATTCATTTTGATTCTATTGCATTAAATGAATAAACATATACATTTTAAAATCATAACCTCAGATAAATAATCATCAGGATCATATAAATAGAACTACAAGTACATATGCAATTTCCTCTACATGAGGGTACAACATTACATTGTTTACACTATCACCTTCCTGATTACATTGGAATACATACATTATGTTTTAACTAATACATAAGACTAGTACATGAGCATAAATAACTGTCTCCTTGAATTGGTACAAGATCTGGAATCTGTAACATGGAATACATCTTTCTCGCACACGAACAACGGCAAGGGAAAACCAATGGAGATAAAGCACATCCACCCGACCATGTGGAACCCTAAGGTCCACCCCCCGTGTTAGGAGATAACATAAGGTCCCACTACAACAAACAGTTAGGTAGATAGTAGACTATAAGGAGCAAGGACTACACATGACTACAACATCACAAGTTAATAACACAAGCAAATCAGTCATCACTTCTAGAGGCAATCACATAATGAATGGGGAGTACATAGCTAGGGAATGCTAGGCTGCAGTAGGGAGAGTGTCATCACATGGTCCTGACATGGGTTACCCTGCAGTCTCTCACTAAACACCAGCCCCCATCTATGGTTACCCTGGCAATCTCTATCTAGACACCGGCCCCATAGGGTGACACATGCGGAATCAACATTCCTTTCGTGAGGACAAGGAAGTTGGTTTTGCCAACCAGGCCTTCTCATCTCATCCTTAGTCTGAACTAGCACTACAGGCATGAGTGAGGAATCCAATTATCTTGTTTAGTGTGGAATCTACCCTTTCCCCCTAATTCATTTTAGATTATCACTTGTTTACCAACTTTCAATGGGTTACCCTAGCTAGCCACTTTGGGCCCCAGCCCCACATTGAAAGCCACTCCCCTACCTGCATCTAGAAAACCCTATCCATCAAGCATAGTAATTATCATCATAACAACAAGTATACATGAATAATGCAAGGCATTAGCCTTCTTTCATACCAACTTAATCACAAGGACAATTTCGCAATACATTGCCCATAGCTTCCATGTGAAGCAAACCATAAATGACATACTCCTTTTACGTTTACCGATGTCTCTCCATTTACAAAATCCAACACAATACTTATTACATGCTCAATACAATAATGAACCACATCATCCATGAAAGACTTTATTACACACCATGATACATTTTCAACATAACATATACATGAAAACAAGACATAACATCCTATGCCTCTGGAAAACTAAATCTCGACCACATGACCCTATTACGACAAACAATCCAATTTACATAAGTTTCACTTACATTTTACAATTAGACTCATAATAACCAATTGTCTAATGCAATACTTATAAATCAAATTTCCTTTACATTATTTATATACCTAATTCCTACCCATTAATCAATTTTCAACTTAACAATACCATTACAAAGAGATTATAATAAAATCAATATTAAATTTATCAACATTAATTAACAACCATGTCAATTTTCATTTAATCATATTAAACAAATACATAAAGAAATACGATACAATTCTTATTCTTAATCCTTTTTAATATATATCATTTAATCCTTTCAAAACAATTTCAATAAAACTAATAACTTGACTATAATACTTAGTTTATATTTTCTTTTAAACGACAATAGAATACAAGATATATATATATCTTTATTACCCTAATAAATTAACTTACTTGTTGATTTTACCATTCCAACAAAAGAATTACAATTTATATTAACAATGAATGATAACATTATTATAAATTTCCAATTTATTTGGCTTTTAACCAATCAACTATTACATTTTAAATTAATAATAATAATAATAATGGATCATTGGATAGTAAATATTTTTCCTCCAACGACAAGTAAATTAGTATTGTTAAATTTTATTATCTGACAAATCTAATTTTTGAACAGTTTATATGAAGCAATTCCATTGAAAGTGAGAAATAGCCCATAGAGATATACTTTACATTCATTTCCTACAATAAATATATCATATTAATGTGCTTTAACCTATCCTAAAATAAAACACATAAATGAAATGCTATCCTTATTATAGGAATCAGATGTGTTGAGAATATAATTGAATGAATTTAATTTAGACATTGACAAGCTTCATCTCCTAAGAAGGAAAGTTGCCCTAATTGCAGGTTGCGCGTGCAAAACGAAGCTGTTAAAAAGGCTTTAGAAACTTTCAGACAAATGTAATGCAGATCGACATGCAAACTATTTGATAGAACGCCTCCTAGAGAGGTCGTCCCTAGGAATGCAATGATTGCAGGATATGTACAAAATGGATTTTGTTTAAAGACTTTTAAAAACTTTCAAGCAAAAGCGATTGGCTAGTTTAAAACCAGTCTCTGCAACTTTCACCTCATCCGCCCAGCTGAGTGCGGCCATGCAAGTTTAGTGAAAGGGAGTTGTGCATACTTCAATCACATTTATATCCCTTATTGCATTGCACCTACAATGATCATTATATGTGCATGGTTGACCATCTTGCCAGTGTTGGCGATCCAGGAGACCCCCTAAACTTTGTCATTGAGATACCAGTTAAATCTGTGCTGGTTGTATCGATGTTTTTTCTTGGTGACTGTAGATCACATATGAATATAGGCTTAGGAGTATATATAGCAACACCGCTTTTTGATTGTACAATCAAACTTCTATGCAGAAGTGGGTAGGTATGGTGAGGATCATACGGTTAAGGAATTTGGTGAAAGATAGAGGAATTAAACAAGAAATAATAAGGAATAAAACTTGATCTGAAACCTTTGCCAGCATCCTTCCAGCCTGCGCCAAAATGGGCACTTTGGGACAGCTTATGGACATTGACCAAAGCATAAGGAAATGATTGCAGGATACACCAAATAATGAAAATGATTGAGGAATACACACAATACGGATCTATAGAACAGGCCTTAGAAATGATTTAGCAAATGCAATGGTCGGGTGAAAAGCCAGATCCACAACCTTTTCCAAGCCCACCTGGAACATGCCAAACAGGACACACATTCTAATATGGGTATGCCAAAAGCAATTGACATATTTACCCCACTATTCTTCACTCCGGAGTATCTAGAAGCAATAGGGAAGCAGAGAATTTCAGAACCCAAATATACTCACAGGCGTGATTAGTGAAAATTTCATGTTATATATTGAGAATAATGGCAAATGAATTTAAGCCCAAATGGTGTAGAAATATGCAAAACTAAACAACAAATGATTCAACCTACAGTCTTGCCGAATGGATCGCAGGTGATTGTGGCAGAGAAGAGAAAATATTTTTTTATGATTTGGATGTAGTGAATGAGAAGATGGATAGAGTATGCAATTTGATTGAGAGGGAAGAGAGGAGTTTGGAGTATTTTGAAATGTCGCCTAATTCAAGCTTGATTGTTTTCCTTGAGAAAGAGGGGTATATTATGCTAGTTTCTCCCAAGACAAAATGGTTGATTGGGACTTTAGAGATGAATAGGGGTTGTTGAATAAAGAAGCAATTATGATCCATATACAGGAAAAATTAATCAAACTCATAAGTGAGAGAGAGAGATCAGAAATAATGGAACCTGGATTTGCTTGACTGACTACTAAGTTGTTGTTGATTTCCCCAATCCAATCCTGCAGCTCTAGACTCTCCAAAAGCTTCCTCCCAATTTTTTTCAGATCCCCAATTAATCCTCCCAAATCCTTTTTAGAGAGAGATCCTCTCTTTTCTTCTAGATCCTTCCTCCACCTTTTTAGGAGGCTCCACACAATTTCCCGTGAATGACAACCCATTTCTTCTTTTTCATTTTTACTATAGCTTTTAATTTACAACCTTTAATATAATTTTACTTTATTTATTTTAATATTCATTATATATTTATTATATAACAATTCATAATTATCTATAAATAGTGGGTAAGTGCAAGAAGATGGGGGCCAAAAAGTGGCCAAAATAATTTCAAAAAAATTTAAGTCATAATGCGAGTGCGTTATAACGCGCTCGCGTTATGACCTAGTATAAATAAAAAAAAGCAAATGAATTTCATTTCATTCTGATTTTCTCCTCTGCCCATGGCTTCCAAACCCTCAAAAACGCGCTCGCGTTCTGCAAAATGCCAATCAACACAAAAAGCTTATCGATTCATCACCAAAATGCTGCTGCGACGTCGAGCACACCAAAGGGGTGAGTTATCTTTGTTTTTTGTTTGAATTTCTTTCTAAATAGGTAGGTTTTTGTTGATTTTTTATGTATATTTCGTTAATTGTCAGGAAATGTTAATGCACCTCCTCCTCCTCCTCCTCCTCCTCCTCCTTCTCCTCCTCAAAATCCACAAAATCCTGAGGAGGAAATACCTGCAGAACAACAACCTCCTCCATTCATTCCTCAACATGCCCCTACAACACAAGATAATATAATGGGGCAAATTGAAAACAACAAAAAGAAATTGAAGATATAATTGCAAGGTTGAAAAATCCTTCCACTTCAACCTTGCATAGGTCCACGCTTGCCGAATCTCTTGAGTCTATGTTATCAAATGTGAATTCAATTAGCAAGCAAATAACTAGTTGGACTGATAAAAAGAGAGAGTTTAGAGAATACTATGCAGACAAGTTGTCATACCAAGATGTCAAAAAATTACAAATTACAAAATTAGACTTGTGTTCAATTTTCACAAACCCACAAACAAATCAACCTCCACCCATTACATGCAAGAGGTTCCCTATCCATTGGTGCAACAACCAAGCGATAAGGGACAATTTTGGGCAGAGGTGGTGGATGGTTTTTGACCATCCTCCATGCAATAATAATGAGGTCCCATAATACTTTTTGAGGAAACTCTACTGCGAGTTTGTCCTCAATAAAGTACCAAACTATTTTGATATGCGGGACTTCCAGGGTAGAGGTGGGGGCTCAGCACAGGATAGACCAGGGGCACGTCTTGACCCACAGCGGGTAGTGAGACGAGTAATCAGCAGACCAGCCCACAAGCATGTTTCTATCCCTTCCATTGTGAAGGAGAGTGTTGAGGTCGATACACTGAGGTGGATTAGTGCCTTGACACAGAGCATCATAGAGCATGCCGGTCCTGCAACACAGAGTGGGTTGGGAGATAGTGCGAGGAGTAGGGTCCCACCGCATACTTGCCAGGCTTGCGGGTCAACCTGTGGTTATGACCCCATGGACAGTCAGGACGCAAGTGCACAGGCTACATCTGTAGCTGAGCAGATGGTGATGACAGATACCCTCATGAGTGAGACTTTCAGCCTTGATACTCAGGTAAATATTAGCAAGTTTATTGAATTTAATTTATTAAATTTCATTTTTGAAATACAAGATTAACTAATTTAAATTGATGATTTTAATGAAATTTCAGGGTCATAGCGTCGACGCAGTTTTCAATGGTTCTCCACCTGCATTTTTCACTAGATCATCTACTGTCGAGGTAGGTAACTAGTAAACAATTATAAATATTACATGTGAATAGCATCGTTATATGAATGGTATTCTAATTTTTGATTTTGGATGTTGAATAGGTTAATACTGTAGATTTCATGGCAACACCTGCCAGCGGTGGTGGACTTCAAAGCTTTACGGAGGTAATAAAATAAATAGTTTAATGAATGAATTATACTTACTAAATTTTTGTATGTGATTTGTGTGTTTTATTGTGTGTACTTCCATGTTTAGATGAACGTGTGTGTATGTTAGGAGCCATGATTTGCATCACTATTATAGTTTTCATAATTGAATAATGTTGTTTTATTTCCAGATGATGCAGGCTGTAGAGACACCTCCCCATGTTCATAGGGCAATGGAGTAGGGTGTGGCCTCTGCGATTCATAGCTCCATGGCATTGACAGGGGTATGAGGCAGATTAGTAAATTTCAATTTACATTCATTGTTATAGTTGTCTATTTTTGAAAAATCAAAAGATTATTGATTTGAAGTTTAATTTCTATCTGGATGGTTTCTATAGGACATGACATCACCAAGGCCTATTCCTTCTACTGAGGCAAGCGAGGAGACAGATTATATGTTAGCGGTAAGTGAGTATTTTGTTAAATGTTTCATTTTTTTATAACATGTAATTTCTATATATTAATGTCTATACTTTTTATTGTAACAGGTAAAGGTGCAGGAAGAACTAAATAGGAGGAGTAGCCCTCGGGTTCGTAGTAGACCACCCACATGCATGTCTCCATCCCCTAGAAGATCAAAGGCTGCTCGTGATTTATTCTCTTCACCAGCCAGAGGGGAATGACTTTTTATTGTGTTCCTTTGTTGTATGCCTATATGGCATTTGTGGACATATATTTTGTATTGTACATAGTTGACATTGTATGCCTATATGGCATTCTTGTAAGCCTATATGGCTATTTTGTATATATGTTATACTTATATTGACAGATATTGATGTATGCCTATATGGATATTTGGTTAATACAAATCTTTTTTATTGATGGCGTCCATACTTGCATTATAAATCCACTTTTGAATGGATATTTGTAGATGGCTACTTCAAATATTTAAAGTCCGATTGTATTACATAGGATGTTTGCATTTTCTTTGATAGGCTTGATAGGCCATGGATTACATGATGGTGTTTGATGGAAAAGTATGGTACTAGAAGACTCTAGTTCATTCTTAATAGGCTTGTGATTGATAATATCTTTGCATGATTGCACTTGATCTTGGATCATGGGCATGTTGTTAGGATTTTGATTGCATTGTGGTGTTTGATGGATAGGCATGGTGTAAGATACCCAACTAGTTCTATGAAAAATTTTCCTTACTTAAACAATTTTACTTGCTATCAATTCATCAACTACTTCAACAACACAAAGATATACATCAAAGATAACTACTTGAATGAATCAACCTTAGAGTTGGGTACTTGTCTAGTTATTTGACTCAATCAACTTGCAATGTCTTATTACATGGATAATGCTTTCAATAGCATGAAGTTACAACTTATTAAATGGAGATACAAAAGAAAGGCCTTGAAGCCTTGATGTTTACAATGGCGTCTACACTTGATCAACTCAATCAAACTCAATGATGTCAACTGAATGTCAATATCACAAGGGAGCATCACCTTGCTTGTTGAGGGAGCATCACCCCAACACTTGAAACTCGCAGGCCTCAAGATCACAAGCTAAATAGCTTTGCAGAGAGAATTCTGTCAAAATGATTAGATAACAAATGAATGAGAGGGCTCCTCCTTTTATAGGCCTTCCAAAGGCAATGAAGGCACATTTTTCAATGCACAAAGAGGAACCAAGGCACATTTCCCAAGAAGCATATACAAGGGAATATTCCATCTAATGACTCATTTTGAGTTGGCAAACTTATCCATGGGCCCTGACACGGATCCAAATGCTACCCTTCTGACCAATGAGCATTTAGGTAATTGTAACAACCTTAACTCCTTCTAGAGATCCTTAGGCGCAAATTTCTAACTTGGACGCCAAGTTGAGGTGATCTCCTCCTGAAGTTGCGCCTTGCCAACATTAGGTGCCTATTAGAGTTTATGGATGCTCTGGATTGTTTCCAAGAGTAGGCGCCCGAATGAGTTCTCTGGAACCTAGGTGTTGATTTCATGCATCATGAGCTCTAGGCACCAATATGATGTCATAGTTGCAAGACTCTTAGGGTTAGGCGCCAACTGAAGGTAGTAGAGACCAGACTAGGCGCCATCCTAAGCTGGGCGCTTCCTTGAGATGGCAGAGACATGGATGAACATCTGGTGGGGTTTGATGACTCTATATTGACACTCAAATTCACTTAGGCGCAATATTAGTGTTCTTCTGACTAGGCACCAGATAGGAGGATTCTCAGGGGTTTTGGCACCTAGGTTACAACTTGTCAATTTCTCAAAGAATCTTTGAAACACTTGACTTCCAAGGATTATCATCTTACCCTCTGATGGAGCGCCTTGTTCCAAAATTGGTCTTGGGGACTTACATCTCTCTTAGGTGCATGTTTGGAGTAATGTCAACTGGTATCAGTGCCTATTATCTCAATTCACACTTGACATCAAACTTTTGAAGCTCTTTTACCCTAGCGCCTTTATCTTCTATCAAGCGCCTAACATTCTGGAGGTGAATTCCATCTTAATCCAAGTCTTCAAGGTACTTCCAAGTTTAGGTGCCAAAACAGGGTTATGGAGGAGCAGAACCACGCCTTAGGAGGATGACTAAACCCTAGGTGCCAATTTGAGGTTGCAAGAGCATAGGTATGCGCCAAGCAGAGTTTGATGCTCAAAACATTAACATTATTCAATGAAATCCTTTTTTGACTCTAGGCACCATTTGGAGGCTAGAAAGAGGGAAGTTAACACCAACTGCATTAGGCGCATTTCTGAGGTGATGGAGACCAATAAGTGCGCCTTGTCCTCTGGCTCTATTCCTTGTTAACTTTACAACTTAGATTATCTAAACAACACTGAGAATGCTTCCCTTCTTCCTAATACAAGTTGAAAGATCCACTGGGCACCATTTCAGGTGTCTGGAGAGATCATCAACCAAGGGTGCTAATAGAGCCTTTGGCAAATGGAAAGAGCGCCTTACTTAGATTTGATTTCTGGATGCCAGAATTGAGGAATTTTGTGCCTTGGCTAGGAGTTTCTCATTTCAATCTTGATTATTCATCTAAGTGACTTTCCTTAGCTCCCAAGCCTTCAATCTATCCATTACCCCCTGCTAGGTGCTCAAAATAGAGTGTTAACGCCTTATGAAGGTTAGACGCATTCTGAGGGTGGGGTAGGCAAGTGAGGGCACCAAACCAGGCCTTGAGACTTCTCTCCTCATCAAAGGCTTTCAATCCTAGGCACCAAATCCAAGGAGTTCCAACCAACACATGCGCCTAGTGCTGTGAGTTCACCCAAAGGACATCTTTAACTTGAAAACTTTTAATCTTCATCCATCTATGCTAGGCGCTCAATTAGAGGATCTCTAGAAACATGTATAGGCGCCTTGAGGTTCTTAGGCGCTTAATTTGGATGATCCTTGTGCTAGGCACTTAGTAAGGAAAACTGGAGTGAAATGGGCGCCTAAGCTCCCAAGCTTCCATACTTAGTCAAATTTTAGGGTTCTGACCTTGTTCCTGCAAAACAAACAGATAGAGTTAGTCCAAAACCAATTCATTCCCTCATCATTTGGAATTAGCCTCTGGGAATGAGGAATAGGCTAATCCATTATACACTTGATGATCAAGCTGGGAACGAGGACATGACACATGGTACTAGGCTAATCATTTTGGGTTTTGCATGAGCCTCGGACAAGGTAATAGGCATAGGGCTTTTATCTTGCATAATGATTTTTTCAAACCAAGGGTCCATGATGGAAATGATTAAGGATGATAGAATGTTTGGATTTTGGACTTTGAGATGTTTATGGTTGTAAATGTTTATTGTTTGGACTCAAATTTTGTTAAATGGTTGTTTGAAAGAGGACACATCAAACACAACAATAGGATTGGTTTAAGTATGGATGCAAATGATGTTTACTAGTTTACTAATGTGATGATGTTTACTAATGTGATGATGATTACTAATGTGATGATGATTTTGCATGTTTTCAATGGTTGGGATCTACAAGTTATGCATTTTTTTTGGGATGCACACCTCATTGATTGTAGTGGGATGACTTGAATGCATATTGTCTATATCCATGGGATGACTTTGTTTATTTTCCTTGTCTATGCTCATTTGTGCATTGGTATGTTGCATTGGGATGAGAGGATGGATGTTGCTTTGATAGTGATGTGTATTCGTCACCTAGTGATGGATGATCTTATATAGTGGTTGGGTGTAATGGACAAACTCTTGGATTATGATTATTATTTGTAGTGAGAGTGCTTTGACATCTTGGCTACTATTTTTAGGAGATGGTTATCTTCATGTGGTTGTAGATGTTGATCCTTGGTTTAGAGGTGTTTGGTAGTGTGTCTTGGTGGACTCTTGATTCTAGATTAGAGTATTAGCATGATACAAGTTCTCTTGAGACTAGGATGTCTGTATTGGTGCATGTGATCTTCTAGGAGGAGATGTTAGATCATGATGTCATGTTTGGATACCTAATTTTGTAGTTGGAGTTTTGACAGTGGTCTTGTTGGTTCTCTTGGTATTGAGTACATTGGTCATGTGCTTGGGAGCTTCATGATAATGTGGTGTTGCATTTAGAGCTTAACATGGATTGATTGGTTGTAGGTTCTCATACATACTTCGAGACTTGGGTGAGGCTAGAGTTCTCTTGGGATTAGAGACACTTGTTGAGATGGTTACCCTTTAGAGGTTTTAGCAGGAAGACCAAGGAGACTTTCACTTGGATATGGGCATGAGTTAATTATGGACCTAGAGAAGATTCTTATTAGAGAGAGTCATTGTGGCTTGGTGTATCTTCGACGAGCATTCTCATTCTCCACTCTTGGTCTACTCAGCAGACTATCATCTAAGAGGTATTTCCCATCCTTTAGATGATTTTTTTTAATGCTTTATCTTCTCATGGTTATGGATCTTGAGCTATGGTTATTGGTTCTAGAGGGTTCATTCGAGGGGTGTCTCTAAACATGCTTTTTCTTAGGTGCTAAACTAGAGTTGTCTAGATGCACAAGTGCGCCTCCCTCAATGAAGTTCATTTTGTTAACTTAGTTCATCCTAGTGACTCAAGGGGTTGTTATATTCTTTAGGCGCAATCTTTCATAGACTAAAACATTCACTCCATGTTAAGGCGCTCAAAGGAGGCTCTGGAGATGGAAAATGGCGCCTTAACTCACTTATGTAAATTTTGGACTTTTAGGCAATTGCAAGATGTCTTGGAGGGCTCAATTCTTCAAGGCACCCATTTTGTTCACCACTTGTAGCATCACTTGTTCAAGGCACATGTGTGATTTGGTGAAAAATAGGCGCCTAGAGTGAATAGGCTTTCATCCTGACTTAATACACTGCCTCCTTCTGACAATTTTTGGGGCAGCAGAAAACCTTTCACCACGGGCAAATGCCTCAAAGCTATAAAAAACTGAGAGAGGTTATTGTAGAAGCACTCTACATGATCGCGTTGCCTCAGATAGAATGTTCTAAGTGACATAGTTTTTGAGTAACATCTCGTCAAAGATTGTTGCCTTTTTGCACTTTGGACTCTTCAGGGATATCGTCGGTACAATGTAGCTCAGACTGTTTCGACATGTTTGGGTGAAAAATAGGACCATGCCTAGCGTAAATGTACCCATTCGGATGCATTGGAATAGTCAGTTTGGTCACATCAGGAGCAAGATGAAAGTTACACCCCTTTGCAACTTTACACTACCTCCTTCTGACGACTTTTGGGGCAGCAGAAAACCTTTCACCACGGGCAAATGCCTCAGAGATATAAAAAACTGAGAGAGGTTATTGTAGAGGCATCTACCTGATCGCGTTGCCTCAGACGGAATGTTTCTAAGTGACACAGTTTTCAAGTAACATCTCGTCAAAGATTGCTGCCTTTTTGCACTTTGGACTCTTCAGGGATATCGTTGGTACAATATAGCTCAAACTGTTTCGACATGTTTGGGTGAAAAATAGGACCATGCCTAGCGTAAATGTACCCATTCAGATGCATTGGAACAGTTAGTTTGGTTGCATCAGGAGCAGGACGAAAGTTACACCCCTTTGTAACTTTACACTGCCTCCTTCTGACAATTTTTGGGGTAGCAGAAAACCTTTCACCATGCGCAAATGCCTCAGAGCTATAAAAACTAAGAGAGGTTATTGTAGAGGTACTCTACGTGATCACGTTGCCTCAGACAGAATGTTTCTAAGTGACACAGTTTTTGAGTAACATCTCGTCAAAGATTGCTACCTTTTTGCACTTTGGACTCTTTAGGGATATCGTCGGTACAATGTAGCTCAGACTGTTTCGACATGTTTGGGTGAAAAAAAGACCATGCCTAGCGTAAATGTACCCATTCGGACACGTTGGAACAGTCATTTTGGTTGCATCAGGAGCAGGACGAAAGTTACACCCCTTTGCAAATTTACACTGCCTCCTTCTGACGATTTTTGGGGCAGTAGAAAACCTTTCACCATGGGCAAATGCCTCAGAGCTATAAAAAATTGAGAGAGGTTATTGTAGAGGCACTCTACGTGATCGCGTTGCCTTAGACTGAATGTTTCTAAGTGACACGATTTTTGAGTAACATTTCGTCAAAGATTGCTGCCTTTTTGCACTTTGGACTCTTCAGGGATATCGTCGGTACAATGTAGCTCAGACTGTTTCGACATGTTTGGGTGAAAAATAGGACCATGCCTAGTGTAAATGTACCCATTCGGACGCGTTGGAATAGTCAGTTTGGTTGCATCAGGAGCAGGACGAAAGTTACACCCCTTTGCAACTTTACACTGCCTCCTTCTGACGATTTTTGGGGCAGCAGAAAACCTTTCACCACGGGCAAATGCCTCAGAGCTATAAAAAACTGAGAGAGGTTATTGTAGAGGCACTCTACATGATCGCGTTGCCTTAGACAGAATGTTTCTAAGTGACATGGTTTTTGACTAACATCTCGTCAAAGATTGCTGCCTTTTTGCACTTTGGACTCTTCAGGGATATCATCAGTACAATGTAGCTCAGACTGTTTCGACATGTTTGGGTGAAAAATAGGACCATGCCTAGCGTAAATGTACCCATTCAGACGCGTTGGAATAGTTAGTTTGGTTGCATCAGGAGCAGGACGAAAGTTACACCCCTTTGCAACTTTACACTGCCTTCTTCTGACAATTTTTGGGGCAGCAGAAAACCTTTCACCATGGGCAAATGCCTCACAGATATAAAAAACTGAGAGAGGTTATTGTAGAGGCACTTTACCTGATCGTGTTTCCTTAGATAGAATGTTTCTAAGTGACACAGTTTTCGAGTAACATCTCGTCAAAGATTGCTACCTTTTTGCACTTTGGACTCTTCAGGGATATCGTCGGTACAATGTAGCTCAGACTGTTTCGACATGTTTGGGTGAAAAACAGGACCATGCCTAGCGTAAATGTACCCATTCGGACGTGTTGGAATAGTCAGTTTGGTTGCATCAGGAGCAGGATGAAAGTTACACCCCTTTGCAACTTTACACTGCCTCCTTCTGACGATTTTTGGGGCAGTAGAAAACCTTTCACCACGGGCAAATGCCTCAGAGATATAAAAAACCAAGAGAGGTTATTGTAGAGGCACTTTATGTGATCGCGTTGCCTTAGACGGAATGTTTCTAAGTGACATGGTTTTTGAGTAACATCTTGTCAAAGATTGCTGCCTTTTTGCACTTTGGACTCTTCAGGGATATCGTCGGTACAATGTAGCTCAGACTGTTTCGACATGTTTGGTTGAAAAAAAGGACCATGCCTAGCGTAAATGTACCCATCCAGACGCGTTGGAACAGTCAGTTTGGTCGCATCACGAGAAGGACACCAAAAATGCAAAAGTTACTTTGTGTAACTTGACAACATTGACACTTTTTTGCAACATGACTCAAAGACTCAAACTGACCCCAAATGACTCAAAGTGACTTAAAATCACCTTGATTTTGGTGCCCAATGTACATTATAGAGGTCAAGGTGCTCCTTATCATTCAAACATCTTAGATGAGTGCATAGGAAAGGAAAAAGCTCTAAGTTTCATCATCATGAGCACCTAATATCAAGAGACTTTAATGGCTCAAACCTTAGCATGGAGTCCTAAGGCGCATTTCATGTCTCCTTTCATCTAGTTTGGCACCCTTATGTAGATTTTTCAACTTGATTTGGCGCCCTATATGTGAAGGAAGATCTAAAGGCATGAAAGTGGATGTCATATTGCAAGAGTTTGGATCATCAAAATTGAAAGAAATAAGTCTATTAAGCTTGGGTGCCCTTCGTCTTCTTTTCATTCATTATGAGCGCCTTGGGAGAATGGTATATAGGTCATCATCATGATTGGGTGCCCTGGATCCAGAGTGTTGGAGAGATCATCAAATGGTGTCTAGAGGAAGTAGGGTGAGTTATGAGTTTGGTCGCATCAGGAGTAGGACACCAAAAATGCATAACATGATGATGTAAAAATGTGTACATATGTGTAAAAATGCAAGAGGAAATAAAAAAGACAAACCTTACAAATTAATGTGCATACTTACAACTCAATGTAACATAACTTTACAAAATCAATGTGAATACTTACAAATTAATCCAATGAACCATCTGGGTCTACTCTACTCTTTATTGTGTCAAGTATTGCTTCATGGTCAGACTCACGCACCTTCCACAATATTTTGTTCAAAGGTCTACCCCGATACTTTATCAAATGAACATTGGATGCCACGACAAGGTTCGAGTAATGAAGAATCTTCCGATGCATGTCAAAGTCCTGAAATAGCCAAATATTAACACTCTTATGTGGGTACCTTCTAAGCCATGTTCCAATAATAACCACTGATCCTGTAGGGTATTCGATGTTTTCTCCATCTGTAACAGGAGCCTCCAATTTCTTTTTGGCCTCAACACAACGACATAAGTAATAATCTGTTCCCTCTTCATTATCTTCATCTACAATAACTGCATATACGTGCCCTACATTGATATGTGTAGCAAATTAGATGAAATTAGTCAACATTACAAAAATACTACAAAGTAAGATGACATTACCTGGTTGAACTAGATGAAATTAGATGCATATACGTGCCCTATATTACCTAGTTGAACTAAATCTGATATGTGGTCAAAGTCAACTGACGATTCCATCTGTGTTAGTTCCAATGCCGTCGGGGGTCGATACGTGTCAAGTGGGCTAAGATAACTTAACTACCATTCGTCAACCCACTCCTTTGACTCGCACTCATCCCAGACTTGAATTGTACAGGAAGAACAAAAGCATGACATCTTTCATGTATGGATACTCCATGAACCTGCAATTGAGCTTCTGAAAGAGTGCATCTCATTTGATCATGTCAGTGTACAACAATCCTCATATGGTGCAATGTTAGTATCATCTATCAACCAAAAAAATCTATGAACTAAAGATTTACCTTCATTACCTGGACCCATGGAAGCATTACACCACTTGACAATCGATTTTGCATCTGTCAACTTTGCATTGTCTTTATACTTTAACTCTTCTCATGCTATGGCTCTTTTGATACATGCTCCTGCACCATCATGCTCCCCCTTTCCATGCCCGGCCTCACAAAAGTTCCACATATGTTGAATATCTGTAAAATTATGCCTCCTACTCAACCAATAGAAATTTCGCGAGTTCTTGAATTGTGACACACAGTTATCCGACCATATGATATGTTGACTGAACAATATGCCCCTTCTAGCCAAATCATTGTAGAACACCTGAAAGCAACCTTGCACGAACTCCGTAGAATGTGTGCGATCATCACTAATATAGAAATTATACTCCCTTATGATCTTTCTGTCATCCTCTGTACTATCATTTGCATGAATGAATGCGATGTGCACAAATATAGAAACCTGTGTGGAGTTGTAATATTGTGATTGCACCTCACGTTGTGGCTGTAGGCTATAGTTCTCTGCAAAGTCAACGACTGAAACAATGCTACCAACCAGAAATGTGTCCTTGCATAACTTGAATTGCAAGTCCAACCATCGAGCTCTATGGGCATGTCTTGCATACTCATACACTATGCTGTCACGAAATATAGGCATAAACTGATACACTGGAATCTTTTCAATAACTAATTCACACCTCTTTGCTTCTTTACCATCTTTTGTATTGTATGCCATTGTTTTATACTTGCCAAACTCTACTAGTTCATTTCCAACCACATGTGTTATTTCCATATGTTCAAATATTGGCAAATGTTGCAAGCCACCACAACGATGACATGTGCCATCCTAGCATAATTTCTTGTAGAATATTTGACCTTCCTCTCTTTCACATAAAATTCTTGATATGAAGTCTCTTGAAGATGTTGGTGGGGCACATATGGCACAACCCTGCAAATCATTGTTAGTATGCATATCTAAACATATAGACCTATAAGCATCAAAATGGTTAGAAAATTCAATATGTAATCTACAACAACAAGTAGTGTGTGTGTGATTTATCTTAACATAGAAAGGTTTTAGCAATTCAAAATATCTTTGACAAATTTTAATTTGAGGATACTTCTCTAGAAATTTACCATAAAACTGTGTTTGAGTCTCATCCAAAAAATGCTTTGGATGTGGCTCGCGGTTCTGACTACCGATTCTCCTTCTTACCACATCCCTTTGATTCGGAGATACCCTTGTGTAATTCTTCCAAAAATCTTCAATTAGTAATCTCAATGCTTCAACAATTGGTTTATCTTTTCATGGTAGTCTCCCCGAGAATGCCCATAATTCATTGGCATTAGTGTCATCAATTCTTTGGCGTCTTCCAACGGCTCTTGATAAAGTTTTCCTATTAATTCTCAATTCTTGACTTGTCTTTCTAATGAGACAAGCTTTCCTCGTTTGACTACTTACTATAGTCGATGTAATCACACGCCATGTTGCATTACTATCTTTTGTGCGTGAGGTGTTACCCACACTCTCATATGCACTCATTAGATTATTGACAATAGATTTTTCACTTGAAGCCTCTGATGTTCTCAACCCAAGAATCTTCATGATAGACCTATACTTTATACTTCGCATCATTTCAACATATAGTTGACATCTTGCAGTCTCATTTAACTTTTCAAAGAACAATCTCCAAATCTTATTAGCATATCTTCTACAAGTGCGTTTTGGAATCTTACCTTCCCTTGGCTGTAAAATATTCTCATCAATATCAATCAAATACTTTGGCTTTCTATGCAAAATTCTAGGTGGTGTCAAGTTAGGTAAATTCATCTCAACATTAGGAATTTCATCAATATGTAAATGAGATGGGTTAGATGGCATACCTTTGATTGAAGATGGAATAGATGACATACCTTGAGGTTGAGGTGGGAACGATGGCGTACCTCCTTCATCACATGTGAGTGATGATGTACTCTCAACTTGAGATGTGGTAGATGGTAACCCTACATGTTGACTTACGGTAAAGGATGTGTCTCCAACTATGGTATTCAAATCTCTCGTACCACGAAGTTTTTGCATTCGTTCTCTTTGTGCTGCCAATACCATATCTCTTTGTGATGGTTGTGGTTCCTCTTCAATTGGTATGTCTTCATTTATCATGGCCAATTTCCTCTTCTCACGAAGTTCCCTCATAGCCACTGCTTTCTTTGCATTCTTAGCTTCTATCTCTTCCTGTGTTGGTTTAATTCTTGATTGTTTCCTTGGCATGACAGAGAATTTGTCTGTAGCATGATAAAGAGACCAATATTAGTTCCTAAGAAATGAATACAAGATAATAGTGGGATTGTATTTTTTTTATGTTGTAAGGATTTATTCTTGTATAGTTTGACATCATGGTATGTTAAGGTTTGTTTATTACACATTATTATTAAAGAGCCCAAGTGTAGAAAATATACATGGCATCATGTGAGATTGTAGGCTGCTTTCTTGATTGGGAATGTGTCTATTTTAAACATGTATGATAAAGCATGATAAAGTAATTCAATCCGGAATAAGGAAAATGTAAAGAACATGCATGTAAAGACTTGACATACCTAAAAAATGAAGATTTGAATGGAGAGAGTACCCAATTATGTAGTGTTTTTATCTTCTTGCATCAAACTCCTCAACAATTTGAGTTTTTCACGACTTGCTTCCTTTTCAATGTTAAATTCCTAAAATTGAATCACAATTAACATTGCAACACTACAAAAATTAAAAATTGAATAGATATATATCAAACTTAGTGTGAAAACTGTGTTATTTCCTCCTTCTCAAGTTGGCAAAGCAGAAAAGGTGGTGGAAAGATCATGCAAAGGTGGTACAATGTGTCAAATGTGCATGTGAACTTCCCAATAGTATGAAAGCACTTCTTTTTTGTCGGAGCACACGCAGAATCGGTAAGAAAATAGAGCATGTGGGCTTGGATCACGGGGGTAACCACTTTTTTACCGTTTCAATAGAAATACAAAACATGAGCGCATTATAACGCGCTCGCGTTTTGTCCTGCTATATATTCATCACATCCTTTGCATTGATCACATCTTTTTCCTTCAAGGGCTTGCCAGATGCTCCGCCATATGATAGGCATAACAATGAAGGGGCAAGCCCTCATAATCAAGTTCTTGATAGAAAATGCCCTCAACCCTCAACGTCAAACCCTAATCCCTCAACCCTTAACTCTGATCCCTCGACCCTCGACCCTCAACCCTCAACCCTATCCCTAAACCCTCAACCCTCAACGTCAAATCCTAATCCCTCAACCCTATCCCTCAACTCTAATCCCTCATCCCTAAACCCTAAATGCTATCCCTAATCCTACACCCTCAACAGACTCGATACTATACCTTAAACTCTAATCCCTCATCCCTAAACCCTCCAACCCTATCCCTAATCCTTACACCCTCCACACTCTACTTTAACCCTAATCCCTTGAACCTCAACCCTATCCCTAAACCCTAAACCCTTGAACCTCAACCCTCAACCCTAAACGTCAAACCCTAATCCCTCAACCCTTAACTCTGATCCATCAACCCTCAACACTATACCTTAAACCCTAATCCCTTCAACCTCAACCCTATCCCTAAACCCTTGACCCTCGAACCTCAACCCTCAACCCTCGACGTCAAACCCTAATCCCAAAACCCTTAACTCTGATCCCTCATCTCTCAACCCTAACCCTCAACCCTCAACGTCAAATCCTAATCCCTCAACCCTTCACTCTAATCCCTTAACCCTAAACCCTATCCCTAAACCCTCAACACTATACCTTAAACCCTAATCCCTCAGCCCTCAACCCTAAACCTTATCCCTAAACCCTAATCCCTCAACGCTCAACCCTAATCCATCATCCCTCAACTCTAATCCCTCATCCCTAAACCCTAAATGCTATCCCTATTCCTAAACCCTCAACAGACTCGATACTATACCTTAAACTCTAATCCCTTATCCCTAAACCCTCCAACCCTATCCCTAATCCTTATACCCTCCACACTCTACTTTAACCCTAATTCCTTGACCCTCAACCCTATCCCTAAACCCTTGACCCTCGAACCTCAACCCTCAACCCTCAACATCAAACCCTAATCCCTCAACCCTAACTTTAATCCCTCAACCTTCAACCCTATCCCTAAACCCTCAACGCCAAATTCTAATCCCTCAACCCTTCACTCTAATCCCTCAACCCTAAACCCTATCCCTAAACCCTCAACACTATACCTTAAACCCTAATCCCTCAACCCTAACCCTAAACCTTGTCCCTAAACCCTAATCCCTCAACCCTCAACCCTAATCTGTCATCCGTCATCCCTCAACTCTAATCTCTCATCCCTAAACCCTAAATGCTATCCCTATTCCTAGACCCTCAACAGGCTCGATACTATACCTTAAACCCTAATCCCTCTACCCTTGACACTCTTATTTAACCCTAATCCCTTGACCATTAACCCTATCCCTCAACCTCAACCCTCAACCCTCAACATTAAACCCTAATTCATCAACCCTAAACCCTAATCCCTCAAACCTAAACCCTATCCCTAAACCATCAACCCTCAACACTATACCTTAAACCCTAATCCCTCAACCCTCAACCCTAAACCTTATCCCTAAAACCTAATCCCTAAACCCTCAACCCTAATCCCTCATCCCTCAACTCTAATCCCTCATCCCTAAACCCTAAATGCTATCCCTATTCCTAAACCCTCAACAGACTCGATACTATACCTTAAACTCTAATCTCTTATCCCTAAACCCTCCAACCCTATCCCTAATCCTTACACCCTCCACACTCTACTTTAACCCTAATCCCTTCAACCTCAACCCTATCCCTAAACCCTTGACCCTCGAACCTCAACCCTCAACCCTCGACGTCAAACCCTAATCCCTCAACCCTTAACTCTGATCCCTCATCTCTCAACCCTAACCCTAAACCCTAAACCCTCAACCCTCAATGTCAAATCCTAATCCCTCAACCCTTCACTCTAATCCCTCAACCCTAAACCCTATCCCTAAACCCTCAACACTATACCTTAAACCCTAATCCCTCAGCCCTCAACTGTAAACCTTATCCCTAAACCCTAATCCCTCAACCCTAATCTGTCATCCCTCAACTCTAATCCCTCATCCCTAAACCCTAAATGCTATCCCTATTCCTACACCCTCAACAGAATCGATACTATACCTTAAACCCTAATCCCTTATCCCTAAACTCTCCAACCCTATCCCTAATCCTTATACCCTCCACACTCTATTTTAACCCTAATTCCTCGACCCTCAACCCTATCCCTAAACCCTTGACCCTAAAACCTCAACCCTTAACCCTCAACGTCAAACCCTAATCCCTCAACCCTTAACTCTGATCCCTCGACCCTCAACACTATTCCTTAAACCCTAATCCCTATCCCTCAACCCTTAACCCTTAAAACTTAAACCCTATCCCTACACCCTTAACACTTGACACTATATTTTAAGCCTTAAACCCTCATCCTTAAAGCATCAACCCTCAATCCTTAAACCTTCAACCCTAAACCCTATCCCTAATCCCTTTACCCTCGACACTTAACCCTAACCTCAACATTAAATGCTAATCTGTCAACCCTAAACCCTAATCCTAAACCCTCAACCCTCGACACTATACCTTAAACCCTAATCCCTTAACCCTCAACCCTAAACCTTATCCCTAAACCCTAATCCCTCAACCCTCAACCCTAATCCATCATCCCTCAACTCTAATCCCTCATCCCTAAACCCTAAATGCTATCCCTATTCCTAAACCCTCAACAGACTCGATACTATACCTTAAACTCTAATCCCTTATCCCTAAACCCTCCAACCCTATCCCTAATCCGTATACCCTCCACACTCTACTTTAACCCTAATTCCTCGACCCTCAACCCTATCCCTAAACCTTTGACCCTCGAACCTCAACCCTCAACCCTCAACATCAAACCCTAATCCCTCAACCCTTAACTCTGATCCCTCGACCTTCAACCCTATCCCTAAACCCTCAACCCTCAACGTCAAATTCTAATCCCTCAACCCTTCACTCTAATCCCTCAACCCTAAACCCTATCCCTAAACCCTCAACACTATACCTTAAACCCTAATCCCTCAACCCTAACCCTAAACCTTGTCCCTAAACCCTAATCACTCAACCCTCAACCCTAATCTGTCATCCCTCAACTCTAATCCCTCATTCCTAGACCCTCAACAGGCTCGATACTATACCTTAAACCCTAATCCCTCTACCCTCGACACTCTTATTTAACCCTAATCCCTTGACTATTAACCCTATCCCTCAACCTCAACCCTCAACCCTCAACTCTCAACATTAAACCCTAATTCATCAACCCTAAACCCTAATCCCTCAAACCTAAACCCTATCCCTAAACCATCAACTCTCAACACTATTCCTTAAACCCTCAACCCTAAACCTTATCCCTAAACTCTAAATGCTATCCCTATTCCTAAACCCTCAACAGACTCGATACTATACCTTAAACTCTAATCCCTTATCCCTAAACCCTCCAACCCTATCCCTAATCCTTACACCCTCCACACTCTACTTTAACCCTAATCCCTTCAACCTTAACCCTATCCATAAACCCTTGACCCTCGAACCTCAACCCTCAACCCTTGACGTCAAACCCTAATCCCTCAACCCTTAACTTTGATCCCTCATCTCTCAACCCTAACCTTAAAACCTAAACCCTCAACCCTCAACGACAAATCCTAATCCCTCAACCCTTCACTCTAATCCCTCAACCCTAAACCCTATCCCTAAACCCTCAACACTATACCTTAAACCCTAATCCCTCAGCCCTCAACCCTAAACCTTATCCCTAAACCCTAATCCCTTAACCCTCAACCCTAATCCGTCATCCCTCAACTCTAATCCCTCATCCCTAAACCCTAAATGCTATCCCTATTCCTACACCCTCTACAGAATCAATACTATACCTTAAACCCTAATCCCTTATCCCTAAACCCTCCAACCCTATCCCTAATCCTTATACCCTCCACACTCTACTTTAACCCTAATTCCTCGACCCTCAACCCTATCCCTAAACCCTTGACCCTAGAACCTCAACCCTCAACCCTCAACCCTCAACGTCAAACCCTAATCCCTCAACCCTTAACTCTGATCCCTCGACCCTCAACACTATACCTTAAACCCTAATCCCTATCCCTCAACCCTTAACCCTTAAAACTTAAACCCTATCCCTACACCCTCAACACTTGACACTATATCTTAAGCCTTAAACCCTCATCCCTAAAGCCTCAACCCTCAATCCTTAAACCTTCAACCCTAAACCCTATCCCTAATCCCTCTACCCTCGACACTCTAATCCTAACCTCGACATTAAATGCTAATCCGTCAACCCTAAACCCTAATCCTAAACCCTCAACCCTCAACCCTCAACACTATACCTTAAACCCTAATCCCTCAACCCTAAACCTTATCCCTAAACCCTAATCCCTCAACCCTCAACCCTAATCCATCATCCCTCAACTCTAATCCCTCATCCCTAAACCCTAAATGCTATCCCTATTCCTAAACCCTCAATAGACTCGATACTATACCTTAAACCCTAATCCCTTATCCCTAAACCCTCCAACCCTATCCCTAATCCTTACACCCTCCACACTCTACTTTAACCCTAATCCCTCGACCCTAAACCCTATCCCTAAACCCTTGACCCTTGAACCTCAACCCTCAACCCTCAATGTCAAACCCTAATCCCTCAACCCTTAACTCTGATCCCTCGACCCTCAACCCTATCCCTAAACCCTAAACCCTCAACCCTAATCTGTTATCCCTCATCCCTAAACCCTAAACGCTATCCCTATTCCTAGACCCTCAACGGGCTCGATACTATACCTTAAACGCTAATCCCTTATCCCTAAACCCTCCAACTCTATCCCTTATCCCTTAACCCTCATGATTAATCACCTTGAACATAAAAAAATTTGACAAACATGACAAACAACAAACTTGCGGGAAAGGAAAAATGCAAGGCAAAACATAACGGGAGCGCGTTATAACGCACTCGCGTTATGTCTTGCTTTGGGAATCCCAAGCCTTGGGCTTGGGATTTGCTTTGGATTTCCAATCCAAAGGCTTGGAGTGCCTTATGAACAGTCACAGATGTGTTTTTCTATATTCTTCAAAATTTCACATAATTTCGTTCGTGCTAACCCTCAGATTTGCACGTGTTTCAAGGTTGAACAAATCGAACACATGGGTAATGTTAGGCTTTCTCTTAGCTATTTGACGATGTGATTTTTTTCACATTTTAACAATGTTAAGCCTTTCATCTTTAATTTCTTTTTTTTGTGTGTCCGTTTTTAGGCAAAAACCACTGTTTGGTCTTTTTTTCATTGTAAAATAACTGTTCATTCAAATTTCAAAAAATTTACATATTTAGAAACTAGACTCCATTCTACAAATATTAAAAAAATAAAAAAAATGATTTTCAATTAGTTTTCAAAATTTATAGGGGTAGCACGGCCAAAATTCTATTTTTTAGGATGTGTCCACTTTAAAAATTAGTAAAAAATCAAATATTCATCAAAAAATTATCAGAAAAATCAGGCATAAACTACATGCTATTAGCTAATTTCTCACTAAAGCAATTTTAAAAATACCAAAAAAAAGTTGACCTTTTGAGGGAGCCACAAAACATGCTATGTTATGTTTTTTTGACAGAAACAACACCAATTTCTGTGGCTCCCTCTTTTGAACCCCTTAATCTATGCCATTTTCAAAACAAAATAGTAGTTTAGAAAGTAGACTCGGAGCACTATGAACATTGTTTTGGTTGCATCTCCAAATTTTAAGTGTAACTGTGCTCAATTTCTCATCCAAGGCCAGTATTTCCTGATTTCAGAAAAAAAAGTGGCCACTTAAGACCCCTTTTTGGCCCCCCATCTTCCTCAACTTACCCTAGTTATTTATCAAATTTATTTAAATTTAATAATACCTTTATTATTATTATTTATTGACCCTAGATTACAATATAATATATTTTCCATATAACTACAATTTACATTAGGCATTTATATTTGTTTACCAAAAATGCCTTCTTAACACAATAATTTTATTTAAATGTAACAATTAACCAAACATTGATCAGGCAATTCCAACTAAATAATGGGTGATGCCACAATAATGGGTTACACTTTCTGGGACATCCTGATTTTTGTTGAAATCACATATTTTTATAAAATATAATGATTTAAGCCTTAAAAGGTTCCATTTAAAGGATTTTAATTGAAGAGGGTTTGATCAAACCCCCTTAGATTCAAACCCCTTTGGATAGAACCCTGCTAGTTTTAAACCATACCTATAATGGAGTCTCCTATACACCTATCAAAATGCTGATAAAAAACCAATTTTGATTTATCTTTTGAGGGATCAAATGAATTCATTTAAAATTTATGCTTTGTAAGTATGTAGTCCTTATTATAAGCTTCCCAAAAAATATAATTTTAAATATATTTAATTTGATTATTATATTTATTTTTATTTCTTGTGAATGTATGTTTTTCACCAAACATCAAGTTCTCTATTCTACACACATGGAAAATTAGTAAATTACTGAAAAAAAATTCTAAAAAATATCTATGCACTAGGTATTGATGTCCTTGTTTCAACAAAAGAAAAAAAATTAAATTTTGATACATACAGAAAAAGTTATGTTTTACGGAATATGCCTATGTCTAAATTATAATTGGTTTGACTTCAAAAATTAAAATTAAATTATATATATTCAACAAAACATTATGAAACCAAATGAATACACTATATATCAGTGTTACCAATCTAAATTAAAAAGAATCAGAATTTTATCCTTTTTAGGAAAAAGGTTATGTGCTACGGAATACACATCACTTTAAAAAAATGTTGTTTACTATTAAAAACCAGTTATCAAAGGAGATGCAAAAAAAATTACAATTTAACTCCAAATTTTTTTAAAAATAAATATTTAGATTCTACAAAAAATATCTCACAAATCACTAGTTCGCATCATCTTCAAATTCCTAATGGTTTAGCGGCTATAGGTGTCAGAACGTGAAGATTTAGTTCAAAATATTGATTTCAATGTTAAGTTTGGCCAAAAAGTGTAACCCATTATTGTGGGATGACCCTATTAATCCAAATACCAACAATACCTGACCATTATGCACAGTTGGAAAAATAAGACCACAACAATGGAGACAGACTGTCCTGCCCAATTGACGACAACAACTGGATGCAATGTTGGATACTCATCCTCTTCAAGGATGATGACAACTAGGGACCTTATGTTAACTTCCTTCAACAAATTTCCATTGGTTAAGGCATGCTCAGACCTGCTAATTCAGGTGGAGTTGATGCCTGATACCTGCAACTTGTAGCAAACAACACAGTCGAACATGTAGCTATATATAATTATTCAATCAAACACACCATGAGAGGAAGTCGCAGTGTAGCAGGGTACTCACACATGAGTAATGCAACATTGTTCCTTTCACAGAACATATCAAACAAGTAACTTCATTACGCATCACAATCAATCACTGAACAATCAAATAGAACAATCAGTTATATAACGATCAATAACATCACAACCATGATCTGATAACACATAAAGCTCAAAATTAAATTAATCCACAACATCTAATATGTCCATAAAACAGTCATAGCATAAACATAAACACCAGTAATTAAAACATCATCAATTATCATCATAGCAATAGGTCTATCACAAACTAGGTATCATCATAATAGTGAGTCTACCATCAACATGTCAAAATGTCTAGTCCTAGTAGGATAACTATCAATCTGACAGAAAGCAAAATGAGGGGCACTACATGGATAGATCCCTTCATCTATGGCTACAATCTAGGAGGAATTAATAATTGAATAAAATTATTTCAATGCCCTTCTCCAATGCCCATTGTCTGCCCATCTACCATCTTTCATGGGTGACCTAAGTTCTCCTTTGCCCCATTGTCTGCCCATCTACCATCTTTCATGGGATAGTTTTCAAAACATCACACCCTCTCATAAATAATTAATTAGAGGGTGAGGGCCAAACAATACCCCTAATTGGCAATGAAAATTCTAAAAATGGACTTAAGTAACTTCATGTAAAAATTGAATGAGTTACCAACACAAAAAAAAGTAGAAGTAAAAGTTGTAGGAAATTGAATGTAGTTCATGAGCTACATATTTTTTTAAAACAATTAAAAACCTAGATATTTCAATGAGGCACTGCTAAAAAAATTTTAAAAAGGTAAAAAGTAGGTGTCATTCTAGCCAACCTAAGTATAATCAAAATAAATATTTGTATTCCAAGATTTGGATTTAAGAAAAGGACACATGAGAAGATGTGATGCATATTTGTTTGAAATTTTTTAATGACTAATAATTATTTATGATTTTTTTGTACTATGACATTTTAAAAAATTAAAAATATTTTTTCGGACAACCTAACTTGGTCAAAAAAATATAACAAAACTTTTTTTTTTAACCTATAGCCAATAAAGACTATAATATGATGCATCTTTTGGATTTAAAAAAGGATAAATAGTTTGAAAGTTATGATTTTTTCAATACATATGTCTATCAGGAAATTAGACATAGTGTACATAGAAAATTAGTAATAATTACTTATTAAAATTATAACAAGGCAAATATTATATTTTTAGAATCTTGATAGTTTCCTCTACAAACCTTTTTTGTATTATTAAATTTATTTACAAAAAGTTTGTCAACTTCAAGATGAAATCATAGCAAATTTTAGGATAACACTGAATGAATGGTTTTGCAAGTTTCTTTGGCAAGTTTTAGGACTCCCATTTGCCTAAATCTAAGGTAATCCCTAGGATTTTTTGGAGGTAATCCATATTTGAGCTACAAATATTTTAGAAATTCCCATCCAAGTCTAAATGTTAGCAATTTTTCATCCAACAAGTTTTTTTTGCCATTGCCATTGTTTACCCATCATGATCTCACACTCACCCTAGATTAATTATTTTTTCTTTTGTCTCTCTCTGGATTCTTTGTTTTTAACCTATAATCAATTATTTCAATATATTTTCCAAAGGTAATTACATAAGAATTATGTATAGCCCTCTTTTATTTATAGGTTAATTACATATAACTTTTGTTTTTTCTCCCTTCTTAACCAAAGGGTCAAATAATAAATTTTATCCCCCTTTTAGTTCCAAAAGGTCATTTACATGGGGAAAAGTATTCTTTTCATTTTGGGGAAAAGTCACATAGCTTTCTTCCCCTATAAATCAGTTGTCATCCTTCGTAGCTCAAGTTGAATTTACAACATAACTCACCAAAAATAATTTTTTAAATAAGTGTGGATGTAGCACTATCAATATCATAGTGATTCTATAGAAATACTTTGTTAATCAATAACATGATTCAAACTATAAGAGAACTTTTAAGGAAACTCACATAAATAAGCATTGTGTATCTTTTGTAATTGTGGAGGTAATGCATCTTTTATATGTTAAATCTCCTATCTTTAAACTTTCTCATTTTGGTCACTCATGAATCCCTTATTGTTAATATAAATGTTTTATTCTTATTCAACATAAATGGAAATTATCATATTATTATATAATCTACATACTGAAAATACATTTCAAGATGATAATCATGCATTCTGGGCTGACTATCCTCTCTTCCTATACCAAAAATAATTTCATTGGCAACAAGTACACAATTATCCCTTTTCAGAGTTCATATCACTTTACATAGTAACTCAAACAAGGCTTTGGGACAAGTTTAAATGCAAAACAATTTTGTTATATCAATTCAATGTCATTAATAAGATGTTTGTAATACAGTGAAAACTCTAACACACTTCACCTTTTCAAAGCTGCATAGATAATCAATGATATAATATTCCAAGGATCTCAATCCTATACAATACTTCACAAAAAACATGTACAAGGTTACTGGCTTGATCAAGTGTACAATAAAGTAAATGAAGTACAAAGAATCCCATAAGATATCAATAATTGAACACCAACATACTATTACCACCCACATAACACTTCATAAAGAAATATTAGATCTAATATTTCCTTCTTTTAAGTAATGCTTTATAGCATGATTTATCTCTGATCCACCTAAAATTATGAATATGACTAAAAATGAATTACTACATAGTAATGTATAATAAAAAACCATGACATACTAGAGTGCCAAAAAATGCTCCATATCTATTTGTTAGTCCACAACAACCAAAATATGCATTTAAAAATGAGAACTATCCAATATCAACTATGTGATATTTCTTAGACCTCTTAGGGACTATAATTTTTATCATCTAATTAGCCAATAAAATTTTCAATTGAATATCCATGTAACTAGGATGTGTAAGTCGATTAGGTCTTAGTCACAACAAAGAGCTCAAATATTTTTGTTCTTATGACCTTCGACTATGGTTGTGGTAACCAAGGTTCTAAAAATTCTTGATACGAGTCCTTGATAACCCTAATGTTTTCCTAGATGTTTGACAACATAAGAAAATTCATTAAAATATTTATAAAAGAAATATGTGGAAGATTTAAACATCACATAAACTACTTGCATATCATAGAAAAAGTTGCAACCCAGAATTAGTTTTGGTTTGTATAGATTGTCTCCCCTTGTAGAAATTTGGCACATCCCCATGTCTAAGCCTAAGAGAACCTAGTTGGTATCACATCTTCTAAAGGCATTATTTTGTTTCAATTAACACATTCCAAAATAGCATCATATGTTCCCAAGTTTAAGGTGTGAAAATGATCTTGGGACCTGTAGGTTATGGGTCCATAATATAACTTAAATTAGACTTGCGATAACGACACTTTATTCATTTGTCCTATTAAATAATCGATTCGACTATTTTATACATAACATAGTTATAATTGTTTAGTACAATTGTTTGAAACATACTAAAAATATATGCCACTTGCCCACTTCCATTTCACAAGGCATAACCACATTTAGATCAGTAGACATAATTAAAGCCAATAATAATTTTTTTAGAAGAATTAAATTTTCAAATCCCACCATTTTATATTATGCCTCACATTGTATATTTTTAATGAAGGCATGTAAAATGCACGGTCTCCTATTAATGAATGCATTTCAATGACAAATTGATCATATGATGAGTAATAGTAAAAATGTGAAACAATTTTTTTCAAAGAGAATAAAGATTTTAAAAGAAGACTTGTCACAATCCCCTCTTGGGGCTCACCACAAATTGGTCCTTGTAAATCATGGTTCTTAGAAAACCATTTATATTAATGATAAGGGGTTCATAAATGACCAAAATGAGAAAGCTTAAAGATAGGAGATTTAGCATATAAAACTTACATTGCCTCCACAATTATAAAAGATATACAATATATTTATGTGTTTTATTAAAAGAACACTTATAGTTCTAATCATATTATTGATTAACAAAGTATTTCTATAGAATCACTATGATATTGATAGTGCTACATCCACACTTATTTGAATGATTTTTTTGGTGAGTTATGTTGTAGATTAATCTTGAGCTATTGAGGATAGCAACTAATTTATAAGGGGAGAAATGTTATGACTTTTTCCATATTTAGTGAAAAAAAAACTTTTATTTTATATATTAATTCTAAAGGGTTATTTACATGGAGAAATATATTATTTTCACTTTGGAGAATAAGTCACATAACACATCTCATATAGGGCAAAATAACAAACCTTAAGACCTGCATGAGGCATTGAATTTATGTCATCCTAACTTTTCACAGAAGAGACTTTCCATTACTTCTTGGTTGAATCATTGACTCATCATTTATCATAAACACACTTATTGGTGTATGTGCAAGATAATTCCTTTGTTTTAGAAGGCAAGGAATGAATTAAGAGCTATAATTCCCTTAAGAATTGATTCCAAACAATCTAGTCTTAGGGTTATTAGAATTAGAGGTGGAAGTCTATTGACTCATTTCATGGAATTGTATTATTGTATGTAGCCATTAAAGTTTCCAAAATTAGGTGCAATTGTGAGAATGCTAGGTTGTCATTTTTAGTGTCCTCACAAAGGGAGTAAGATTTTACACTTTTGATAGTGGATACAAAGCTAGGTTTTTTTTCCAAATTGAGTTCGTCTTAAGTAGAATTCTTGTGTTATATTTTTCTTGTGTTGTTCTTATTCAATTTTTTGATACTATATTTCTTTCAAGTTACTAAAAACCAAGACACAAGTGGATATGTGTAATGTGAACGTTCTGTTTCATTAGTGGAATTATGATGTTTACAGTTTAATATTAAAGAATAAAGACTTCATATTTTAAGCTTTCCCTATTATTTAACTTCAAAAAAGAATTAGTAAACAAATAAATAATAAATATAAGATTTATATTGGTAAATCATGCAATGAAATATCCATATTGATTATGGATTACTCTCACATAACCCCAAATAAAACATACTATAATAAATATAATATTAAAGAACCAAACAACAAGCTAGCCACAACAAATCCTTCCCAACCAAGTTTAGACTTAGGAGCAATTTAATACTAGACTTCTTAAATTCAATTGTATAATCACATGCTAAGTCAATATTTTATTTCTATATGAATATATTATTCATGTGAATTTATCTATTTTAATGTGAACTATTCTTCATGCAATTTTATCCTATGGCTTATAAATTAGAATTTAACTTTAACATGTAGAGTATTATATGACTTCATCCCACTTTAAAACTACATAGTTTTCCATATATCTTGTAAAGTGAAAGAATATTTTGGGTTGATTGATTCCTATTATATTCTTGTACATTAGAAGGAACTAATAGATCAAATTATATTAAGCTAAAAATAAGTGATATTTACATTGATGTTATAAAAGGAAAATAAAATTATATATAACAATTAAGAGATTCAATATCATAATCACTATAAGGTTAAAGGCAAACACATTGAATTGAAGATTATATTAATGGGTTGATAAGGGCATGGTGCGGTGGTCAAGTCACAAGGATGTCGTGGTGGCCACCAAGGTTCAAACTTTTGTTGGGTCGAAGAGCTTGCAAGCCTTGTGCCTTCACTGGGCTGACATGTTCGCAGGATATGTGCCTTTTGTCATTCTTGCAGGTTGTGGGCCTTCACTAGGCCAATGAGCTCATGGGTTTAAACAAGGTGATAATGCCTTAGGGACTAAGATCCCCCAGTAGTGGTCTCAGTGATAAAGCCATGGGAAGAGATCCCCATAAGGGTCTCTCTGTGCTCGGACCAAGTTAAAAACCCAAGTAATCCTCATAAAAAAGACCATATTAATGGGATAAAAGGTAAATAAGTGTAAATATTAATGAGATTGGATACAATAGTTAATATAAGATAAAAGGAAACTAAATTGCATCAGGGCTCAAAATCATGTGTGCACCACATCATATAAAATAGCATTGTCTCAACTCTAATAATCAACCAACTCACCTTGTGACATATCGTTTCTCATCAAAAATTTAACATAGCTTTCTAATAATAGAACTTGCCTAAATTTCTCAATAAACCAAGAAAGATTGGACAAACCAAAATAATGTGTATTCCATATATTTTATTTTTTAAGTCCAACAAAACAATTCTTTACTATGTTTTGTTTAGCTTGAAAATCCTAGGTCAAAATTTATCAATGATAAAAAAATATTTATACATAGTGGAGTTATTTATATTAACTCTTGTGTTGTCTTTTTGTTTTTTTTGCTTCATAATCAGAGATTGTCTATATTGAAATAGGATAGAAAAATTTACAATGTTGTCTGTATATAGTGCAGAGACCAGATTCAACCACTAAAGACCCCACCCATCTACTTGACCACGCAGGGTCCCTTTAAGAGCAAAATGGCCATGCAAGGCTAGAAGTCTGCTATTACAATTCAACTATAAGTATTGTTAACTAAACTAGCAGGGGAGAGATCCAAGAACCATCTACATTCACAAACCTTACCCACCAAAAAGAGACATTTGCAAATTCATGAAAAGGCTTCAAGCATGAAAGCCAAGACTGGAAACCCTTACCTTGAAGCTCTCCATCCAATCAAACGAGCCATCGTAAGGATCTATCTGTAGGAGTTTGAACAAAAACTCCACGCCTGCCACCACCTGCTCCATGTGAAGGATCAATGGCTACCCTTTGGGAGAAAATAGAAAAGGATAGTAGCGCACAATCGCAGAGTCATCCTCTATGAGCTAAAAGTCTGCCGGTCTGGGGATTCTGATTCCTAAAATGGCTACCCTCACAATATCCTCAATGCCTGCCAGCAAATTATTGATGAACAAATGACGCATGAGGAGAAGACATCGATCCTTTGTAGTACCAACATCGAGCAACGAAGCCAGAAAAATGGGAGACAATGGACATATCAACCCTGTAAAATTCCCCTTCATCCAAAAAATATTTGCCCAGAATTACCTTGACAGCCAGGATAATGAATTCGTCACTGTGTCGCAAAATCCTTTTCAGTCGTTGGTCAGTCACCGCGCCCTTAAATGCTAACTTCCTTACTATGCTCTCAATCTGTATGGGAGTATCCATCCCAAGGCAAATCAACCCCTCTATGGAAACCCGCATCAGGAAGCCAGACCCGCCTGCCATTAATGCAAGGAGAAGAGAACAAAAAGAGTTGGGAAAACACGTTAGCAAGCTCTGCATTCGACTGCTAATTAAAACCAAAGGGACTTCTCGAAACTTCTCCATGAAGCTTAGGAAGAGAGTAGGGATACACTATCTTAAATGATTTCAAACGTGTGCCAAGTCTCATAGCAGTGTTAGCATTTGAGGGATGAGTAAAAAATGATGAGAACCAGACGCTCTTCTGCCACCCCTCACCAAACTAAGCCATGTCAAATCAAAGCCCTCCAAGTAAGCTGGCCCCTGACCCGCACTAAGAATGTTGCCACATCACCTGTTAACTAGCAACACTTACCCTGGTCCTACCATTTAGAATGAATGGTTAGACGCCCACCCATCCACCCTCGTTGTGTTGTCTTTTTTTAACTCTATATTTTTAATATTTATTTTATGATCGATATAAAAGTTAAATAATTCCCTCAAATAATTAGAAAATTATAAATAATAGAAGTTAATATCTACAATTATATTCTCTCAACCATGTTTATGGAACATGTAAGTGATCTTTAAGAAACCAATTTATTTGGGTAATGTCATACTAGTTAATTGTTCCATATGTGCAATAAGTTATAAGATACAATGTTATAACCACTAAAACAATGTATACAAGCAATAGTATGTATTTGTGATGATGGTGCACATTAACCTTAATTTCTTATGCTTAGTGTTATGCTCGTGCAAAACAACTCAACGTAGTATTGAAAGTGATATGGGGATGATCACATCCAATATACATAGACTTTCAAACTAAGAAAAAAAAAAGAATTTGACTAGCAACAAAGTAGCAAAGGAATATTTTTGAGAAGGGAAAAGGACAAAAAAAATTAATTTTGTATTAGTCATAGAGATATAATTATGCCGAGAGGCGAAGCCTAGAGCATTATACAATGGCATCACAAGGATGTGTGTACATTTTTATGAACTCCCTATTTAAATTGATGTTTAGTCAACTGTCATATTAAAAGAATTATGTTACAATCAAAAGAATTACTCCAGAAATTGTTTCAAACTTATTACCACTCAAGTATGCTTGACAATCTTCTTGCTTATCTTAGAGAATAGTGTCGTTGTCGGAGGAGAGAATAATGGCTTCATGGTTTAAAAACAAAGCATCGTGGGCAGTTAAGTTTGATAAACACTAAGTTTCATGCGAGGAGACAAGGGAAGGCATCTAACAGATTTGGAGTAGTTACTCGCCATTAGTAGTTAAGTTTGAATGAATCTAAGAGTCGTGGGAGGATAAAATAATGGTGTCTAACAAATTTTGAGTAGTTACTCACCATTATTTCTAGTTTCAACTTGCAAGGACTTCTATTTCATGTTTCACTGTGTGTCATTCACCTTCCATTGCTTTTACCAGTATCGTTGCAGGAATTTTCCTACATAACCTATGCCATCCATTGCTTTAACCAGTGGCATTGCAAGAATTTTACAGTTTAAGGTAATGACGCATGTGATATTTTTTCTTTTAGTTGGTTTATTATTTATGTGCAGTTACAGAATCTTAGTATTTGGTTTGAAAATACAATATGGTTGAGGTTTTCAATGAGGGAAGGTCCTGAGAGTAGATTTCTTCACATTTGACACCTAAAGGTGAAAAAAACACCTTGAACTTATACTCTAAGGTGGAAATAAATTCTATCATGTATCTACCTTGATCAAGACAAGTCTGGTCATGTTGTAGTGCCTTGAATGTTATATCAAGGAAAAACAATGGCTTTTTAAAACTACCCGCATGTGCAATGGGTGTCTCAAAGTGTTCCAGTTTGAAATATTTTGCAAAGCCAACTACTAGTCAATGTTAAAACATCATACCCAAGTGCATGGCATTCTCTACTTATGGGGTCCTTTGGCAAAGTCTTCTAGAAAATTTCTTTACTTCTTTTGTTGTACCATAGATTGTTTTCTTCTTTTTAACCTTCAAACAATGGAATGTCACTACAACTCATTCAAGGTAATTTGTCACCAAGAACAAAAATGCATCTTCAACGCTAGAAGTTCATCTTTTCAAATCATGCAAATGAAAGGGAACACTTTCCTTCAACATGGAAGACCTCAAATGTTATTTGCATGTTGGTGTTTTCTCCACTTTAGCTCTTGACAAATTGCATTTTAATTTGCTTATAAATTAATCCCTAGGTGAACTTAATCGATTAAGAGTGATCCCCATTAATTTAGGACCCCATTATTAAACTAATTAATCTTAAGCCACTAGAATAAATTAATTTAACATTGTTCATTTCATTTTGTTTCTCTTTTTTTACCATATAGATGATTATGTAATTTTGTTTTCGTTTTCATCTTCCATTGGTACTAAAAATATACTTGATCACTTCTTATGGATGCTCTGTTTATAGACATTAGGTTTCTCAATGTAAATTTGTTTTATTTTAAATACTCTTCTATACATGTTGCAAGAATTTTCGTACAGAACCTAAGCCATCCATTGCTTTTACCAGTGGTGTTGCAAGAATTTTGCAATTTAAGGTAATGGTGCATGTGACATTTTTTCTTTTACTTGGTTTATTATTTATGTGTAGTTAAAGGTATTTTCAATATTTCCTATTTTCCATTTTTTTCTGAAAATGTTCATGTCATTTTGTTTCTCTTTTTTTACCATATAGATGCTTATATAATTTGTTCTCATTCCTGTAGAATTTTTTCTCCAACCACCTATATTTTCTTTGCTTCTGCTCTTCTTGTTATAGCATTTGGCGAACAACTTGAAAATTGGGTAGGCAAATATGTTTTGGTTTTCATCTTCCATTAGTACTAAAAATATGCTTCTTATGGATGCTCTGTTTATAGACATTGGGTTTCTCAATGTAAATTTGTTTTATTTTTCTTTGGGTATTTATTTGCTTATAAATTCAAACTGAAGGTAACAATGAACATCAACATATATGTTATGTGTTTAATTAGAATCACTCTATATATAGGGTATATTTCTTGCACTCTTAATGTTCAATCCAGCTGAACCAAGAACTCTTGAATGCACTGATGTGCATAAATTGACTATTATGAGCAGAATCATTAGTCACATTTGTATGTTACTGTCAAGTTTCTAATCTCAAGTTTCTAAGGCCAGGATCATTAGTCACGTTTGTATCCTATTATCAACTTTCAAACTGTCCATGATCTTCTAAACTTTTAGAAATCATTGGTGACAACTCCTCGGGAAACTTGAAATTATGGGATTTGGATAGGCATCTAAAATTTGACTATTTTGTTGAATACGGAAAAGCTTTTGGCAAATTGACTACGCTTCATGGTCCTATCTTTTAATGGTTGTGATACTGACCTATTGAAAATCTTCTTTGCCAGAAATGAGTGATTTTCACTATGAAAACTATAAGAATCAACATATACATCTGATGAATTGTGTTCTTATAAATTAGATGTAGTAAATACTTCTTCATGTCAATCTATGGATTGCACTTGGATGCCATGGTTCATTCATCTTGAACCTACTAATACACGACACCTTGATTTTGGTTTGTGATTCTTTTGAAAATCATCAGAAACTTCAATCACATAAGTAAACAAAAAATTAATGTCAATAACCACAACAATATAATGACCATAGTGCAGAATTAATATTTTTGTTAACACATCCATAACCACAATATTGAATTCATTTTTTTTATTTTTCCCCATCACACTCATACTCCAATCTTCTGAATCACTCTTTGAAATACTCTATCTGTCTTTATTGTCACCTAACTAAGGAAGATGATTGTGATACAAAGTTCTTCTATAAGGAAAAATGCCTCAGCCTAAATGGCTTATCCTTCCTGATCTCAAAGGTGTAATTTAGTTTGACATGGCATCTGTCATCATCATCCACAAACTGAAAACAACCAAAAACAGAAACATTTCATCAAAAACATAAAAAAAACAATAGATTACCAGTTTATGATAATTATATTATAAACCAATTAATTGTAATTGTTATTATATTTGACATATCATTTCAACTAATTAATATTATTATCACTTTTGTTAGGAGTTTTTTATAAATTTATTATTATTCTATTGTTTATTTTGACTTTTATTGATTATAAAAAAAATCAAGGAACGCACAGATTTAAATTGATTATTCTGATTTAAATTATGGAACTACCGGGGCATAAAATAATAAGCATTTATAATAAAATAATAATAATATAAATACATTATTACAATGTTTACTAATATTATACTACTTTATTATGATTTAAAATTATTAAAGTATACAATAATTACAAATAATAATAATATAAATACATTATTACAATGTTTACTAATATTATACTACTTTATTATGATTTAAAATTATTAAAGTATACAATAATTACAAATAATAATAATATAATACATTATTACAATGTTTACTAATATTATACTACTTTATTATGATTTAAAATTATTAAAGTATACAATAATTACAAATAATAATATAAATACATTATTACAATGTTTATTAATATTATACCACTTTATTATGATTTAAAATTATTAAATTATACAATAATTACAATAATAATTTAAAATAAATTGATTAAAAGATGCCTCAAGATGGATACTTCTTGGTGTACTTTAGATATATTTTCTTTAAATATAGCTATACTAGTTACGCCGAGAGGCAAAGCCTAGAGGTGTTATACGATGGCATCACAAGGATGTGTGTACATTTTTATTCTCCCTATTTAAATTGATGTTTAGTCAGCTGTCATATTAAAAGAATTATGTTACAATCAAAAGAATTACTCTGGAAATTGTTTCAAACTTATTACCACTCAAGTATGCTCGACAATCTTCTTGCTTATCTCAAAGAATAATGTCGTCGGAGGAGGAGAGAATAATGGCTTTGTGGTTTGAAAAATAGAGCATCGTGGGCAGTTAAGTTTGGTAAACATTGAGTGTCGTGGGCAGTTAAGTTTGATAAACATTGAGCATCGTGGGAGGAGACAAGGGAAGGCGTCTAACAAATTTGGAGTAGTTACTCGCCATTAGCAGTTAAGTTTGAATGAAACTGAGAGTCGTGGGAGGAAAGAATAATGGCGTTTAACAAATTTTGAGTAGTTACTCGCCATTATTTCCAGTTTCAACTTGCAAGGACTTCTATTTCATGTTTCACTGTGCATCATTCACCCTCCATTGCTTTTACCAGTGTCGTTGCAAGAATTTTCCTCCATAAACTAAGCCATCCATTGCTTTTACCAGTGGCGTTGCAGGAATTTTGCAGTTTAAGGTAATGATGCATGTGACATTTTTTCTTTTAGTTTGTTTATTATTCATGTGCAGTTACAAAATCTTAGTATTTGGTTTGAAAATACATATGGTTGAGGTTTTCAACGAGGGAAGCTTCTTCAAGAGTATAGTTCTTCACATTTGATACCTAAAGGTGAAAAAACACCTTGAACTTATACTCTAGCCTATGGAAATAAATTCTATCATGTGTCTACTTTGACCAAGACAAGTCTGGTCATGTTGTAGTGCCTTGAATGTTATACCAAGGAAAAACAATGTCCTCTGGCAAAGTCTTCTAAAAAATTTCTTTACTTCTTTTGTTGTACCATAGATTGTTGTCTTCTTTTTAACCTTCAGACAATGGAATGTCACTGCAACTCATTCAAAGTAATCTATCACGAAGAACAAAAATTCATCTTCAATGCCAGAAGCTCGTCTTTTCAAATCATGCAGATGAAAGGGAACACTTTCCTTCAACATGGAAGACCTCAAATGTCATTTGCATGTTGGTGTTTTCTCCACTTTAGCTCTTGACAAATTGCATTTTAATTTTCTTATAAATGAATCCCTAGGTGAACTTAATCAATTAAGAGTGATCCCCATTAATTTAGGATCCCAAATTATTAAACTAATTAATCTTAAGCCACTAAAAGAAATTAATCTAACATTGTTCATTTCATTTTGTTTCTCTTTTTTTACCATATAGATGCTTATATAATTTCATTTTCATTTTCATCTTCCATTGGTACTTAAAATATACTTGATCGCTTCTTATGGATACTATGTTTATAGACATTGGGTTTCTCAATGTAAATTTGTTTTATTTTAAATACTCTTCTATATATGTTGCAGGTATTTTCATACAGAACCTAAGCCATCCATTGCTTTTACCAGTGGCGTTGCAGGAATTTTGCAGTTTAAGGTAATGATGCATGTGACATTTTTTCTTTTACTTGGTTTATTTTTTATGTGCAATTAAAGATATTTTCAATATTTCTTGTTTTCCAATTTTTTCTGAAAATGTTCATTTCATTTTGTTTCTCTTTTTTTACCATATAGATGCTTATATAATTTGTTCTCATTCCTACATAATTTTTGCTCCAACCACCTATATTTTCTTTGCTTTTATAGCATTTGGTGAACAACTCAAAAATTAGGTAGGCAAATATGTTTTTCTTTTCATCTTCCATTAGTACTATATAAAAATATGCTTCTTATGGATGCTCTGTTTATAGACATTGGGTTTCTCCATGTAAATTTGTTTTATTTTTCTTTGGGTATTTATTTGCTTATAAATACAAACTGAAGGTAACAATGAACATCATTTTAATTTGCTTATAAATTAATCCCTAAGTGAACTTAATCGATTAAGAGTGATCCCCATTAATTTAGGATCCCATTATTAAACTAATTAATCTCAAGCCACTAAAAGAAATTAATTTAACTTTGTTCATTTCATTTTGTTTCTCTTTTTTTACCATATAGATGCTTATATAAAAGAGTATGTCAGTCATAAAATCTATTTGGGGCTTATTCAATAGAGCAGAGTTGTAGCATTGATTGCTGACAACTTTGGAGAATGGCATCAATAAATGAAAATCATTTTTTGATTGTCAGAAGAAAAAAAGGTTTGCATTATTACAATCATCTTGGCCATTTTGAGAGTAAACAAGGGTCATCATGGGAAAACTAGTATGTGGTGGATACACTAAAGGAGGAGTATTTTACTTGAGGACAAACTCCCCTAAAGTTTTAGTCTTAATAGTTGTTTCGAGAAACCAATTATGACATTAAAGGCTTGCTCATATTAACCTTGAGTCACTGAAGGAAATGTATTCTTCCATGGTTCCACCCATCACTACGAAGAAATTTACATAAAAGATCAATCTCCTAAGAAACTCTAAAAAAACAAAAATTATCTCATATAATACAAATTATTTAAATTTAAATAAATATAAATTACTTAACTACATGAGTCAAGTGGGGACACATATTTCTATTATAATTTCTTAGAAAATTCAAGTTCACTTTTCATTTTCGATTATTTTTTTCTTATTATTTATTTTTTATTTAAAAAATCTTTTATCTAAAAGTTATATTTAAAAAGTGAGACTTTTAAGTTTTTTTTTTAATAAAAGGAAAGAATATTTTAAATTTTTTTTGAGTAAAGGAAAGAATATTTTACAATAGCTTTTTTTATTTTCTTTCTTTTTATAAAAATTGTTATCTTTTTTTTTATCCGATAAATATTTTTTATTTTTTCTCTCTCCAATAATAATTTTTTTAATATAAAAATTTGTTAACTTTTTATTTTCCTTTTTGTAATTTTTTTTTGTTTTTTATTTTGAATTGAAAAAAAATTAAATTTGTAATAGAATAATTTAGTTTTAAATAAAGAATTTTAAGTGTATAAAATTTAAATTAGAGGGAAAAAAAATATATTTTAAGAAGAAATGTTTTTGAAATGCTTTTTAGATTTTACATGTAAAAAGCTTGCTATAGGTCACAGCCGATCGGAGCTTGTGATCAAGTCACACATCGCAATATTCTAATTCTTTACGAGTTTTATCTAATAGATCCGCGATATAACTAGGGCCTCGGAGCTTAGATGTGAAGGAATGGCCAGATGGAGCCTACTATCTAAAGGGGCGGCTTTCCCCAAATTATTGAATTGAAGGAGTTTGCTGCGGATTAGACACTACGATCCTCACCCTTCATGTTAACCTATTCATTTGCATCAGCTCTAGGGGCTGAGGCTGTTAAACAATAAAAATGGCAGATAAACAAAATAAAATCAGAGATTCAAAAACAAGAACATAATTCAAAGACAGATAAGAAGGAAGAACAGAGTTTTTAACGTGATTCACCATAAAGCCTATATCCGCAAACAAGAATACAACTCAAAGACAGACAAGAAGGAAGAACAAAGTTTGGCTACATCCACAAACAAGCAGCAATATATTATTCACTATTTCTGGATACATTACAATACACAACAGCAAGTTTTTTATACACCTTCACTTCCCTCAATGTCTAACAATAGCCAATCAATAAAAACCTCCAAAAGACACTATTTTTAACCCCAACATCGGAATACAAAGAATAAACAACGGTTACACCCAGAAATGTCAGAGAATCTTATCTTAGAGACGTTACAGTTACATCTGATTGGGCTTCACTGCTCAACAGAGGCTACCCTCTTCATTTGCATCAGCACTGCAGCACAAGGGAAACCCAAGAACTTAAAAAGGAACTTCAGCTCCATGTCAAATCTGTGCGTGTAAGGCAACTATCCCTATCCATTTTGAATGCCCAGAGGGCTTGGCAGGCAGGTGGGGAACACTTCAGTCTGGTTGATTCCAAGGAAGATGTCCCTAAACCTTGGTAGTTGGAGTGTTAGGCGAGGTATCATTCAATCAAGCCCCTTCAACCCCATCCCTCAAAAGAGGAGATTCAAAGGTACACTGAAGTCTGAGTTAACCAATGTTTCACACACCAAAGACTCTTCACGGTACCCCCAGGATCTTTTCAAGCTTTCAAAACTAATGGAATAAACGGACTTTATGGATAGATTGCATCATTCCACCTAATCTTGACATCTTTGTTTCTAATTCATTGTTTTCTTAGCTTCACAGAATTACGCAGTTCAAGATAGGCATTAAAACTCTGGATATTTATGCCTATATTTGCACTTTTAGGTTCTTGCTGTTAACTCTATGTATGGGCACTGCCAGCTTCTGTGTCCGCTGATTTCTCAAGAGATGAATGGTTTTTCTTGATAAAAAAAACAACGTTATAAGAAGCAATATTTTAGATTTGGCCTCCTAACTATAGGACATCAATATTTTTTTACAAAACATTACTATTATATGACTATTATCATGTATGTCACCATTAATGCATGACCACTAACAAAGCCCAGCTTTCACTAGATTGAAATTCTTAGCTATACTACTCTACTCCATAGTCAAACCCTTACTAACCATGGATGTGCTTACATGAAGGAAACTGAAAATGGAGGTGGGAAGCACTGAGACTGATTACTTAAAGGAAACTGTGACCTTCAAGTCATTCGTGATTATGCAGGTCACATTTTCCTTCACATAACCACACCCAATACTACATCCACAGGCATTTCTCTCCGCATACTGCATCCACAGGTATTTACCACAAAAATAAAAGTAGTTGTGATTATTTTCACAGAATTCTAAGGGTCGTAGAATTAAAGCTTGATAAAACTTGTGGGTTAACCAAAACAGATAAGATTTATCTCCATTCGATTCGTCAGACACCTTATCTCTTTTGGTTAACCCACAAGTTTTATCAAGGCAAGAGTATTGGACACGGTCAAATTTTTTATTCTCTATTCATGAGAACATTCGGCACTTTATGTAGTCTTGTATAGAGCAAGCAAAATTATGCTCTTACTGCAAACAGACACTATTTATATATATAAGACGTGTATAGAGTAAAAATGGAGGATTTTAGGGCATATCTTTATGTGAACGGTTAAGATTAAAGATGAATGAATGGATATGATTGATGAGAGGAATTAAAGCAAAGATGGAAGCTTCTAGGGTTTATTCTTATGTGAATGAATGGATATGATTGATTAGAGGAATTAAAGCAAGGATGGAAACTTCTAGGACTTATTTTATGTGAATGGTTACACTTTCTAAATTAAAATTCAACTTCACTTTTCTTTTTATATTACTTCTTTTCTTCATTTATTTTTTATATTTATTTTATTTTTAAGTTATAATTTAAAAATACACTTTCTAAATTAAAATTCAAGTTCTTTTCTTTTTATATTATTTCTTTTATTGATTTATTTTAATTTTAATTTTTAATTTTTAAGTTATTTTAAAGATACACTTTCTAATTCCATACTTTAAACTCAAGTTTTACTTAAAGAATGTAGTTTAAGTTTTAAACCTATATAAAAAAATAAAAAATGAACATTTTAAACTAGTATATTTAAATCTATAATATGGGGAGAGAGATATCTACTTGCCTTTTTGCATTTTCCATACTTTTTTTTGTGATTTGATCACTTCTTTTCAATGGTTTCATTTTTATTTTATTTTTTATTTTTATTTTTTCCAATTTCTTTTTTTGGTTCCATATTTTTTTGTGATTTCCTCCACCTTTGTATCCTTCATGGTTTTTATTTTTTATTTTCTTCATTTTTTTGGTTTTTTTTTTAATTTTTCTAATTTCTTTTTTAATTTTTATTTTTTATTTTTTCTATATATTTACACGGAAAAAATGAGTGCCCACCCTTCTGTTCTTTTTTGGTTTGTATTTTCTTTTCTCTAAATAAAATATAAACTAATATATTTATATTTAAAAAATATATTTAAAAGTAGGATATCTTTTTTCCATAGTTTCTTTGACTTTTTCACTTTTTTTGTTTGTAATTTCTTTTTTAGTTTTTATTTTTTATTTTTTCCAATATTTTTTTGGTCGATTTAGCTTTTTCTCAGTTTTTGATTTTTTATTTGATTTTCATAAGTTTTATTTTTTATTTCCTTTTTGGTATTTAATATTTTTTAATAAATTTAAGTAGAAAAAATAAATGCTCTAATAATATTTGTTATCTTTTTATCTTCCTATTATATTTGCTTATATAACATAAGTTTACTTTTCTTTTTATATTATTTTTTTTCTTAATTTGTTTTTTGTTGAAATATTTTTGATATACTTTTTAGATTTTTTTTAAAGAATAAATGCATTTTTTTTTAGAAAACACAATAATTTCTATAATAGAACTTAAGAATATGATTCTAACAAACAAAAAAAATCTTTATTATTTAGAAAGATGATTGAGATAGAATAGGATATGTAGAGTTAAATTAACCATCATGAGTTAATTATAGGATTTTAAAAAGTTTAATTTTATAAAATAAAAAATTTTATTTTTATTTTGGATGATGTCATTTTTAGTTGATTTTTGATAGCTCAATATGTTATGTCATCCTTAGGAGGTCCATGCGGCATATTTTTGAGCTAATAATGACACCTAGATAGGTTAGAAAACCAAACCTACCCTTCTCTATGATATCATATTCGACACCCATCCAAAACTCAACAAACATAAGTATATATCTATGTGATTACATAAACTAGTATATATTTATATTTAAAAAATATATCTAAAGTATGCCAAGGGATATCTCTTTTCCATAGTTTATTTTTCCATCATTTTTATTTTTTTCAATTTTTCAATTTTTTTTGGTTTGATATTTTTGGTGATTTAAAAATAAATTGATAATAAGAAAATCATAAAAACTATGGAACCAAAAAAGAAATTGGAAATAATAAAAAATAAAAACCAAAAAGAAATTGAAAAAAAAATAAAAACTAAAAACTAAAAAAGAAATTGGAAAAAATAAAAAAATAAAAAACAAAAAAGAAATTGAAAATAAAAAAATCACAAAAACTATGGAACCAAAAAAGAAATTGGAAAAAAATAAAAAATAAAAACCAAAAAAGAAATTGGAAAAAATAAAAAAAGAAATTGGAAAAAAGTAAAAAATAAAAACAAAAAAAGAAATTGAAAATAAGAAAATCACAAAAAGTATGGAACCAAAAAAGAAATTGGACAAAATAAAAAATAAAAACCAAATTTTAATTTTTTGTTTTGTTTTTAGATTGGAATCTTTTTTTTATTTTTTTTAGATTAGAATCTTATAAAATTACACGGAATCTTGGAATCTTAAAGCTCTTTAACTCCACCCCTGTTGTGAATGTAGGAACGCCTCTCGGTGTAAAAATCATTCAACCAAAGTAGAGATAAGAAATTCCCTATCAAAACATGATTATCAATGATAACATTTTGATGAATATAAGAGTTCATAACAAAAGTATTGTATCACATCCTAAACATATAAAAGAAAAAGGGTTAAAGTTGATCAATTTTCTGTATTTACTGAACAAGTATCGTTAATACAAAACCCAATCATGCTAAGCCAACTTACCCTCCCTAATCGAATTTCCATGTTTCAATCAGGTTGCCATGAACTATGGTTTCTCCAGATCAAGCAATGAAGATGAGAAGGGTTACCATCAGTTTCAAGAGGATTCTAGACCTCAAATAAAACCTCAAGACTAGGTGTTGAGCAAAGTTCCTAATTTTATTTATGACTAAAATACATCTATTTCCACAAGAAATTCGACACTTCCTAATACTAAAGTCAATACTAAAAGAGTCTTAACAAGATTACTAAAGACCAAGAACAACAATTTATTTAAGAAAGATTACACAAGGTCTAATTAACTAAAGATAGCAACATACAACACAATAAAAATTGCAAAATAGTTAATCGAATAACAATATAAAATAGATGTCAATGGAACTTTAATCAAGTAGTCGAAATACTTGTTTTCTCTCATTTGAGATTTTGAAGTATCATTTTATTTCAAATTTTAATTCTTTTATTTACAAAAATATCAACAAAATTGGGAAAACAAAGACTTGAAGATACGAAATGACAAGCAGATTTTCAATGAAAATTATTCACATTGTGGTATAGTAGGACATCTTGTGAAAATTAGTTAAAAATGAGAACATGCAATCTAATTAAGGAAATCAAGGCAAGTCGCAAAGAAAATATTATTGTAAAAGGCAATCCTCTTTCTATATTTAGAAAAGGTTTAAAGCTTGAAATACTAGTTATTGTGTAACCTTTGTATCGTAAACAGGGCCTAAATTTGATGGTCGACACTGCCTGTTAAGCAAATTTTTCATGACAGTTATCTACTCAAACTTGCCCTTTGAATATTAAGACATATTTTTATTATAAAAAAATTATATATAAACTAAATACATATATCAAAATAACTCTATAGAAATTTTGACATTCTATCTAAAATCTACCCTTTCATGTGATACAATCTTTTTAAAATTTTGATTGTATTTTACGGTAAAAATAGTCAATACGGCCATACGACCATCAAATTTAAGCCCTGATCATAAAGGAACAGCCTAATTTATAACAATATCTCTAACATTACATTATACTCGACATAATCCACTCATGAATCCACAAAACTAAAAAAGTAAATAATATTCAAACATTTTATACTTGATAAAATATTGTTGTGAGAACTTGTTTTTTAATGATTAAGAAATCTAGCAAGTACTAGATAAGGACAAGGGCTATAACATGATCTTAACAATATCTTCACAAAATTTTACAAGGATTATAATCTAGATTTTTTTTAGTATAGTTTAATTATTAAGTTTTCATTAGACTAATATAAGAAAAAGAATTATCCTATAAAAACATGAAGAAATTTAAACTTTGTTTATAAATTTTTATTTTTTGAAGAGAATGATGGTTAAAGAAAGACTTTTCTTAAAAATGTAGGAAAGAATACCAACAAAAATTGAATCTAGTTCTTGGGCTTACCAAAAGTCTAAAATCAATGACATTTTTAATAGATATCATATCATGTAAGAAGTGCTAGAAACCATGAAATAAGTTTTCTTTATAAATGCAAAATGGTTTCCATATATACATATGTATAAATGTGTGTGCATGTATACACACTTGTGTTTGTACACACACGTGGTGTAAGTGTATGTGTGACAAATGTTTCTTTGTGCTTGTGCACACACACATAAATTAAATGTGTATACGTCTATATATGTTTTTTTGAATTTTCATAATATCTATATTAAAGATTAGTATTCGTGTGTTCTTTTAGACATATTAATACTACACAATATAACTAATTTTATTGATACACTCAAAAAAAACAATCTAAATAAAAAAAATTAAACCACATTATTTTTACAAATTAATTATAAGTAATAGAGTTAGTTTTATAAGAAAGCATTATATTATTATCAAATATTTGGTGTTAGAACACCAAAAAAAAAACATAGCTGGAATAATATACATTGAAAGCCACTATGACCAAGGCTCCTTCATTGACGGATCTTTAGGAAATGGACGGAAGTTAAGAAATGGTGCCAACAACAACATCCTGCACCAATAAACACCATGAGAAGAGACAAATAAACACCACATTTTTTTATTTTAACATTCTAAATTTTGTCTTAAGTCAAGTGACTACTTTTTTCATTGAAATTCGTTACAAAGTCTACAAAGACAAGAGACGCATAGCATTAGGCTCTTGCCATTGTAATGTTGAACAAAATGAATGACATTGTAATTGATATTAAGTTTAAAGATTTAATAGCAAAAGCATTTAAATAAACGAATTTGCAATTTTAACAATCAATTTTGTTAAAATAGATAACATGTTTGTTTACATATTTAATTTATACAATTTAAATGGTTTACGAATTAAAAGAAGAATTAATATACAATATTTTATTTAAACAATATTTATTATATTTAAACTATTATCCAATAATTATTAAAGAATATTAACTAATAATTAATACTTTTGATACTATATTTAATTTATATAATATATTTAATAAACATTTCATATAATTTAAATATAAAAGCACATTTAATTGTTTGAATTTTTAAGAATATAGAATATTGGTTATTTAAAAAAATTAAAGTTGTCATTTAAAAATCCTCGATAAATCAACTGTTAGAGGCAATTCTCATTTGGGAATCACCACGGGGTAATCTATAACATTACATCAACACAAAGCGATACTATCTTGTGAGAGTAAGATATACCGCCTCTATATGTGCTTCGTGCTTGATATGAGTGAATGTTTAATTTGTAGGAGAATTATATGTCACGAGAGTTTGCGAGCTTTTGAGGAGTCATTGGAGTTTGTGGGGAATGTAAGGCTAACTGGATTATCCAGAGGGAACCAAAACCTCCGCAATATCTTGTCATCCACAAGAGTCTTGCAAGCTTGTAATAAACAAATCAATCAGTACTTCCACATTTTGCATAGTTGTTCACAAGTGGATTTGCAACTGCATCATCTAACAAAAATTGCTTCCCTTTTTGTTCTGATGGATGTCCATAATCTAAGATTCCCCACGCTATCGTATATGCATTCAACCGAAATCTTGTTGTTACGTGAAGGATGGAGGTTGTTGCTTTTGGCTTTATACCTGACATTTGCATTTGCCTAAAAGTTTGTACATCCTTTTCATGAATTTACTGCATTCACCCCTCAGCAGTCCATGATATGATGAGTTTCCTATTCGCAACTGCAAGGCACCGTAGCCACTTTTCCATCACCATCTTGCACTCCTATTTGCATAATAATGTTGGCTAATTTGATGATAGGTGCTTACTGTTCCATATTTGACACGAGGGAATTCAACAGTAAGTTTGATTTGTGGGAGAGTTGCATGCCATGGGAGATTGTGAAGAAATGGGGTGGCACTGGATGCTGCGGGGAAACAACAGATCTTTGGATATCATCTGGTGACACAATAAAATCCTGTAAGCTTGCTTCCTTCATCGTTATTTTGTCCTTGAGACATATGATCATGTGCGTCGCCATGTCTAATTATATAATTATAGTTAACATTATTATTATATTATTATAATTATAATATATTATAATTATATATTATTAATTATAGTTACTATAAGCCGATGATGGCATGGTTCGGTGGTTAAGTCGCTCAGGATGTAGTGGCGGCCACCAGAGTTCAAACCCCCGCTGGGCCAACGAGCTCGCAAGGCTTTACGCCTTCGCTGGGCCAATGAGCTCGCGGGTTTGAAGTGTTCTTCCTAGGGGATGAGGTCCCCCAGTTGTGGCCTCACCGGTTCATTGCTCCGGGCAAAAGCATTCGCGTGGAGCCGGAGGGCGTGTCGCACCAGCGTCGCCGGTCACGTTAAAAAGTTTACCAGGCGCATTATCTTTAAAAAAAAAAAAATTATAGTTACTATAATATAACTAATTTATTATAATATAAATTATGTATAATAGTATACTAAATTTTATATTAATTAATAACTATATAATATTATTATTATATTATAAATTATAATATAATAAATTAATAATAATAAGATAATTTATTTATAATATTATAATATAGTATATAATATATATCAATAGTAAATATTAATTAATATTATAATTATAATATATATATTAGTATATGATATAATATTAATATTATATAATTATTATATATATTATTAGAATTATTATTACAATTATATAAGTCATTCAGTCTTCAACTCTTAGCCAATCCCCACTCCCCCTCGGGGTCTACCTGGGACCCACCACAAGAGATACGGGCCAATGGGGGAACAGCATGCTAATACCGAGCTGAAAAGCCTCACGCTTTCCGTTAAAAGTTGCTCGGCCTAATTGCCGTAGTAAGCCCTGGCCAAGAGGTCCTTACCTTTTCTGTAGCACAAGCTCGGCAATGCATTGCAATGGGGTTTACTGCTCTTGCTAAGCACATCCGATAGAAGGATGAAGAAGCTCTGGTGATCATTCTCAATGCACGCCTGAATTTGTAGGAGAATAGAAACCCATGATTCATCCATGGTTGTGAGGGTGGCTTGTCTTTGCTCTATACTCAAGGTCGACATCCATGCCACAATGTTATTCCGCAATGGGGACTTTGAAGGTGATGGTGATGGTGAAGAGTGGTACAGAGCCAGATGGTCTAACAGCGAATCATTTAGTTGCTCTGACTCCATCGATGCTTTCACTCTTCTACTTACTAATGAAGGGGATAAATCACAAAACACACAACAGAAATTGCACACAGAAAATAGAATATTATTTTATTGATTTGGACAACTCATTACATTACAAAAGCTCAAATACAATTAGAGGAATCAATCCTCTACAGGCTGCAACACATTACAGCTACCTATCACTAGGCTCTGGAACCTTCTGCCTTCTGTAACCCCAAATTAGTTAGGGTTTTTGTTTTCCCACCTTTTCTTGACTCTACACTTTTCCCCTTATCTCTACTATTTCCTAGGGTTCCCAAAAATAGCCATAAATAGCCCTTTTTGGTGGCATCTAGCTAAATTTCAAAATTTGTAACGCCCTCCAAAAGTAGGTCAACTTCCGGGAAGTATAACTTTTGATCCGGGTGTCCGATTGACGAACCGTTTGAAGCGCCAAAAAGCTCGTGAAGTGAACTATCACATCGGAAATCCGTAAATAGATTTCCATCAACTTTTTGAGATGTTATGGGACATTTTAGTGCCTCATGTATCTAGTTTCATAAATTTTCAAGGGGTTTTCGTAAAACAAAAACTTTAATATCTTTCCACTCACAAATGATCTTTTCCTAATTCCTTCGCCAAAGGTCTTATATTTCATTTACGAAGCTTCCTGTAAATTTTTGCTTTAATCTGTGCCCAAATGCAAACTTTCCAAAAATAGCAGTTAAACTTTCCATAAAGAGTAGTTTTGTTATTTTTAGCAGTTTGAAAAAATTGAAAGTCCTACATCACTATTCAAGTGATTATGGAACTAGAAATACTAATTATGGAAATAAATGAAAACAAATTCAATGATTTTGAATCAACATCTTTTTGGGTGATGCAAGATTGCCCTTACACCACTTGATGCTCCTGCATCAGACACCCAGGGTAATTTGAGAAGTGAACCTCTCACGTCTCAGGTGTTTGTTTGAGGAAAAACCCAAATAGTCAACCTCTGCCTTAGACAACTAAGAAGAATCTTCAACAAGCCTTCCTTTCCATTTCACCAGATATTCTTCATATTGTCAGTTTCGAGTACTTCTTCCCACATGGCTATCCAAGATCTCTTCTATCTCCTCCGTTAAAGTAGATGCCAGAATACTCCACTATTCTTCTGTTGGTCCATGTCCTTTGTGCCACCTTCATGATATTCTATTAAATCAGCAATGTTGAACACAGGTGAAATGTTGAACCCACTCGGCAACTCTACCTCATATGCATTTCCTGAATCATGCTTCTTCAGGATTCTGCATAGTCCAAATTTCTTCATTTTTAGCTTGTTATATGTTGCAATTGGGAACCTTTCTTTTCTCAAGTGAACCATGACTTCATCTGCTACCTGGAACTCCTTATATCTCCTCTTCTAATCTACCTTAGACTTGTACTGAATATTCATCTTATTAATGTGTTTTCTCACCTCTTCATGCAAATTCTTTAGGTGTTCTGCAAAGTCTTCGACTTCGGCACTTGTCTTTTCACCCTTATCCAGCTTCCTTAACTTTGAAGCATTTCTTGGACTATTGCCATATACAATCTAGAATGGTGATTTACCTGTACTCCTATTGACTAAATTTTTTAAGCAAATTCTACCTGTGGTAAAATCAAATCCCATCCCTTAGGCTTATCTCCTACTAAGCATCATAGCAAGTTACCCAAACTCTTATTCACCACTTCTATCTGTCCATCAGTCTGTGGATGGTGTGTAGAACTGAACTTCAAATCTGTCTTCAACTTCTTCCACAATGTCCTCTAAAAATAACCAACAAACTTGGTATCTTGATCTGAAACTATGCTCTTAGGTAGACCATGTAGTCTTACCACTTCCTTGAAAAGTAACTCTGCAATATGAACAACATCATTAGTCTTCTTAAATGTGTCATCTTTGATAATCTGTCCACCGCCACCAAAATGGAATCATGTCCTCTCCGTGCCCTAGATAAGCCAAGAACAAAATCCATACTAATATCGTCCCATGGCCTCACTGGTACAGGTAATGGCTAATATAGCCCTGTATTCTAACTTGTTTCTTTTGCCATCTGACACACTCTATAACTCTACACAAATTTCCTCACATCCTACTATAATTGTGGCCAATAATAATGCTCACCAACAATAGCAATGGTCTTATCTCGACCAAAGTGTCAAGCTAATCTCTCGCTATGTTTCTCCTTAATTAGGTTCTCTCTCATGGAACTCCTCGGAATGCACAATCGACTTCCCCTAAACAACATGCCATCTTAGATTATGAAATCCAACCATTTTGTCCTGCCCAAAGTAACAGGTTCCAAGCAAGCTTTCCAAGCCTCTACAAAATCTAGATCTTCTGGATACAAACTTTTCAGATCATCAAACCCAACAACCTCTATCTTCATTTCTGTCAACAAATTTTGCCTTCTACTCAAGGCATCTGCAACTCTGTTGGACTTCCCACTCCTGTGCTTTAAAACAAAACTATAACTCTGCAAAAACTCAACCCATTTTAAGTGCCTTTGATTTAACTTTCCTTGACTGTTAAGATACTACAAAGCCTAATGATCAATATATAAAACAAACTCTTTCGGCAAGAAATAATGTCTCCATTTCTTTAAAGCCTGAACTATTGCATAAAACTCCTAATCATAAACAAAATACTTTTTCTTGGCATCATTAAGCCTCTCACTAAAATAGGCAATGGGCTTACCTTCTTGACTCAAAACAGCTCCTATGGCACTGCCACTAGCATCACAATCTACCTGGAATACCTTATTGAATTTTGAAAGTGCCAAATAGGTTGCTCTGTGACTTTCTACTTCAATGTATCAAAACCCTTATTTGCTCCTATAGTCCATCTAAACTCTTTTCTATCCCCTCTCATTGTCTCAGGTAGGGGTGTACAAATGCTGCTAAAATTCCTGATAATTTTTTTGTAAAAACTTGCCAAACCATGAAAAGATCGTACCTCTGTAGCACTCCTTGGCATTGGCCATTTGATGATAGCCGTTACTTTTTCTGGGTCCATCTTAAGACCTTCCTCTGAGACAACAAATCCCATGTATACTAACTCCTTTGCAAAACTACATTTCTTTAGATTAATCAACAACTTCTCCTCCCCCAGCTTCTCCAAAACTCTTCTGATATGCATCATATGCTCATCCCAAGTCTTACTAAAAATCAAAATGTCATCTAAATAAACAATAACAAAACTTCCCAAAAATTCTTTCAATACCTCGTTCATGAGCCGCATGAATGTGCTCAGTGCATTGGTTAGCCCAAATGGCATGACTAAGCACTCATACAAGCCTTCCTTTGTCTTGAAGGTTGTCTTTCATTTGTCTCTTTCTTTGATACGGATCTGGTGATACCCACTCTTCAAGTCAATCTTCATGAAGTACTTGGCACCACTCAAACAATCCATTATGTCATCCATTCTAGGCAATAGAAATCTGTACTTGATCATGATCTTGTTGATGGCTCAGGAGTCTGTACACATCCTCCACTCTCCATCTTTCTTCGATGCTAGTGCTGCAGGTATCGCACATGGACTTAGGCTCTCCCTTATCAGTCCCTTCCTCAACAACTCCTGAAGTTGTATGTTCAGCTCTTCGTTCTCTACAGGGGTCATTCTGTGAGCTGCCTTATTCGGTAAACTGGCTCTTGGTATCAAATCCATTTGATGACTTATATTCCTCACTGGTGGTAAACCTTCTAGTACATTATCAGAGACAATATCCTAAAATTCTTCCAACATATCTGAGACTTATGCTGGTACATCTTCACATTTCTCTTGACTAATCTTAGGAATCAATGCAAAGCAATGGCACTCATGCTTCATACCCTCCAAAAAATTTCTACCATCTACCAAGCAAATTGTGGTAGTACTACATACATTTTCTTCCACCTGCTTCAAGGGCTTCAACTTATGACGAACTCCATCCTTTGTTAGGGAATATGTGTTTGCACGGCCATCATGGATAGCGCTCCTATCATACTACCACGACCTCCCTAATAACATATGACATGCATCCATCGATATGATGTCACACAGCACCTCATCATGGTAGTCACAACCTAACTTCTGTAGGATCTCCTACAACTTCTTGTTCTTCCTCAGATAGATCTTCTTCAACTTCATCTTTGCTTTCTTCTCTCATTCTCAAATCAAACCCTCTTCGCAACTCCTCTTGAAATGCATCTATTTGCCTTTGTAGGGCTCTAAAACCCTCTTCCATCAAAGAATTTCTCCCAACACGGTTTCTTCATGGAGGCATCTTGATCTCCATAGACAAACCACAACCTCTGGTCCTGGTGTAAACTATCTCACGGTTGGCGATCTGTCTACACACTTAAAAACCCTTGCTTTGATACCACTTGATGAAGGGGATAAATCACAAAACACACAACAACAGAAATTGCACAAAGAAAATAGAATATTATTTTATTGATTTGGACAACTCATTACATTACAAAAGCTCAAATACAATCAGAGGAATCAATCATCTACAAGTTGCAACACATTACAGCTACCTATCACCAGGCTCTGGAATCTTCTGCCTTCTATAACCCCAAATCAGCTAGGGTTTCTATTTTCCACCTTTTCTTGACTCTACACTTTCCTCATTTCTACTATTGCCCAGGGCTCCCAAAAATAGTCATAAATAGCCCTTTTTGGTGGCCTCTAGCTAAATTTTGAAATTTGCAACTCCCATCAAAAGTAGGTCAACTTCCAGGAAGCATAACTTTTGATCCGGGTGTCCAATTGACAAACCATTTAAAGCACCGAAAAGCTTGCAAAGTGAACTATCACACCGGAAATCTATAAATGAATTTCTATCAACTTTTCATAACATTATGGGATGTTTTAGTGCCTCATATTTGGTTTCAAAAATTTTAGGGCTTTTCAGAAAATGGAAACTTTAATATCTTTCATCTCACAAATGATCTTTGCCTAATTCCCGCCAAAGGTCTTATATTTCAGTTACGAAGTTTGTTGTAAATTTTTGCTTCAATCCGTGCCCAAATGTAAACTTTCTAAAAATAGCAGTTAAACTTTCCACAAATAGTAGTTTCCTATTTTTAGCAATTTGGAAAAACTGAAAGTCCTACATCATTATTCAAGTGATTATGGAACCAGAAATACTAATTATGGAAAGAAATGAAAACAACTTCAATGATTTTGAATCATCTTTTTGGGTGATGCAAGATTGCCCTTACACGACTATATGCTCTTGCATCACTTGCTTCCCCACTTATATTTCTCAGTGACAAATGAAGAACATCGTTCTAATTTCCTATAGACATCCTCCGCTTCTGGATAATAGAGACCCATGATTCATCCACGATTGTAAGGGTGGCCAATCTTTGCTCTATACTCAGGGTCAATATCCATGTCACAATGTTATTCTCCAATGGGGATTTTTGATGCAGAGCTAGATGGTCTACCAGTGAATCCATTAGCTGCTTTGATTCCATCGATGTTTTTGCTCTTCTGCTTGCTTCCCCACTCCCCCGCAAGGTTCAAACCGGGTCCTGCCAAATGCTAGCGGGCTGGCAAGAATTGCTCAGTTGACATTGTCTTACCCACAGTGAATAAATAGCCAACACAACTATGCATTTACACAATATAAAGGAGACATAGCCAGTATGTTTGAGACACCTGTTCTCAACAAAGGCCAACATCTGCTTCGCACAAAACAGAAAGCTCCTGCGCTTTCTTGAGCAAACCCCTCCTCCACTTGCAGAAGGTCACATGCCTAGCTGTTGTCTTTTCTATTTTCTTGATCTCAATTCTCTCTCGTGCCATCTCAAATACAAGAGAATGAACCTAAAAAAACTCTCCATCCTAAAATACCTAGACAATCATTCCAAAGGAGAATGTAGTTTTCCTTTAAAGAACAAAAATCTAGAGGTTAGACATAAAAAAGTGTTGAAATTTGGCTTCTTCACTAAAGAAGCTCACAATTTGGAACATGTAAGGTGTAGATTCATTCTAGAGAACCTGAATACATTCCAATGTGCATGGAGTGCATGTACATCATTTCGTTCAAAAACCTGACAGAAAGTTCGAGCCAATTTAGACAATTCTTTAATGTTTCAACCAATGACTGACAATCCGTGCTTATAGCTCATTCATGTATCTACTATACTAGTACAAAGCCATAGATATTATGCGGGGAAGGGTCTATTGATGAGGGCATTACTTTTAAACTGTCGGATTTTTTATTGCAAACGCAAAACTACCACACGCTTATCATAGTGCCAACTTGCCAATGTGCCAACTTCATACTTGAACATTGAATGTTTAAAATCCCAAATGAGTTTAATGCTATAGTGATCTTGCCAAATGAGTTTAATACTCAATGCTCATTGGTCAATTGAATTGTAATATAATTAAAAATAAAAAATTTCATTTTTCACCATTACTGTTCACCCAATTGACCAATAGCACAACAGATAAATTGCATTTATTAAATCATTAAATAAAAAAATTAAGTTTCAATTTTAGGGATTTTGCCAAATGAATGTAACTCAATTCTCATTGGTCAACTGAATTGAATTAATTGCATCACATTGATGCATAAGTAATCCTGCCTACAGCAAGAACTAATAATATGAATTTTAACCTCCTTTAATCTAAAGAAGCCTCTAGGACTCTTTAGACTATGTTTAAGGACTTGTTTAAAAGATTACTTATACAAGTGTTTAATTTTAAAAGAAAATTGTCATGATTTGTTTGATTAAATACTTTATGAACTCAATGTCGATTGAAAATATTTGTAGTTTTTCTTTATATTGTAGGGAAGTCAGAAGGGAATGTTATTCATTTTCTAATTTATATATAAATTCTTTATATTCAAGGTACTTTTGAGAGGATTTGTCTACTAGATTCACTGTGTAACTTGTATGATTTTAACATTGACATAAATTTATTATTTCATATATAACTTTTTATTAGAATGTAGTTTTTTTTTTCTTGCTTTGTCATTTGTTGATTCTATTTTCCAGGTATAGCTAATTTGGTGGCTTATAAATTAAAATCTCTTTTACATTTATATCTAATTCTAAGTTTCCTTTTTTAAGAGGAATTTCTTTTGCTAATTTGAAGAAGATATTCTAATAGACTTGCTCTCTTGGATTTTCCTCAATCATCTACTCACGATTATGGATAGCATCCTCAATAAACATGGTCTCCACATCCTTGACAATCTTATCTAAATATAGATTAATATCGTCCTATTGCAAGGTGTGACCCTTGGTCTCCTTGTTCAGCGCTGCGCTGCGGTGGTTTGTGACAAGGGCTTAACCGCCTCCCGTGCTTGTTAAGTCAAGTGGTTGTATCAGCCATTAACAGGTCGATCTTTTGGTGCAACAGCAGCTAACAATTGGTATCAGAGCCGAGGTCACGGGTTCAAACCCCACGCTTGCGTTGAGGGGGGGATTGTTGCAAGGTGTGACCCTTGGTCTCCTTGTTCAGCGCTGCGCTGCGGTGGTTTGTGACAAGGGCTTAACTGCCTCCCGTGCTTGTTAAGTCAAGTGGTTGTATCAGGCATTAACAGGTCAATCTTTTGGTGCAACAGCAGCTAACACATCCAAGTCAATTACATCATAAGTCTCCTTCCTCTTCACCTTTTTGATGTGAAGATGAAGCTTGTACTACACAAAAACAAGGTCCTTGAGGCACTATAGAGTCAACTCCTTCTTTATGTGAATGGCCTCAAACAACTCCAATCATTCCCACAACTAGAAGCACCACATGGTTGGCATAAAATGAAGATGGATAGGCTTTGAAGATTTAGTATTTTTGAACCATAATCATCTGAACACAATCTACAAAGAGAATATTTATAACTTTGAAAGTAAACTAGATTGTACTTACTAAAAAATTCTACTATCTACAAGACTTGAATTGAACATTTGAAGGACTCATTTTTTAACATAGTTGTTGGGTCAATCTCCTTGAAATGTATAGAGGTTTAGAAAAAATGACTTCCTCTTTGCACCTTGTAAATCTACAAATTACCAAGAATTGTATCTCTAAAGATTATGTCTAGCATCATCCTCTCTATGCATGTATTGATGTCATCCAAAACCTCATCACTAACATTCAATAAATTAGAGAAGAAAAAAATTGGGATTCAAGTAATTGGTCATTGCATGTATGTGCTAGTGAAATTGTTGGTTCTACCTTCAATCAATTATACACCAAAATGGGCTTATTGTTGTTATATGGAGCCCAATCAGACTTGAAGGTTAAATTTATCCCACTTTTATCGATGCAGTTTCCCCCCAAATTATTTAACGGGGTCAAGGGACAATGCCCCTTGCAGGGTCCAGAGGCCCCTGAAACCTCAAATGGTTTTTTATTATTTTATAAAGGCATCAGGAGTTATTTTTTTATTGGCCGACATAAAAAGCCTTATTTTTGTAACTGAAATAAGGCTTGATAAAAACGGCTAAGGGTTAGGGTTTATGTTGATGTATTGTAGCATTTTGTAGCGGTATTGAGTTGCAAGGATTGTTGGTTGTAATCAATTTTGATTTACTGGATAATAATATTGGACTCTCTATTGGTGGATGTAGCCCGAGTTTGGGTGAGCCATGTTAAAACTTTTCTCTCACTGTTATTATTTCTATGTATTTTCATTCCTCTGTTTAATCTTTATTTTCATTTAATTGATATCTTCTGTCATGTAACCCTAACAAGTGGTATCAGAGCGGGTTGTGTTTGATTATAGTCTGCAGGAAGGTCTCACGGTTGAGTGGGAGTCTCACGGTTAAGTGGGAGCAATGGCAGACGAGGGTAAAGTAAAGGTAGATAAAATCAATGGGCAGAACCATCAATTATGGAAGATGTAGATGGAGGATTATCTCTATCAGAAGGATTTATGGAGGCCATTGGAAGGAATATCTAAGAAACCAGCAAGAATGACGGATGAGGATTGGGAACTTCTGGACAGAAAGGCACTGGGAACCATTTGGTGTGCCTGGTACCGTCTGTGGCATCCAATATAACAAAAGCAAAGACAACAAGTGAACTGATGAAAGCTTTGGCTAAATTGTATGAAAAACCCTCAGCCTCAAATAAGGTATTTCTCATGAAGTGTTTGTTTAATCTAAAAATGATTGAAGGTGGATCTGTGACAGATCATTTAAATGAGTTTAATACGATTACTAGTCAATTAATTTTTCTAAAAGTGAAATTTGATGAAGAGGTGAGGGCTCTCTTGGTTTTATGTTCTGTCAGAAAGCTGGAATAGCTTGGTAATGGATGTAAGTAACTCTGTCTCTGGTACAAATACTTTAAAATTTGATGATGTTATTGGTTTTGTCCTTAGCAAGGAAATGCGATGGAAAAGCTCATGAGGGTCCACATCAGGTAGTGTTTTGAATGCAGAAAGCAGGGGCAAATCAAAGGAGAGAGGAAAAGGTTTTGGAGGTCATGGGAAGTCACGAGGAAAATCAAAGGATAAGAGATCACAATCTAGAGGACAAAAGGATTGCTAGTACTGTGGGAAACTAGGTCATCTGAAGAAAGATTGCTAGTCTCGAAAGAATAAAGAAGGAGACAAACAAGAAGGCAATAAGGAGGCAAATGTGGTAAGTAATAAATCTGAAGATGATGCTTTGATTCTTTCCCTAGATAATGCTGATGATTCATGGGTTTTAGATTCAGGGGCCTCATTTCATGCTACACCCCATAGAAGTTATTTTCTTGATTATGTCCAAGGGGATTTTGAGCTAGTTTATTTGGGAGATAACGAACCCTGTCAGATTGTTGGAAAGGGAAGAATCAAGATTAAGTTGCAGAATGAGAATCATTGGCTACTACAAGAGGTAAGGCACGTTCCAAGGCTGAGTAGGAATTTAATTTCAGCAAGGCAGCTAGTTGATGAAGGTTGCATTGTTACATTTACTGATAAAAATTGGAAGGTTACAAGAGGTGCCTTAATAGTAGCAAAAGGTGTGAAAGTAGGCACCTTATATCTTTGTACAGGTCATACTATTCCTTCTACTTTAGTTGTTGCAGAGAAAAATCAAATAGGTTCAGGAACAGTTGCTACAGGTTCGCAGGAAGACACTGAAACAGTTGCTGCAGGTTTTGAGACAACACTGTGGCATAACAGACTTGGGCATATGAGTGAAAAAGGTATGAAAGTACTTCATTCTAAGAAAGTTTTACTCGGTTTCAAATGTATTAATATAGATTTCTATGAAAGTTGTGTATGGCAAACAAAAGAGAGTCAGTTTTCTCAAGGATGGGAAGCAAAAGAAAGATGAAAAGTTGGAGCTTGTGCATATAGATGTATGGGGACCAGCTCAAGTATCTTCTATTGGTGGCTCTTGGTATTATGTTACATTCATAGATGATGCAACAAGAAAGGTTTGGATTTATTTCCTTAGGCAGAAATTTGATGTATTTGAAACATTTAAGAAATGGAGAAGCTTGGTTGAGAATGAGATGGGTAAAAGATTAAAATGTCTCAGATCGGATAATGGTGGTGAGTATTGCAGCAAAGAATTTGAGGGTTATTGTTCCTTTAATGGAATCCGTAGGTAAAAAATAGTTTCAAGGACTCCACAGGAGAATGAAGTGGCTGAACGCATGAATAGGACAATAATGGAGCATGCAAGGACCATGAGATTGCATGATGAGTTGCCTTTAAACATGTGAGCAGAGGTTGTCAATACCATTGTATATTTAATTAATAGAGGTCCTTCAGTTCCTTTAGGCTGTGGTATTCCAGAGGAAGCATGGACAAGTAAGAAGGTGAGTTATTCTTTTCTCAAAACCTTCGGATGTGAAGCATTTGCACATTTAGATTCTGAAAATAGAACCAAGTTGGATGCGAAATCAAAAAAGTGTACCTTCATTGGATATGGCATTGATGAATTTGGTTATAAGCTTTGAGATTTTGAAAATCAGAAAATTGTGAGAAGTTGGAATGTTGTATTCAATGAGAAGGTGTTGTACAAAGATTAGTTGTAGCAGCATGAGAAGAAAGAAAAGGATTATGTGGTGTTGGATGATACTCCAGATAATGATGTTCTAGTGGTTCCTCATGTTCCACAACAACAACAAGAAATACCACAAACTCCAATAAATGTTAGACGGTCAACAAGGCTAAGTAGACCTCCTGAAAAGTTTTCTCCCTCTTTGTATTCTATTTTGTTAATAGATGCTGGTGAACCGGAAGGGTATGATGAAGCTATGCAGATGGATACAAAGGTTCAGTGGGAGCTTGCAATGAAAGAAGAAATGGACTCCTTGTTGAAAAATCAAACTTGGGAATTATGTAAGTTGCCTGCAGGAAAAAAGGCTTTACCAAACAAATGGGTTTATAGGTTGAAAGAGGAAGATGGAGGTAAGAAAATATTTAAAGTCAGGTTAGTTGTAAAAGGATTTGCACAAAAAAAGGGCATTGATTTTGATAAGATTTTTCTCCAGTTGTTAATATGACTTCTATTCGTACAGTTTTAAGTATTGTGGCTGCTAAAGATTTGCATTTGGAATAGCTAGATGTAAAAACTACCTTTCTCCATGGTGATTTGGAGGAGGAGATATATATGAAACAGCCCCAAGGATTTGAGGTCAAAGGTAAGAAGGAATTGGTGTGCAGATTGAAGAAGAGTTTGTATGGCCTGAAACAAACACCTCGGCAATGGTATTTAAAATTTGATAGTTTTATGGCTGAGCAAGGCTACAACCGGTGTAATTCTGACCATTGTATTTATTTTAACAGGTTGGATAATGATAGCTACATTATTTTATGTTTATCTGTTGATGACATGCTTGTAGCAGGGTCTATCATGGATCACATAAGAGAGTTAAAACATCAGTTAGCACAGTCATTTGCTATGAAGGATTTGGGGGCAGTAAAACAAATCCTTGGTATGAAAATTTGCAGAGATAGGAAGAATAGAAAATTGACTCTATCTCGAGTTGATTATGTTGAAAAGGTGTTGCAGAGATTCCAAAGGGAGAATGCAAAAACTAGCAGCACACCTTTGCCCAGTCATTTAAAATTGACTAAGGAGATGTGTCCAAAGACATAAGAGGAGGAAGAAAAAATGTTCAAGGTACCATATGCTTCAGCTGTAGGAAGTTTAATGTATGCCATGGTATGCACAAAACCAGATATTGCACATGTTGTAAGAGTCATAAGCAGGTATATGAGTCATCCCGGATTGGAGCATTGGAATGCAGTAAAATAGATTCTCAGACATTTGAGAGGTACATCCAATAAACATTTATGTTTTGGGGGCTCTAATACTGATTTAGCAGATTATTTAGACTCAGATTTGGTAGGGGATATTGATACCAGGCAGAGTACTACAACTTATGTCTTTACTATAGGTGGGATAGCAGTGAGTTGGATCTCCAGGTTGCAAAAGGTGGTTGCTTTATCCACCACAGAGGCAGAATATGTAGCTGCAATAGAGGTAAGCAAGGAGATGATATGGATGCAATCTTTCATGAAAGAATTGGGCAAACAACAGGCTAACAGTTATTTGTTTACGGACAGCCAAAGTGCCATACATCTTGCAAAGAATTATGACTTGCATTCAAAGACCAAACATATACAGTTGTTGTATCACTTCATTTGATTGGTGTTGGATGATGGACAGTTACGACTGGAAAAGATACATACAAATGAAAATCCAGCGGATATGTTTACAAAGGTAGTGACAAGGGAGAAGCCAAGCTCCTCTTCAGCTTTGGTTGGTCTTCAAGGCTAAAAACAACAAAAACAGAACAATAGAGTCCAAGGTGCTTATTTCCAGTGGGAACTATAGGGTCAACAGTGTTATGATTAGTCTCCAAGTGGGAGATGATATGGTGTGGAGTTTGATCAGTCTCCAAGTGGGAGATTGTTGATATATGGAGTCTAATTAGACTCGGAGGTTAAATTTATCCCACTTTTATTGGCACAGTTTCCCCCCAAATTATTTAATGGGGTCAAAGGGCAGTGCGCCTTGCGGGGGTTTGAAGGTAGCGCCCCTTGGGGGGTCCAGGGGCCCCTAAAACCTCAAACGGTTTTTTATTATTTATAAAGGCGTCGGGAGTTATTTTTCTATTGGCCGACATAAAAAAAAACCTTATTTTTGTAACTGACATAAAGCTTGATAAAAGTGGCTAAGGTTTAGAGTTTCTCTTGATGTATTGTAGCATTTTGCAACGGTATTGAGTTGCAAGGATTACTGGTTATAATTGGTTTTGATTTACTGGATAATAATATTGGACTCTCTATTGGTGGATGTAGCCCGAGTTTGGGTGAACCACGTTAAAACTTGTCTCTCGTTATTATTTCTATTTATTTTCATTCCTTTGTTTAATCTTTATTTGCATTTAGTTGATATCTTCTGCCATCTAACCCTAACACTTATATTTTATTTTATTGTTTTCATAGTAATGTTTGATGGCCTCCTTGGCCTTGCCCATGGTATCAAACAAATAAGAACCAGATTTTTCCCTCATCCACCAAGAGTAAAGGTCTAGACCAAAGATTTCATTACCTAAAACAAAATAGTATGTATTTTTTAAAATTTAAAATTAATAAAAATTTAAATGATAAAAAATAAACAAAAATTTTGAATGACAAGTTAAAAGTAAATAAAATTGTATAAGATTTAAACAATTAAAAAGTAGTGAAATTGATTACTTTGGAAATTTGCAAATGACGAGTTAAAAATTACTTTGAGAGTCTCTTTTGTGCTCTTGGAAAACATGTTATCAAAACTAGTCAACAACCTTATAACCTTTTGTCTTCAACTTTATTAGAATATGGATACTCCAACACCTAGTGGTCATAAACATCTACATACTTGAGAAGTTGGTGAGGCTACAATGCTCTACTATGCGATGAAGTTGATTGTGAATCATGTGACTCCCAATCCCAAAAGCTTAGTACCTTTGGTGTGCTCCCTTGTCATGTCAAGAAATCGATGGTAGTTATAGATGTATTTCGTGATGTTTCTTGCCTCCTTAACCACAGGTTTTACTCATCTAAATTTGCCTAAATCTTAAAGTAAAAAATCCAGAAAGCACAAGGGCTTCAAATGGTGGTATGGTTCCTCTTCTCAAGAAGTCTCATGCTACTATGTATCTTACTAAATTGTTAGTCACAAATTGGAGACATTCTCAACAACCAATTCAATGACCACCTCCAACATATTATGCAAAGTATTAGCATTTTTTAGTTTACAGGAGGCATCAATCAACTTCAAGAATGTCAATTGTCTACCTCAAGCTGCTAAGAAGTTGATGAATGTGCAATTTATACCATATGTCCACTATAAAACAAATTATTGTGTCATCCTTATGTTGAATTATCTTTTAATATTCTAATCACCTCAATATTTTCATAGCTTCCTTTGACAAAGGCCCATTCAAATCATGTGGAATAGGAGTCTTGAACCCTTTTCAGATAATATTCAATGCTTTAACCAAAATTTTCCAATATGAGCTCCTTGCAACATAAAATGTATCTTGTTATAATACCAAACAATTGTGACAACCATCCTTGTCTTATGATGCTTCTCATGGTTTCACCTAATACTTGTGAGCCAAGGTTACACACCAAGAATATTATGAAGAACAAATAAGCCTTATGAATGCAATCAAATAGAATTCTCTATTGTGGATGAGCCATGCTAGCTCTCACACTCACGTAGTCAGGTATCACTAAAGTCCTAAACTCCTAATTATCCCTATAACAAAGAATTAGGTTCAATTTGGCTACTTGATTAAGGACTAATGATCAAGCAAGCACATCACAAATATCACACTTAAACACGCACAACAATGTATAAAATTCATCATTGTACAAAGACTACATCATCATCAAAATGTGATCATTTATGTCTTAAAATCTAACTTTCCATTCCTTCCCTTAGGCTAACAATACTAACTCCAATTGGAAGCATTCCCACCCTTAATCAATGGAAGACTATTGTCCATCATCAATAATCTTCTACCATTATTGTGATTTACTCCCAAAGTATCTACTCTATTTCCCTATAATTCCTTGTCATTGTCCCTCCTATCTTATGATAGACTCTGAGGTATTTATAGGCATCCTAGATAGTTAGTTTTTTCGATCAATATATGAGGAACATTCCCTAAACAACACTTGTCCTTAGAAACCAACTATATGGAAATGGTCCCACAATCATTAGCACATGGTGTCCTAAGTGGCATCTAATTGTTGTTCACCTTCTCATTGCACGTTGCGATGTCATGCACTTAGTTCCATTCCCTTGGTCCTTGGTTGCTTCTCACCTTGTTCATTGCATAATTATGACCAACTCTTCTTTGGACATCTTCAAAGAGATATTGAATATCAACTAGGTGCCAACATTTATTTAGGGTTAATCACTTATCCCTCTAGAATAAGGCTTTCAAGGAATAAACTTTGATTTCTTAGAAAAAGCCCTCGCATTTTGTCACAACATCATCTCCATTTGAGTAAAAGTTTACTCTTTCCTCATATTTTGAAACCACCTTCATTTTCATTAGTAATTTCCTTTGCTCCTATTTTCTTTATTCTCATAGACCAAGTATACTTCTATACCTCAGTACTATTCCTTTCAGTTTCTTCCCATCAACTTAATTAGTCCTTCTACCATTCATGTGATTTATCATCCTTGTTGGAAGTTTTATATTTAATTATTGCATCTACATAGATTTCTCAATATTTTCCATGGGATCTATCAATAATGTTGGCCTACTTCACCTAATTTAGAATCATTTGTTCCATAACCACCCTCTCTTCAACAATAGACTCTCCATCAACAAGTCTCTAGCATATACTCTCTTCCTCATGTGTTATTTTCCTAAGCAACCTCTTCACTTCCAACACCTTCCTTGCATCATCATCCACTACTTCCATTATGCATGTCAATTCTTTAGTCTTCTCTTTGAGCAATGTTATGTTTTCTTCCTCTGTTGTTATTTCAATTTTCTTTTATAATTTGAAGTGTCACCTCTTGTAAATGTGCCTTTGCTCACTCTACTTTTTCTCTTCCTCTTTATAGTCTCAAACAACTCTAGTTGTTTTTTCCCAAGTGTCACCACTAACTTCTTGTTGACGATCAGACTTTGTGCATTATTCCTTGTTCCATGTGTTGACAAGCTTTCCATCTATGTATTTTTCACCCCTACTATCTTAATTGTCAGTAGTTCATCTTGTCCATTTACAAATTCATCCTTCTATACAATCTAACTCTTTATATTGATCACTCCCCTTTGTCCATGGCTTCTTCCATCTCCCTCTTTTATTTTTTATGATAAGTCTTTCCCTCCATCCTAGATTCAATGTTGAGACAAAACTCTTGGTTTTGGTTACCCAACTCTCACATAGCTAACACTTTGTATTTTTTTCTAGCCTAAATACTAATCTAGTTGTTAAATCTTCCTTTTGTTCCACTCCTTTAGGCATTTCTTTTCTTGTACTCTTTTATACTATACACAAAAAAATCATGACTTGTATCACCTTATTTTATCCTACTTGGTCATGTGACCACATTTTTGGTGGTGGGTTTCCACTTCCCAACACCTAGATAACTATACCCTTCATATATCAACTAAGACTCTCCATTTGTACTTATGTGCAAGTATTTGACATTTAACTTCTCACCAATCACACTACTTCCAATTTGGCCTTTAGGCATGAGTGCTCAACTCATTGTTGCCCATTTTGGCATCTAGACATCCTTCTCTACATTTGGTGTTAGTCTATTTCAATCCTTTTCTATTTCCAAACACGCACCTACAAATTTAGTGAAATTATGCAAATCACATTCATGCATATGTATATTCCTTGTCTATTCTTGGACCCTTCTAACTTGATTTCCTTTTTTCTTATTCTCTCTCTAGCACTATACTACCTTGGTCCCTACTGTTGGAAACAAGGCAGATAACTGAGAGGGGGGGTGAATCAATTATCTTAAATATCTTAACTTTCTTTTCTCCTTTAACAATTAGTGTAGCATCAAAACATATAAGCATACATAATTATGAGAGCAGAAATAAAATCAACACACATAACACAAGGATTTTTACATGGAAAACCCTGTTAAGGGAAAAACCACGAGGTGACTAACCCAAGATTGTATTCTCTGTTAAAAGAATAAAAAGTACAAAATGGCACTTGCCAATTAGGGATCATTGCTCGAGCACACTGCTCACAAGAGGCACACTGCCTATAAGAGACTCACTCTCTACAAAGTTTATGGAAGGTAACCAGGTGTTTGAACTGATGAGAGGCATCCACATATGCTGAGGTTCAGTTTCGGTTTGGCTCAATATACTGATCTACTGCACTTCATTCTTCATTTGCTTTAGTTGTTCTGTCACATACCGGACTTGTATTGCTGCTTCCACACTTATCTCTGCCTTTCTTCGCACACTATTTCCTTACACACACACCTTCATACTGGAATCCATCTGGTATATGTATCCGCACCAAGGATTTCAACAACTTTCTAGTCGGCAACTGGAATACTCAAGATATTTGCAAACTACTGATCTGTCGGCTGAATCCATGCTTGATACGTGATGTGTATCAAAATCATAGACATTGAAGTCATCAATCATGTCGGCCAATATTGTATGATCCCTCAAATAGCTTGATCATCATCAATTTCTCATCCGGATTGAAGTCTGATACTCTGCCAATTGGTTCTTCCTTAGTCTGCTCTGCCTATCTTGAACCCAACACTCAGATGCTCATATCTTTTCCATGTTTTCCCACCGGAGGCTCAATCTCTAGAATATAGTAGTCATGATACTCCTCTTGGCTTGTCCAAGTCTGCAACATACTGAGTTACACCATCTGAGAGATCCGGACCTGATTGTCGGACCTTGCTGCATGGTCTGTTCTTGCTCACCGGACCTAAACAATCTTCAATCTGTCATCCGGTATAGACATACTATGTGTTGTGGATGTGTGGGATAGACTTTGTTGCTATCAATGACAACAATCATGAAGCCACACAGTGTCTCTTGCCAACAATCTCCCCCTTTGGCATTGATGGCAACACTTAGTGAAAAATGACTAAGTGTTGTAGCAAACTCCCCCTAGGCTGATGCTCTTTCTTATGTATTGTTTTACCAGAGCTCCCCCTTAGCTAGATTCCACATTTTTCACTACTCTTCACTCCCCCTTTGACATCAATGGCAAAGGGTGGAATCCGCACACCAAAATTTACAAAAATCAGCCTATACATAGCCGCATAAGTATATATACATGTTATACTTACATTTACTTAAGTATATCCGTAAAAGTGGTTTTTAACTGTACAAATTATGTTACCCAACTCTACTTCATCCTGTCCAAAATTGAGATGTGACCACTCAACAAAAATGCATAAGCTTCTGCCCTTCTTAAGTCTACCAGATCACTGGTCCGGGCTGTGGTCTGAGCATCAGTTAAGGCCTCATGCATTGCCTCTAACTTAGGGATAATTATCCCTCTAAGTTCACTCATCCTACTTATTATATTCTTCTTCTCCTTTTCAAGCCTCTTTATTTCATTTATAATGGCAATAGCCTGGCACTCTTGATTCATTATGGATGTGGTGAGGGGATCAAAATTCTAAGATAAACTTGACAATTTACCTTCTTATTCTTTCACCTTCTTTTCAATATCCTCTGTCACTTTAGACCAGGATAGACAAAATTTGTACATTTCTCCACCATCTTTAAGAGCATTTTCTAGGCTCTTTATCCCAATATCCAGGGTTCTCCTATCATTAGCTATGAGTCCTTGTACTTCAGTGAATCTCTTTCCCAAAAATTCTTTCCAGACCTTTTCTTCTGTCGATTTCTCTAAGGAATCAAAATGAGTGTTGACAGTGTTTACCAGAGATTTCAGGTTGCCAGATGGAGAGGCCGAAGGATCCTTCTAGAAGGATGGCATGATCTTATCCGGCATCCCGGATGCAATCTCTATCAGCTCATAATCTTCCATGTGAGACTTCAAAAGCTTTTCTTTTGCTTTAGCTTGGGCAAAAGATGTTATCTTCATTGTTTGGACCGGAGAGAGGGAATCAAAATTTAGTGGTCCTTGAAAAAGTTCTGTTCATCTATCTCCATCAGCTCTTTGTTCAAGAATTTCTTCACTACCTCAGTAGTGTCTCTTGCCGGAGACTAAGTCTTCTTTTCTTTTGGAATCTCTGAACTATCATCAGAGATCTTCTCTGTTTGTTCTTCTTCTCTTCCCTTTACCTCCTCTTCTTGACTCACTTTTTCTTCTTTTCTTCCTTCTCCTTCAGTTCCTGAGTCTGAAATGTCTGTAGTGGGATCCAGAGGAGAGATGTTAACTTCTTCATGAATTTCCTCTTCTGGAATAGAGGAATCCAAGTCTTTAGACTTCCCCTCATCTATCTCTTTAGACCCTTCTATATTTTTCTCAGTAGATTCTTCTTTTGATGCATTTAATCCTTCGACATCCATGGTAGAAGGTTCTTCATCTATTTCCTCTATGATAGGAAGATTGAATCTTTTGAAGGCATTCCAAAGGATGTCTTTTGTTTCTCTTGCTACCTGATCAGTCTCTCTAAGCATTAGTTTGTTCATTCTTGCTTTGCTCCAGAACTCATCCTTGCAGTCCTTAAAGATCATGTTCATTTGCTTCAGAGTAATGGAAGGATAGAGCTGAATAGCAATTTGTTCTTGGATCTCTAAGTCCTTTGCCTTAGCATTCTCCTTTCTCAGTTCAAGTACCTTCTCCAGACTTTTGGGAATTAATGAAATGATTTCAATAAAGGCTTTATTATAAATATTTAGGTACTTGACTGTAGCTTCTTCCAAGATCCTTTTGTCTGTCACTATACTCATCATAAAATTTTGTTACTGGTTGTAGATTCCCATCCACAGTGACTGCCTTGATGACATCATCAATAGAAAGAGTGGGCCTTTCAACAAATTCTTCTTCCTCTTCTTCTTTATTTTTACCAGCAGAGGATTCCCTGGATGTTTTCTTCTTTTTCTTCATTTTCTTAACTTCCTCATCAGACTCTGTTTTTTCACCATTCTTTTGGCTTATGTAAGCCCTTGTAGCTTTTGCTTTCGTTCTCTTTTCTCCCTTTCCAAATGTCTTCGCTTCCGGTTTTGAGGCTCTTGAGCTTTTAGAGGTGGCAGGTGCAGAGCTCTTGGAGGATCTAGCCCTAGAAGAGGCTTGCACTGGAACACTTTCTTTTTCTGCTTCTTGTTTTTCTTTCTGAGCTCTTTCTATTTTCTCTCTGTTTGCATCAACTACCTCTTTTGATATGCCATATCTCTTAGTGATTTCCTCTACTTCCTTTCTAACTTTCCTTTTTATTTCCGGTTGCCTTAGTTCAACATGAATCTATACACTTAATTCTTCAAAGGTTCCAAACCTTTCTGCCTCAGGGTCCTTAGGCTGACTCAGCAAGTGTTAGATATGCAGCTCCAGGATTTTTTCATCAACCTCATATCCAATTGGCATAATCCAAACTGTTCTGGGCTCAACTGCCTCCATTAAGTATTGATCAGTGTCTACCATGAAGCATACTATATTCTTATATTTTTCAACTATTGTTTGAAGAATTCTTTCTTTGGCCTGCATCATACTTTGAAAGTTCTTAAAGTATCCCCAAAGTGCTGTGCTTTGAGCCTTAGCATCACCAAGTCCATACATATAGTCTCTGATTTGTATGGCAACCGGTCTGTCATTTTGCCATACCCAACCACTTGATCCGGGTAGCTCATTCATATAGAAAAAGAACAGACATAGTATTAAGCCACCATACTTGAATGAGTTCTTCTTATCCTTCTTGATCTTCTACAAGTTTTCTAACAGTTGGTTTATAAGAAGATCACATAGGTCATAATCAGCATTTTCCCTTAGCATCTGATATGCTGTATAAATTGCAGTTCCAGACACAGAATTCTCCCTGCTGGAATGATAGATTTTATAACCAATGATCATAGAAGCAAATTTGATATCTAGATCTGTAATATCTTCTATTTTCATTGCTCTTTTGTCAAACTTAGATCCGGTAGCTTCACTTACTATCTAATTCTTGACAGATTTGAGTGTAGGCAACCCACCGGATGAGTGCAATCCAGTTACTGCCCTAATGGCATTTTTTGTTATCTTGAAGGGCTTCATCAACCACATGAAATTATCATGTATTCTGCTAAGAACATACTGGACCCATTCATCTTCTGCAAAACAGGGAAAGTGGATGCAATGTCCAAAATGCTTATCTCGGAGGGCCTTGTATTGAGGTTTGAGTTGAAAAGTTTCATATATTAATTGTTTATGGTAGATATCCATTAGCTTAGATTCTCCAAATTCCTCAATATTGGCGTGGATGTACACCCTAACATCTTCTACGTGCAGAACCCCGTGCGGAATGCTAGAAAGAGTGCCTAAGGGATCAACTTCTAGGGATTTGTAGGTGTGTTTCTTGAACTTTGGGCGCGGTCTATCAGTGATCTTAACAACCATTGGAGTAGCCATCTTTGCAAAAGATTCAGAGAGAGATATTCAGAAATGGAAATACCTTTTTACGCTTTTAGGGTTCACAAATAAGAGCAAGAACAGGTCGTTGGTTGAATCGGATTCTGCTATTGATCTTTGAGCAAGTTGTAAAAACTTGATGCAGAGCTCTTCCTTTCTTCTTCTCGAATGCAAATGTGCAAATGATGAGTAAAAGAACCCTTTTATCTCTACGCAAACCCTAATTTCCTATTGCAATAAATGCACAACTTAAGTTATCCGGTTGTCTTGTTCTGAGAGATATCTTTTTGAATTACTGAGATGCACTTAGAATCATTTTTGTGATAGAAGATAATGTCTTTTCTTTCCTCCAATCATGTCATGAATCCGCAGATCAAGATATCTCAATTTTGAATCATACCAGATCTGTCTGTGAAAATCCTTCTTTTACCGGATGGCTGTCAAACTGGATCAATCTTGGACGATTAAACTCTTGTAAAATTCCATGCGGATCTTTTACATTTTTACCAGGGGTTATTTAGATAATTTTTTGATAACCCTTTAATCCGCAATCATTCCAAGTGCCAAATTCAAGCACCAATTGACTGGCCGGGGGAATTTGTTTTTCTTTGTGACTCCCCCTAAGCCAGAGCTCATCTGTTTAGTTTCCAGGAGGAATATCAGCACCAGATTATGGTGTGAATCCATCCCCATCATTTTATGTACTCTTCTTCACCCAAATCTTGATCATCTCCCTTTGAACTTCATTCGCATTTACTTTGCCTTTTCCCTTGTCTTGATTTTGATTATGATGCACCAGACCCCTTTTATCCTGATTTTTACTTTTGCAGAATTTGGCAAAATGACTGGGTCTATTGCAATTGTAACAAACAACATTTCTTTGCATATTTGATTGATATCCTTTTGATCTGCATTGATTAGCCATATGTCCCATTCTATTGCATGCAAAGCATCTACCATTGAATGAATTGTTAATTTGCATATTTCTGCATTCATGAGATTTGTGACCATACCTTTTGCAGTTGAAACAATGTTCGGAGAAGGATGAATTAGTCCGATTCATTCTTCTTCTGCACTGAGTTGCTTTATGACCGAAGTTGTTGCAATTGTAACAGTATCCATTGAAGGATGGATATCTTTGAGCATTTGGTTGCCTTACCGGAGGTCTTCTAGGCCTATTTCTTTGATTTTCTGATCCAGAGTTCTTCTGACCGGATCCAGAGCTTTCACCTTTCTCATATCTAAAGCCACGCTTGTCATCTACCCTCTTTTGGCTTTCAAGAAGAACTTCAAGTTGAGTTGAGCTTATCTTGAATTTCTCTTTGTATTCATTTGTTGTTTGAAGATTTTGTTTAAGAGTGTCTATCTAATTCTCAAGTTGTTCTTCATTATCTCTAGCTTCTTCAAGATCAGATTCAAGATGCCTGATTATTCTGTCCATTTTGTGGCAATCCTCTGTCTTCTCCTTGAGAGATTGTTTTAGATTATCTTCAATTTTCCTTTTCTCTTCAATTTCTTGGGTGAATCTCATAACCCCTGATTCCATCTCATGCCTTACCATAATGACCTCCTTTGATAGCTTCTCACATAGCTTGTTTTTCTCATTCAGATCTTCATTAGTATCATTGGCTTCACTCTGACTTGCTAATTTTTGAAGTAGTTCCTTTCTCTTTTTCACAGAGATACTCAGTTTTTCTTTTAGCTCATTTATGAAATCATCAGCTTCTTTGAGTCTTTCTCTCAAGTTGTTGACTTCAGAGTGAGATTGCTCAAGATCATCTAAGGTAGACTGAAGTTGTTCCTTCATACCATACATATCCATTGAGATTCGCAGATCTTCCTCAAGCTGTTAGGCTCTGTTTAGAGGAACTTGGCTCTGATACCAATTGTTGGAAACAAGGCAGATAACTGAGAGGGGGGGTGAATCAGTTATCTTAAATATCTTAACTTTCTTTTCTCCTTTAACAATTAGTGCAGCATCAAAACATATAAGCATACATAATTATGAGAGCAGAAATAAAATCAACACACATAACACAAAGATTTTTACGTGGAAAACCCTGTTAAGGGAAAAACCACAAGGTGACTAACCCAAGATTGTATTCTTTGTTAAAAGAATAAGAAGTACAAATGGCACTTGCCAATTAGGGCTCACTGCCCGAGCACACTGCTCACAAGAGGCACACTGCCTACAAGAGACTCACTCTCTACAAAGTTTATGGAAGGTAACCAGGTGTTTGAACTGATGAGAGGCATCCACATATGCTGAGGTTTAGTTCTGGTTAGGCTCAATATATTGATCTACTGCACTTCATTCTTCCTTTGCTTTAGTGTTGTTGTTCTGTCACATACCGGACTTGTATTGTTGCTTCCACACTTATCTCTACCTTTCTTCGCACATTATTTCCTTACACACACACCTTCATACTGAAATCCATCTAGTATATGTATCCGCACCAAGGATTTCAACAACTTTCTAGTCAGCAACCGGAATACTCATAGATATTTGTAAACTACTGATCTGTCGATTGAATCCATGCTTGATATGTGATGCGTATCAAAATCATAGACATTGAAGTCATCAATCATGTCGGCCAATATTGTATGATCCCTCAAATAGCTTGATCATCATCAATTTATCATCCGGATTGAAGTCTGATACTCTGCCGGTTGGTTCTTCTTTAGTCTGCTCTGCCTGTCTGGAACCCAACACTCAGATGCTCATATCTTTTCCATGTTTTCTCACCAGAGGCTCAATCTCTGGAATATAGTAGTCATGATACTCCTCTTGGCTTGTCCAAGTCTGCAACTTACTGAGTTACACCATCTGAGAGATCCAGACCTGATTGTCGAACCTTGTTGCATACTCTATTCTTGCTCACCGGACCTAAACAATCTTCAATCTGTCATTCGATATAGACATACTATGTGTTGCGGATGTGTGGGATAGACTTTGTTGCCATCAATGACAACAATCATGAAGCCACACAGTGTCTCTTGCCAACACCGACGTCTTGGTGTCACATATTTTCTAAACTATTTCCTTCAATTGTGGTGGAACTACACAAACACTTGTTGCCCCAATTCTCCCGACATAATATTGGTTCTTCTATCAATGCCACAAATACTAGTGTCTTGCATGTTTTGCAATCAAGAAGCTAGATCATTGTTCCTCGACACAAACATTTGGTACTGGACCTAATTACAAATTGCAACACCACTAATTTACCATTGGTCATACCACAAACTTATTTTTGCCATCCATAAAAACATTGTCTTCCTTTAGATTGAAGTGGTTTTCACAATAATTAGTTATGCAATGTCGCCTTCAACTATTGTTAAAAACTTAAATTATTCTTTAGTTTCTCATTTAGGTCATTTCATACTTGCACACACAACCATTCAAAACACTCATAGTTTCCTTTCACCCATATTACAATTGGCACTTTTGACTCTATTAAGTTGACTACTCATCCCATGGTAAAAAATTTCCTTTTTTCGATTGGATATAATCAACAGCTTTTACAAAACCCCTCATATAAGTCATGATCATTTAAATTATATCATTTTCTTCTGCTACATCAATAATTTCAACATAGGGAGGATTGCCTTTTGGATTAAATGGGATATGATCTATCTTTCCATCCCACTTGAAGGTAATTGATTTGCTTGAACTAAATATATGCATTGTTTGAATAGCACCAAAGCCTTTCAAGAAAATTCAAGTAGTTATCTCTCACCATAAATTGTATCACTTTAAAATCCGCAATGAATCATGCAACCTTAATTTCAACCTCCACATATTTCAGGATGTCCAACTATTGCTTTTGTGTCTTGTTGGCCATATAAAGGATATAAAGGGGCATTCCCAAGGTGGTCATTGTTTAGTTAGCACATTTAGTTCAATGCTAGTGTCAATGAGTATATTTTACATCATACCCATTGATCATTGCATCAATGCTTAGCTCCTTGTCATACCCTACATTTGTTGTGATTTAATCCTCCTTCACATCAACTTTTTCAAATATTCTACTTCTTTGTTCATCTTCTACACACTTTTTGAGCACCTCTATAATTCCATCTTTTTGAAGCAACTCCAAGATATATTTTAGCATTCCCAACCCTATTGAACATCATCCCTTCTTAAACTTGCATAAGCTCTCTTCCTTACAAATTGATCAAATTTCATGACGTCATCCTACAACTCATGGATAATTACAACAAATTCATTTAGAATCTACTTCTCCTATGTAAAGTCCTAGTAGTTCCTTGTCACAACTTGTGAATCCATTAATGGTCTTACCTTCACCATTTTATAATAAACACAATGAAAAAGTGTTTTCCTTCAATCTAGTAGACCTTGTTGTTATGTTGATGTATGACTCCTCTTCATCGAACATTTGCACATTTGTCATTATCATGTTCATGGCCTTACCTTCTTGTTCCATAATGAATTTGACCATTTACAAGCATTTATTGATCTAATTCTCCTCTCCACAATTATTACAAATTGGAAACTTAGGAAAAATCTTGCCAAAAGAGATTTAGGTTGCCACAACTATAGAAAACACCTCCATGTTGTCCATAAGTTTGATCACTAAATCCATGTCTATGACCATGTCCTCTTCTACAACCATTTCCGATAATTGTCCCTTGGTAGAGATTGGAGGAAGATCCTGATGGAGATTAGTTGTCATTGATGTCGAAAAGGTGTTGTGTTGGCATGACAAGATATGCAGAAGGATGCCTCTTCATAGGATATTCAAGATGCAATTCTTCATAATGTGTTACCAAGAGAACTCACAATTGGTCTTCATATGGTTGAGGATAATTCAGATGTGGTTCAGATGGTGTTGATGTTGATTATGTCTTCAATCGGGATCATTATTGTTATGGATGTCATCATCATCATGCTTCTACAACAAGATACATCTCAAGGATGTGTATGATCTTTGAGCTGATATGGTGTTATGATTAGTATGGTTTGATTTGTTAAGTGTTGCTTCATACAAGGATCACATATAAGAAACTTGTTTGTGGACAATATCTCTTATATATATAAGTTATGTTGTTTGGATTCATATCTTGGTGATTATGCCTTTTAGGAAGAGTTTACTTGCTTCAAGATCAGGATGTTCATATTATCACATTGGTTGATTTTTGTCATGGGCATTCAGGATGCTCTATTGAGGTTGAGTGGTTTCATAAGGAATTGGTTCACATCAAGGATATCAAGGAGTTGATGTTTGGTGTTGATATATTTCAAGGACTTGATCTTGAACTTCAGTTTCTATTAGGACTTTTATCTCAGTCAATATTTTTTATTTATGGGCAGATTGATCTTTTGAAGGGTTTAATATGTGTTGTCAAGAATCAAGATCCCTAACTCTAAGTGTTTTAAACCCATTACTATGTTCTAAAGTTCTAATCCTGCCCATCAACTTTGAAAAGGACTTTTCTTATGTTTGATAACTTACTTGTTGTAGTAGGTCATTTCATTAATATTTACCTGCTGGAGGGGTTTTAACATGTCACGGTGACCGGCCCCTTAATCTTCTCTACCACTTTGATCGATCTCCCTATGAGTGTGATGGGCGCAAAATTGCTAATCAATGGTCTCATTTAAAAATGAAGTGGGCGCGAAGAGGAAGATTAATGGTTAATATTTAAAGTTTGTCTTTCGTCTCCTGTGATTAGATTTTGACGTGTATTTTGTCGTCGTCTATTTACAAACTGCAATGAATGTGATTTTTCAAAGCCTATTTTTAGTCAATTTTTTTTTTTCAACACAGGTAAACGCTTTTGACCAGAGCTATGAACCGGCTACAATATCAGGTGGGCAGGGGGGAGACTGGACCTCGTGACCTCGTGCCTACCACAGGAAGCGCTCGCCAATCGAGCCAGGCCCCCTGCCCCTATTTTTAGTCAATTTTATGGCATATTTTTTTGGAGATTTAAAAGATTCTATTAAGAAGATATTTTTCTATTTTTATAAGTTACTCTCGTGTATTGGAGATTTTAAAAAGGGGAAGAGTCAATTGTTTGCTTGAGAAGATTAAGAAATGAATAAGTTTCTTTTCTTGGAGAACCTTCTTATAAAGTGGTATAAGGGTACGAATTAAGAAATTTTTTTGGAGCAGATTGAATTATTCTTGCGGACTAATTTTTGATGTAGATTGAGTTTGTAGAAGATTTTTTTCAAGGGAAAATAATTTTTGAAGGCATCATATAAATAATATTTTTGAAAAGAAGAATATAATCTTATTCTTCCAGGAGAATAATTTGTTTATGCAGAGAAGGTGAATTGATTGAAGAGTTTTGAAAAAAATGAAAGGTCTTCTTGCAGATAAGAAATCTTTATTTCAAAAAGATGGATTTCAAATGAAAGAAGATGAACAGATTGGAGATTTGTTTGAAAATGAAGAGAAAGAAGAATTTGAATGATCATTCAAAGAATATGAATTTGATCTTATTTTGATCTTGCAGGTTCTTAATAGAGAGAAAATGAATCAGAGAGAAAATGAATTTGAAAAGTCTTTCTTATTGCAAGTGGATGGGTTTTTGAAGATGGAAGATCAAAGGTTCCTTATTGATGAAATTTATATACAGAGAAAAGTAATGTTTTGGTTGGTTGTTGCAGAGATGAGAAGAATGTGAAAACATATTTTATTTGTAGGTGCATCTAAGATGAAGACATTATTTTTAAGTGTGAAAGAAAATGCAGGTGCTTTGTGAAGAGAGTTATGATGTGGATTAATATGCAAATGATTGTGCATCATATGAATTGGTTGTGTATCTAGGTGAATCAAATTTGCAGAGATAAGAGTGTTGTAAATTTATTTACAAGAGCTTGTTTGCAGAGGTGTGTAAAAGGAGTTATTTTGTATGGTCTTGATTTGAAAATCAAACAGGAGGTATAAGGGTGTATGATGAAACACATAGTGTATATTGGTGCAAATCAGATTGAGGTGCAATCATTTCTTGCACACTAAGTTTTATATTTTTGATGATGGTGATTGTTTATGCCAGTGAGGCCTTGTATCAGCCAGTGAGGCACAATGTATGCCAGTGAGGCATCTTGTAGAGCTAGTGAAGCTTCTTTGGTCAATGAGACCTTCATGTAACCAGTGAGGTTTTGAATAAGCTAGTGACGCAGTTTTTGAGTGATTTTTCTACCCCAGGACGGTTTTCCACTCATGCAAATTTGTGTTATGACTTATATTGTTTTCATATGTATGTGTGTATGTTAATATTTTGCTCATGAGTTTTTTGTTCACTCCTTTCATTATCAGTTATGTGCATATGTGTAACAAATCAATGATATCTTTCTCTCTTTGTGTCTTGAAAGTTAAAGTTTGCAAAAAGGTTTCAAAATTTATACAACACTGATTCATCGCCCCCCTCTCAATGTTGTCCTGGACTCCAATAGGTCCTACCCTTACTTCACCTAATCACAAAGGGATTTTGATGCCATGACCATTACAATTACAGATGAAACACCAATCCTCTTTCCTCTTCAATCTCTTTAGCATCGAACATTCATCCTATTTATGATCTTCATCTCCACATATCACGAAGCATTTTTGTCATTTTGTGATGCATGCAATTGGTCTTCATATCGCCCTTAAAACTCATAATTGATACAACACATTGCCTTTGTCATTCCTTTGACTTGGACTCATTAATTGATCAATCCTTTGGGTTATTTTCAAGATTTATGCCTCCACTATAGGTCTTACTTATAAATCTTCTCCCATTACATCATTTCCTTAAGTCCTTGGTTCTTCTTCCAAGGCAATTCTTTACAGTTACCCAAGTGAAATGACTTATCTACTGCTTATAGATCAAATAAATCAACTCCTTGTGCAATTCATCACTCATAACAAAAGGTTGCTCAGCCACAAATTTGTGAAACCTCAATTTATATAGTTACATAGGTTTCATTGTTGCTTTCTTTATATCTTTCAAAGTAATAATGTGCTACCAGTACATTCTAGGGTCATGGAACTCGTTAAGGAAAGAAATTCACAAAGTATGGTTCATCCCTTAATGAAAGAAGAGATCCACAAAGAATGATTCATCCGTGACAAGAATTTGTAAGATGGTCTATATGTTTCTTTAGACTTAAGTATAATGAATATGAAATGTAATTAGTGGAGTCAAGAATTTGTTAATAGGTTAATTACAATATTTCTTGGATATGAATGTAAATCTATTGAGTTGATGCTTGATCATATGAATGAGACTCTATTGTTTTAAGTATAACGATATAATGGACTGAATTCTTAGGATGAATTATCTAGTTGGCTAATGATAGTTAAGAGATTCTTAATAACCTATTTAATAATCATAGCAAATAAATACATGAGTGAGGATGTAACTAGGTTCAACCCACACAAGTTAGAATTTTGAGACAAGGATGACTTATAAGGCACTACATGTTCCTAAATATTTTCCATTGAAGAAAGAGGATAGAATGAGTAGCCCAAAGTTGTGGATTGCATTTTATGTTCCTTCCACTGATTAACTAATGATTAAGGTGCTTGTGTGCCAACTGAACCCCACGATTTGTGATTATTACTACCATAAATGAGGAAATGTCATTAGTGTAATGACTATTCATTAAGGTTATCTTTAGATGAATATAACTTTCATGAGTCAAAACCCACAAAAATTAAAAATCTAACCATAGTAAGTATTGACTTTGTCAAAGAACTTAGATGTAGATAACAAGTTCATGTCTAGCAAGAATTGAAAATAAAAAATAGACAAGATTTCTATAAGGATCATGATCTTACATTCTAATTACTTGTAATCTGTTATGTTTGTAATAAGATAAGATTATTTGGCATTAAGGAAAAAATAGGCAAATTGTTGGGGTTGTAACATTATGATATAAGAGCTCTAGGTTCATAATTAATCATTAGGTTTGCATGTTACACTAACAAGTTATGTGTTCATCATTATATAGATGGATCACATATGTAATGTTAATAATGATGTCGATGCAAGGAGTCCATCTATCATGGAAATAGGTCAACCTACCAACACCAATCAAGGTTATGCTTTAGTAGTCAATTAGCAGAAAGCTCTAAATGTCATCATAACCATACTTAGAGTAACATGATTCTATGACAACATTTGAGCAAGGACTTAATGAAAGTTAAGCCCAACCCAATGAACCCAAAGATTTGAATTATTATCTTGAGGATAGTGTTGGCAGAGCACAGGGCACCCAACAGAACCTATCGCAGGTTACCACAAAGGGCATGTGGAGGATAGAGCCGACACATAAAGAGGTATTTTGGGAAAAGACACACTTCTATGTAGATATATAGGAGATACATGTAAGCAATGTAAAGTAAGAGTTTAAGAGTGAGTATGAGAATATGAGATAGATATGTATAAGGCAGAGACTCAAACCTGTCTGTATGAACATGTATGTACCAATTAATGAGAAATATGTATAAATGAGATATAAGGGTTATGATATGTGTATATGTGTCTTATGAATGCTTTACTTTACTTAGATGGAACCGCATGACAGATTTCATTAATATTTATCTATGATTCTCTCACTGTCTGACTAGGGTATAACCTATCAAGCATCAAGCAAATGAAAACCATGTAAGTCTTCATGCAAAGATTATCAAGCATCAAGCACCCTAGTTGCATTCCTCCATGTAAACAAGAAAATGAGAACCATGTAGCCACACATCTCAATCCATACTTCCACATATGCAACCTATAAGAGATGTTAAATCCAACCTCTAACCAACAAGCTAAAGTTTATGCAAGCCCACCACAACAACTACTCGTGTGCTTTCTTTTATAAAGACAAGCTTGCACAAAACCACTAAGTGGTATTACATAAACTATGTGACTCAAACCATGAGCTCACTAAACCATGACCCCATATTAAATATTTGGTACTAAATTTTTCCAATAAAAAATATTTTCCGCATATGACACCCACATTAAATATTTATCTCAATGTCTATACAACATACAAGTGGCCCTATGAATGTCTAACCCATGTGGAATCCACATCTCTATGATGCACCACAATTAAATATTTATTTTACATTATTATTATGCAAGGTGTACAACACACCATTCCCAACATTCTCTCATTTGTTGTATACATTGCATAAGGGGTCAAAAGTAAACTCAAAAATCAAGGGAAAAATCCCTATAGCCAACATGTACCATTCAAACATCCATGTGTTCCATCAAGATACCTGTAACAATAACCAAGGTGACCACCATCTCAATCAAGAACCTTCTCATCCTCCATCATGCCAATCCATGAAAGATAAGATCCTATCCAAATATGATGAACACACTAATTGTCACATAGAAGCATGAATCCTGCCTCAACTCAATATCTGAACACAAACGACAAATCCAATGGTAACAAATAGGCCTAAGTAGCTGTCAAGAACTCACCAACATAGCTTGAATAGAAACCACAACTAATTGCTAACACCTCCAACAAACCATACCTCAAAAACAAGGTATACACATAATATTAGGTAGATTGTCTTCCATCAACATATCCAACCTAGTTCACAACCATGAGTAATGTCAAATTTGAAATAAATCAAAGCATCCAAAAGTCCACCAATAGCACTCACAAGAAGGGTGTGGCAAATGTCATCAATATCATCTAGTACCAAGGAACATACACAATGATATGCAAACCTACAAACTAAATAACTGCAAAATAACTCTCTCACCAATTATCTCAGGTTCTCCATACTCAAGTCCACTGGCATGTGAACATGAACCTCTAGGAAGAAACAACAGACCATAGAGAGAAAACCTACAATTAAAAAAAAACAAATCCTTCTATCAACACCAATGTGCTAAAGTTGTGATAAGTAAGATCTCATTCCCAAAACTCCAAATAGAAAATCCCCCTCAACATCCAACCATTCAACCCCAAGCTCAAACATGTCATATATGAATAAACTAACTAGGATGTAAGCCTCTCAAAATGAAGGAAGATCAAACAAAACATCCATTACCTCAACAAGGGAATATGCCTGAAACCATCCCTTGCACTCCTCAAAACTGTCTACATAACAAACTCACATGCATAAGGAGACAAAGAAAAAAGAAACCATGCCAACTACTCCTCAAACTGGCCCTTCATAACTAACATCCATAGCTCAACACTAATCCTCATGAAAATACAAAGCATTCAAACAAAATGCATCTAAAAACACAACAAGAAATACCTATCAAATGATTCAAAGCCGAGTGGACAAAGAGTGGGGAATGAGATTGCTCCTCCTGAGATGCATCGAACCACCAAGACTCTCTCCATGAACAATCTCCTCATGAGGTCCATGTTGAACTCACATTCAACTCCAGGTGTAGGCTCCTCAATTTTAATGTTGAAACCTCATCAAAGAGTAACTATCTCAACACATGATCCCTATAAACAATAAATCTCCAACCTCACCCAAGTCTATCAAGTATCCATGAGCACCCAAAAGATAATCTCGTGCCAACTTGACTCCAACTGGATCACTGCATAAACTAGAAGTTCCCAATGCAAAATGACCATTGTACTCAATACTAAAAGACTACCTCAAATCACTGCCAAAGTTCTAACTACATAATCAGGTACTCCAGATGACATCGTGATTCATATATTTGTCATAGAAGATCATCTATCTCTAGCAAATAGATCTACTCCCATGAGCACCCATGTCATGCCAAGACTACAAAATAGAAAAGTCTAGAATACTCATGGCATCGTGATGAACGTCTCCTAACTGAAGATCATCCATGGCCCCCACATAATCAAAGAACTCAATTGCAACATCAGGAGCTCCCAAAGGGCAAAGTAAAACCACGATATCCAAAAGAAGATAACTATTATACATGTTCCAACAAAACAGTTGCAAGTGACTCAAAGTACTCTTACAGGAATGTCATGATCATCCCAAAACACTCCACCATGAATCACAAAGTGTACTCCATCCATCCATCTCATTGTCTCTCTACTACACAACACTAATGCACCTTGATGGCCAAAGGACCACCAACGCCAAAATCTACAAACTAGCATTGCAACTATCTATGGGTATAGATAGCCCACATTCGAGTTATCTTATTTGTGGGCTTAGCATTGCAACACAAATTGTATGACTTGATATCCAATGCTCAATTTCATTGTGAATATGAGGCTAAAGAAATACTACTAGAGTACAAACAAGATTGTGCTTATTCCAAATGTTGTATTATCTTAAAACCTTCCAAATGTTTCATTTTCAAGGTGTGCTTGCAAGAACACAAAGATGTCTAAGCTTGGAGAAAGTTGGTTGGACAAATAAATGATAGGAAACCTATTCAACCTACGTGCGAGTGGTGTAGGCTTGTGTGAAGTCTTGATCAATTGAGTAAAGGGTGACCAATTTTGAAAAGTTGTGACTTTTGGTGTCTGCCATTATGATGAGTGTTGAAACAAGAGGGTGACTAGGACAATTTGTTGTTGTCTTATCCTTCCCCTTCTTGTGTTTGATGACCAAATGAAATTAATGCAAGTGTGTCATCCAATTCATATGGTACATGTTCTCCAGCTTATTTGTATATTAGAAATTAAAGTGATGATTTGAGTGAATGTGACTCCTTCCCCACATTGTAGTGTTAGCATTGTTTGACAACTTGCATGATGGTGTACAATTCTTTTTCATAGGTGGAGTAGCATTGAACCATGTTGTTGAATGTCTCTGTGATATGAAACTAGGTGTCCATGCTATATGAGTAATGTGCTAAGTGTGTAATTTCATGAATTGGTCTCAATCTCAAAGGGTAGCTCAATGTCTAGCATAACCAATACTGGAATGGCACAAAGGCGCTACTTGATCTCATCAAGGCACACTGTTAGGTAGGTGTCCACTAGAAAGCAACCTTAATGCATGTGATTTGATTCAACAACTATCACATGTGTGAAAATCTAAGGATAAAAGAGCAGTAGAAATTTGCATGTCTAAGAAAAACCCAAAGGTATATGAGATTACACAAAGTCAATTACTCTTCAATGACTTTGATCTTCTTTGGATCTACTCAAATGCTTATACATTCAATGACATAGCCCAAGTATTCTATCTACACTACATTGAATGTGTACTTGCTTAAGATAGCTTTCAACTATGTGTTGGCATAGGTTGTCTAAGACATGCATGACATGCCAATCATGCTCCTCCCATATCTTCTCAAAGATGAGAATATCATCCATGTAGACAACAATGAGGAAGTTGATGAAAGATCACAGAACACCAAAATTGTCAAGCACATGAATGTAGCCAGTGCACTAGTCAAACTAAAAGGTATTACCAACCATTAACATAATCTTTCTTTTATCTTGAAGATTGTCTTCCAAACACCTTTAATATTGACAAGAATTTGATGATAACTAGACTTCAAATCAATTGTGGTGAAGTATTGTGCACATCAGAGTTGGTCGAATAGGTTGTTAATTCACAACAAGATATATTAATTATTAACTATTATCTTGTTGAATGCCTTATTGTCTATTCACAAGTGCGATGAACCATCTTTCTTGGGCATGAGGACTATCTAAATACCATATGAAGAAGAGCTTGACCTAATCTTTCCTTGATTGGGAAGTTCTTATATCTAGCATTAGAGGGGATCTATGACACAATTCCCAATGGGGTTGTAATACAATTCTTAATGGACCTATTGGGAGTCAAGTAAGTCTTGTAACCCTAGGTTCAACATTGCTCAAGTGACACTTATTGCACAATGAGGATCATCATGACGATCAAGTGACACTTGATTCCTGCATGAGTACTACACTTAGTCAAGTGAAAGTGGATCAATGGAAGGTGTTGCCATTGAATGAGTGGCACTTGGCTACTATACTATTTTTTTATCAATTAAGTAACACTTGAAAACTACTTGAATCTCACTTGATCAAGTGATGCTTGATAGATGTTGAATTTTGGAGGCAGTGGGTTAGTTAATTGAAATTATGGAATTAAGGATATGTTAAGCTTCATATGTCAAGGTAGATTCTAACTAGATCCATAGATAAGCATGAACTTTCAAAGAAACATGAGAGAATTATATATTTCTTTGTACATGTATGAGTGTCTCTCGGGTTCATTAGAGATGAACTTGATATGCTAGACATAACATGTACTTTGTTCACAAGTTTCACCCCTAAAAAATATTGAGGCCCTGATTTTGGGGATAAAAGTGGGGCACTAGATGTGCTTCTCAACCTTAACAAGGTGGGCGACATAGATTGGGGATAAAAGTGGGGCACTAGATGTGCTTCTCAACCTTAACAAGGTGGGCGACATAGACAAAAAAATTCTACCTTCCAATTATGTTGGGTTTGATTTTATAAACACCACTCTCAAGGAGTGAAGTATCACAAGCACCTCGTAGAGAAACAATTCACAAACTTAAACTGGCCATGTTACTCGCAATATCAAGTTTTCTTGTAAACCCAGTCTTCCTTGCCTAAATGATAGGCAACAACCATGAGGATTGCCTAGCTCTATTTTCAATTAATTTGTTTAAATTTTAACTTTGCATTAAGCATGCTTAGAAGCTCTATTTGGCTTTCATGTCTTCTAGCTGAAACAATAAATAAATTGGTTATGATGCACCACTGAACCTGCGATATTTTTTGCATAGTGGAGAAATTGGGGGAATTGACTTTCTAATAATAGCAATTGTGTGTAACTGCTTTGTTTTTGTGGGATAAGGGGAACTATTGTAGTTTATTAGCTATTTTTAGAGTTAGAGAGTCAAAATAAGAGTTGTTTACTTACACATGCCTTTAGGTTGTAAATAGGAACGCAAGTTGGTGAGATAGAGGGGAGTTAAGAAGGGGTCCCATGGAGCTGCTAGAGGATCTATTTTTGTGGAGCAAGGGGTCCCATGAAACCCAAAAGAAATTGCTACAACATAGAATAGAATCTTTTCCTCCAAAATAGGAGCAACTATTTTTTAGGTGGTTGATTTTGAGCAGGTGCATTTGAGGTGGGGCTGAAACTTTCCCCCACTAACTTAGGGATTTTTCTACCAATTTTTAGAGTTCGTTTTAGAGGGAAAAAAATTTATTTGATGATTTTTAATCTTTTTATTTGTAGGCCCTAAAAATTCTCTGTTAAATCAATCAGCATTAAACTAAAAACCTCATGAGACCACCAGCGTTAGGGCTTAAATTTGACGATCGACCCTGCCTGTCAAGCAAATTTGTTATGACGGTTATCCATCCAAAGGTGACCTTAAAATACTATGACATATCTTAATGTAAGTAATATAATATATAAATCAAATATATATATATATATATATATATATATATATCATCATAATCTTATATAAATTTTGACAGTCTATCCAAAATCCCTCCTTTCATTTGATATAATCTTTTTAAAATTTTGATTGTATTTTACGGCAAAAAATGCCTAAATACAGCTATACGGCCATCAAATTTTGGCCCTGACCGGCGTCCATAAATTTTGGAGCTTACAGTTTTAAGCCTACCTGCAACTACAAAATTCATGGGACCACTTGTTTTGAAATGCTCCTAAAAATTTTCAGCAACACTGCTGAGATAATTTAGGAATCCCCCCTCTATGGGACCGCTTCCTTAGGTAGGGGTCCCATGGAGCTGCTAGAGAATTTATATTTGTGGAGCAAGGGGTCCCATGAAGCCAAAAGAAAATACTACAACATAAATTAGAATCTTTTCCTCCAAAATAAGAGCCCCTATTTTTTAGTTTGTTGATATTGAGCAGGTGCATTTGGGGTGGGGCTGAAACTTTCCCCCACTAGCTTAAAGATTTTTCTAGCAATTTTTAGATTCCTACCATTTAATTTAGGAATTTTTTTTATTTGATCATTTTTAATCTTTTTATTTGTAAGTCTTAAAAAATCTTTGGGTAATTATTTAACATTAAACTATTGTAAAAGAAACAGAGTAGACACTAGCATCTCCTCGAGATTTCTTGATTCACTGTTGGATGCAGGGGTTACCAAGGCCGAAGCCAGAGTGTTAATCACCAGGCTCTTCAAAGCCGATCTCCTAGGTGGTCTTGAGAAGATTCACAGTGCAGTTTTCACAGGGATTGGGGTTCCTCGCCCAAGAGACATTCCTCTGCCTCAAGACCAGGGTGAAGTGGTAAAGGTCTTTCCTTTTATTCTTGACATAAAAGGCATGGTGTTGCTGGAACACAGAGAAAGGGTGGAAAAAGCAATCTCCTTCCTCAAAAAGTTGATGCAGATGGAGGCGGCGAATGGACAGTTTGAATGGGTGCAGTCTTTCCAGGCTCTTGCGCAAGAAATGAATCTAATGTGACTCTGTTGGCCCTTCTTCTGGTAAATTTTTGGAATGTATATAGGGTTTTCAGTTTTATGCCATCGGTTGGCTAGAAAGAATGATAGGCATACATGCAATATAGATAAAACAGAAAAGTCATTAGGGCAATTTTGGTTCACTATGGCCCTCTGTGGTCAAATAGCGGTAGTGTTGTATCTTCTAGTAATCTGGCTATAGCAGCCCATGTAAATTTCGATCTTCAATATATATATAAAAATATCCTTTTTACGTACAAAAAAAAACTATTGTAAAAGAAACTCATGAGATTACCAGCTTTCATAAATTTCGGAGCTTAAAGTTTTAAGCCTACCTGCAACTACAAAATTCATGGGACCATCTGTTTTAAAATGCTCCTAAAAAATTTCAGCAACACCACTGAAATAATTTAGGAAGCCTCCCTCCATGGGACCACAACCTTAGAGATCTATAAATATTTCTTTTCTAATAGAAAAGTGGTCTATTGTAATGTCCCAAATTTTGAGCTACATGGGAAATGCAATATTGAAATTGTATTTTCATTTTTATTTGATAGATTTTAGAAAATGGAATATTTAATTGCATTTTCTCTAATCGATTTCTATGAGTTGTAAATATGAATAAGGTGATGTGCTCGCCCAAAGAAAGAATAGGTCCCAGCTAAATCCAACGATTATCATATTTGAGCGATTGGCTTTGTTGATGAAGGATTTTCATTGGATCATGTGCCATAAGGAATCGATGCAAGAGAAATAAAGGCATTTAAAAAGATATTTGTGCATTAAAAGGGGCGTCGATCCAATACAAAGCAAAATTAAATGCTAAGCATAGTTGATGGTTGAGGTAAAGAAGACAATTTTAAATGCAAATTTTATTTATTAAATATATGCATTAGAGCGGTTGAGGGTTTTTATTAAATGCAGATATTATCATTTAATGCATGCGCATGAGGTAGTTGTGGATCGATGCAAGAATAGAGGAGCATTTTAAATGCAAGTTCATAAATTGAATGCCAAGTCGGTTATGTCAACGATCAAGATTTTAAATGCTTGCATTTGGATAGAGTGGTTTATTTAATGCATTTCATGAAGTGGTTAGTGGTCGTCCAAGGCAAGGAATGATTTTCAATGCAAAATCAAAATATTTAATGATTACACACAAGCCGCCAAGGAGAGTACATTGCTATTGGATCGATCCATTTGGAGGAGTTGTAATTCATTTAAAATAATTGAAGATTGTTTTAAATGAAAGAGTTTGATTGTAATTCATTTACAATTGTTCAAGTTCCTTGATTCTCATTGGTGGAATTCAAATTTCAATTCAAAATTGCCAAGGAGATGGACGCCTATCCATGGAGTCTTTAAATAGAGCAAATCAATATCAATTTGCAACTTTTGATGCTTTGGTATGTTTTCTATCTTTTCATTTTAAGCTGATAATTCCGATTTTCAGTTTAATTATCAAGGTGATGACCCCTTGATCATGTATGGAGATGGCCCCATACAATATGTGAGGTGATATTGTTCTAATATCTACCATTGAGCTTAATATTGCAGGTTTAGACAAGTATTTGGAGCTATTTGATTAATGTATTGAAGCCCTTGATTCATTGGTGTCACTATCAAGGTAGCAATTGAGCTTATTACATCATTGGAGTGAGATTTTTGTATGTTGCTGAAATTTCATAATAGCGAGATATTCATTTTGTTTCAGGGCTTTTTGAACATTCTACAAAAATTCCAAGGGCTAGAAATTGCAAAGGAACATCATCATTTGGCTTAGGAGTGAAGATTTGAGGGTTTGGAAGCATATTTCTATTGGCTGGGCAAAAAGTACACTTTCAGCAGTTGGGACAGCGAACTTTACTTTCATATCGGTCAATTATAATTTCATTTCCAATGCTGTTTTGTTCAATCTTTAGCTTGGAATCAATTGCCAAGTGTTTTTATATGATCCTACTTGAAGAAAGAGACAATTGGATGTCATTTTGATGTGAAAAACTTGATTTATAATGGTCTGATCTGAATATCAGAGTAACTGATTTTTGTAACAGCAGTGAATAAATAAAGTTATTTGGAGCTCTTTTCATGATATATTCATTGGTTGATCATATTCTCATATGTATTTGATTGTATCTTCAATTGGGTTTTCATCTATAGTGATATATTGTGCAAGACTTCTTATCTAAAGTAGACATCATTTTCAATCATATATAATAAGGTCTCTTACATCTGCTGTATTTTCCTTTTGGTTTTAAGATTTATAATTTGTGTTCCATGTTTTCTTGATGATATCTTTCCTTGTCTGTTGTGTTTATTTCTAATTCCATACCGAGTTAACAGATTTTCTAATTCCATACAGAGTTAACAGATTGCAGAACATAGCTAGTAGAACAGAAGTAAAAGGAGTTTCTGTATTGTTTTTTATTCGATGCATGTGGTGCATCTATAGTATTCTCTTGACCGTTGCGTTTGATTTCTCTATAAACAGAAGTTTGGTTCAGTTTGCTGAAGAGGGGAGAGACTGTATGTAATGTTTTTAACTCTGAGAAAGCATGACTATGAGTAACATTCCATTGGCTGCATGTGTTAAGAGCATTTCCCTATTTCAAATTCTGTTTTGTTTCCTTTTTAGTTTCCAATTTGATTACGAGTTATAGTATCAGGTTATCCATTGCAGATTAACTTGCAGTAGCAAAGGCTTGTCTGCATCATTTTGGTATTAGAGCAAACAACGATGGCCTAGAGTGGAATCCGTATGAACTGGGGAGGAAGAGGCAGGAGGAATGCAAGTCTTCGGACGAATAATGTTGATGAATGCCTCAGAAGATTAGAAGCCAATGGCCATTGAAGCTAGACTGCATCTAGATGATTCTGAAGAGGAACAAGAGAACCAGGGAAATGCGGCTAGGGCAGTAGAGGCTATGGAGAGGTTCATTGAAGCTATGAGGAGACAAAGCTCCAGGGTGAAAGTTGATATCTCAGACTTTACAGGCGAACTCAACCCAGATTTGCTCCTAGACTAGGTCCAAGAGTTGGAGTGGTATTTTGAGGAAGATGACCACAAAGGGGTGAAAATTGCAGTGTCAAAATTAAAGTCTCATGCTGCTTTATGGTGGGAGAATTTGCAGAGTACCAAGAGATAATAGGGAAAGGACAAAATCAAGTTGTGGCCCAAGATGTTGAAGCATTTAAAAACTAGATTTTTGCTTTAAGACTATCAACAGAAGTTATTTAGAGAGTTTCAAAACCTAAGGCAAAGGGATCAATCAACGCAAATTTATACTGAGCAATTCACGAGGCTACAAATCCAAACTGACATACAAGAGAATGAAGGCAAGCAGCAGCCAGGTATGTTAATGGGCTTTAAAGTTTCAACTTCAAGATGAGCTCATCTTCGTCAAGGTACCTACTATGGATGAGGCATATGAATATGCCTTAAAAGTGGACGAGATACTGAATCGGAAGTGCAAAATGGCAAGTAAAAGGGGTTATGGCAACCCCAATAGAGGAAAAGGAGGGTCCTCAGAACTTGCCATGAATGTAGAGCCTAAAGAAGGCAAGAATGTGAAACCCAACTTCAAAGGAAGGGGACGAAGACAACAATCTTTTGGAGATTTGAATTTCTTAAAATGTTTCATTTGCAATGAAGCTCACAAAGCTGAAGACTGCCCACTAAATCCAAAAACTTCAAAATGAGCAATGCTAGTAAAAAAAGAGAAGCCACCAACTATAGAACTAGAGGCTGAAATTGGAAAAAATGAAAATCTGATGTTGCAAAGAGTCTTAATATTAGGACACAAAGAGGCCCCAAAAGCTGATTGGAAGAGAAAGAGCATCTACACACAATTTGGTAAGTACACAAATGGTGAATGTAAGTGTAAGGACAAAGTGTGCAAGGTGATCATAGATGGTGGATCTATAGACAATTTGGTAAGTACACAAATGGTGAATAAATTACAATTTGTTTATATTCCAAAATCAAATCCTTATAAGATCTCCTAGTTGAAGAAAAATCAAAGTGTGCTTGTGGATAAATCTTATTTTGGTGCCTTTAATATCAGGCCCTATGAAGATAAGGTATTGTGTGACGCAGTACCAATGGATGCTTGCCATTTGTTATTAGTCCAGCCTTAGCAGTTTGACAGAAATGTAGCCCACCATGACAAAGAAAATAACTATGAAGTACAACATGAGGGGAAGATAGATGATGAAGATTCAGCTGACAGTGATCTTCATTCAAAAGAAACATTGGAAAATCCAACGAGTAGTGCTTACTAGATTGAGAGGAATAGTGAGTTGTGGGAGTATGAGCAAGATCATAGAAAATCCTCCAAGAATGTTATCAAGAGTTTGGTCAATGATAGCCTAACTCAATCTGAGTGCAGTGGTACGAAGTGTGATTGGGACAAGGCAAGGAGTTTCAAATCTGTTGGTAGTAATAGCAGAGATTATTTTGTCAGCTCTACATTAGTGATTGCACATGGTTGTGACAGCCCAAACCAATGGTGGGATCAACACCGGCCTCCTCTTGACCCTGGAAGTGCATGGATTGGAATATTTAATGGTGGTTCCGATTGTGCCAAGGAATCACGAGGGTACAGTTTGAAGGAAAAACTGCTGGAAGGGCAGCACTCGCATACTGATAGTGATGGAATTGGGGACGAAATTTACAAAATCAAATTTCTCTGAACCAAGAGGTTCAGAAATTTTAGAACACTGGGTGGATGATGCACCACTGAACCTGCCGTGTTTTTTGCATAGTGGAGAAATTGGGGGAATTGACTTTCTAATAATAGCTGTTGTGTGTACCTGCTCTGTTTTTGTGGGATAAGGGGAAGTTGGAAGAGCCCTCCTATTTACAGCCTAAAGGCATCTGTAAGTAAACAACTCCTATTTTGACTCTCTAAATCTGGTGTTGGTGAGACAGGGTGGAGTTAGAGATCTGTAAATTTATTCTCTAATAGAAATGTGTTCTGCTGTATTTTCCTTCTGGGTTTTAAGATTTAATATCTGTGCTCCATGTTTTCTTGATAATATCTTCTTCCCTGCCTGCTGCGTTTATTTCTAATCCCATACTGAGTTAACAGATTGCAGAACATAAGTAAAAAGGAGTGTCTGCATCATTTATTATTCACTGCATGTGGTGCAGCTATAATATTCTCTTAACCACTGTGTTTGATTTCTTTATAGACGGAAGTTTGGTTCAGCTTGCTGGAGAGAGGAGAGACTGTATGTACTGCTTTTTATTCTGAGAAAACAAGGCTATGAGTAACATTCCGTTGGCTGCATCTGTTTAGAGTGTTCCCCTAGTTCAAATTCTGTTTGTTTGCTTTTTAGTTTCAAATTTGATTACAAGTTGTAAAATCAGGGTATCCATTGGAGATTAAGTTGCAGGAGCAGAGGCTTGCCTGCAATAACAGCTTAAATAAGGCATTGCATGAGTGAGCTAAACTGAATGCTCTTGCTTCCTGTATTTTCTAAAATATAAGGAAATAAATGGGGAAAATTACAGGCAACTACAGTTAGTGTTCAAGATGCCCAAATTCCAAATAAATATGGATGTTGAGAAACAATGGAAGTCATGCCCAAGTCTTGAAAGCATCATTTGGTTTGGTCATATAAACTATAAACTTCTGTGTTTGTTGCAGCCCTAGGTCAATTGCAGACGTTAGTGAGAAAAATAAATTTTACAATTCAAAACATGCATCAAGCCAGCATGCCATACATGTCATTGGACTTCATCATACATATGAAATGGCAAATCAGAAACGAAGAAGGAACAGTTCTAAATAATCTACCTAATTTTATCAAGAAAAAGGAAAAAGAAAAAGCTCACCCTGGGAAAAATAGGAAGACAAGCAAGAACTGAAAAATTGCTTCAGGCAGGTTTCGCTTTAACCACCGCAATCTCAAGTAGTTGAATATGATCAGCTGTTCATACGAATACAAAAACGCCGAAATGAGAGTCTACCAGTGTCAGCAACTAAAAACAAAATGCCTAATCCCCTCTGGGTTATGAGATAGTTAGTGAATTTGAAATGGGTAAAAGTTTTGTACAAAATAAGCCTGAAAACGACAAACAATCTAACCTACTGGTAGTGTGATGATTCATACAGGCACCACAATGATATAGGCAAAAAGGACAACTGCAGATGTTATCGCTATCTGAACCCACTCTTCGTCGGTGTACTTGGTTAACGCCATTGCTGGAGGAGAAGTAAGCTGTGCTGTGTCGATTAGTATATCAAATTCAACAAGCTGCCAGTATCTTAAACATCAACAGTGAAAAGTTTCAAATGACAAAAAAATGTAGACTGTTTAAGCTTTTCTATCCAACTCACTCACCAATGCCCAAACTGGAATTAGTATGAAGGAGGTTGTGCTTTTGTTTTCCCAGTCTTGTGCTTGTCCTGCAGCCTCATCCTTCCATGTCTCCACAATGCGCTGCATACATTTATTAGCAGAGCATAGTAATGAGAAGGCATGTGGTTGAATTATAGAAGCATTGAGTTCCTAAAACAATTCATAGCCAAACCTGCAGAGAATTGGTAGCCTTGAGAGATCGGTGTTCTTGCCTGCCCATTACGCGTGGAGTCCCAATTCTAATTGAGGATTTGGAACAACCAGAGGGGGATAAGTGTCCATGGCCACGTACATGGAAGGAATGCTCATTAGCATAAGGAATTGAACTGAAATATACAACACTCGCCATGGCCCTGCTTCTGCTCCTGCTCCTCCCCCTGCTTCTTCACGATGTATGAACGTCTAACCATGAGCCATCTTATCTTCTACTGCCGGCCTTATCATCATAAGGAGAGGCTGAAATGACCCAGCTATCCCCTGCTCTTTTTTACTAGTTGTTGTGAACCAAGTGGACACACATTTGTGTAAGTAACTTTCGCTATGTTTTTGTATTTAAATGCATTTAATGTGGAATTAATTCATATGGTTGAATAAGAAAAAATCATTAGGGAAGAGGAGGTGCCCACCCAATTTTCCACAGTCCACGTGGAGTGCCACATGGACCAGAAAAAAAAAATTGCAAGTTATTCAGATAAATAAATTAATAATAAACAATATAAAATTAATTTTTTTAATATTTGGGGCTATTTGACACATGGGAGGACGAGATTTGTCAGTCGCGAAAAAAATCGAATTTTGGCCATGCGATCGAAATGTAGGCAGTCGGAGTGCCAGTTGGTGTGTGGCATGGCGTCCAAAGTGGAAAGCCCTATCGCCACGAATCACTCTGCCACCATAACACTCCATTACATCGCATTAATGTCTCGTCACCCCTTCCAATTCCGATGTACACTCCTCGTTACTGCACGTCCCCTCTTGGTGCTTCCACAGCATCCCACGTAAATTTCGAGCCAACCTTCATTCAATGCTCGCAGTGCCTCGCACAACTCACCAACTTTAGAGCCTTTCAATCTACCATCTTCTCTCGGTTCAGCTCTCTGCAACTTCCATCCTGCCACCACAATATGCTATGCTCAGACTCCACAGAATGCGATGTCAGGCGCCAATTTTCGAACGTGAAATCTAGCTCCAGCTCTGCCACACCTCCTCCCACGTTCGCTAGTGCCATGCAGGTGAAGGAAAAATTAATATGTTTACATTCTTTTTATTAATTGCCCCCACAATCTGTGCTAAAGGGTTTAATTGCAAGTGACAAAGCGTGAAGGCCATGGCGTGCTCGTCAACGTGCGCGGGGGCAATCCTTTCAACCCAGGTGAGCATGCTCACTAAGGCCTCGCCATTATTCAGTTTTCGCTTGTTTACTCTATCTTTTCGTTTGTTTGTTTTGACTTTTATCTGTGCAGATTTCCTTGTTGTTATGAAGATTTCGTGTTTTTGAATGCTATGGATTCTGTGTTCATAAACACACTAATTATATGGAAATTAATCTTTTGTTCAAGCATCAGTCTTTTTAAAAATGAAGTTGTTTTTTATTTTATTATAGTAACAAATAATATTGTTGGTTGTTTTGGTCCCATAGATAAATCAGAGGTTTTTTTTGTCATTACAGAAACAAATAATATTGTTGGTTGTTTCGGTGCCATAGATAAATTTGGGGTTGTTTTTATTTTCATTACAGTAACAAATAATATTGTTGGTTGTTTCGGTGTCATAGATAAATCTAGGGTTGTTTTTATTTTCATTACAGTAACAAATAATATTGTTGCTTCTTTTAGAGCCATAGATAAATCTTGGGTTGTTTATTTTTCATTAGGGTTTCTCTTTTAATTAAGTTTTTGTTTCATCTTTTTCAAAGGTTATTTCATAGGTTATTGTTGTTTATTTGTCATAAATCTTTTTCATTGTTTATTTCTCATAAACAATATATTGCAACTATTACAGCCATAGGTTAGCATTTGTGTTTCCCTAGGATTTATATTGCAGATATTACAGTCATAGTTTAGCATTTGTATTTTCCTAGGGTTTATATTGTAAATATTACAGTCATAGTTTAGCATTTGTGTTTTCCTAGGGTTTATATTGCAAATATTACAGTCAAAGTTAGGTTCTGCATTTAGTTAGGTTTTATTCGATGCCAGTCATAAATTTGGGGCTTTCTCTTTTTATTAGGTTTTTGTTTCATCTTTTTATTAGGTTTTATAGGTTATCACTGTTTATTTGTCATAAATCTATTTCCCTAAGGTCTATATTGCAAATATTACAGTCATAGGTTAGCATTTGTGTTTCCCTAGAGTTTATACTGCAAATATTACAGTCATAGTTTAGCATTTGTGTTTCCCTTGGGTTTATATTGCAGATATTCCAGTCATAGTTTAGCATTTGTGTTTCCCTAGGGTTTTTATTTGTTGTTAGTTTTCAATTTATGATAACTATCTAGATGCAGCGTTACTATTTTGATTTGCAATGTTTTCTGATCAAATTGCAATTTGTGTTGTTTTTATGCTTCTTGTTTCCACCTATGTTCAATTGACAGTTTCTCAATTTCAGTTTTTATTTTGTATTGAATTTGCAATCATTCATTCTGGTTATCCTATTTTCATAGGTTATGCATTATCATACACTTAGGTTTTCTTGATGTCGTAGCAAATATTAGGGTGTGTTCTCTATTTCATAAACCAGATATAATTTTGTGGATTTGTCTTTTAATTAGGTTTTGCTTAATCTATTCAGTGACTTCAAACATGTAGGGTTTTTCAGTGTCATAGATAAATTTTGGGGTGTTATCTTTTTTGTGGGTTGTGCTGCATCAATTCAATCATGCAAAAAAGAAGTAATCATTTGACTTCACAATTTTGTATGCCTACCAATGAGTTGGTCATGCAGAAAAGATGTGAGATTTGTTAAACTCTTACTGTTTTCCAATTGTAAGCTTTATATTGTTCTTCATTACAGCCATTACAATCATAGTTAAATAGTTTATATTGCTTTCTTAGGTGCAATAATTGCATCAATTCAGTAATACAAGATAGATAGTTTTTTAGGTGCCTTAGATAAATTTGGGGGTGTCTTCTTTTTCATAGGTTATGTTTCATCAATACAGTCATGCAACTATTGTATCTTTTTTGGGTGCCTTAGATAAAGTTGGGATTGGTGCCATAGATTAATTTGGGGGTGTTCTCCTTTGCATAGGTTGTGCTTCATCAATTCAGTCCTCAAACTATTCTAACTTTCTTAGGTGCCATTGATTCATTTGCCATAGTGGTACGTCAATCCTCCACAAGTTAGGAAAAAACTCTTGCATAAAAAAGCACTATGAGATCAAACACAAATCAGATATTAAATGCACATGTAGTCGTATATATTTGTCAACAAAACAAGTCAAGGTTGGTAGCCAAACAAGTGTAAGTGTTTTCAAATTGTATCTGACATAGGGGAGAGAAGCCGGAACGTGCGCACCCAATTTTCGACGATCCACGTTGAATGCCATGTGGACCAGTAAAAAAAATTTGCAACTTATTCAGATAAACAAATTAATAATAAACAATATAAAATCCAACTTGAAAATAAAACAGTCATATCATAAAAGTTTGCACCCTTCCCCATAAACATTCAAAGCCAACTGTCGCACCAATCCAGGCATCACTTACAGATTAATCACGACTACTCAACAAAATAGAGGTGCCACGTCAACACAGTTCAAACCCATGTGTCCGATCTTTGACCAAAATGTTAACCCATTACAACCATGTTACCCACCGTAGCATAACCTAAACAATTCACAAATGCATCTGCCTGTCTCATCAAACATGAGAGGTCTACAACACATATCAGTAGGAGTCTCTCCCATCTCGCCAAGTAGGGTGCACACATACTGGCTCCTTCCTCTAAAAACCCACCTACATCCAAAAAAACAAGCTGCAAGGCTTCCATTATTCATAAAAAATTAATGGAAACAAATGCAAACAATACACCAAACCAATCAACTCAAGAATCAATGGCCCAAATCAATCAAATCTGCAATTCATATCACCCAGAATTCAAATTCCAAACATGACAGGGATTTAATTCACCACACCAAACAAGCATCAATCATATTCAAATAATTCCCAATTCAAATAACCCTTGATTATTTTTCTTCACATTGATGGCAGAATGTGTTGGCTTAAGGTCTCTGCAACTTCAATTCTGCCACCACTACATGTTACACTCGGAGTCTGGTGTCCCTTCCAGCTTCTTTATATATATCTATATGCATGTACACTACTTCCATGACATCCTGCGTAAACTTTGAGCTAACCTACATTCAATGCTCCCAGTGCCTCACACAACTTGCTAACTTTAGAGCCTTTCAATCTACATCAATTCAGTCATGGCAACTTTAGAGCCTTTCAATCTACCATCTTCTTGAATTTTCTTCACATTGATGCCAGAATGTATTTGGGGGTGTTCTCTTTTGCATAGGTTCTAATTCATCAATTGAGTCCTGCAACTATTGTATTGCAATTAGATGCCTCGGATTGTAATTTGGGGGTGTTGGCTTTTTTATAGGTTCTGCTACATCAATTTAGTCATGCAACTATTGTAGCTTTCTTGGGTGCCATTGATTAATTTGGGGGTGTTCTCTTTTGCATAGGTTCATTATCATCAATTAAGTCCTACAACTATTGTATGCTTTTTAGGTGCCATTGATTGATTTGGGGGTGTTCTCTTTTTTATAGGTTCTGCTACATCAATTCACTCATCCAACTATTGTAGCTTTCTTAAGTGCCATTGATTAAGTCCTACAACTATTGTATGCTTTTTAGGTGCCATTGATTGATTTGGGGGTGTTCTCTTTTTTATAGGTTCTGCTACATCAATTCACTCATCCAACTATTGTAGCTTTCTTAGGTGTCATTGATTAATTAGGGGAGTTCTCTTTTGCATAGCTTATGCTTCTTCAATTCAATCCTCTAACTATTGTATCTTTTTTAGGTGCCATTGATTAATTTGGGGGTGTTCTCTTTTTTAGAGGTTCTGCTACATCAATTCAGTCATGCAACTATTGTAGTTTTCTTAGGTGTCATTGATTAATTTGTGGGTGTTCTCTTTTGCATACCTTATGCTTCATCAATTCAGTCCTACAACTATTGTATCTTTTTTAGGTGCCATTGATTAATTTTGGGGTTCTCTTTTTTAGAGGCTCTGCTACATCAATTTAGTCATGCAACTATTGTAGTTTTCTTAGGTGCCATTGATTAATTCGGGGGTGTTCTCTTTTGCATACCTTATGCTTCATCAATTCAGTCTTGCAACTATTGTATCTTTTTTAGGTGCCATTGATTAATTTGGGGGTGTTCTCTTTTGCATAGGTTCTGCTTCATCAATTTAGTCATGCACCTATTGTAGCTTTCTTAGGTGCCATTGATTAATTCGGGTGTGTTCTCTTTTGCATAGGTTATGCTTCATCATTTCAGTCCTCTAACTATTGTATCTTTTTTAGGTGCCATTGATTAATTCAGGGGTGTTCTCTTTTGCATACCTTATGCTTCATCAATTCAATCCTGCAACTATTGTATCTTTTTTAGGTGCCATTGATTAATTTGGGGGTGTTATCTTTTGCATAGGTTCTGCTCCATCAATTCAGTCATGCAACTATGGTAGCTTTCTTAGGTGTCATTGATTAATTCAGGTGTGTTCTCTTTTGCACAGGTTATGCTTCATCATTTTAGTCCTCTAACTATTGCATCTTTTTTAGGTGTCATTGATTAATTTGGGGATGTTCTTTTTTTTAGAGGTTCTGCTACATTAATTTAGTCATGCATTGTAGTTTTCTTAGGTGCCATTGATTAATTCGGGGGTGTTCTCTTTTGCATACCTTATGCTTCATCAATTCAGTCATGCAACTATTGTAGCTTTCTGAGGTAACATTGATTAATTTGGGGGTGTTCTCTTTTACATAGCTTATGCTTCTTCAATTCAATCTTCTAACTATTGTATCTTTTTTAGGTGTCATTGATTAATTTGGGGATGTTCTATTTTCTAGAGGTCTTGCTACATCAATTTAGTCATGCAACTATTGTAGTTTTGTTAGGTGCCATTGATTAATTCGGGGGTGTTCTCTTTTGCATACCTTATGCTTCATCAATTTAGTCCCGCAACTATTGTACCTTTTAAGGTGCCATTGATTAATTTGGGGTGTTCTCTTTTGCATAGGTTTTGCTTCATCAATTCAGTCATGCAACTATTGTAGCTTTCTTAGGTGCCATTGATTAATTTGGGGGTGTTCTCTTTTGAATAGGTTCCACTACATCAATTCAGTCATGCAACTATTGTAGCTTTCTTAGGTGCCATTGATTAATTCGGGGGTGTTTACTTTTGCATAGGTTATGCTTCATCAATTTAGTCCTCTAACTATTGTATCTTTTTTAGGTGCCATTAATTAATTTGGGGGTGTTTTCTTTTGCATAGGTTATGCTTCATCATTTCAGTCCTGCAAGTATTGTTTGTTCATCAAATAGCGATAGACCGTGAAAGATGTCTATATGTTCAAGACATACGTGATCTATTATAGATGTTTTGATCCATGGACATCATGTATATCCTAAATAGATAAGACTTCTATTCGTGTGTTCCTCATTGCTAAAACTTTCACACTACAAATTGTTTTTAATATTTGTATGGATGGAAGTTAAAAGTGTTTAAAGAGTATAAGTTGGCCACCCTTTCACTCCACTGGCTCACATTAATCTCTCACCACCCCTACCAATTCTTTTGTACAGTCCTCTTTAATGCACATCCCCTCCTATTAGCTCCACGACATGTTACTAAAATGAAAAAAAAACAACCCTAGATTTATCTATGGTACTGAAACAACCAACAATATTATTTGTTACCATAATGAAAATAAAAATAACCCCAGATTTATACATACATGCATACACTAGTTTCTTGTATTATTTTTCTTACATTGGACAAACCAACAATATTTATATGTCTCAATTGAAGAACAACAACAAAATAAATATGTATAAACATATATATACATATTCATATATATGTATATGTATATATGTGTGTGTGTGTGTGTGTGTGTGTACATATTTACACGGCTGAATAGATGAATCAGAACCTATGAAAAAGAGGTATATACTTATACATACATGCATACATTGGTTACTTGCAATGTTTTGCTTACATTGGATATACTAACAATATTTATATGTCCGAATTGAAGAACAACAGCAAAATATAATTGTGTATATATATATGAGTGTGTGTGTGTATATATATTTACATGACTTAATAGATGAAGCAGAACCTATGAAAAAGAGAACACCTCCAAATTAATCAATGGCACGTAAAAAAGTTACAATAGTTGCATGACTGAATTGAAGAACAACAACAAAATAGATTTATGTACATATATGTATATGTATATGTATATGTATATTTATGTGTATACATATACATATATGTATATTTATATGTATACATATATGTATATGTCCATGTCTATGTATATGTATACATATACATATACATAAATATACATATGTATAAGTCTATGTATATGAATATGTATATACCACATGCATAAAAATATACATATATGTATATGTAACAATATAAAGAAGCTAGAAGGGACACTGGAGTTCGAGTGTACCATGTTATGGTGGCAGGATGGAAGTTGCAGAGACATCAACCAAGCACCTTATGTTGGACAAGTTAGGAAGATTCGAGAAGATGGTAGATTGAAAGGCTTTAAAGTTGGCAAGGTGTGTGAGGCACTGCAAGCATTGAATGGAGGTTGGCTCGAAGTTTATGCAGGATGTCGTGGAAGCACCAAGAGGGGATGTGCAGTAATGAGGAGTGTACACTAGAATTGGAAGGGGCGGCGAGACATTAATGCGATGCAATGGAGTGTTATGGTGGTGGAGTGATTTGTGGCGACGTGGCAGGGCTTTCTACTTTGAACACCATGCCACACACCAACTGGCACTCTGACCGCCTACGTTTCGGTCACATGGCCAAAATTTGAATTTTTTTCTCGACCAACGAATCATGTCCTCTCACGTGTCAAATAGCCCCAAATATAAAACTAAAAATGAGAAATTGTCAATTGAGCATAGGTAGAAACAAGTAGCATAAAATACAACACGCATTACAATCTGATCAGAAAATATTGCAAATCAAAACAATAACATTGCATCTGTAGTTATCATAAATTTAAAATTGTCAACAACAAGGGTGCATTTGTAGATATGAAAACTTATAAAGTGTCCAAAACATGAATTGCATATGAAATCAAATTAAGGCTACATCTAGTTGCTGTGATAGAGAAATTGTGGTTGGCTACTCAGGGTGCCACTGGCCATGTTCTCGTCCCCTTCCAGTCGATGAGGAGTGTTGCTTACATGACTAGGAGTTGAACTGGAAAACTGGGTGCAAGTGACATGTGTTGGGGGCGGTGGTGAACACATCTGTACATCCCGAGTGGCAGTCTGATTTGGATATTGAGTGCACCTAAAGTTAGATTGGGAGATGGTTGAATAATTCATTGATGTGGAGAAGTTAGGGATATTAATGTTGAGAATATCACAGAATACTGCATTACTTTGAGACAAGGGATTAGTAGGGGTCCTTAACTGCCTTTCTCTTTGTAAAGCCCTCTGTGCCTCCTCAATCTCTTTTTCCTTTCGGTCATGTTCCCTCTGAAGCCTCTCTAGCTCCTTTTTAGCATCTTTATCCTTCTTCTGTTGTATTTTCTGCTGCTCTTTTTCTTTACGCTACATCTCCTTCTCTATTTTGGCCTTCTCCTTCAACTCCTTTTCTACTATCTTTGCTGCCTTTTTCTCCTCATTCTCTTATCTCTTTCAGGCTTTTAGGTCCTCGTCCTCTTTCTTCCTTTCCTCTTGCTCCATCAATAGTTTCATGTAGTCATCTATCATCAACAACTGAGACTGTCTGCTCAATTGAATTGCACCACCTTTGGATTTTTTTTAAGGATAGTGTGCACAGATAGCTTGAGGAATTTGCTGATGTGTGGAATTGTTTCTGTTTGTTCTGTCTGATCCAACTATGAGACAATGTTATCCTCCACTGCTTGTGAGTCCTCGATGAAATCTTGATTGCCTCCTAAATCTGAAGTGCAAAAAGGAGAATAGTAATGCACAACTTCAGATATGTCAATTGTAGGTGGTGGTGATGGGAAACTATAAGTACCTTGTTGTTCTGGGACATGCAAATCAATGCCTTGATTCATTGCCCCCTCCACCAACCAGGATGGAGCAATTTGTTGTGATGGAAGACCTAAACTCTCACTGAATTGGTCAATGTGGTTGTCCACCATGGGAGGAGATTGTTGATCAGCCACCACTTGTGCAACATTATCAGCAGGACAACTATCAGGTGATTGGTGTGATTCTATTGCAGACTGTAATTGTCCTTCTGGAAGAGTGGATTGCAATTGTGCTACATTGTCTCTTGACACAGTAACTCCAGAAAGGCTAAGAATGTTTTCCACTACATAAGCATCCTCGCTGACCTAAAATGTGTTGTTGGGATGCATGTCATCCATGAGTGCATCTAGATTGAGTGGCCATAGCCAGACCTTTTAAATCTTGCTTTGATGTTGTCAATTGTCAAAGCTCTTATGAGTACTTTACTGCCCAACATTGTAAGTTATGTCATCCTCACTTCAATGTTTGGAAACCTTGCCAAAAATGTTGCACATTCTGATTTGAAGTAAGATTTACAAGGTGAAAAGATACTCACATCCAATGGTTGTAGCTTATGTGAGGTGTGTGACAGCAATATTACCAAATCTACACCCAACGCTCTTGCTTCTTAGATGGTTTTGAGTGCTACTTGGCTTCCATGCCCGTCAAAAATCAGCAAGTGCCTGTTGTTGGGCGACACACTGCCTGGAACTGAGTTTTTAAAGTGGGTCAACCAACCAATAAACAAGTCTTTAGTCATCCATGCATGGGGCTGGGCTGCCATGCAAGCACCTAGTTCGTAGTCTACAATGTAATTATGTATGTTTTCTTTCCCCTTGAACAAGTAAAATCTTGGTGACAAGGGGTCATTGTACCTCATCATTTAATCATATTTCAGATGTCAAAATCCAGGGCTGTGTCCTTGGCTATCTGCAATTAGGGATTCTACAGTTACCAGTTTGCTCTAGCTAATTCTAATGACTTTTACTAATTTAAAGAGATTGGTCTATCTGCTTACCAAATGAATTCAAAGAATGCTGAAAACAAAATTGAACAGTAAATTACTCAAAGCAAATCTATAAACTGCAACATGCATCTATCTATCAAAATCAGTAAGTATTCTATAAAGCAAAATTTGAAACAACAAAACAGTTGTACTAGCGTTCTACCTTGGTGGTGAGAGTGGGCCCTTGCTCCACACCCTTAGGGATGAAGGCTACAGTAAGGAATCAGCACAAAAGAAAAAGATCACAACTAAATTCGGTCCAATTCCATTCTCTTTACATTCAGAGAAATATTGATGTCCAAATTGAGATTACAGAAAATCAGAATAATAAAAGGTCTCTCTCTTTTGCTGCTTATGTGAGTATATATGAAATGAGTGATGACATATCACTTATCTTATTTACCAATTCTTCTATGAGAGGACATCCATCTCTTTATTATACTAGCTATCTAACTACGAAAATAATCATGCAATAAAAATAGATTGAGTGGAACAGAAGTCCACTTTGAATCTAAGTTTGAGTCTTAATACATTTGGGCAGTGAGGCCCTAAAAATATGGATATTAAATCAGTTTCATGAGTAACTCAAGCAAAAACTTAAAAAGATATAAAAAACTCCCAGACTAAAAATGGCCCTTAATAACTCAAATGATGATTTGAGTAATATAAGGGGTATCACGATCACCGCTGAAAGTGCCTGACCGATAGCTGTACTAGAAATTTGCTATGTTCTAAAGAGGCACCAGAAATGTATGTCTCTGTCTGCAGCTCCAGAGATATAATTGTGGCCTTCTTGCTCAGCTCTAGAGATGCTCCAGACTTCAGTCCAGCTTCGGAGAGGCTTTTCCCCTTTACTTCAAAACTTCTGATGTTGTGGTATTCTGGTATTATCTCCGAAGATCATTTAGGACTACATCCGGAGATGCACAAAATTGCCATCCTGAACATCTACACCTGTTGATTCAAAAAGAGAAGTTTTTTTGCATATTTCCATCAATTCCATGCATATTAGTCCTCTAATCAGAAATCATGATCTTAAGTAATTTATCTTCAATTAATCATTATTTAGAAAAATATTGCTAGCCTATTCGGGTGTAGACATTAAGAAAGATGGGATCAGAAAGGAGAAAAAGAGAGGTAAAAAGATGTATTTTATGGTGCTACTTGGCACTCATCATCCCCCCCATACCTAAGGTTTAGCAGGTCCTCCTGCTTCTCACAATCTGGATTTATTCTAGTGGAGTAGCATGTCAGTCAAGTTGTAGTCTCATGCATAGGTAGACCAAGTGGTGCGGTTGGTATTACTATTTCCTCTGTACTGATCAACCTGCTTCAACTACTCTTGCAATTTCTCATCTTCCATCTACTCGGCCCAAATAGGGAGTGGTTCAATTATGAGAGGGGCCTAAAACGTCAACCTATCCACTCATGTTTATGCTTATCCATCATTTTGGTTATTAACCTTGCCTTCCTCATAAATAACCTTAAGTATGCAGGGGTTACCACCTCTCTCATTTCTTGCTCTGAGGTCAGAATATTCCACCTTTTCTTTGCTATTGCAAACATTGGATTAGTTAAACTGTTCATAAAAAGACCAAAATCAATGGAACACTCTTGCAAATTTTTCAAGTATAATGGCAAAATTTTGTTCTGACTCTCAGGGTGATAGACATATGCCCTGAATTGGACCTCAAAAGCTTAAGGGTTGGGACACTCTTTTCTGATGAAAAGGTTTGTTTCTGTATCCTTCTTGAGGGGAGCCTCCATTCGCTCATTCCAAATTTGATGATTCTTCATCATTGACATGAATGCTCTGAGCTGGCAATCTCCTACAAAATAATTGAGAATGAAGGTCATATCGTCAACACAGAATCCATGCAGATATAATTCACACAGAAAATTTTTATCTTCATCAGAGCTCCTTGTATAGGCTTCCGTGAACCCCTCTGTTGTTTATGTGTTCTCAGGCAGATCAGACAGAACTGAAGACAACTTTCTTTGCAAGACCCTTTCTTGTAAAAACATAGCATAACTGGCATTTGGAAGTCTACAAGACAAAATATCAGAAGAAATAGAGGCTATTTGAATGATTCTTTCCTCTAGGATTTCCACTCTTTTTGTCATGGCAGTAACTGCCCTCTTTAGTTGCAGCATAGGCTTAGAAGCCTCATATTCTCTACGTCTCCTTTCCCAATGAAATAGGGCCTTAGGAATAGCAATGGGGATTGGACCCACATATGGATCTGTTTGTACCTCTTATTCACTGGTTGCCCTTGGGCCAGCCAACTCTTGAATATACTCATCTTGATCATCTATTTTGTTGTTGGCCCAAGTCAATTGTTTATCTTGGCTCTGTACTCTCTCAATTAATGTTGCAATTACTATGAGGCCATTATCTCTAGCCTTGGTAAGATAAGAGATACTTTGTACTGCCTCTATCTCCTTTTCCTTCATGATTTTAGCAGTCTCTATCTTCTGGGCCTCCAGTTATGCTTCCCTTTCTTGAATTATTTGGTCTTTACTCTAGAGCTCTGTCTGCAGTTTTTCAATTACTTGCTTTTGCTCCATCTCTATTTCTATTCTGACCTTCTTGAGGTCAGTGATAATCTGATTTTTGCCCCAAAGTAATCTTTTTAAATTATCAATTTCTTCCAACAGTTGCTGCTCTTTTGAAATTTCAATATCCTCTTGATTAGAGGGGTGAGAGAAAGTTCTTGTTTCTTCTTCTGTTTGCTACACATCAGGATCTTCCATAGCCATTTGTCCTGTACTGTCAGCTGCACCCAGCTCTATTTCATCTTTCCCTGTAGCCTCCTTATCCTGAGGTTCTTCTTGGGTTTTCTCTGCTTGTGCTGGCATTGATGAAGGCCCAGCTTTCTCCTCAGAAGTTTTGAAACCCAGAAGCACTTCAACTAGGAGAGCAGTATCTTTCTTAGTTTGGGAGAGTTGCCTTTTTCTTTTGCTTCTCCATAGCATAGGTGGGGCAGGTGCCTCCAGAGCAGGTGTCTCATCCTCAGAATTTGAGGAAATAGTAAAAGTTTGCCTGTGTTCTATCTCCAGAGCAGGAGATTGTTCTGAAGTTGGTCTTGAACCCAGATGGACAGATTGTTCTAGGGAAACTTCTCTCAGTCTTTTCTTTCTCACTAGAGGGATCTCATCAGAATCATGGGATGCCTCTTCAGCCCAATAGTGTATTCTAGAGTCAACTTTCTTTGAGGTTTTCTTTGCTTTCTGTCCTGACCTCTCCCCAGTTAATTCCTTAGGGAAAGATTCCTCAGCCATAGTCATCTTTCTCCTAGCTGAGCGAGTCATGTATGGAGTTTTCTCAATAGCAAACTCTTTAATTTCTTTGCCTTTCTTCTTTGTATCAGAAACAGGGGCTGCAGATGAAGTTGCCTCCAGTGAGGACTTCTTTCCTTTTTGAACAGTTGTAGAGGAGGTTGAAGGTTCTGTCTCTTCTTCTTGCTAGGTAGAGGAACCCTCACCCTCTGCTTGTGCCCTCTCTGGGTCTCTGCTTTGGGGATTTTGTTCAAGAAATGTTTGCCATAATTCTTCCCCATCAGCTTGAGATAGAAAGTGGTGTTTAACTATGAGAAAAATGAGGCCATGATGTTTCATAGGACCCTTGTTTTGTTGATATCTTTCTGCAGTTGCCCTAATGGCAGAGTATAGGAAGTTGGGAATGTTTATGTTGAATTCAGGATGTCCATTCCCATGCCTCAGAAAAATCAACATTTTCATTATTGGTCCTAAAACTAAGGAAAATTGACCATCACATGTGAAATATTTCATCAAGCATGTAGCTACAGATTGCCAAGGGTTTGGAAGTGAGGACCTAAGAATTCCTTTAACCTCATTTTTATTTAAATGCAATTGTATTGCAGGTTCACCTTCAACAGAGAAATTCCTAATCAAATCAGCATATAAGGTTTTCAGATGATAGAACCTCTCACCTTGTTCAGGCAACCTAGAAATATGACTGATAGTGGTTGCAGAGAGATTGATTTGGACTCCCCTTATAGTTGTCTGATTGTCCCTCAGGTTTCTTAGGAACTCATCAACAATATCTTCTTTAAACCCCTCAAATTTTTCTAGAAATTCCAACCATCCTGCATTCCTCAGAATGTCTGCTACAGCTTCATCCTGCAAAAGGCCTGTAGCATTTTCTGGTTCTGATTTCTTCTTAACCCCCATGTCTAAATTCTTTCCCTAACCTCTATGCTTACAATCCTTCCTCACTCTGTAGGCTCAAGAGAACTGCTTCAGTTGACTCTATTCTTCCGGGAATGTTACAGTTTAAATGAGGATTGTTATGTCAATTCACTTAACGGCTTAGGCTTATGGAGAAAGAACTGAAAATTAGTTAAAGTGTTTATGTGGTCATAAATGAAGCAGAGTGATGGGACACTTCGTAGGCAAGGTGACAGTACAGCAAAGATGGCGGCATGCATGAATTTGGACAGGAAAATGATGGCAGGAGGACGTGTCATAATGACGGCACCCAAAAATAGAATGACAAGATAGTTGTTAATTAATGCTTAATTAAGATAGAATTACCTGAACCATTTTTAATGATGATGCGTGATGTGCTTGTCTGAGATGCTGTGGCGTTGATGAGAATGGATGCGACGTGGCACCTGAGCAACTTTTTGTGGCTTGAGATGACATCAATCACCTTCACTATCACGCAACCTACAATCATTCCCGCTCAGTGGTTCAAGAATCCATGTATCCAGGGTGACGTCAGCGCAGTCTTTGTAAGTACCCGTGCAAACGAGAGTAATGATTTCTCTCAAAATGCGTGTTCACTTTTAATTTTTTTGTTTGTCCTTGCCATAAAATAGAGGATGAGTCAGGATGACCTCATCAAATGACGTTTCTACTTTATTTCCTGGAGAGGTGGGTCCCCTCCCACTTATTATGGTTGTAAACAACCCTTTATTGGTGGAGCGCCAAAGGTGGTGCTAGTTTGCGAAGTGTCGAAGGAGCTCCTAATTTGCGAAGTGCCAGAGGTGTATTTGAGTAACTCTCGGCACCTAATCATCTTCATAGCTTGATTATTCTCATCTCGCATGAAGAAGGGAACCGCCATTTGCTAGTTTTCAATTCCCTTGGTTCAGAAAGACAGCCATTTACTAGTTTTCCATCTTCCTCTATTTTTTTTTCTTTTTTTTTCAGAAGGCCGCCATTTGCTGGTTTTCAACCTTATTCTCTTTTTTTTTTTTTTTCTTTTTTTCAGAAGGCCACCATTTGTTGGTTTTCAACCTTTTTTTTTTTAAATTAGTCCAAAACTGTGACAAAGGAGGTATCCCCTATATCAAAGCACAAATCGTTGAGGAACTCTTCTTTAGTGGATGGCCTTTTATAGAGTCTAATTCGGTGGCCATTCACTAAGAATGTGTCTGTGCTTCCATCAATAGGTTCCAATAGTACTGTTCCATTTTCAAAAACTTTCTTTATCTGATAAGGGCCCATCCAATGAGTTTGTAATTTCCCTTTGAACTCCTTGAATTTAAAGTCATAAAGAAGAACCCAATCACCTTGTTGAAATGTCCTCTTAATGTGTTGGTCATGTTATTGCTTCCTTTGATACTGAACCAGTTCTGTTTGCTGAATGGCCTCTGTCCAGATTTCATCCAACTCATAGAGATGAAGAATTCTGTTTTGTTGGGCTATGGACAATGGTAGACCAATATCCAAGGTACTTTTAAGTGTCTGGAGTTTAAATTCTATAGATAGAATAGGCTTTTTCCCATAAACTAATTCATATGGTGAGAACTTTGTTGTGGACTTCCAAGTGGTATTGTAAGCCCAAACTGCTTCAGGTAATCTGTTAGCCCAATCTTTTCTGTTCATTGCTACTGTCCTTGTCAGAATATTTTCAAGTTCCCTATTAGTCACTTCTACTTGCCCATTGGCTTGAGGATGGTAAGGTGAAGATTTTCTGTGCTTGACTTAATATAAGTCTATGAATGCTCTGATTACCTAGGAAGTAAACTGAGGTCCCTTGTCTGAAACTATGGATCTTGGGGCTCCAAACCTCAAGAAAATCTTATTATAAAGGAAATCAACAACTTTTTCTTCTTGTGCAAATTGCAATGCTTGAACCTCAGCCCATTTAGTCACATAGTCTATGCATACTAGAATATACTCCTTGCCTGATGATGGTGGAGAAATTGGTCCCACAAAGTCTAGGCCCCACTGTTCAAATGGTTCCATCATTACTTGAGGATGCAGTAACATCTCCTGGGTGAAGGTTGGTTGTCCCATCCTTTAGCACTGGTCACACTGCTGCACATACTTCTTAGTATCCTTATGAAGAGAGGGCCAGTAGTAACTAGCTCCTAGGATCTTGTGGATAGTTCTGTGGGAAGAGTAATGCCCACCAGATGGTTCATCATGACATGCTCTCAATACATCATAAATTTCATCAGTTTTCAAACACCTGCGTAAAATGGAATCAGGACCACATTTAAACAACAATCTATTTAACCATTTGTAAGATAAGTTTTCCTTAACTAAACATTTTTTCTGTTTTGAGGTAATATGGGATGGATACAAGCCTGTAGCTAAAAGATTAGCTATGTCAGCGAACCAAGGTACAGTAGAGGAGATAGCAAAAAGATGTTCATCTGGGAACCTGTCCTCCACTAGTTGGTTTTCTCCTCCTGTATACAATCTTGACAGAAAATCAGCAACCAAATTAAACTTGCCTGGATTATCAACTATGGTAATATTAAATTCCTGCAATAGCAATAACCACCTAATGATCCTTGCACCTACTACTAGCTTATTCATTAGGTACTTGATGGTTGTATGATCAGTGTGCACAAATATTTTATATCCAGTGATATAATGCCTGAATTTGTTTATAGCATAAATGACTGCCAAGAAATCCTTTTCAGTTGTGGTGTAATTTTTTCTGCAAAGGTAAGGTTTTTCTTGATGTAATAAATGGCATGCATACTCTCTCCTTCCTCCTTTTGTCCTAAAACTGCCCCAATGGACTCATTTGAAGCATCAGTTTGGATGTGAAATGGTAAAGTCCAATTAGGTCCTCTCAAAATTGGTGTGACTGTAAGCTTCTCTTTCAAGGTTTCCAATGTTGATTGACAATATTCTATCCATAGAAATTCTGTCTTTGTTGAGCAGGGTAAACAGGGGGGCAATTGTTCTGCTAAAATTTTCTATGAATCCCCTATAGTAGCCTGCATGACCCAGAAAACTTCTAACATTTGTCTGATTTTTGGGTGAAGGCAATTGTGTGATCACTTCTATCTTGTTTTGATCCACTTTGATTCCATTTGCTGAAATGTGGTGTCCCAATACGATTCCTTCTTCTACCATCATGAAGCACTTTTCATGGCTAAGGGATAATTGATTTTTCTCACAGCATTTCAGTACTTTCTCAAGGTTTGTGAGAGCTTCTTCAAAGTAAACTCATCCATATAGACCTCCATGCATTCATTAACTAGTTCAGCAAAAATGGCTAAAACAAGCCTCTGAAATGTAACTGGGGCATTACATAGTCCAAATGGAAGAACTTTGTAAGCAAAAGTTCCCCAAGAGTAGGTGAAAGTGGTTTTGTCCTAGTCTTTAGGTGTTACTTGAATTTGGTTATACCCACTGAATCCATCTAGAAAAGAAAAAATACTTTCTCCCAGCAAGGTTGTCCAGTACTTGGTCAATGAATGGTAAGGGAAAGTAGTCATTTTTTGTAGCTTTGTTTAGCTCCCTATAGTCAATACATACCCTCCATTTCCCATTCTTTTTAGGCACTATGACTAGGGGTGAGACCCATTGACTGTCTGAGATTAGATATATAAACCATGCTTGCAATAATTTTTCTATTTCAGTCTTAACAATGTCTTTTAAAGTAGGATTAAATCTTCTCTGGGGTTGTCTGACAGGTTTAATATCCTTAGTGTATATATGATGGGTACAGATCTCAGGAGGGATGCCCTTCATATCTTGGTATTCCCAAGCAAAAGCTGCTTAATGGGAAATCAAAAGTTGGATAAGTTTTTCTTCCTGATTTGTTGTTAACTTAGTATTGATATTAAGTGTTTTCCCCGGTAAAATCATAACCTGTTTTGTGATTTGATCCATGGATGTAGTTAATCCGTACACTGGAGTCATGGTATTGAGGGGGCAAGAATGTGGAAGCAACATGTGGAACGTGGCTAAGTCTCTGTAAAAGGTCTCCCCACAAGGAATGATATTTGCTAGGGCACAATGAGTAGAAGTAAGTTCTCTCCTAGAATCTTGGACAAGTTCCATCACATCCTCATTGATTAGGATGTGGGTAATGTCTTCTGTTGTATCATAATAGATTTCTTCTTCCAACTCTCCCAGATGTTCCTTAATGGTTATCATAGCTACTGAGGCACTGTTATCATTGTTATCTGGTTCATCCACCCATACTCTTCATGTATAATGTATTTATAATTTAGCTGGAGGATACAAAGATATTTTCTTCAAATCTATCCCATTAGAAATGACCATATCCCCAATTCAACAATCAATAGATGCTGCTGCTGTAGCCACCCATGGTCTTCCTAAAATCAGTGGATAAGCATTTCTTTGGTTTCTTGGTTCTAATATCAGGAAGTCTACTAGAAATTCCCATGATTCTATCACAACTGATACATCAGTAATTACTCCTTTCGAAACAGCTACTGATTGATCAGCAAGTTGAAGAATTGTAGTTGTGGATTGGATACATGATAGAGCTAATTTGTCCATTGTATGAACTGTCATCACATTAATTGTTGCTCCCAAGTCAACCAAAACATTTGAAATTTCTACCCCTGAGATGAAAACAGTTATGACAGGATTTCTAGGGTCTCCATATTTTGGAAGGATCATTTCTCCCATCAATAGATCTACTACTTTCCCTTCCACCTGGATCATAGAAGGAAAGTTTTTCTTCCTGTCCTGTGTTTTGACACAATGTTGTTTAATGAATTGATTCAGTTCTGGCACATCTCTGATTGCTTGGAGGAGAGGAATTTCAATGTTTAGTTGCCTGATTTCTTGTAAAAGTTCTGATTCCAGGTTGGGTTGGACTTGTTTTTGTGAAATCTTTTTCTGGGGAGCATGCCGTTTGAGCCGTTCTGGGTACGGTGCTAGTTTTTCCATCTCTGGAGCATCTCCGGAGCATCTTCAGAGCTTTTATAAGAAGTGTGTCCAGGAATGTTCTCTGGAGTCAATCTTTTAGGAGCAACTCCGGAGTTATCCAAGGATGATTCTTTTAGCACTTTTTCGGTAGTAATCTCCTCTGGAAGTTGAGTGGACGAATTTTTAGGTTCTTCATCATTGGTTACTTCAACTATAGTTGGAGGAGATGGTCTTGGGAATGCTTTCCCAGAACGCAGCTGGAGATCATTTGGATATATGGTGTTAATACTAGCCATGTTTTCTTGCTCTGTCATGTAAATAGTTGCTCCCTGTTTATTTCGTGGGTTTGGTATAGGCTGAGCTGGTAAGGGGGGTTGGCTAGCTGGGTCATTTTGTGACTGTCCTTGTGTGTTGGAGGGTCCAGTTAGTAAATCTTTTTGTTGAGGTTGGAAACATCTAGGTTGTCCCTGGTATTGTTGATTATATCCCTGTTGAGGACCCCATTGAGATTGCATGTTTTGTGATCCAAACTGTGGTGGCCACTATTGATTTCCCCAGTGCTGATTTTGCCAATTTTGGTTTTGCCAATGTTGATTTGGCCAATCCTGCTGTCCCCAAGGAGGATTATTCTGAGGCCCATACCAAGTTGGATTCCATTGATTATTTCCCCAATTAGAAGGACCCATGTAGGAAGGTTGATTTGGATACTGATTATAAGAGAAATTTCTAGCCTATTTTTGTCCTATGTAGTTTGATTCTTCTTCTATTACGGTATTCTTTTTACTCAACCTTTTCAAGGCTGGAAGTTGACTACATTGACTGGTAGGATGTTCCCTGTCACAGATCTGACAAATCTCTGATTTGTCTAAAGGGCATTCTCTCAACAGATCCTTGTTTCTACACCTAGGACAATAGATGGAGAGTGGTTCAGTTGTTCTATTTTGATCAGTTGTTCTAGTTTTTGCCTGAATCCCATCCAATGTGGTATTTAATTGGACCAAAATATCTATTTTCAGATTTGCAATCTCTTCCATTAACTGTCCTATTTCATTCTTCCCTTTGAAGGTTTTGGATGATCTCACTCCATCTTGGGTTCTAGAATAGTTCCTGCATAGTTCTTCTATAGCAGGTATATCCATTTTGTTGATATTCCCTTTTCCCATTAGATCCAATGCCTATTTTGATTTTTTATCTAATCCTTTTACAAATAGGGTTCTGGCCAAAGAGTGATTTATTGGGTTGCCATACCTTCTCAAGGCCAAATTAAACATGTCCACATAGTCCTCTAAGGTCTCTTCCTCTCCTTGTCTAATTTTAAACAATTCCTAATTTTTATTACTGACTCTACAATAATCTTGGTACTTTCCTAAAAACTCTATTTCCATCTAATCCCAAGAATGAATAGAGTTCTGGGGTAAACCCATAAACCATCTCATCGCAGAATCTTTCAGGGTTGAAGGGAACAGTTTGAGTTTTTGGTTATCTGGTCCATAATCATAAGTTTGGCATACCACTTTGAATTCAAATAAAAATTGATCTGGATCCTCAGAAAAAAGACTTTTAAAATTTGACAGGTGTGCTGGTGTGATATTTTCATAGGAGCATTGTCTCCAGTAGCCAGAACAATGGGATATGAGAAGGTTCTTGGAGCCTGATTTTCCTCCTCTTCATGATTATCATTATTATCTTCCATGTATAGTACTGGTTCTTCTCTCTGAGGTTCTAGGAAATTAGGTTCTATCAAAGGATCTGCTTGAAACTTTTGTTGTAATTCTCGAATATAATCAGCGAGTGGAAGATTTGGAGGATCTAAGGGATTATTGATTTGAGGTGCAGCTTCCAAGGTAGGTTCTAGGTTTCTTTCTTCAACAAGATCGTATGCCACCCCACTGCTTTCTCCTATAGTTTGTTGATGGGGTGTTTGTTTTATGTATCTCCCTTTTGAATCTCTAGTTCTAACCATACAGATCTAACCTGAAAACTATTTAGCTAAGTTTCCCTAATAAACACAATATCCCTAGCAACAGCACCAAAAATGACAAGGGGTCATTGTACCTCATCATTTAATCATATTTCAGATGTCAAAATCTAGGGTTGTGTCCTCGGCTATCTACAATTAGGGATTCTACAGTTATCAGTTTGCTCTAGCTAATTCTAATGACTTTTACTAATTTAAAGAGATTGATCTATCTACTTACCAAATGAATTCAAAGAATGTTGAAAATAGAATTGAACAGTAAATTACTCAAAGCAAATCTATAAACTGCAACATGCATCTATCTATCAAAATCAGTAAGTATTCTATAAAGCAAAATCTGAAAAAACAAAACAGTGGTAATAGCCTTCTACCTTGGTGGTGAGAGTGGGCCCTTGCTCCACACCCTAGGGCTGAAGGCTACAGTAAGGAATCAACACAAAAGAATAAGATCACAACTAAATTCGGTCCAATTCCATTCTCTTTGCATTCAGAGAAATATTGATGTCCAAATTGAGATTATAGAAAATCATAATAATAAAACGTCTCTCTTTTGTTGCTTCTGTAAGTATATATATAAAATAAGTGATGAAATAGCACTTAACTTATTTACCAATTCTTCTATGAGATGACATCCATCTCTTTATTATACTAGCTATCTAACTACGAAAAATAACCATGCAATAAAAATAGATTAAGTGGAACAGAAGTCCACTCTGAATCTAAGTTTGAGTCTTAATACATTTGGGCAACGAGGCCCTGAAAATATGGATATTAAATCAGTTTCATCAGTAACTCATGCAAAAACTTAAAAAGATATAAAAACTCCCAGCAGTTAACTAAAAATGGCCCTTAATCACTCAAGTGATGATTTGAGTAATATGAGGGGTATCACGATCACCGCTGAAAGCGCCTGACCGACAGCTGTGTTGGAAATCTGCTTTGTTCTAAAGAGGCACCAGAAATGTATGTCTCTGTCTGCAGCTCTGGAGATATGTCTGTAGCTCCGGAGATATAATTGCGGCCTTCTTGCTCAGCTCCGGAGATGCTCCAGACTTCAGTCCAGCTCCGGAGAGGCTTTTCCCCTTTACTTCAAAACTTCTGATGTCGTGGTATTCTAGTATTGTCTCCGGAGATCATTTAGGACTACCTCCGGAGATGCACAAAATTGCCATCCTAAACATCTACACTTGTTGATTCAAAAAGAGAAGTTTTTCTGCATATTTCCATCAATTCCATGCACATTAGTCCTCTAATCAGAAATCATGATCTTAAGTAATTTATCTTCAATTAATCATTATTTAGAACAATCTTGCTAGCCTATTCGAGTGCAAACATTAAGAAAGATGGGATCAGAAAGGAGAAAAAGAGAGGTAAAAAGATGTATTTTATGGGTGCTACTTGGCACTCATCACTTGTGTTGGTGTTTATTTCTGAATCAGCATATGGGTTTGCCAGTTCTAATGCACAGGCAGACTCGGCCAACAAATACAGGAGGTTGCGTGAGCTGCCTCCCCTTCACTTCTGGTTCTACCGCACCAAGGGGGGTATCCCTATAGCTAAAGATTTAACTTTCGACTCACCCAATGACACAAGGATCTAGCTTTACAATAACAGGCAGAATACTCTCATGTGTGTACCAAGATTTGTATGATAAATCACAAGGTTGGCAACGTTCTTGGACATATGTGTCTGGTCGAGTATGAGAGCATGGAGGGGGTTCCTAATCCTACTGCTACAACTAATAGGTTGGAAATATGAATGGATTGGTTTGATGGTTTGGATGCAAGATAGGGGTTTTGGATCATAATTACTTCACAAGAAGCATACCAGTGCATATCTCAGGGCAAGGAGTCAACTAGACGTATACAAGAGAATTGCTTACAACTAGCATTCAAGTTTCAAGGGGTTAGGACTGGTATTTGCCTTACAAACACCACCCAAGGATAAGTATTTAACTGTCTCTACTTATGAATATCCTAGCTGACATACAATTTTCTCCACACTTTAATCCACTCCTTGAATGGAAGTTACAGATTAAGCATGTGGTACAGCAAGACTATACCCTAGAATCTAAGAAACCCTTAGCAATCAGATTCAAAAGAAGAAAATGCATACAACAAATGGAAACAGACAGATAAACACATGCAATCATGCATTTTTCATATACAATGACAAGAAACTGAATATATGTGCAAGATACACTTCAGATGCAACTCATAAACTCCACAGAGATATAACAAACAGGAAATGCTCTATATTTCGTTATTCACACAAAAAATTGCCCAAGTCTTCAACAACCAAAACAATGAGGCACACACCTCTGATATACTCTGAATGTGCCCTCAACAAAATCGTACATGGTCCAATCAAAATTCTGCCAATTACAATGCACCAAGAATGGTGCCCAAATCAATCAATGCAGCTGGAGACAAAATGGGAAGAAATAGGAGAAGGGCGAGGAGTAGTTGAACTCGAGCCCTGTGCCGCCGTTAGAAGATTTTCCACTTGAAGGTGGTAGCTGACATGTCCCTTCGGCCCATACCTGTCTATAATCCTGCCATTAATGGCATACCAACTCGTAGCTACCGTTGAAATCTGCAACAACACGCCACTGAAGTTTTCTTGCTCGAACTAGTGCATACACACACAAAAAATCCCTCCTTTGTCAAGCATTCAAAACAGGGCCGTTGATCTCCCTCCTATCGCTAAGATCCACGGCTCAAAATCCTGCAGAAAAGTCAGTAGCCAATGATAATGTGCCACGTAGGCACTCCACACTTCTATCGCAGACTGTTCCTGTTCTCATTTTTCCTTTTCGCCCTTGTATATGCAAAAGCACATACAATCACCTTATATACAAGCCTGACCTCAAATACTTATCCACTGCATTTAATTTCCCCATTGGGTCCGAAATGCATATGTTTCATTGCACCTGTCACCTTGTATATCAGCATATACAAGCACACATACATGCAATCCAGGGATTCCAACCATTATCAACCGGACTGCATATTCCTTCAGATTCTGACTTGCATACTTAGAATGTAAATTTGAATGTATGTCCAAACATACAACCGCAAATATACAAGCGGCGGGGGCCCCAACTTTTGCGTATCAACCCCTTCTCATATGCATACAATTGTTTATCATACAAGGCGGACCCCACACTGCTATAGAACAAATTGAAAACAACTTTGGGTCTGCCTTGCATCTTTGGAATGCACCTTCATTGTATGTTCAAACATACAATCACTTTATACAAGTGGCGGGCCCTATCAAATGCATCTCTGCCTTTGTACATTATCAATGTATATCACCGAATATAAATTTACCTTCGCATGCAAACAGGGAATCTGTCCTGGAATATGCGAAATATATTCCCTCTTGTATGTGCCACGTGCATATCCAACGAATGTATATTTTACCTTGTATCCTGCGCATGTATGTGTGAATAGACAACTTCGATATACAAACAGACCTTAATACATTTGTCGAATATTCCCAGAATCTGCAATGTATATTCCATCCTTGTATATCTCAACGCCTGCACATTGACATGTATATCAGAGATACATTCACCCTTGTACATTTTCCTTTGCATATGACCTTGCATGCAACCCGATATACCAAGTGGGAATATTCCTAGGAATCTGGGAAAGATTCCCCCTTTGTATATGCATATTCTAAGCCCGATATGCATTCAAAAATGCATCTAACTGATTTTTGCATTTTTGACAACTGTAGAGGCTGAAAGTTTTAGAATTTTTGGATTTTTGAATTTTGGGAAGGTGCTTGCAAAATTAATTGCTTGAAACTGAAATGTTCATGTAGGCACCACCAGTGGCTCTGTCTGTGGACGCATGCCTCTTGCAGGCATGGCAAGAACTTCAGAATCTCTGGTTTTGCAGATTGGGCCTTACCCATTGGGTAAGAGAGTCGAACATTGCACCAACCTGCACACAAATTATATTTTCAAACATTATTTTGGCGGCCCCGGGCAGCCAAAAAGGAAGAACCACAACTTTATCCTATCAAATGCCTGATTCCAAACTGAATAATCCCAACCACAGCTGAAAACATTAAAATGATATGCCCATATGCTGATCTGATCAATTACATGCTTCACCATTTATGAAAACTTGCCACTGTCAGTACTGTCTCTGTCACTCTGCACCTTACAACCAAACATATAACCATACACATTATAATATTCTTCAGCATTAGGTAACATATGTATGTTATATTCCATAAATAGTATATCATATTTCTCTTGGCATTCCTCATCATTTACCTGGCTGCTACACATAACCAGGCACTCATCTAGCTGATCTAAAAACTAAAAACACTCAGAAAATATGAGACCCTCAATATCATTTATATCATTCACTGACATTGAAAATAAACCCTAATCCACACAGCCAACATTGCTGCACATGTCTGGGACAACTGATGCTGAACATTCGCTATCCACAGTTTGCACATCAGTATCATCATTTTCAAACAGAGGGTTAACTCTGCACCACTGAAAGTCATGACTCACAATGTCTAATGCATCCACAGGCTCATCATAAAGGGGATTCATACTCATTGCAAAGGTCTTTGTTTCTTCTTCATGACAATCCATTTCTTTTTCATTATCAAATCTAATGTCATAAGAAGAACAAACCTGATCCATGAATTCATCATGGATATCATCTTTATCATCTTTAACATCTGATTGCCCCACATACAAGATTTCCGCTACTTCAATGCACTCTGAAGTTGAACTATCTGCATCATTTTCCAGCCCTCTAATGCTTCCTGATGAAACTGATATTGACTCTTGATCCATATGATGACAACTTTGCACAACTGGATCATTTAAACATGAATGCTCTTTGTTTAGGACTGGCATGCAAATATTACTTGAAAAATTATTATCAACTTCATTTGCTGGCCAAATTAGGACATCCTCCTCTATAACAGAAACATCATCAACTTAGAATGATGCAAAAACTGGGACAGTAGGGGTGTGAGTACTTTGACATTTATCTCCAACATTTAAACTATATCCCTCATCAGCATTGGGGGCTGCAGAACAGAAAAAAATTTCAGAGAAATAACCTTTTTGAATACCGTACCTCCAATTGTTTTCAATATCAATTGCAAACTGATGTGCCTGATGCAATGTGGTGGGCTCCTTATCCCTCAATCTATAGCTCATTTTCTTATCAAATGCTCCCAAATAGACAACTAGGCACAATGCATCATTAGGTCTCATGCATTCTGAAATTATTTTCAATGCCCTCATAAATCTAAGGTTAAAAGATGGAATCAACTCATCTTCTTCAATACGGATATACATAAAATCACTAATAACTGCATATTCAGATATTCTTTCACCATATTGTCCTAGAAATGCAGACCTGAATTCTTGCCAAGAGCTGACAGAGTATGCTGGAAGATAGGAGAACCAATCCCTTGCATCTTCATCTAGAGATTGAACAAATAATCTCATAACTACATCTTCATGGTCAATCTCAAAATCACCTACAACATTTATAAATTGTTGCAAGTCTCTCAGCTGATTCATCCTTTGTACCATTGAATTTGGGCAAAAATTTTCTGATTTTAGATGGAAAAGCATTTGGATAGCCACAAATGCCATCAAAGTTTATGGGCTTGTATCTGTCAATACTGAAACTTCTTTTACTACATGGTTGGGACTGATTATTATGCATTATTACATTTGACAATTCACAAGGCTGTAGGGGCTAATAATACATTTTTGTGTGTTTTTTGCAACCCTCTTTTCAACTCAGATTTTCAATTACAACAATGACCTTAGGCCTTTAAAATTCAAACTGCTATTTCAGCTTGCCTAAAGTCCTCTAAATGAGTCTTTTAACAATATTGCATACTTCTTTTTGAAATGCAAACTAGGTCCTCACAAAAGTATGCAATCTAATCACCAATATTTCCCCTTTTAACCAGTGCTATTTCACCAAATAGGGAATCTTTTTTTTTTCTTAAATTTATGGAAATACCTAGATATGTTGCAGCAACAGTAAATTTAACACCTCTGGTGTCCTCTTATTAGGTTCTTCATATGTAGAGTTGCCACCTCCTTGGCAGAGGAATGAGCTTCAAACAGACTGAAGCTAAAAATTCATTTCTTTCTTTTTGGGTTCTCCAACAGCAGAGCCACATAGATAACTTTTTCCTTTGCTGCAACAAAGCACCTCCAGGTCTGATTTTTCAATCTTTTAGACTCAAACTTTCATGGATATGACATTGTCTCCCCAACAGAGTCGCCAAATCTATTGGTGACTCGGATGGGCACAAATTCACTCTTTCTCTTCACTCCCCAACGGAGTCGCCAAATCTGCTGGTGTTTATTTCCAAATCGGCATATGGGTTTGTCAGTTCCAATGCACAGGCAGACTCGGCCAATAGATACGGGAGGTTACGTGAGCTGCCTCCCCTTCACTTCTGGTTCTGCCGCACCAAGGGGGGTATCCCTATAGCTAAAGATTTAACGTTCAACTCACCCAATGACACAAGGATCTAGCTTTACAATAACAGGTAGAATACTCTCATGTGTGGACCAAGATTTGTGTGATAAATCACGAGGTTGGCAAGATTCTTGGACATATGTGTCTGGTCGAGTATGAGAGCATGTAGGGGGTTCCTAATCCTACTCCTACAACTAACAGGTTAGAAATATGAATGGATTGGTTTGATGGTTTGGATGCAAGATAGGGGTTTTGGATCATAACTACTTCACAAGAAGCATACGAGTGCCTATCTCAGGGCAAGGAGTCAACTAGACGTATACAAGAGAATGGCTTGCAACTAGCATTCGAGTTTCAAGGCGTTAGGACTGGTATTTGCCTTACAAACACCACCCAAGGATAAGTATTTAACTGTCTCTACTTATGAATATCCCAGCTGACATACAATTTTCTCCACACTTTAACCTAAAACAATTTAATCCACTCCTTGAATGGAAGTTACAGATTAAGCATGTGGTACAACAAGACTATACCCTAGAATCTGAGAAACCCTTAGCAACCAGATTCAAAAGAAGAAAATGCATACAACAAATGGAGACAGACAGATAAACACATGTAATAATGTATTTTTCATATACAATGACAAGAAACTGAATATATGTGCAAGATACACTTCATATGCAACTCAAACTCCACAGAGATACAACAGATAGGAAATGCTCTGTATTTCGTTATTCACACAAAAAATTGCCCAAGTCTTCAACAACCAAAACAATGAGGCACACACCTCTGATATACTCTGAATGTGCCCTCAACAGAACTGTACATGGTCCAATCAAAATTCTACCAATTACAATGCACCAAGAATGGTGCACAAATCAATCAATGCAGCTGGAGACAAAACGGGAAGAAACAGGAGAAGGGCGAGGAGTAGTTGAACTCGAGCCCTGTGCCGCCATTAGAAGATTTTCCACTTGAAGGTGGTAGCTGACATGTCCCTTCGGCCCATACCTGTTTGCAATCCTGCCATTAATGGCATACCAACTCGCAGCTACCGTCAAAATCTGCAGCAGTGTGCCACTGAAGTTTTCCCGCTCGAACTAGTGCAAACACACAAAAAAATCCCTCCTTCGTCAAGCATTCAAAACAGGCCTGTCGATCTCCCTCCTATCACTGAGATCCATGGCTCAAAATCCTGTAGAAAAGTCAGTAGCCAATGATAATGTGCCATGTAGGCACTCCACACTTCTATCGCAAACTGTTCCTGTTCTCATTTTGCCTTTTCACCCTTGTATATGCAAAGGCACATACAATCACCTTATATACAAGCCGAACCTCAAATACTTATCTGATGCATTCAATTTCCCCATCGGGTCCGAAATGCATATGTTTCATTGCACCTGTCACCTTGTATATCAGCATATACAAGCACACATACATGCAATCCATGGATTCCAACCATTATCAACCGGACTACATATTCCTTCAGATTCTGACTTGCATACTTAGAATGTAAATTTGAATGTATGTCCAAACATACAACCGCAAATATACAAGCAGCGGGCCCTAGCTTTTGCGTATTAACCCCTTCTCATATGCATACAATTGTTTATCATACAAGGCGGACCCCACACTGCTATAGAACAAATTGAAAACAACTTCGGGTCTGCCTTGCATCTTTGGAATGCACCTTCATTGTATGTTTGAACATACAATCACTTTATGAAAGTGGCGGGCCCCATCAAATGCATCTCTGCCTTTGTACATTATCAATGTATATCACCGAATATACATTTACCTTCGCATGCAAACAAGGAATCTGTCTTGGAATATGTGAAATATATTCCCTCTTGTATGTGCCGCGTGCATATCTAGCGAATGTATATTTTACCTTGTATCCTGCACATGTATGTGCGAATAGACAACTTCGATATACAAATAGACCTTGATACATCTGTCAAATATTCCTAGAATCTGCAATGTATATTCCATCCTTGTATATCTCAACGCCTGCATGTTGACGTGTATATCAAAGATACATTCACCCTTGTACATTTTTCTTTGCATATGACCTTGCATGCAACCCGATATACAAAGTGGGAATATTCCTAGGAATCTGTGAAAGATTCCCCCTTTGTATATGCACATTCTAAGCCCGATATGCATTCTGAAATGCATCTAACTGATTTTTACATTTTTGACAACTGCAGAGGTCGAAAGTTTTAGAATTTTTAGATTTTTGAATTTTGGGAAGGTGCCTACAAAATTAATTGCTTGAAACCTGAATGTTCATGCAGGCACCACCAACTTGGAATGCTCTGCACGACAACATTGACACAACATAGAATGGTTATCCATTCACGACTCTTTGGAATAATGTATGAAACATTCCTGCTACCTTTTCTGGCCAGCACCTTTATGGACCTATTTATGCCTCCCTAGATGCTAGTTTCATCACAATTCCAAATGCGATGAGTACCATATGGCAGTGCTTCATACGCAACAGGCAATGTATCATAGAAAGATGATACAACAATAGGTCTAAGGTTGAGTGCCCTATCTTTGTCTAGGCCTTCAGCAGTCCACAACGCAAGTTCAGGATGTCGTTTCTTGAAACCTGTCCACCAGGACTTCCCCGGGAACCCATTACTGAAAGGGTTTGGCCTGTTTTGATAGATTTGGGCAACCTCTGACTTAAGAGTGACTATCTGAAGACCATGGCCAACCTCAGCCATTTCCTTGCACCATTCCACAATGAGATGTTCTTCCTCTTCAGTGAGGACTGTTGGCGGATTTTTCTTGGACGTTGTTGTTAGTCCGCCTAGCCATTTGGAGAGTGTGGTTGTTGGGATTTTCCACTTTTTGGAAGCTCCCCTTATTGACATGTCATTTTCGTCAACGTCGTAGAGTGCCCCTTTCATGTCCTTCTCAAACCACAGTCGTTGTTTCATTTTTACCTTCTGCAGTATTCGAGGTGTAGGAACCTCATTCTGCGGTATTCGAGTAGAATTGTCCTCTACTGGTGCAACAGGATCTGCTTCATCAGGGGGAAAATTACAACCTCATTTGTGGGAGGCAACTATGTCGTGGATCTTTTGTTTCTTTTGGTTCCAGTACGGGTCATCCTTGCATTACCTTTATCCATCTGCACAGAATAAGTACAATCAAAACCAAGAAGGGAAAACAACATATATTTACTTCTTGTGACATAAATAGGAAGGCATTTTCATATTGAATCTTGTTTATCTTTATGTATAAAGACAATGATGCTTGAACAAAAGATTAATTAGTTTGTGTACGTGTTTTCTTTTTAGTTTGTTGTATTTCATTTATTCTGTAGTGAGTGACATAAGGAAAAGAGGAGTGACAAGCACATAATTACATTGTATGCAAGGGAGTTAGAGTTTAACAATATCTCATATCTCTTAGGCATGTACAATATAAACATAATCATGCACAAGAAATTGGGAACCACACTCACATTTTAACTATGACTATAATGATTGCAATATAACCTGTATGGAAACACAAGTGTTTGACAATGACTGTAGTGATGAAAAACAATTAAAAGCTTACAAATGTAAAACAATAAGGCTAAGCTTAATAGATCTCATATCCTAAACGTAGGGAAACACAACTGCTAACCTATGACTGTAGAGATTGCAATATAAACCGTAGGGGAACACAACTGTTTAACTATTACTGTAATGGTTGCAATATAAACTGTAGGGAAACACTGTATAAAGATTATGAATGAAAAATAGTAAGAGTTTAACAAATCTCACATCTTTTGTGCATGACGAACTCGTTCACAGGCATAAATTATTGTGAAGTTAATTGATGTAATATTTTGAATGACTGAACTGATGAAGCATAACCTATGAAAAAGATGAAACAAAAACCTAATAAAAAGATAAGCCCCCAAATTTATGACTGGCATTGAAGAAAACCTAACTGAATGATAATGCAGAACCTATGAGAAAAAGATAACCAGAGTGAATGATAATGCATAACCTACAAGAAAAAGATAAGCAGAGTGAATGATAATGCGGAAACTATGAGAATAAGATAACCAGAGTGAATGATAATGTAGAACCTATGAGAATAAGATAGCCAGACTAAATGATAATGCAGAACCTATGAGAATAAGATAACCAGACTGAATGATAATATAGAAACTATGAAACATAAATGCTAAACAATGACTGTAATATTTGCAATATAAACCCTAGGGAGACAGAAATGCTAAACTATGACTATAATATTTGCAATATGGAAGCATTTGTTTGCAATATAAACCCTAGGGAAAGAAAATTGCCAACCTAAGACCGTAATGGCTGTAATGAAGAATAATATAAAGCTTATGAATGGAAAACAATGCAGAAACTATGAAACACAAATGCTAAACAATGATTGTAATATTTGCAATATAAACCTTGGGGAAACAGAAATGCTAAACTATGACTGTAATATTTGCAATATGGAAGCATTTGTTTGCAATATAAACCCTAGGGAAAGACAAATGCCAACCTAAGACTGTAATGGCTGTAATGAAGAACAATATAAAGCTTATGAATGGAAAACAGTAAGAGAAATACCTAGAATAAGATGGAAGCTGCTCAACTGGAATCTGTGCTTGTCACTCCACCTTTTCTTATGTCTCTCACTGCAGAATAAGTGAATACTTGATGGTTTTCACGACTATTTGAATTGGGAATTTTTTGAATCTGATTGATGCTTGTTTGGTGTGGTGAATTAAATCCCTGTCCTGTTTTGAATTTGAATTCTGGGTGATATGAATTGTAGATTTGATTGATTTGGGCCATTAATTCTTGATTTGATTGGTTTGGTGTATTGTTTGCGTTTGTTTCCATAATTTTTTTTTGAATAATGGTGGACTTACACCTTTAATTTTTGGTTGTGGGTGGGTTTTTAAAGGAAGGAGCTAGTACATGTGCACCCTACTTGGTGAGATGGGACAGAGTGTTGCTAATAGGTGATGTAGGTCTCATGTTTGATGAGACAGGTGGATGCATTTGCGTGTTGTTTGGGTTATGCTACAATGGGAAACATGGTTATAATGGGTTAGCATTTCGGTCAAAGATGGGACACATGGGTTTGAATTGTGTTGACGTGGCATTGTTGTTTTGTTGTGTAGTTGTGAGTAATTTGCAAGTGACGCCTAGATTGGTGTGATAGTTGGGATTCTATGTTTATAGGGAAGGGTGCAAACTTATATGATAGAACTGTTTAATTTTCAAGTTCCTACTTTATGTTGATATGTCAGATACAAGTTGAAAACACATACACGTGTTTAGCTACCAGATTTAGATTGTTTTGTTGACAAATATATACCATTAAATGTGCATTTAATATCTGATTTGTGTTTGATGTGATCGTCTTTTTTTATGCAAGTGTTTTTTGTTAACTTGTGGAGGAATGGCTGATGTAGAGCAGGGGTATCAAATGACCAAATTCACTTAGACAACCATTTGCAAGAATCTTAAGCCATCAAACTATGGGCTTTCCTTTACAAACTGCCCTTAATCCTTGTAGCCTTTCAAAAAGACATTTTTGGGCATAACTTTTAGATAAAACCTGATCTTTAGGAAAGGAGACCCATTTAGGATACCCTTTTGGACATTATTACACATATTTAGAAATGAGGTAGTGTTTCTTTGTACGGAAGGGCTCAAAAATTGACTGTCCTCCTTCTTAACTAGGCCTAATTAAGCATTTAGACATGACAAAACTGAGTTTTTGACTCCAAGGGTTCTTTACTCCTATTCTAACACATCAAACACATCACATATGATCTCAAACAACTATTCATACCACATGGATCATTCTCCAACACTTGTTTCACGAATGCACTTCAAACATGTTTTTAGGCACCTTATTCACTGCAACCCTAGGTAGGGTTCGGACTAGTTTCAGAAAAATGGCAATATCTCTCTTGAAACTCAATGAAAATAGACCAAATCAAAAACCCATTAAAGGTAAGAGTTCCCTCTACAATGGGTAATCATCTATTCATCCATACATTGCTCCAGGAGTCCGTACCATCTGACAGAACATAAACTTTATGCAAGAAACACAGTTTTCATGTGCAAGAATGAAAAGAACAATCATTAATAACTTTCACAAAACATATAATGAAGCCAATCTCTTTGGTGGGATTTAAGATAACATAGTTATAGACATTTCCTCCAATTGTCATCAAGATCCAACGGTAGCAAAGAAATTTATGGCATTTTTTTCTCAAACTGCAAACCCTAGGCAGGGTTCAAGGCAGTTTTCACCAAAATGCTTGTAACTTATTCAAACGTGGATAAAAATATACAAAACCAATTGCATTTGGAAGTTGATTCAATCCTCTATATTTTATAGTCATTTTTCCATCCATACAAGTAAGTACAGATCCGTACAAATGAAAAGAACAGTCAGATTTGCAAAAAAATATAGTTTTTAGAGTGCAAACATTGAAATTTCTTCATTCCAATCTCCTCCCAACCTTCCCAACCTTGGGATTTGTGTTTACAACATGTATTTATGATTTCCCAATCATTTTCCAACTACCTTTAACCACCTTTTGATCAGTTTGTACATAAAACATCATTTGGTCACTTTTTGCCAAAGTTGCTTGATAACTTTTGACAATGTTTTCATTTTTTCAACTAAATGACACCAAACCTTCATCAATGACTCCAAATGACTTATATTGGCCTAAAATGACCTTATTAACATTGAACAACACAAAATAAGACAAAAACTCAAACTTTACCTCCTGTAGGCATCAGGTCCTGAGGGTGCTCCTGCACCATACTCCCAAGGAAAAGAAAAATCTCAATTCCATCTGAGATGTGATTTGCAAATTTGTCATTGTCCTCCATCTTGGACTTCTGCAACCTGCAAACCTGATATGTGGAATCCCACTGTACTTGCAAACATTCAAATGCATGTTTAATTTTTTCCTTAGGTCTTCCACTTCTCTGCAACGTGTCCTTCAATTGATGTTTTGTGTTCCTGACTTTCCCTGGATCTTTCTTCTTCTTCTTGCACCATCTCTTGCTTAGCATTTTCTCAGCTTCAAGGTTCCAAAATTCTAGTTCTCATTCAAATATCTTATTACCATTGTCCACATCTTTATCTTCATCATTTGAATACAATTTGTCAGCATATTCATCATCCATAAAATCAGAAAATGCAACCATTACCTCTGTTATTTTTGTAACATCTTCTTCACCATATTGTGCATAACAAGTTGCATACACTATATTCACTTTTCCTTTTTCTTTATACCCTCTTCCATCTTCATTTTCATTTGCTACACCTGTCAACACATACTCACAAATATTGTTAGAAATAAAATCTTGAGTCTCAAACATGAATGTGTTGTTTCAGACCTATCCTCAAGTGGAACTTGAGTTTTTTTTTCCTTGGGGAGTATGGTGCAAGAGCACCAGGGGCAATTAAGACTTGTCATGGATATGTGATCAATTTTGGGTTTCTAGGATTGGTTAAGGTCAAATAAGGTCTACTTGGACCATTTTAAGTCATTTTGTGAAGTTTGGTCTTCATAGTAGACAATGACAAAAATTGTCTTTCTACCCTAAAGTTGTAATCTTGCAAAAAACTTGAAAAAATTAAGAATATGCATTGGTTGGTCATTGGAGTCAGTTGGGACAGGTGTATTGGGCATAAATATGCTTTGAACACTCATTTTGTACGTTGACTTGGAAGGATTTTGGAGAAATTAATAAGAAAAACCTCAGTTTTCTGCATTTTTCTAAGTTTTCCAACGTTTCAAACCTCCTGTATAGACAATACGGTTCATGGAGTGACCTGGAACCAATTGGAATTTGTTGTTCTCTAAGTGTACTTTCTTTTCCTTTTTGTTTCATAGATTTTCATCCATATTTGTGAAAGTTATAAACATTTTTCCAAATACAGTCCAGAACCCTAGTTTGGGGTTCTAATGGACTAAAATAAGGCATTTCTCCCCATTTCCATGGTGAAAAATCATATAAATTGGTGAAATGGTCTTTCATTGTATATATTTTCATATTCCAAAGTTGCAGGAACTAGGGTTTTCATTTGCACGTGTTTTGATGATGCCCTTGGTCTGATATCTCTATGTATGAGACCTAGAAGACACTATAGGCTTAGAGATTTGTTGTAAAGGCTATTGGAGAAGGGTCCATGTGACATGGATAGTTGTTTGAGGTCATAAGTGATGTGTTTGATGTGTTAGAATAGGAGTAAGGGACCCTTGGATACAAAAACTCAATTTTGTCATGCTTAAATGCCTAATTAAGCCTGGTCAAGGAGGACAGTCAATTTTTGAGCCCTTCCGTACAAAGAATTGTTGTGACATTTTCACACATCGCCCCATTAAAAATGAGGACCCCCTTTTTTTTTGCTTTTTGTTGTCGTTTTGCTGAGTCGATAGGTTTGGTAGTATCAATTTGCCCAAATTTCGCCAAATTCTTGCTAAGAAGCCCATCATTCTATAGGAAAATATCTAAGTCATTCACTCTAAGCATAGGAATCCATGGTGAATAGGCTATCAACCCACTATCTAAGGGCCTTTATTTACAGTTTCAAGGGTAAACAAAGCCCCCTTCCAAAGTCTACAAGTCTTTTTTCAATCCTAGATCCAATTCAAGGTCCTAAGTCCACCTTAAATTGATCATTTCCTTGGCCAAACATGTCTTAATGGGACAAACACCTCAAGCACCTCTAGGAGAGAGAATGACCTGCTTTGGTGAGATAAGCACCTCAACGTCCTACTTAGAGAGATAACCTCGTCAAGGAGAGGCAAAAACATGCTTTCAAAAAATAAGCTCCTCTAAGAGAGAGAGTGACCTGCTTTGATGAGATAAGCACCTCAACGTCCAGCTTAGTGAGATAAGCACATCAAGGAGATAGGAATTCATGTCTTATCTCGTCAAGCTCGTCAATAGGAGAGGAAGTCATATAAGCTCGTCAAGCTCCTCTAGGAGAGAGAATGACTTGCTTTGGTGAGATAAGCACCTCAACGTCCAACTTAGTGAGATAAGCATGTCAAGGAGATAGGAATTCATGTCTTAATGAAATAAGCTCATCAAGCACCTCTAGGAGACAGAATGACCTGCTTTGGTGAGATAAGCACCTCAACATCCAGCTTAGTGAAATAAGCATGTCAAGGAGATAGGAATTCATGTCTTAGCTTGTCAATCTCGTCAACAGGAGAGGAAGTCATATAAGCTCATCAAGCTCCTCAAGGAGAGAGAATGTCCTGCTTAGAGAGATAAGCACCTCAATGTCCTGCTTAGAAAGACAAGCTCCTCAAGGAAAGAGCAAAACATCTTTTAAAGAAAAAAACTCCTCAAGCACCTCAAGGAGAGAAATTCATGTTTTAGAGAGATAATCTCCTCAAAACTCAGGGTTTAGTAAGACAAGCTTTGGGAAAGGATTACCAAGGCCCATGAAATCCACGCCTAGGAAGATGAGAGGAAAATCTAAGGAAAACAAATCTAAACCTCAACAAATCCATGGAATTGAGAATCAAGCACCTCACGAGATACATGAGAAAATATCTCAAGATCCTCACCAAATACATGGAATTAAGAATCCACGAAATGAAATACATGAACTAGAGAAAAGTGCGACCATCACCAAGCAAGTGAGGAGATAGGTCAAAATGAAATACACGAGCACATGAAAAGTGCGACCATCACCAAACAAGTGAGGAGGTAGGTCAAAAATGAAATACATGAGCACATGAAATGTGCGACCATCACCAAGCAAGTGAGGAGGTAGGTCAAAAATGAAATAAATGAGCACATGAAATGTGCGGCCATCACCAAGCAAGTGAGGAGGTAGGTCAAAAATGAAATACATGAGCACACCAAATATGTGCCCAAGGAAGAAGACAAAATTCATATGAAAATATCTAAAAGGTACGCCTAGGGAGAGGTGACCACCCCACTAAATCCAAAAGGAAAGATGACCAACTCACTAAATCCAAAGAAATATCTATGACAAAGTCACTAAATTCCAAAAAGGCATGAGGTGGCCACCAAATCCAAAATATCTAAAAGCTTGACTCCATAAAGTGTACGCCTAGATAAAGGGAGAATTCCAATACAAAGAGCAAATTCATATCAACATGATTAAGGAAATCCACGCCTAAGCCATCTTGAGCTGCGTTTGTGCTAGGTTAGCCAATTAAGGACCTTGAGCTACTTGATTTAAAAATCAGATTTGTTTTTATCCCAATCCAAAGTGAGAAGCTTGACCAGCCTAGACCTAAAAGGTGAATTGAACCTTATTTATTGACATTTGAAGTCACTTCATTTCCAAACCACCACTTCCCATAAGTCTTTCATTTCAGCACTCCAAGGCACAATTTTCTTCACAAGGAACAGTTTTCTTCATCACAGAGGCACATTTTCTTCAGTAGAGGCAGATTTTCTCCATCAAAGAACATTTTTTCTTCATCAAAGAATGGATTTCTTCATCAAACAAGTTGCTCTAGCCAAGCAAGGACATACCTTTCCATAAAAAAATAGAGATTTTCAGAGCTTTCTCCATTAAACCTGACCTTTCTCAGACCTTTCCTCTTCAATTTCAGAGATTTGTAGACTTCTTTTTCACCTCAAAACAGAGATTTTCATTAAAAGATAGAGTGTTAGCATAAAAAACTAGGGTTTTTTGGGATTTTCAGACAATTTTCTTCACAAAAATCAAACTTCTTCTTCATCACAAAGGTCTGATTTATGAGTAAACATCTCGGTTTTGAAATGGAAAAAGTCTGATTTTTGTGTAAGAGGGTCATTTTTTGACTGAGAAAGAGTCCAATTTCTAGGCAAAAGGTCTGATTTCTGAGTAAGCACCTCATTTTTGACCTAGTAAAACTCTGATTTTTGTATAAGGAGCTCAGTTTTGACCTGATAAAGGTTTGATTTATGTGCAAGCACCTTAATTTTGACCTGGAAAAGTCTAATTTTTGTGTAGGAGGGTCATTTTTGACCAAGGACAACTCTGTTTTCTAAACAAGCAGGTTAGTTTTGACCAAGAAAATATCAGTTTTCTTCTCAAAGGGATCAAGATTTCATCTCAAAAGGATCATAAATTCACTGAGTCAAAACAAAAGCCTATCAAATTAAGGCAGAACTCTTCACAAAAAGCAAAGCTTTTCACTGAAAAGAGGGCAGATTTGTTCTAAAAACTAGATTTCTAAAGTGATTTCTTGCAAATATTGAATGTTTTTCTATCTTTCTTCACAAATATATCAGAAATTGCATTACATTCAAGGTTTTGTTCAGCATAACTACTCAAAATTTCCTTTGTTTGTGTAGTATAAGTTCCATGAAGAAGATGTTCAAGGTGGATGCAAAGAGTAGTTCCAATGCTGGAGAGGGAGACTGCTTCCAACATCAAGAGGACTACACATACAAAGAGGCTAGCATCAAGATTATCCATGGGAGAAGATGCATTTCCAGTTCAGCATTAGGAATCCAAAGGAAATGCAACACAAAGATAGAATTCCAGGTCCAAAGTGCACTTGAGGCAAAAGAGTAGGATGATGTGGCATCTAATCACCATCAGCCAAACAAAGCATGCTAAGTGGCTACAAAAGGACAAAATGAGGTGATGCCCCAGGACATGTGTCAAATTTTCATTTGCCATAGTGGTGGCAGTCTTATCTACTTTCTCATTAGGGTTTCTATTTGACCTAATTTTGGGTATTGATTTCTAGGAAATCAAATCTTGGCCCCTTTTGTAAGCCTATATAAAGGCCCATTTGCCTCATTTGAAATATATAGAAGGACATAGAGAAAAAATATGAGAGGAGGAGTTTAGAACTTTCTTCTCCTTAATCAGTTCTTCTTCCTTAGGAATAGTTAGTTCTTGATAGAGTAGAAGCTTTGGAAGCATTTGAGAGACCATGGCAAAATTGTTGTAAAGATGCTACCAAAATCAATATATTTTCATTGAAGCTTGATGAAATTTGTGTTATTTTGGGATGTTAGCATGGTTTCCTATTTCTCTTGGATGATTCGAAGCATTTATTTAAGTTTAGTAGTAGTTCATTGATATGATGAATCCATGTGAAGATATTTGACAAATTCTTTGGTTCATACTTCTTATGGCTTATTAATGGTAAGCTGTAGTGTAAAGTTAGCCTGAACCCCATTTTGCAATAGTTTGATTGTGGATGTTCATTCAAGTTGTGCCAGCTATGGGTATTTTAATGTATATTTGTAGTATGAAAATCCTTCATTTCCTTTGAAGATTGCACCAATTTCGTGTAGTTGTTGCTCTCATGGCAAAGCAAAGCTTGGTTTAAGGGAGTTTGTCTATCAAAGCACCATTCATCATCTCATTGTCCTTAGAATAGATTCCTTAACCATTTCCCTTTTGTTTTTCTTTCAAGTTGAATTAAGGAAGTTTCTATTCATTCACAAATCCTAGGAGTAAGGTGTGAATTCCATGTCCATGAAGAAGTGATTTCACGTAAGTCCCCCTTGTGATTACCAGCAAATCACATCATTTTACTAAGTCTAATCCCATACCAGTCAAGACCTGACCCAACAGGAACCTTGGAGAACTCTTGTGTGATCACATAGTTTAGCACTCGAGAAGCTTTTTCTCAAGAGAGGATAGAATACCCAGTGTTTTATTCTAATGTTGTCACAAAAACAACATCAACAGAAACCCTACCTCATTTTTGGATATGCGTAAGAATGGCCAAAAGGGTATCCTAAATGGGTCTCTTTTCCTAAAGATCAGGTCTTATCCAAAAGTTATGCCCAAAAATGTCTTTTTGAAAGGCTACAAGGATTAAGGGCAATTTGTGAAGGAAATACCATTGATTGATGGCTAAAGATTCTTGTGAATGGTTGTCTGAGTGAGTTTGAACAATTTATACCCTTGCTCTGCATCACTGGCACCTACGTGTGGGCCCCAACGTGCACCAGTCCTATTGCACGTTTTGGCCCTAGCGCATGTTCTGGCTGCTCTCCCCTAAAACATTCTTCATTTTTTAAGGGACAAATAATCATAGTCTACATCAAAATCATATAGGTCATGTGCATGTTTGTAAATGTTGTTTATGAGAGAGCTCAAAATTACAAAATCTATCCATTCAAGGATTGACCTAGGAGAACTTGATCCTAGTGATCTGACAGACTCACTAAAGGTGTTTGTAAACATCACCTTGATACATTTAGACACGGGAAGGTCAAGGTGAACAAATCTCTACACACATTTTGTCAGTTTATTCTCGTGGCATCAAATCGTTCTTGGAGCACTCAGATTCAAACATGAGGAACTTAGATTCAAACCACATAAAAATTCTAAGGTTGTACTGACATTGAGGCATCTTCTAAATTGAGAGCATTGATTTTTATAATGTGGCAAATGATTCAAAATTATTTTAGTAGTGTTTCTTCATCATTGTTTCTAAAGCTAAGTGCATCTTTCCTCCTTTAATTTACAAATATTCATTATGTATTTATCGACCTGGCCCTCCTAATTAATCTAGGTTAATTGTGCTTAATTGTTTACAATATTTTAATTAGCCTAAATTATTTATGTAAATCTTTTTATTCCTTTAACGTTTATAATAAAAATATGAGTAGTTGGTATGCATGACCAAAAACATCAAACATGCTCAAAACACATAATCAAATGACATTGAAAGGAAAAAACTTAAGCATGTAGTGATGGAGGGGGGTCGTCACATTAGGCACCACCCACTATGAATGCTCATTAGGCAAAGCTAGAGCCTCCCACCTATCTTGTGTACCCTATAGATCCTACATCGCCAAGGGGACAATAACACCCCATCCTAGCGATAGATTCATAACCATGGCCTCAATGTCACTCTATCACTATCTAGAAAATTTATCATGAGGAGATACAAACCAGCCTTGTTGTTGCATGGGAGGTGGAGAAAATGGCTATGTATACACAAGGCAGGAGGAGTGGTATACACAATACCATCAAGAGAAACCTAGCTCATGAGCATAGGGTTCTCCCCTAATGGTTGTGTAAATCCTAAAAAATGTTGGAACTCAAGAGAAACTTTCTCATCCTAGGCCTTGATCCAAAAGGATTTACTAAACAAGGTTCTTGTGATAATGTCAAGACCATTCTCATGGCTTGTGGTAACTATGCAAACACTTAAATAGTTTGTGGTATACCAAAGCACCTCACAGATGCTCATGATAACATAAAGGCCAACCATCTATCTCCAACAAGTGTTGTACATACTCCAATAGCGGCGCAAAACATTGTGCCATGGATCAAACATACCTACAATAACCATATATGCACCAAACATTCTTTGATTTCTATCACAACTACAATAGGGTCCAATACACCTCCAAGACAAACCACAATCTAACTCACACTACAACTCACTGCAATATTTAAAGCATCGCACTTCAAAATTTGGACTTTGTAGTCTATGTGGAATTTTAGGTGGCACCCTCGAGGCTCATAATATGCAATCATCCACCAACACATCAAGCATCTACTAGCAAACAATTACACTCTATAACTATCATGAGCTAAGGAGTCATACAAGGAAATGATTCTTCATAGCAACTCTCAATCTTCAGGGCATGAAATCTATATAATTTATATACATATATGTAATATAGCTTAGCATCATGAACTAGTCAAGATAGGAAAAACATAGGTAGTTAGCAATCACACATCCTTCTCAAGAATATGTCATGTATAGAATGAATAGATAAAGAATAATGCATTCACTATTTTAGTTCTATCTCTCTCTTTCTTTACACTTGTATGTCTCATATATACCTAAAACTTCATCTAGATCCTCATCTAAAGAATTGCCTATTAATATTAAACATGGTCCCAAGAGAAACATGCTATTAGAATGGTTCATTTACATCTTGCATGACTCATTGAATTTGATTAGAGTATCTAAGATTTGCCATCAAATCTCAAGATCCATCATACTACCTACCAACTCATTTCAGAATGACCAAACCAACACAAGTGGAGATGCATGCAATGATCAAGAGTGAAATTGAAGAAGCACTCATGGATCAAAAAAATTCCTATTCAACCAATTTGTATAAGTCCTTGAATGGGTGGTCCCATCAACCTCACTATCAAGTAGATCTTTTTGCAATTAAGTTCCCCCTAGGTTTTAAGTAAACCTAGATTTTCTTATGTTTGAGGGGAAGATTGACTTGGATGTTTAGATAACTAGTTAGATCAGTTAGAATCTTATTTTTCAATAACTAATTTTTTTGATGAGGAGAAAATTAAGCGTACTTTTGAAACTCTCTTCACCCTTCAAGATGTAGTGGCAATCCCATGCAGTTTTGGAGGACTCCACAAGAGAAAAAATTGAGTTAACCTAAGAACAATTCCTTGAAGCCTTTAACGATAATACTATCCTAAATATTTCTATGTTGATTGCTACAAGCAATGGTCAAAATTTAGGTAAGGGCATGACCGTTCAATCCAAGCCTACATCAATGTCTTCCATGAGCTCTATGAAAGGTTGGGCTCATTTGAGTTAGAGAAACATCAAGTCCTCAAGTACCATAATATCCTCCAACCATCCATTTAATATGAACAAAAGTTGATCAAAGTCAAGATGATGGGAGAAACCTATAACTATGTGATGTAACCATTAAGGAGGAATTCAAACATAAGGGCAAGTAGGAAATAATCACCACACCAAAGAAGACACCACCTTCAAATAAGAGCAAACTATCCAAGACATGTACGTGGTTCAACAAGCACATGAGCTACAATCATTCCAATGCTAAGTGCCATGATTAGAAGAGTCTACTTATGAATGTTGAAATATATGATGATGATGTCAACACCTTAGATGGAACCATTGACATGAATCCCAACATCCTAGTCAACACTACACAGGCGATCCCTAAGGAAATTTAAGTAGAGTGACTTCCATTCACATATGTGGGTGAAAGGGTAGCCACTAGACTTTATAATTGACGGTGGTAGCATGAATAACCTAATTTTATTAGAAACTACCAAGTGACTAAATTTCAACCATGCATCATTCCTAGCCCTATAAATTGGGATGTTTCACTACCTATAACAACTGAGGTATAAGTGTTACTCTTTGTTGCTACCTTGCATATGCTATTCATCCTTTTAAAGAGGGGATAGTTTGCGATGTGGTGTCAATGGAGGTCTATAATATACTCCTTAGACATCCCTACATGCATAGTGACAAGTGTGTGTGCAACACCAATCCTCATAGTGTAGTTGTAATATTGGTTGGTAAAAGATACCAAATTCTTGAAGTGAATTCATGCTTAACACATGTTGCACAAACTCCAAAGAAAATTATGCCATACAACTATGAATACTTATCTTTTCACACCTCACCTCCAATTGATGCCCAACCTATTGTGACAAAGACAAATCAAATGCTAGAAACCATGTATACACATAACTATTATATGATTGTGTACAAAGTGATTAGAGTGGATCAACTCCCACAACAAGCTAAATGGTTCATCAAGTAGTAACTAGAAGTCAAGGCTCTACACTTGCTTCCTAGACTCGATGCAATTAGAACTATTGCTTCACAAGGACCTGGGCAACTGATCTAGGAGGATTCACCAAACAAATTTCTTGCAATAATGCCAAGACCACTCTCATGGCTTGCGGTAGCTACGAGAACACTTTAATGGTTTACAATAGCCTAGATCACCTCACAAATGCTCATGGTAACACAAAGTGAAACTATTTATCTCTAGCAAGTGTCACACATAGTCTAATAGAGGTACAAAACATTTTGCAAAAGATCAAACATACTTACAATAACCATACCTATATCAAACATCCAAACAATTTCTATAATGGCTTTAGTACGATCTAGTACAACTCTAGACCAAATTGCAAATTCTAACTCACACTACAACTCACTACACCATTCAAAGCATCGTACTTCAAACTTTGGTCAATGTAGTCTACATGACAATCTAGGTGCACCCCTAAGGCTTGTGTTATGCCAAGTCACCTGCCAACACATCAAGTGCCTGCTGACAAATCATTACACTCCACAATTGTTAAGAGATGAGGAGTCATACAAGGAAATGGTTCCACTTCCCTAAACAACAGTTCAATTTCCTAGTGACTACTAGCCTTCATGACATGAAATATATGTAATCTATATATACATATCTATAACATAGCTTAGCATCATGAACCAATCAAGATAGGTAGCATATTGGTAGATAGAAGTCATATATCCTTCTTAGGAGTACATCAATATAGAATGAACAAATAAAAAGTAATATATTTCAACTCTATATCTATCTCTTTATTTGCTCTTCTCTTTCATAAAGTTTATGTACACACCTACAACTTCATCTAGATCCTCATATAGAGAATTGTCCACTAGGAATCAACTTGGGCCTCGAATCAAGACTAAATCTATACGTACATAGAAATACCACACTTGCTTTCTAAATCAGAGAGAAATTACAACAAATATCATTTACAAAAAAGATAGCACCATTTCTAAATTTGCAAAGTAGAAAAATACTAACATCTCTAAAAAAATTCAAATCTAGCAATATAAGTAGGCTAGGGGATCATGTCCCTAAAAAGAGCAATTCTCTAGAAGAACTTTGGATGAAAAGGAGAGAAGAAACTATGAATTTATTTCTAGGTTGTTTGAGCATAGGGACAAGAAGATATGTTTAAATTTTTCAATCTAACAACAAGCAACACATGTGATGCAAATTCCCCATGTGGGCCAACCTTTCGCCTAATAGTCTCCATTGATTGTATAGTCACCAAAGGAAGTGAGTGTTATTAGGATCAAGTATGGATTGCCAAATTCTTAGAAGTTTGAAAATCTAAGTGCATGGGGAAGAATGAAAAACCCAGTGCTAATGGAGGTTAGTACAAGTTGAGTAAAAATGATTAAGAGCTCTATACAAAAGATTGGTAGTATAATTCTGAAAGGTGGTATCACAATTCATTGTCAATACTTCCACCAAGTGAATGGAGGTTGAAACCCCATTCTAGAATTTAAACTCCCAAATTCATGAAATAGAAGGTAAATCCAAAGCAACGAGATGGAATTTATGTTGCAAGGATGGCCAAGGGGTCCAATCTCTACAAGAGAGAAGATCCTAGATGGTATGAATGCCTTCATAAATAGTCTATGATCTTTAATCTCAAGAGTGTCTACCAAAACTAAATGAGAAGTGTTGATAATAGGGGATCGCCACATATTGTGGTCATTTCTAGATGTACCATTTCTAAATCCATCACCATGCCACTTGAAGAAAGATTTGATGGTTTCAAAAGCTTTCCAAATGCTTTGAGAAATGAATAAACCCTAAACCTTAACGAGCTCACATAAATGAGGAGAATGGAACCCGTTTCCCATCCAACATTGTTTACCATAAGGAGTTCCAACTTCAGTGCAATGTCTGAGGACAATTTTTCAAGCTTCATAGCCATTAATGGCATTAATAGTCCACTTAGAATTGAGAACAATGCTTTGTTTGTGAACATCAATAATCTCCATGTCATCCCAAGGGATGGATCGAATATCCCAAGAAATCCTATGAAAACCATGGAATTGATTCCCATTAGTCCAAATAAAATCCTTCTAAAGTTGTGCTAATCTATTAGAGATGACTTTGTAAGAAGCCCAACAAGGAGAATAATAAACATGAGTGGCTATAAGGATTTTTTTACAAATTTGAAAATTTCTTGTGAAAGAAAGAAACTTATAGATGTATAAATTGTTGGTGTGAATGAGGTGTTGCCTAATTGGTTCCATATTAGGACCTATTCACACTTGTTGATTTAAGTTTATTTAGGGAATTTACTACTTGTGTCTCATGTCATAGGATTAAGACATTTGTCATGATCACATGTTGTCCTAGGTCTAATCGTTGCCTATATAAGCAAGGGCTCTCATTGTACATATGCGAAGATGTATATCTTAAAGATCTTATGAATCTTGTGTATCTTGTATCTTGTATGCATGATTATCATTCTCTGACAATATAGCATTTGTGTTACTTCTCAAGCTTATTGTGTAAGGTTGTTTTGGTTGTAGGTGATCTTAGACATCCCTAAGTTTATTGTGTCTCTTACATGGTATCAGAGCTTTAGATTTGCAACTCCCTTCCCTTGTTTAAATATTTTTTTAACAAGAAGTGTCATACAATGCATTTTGGTGCAAAAAGGACCTCACCATTGAGTCCAAAAGGCCACCTATGCCCAAAAACCTATGAATTGATATATAACTCGATAGGTTTTGGAGTAAAAAAAATTTGGCCATTTTTAGGGTTTGTAAAAAATTCATTTCTAAATTTACATGGTCTGTACAAAATACATACCATACAATTTGTGTACACTTGTACTTGTTAGAAAATGAGTCCATACAATTGGTAGTCGACATAAAAGTCTAAAAATTCCTAGAATATTCCATACCTATGTCATCAAGTATAGTTTGCATCAAATATTGTCATCCGGAGGGTCGACAAGGGCTTATGTCATCATCCTTCAGCCACAAGTGATGAGTGCTAGGTAGCACCCATGAAATACACCTTTTTACCCCTCTTTTTCCTCTTTCTTATTCCATTGTCTTGATGACTGCACTAAAATAGATTAACAAGATTGTTCTAATTATGATTAATAAGAGATGAATTACTTAAAATCATGATTTCTGATTGAGAGATTAATGTGCACTAAATTAATGGAAATATGCAAAAATTATCTCTTTTTGAATCTATAGGTGCAGATGTTCGGGCAAAGACAATTTTGGTCATCTCCAGAGGTGGTCCTAATAATCTTCGGAGCTGACATATGGATATAGCACCAGTCTCCAATATTTTCCAATATGATTGGAGAGATTTTGAGATAAAGGGGGGGAATCATCTCCAGAGCTAGACTGAAGTCAAAAGCATATCTCCGGAGCTGAACAGAAGGTCATAATGGAAATATGCAAAAATTATCTCTTTTTGAATCTATAGGTGCAGATGTTCGGGCAAAGACAATTTTGGTCATCTCCGGAGGTGGTCCTAATAATCTCCGAAGCTGACATATGGATACAACACCAGTCTCCAATATTTTCCAATATGATTGGAGAGATTTTGAGATAAAGGGGGGGAATCATCTCCAGAGCTGGACTGAAGTCAAAAGCATATCTCCGGAGCTGAACAGAAGGTCATAAAGCATATCTCTATAGCTGTAGATAGAAGCACACACTTCCGAAGTCTCCTCAACACAAATGCAAATTTCCAACGCTGCTACTAGTCAACACTTCCAGTAGTAATTGGGGTGCTCCAGATATTACTCAATCAACACCTGAGTAATCGAGTGGAGACTGTAGTTAACTGTTGGGAGTTTTATCTCTCTTTTTGATTTTGCATGAGTTCTTAACAAACTGATTTAAATACCTATATTTTAGGGCCTCGCTGCCTAGTTATATTTGAAACTAAGACTCAGATTTAGTGAGATTGTTGTTTCACTAAATCTATTTTAATTACATGAATGTTTATTCTGTAGTTAAACAGTTAGTAGAATAAGAGATTGATATTATCTCATAGATGAACTAGTAGTTAGGGTAAGTGATATCTCATCACTGGATTAGATATAAACTTACAAAGGTAGCAGCATAAGATACAGAGTGAATAATTTTATTATTATTGTAATCTCATTTTGATATAGACATCTTTCTGAATACAAAAGCTGATGGAATTGGACTGAGAGTGAATTGTGATATTATCTTGTGCTAATTCATTGCTTTAGTCTTCAGCCCTAAGGGTGTGGAGCAAGGGCCCACTCCCACCACCATGACAGAAGGCTAGTATTATTATTTTGTTATTTTGTTTCAGATTTTGTTGTTTGTTGTTCTGTTTCAGATTCTGCTTAATAGAGATAATTATTGTTTTCTCATGGATAAATGTATGTTTCAATTGCATGGAATAGTATAGATCTACATTAGCAATTCATTGTTTCAGTTTTGTTTTCAATATTCCTAGAATTCATTTCCATAGCAGATAGATCAGTAGCAGTAGTTTCTTCAATCAGTAGACATCATTAGAGTTGGTTAAATAAACTGGCAACTATAGGATTCCTAATTGCAGACAGCCAAGGACACAACCCTGGATTTGACACTTGAAATATGATTAAATGATGAGGTACAACGACCCTTGTCAACAGGTCATATTGTGAACCAAGGGAGGATACTACAAGTTGAATCCCCAGTCATTGGAGGGCATAGCCCTTGGTCTTTACTAGGTGGTGAGGGCTTAAAACCCTAATGGCTGCGACGCCCAAGAGCGATGCAATTTACCCCCTTAGTTGGAAATCACCACCCGAGCACCGCCGAGCTACAAATCCACTCTACTACTGGCTGCATAACCATTTTTTATCACCAATCTAGCACTCAGACTAATGACACCACCCTTTGGCCACTAGGGGACCACCACCTGATCCATCTTTTATATGCCTAAAGGAGGTGTTTTTCTTCTAGAGGGCATGTCTCTTCACCAAGGCATCAATTTTTCACATTTTTATAGGTGTTAAAAAGTTGGTTCCAAGCACTTCGTAGTGGTATATAGGTATTTTCTTCATATTTTTCTACAGGTGCATTTTTTTAGTTTGAAGCCCATATTTGCTTTCATTTTTCAACAAGCATATCTTGCACCATCATATCCATTTTTGGACTTCTTATAGGCATTGGAAAGGTATTTATGAACACTACAAATTCATCCATGTCAATTTTCTATATTCTACCTCAGTTATAAATTTTTTAGTTTGAGGCCATTTTGTTGCTTTGGCTCATTTCTTGGAAAATTGGTTGAAATTGGTGGTTGTTTTTTCTTGGGGGGCTTCTATTTCAATATTGATATATCGAGGAGGTAATAATTTCAGTTGATGGTTTCATATCTATGTAATTTGAAGATTTATCTTAGTTCAACATGGGTTTTTCATTTCATCCTTTTGTAATCATCTTGCAAGGGGGAACTATAACCAATGGAGAGATGGCATTTTGAAACACTTGTGTTGGCTTCACCTTTTGCCACATCTATAGGGCTTGTTCCTCAACTAGGTACTTTTTGGAGAAAGTTTATTTGGAATTCCAAAAATGATCATGTCAAAGGAGTGATTGGTTGTACTGTTGATTTTGACACCATGTGTTCCATTGAATATATCGAGTGTCCACACACTCATTGGACCAAAATTTGAGAGATATATGGAGATCATGATACTCAACCATTCCTAGATGATCTTGTTTGATGCAGGTGCACCTCGGGCAAACTGGCGATCTGCATCAACAAATATATATATTCAGGTTTTTGGATTTCAGTTTTGGTGTCTTTTGGCTTTCTCTTGGCATCTATTGGCTATTGGAAATGGTTGCAGCCAGGCTAGTGTGACATCTTTAGGAGCAGACCAGTTCGATGAAAGAGGAAACATATTCAATTTCTTCAACATGTATTATCTCAGCTTCACAATTGGCTCAATTGTTGGAATCAAAGTATTGGTGTAATGAGAGATGGGATGTAGGTTTTGAAATTTCAGCAGGAGCCATGTTCCTTGCAACTGCGTTGATTATGCTCAGAGTTACTATGTATTGTAACAAAACACTACAAGGAAGTCCTCTAACCTACGTTCTGCAGGTGGAAAATTGAGGTTTAACTTCTATATATGTGTCTTTCACCGAACGCATACCTCTACTGAGTATGTTATCATAAACTGCGAACTAGTCCATATCAAAAGGTATATGATCATGTTTCATTTGGTTAGAGTGTGGCACCAATTATCTGTGCGCTGGAGGGTGCAAATACTAGTGAGTTGGAAGAGACGACATTTCCACGTAGAAGTCTGAAGTGGACATCCATATGGCAAATAGAGTGGCAATGCATCGTGGCTCTAGTTTCATTTCATATTCCAATCAAATCAAAGACAACAAGGCGACACCTCCAATATGTCATCCTTTTGAAATGAAACAATGTGAACATATAATACAAATAGAGGCCGCAACAGAAATAAAGATTTAAAATTAACATTATAAAATTCATGGGAAATGAATCAATTTTATCTTCTGAAGGATAATGATGTTGAAGAGGAAGAAAATAAGAACGTAGGAGAAGGAGAATCGATCTTCTAGGGAAAGACAAGACTAATGAATTGAAACTGGAAGAAGAGAGCATGCTGCCAGTGACAAAAGGGGGAGAATTCACTGCCAATAGATGAGGATAGAAGTTGAAAAGGCACCGCTTGAAGACATTTAAATTATTTAATGTCACAGATGAAAGGCAGGTTTCTTAGGTAGACTTTGGAGAGGGAAATGTCAGCCTGTGGGCAGAAGTAGAACTGTGTGAATGAATGAGGATAATTTTACTGTAAATTTGAGGAGCCATTGAAGGCCAAGTTGTAATAGTTTAGTTGCAAGTGTGTGCAGTTGTTTATTGAATTTGTAAATAAATAAAATCATGGTAGGCTTTGTTGTTATATGAATTGTGTTGACTCTTGTTGCGAATTCGTGAGTTGTGTGTTGGCAGAGGGGAGAGGTGTGGACTCTTGTGCGAATTTGTGAGTTGTGTGTTGGAGCTCTTGATTTTGATGTGGCATATTTTGATTGTGACATGTGGACACTTGAGAAGTTTTTAGAGGTGTCCTTCATGATACTTCTTCCCTTATCTCTCTTCTTGGAGTTCAAGTTTCTTTTGCATACACAAGTGGATCTATTTCTTCCCAACAAGAGAAATGTTATTTACCAATTTTAGATTCTCTTCAACATTTATCTTCAAGCATTCGTCATTGGCACAAGAGCTACTTCTTTGAGGGGGGATATATAGTCTCATTCTTTCCCTCTTAAGGGGGGTTATTGATTGTAAATTAATGATGGATGTAGTCCTTGGGGGTCTTATTGAGTTCTCCTTCCATCACTTGTACATGTTTGTTTACATGTTTTCTCTCTTTTGGAGAGGGGTTTTTTCCTACAAGTTTTTCTCCTTTACTCCATTTGTGAGAGATTTGTTTGTACATGGGTACCTCATCAGACCTTGTTGTTATGACCCATCTTTGCATATTTGTATTTATTTTTTCCTCCCTAAGTTGCACTTAAGCAGGGGTGTTGGTGTGCATGAGGTATATTACCTAACTATTTCCATATTAGGATTCACACTTGTATAGTTAAGTTTACTTAGGGCATTTAATATTTGTGTCTCATGTCATAGGATTAAGACACTTGTAATGGTCACATGTTGTCCTAGGCCTCGACCTTGCCTATATAAGCAAGGGTTGTCATTGTACATATGAGATCTAATGTATCTTGAAGATATTGTGAATCTTGTGTATCTTGTATCTTATATGCATCATTATCATTCTTTGGAAATATAACATTTGTATTGCTTCTCTCTTTTTGTGGAAGGTTGTTTCAGTTGCAAGTGATCATGGGCATCCTTGGGTCTGTTGTGTGACTCTTATAGAAACACATCATTTTCTCTGCCCACTAAATGACATACTATGAGATGGTGTAAAGCATTCTTTCAAAGACAAATGGGATGCCAAGGAACTAGAACATCTCACATTTATCAATTCATTTACATCAAAATTCCATCCAAGAGGTCATAATGGGGAAAAGGGCTTTGTTTATAGTATTGAGTATTTCTCTATGAAATATTGGACCTTAAATTATTTGAAAAACTCACGATGCTCTACAAAAGTAAGAAAATAATCATCCATAAAATGTTCATTGATAAGTTGTTGAGAGGTAGAGGGAAGGGAAATACTCTTAACCAAGTCAATCAATGATTTTAAAAGGAAACTAAATAGTTCCTACTCTATTTCGATGAGAGAAGTAATGCAAATAAGTTTAGATCTACACACTATTTAGTACAAAGAAATAATACAGAACATAAGATATACCCTAGGAAAACCCTTTCAAGAAGAACCTAACCTCTAGAGCACCCTCAATGCACTAATCTTAATAACATGATTACAATACACTTAGAGTATTAGTGCTCTTAGTAAGAGATAGTTGAGATCTTCAACTCTATGTCTAGAGTCAATTCGACGAGATAACATTGCTTTGAATTCACCATCATACAAATTTCATTCCAGTCCCTGTATATATAAGCCAAGGAGGTATTGGAAACCACAAGTGGTTTCCCAAAACCATGGGCTCAAATTGTGTGCCAAGTCTTATCCCAACTAGTCCAAGTTGGACCCATACACCCCTCCACATGTGTAATACCTCCAAACATATAAAGCAACTACTCTTACACATGTTTGACTCCTATGACCAAGGGGGTCATATGTAACTCCCAAGCAATCCATGTTGGACCAAACTCCCAAGTGATCCATATTGGACCACTTATTACACTGACAACTCTCTTAGACACAACTATCATTAGCCAATCAAAGATGTTCTTCAAAGTCCACTATGTAAACCCCTCCTATAATTTTCTTACATGATGTTACACATGTCATGGATTCTCTTACACATAGATTCTATTGCACGTATTACATGACATATACACTCTCTTACACATCATAATACAAATGCCAAGTGGTGTAGTGTGTCATCCTATGAATCTTGAGATTCCTCCCAAGTGTAGTACCCTTTTCCATGAGGCCCCAAATATTACAACACATTACAAATATTAAATGATTACAATGCTATGTGAATTTGAAAGATGTACAACACCTAATCTTGACATATTTGTGAGCCAAATGATACCCAAAAGGTTCAAAACAAGAACATATAATGAGGGACCAAGAGGAAAACCCTATCTAATGGAGCATAAAAGGCTAAATACATAGAGGTTCTATCACCAATAGAAAGGCAATCCAAAACATTAGAAAAAAGGGTTTGAACTACTTGTAGGAAAAAAAAGATCCCCAAATCCCAAGGCTTTGAGCATGGCCAAAATGAAGGCCCATTCAATATGATCACATGCTTTTTTGAAATCTATCTTAAGAAAATGAATGTGTTACCTTGATGCTTTTGCCCATTCCATCCATTCTAAATAGCAATTATGTTATCAAGAAATTACTAGATTTTAATAAAGTTAGTCTTCTTAGGCCACACACTAGAAGGTAGCAAGTGATGAATATGAATAAGTAAGGCCTTGGCAAGAATTTTGTAAGAAACATTTAGCAAGGCAATGGGACGCCAATTGGTGATAAGATTAGGATCCCTAGCTTTGGGAATATTCTTGATATTTTTGTGGTTGATAGTGGACCTTAGGAAATAGTTATGAATGGCTTCCATATAAACCCATAGCAAGTCAAGTCCTGTGAAATGCCAAGTGGCCTTGTAAAACTCACAAGGAAATAAATCAAGGCTAGGATCCTTATCATTTGTCATTTGAATAAGAGCATTATAGACCTCTGCTAAAGTGAGTTAAGAATCACATGCAAATATTTTTGTGGTGGAACAACATCCAAACTATCAAAACAAACAACATTGATCAGGTGTGTCTTCCTATGTTTGAAAGAGCAACTTACGATGCTCCTAAAAAATTGGGAGATCTTAGAGAATGTGGAAATCTACCCATGATGAGAAGTTCTAATCACTTTATTTTAGGACCAAGCTTGCTTGACATAGAGTTTTGGAAAAAACTTTAGTGGCTTTATCATCTGCCTTGATCCAAAATAAGAAAGCCCAAATTTGAGCTCCCTTAGATTAGTGGTGATCATTAATCTAGAGGTTTTGCATGAGCTAAGTTGCATAGATTTGCAATTGCATGTTAAAAGGGTTTTTTCACAATCTCACAAGTGACACAAGAATGTGAAATAGTAGTGGTGAATTATCCCACTCAACCTTAAAACTGATAGGATTATAGTTAAAAATAATGATCTCATGATGCACTTTTATCAATATACCATTAAGGTTGATGATATGAAACATGTATCACTAGGAGATCATAACACAATAAAAAAGTTTAAGCACCTTGTCTTTTCTAGCTCATATATTGGACCATGTATACCATAATTTTGACATGGCAAGCCACCATCAAAAATATGGATTTGATAACCCCAATGGTTTTTAAAATATAACCACACCTCTTGTCCTTCCATGCACCAATGCATTGGTAGCATGCCCATTTTTTCTTTGCAAGACTCCACTCTATTAAAGTCACTCTAAGAAATCTAATTGGAGAAGGCAAATTGTCATCTAGACAACACAACAATACCACTCTTTCTAGACCATCATTAGGGGCATACATATTGGTAGTGCTAATTAGGCATCCATCAATGTCAAGCATAACCCACATGACACAATGCTTGAGCTCTTCTCTAGAAGCAATAATGATAGAACTTAAACTTGGAGAAATTAATATGCACACATCACCACACTAGTCCTCACGGGAGGTGATAATTTGAACCCTACTACTAGCCCATATTCTTAACCGGTTGTTCTTCATGTATGCACTAAAATAAGGCACACATGCAAATCATCTCTGTTGGATGAAATGCCAATTCACTGTTGCAAACATGGAAAAAGTTGGTCTAGTGGTGGAGAATTGAATGGATTCCATTCCTCTCAAGGAAGCAACAAGCAAATAGTGGGTGGACGAGGATCTCTTATAATAGGCTAAGGATTTCTAGGAATATGAATGAATGTAATGTGGGAAGTGTTTTGCAAAAAGAAGCATTGTGTGTTGCGGGGGAATGTTAACTTGTTGGTTGATTCTTTGCAATGATTACAAATGAGTATTTTCTTGTTGGATGGCTTTGAGAAGAGTGGCATGTTCAAGAACAATGGCAAGAGGAACCAACAAAGCCTCTCCTAACTCTCTTGGGATCTCTTTTAATAAGTACGGCCTTAATGTGAGGCATATAATTTGTGATGAAATCAAATGTGGTCCTCGGAATCAAAGTAGCTGAGCTAATTTATTTTAATGATTGTTCAAGTTCTGGTAATTTTTCCTTGGTTGCTTTGTTGGTCAAATTAACAATTGAATAATTAATCATTTGATGTTTTGTTTTATTTGTTGTAAATTACTTTTGTTTATTTTAGATTTTCAATGTGTGAGAAATAAACCTATATTAATCGATGAATGCAATTAAATGAAATTGCATTTTTGGTATTTTTATTGTTTTAAATGAATTAAGTATTTTTGATTAATTAACCAAATAAATTGGATTGCTCCTCTTAAGTTTGATGTAATTAATTAAACAATAAAGTCACTAATTAATCATGTAAAACTAATTAATCAAGCTAAAATAAATTGGTGCATTTCCTTTCTTTCTAGATGCCCTGAATTTGGATAAGCTCTCTCATAGTAAGAAGAGTGTCTATGTCTAGGCCTTTCCAACCCAAGCATCTAGAGGGGACACCAGAACTAATACAATGTCTAATGATAACTTTCTGAACCTAATTTCCCTTAAGGGATCTGATAACCCATTTAGCACATAAGGAAAAACCTTGGTTGGGAATGGAAAGCAAGATAAGCCCTCCAAATTCTCAAGGAAGACAACAAAATCCTAGGCCACATGATCGAAACCATGGTGACCATCACTAGAAGCCCAGAAAAAATATTTGAGATTTTCAAATTTTAAATAAGAGGTCTTAGAAGAGACCCAACAAGAAGAGCAAATACACGAGTGATAGTCAAAATTTTAAAACAAATCTAAAACTTACCAACCAGAGAGATGGTCTTGATTATCCAATAATTGAGATTTTTCTCAATTATATCTATCACAACTTTCCATAGCTCAAAAGGAGAAGCCTAAAATGCAAAGGGAATGCCCAAGAAACAAAACACTTCTCGATGCCCAATCCATTTCTAATTGAAATTATCAAGCCAATTCAACTTGGGGAGGAAGGATTGTCTATAACACTAAGTCTTTTGTCATTGAATGCTAAAACTCAAGCCTTGGCAGAAAATGTCCAAGCACTAAGAGCTTGTTTAACATTACTTTCTTCCTTAATAAGGATAAGGAAGGAATCATCAACAAAATGACCATTGGCTAATTGTTGAGAAGAATTGAGAAGGGATATCCCCTTAACATAGAATTAGGAGATTGCATGAGCTAGGAGATAATCAAATCATTCAACAACAAGAACATATAGAGCTAGGGCAAGGGGGCATCCTTGATTAATGGGTCGATGAAGCCCAAAAGGTTTAGATTATTGACTTGAAATGGTGATGTAAGATGAATTATCAACAAACAATATTTGAATAGACTAGATGAATCAAGGCACAAATCGAAGTGCTTGGAGAACGGTGAGGATAAATGGCCATTCAATACGCTCATAGACCTTGGAAAAAATAATTTTGAGGAATATGGCTAGCTCTTGAGAGTGGTGCGCCCATTCCATCCCTTCCCACATAGCAATGATATTATCCAGGATAAATTTGGATTTAATGAAACCTATATGTTCAATCCGAACCAACAGAGGGAGCATGCATCAAAGCTTAAGGAACAAGGGCCTTAGTAATGATTTTGTAGGAGACATTCAACAGAGTGATCAATTGCCAATTATCGATTTCTTTAGGATCACCAGCTTTAGGTATGAATTTAATATTTTCTTTGTTAATTAACTATCCCAAAGAATTAGATTGCAAAGTTTCGAGATAAACTTTATGGAGGTCATCACTTATAGTGTCCCATAGAGATTTATAGAATTGACATGGAAATCCATCTAATACAAGGGCATTGTCATTAGAAATTGATATCACAGTCTCTCTTAAATCATCTTTAGTGAGAATTTGATCACAAAGAATGTGTTGAGAGTTGGAAACTTGCCAAGGGATCACTGCAAGGCATGGCTCTAAAGTAGCCATCCAAGCTAGAGTATGCTCCCAAGCATAAAAGCTACTCATAATGCTGGACAAAAGCCTGGAGAATATCAGGAAGCTCTTGCAAAATTTGTTCCCCTTTTCGAATCTATTTAATAGATTGGGACGTATGGTGGGCACACAAAGCATAAAATAATTTCTTTGAAACTTTGTCCCCAATCTTAAGCTAGTGAAGTTGAGATTTAATTTTCACTTCGCATGTTGTATGAGCATCTGTAACTTGATTTTAACGACATAGCTAAGCCACATGAAGCTAAGCAACATGATCAAATGGTTGTGCTTCGAAAGTGGTGGTGTCTTGGTGGAGGTTGAAGGTGGTGGCCTCGTTGAACTGGTGTCAGAAATGAGCCAATTGATGCCCATAAATGTGGAGAAAATAGGAAGTATGGGTGATGGAATTATTCCACCATGTTATACAACCATTCTTATGTATGGGACGTGGTTCCAAATTCCAGACACATTGTATATGGGGTGGCGTGGCTCTATGATTAAGAAGTGATGTGTTAAGGAAGAATTGTGTCTTTATAGCCTTGGGTTTAGAAACTTACCACTCAATATGAAAATGTATTGGGAAGTGGTCGGAAAGGACAACGATTCACAAAGTCTCCACCGACAAGGAATAACAACTAGCAAAAGAAATGAATGATTGAGCTGACATCCTGGCATGATCAAGATGCTTTAATACCTTGTTAAGGATATCTCTTAAATTTCTCTAGGTGTACCATGTCATAAGATCTTGGTGGTGACCAACATTGGGATAAAAAAACCCTAATGTATTATGCATGAAAAACCAAGTCTCATATTCGCCAATTGTATAGCGTATAGGCAAGGCCCCACTATATCATAAGAAAATTCAATCGTATTAAAATCCTCACATAGAACCTAAGTGGTAGTTAGCATTGAATTATCTATCCATCTCTAGAGGGAAGATTTCTCCAAAACATCATTTGAAGCATACACATTAATAACTCCAAAGGAATGATTATTAATGTTGAAAAGAGTCCATAATGCACGGTTGGTGCGGTCACATCCCTAATCAACCAAGTGTTGGTGCCAACTTAGGAGAAAGAAAGGTGAAAACACCACCCCGACCAACTCTGTGGTTGCTACAAATAAAATGGCTAACATGCCAAATAACATGGCAAGCTGCAGAAAGCAAAAAACTAGAGACTTTAACCTCTTGTAAACAGAGAATGTTTAAACCTAGATACTGAAGCTAAGCATCATAATGGAGTATTTATGTGGGAGGTATTTTAGACATTTTAGGAAATACAATTCATAAATGAGTGTCAAGAGCCATCTCATCATTATCTAGCTCATCTAGAGCAAAATAACTATTTTGTAACATGGCTTCATTAGTGTCGAAGCTTCCAATCTAAAAGTTGAGTTGGACTAGTTATCATTTCTTTGGCACAAATTCTTCTTCTTCCAAGAGCCCTAGTAGGCTACGAGACCTCCTCTATCTAGTAGGAGGGGAAGCATGCCAGGTATTGACGACTAGCTATCGAGCCAATGTAGAAGCCACTAGCGGGGTTCATGAAACTTTCACCTCACCAGAAGTCTCCCTGGGAGAGGAGACCATAGATTTGGTTATGTATGGAGGTTTTGAAAAATTCTTTGAAGCATGACTCCCAAAATCAGAAGGTTTGGGAGGAGGCTTGGAATTTCTAGAATTCTTGGCTTTGTGATTAAAACAATTGTAGACTAGCCTTTCTCTTCCTTTATAGGAGGTGGTGGCCCAGAAGGGGGTTGTGTAGAAGGATTTGTTTGCAAGGATGGCAAAGGGCAATCCCAAATATTGTGCTCTGAAGTTTGACATTGATAGAAAGTATTTGAAAAGTTGATATATTGCACACATTACTTGTACATAGTTTGACCAACTTGATAGCAACCAAGTAGTGAGTATTTTGATATTCAATTGCCTAGAGAAAGATTGGTGAAACAACAAGAGTACAACCAAGATGAAAAGAATTGAAGAAAAGAAATCCAAATAAGCAAGATCAAAAGATAAATCAAGAGGAAGGGCAAACCCTAAACCACAAAAAGACAAATCAAAAACACCTTTTACTCCTGCAAAAATGGTCATAAACACATGACTAAGCTTCCTATGTTTGGTAAGGATACTAAGGATGCAAGTGAGCATCTATTTATCTATTTGTCTCCAAATCAACTTGGTAAATTCCCAACCCTTATGCTTGATTTTTTTTTCTCCTATGACGAGCTTGGCAATCTCTAAAAATCGATGGATTTTTCTTAGTGTTGGTAGAGACAAGTTATAGGCATGCTTAGAGGCCACGATTTGCCTATGACTCATTTCTGTGATGTGTGTGATTTTTAAGGCCACTACATATAATTTTGGAGGAATTTTTATGTACAATATTGATTGATTTGTTCTTTTATGAGTATTTGAAGTCTTACTTCTCTGAACTAGCTACTTTTAACAATAATAGTTTTGGTTGTGGCAGTTTGTGGCACTGACCATAGTTTATAAAGTTGACAACAAGGTTGAAGGAAATAAAATCAAAGTGGGTTGAAGCCTATGCATTTTATAAATAGATTTTTATAATTTTATTATATTGAACATGGCTTTAACATAGTTACCATGATTGGTTGGACTTGGACAAAGCTCAATTTGGAATGAAATTTTTGGCAATTGACTCGATTTTTTAGCTAAAGATAACTAAGGTTAGGGGACTTAGACCTTCAAAAAGTTGGCAAGTTGGCAACACCCATGTGGTATTGTACTCCCCACATTGAGTCAAAGTAAGAACACGAAACCTCTAATCCATAATATATATCAAATTCATCTATGGGTTTAAATTCTACATCTTTCTTTTCATATATAACAAGTATATTGAGTGAATGGTCATCCAAATGTGTTTCTTCTTAAATCACTATCAACAATGATCACTTCTACACCATACATCAAGAGAAAGTTACCCCCCTAAATTGGAAGTAGAGACTTTATGTCATTCTCACTATTTGCTCAACTTTAAATCAAAATGTTGTCACACGTGTCTTTTACCTTTTTATATTGCTTGCTTGCTTGGTGAGAGAAACTATGGATCTAAGGTGATTGAATGATTAGACTTGGAATAAATTTTATTTCTCACTACTCTTAGATCCCTTAGGCAGATGCAACATTTTGGAAAGAAATTCCATTCCTCTTAGTGCTTGCTTGTTTGGTGAGAGAAACTATGGATTTGAGGTGATTGAATGATTAGACTTGGAATAAATTTTATTTCCCACTACTCTCAAATCCCTTAGGAAGATGTAACAATTTGGAAAGAAATTCCATTCCTCTTTTTTTTTCACTTGTTTCTAGATAACAAGGATCAACCAGAAAGCAAAATCTAAAAAAGAGTAATTCAATGGTATCTTTCCCAACCTTTATTTCTAAATTGATTTGAATACTTTCAGGAATCAATAGAGACTCACATATAAACCTCTCAAAACACATCCCTTCATCTCATGCATGTTAAGTGTCTACATGCCATATAGAGAGAAAATAGAGGAGGCAAAACATCATTTCTATCAAGATATTTGTTCCTTTCACAATTCCTCAAGTTCTACTTCTTATAGTTCTTGGAGTAATTGATGTGAATCGGTACACCCATTCATCATAAACCATAAAAAGGAAATGCCCTACTAAAAGAAAGTGTTAGGAACTTTCAAGGATTGAAGAAAAGTTAAAATATAAATATACTCTTTCCCTCTAATCTTCTACTTAAAATTCACCCAAACTCTAAAGATAAAATCTATGCCTCACATCCCCCTCTGCAATAAACTAACCCACGATAGAACTCCATCTCAACATTCATTGAGAAGATAGTCAACTGACTCAAGATTCATCTTTCCTAATCTGACACTATATCAAATACTATCATAAAGGAGAAAGATTTCAATAGAGAAAAGCACGTGTGGCTAGAATATTCACACTAAATTAGGAGAGAAGGGAATCAAATGAATCATTCCACCCTTGCCTCAACTCTCATCACTTACAAGCCTCTCCTATAAATCAACACCAAAAATTTGACAATTATGTCTTTATATTAACATAAGAGGTCTTAAAGAAGCTTTTACTGATATAAGGGGATCCAAATATTAATATTAAAATACATACTTATATTTCAAGCTCTAATTACAAACACAATAACTACAAAACTCATTTCTTAATAATCTCAACATCTTCATAAAAAATGAATGGAGGGTAGCAAGGGAGAATAGCTCTTTGGCCTTAGTAGACAACTCCAAATCCAACCTTCATCATTTCGATATTCTTTTGCCTTAAGGTATGAACAAATTGATATTGTTTTTTGAATGTCCAATCTATAGAGTGCAAACTTGATTTTTAGTTTCGTAAAAGGTTTTGCTTTAGTTTGAATAGAAATATGATAACTATTTATTAAATGGAGGATTTTTTTTCACTTGAAGAAAATGATCAATGATGCACCGGCTACCCCCATATACTTTTTTGGTTTCATTTGGATTGTTGTATTGTGTATTATAGCTCTATATTCTCATGTGTTGTTTTATTAATTATAATAAGATTCTTAATAATTTTAAGAAAGATTTATGTTATTATGGTATAGTTATGCAGGATAAAGAGCCTGGGACAGTTACTCAACTTTAAGGTGATTAGAGGAAGAATGCCTAATTTCTTAATGGGTATACAAAAATTTGATTCATTATCTAAGTTATGAAATTTATTATAACTTTCTTTTCACTAGCTGGTAAGCTTTCCTTGTGGGTTTTCAGGCTCAAGAATTCGCCATGAAATTGTTGGGTATTAATTGCAAAATTGTTAAGACTTTTTAGTTGTAATTTTGTGTATGGTGAGAATATATCAACTTTATATTTCAACACTATAAATGCTTCAAAGTTTTTAAACTTGAAGTGGGACCACCTTTCCTTATAATTTTGATAGTTTTTTTCCTTGGGTTCTCTTAAGTTGGAATATTCTTGTCTTTCATATTTATTCCCATTAGGTTGTTTTCGCTTCAATTGACACATTTGAATAAGGTATCTTTTTACTAAGATCAAAATTTTTAGGTAAACTTTGAGATTTGAATGTTTATTTACATACACATTTGTATCTTTCATCACTTTTTACACTACCAAATAGAGTCTCCCAACTTAGTCCATTCATGTGTCCTCACATGATGTCGAGTCCATTATGTGTCCTCATGTGTCTGCAAACCACATCCATATGCCCATGTTATTTTTGATTTAAATAGCAACTTATTTAAATGAAATCAAATAATTTTATTCGGTTCTCATGAATTAAATGAAATTTTCTTAAAATATTTCAATGCACTTGTCTAAGATTGTTTGCATGGTAAATAAATCTTGTTTGAATAAAATATACATTAGTGTGACCTAATTAGTTGGTAGGCAAAGCCAAAAAATTTAGTTTCCAACCAAAAAATTCAGTTTGGGATAGGGGAGAGGACCCAGTGGTTGAGCACCCTAACTTCACGCCTCTCAAAATCATACGTGGCAATTTAGAATCACTCCAAATTTTTTATAGCAACTTATTTGGCAAGGCCCCTTCTTATAACTAAGGTTTCAGGGCCACATCATCAAATATGATGCCACATCAACACACTTTTTGTTGAGGTGTCAAATAGTTCCCAAAACAAAGGTGAACCGATAGGTGTGCATTAAGTCATGTTTTGTTGGTGAGCTAATATGGCATCACATGATTGATTACTTTTTAAATCTAATGAGCACATTTTGTTCAATTATAAGTACTTATAGTAATACTAACAACCTTAAAGTCACAACTACTAATGCTAAACTTTCAAAAATATTAGACCTTAAATACACAAATACTATCACACCTATTGGAACATGCTAAACAATTGGGTCCTCTCCTCTAGGTCGCCTCAAGCTAGTAAAAAAATGTTTCACTTTATTAAACAAACCATTCTTCTTACTTCAACAAAAATACGACCATCTTCCCCTTTCGGCAGACCCTAATTTATCTAGAAGTAACTACTGAAAGCTTTCGTTCAACTTCCATAAGCTCTCTTATCTCTCTTTTTTGACAGGTATTTCACAGGAAGCCTTACATAGCAATCATGTATCTGATGGCTTACATCAACGAAAATGGCGAAAAAGTTTACACCTTGAAGGTAATTGTTTTTTTTCTTTATAAATGTCATTTCTGAACTTATCAATTTAAGTTGTATTCCCATTTACAGTTCTCTCCAAAAAAACATATATTTTTTCTGCGTTTCTAGTTATACAGTATATGCTGTTAGCATTGTTCTTGTAATGGGCTTTGGAGGGACTGAAAATGCTCGTGGGTTGTGTGGATATGCATTATACAAACATGAACATATATCTCATGATTTAAGGTAAGTATCAATATTGGGTCTTAACTGGATACTAACTTTTTAAAGTTTAGCAATTCTGTTTGCGGCGTCCCTTGAAAAACCCTAACAGTGAAGCTTAACCCCCGCTGGAGGCCTTCCCTTCCATTGTTACCAAAAAGCTCTTTAATCATTATCGTTCCAATCAATTCAGATATTTGGACCGACCACGAGAAGACTGCAATCATGACATGACTAATGTTACATGTACGGTACAGTTTAGAAAAGAGATCTGAGCGATCGATCTCTTGGCTCGCTCAGTGGGGTTGGGATGATGCTGAAGAGTATGGTGTATTTCTAATTTATCTTTAAGGATGTTTTACCTTTCAGTATTATTGTACATTAGTCCTTTCTAATCGCAACAGATCACAAAGCTTATAGATCTTCAACTCCCTTCTTACTCTATGGCCAACTCTGCATCTAGTTTATATACCAGGGTCTAGATTATATGGGGAAGTTTGAAAAAGTAATTCACAAGGAGGTTTTTCTAGAAAATGGGAAAAGGGACTTATAGTATTAAATAAGAATTCAAAACATTTGATGCCATGGTTGAACATTTTTAAAAATATAGATAGATTAAATATCATAATATAATTTTCATTTCATTATTTCACCATTTTCACACAATACAAAAAAAATTGGCTATCGTGTGGTATTACAAAGCATAAATTGATTCAAACAAGAAAACTGGACTTTAGAGGTTGCATTTTTCATATTTTACCTCAAGATGCTTGCAAGCCTCTTTTCATATTATGCTATTTGTGTAAGAGTCACCAATGGACTCAAGCTCCCATGATCACTTGCAAAACCAGAGATTAACCTTCCACAAGAGAGTAGCAAGAGGATGAATTGCTTGATTGTGGTGCAAAATGGAATTATGATGTTATAATATGATATATTGATACCATGATACAAAATGTACACGAGGGACTATCATGTCCCCATTTCCGGAGTGATCACATGTGGAGTTGATGATTAGCCTATTCACCATTCCCATAGGCTAATAATGATGGTAAGGGAATGATTTTGGTTTTGGCTAAGTATTATTGGTGTTATTTTCTATATAGCCAAAAATATTGTGTTTTCTATCCAAGGGTGAAAAATATAAATGTTGGAGGTTAGAAAAGGAGATGGAAAATGCCAATCTTTAATTGCATTTTCAAAATATATTTTTATCTATATTTTCCAACGCCACTTGGAGGATTGACGCCACCTTTGGAGGAAGGAATAAAATAATAAAATATTGTTTTGATTATTGGATCATGTGCCAACGTCCTTGGAGAAGGATTCTAAAAATAATAAAATATTGTTTCCATTGGATCAAGAGCCCAACGCCGAGGAGGATGAGGAATAAAATAGTGAATTTCAATGCCCAAGGAGCCGGCACCCAAGAAGGAGAAACATTTACAATTAATAAAATATTATTTTTGCCATGGGTCGCTGTACAAGGAGGAGAAGAAACAATATTTTAAATAATATTTTATATTATTTATTGATCCAAGATGCCCGCCGCTCAAGGAGAGGAAAATACAATGAAAATGTTTTATTCTCCAAGGAAGAAGATCGACGCCTATGTGGAAGAGGAAAAGAAATGAATAAAAAAATAGTTTTTTTAATAAAAATATTGGTGGTTGATCATTGCATTTCATTTAAATTTGTCTTCTGGCAATTACAATTTCATTGGTGGATTTCAAACATTGGCAAAATGGAGCAAATTGGGACGCCTAGGCGAAGAGAAGGATAAATAGGCTTGCTTGCCTTCAATTTGCAACTATTGATCACTTGGTAAGTTTCCATATTCATGTGTTTTGGCTGGAAATTGCATTTTTCGGTTTGTCAAGGAGATGATCCCTTGATATTTGGTGGTATGGTGATGATCCCATCCACATTGTGAGGTGTTATCATATGGATGTTATCATGGATGTTCATTTGCAGGTTTTCATTGAGGAGTTGAAGGGCATTTGGTTTGCATTTGAAGACATTTTCATTCAGTGATCCCTTTGTTCATTGTTGAAGACTCTCAAGGTAGTCAATTTGCATAAAAGGGCAGTTATAGTGTGTTTTTGCTATCATATCATATTCTGATTTTGCAAACAGCAGGCTGGTAATTTCATTTTAGAGCTAAAGGACAACATCATTTGAGATATTTCAAGAGTTTGAAGCTTTTGGGACATCATATACCCTAATCGCTACATCCATAGGGTCAATCACTAGTCATTTGGGCTCTTTTTTTGGCATGTTTGAGACATACTTTGTAAATGTGGGCAATTATAAGCAGGTACAACAGTCATATTGGTTGGGACAGCAGTCATTTGAGAAGGCACAACAGGGTTTGAAGGTCATCCACAAGCATACATTCACTCTACATTGGAATGGCCATCATCGTACATCATTGGTCTATTGTTTCTTGCTCATATTTATTCCCAATTCGCATTGTATGATGACTGATCCAAAAATCAGTCAAGACTGATATAACAATCCAACACTTTGCCATTTGTAATCAGCTCATTGAAATCAATAAAGAGTATTGGTGATTCCGAATTGCAAGAAATCTAAATCAGAAAATTAGAACAACGAAGGGAAAATTTAGAAAAATTTCAGTTAGAGTTAGTAGGGTATTTTACAATGGTATCAGAGCTTGGATCCTGCTAGCCTATGGGTTATGAGCTACTACATTGATCCATTGCCACATTATTATCATAGAAGAATAGGTACAATGGGAGACAGGAGGCAAGGTAATCTGTAGTGTAATGATGTTGAGAACATGTTAAGAGAAATGATTGATAATCAACGCTAGATGACAGAACAACAGTGTAATACAAATGAGAATATTGCACGGATGTTTCAGGCTTTGATGAATAATGGGAACAACAATCAAGCTAATTAGGGTAATCAAGATAATACAGGTGTTGGTAGTGTAGCATGATCATCTTGTGCAAGGAGGACACACACACCTACAGTTGATAGGCCTATGCAGCCTATTTTTCTTCCTAGAGAAGAGGAGGTAGTTGAGGAGCCACATGTTGAGGAAGAGGAGTCACCGTTTGGTGAGGAAGTGATATCTTTGGTTGATGAGTATGATTCACTTCCTGAGCATGTAAGGAATCAGATCAGCTTCAACAACTACATGAGCCAGAAACGGGAACGGCAAAAAGGTAGAGTTGAACGACCAAGATCAAGAAGAGCACAACCTACTCAGCTGAAGGAGTATAAGGATGCATTGAATGAGATTCCTCTCCCCAGTTTTGATGGCATTGACAAACTAAGTGCTAGAGCATGGGTGAACAAATTGGATACTTTTCTTACACTCAAGCCCACGAGTGAGGAAAAGGCTATACACTTTGTTACTATGCATTTGGAGGGATTGATGTATGATTGGTGGCACCATGGACTTGTTTCACAACATCATAACATGATCACTTCATATGATGAGTTTGTTAATAAACTCATTACTAGATTTGACCGTAAGGATGTTGAGGTCTACTATCGTGAGCTTGCACAATTGAGACAGACTAGTAGAGTGGACGCATATGTCAATGAGTTTTAAAACATTGCGGTAATGGTTCCTGACATGACTGATAGGAGGATCACTATGTTGTTTGTTGAGGGATTGAATGACAGGATCAAGGGTTTGGTCAAAGTTCATAAACCAGCTACACTTGAGGAGGCCATTGAGCTTGCACTTGATTTGGATACCACTCCTACATTCACATCTCAAAAGAAAAGCTTCTTTAAGGGCTCAAGTTCAAATCAAGAAAAACCATTTCAGCCTAAGTCTAATCCTTCTTCCATGGAGAGAGATGAATTGAGAAGGAAGAAGCTTATGCTTTTCTTGCAAGCAACCATGGGAACCAAGACATAGATGCCTTGGGAAAGGCAGGCACATCTTATAGAGGTGATTTCAGATGATGAGAATGATACACATGATGATACAGGTTCAAATCATGATGGAGTAGCTTACATTGGAGCTTGATATAGGTGGTATAGGTTCAGTCACTATTGCTTCCCTTTCCAGTGTTCCTAGATATCATGCCTTTCATGTGAAAGGAATCACAAAGGGGCAGCGAGTTACTTGTTTGGTGGATAGTGGAGCCACGCATAATTTCATTGATGAGGGTTTAGTCATGAGACGTGGTTTATAGGCTGAAGACTTTGTAGGTTTCACAGTTGTTGTAACATCCCGTCACGCAACCCTGAAGGGTAAGAGCCAAAAGAGGGCAAGAAATTTTTTTGACATAAATAAATAGCATACACATAATACGGTTGTCGACTTGATAGATCGGCAATATTCATGGCCAAGTATGGCCGAATGTACAACCCAAAGGATAGGACTAAATCACCCTCGCAAACATTTTTAAAACTACATTTATTTTAAACACCAAATTCAAATGTTCCTAACACCCATTTCCACTTTTAAGCATAGAGCGATAATGATCATCATAGAACAAGTGGGTCCAATACTAACACCGGAAAACCGTAAGCCAAGTATAAAACATCTCATTTCTTCTCATTAATATAATTTACATCATCCCTTTCCAGAGAGTACAAATTACATAAAAGAATATACATAAGTACAATGGCATAGCCATGGACAAGATACAATAACTGATAAAAATAAATGCAAGAGATAAAACATCTCCAACTGGTGCTCCAATAACCTGTACACCGGTCCCCAATGGCAGTGGCAACGCCTCCCAACCATGTGGACTCAAAAGAGACCACCCCACCGTGCTTGGAGGTAATCACAAGGCCCAAACAGAAGAATAAAGGCAAAGAATACAATGGCCAACACTCACATCAGTCACGGAGTAGACACGACACACAAAGCACAGTGCAAACACGGTAAACAACCCCACAAGCACAGTGACCCGAGGGGACTCTAACCACTCCTCGGATACTACTCAAGGTACCGCACTGGAGACTAGGCATTAAGAAATCAAGGACATATCAAGCTAAGTAAAGCACACATCCAAAAGTCTCAATATGAGCACACACAAGTCAAGGGATAGCCTAGAGAATAAGTATGATGAAGCCAACAAACCGACTGTTTACCAGAGACAATGTGAAAAATAGCCAACTACAGCACAGATAATGGGCATCCATTAAAGCATATCAACAGTGAAATTAGAGCCCAACGAAATAGCTGCCGGAACGAAAATGTAGAACATTGGCAAGCAAGCACAAATTGACAAATTGTCTCAAGAGTAGTCCACTCATGCAAAACAACAACATGATGCATACACCACACGTGGACTATATGATAAATTGCCTCAAAGAATGAGATCTCATAACAGTTAAAATAGTAACACATACCACTGAAGTTGACAAGTATAAGCAATTGTAGTGTACAAGAATCAGGCTTCACAACATTAACCGGAAGCTCCCAGCTAGCTGGGACAGCAAACGGGCAGGAGAACAGCAGGGTAGCGTGCCTCAAAACATATATTGTTTCAAAGACAATATGCCGGTTTGGTAAGCATAACAAGGCACTCAAACAATAGACAAAATGTTCCCAATTCGATGATCTTTCACAACATAAAATGATTGCTATTTGAATACACAGACAGATTTGTTTTAAGACTTCAAAATCTTTCAAGATGCTCAAACATGGCCTTCGAACTGTTGGCAAGGAACAGAGGCCAGTGCGGACTGCTCTGGCAGCCACGCATGCATAAAATAGGCGTGAGAAAAGCCTCAAATTGTTTGTCAAAATGCCTCAAGAAAATGTGGTCTCATGGAATGTAATGATGACAGGATAAAGCATACAATGGATTTGTTGAGAATTTTTTAAAACTTTCAAGCTAATGCAATTGGAGGTGTGAAGCCAAATTCCTAGGCCTTTGCCAGCATCAAATGTTCCCAGAGGAATGCCATTGGAAATGTCATCGTGGTAGACGTAGGCTGTATAATACTACACATTTTCCCCACTCCAATCCACAGTCATAAAATAGCATTGCCATCCACTACTCATCTCAATCTCACAACATTATGTAGAGAAGGCTAGTTGAAGGAGGCACTGCCCATTCTGTTTACACACGCAACCCCCCCGAAGACTCCTCTATGTATCTTCAATTATTGCAGACCTGCAATTTAAGTCTGCAGGAAGGGAGCTTGGTAACAGGGTATGGACATTTAGCAAAGTTTAACGGAAGGGAGATTTTTGTCGGATGTTATAGTTGCAAGCGCCCAGGTACACATGTATGCGAAATGTGCAAGCAGAGACAAGGCTCGCGAACTGTTGGACCGAATGCCTCAAGGCGATGTCATCTCATGGGATGCACTGATTGCAGGATACGCACAAAATGGATTTGTTAAAAAGGCTTTAGAAACTTTTATGCAAATGCCACTGGCTGGCGTAAAGCCAATTTCCTCAACCTTTGCTAGCATTCTCGCTGCCTACGCCAAGATGGCACTTTAGGAATAGGGCATTGGCATCCATCTAAGCATAATGAAGGGGATATTTTTTTTGTTAGACGCTGCAGTTGGAAATGCTGCGGCAGACAAGTATGCAAAATGGGGAGGCAAAGACAAGGCACGTAACTATTTGGTTAAATACCCTTGTGGCCTGCTCTGGCAGCCACTCGATGAATGAGGAAACATGGATCATTGTTGAACTTGACATGATACGTGGTCTCATGGCAGTTTAAACTTGCAGATCTACAAGGAAAGATTTATTGTTTTGACTTCGAAACTCTCATGGAAGCAATGTCAATGCCATAGATCCCACAATGGGGAATTCAAAATAGAGTAAAGACTTCCATCAATTCATGAAACAAAAAAGATAAATGCAACACATAAAGACCATATGCAAAACTGCCTTGGACACCGTGGAATGGCAAAGAGGGAGTAGACTTACCTGGAGATTAAAAGAAAATGCAGAGGATAGAGTGTTATTAGATGCCCTTCTCCTCTCTCGTCTCCAGAAAACCCTAGCTTCCCTTCTTTTTCCCCAATTCTTTAGCTTGGCATTCGTGTGTGTGTGGTCATCAAAAAAATGATGAGTCAAAACCACATAAATCTCCCTTTTTACTTTCTTACTTAGTATTTTATTTTTATTTTACTCCCAAGGACAACGAGGAATGACATGAATGTCTTAGAATATCGTTTAAAAGACCAATTCAAAAATGACCAAAACTTCGAATAAAATTACTAAAAATATCAAGCTCCCTTAATACACATAAAATACCAATTAGCACAAATACTTAAAATGCCAATAATCTATTTTACTCAATAGAGTTTTCAAACTGATTTATATAAAATCACATAAAACCCTATTCACAAAACCACGCAAATACCATCATTTAAATCACTGATATGACATACCAAAATAAACCACATAATAAATTAATGCGAAGCCACAATAAAATACCGACAACCCATAACGGGATACCTTGACAAACAATACTGGCAAACCACATTAGACCAGAAGGCAATCTGGATGTTACCGTTAGGTAACCGGAGGGTAAACACATATCACGGAAACACTGCACTAATAGGGTACAGTGGGTTAGGCTAGGGAATGTTTGGCCTGTGACTATCTCCAGTAACCACCATCGGGGAATAAGAGTACACTCAGGCCTGTGAATCCAGGCGGAGTCGATACCCAGTACCTGCATCACTTCAATCACACGTCAAAGCACATGTGCATATAACATACATCATCGTCAAAGCAACAATAAGAATCAGGAAGAGGGTCATGACATCGTAAGCCTCTCGGATACGAGTGTTACGACATCATCCTTTTCTTGTCCATAATCATACATAAGCAATGATAACAGTATATAAACATATAAGCATGTAAATCTAGCATAATAACTAATCATGTCAACATCATAATAGTATCGGAATCCACCAAGGAAAAGCAACAACTAAAATGCGAACACGGGGTTGTTATAGTTGCAGTTGCAGATGGTTTTACCATGAGTTGTCAGAAGAAGGTATCTCAGCTTAGCATTCAGATGGGTGATTACACATTGACAGATGATTTTTACATGGTTGGTCTTGGACAAATAGATATTGTTTTGGGAGTCCAGTGGCTTCAGTCTCTTGGCCGCTACATTCAGGACTTTCAAAAGATGGAGCTTGAGTTTATACATGATGGGAGGAAGGTTGTATTGAGGGCACTTTCAGATGGAGGGCCTAGAGTTGTTTCAGCTAGGCGTATGGAGACTTTGTTCGTCATGATGACATTGCATGGGCGGCCCAAGTTTCTATATCTTCCAAATCTTCTTCCAATGGTGAGTATCATGTAGATATCCAATTTGTATTGGATAAGCATAGTCTAGTGTTTGGTGACATTCCTCCAGGTAGACCACTAGATCGTGGTTTTGAGCATGTGATTGAGTTAGAGGATGGGACCAAGCACATCAACATTCCACCATATCGTCATCTTCGACACTTCAAGATTGAGATTGAGAATACTATCAGAGAGTTGATTGATATGGGACAGATTCAACCTTCATCTAGTCCATTTGCTTCTTCGGTGGTGTTGGTAAAGAAGAAGGATGGTACTATGCGGATGTGTATTGACTATAGAGCACCGAATAAGAAGACAATCAAAAATAGGTACCCCATACCCAGGATCGATGAGCTACTTGATGAGCTACATGGGGCCGTGTATTTTTATAAGATTGATCTTCGTTCAGGCTTTTATCAAATTCGTGTCCGCGAGGAGGATATTCCTAAGACAACATTCAGATGCCACTATGGACACTATGAGTTTCTTGTCATGCCCTTTGGTCTTACTAATGCGCCTGCTACATTTTAGTCTTGCATGAACCATGTGTTCAATAATTAGTTGCGTTAGTTCTTGTTGGTTTTCTTTGATGATATTTTGATATATAGTAAGACATGGGAGGAGCATCTTTGACATCTTGATGAGGTACTTGGTGTTATAGAGGCACAGTCATTGTATGCTAAGGCTTCCAAATGCGAGTTTGGGTTGGAGTAGATTCTCTATTTGGGGCATGTGATTAGTGCCAATGGAGTTAGAGTTCATGAGGAGAAGATCAAAGCTATACAAGATTGGCCTACTCCAAGGAACATTTCAAAGTTGAGAGGTTTCTTGGGTCTTTGCAGCTACTACAGGAGGTTTGTTAGAGGCTTATCATAGTTGGCGGCACCATTGACAAATCTCACTAAGAAAGGGGCATTCCTTTGGTCTATTGAGGCACAGGCAACTTTTGATCGGCTCAAGGAGGTGATGAGTACTACTCCAGTGTTAGCACTACTAGATTTTACATAGTCCTTTGTTCTTGAGTGTGATACACAGGTGAAGGTATTGGGGCTGTTTTGATGTAGAATAGGCATCCCATTGCATTTGAGAGCAGGAAATTGAAGGATGTGGAGTGCCTATATTCCACCTATGACAAGGAGATGCTTGCCATTATGCATACTTTGGCAAAGTTTCGTTAGTACTTGGTAGGTGCGAAGTTTGTGGTTAGGACCGACCACAATAGCTTGAAATACTTCTTGGAGCAAAAGGATTTGAATGAGAGACAACAAAAATGGGTCTCTAAGATACAGGCATATGATTTTGACATCCAGTTTGTGAAGGGAAAGAAGAATGTTGTAGCGGATGCACTTTCCAGGAGGTCTGCCATTTGCTCTTTGAGTGAGATTTCAGCCGATTGGAAATCTCAACTTTTAGTTGAGTATTCCAAATGTACTTTTGCATGCGAGATCATGGATGGATTGATTCAGGATGATAGGTATAAGGTTGTTGATGATGTGATATATTATAAGGACAAGATTTTCTTGGTACCTGAATTAAAGCTTAAGCAACATATATTGAGAGCCATTCATGACACACCTCTAGCAGGGCATCCAGGTTTCTTCAAAACCTATAGGCAGATTAGAGAGAGATTCTCATGGAAGGGTCTCAAGGATGATGTATTGCAGCATGTTAGAGAGTGTTTGACTTGTCAGCAGAACAAGTCTGAGCATACTTTTCCCGCAGGTTTACTTCAGCCATTGCCTATTACTGAGCAGAAGTGGGAGAGTATCTCTATGGATTTCATTACAGGTCTTGCGAAGGTACATGGTAAGGATTGCATATATGTGGTTGTTGACAGGTTAACCAAATATGTACACTTCTATGCTATTGCAACAAACTATTCAGCATTGCGAGTTGTAGATTGTTCTTTCGTGAGGTGTTTCGTTTGCATGGCCTTCCAAAGACCATTGTCAGTGATCGGGATAGTAGATTCATCAGTATGTTTTGTCGTGAGCTATTCCAACTAGCTGGTATTGAGTTGACACTGAGCACTAGTTATCACCCTCAGACGGATGGATAGACGTAGATAGTGAATAAGTGGATTGAGGGATATCTTCGCAATTATGTTGCGGGGCATTAGTGTGCTTGGATTAGGTGGTTGTATCTTGGTGAGTATTGCTATAATACCACCTATCACATGTCGATTGACATGTCTCCATTCATGGCTTTGTATGGATATGATGCACTTTCTTTTGTGGACTTGGCTTTTGATGATAGTAGAGCTCCTCGAGCTAAGGAGTTGATGCAGGATACACAGGGCATCCTTAAGATACTTAAAGATAATATTTAGTAGGCACATAATCAACAGAAGATATATGCGGATAGACATCGCATTGAGAGGACATTTGATGTGGATGACTTGGCATTTTTGCGCCTTCAGCCATATAGACAGAGTACTTTGAAGAAGAGTGTTGCAAAAAAACTCAAGCCAAGATTTTATGGTCCCTACAGGATTGTGAGGAGAGTTGGCGAGGTTGCATATGAGCTTGATTTGCCAGCAGGGAGCTGTATTCATACTGTGTCTCATGTGTTATGCCTCGAAAAGGCATTGGGACAACATGTGGTTTCTTCTCCAGATCTTCCACCTCTTGATGAAGAGGGCATGTTGATTTTAGAGCCTGACAACATTGTGGACATGAGGGAGCACAAGTTGTGTAGCCGAGTCATTAGAGAGTATTTGGTGAGATGGAGGGGCTTGCCATTGGAGGATGCTACATGGGAAGGAGAGCAAATTTTGGAGCATCCTAATTTTCGATTGCTTGAGGACAAGCAATCCTAGGAAGGGAGGACTATCATGTCCCCATTTTCGGAGTGATCACATGTGGAGTTGATGATTAGCCTATTCACCATTCTCGTAGGCTAATAATGATGGTAAGGGAATGATTTTGGTTTTGGCTAAGTATTATTGGTGTTATTTTCTATATAGCCAAAAATATCGTGTTTTCTATCCAAGGGTGAAAAATATAAATGTTGGAGGTTAGAAAAGGAGAAGATGGAAAATGCCAATCTTTAACTGCATTTTCAAAATATATTTTTATTTATATTTTCCAACGCCACTTGGAGGATTGGCTCCACCTTTGGAGGAAGGAATAAAATAATAAAATATTGTGTTGATTATTGGATCATGTGCCAATGTCCTTGGAGAAGGATTCTAAAAATAATAAAATATTGTTTCCATTGGATCAAGCGCTCAACGCCAAGGAGGATGAGGAATAAAATAGTGAATTCAATGCCCAAGGAGTCGGCGCCCAAGAAGGAGAAACATTTAAAATTAATAAAATATTATTTTTGCCATGGGTTGCCGTACAAGGAGGAGAAGAAACAATATTTTATATTATTTATTGATCCAAGATGGCCGTCGCCTAAGGAGAGTAAAATTCAATGAAAATGTTTTATTCTCCAAGGAAGAAGATCGACACCTATGTGGAAGAGGAAAAGAAATGAATAAAGAAATAGTTTTATTTCTAAATATTGGTGGTTGATCATTGCATTTCATTTAAAATTGTCTTTTGGCAATTACAATTTCATTGGTGGATTTCAAACATTGGCAAAATGGAGCAAATTGGGACACCTAGGCCAAGAGGAGGATAAATAGGCTTGCTTGCCTTCAATTTGCAACTATTGATCACTTGGTAAGTTTTCATATTCATGTGTTTTGGCTGGAAATTGCATTTTTCAGTTTGTTAAGAAGATGATCCCTTGATATTTGGTGGTATGGTGATGATACCATCCACATTGTGAGGTGTTATCATATGGATTTCATCATGGATGTTCATTTGTAGGTTTTCATTGAGGAGTTGAAGGGCATTTGGTTTGCATTTGAAGACATTTTCATTCATTGATGCCTTTGTTCATTGTTGAAGACTCTCAAGGTAGTCGATTTGCATAAAATGGCAGTTATAGTGTGTTTTTGCTATCATATCATATTCTGATTTTGCAAACAGCAGGCTGGTAATTTCATTTCAGAGTTGAAGGACAACATCATTTGAGATATTTCAAGGGTTTGAAGCTTTTGGGACATCATATACCCTAATCACTACATCCATAGGGTCAATCGCTAGCCATTTGGGCTCTTTTTTGGCATGTTTATACTTTGTAAATCTGGGCAATTATAATCAGGTACAATAGTCATATCAATTGGGACAGCAGTCATTTGAGAAGGTATAGCAGGGTTTGAAGGTCATCCACAAGCATACATTCACTCTACATTGGATTGGCCGTCATTGTACATCATTGGTCTATTGTTTCTTGCTCATATTTAATCCCAATTCGCATTGTATGATGACTGATCCAAAAATCAGTCAAGATTGATATAACAATCCAGCACTTTGCCATTTGTAATCAGCTCATTGGAATCAATAAAGAGTATTGGTGATTCTGGATTGCAAGAAATCTAAATCAAAAAATTAGAATAGCGAAGGGAAAATTCAGAAAAAATTTTAGTTACAGCTAGTAGGGTATTTTACAGGGACCTTGCTTATATAGGCAAGGTTGAGAGATAGGATTACATAGGATGATGACAAGTCTTTTAATCGTATGACAAAATGAGAAAGTATGCAAAGATGCAATGATGGATGATGGATGGGTCTCGACTATAAGGCCAGGTTAGGTACCCATGTACAAAAGATCTCTCACAAATGGAGCAAAGGAGAAAAATCGGTAGAAAAAACCCTTCTCCAAAAGAGAGAAAACAAGAAAGTGAAAGAAGGAAGGAGGACTCAACATGACCTCCCAAGAACTACTTTTGTCACCAATATACAATCTCTTGGTTGAGATATTCAATGAGTGGATTGAGCACGCCTTCCCAATTGGCAGATCCCTAATACTCACGCCATTTAGTTTTTAGGTTCCACTTGGGAGAATATAGCACATAATTCAATTGACTTTGCTGTATGATCTTGTCCACTGCCTTGGAATTGCCGCACAACTTGGCTTGTTCCTCTTCAATTCGGTCCCAGTAGCTCTTCATCAGGGAAACTCGGGGACGCATCCCCAACCTTTTTAGAGGCATACCAGTTTTTAGAATATTCTTGGATGTGGGGATGCCTAGGGGACGTCCCAAAAACTTGGGGATGTCCCACAAAATTTAAGGGGATGACAGGCCGTCCCCAACAAAAAGACATGCCAAAAAAAAGCCCAATGCTTTAAAAAAATACTTTTCTATTGTTTGTTGGTGGGCCCCCACACCCCAGCTCTCCCTAAATGAGGAAAAGACAACCTCATTTGTATTCTATTTTCATTTTTGTTTGTCAACAGCCAAAAGGGAGGACAAAAAAAAAATTAGTAGGGTTTGAAGGACCAACTGAAAAAGAAGCTGAATCTATGGTATCATTGATAGTGAGGCAACAAAATAGTGAAAGAGGTAAGTGATTCTATCATTTTATTTTATTTTTTCATTTTTTTTAAAGTATGAAATGTCTGATTTTTTTTTCATTTTTTTTCATTTTTCAGTTTAAACTTGCATTATATCCTCACAAAACAACATGAGCAGCAGTGGCAATGAGAGTACTGACAATGGAGTGGAAGAAAATGAAATAAATATAAGAGTTTCAGCCTCATCAAGGTGTAGAAGTGTTGGGGGTGGAAGAGAACAACCACCAAATCCATTTAAGTGCCCTTCCCTTGTCTTGAAACCTTATGCAAAGGGCACTTTTAACTCAAAAAAACCTCTTCTCCAACTTGTGACAGCCATAGATACCAAAAAGAAAAATTTAGGGGGGAGTAAGGTGTGGTTGTGTTACATTTGCAATACAGAATTTAGAGGGAGCTACACAAAGGTATGGTCTCATTTCTTGGGTGTTATAGGCCGTGGAGTTAAGGTTTGTCCAGACATAAACGAGGATGAGAAGGTCGAGGCTCATAGATTGCATATGGAGGCGGAAACGAGGTCTAAAAGTGTGACAATGCCAATACATTCTTCTGGACAATCATCTATGCCTATGCCATTCGTGGTTGGTAGTGGTAGTAGTGATATTGCCACAAGAGGAAAGAGGAAGATTAGTGGTAGTGAGAAGCCAGGGACAATTGCAAGTATGTTCAATGTGCAGGCACGGGATGTGACAGAGTCTTCCATTGCCAATTTTTTTATGCCCATGCCATCCCATTTTATGTTGCCCGTTCCTCTTACTTAAAACAAATGATCAAAGATGTAGCCTCTATTCGTCCCTCATTTGCCCCCCTGGATATCATAAACTACGCACTACCCTCCTAGACAAAGATTATTCTAAGGTTAGTTTGCTAATGGAGGATATGAGGCAAACTTGGATCAGTACGGGTTGTTCTATTGTGATGGATGGGTGGACCGATATTAGATGTTGGCCGCTCATCAATATCATAGTCACATGCACAACTGACTCTTATTTTCTTAGAGTTGTTGATTGTTCAAGGAAACATAAGGATGCAGACTTCCAGTTTAATATTTTGAAAGAGGCCATAGAGGAGGTTGGGGCATCAAATGTTGTACAGGTGGTCACTAATTCAACACATGTGTGCAAATTGTCTGGTATGATGGTGGAGGGTGCTTATAAGCACATCTTTTGACCCCATGTTGTGTTCATGCATTAATAATGCATTGAAAGACATAGGGAAAATAGATTGGGTGAAGCAAGTGGTGTTAGAAGCTAGAGGTATTCAAATGTTCATTTGCAATTACCACACCTCACTTGCTCTCTTCAGGACTTTTTCAAAGAAGAAATTTCTCAAACCGGTGGAGACAAGATATGCCAATTACTTAATTTTGTTAGAGAGGATGCTTGAGGTGCATGAGCCTCTACAGTTGATGATGGTGAATTCAGAGTGGAGTAGATGGCCTAATTCAAGCCTCTACTAAAGGCAAAGCCAAAGGATCCATGATGACGATTGGTGGTCCATTGTGAGGTAAGACATTTTTTATTTTATTAATAAATTGTTGATTTTATTAAATATTAAATATTAAATTTCTGCTTTTATTATAAAATTTCTGATTTTAATATTTTATTTTTATTGTTCAATGTTTCAACTTTCAAAGTTTCTAACTTGTCAATTAATTTTTTGAAATTTTTGTTTGCATTTTACAGATATGTTTGCTCCTTCATCTCCCCTGTTGTAGATGTCATTAGATATGCTGATACAGACTCTCCTAGTCTTGGAGAGATATATGAGACATTTGACATGTTTGGAAAGATGAAACAAACAATTTTGGCTAAGGATCCTAGTTTGGGATTATATGAGCAACATATTAAGCCCATTGTGATGTGGAGGTGGAACACCATGAACACCTCGCTTCATATGGCAGCCTTTGCTCTAAATCCCAAATGGTATGCACCAAAGGTTGGAAGGCTGCCTCCTTGTGATGATGAAGAGGTGAAAGCAGGGTTAATGAAGGCCTTTCAAAAGATGTATTCAGTTGAGGAGTCTACAATACTTTGCTCACAATGGCTTGCCTTCACAAATCTGTGGTCCAACATTCAGTAAACTAGAGGTGAAGATAGATAGAGCTACATTAGCTCAAGCTGACCCTATTGGATGGTGGACATGGCACATGAAAGATACACCAGAGTTGAGGATACTTGCCATTCACCTCCTTTCACAGGTTGCCAGTTCCTTTGCTGCACAGAGGAATTGGTCCACATACGGCTTTATCCACTCCCTCAAGAGGAATAGGATTACCTCTAGATGAACAAAGAAGCTAGTGGCCGTGCGTAGTGCTCTTCAACTTCAGGATCGTCAGACTCCAGAGTAATGACAGACTCCAGCTTTACGATGGGATGTTGATCTCGAAGACGTTGCCCATGTTGATGAGGAGGCGGCATAAGAGGGATTGGTTGGGATTCCATTGGACAACGAAGACCCTCATAGTGGCAGTGGCAGCGACTCAGAGGACTCCAATTTTGATGCAGTGTTGGCATATGCAGATTAGGGCAGCAATATACTTTCTTTGTTTTTGTATTTTTGTATTGTAGTTGAAAGTGAAACTTGCAGCCTTTGGTCATTTTGTTGTAATTTGTATACTATTTCTTAATATCACATGCATATTGACAATGAATTATGAAAGCAAATAAAGTTTTGACATTTGCTAATTTGTTTGACTCTCATGTGAATTCTCAATTCAACACAAATGTTATGTATTAATGATCTATAATGTATATGATGAATGCTTTATCAATGATATCATATGAATATTTGAAATTTCCCTAAATATGTTAAAATTTCCCTATTTTTTATATAGCCGTCTCCTTTGCCGTCCCCAAAAATGGCCCGAAAAAAAAGCCGTCCCTGAAACTTGTTCCCCTGTCCCCTGCCGTCCCCGTCTCAAAAACTTGGGGTAACATATCTCTTCATTTGTTAGAGAGATAGATGGTGGTGTTAATGAGTCTTGTGAGTCTTTTGATCTTTGTTTCAGCGGAATATAAGATTTGATAATAAAATGAGGGGCTGAAAGTTAAGGAGGGGCTTTGCTTTTGTGAGAAATGTCCATGATTTATTTATATTGACTGGTTTGGAAACACACACACACATATATATATATATATCTGTGTGTGTGTGTGTTTCGATTTTTGTTTCAGCAGAATATAAGATTTGATAATAAAATTGGGGAATGAAAGTTAAGGAGAGGCTTCGCTTTTGTGAGAAATATCTATGATTTATGTATATTGACTGGTTTATATATATATATATAGACAAAAACTTGGGAAGAAAACAACAATGTTCTAGTTGTAAGAATAGAGAAATAAAAAACTAAGTTACCGATTTGGGTTTGAGTATGCTGGTATGACAAAAAAACAATTGGGGTTGGATTCATTTTGGGTACATCCACACAAAAATCAATATTTTTGTGTGGATGTACCCAAAATGAATCCAACCCCAATTGTTTTTTTGTCATACCAGCGTTTGATTTTTGTGTGGACGTACCCAAAGTGAATCCAATCCCAATTGTTTTTTTGTCATACTAGCATACTCAGACCCAAATCGGTAACTTTTTTTTATCTCTATTCTTACAACCAGTACATTGTTGTTTGTTTCCCGAGTTTTTGTCGAGTTTTCCTATTTTTAAACCTAGGTAACTGAATTCCATTTATATTTTTATAATGTCGTGTTAGTGCCTTGTAAATGGAATGCTACTATGATTGTCCCTACTAAACTGATGCCTAGACCATGGGCCTAAAAGAAAAATAACCCATAACGTGCTCCTATACTATTTTGTTACTAGGAATACAACAGGCCCTCCCCTTTAAAGAGATTTTGTCCCTAGAGCTAGTAAGAACTTTAGAGTTAAGCATGCTCAATCTAGAGTAGCAGTAAGATTGGTGATCTTCTGGTAAGTATCTGTACATACAAAATTTTGAGTCATGCTTTTACATATAATTGAGTTACATGTTGGTAACTGAACCAATGACTCTAATTAACAAAACATTGTTCTAACCAATATACAACTTAATAATCTTTATGGATGAGAATGGAGCCTTTTTCTTTTACCCCTCAAGCCTGTTCCGGTTCTCTGCCTGCTTTTTATAGTTTAGGCTTGAGTGCTTATCCAGAAAATCCTGTTTTTCCAAAGTTGCATCCTCTATTAGTAGCCCATTTCACTTGAACTTTAACATTCTTGTATTCCTATTGTGGAGAACTTTTAGCTCCTCCCCAACAAGCCCTCAAGCTCCAAGACCAACTTTCCTTACTTATCCTTCCTTATTTGTAGCAGGTGTCTTGGTCTGGAAGACTATATTGTCTCCTAACTTCTTCAGGCACAACACATGGAAAACATTGTATACACACACTATGTGTGGGGTTTTCAATGCACGGGCTGCTTTACCAACTTTGGTACTAACGTTATATGGTCTATAGTGCGTATTTAGCAAAATGTGAGTTACTTATATGGGTGTAGCCAAACAAAAATCATATCTCCCCCTTCAAGAGTGCTTGTCTTGTGCTGGTCTGCTTGCTGCTTCATTTTGTTGGCACTCAGATCTAGCTTGTCCTTCAGTAGTTAAAGATGTTTTGTATCTCTTGCAATGTTTTTATTCTTGATTTCTGGATGGTATGTGGTGTTGTACCAATATTTGGCTAGATCCAACCATGCTACCCATTTGCCTTGCTTCCAGCCCGTGTGCATCCTATTATTGACTGCCACTGTTTATCCATTATTAAATGTCATCCCTCCTGACATGAAGAGTTCTTGCCAAAAATTGCTCTAAAGTATGCGGTCCTTGTCGCAAATGATGTGTTGTGGGCTGTGTTCCATGACGTTTAGGGGACGGGGACGGGGACGGGGGGATGGCAGGGGATGTGTTTCGGGGACGGCAGTCCGAGGGCCATTTTTTGGGGACGACGGGAGGACGGCGATATATGAATTTTTCATATATATATATATATATATATATATAGAGAGAGAGAGAGAGAGAGAGAGAGAGAGAGAGAGAGAGAGAGAGAGAGAGAGAGAGAGAGAGAGTTTTAATAACGTCCACAAGACCAAAACAGTCTATGGGACCAAGCGTCCAAAGCACTAGGAATTCTTCAGGTTCCTTTCGATGTCATCCCGCCTTCTATGGATCTTTACCAACAGTCGGGCCGTGTTGTGAATCCTCTCTTCCTCAAATAATTCACTAAAACTGCCAACATTCACGCTGTTAACCTGCTGCATACGGATATCCTTGTACGCATCGCACTCCCTAATGAAGTGCCGCTCAGTTTCAACCGCTCTATCACTGCAGAAAATGCAAGTCCTATCTTCCCACCTTTCCTTGGGAACCTTCCATCTACCAGTTTCGCATCTAAGATGGTGTGAACCGGTCCTCAGTTGTGCCACTAAAAGCCTAGCCTTACCTTTAAGATCGGCACTTAAGTATGCTTTATCTCCATGCTCCCAAGTGGGATTGAACTCTTTAATATAGTGCATTTTTTTACGCCCAATCTGATTTGCCCACATGGCAGTCCTGAATTTTTCTAACACAAACTTTTTTATTTCCTCTTTGGTGTTAGGACACTCCTGCAACTTAATGTCCCATTTTTCCAACCACTTGATGTTTTGTTTCATCCATGTCTTCTTCCTCCGATCTAACACCTCGTTCACCACCACTTTGGGCCACCGGTGATTCCCCATGTTTTCCACCTTTTTTAGGTAACTTAGTAACCTTGATATTGCAGCAGCTTCCATCGGGAAAGTACCGGCCTTTGCCAAAAGAATCTCATATGGAACCGTAGCTTTAATTTTAAGACTACTGGTGATAAGGTGCTTTTGAATTCTTTCCAGCTGTCTCCATCTGTGATTTGACATGCTGCTCCCCCAAACCTCACAGCTGTAGAGGGCAACCGGCGTGGCCAACAAACCAAAAAGGGTTTTCTTGGTTTTCCAATCCCAAAGTTCCGCTTTCCTACACCTGTTTTGGAGAAGGTAAGAAGCTCTCCAACGCCCTTGTATCCTTTTCGCTCTGCAAGTTTCCCAACTGAGCCTATTGTGAAAAACAATGCCAAGATACTTGTATTCTTCAACGATTTCCAGCAGACTTCCTTCAAAAATAAAATTATTTTGTTGTTGTTTCCTTTTTAGAGAGAAGATCATGACTTTAGTCTTGCTAATGTTCACTTGCATCCCAACATCTTGACAGAATAGTTCTAGAGCCTTCAAATGACCTCTCAGACCGTGCGCTGTTTTTGCAATAAGAATAAGGTCATCGGCATATAGAAGCAGCTTTACCACAAAACTGGCCAACTGGATGCCATCTCCTTCGGTTTTATTTATCCATTCCTCAAGTTTGTCAATGTAAAGACCAAACAAAGTGGGGGAAAGTGGGCACCCCTGCTTGACCCCGATGTTGCTGCCAAAGCATTCAGACATGCCTTCTCTAGTTCTGATTTTTGCTCTAACACGCTCATAAAGTTTGTGAACAGCTGCTCTAAATTCATCAGGAACCCCCAATTCTTCCATCCTTTTCCAAAGTTTGTCTCTTGGAACCGTGTCAAACGCTTTTTTAAAATCCACAAAACAGCAATAAGCTTCCCCACCTTGGGTGTTCCAAGCTTTTTCAATCAAATGCCTAAGAGTAATGCAGTGATCAATGGTAGAGTGCCTTGGTCTAAAACCAGCCTGACCCTTTGCTCTTTTCCCCTCTTTTTCTGCCCACCTGCTGATTCTACATTCGATCAAGCTCCCAAACAACTTTCCAAGAAGAGGGTTGACCATGATAGTATGATAGTTAGAGGGATTATTGATATCCCCACTCTTGAATAGAGAGAGAGAGAGAGAGAGAGAGAGAGAGAGAGAGAGATGTCAATAATTGATAACAACAATATCAATATGTGAATAAATCATGACAGCAGTAGTATAACAGCAATAAAATTAATCATGAGATTCATGACAGCAGTATTAAAGCATTTTGTTATTCAAATTCTAAAATTAAAGTTAAACTCAAAGTCTCAAACTTCAAAATACAACAATCTATGCCCTCATTCCTATTCTTGTCAAATGCCTTCATGAAAATGTTTGTGACTTGGTCATTTGTTCTGCAATGGATCAACTCAATTAGTTAATTTGTTTGTTCTGCATTTGTTCCTTGATAAGGTGACAATGAACCTCTATATGCATTGTTCGGTAATGAATGGCTAGACTTCCTAATAGTGCTCTGAAGGTATCAAGCTTTTTTAATATTAAAAGTGTGATTGTTTTTTGAAATGATGTTTTAAACTTTGGTTGCCATAGGGGACGCCTGGCCGTTCCTGAGATGTCTCCTGGGTGTCTCGAGGACAGCCAGGCGTCCCCTAAACATCCCCTGGCCATCCCCTAAACGTTTCCCGCCGTCCCCTAATTTGGGGACGCGGTTGGGGACGTTTCCGTTTTTTTTTTTTGGGATGCCAAGGGGACGTCTGCTGCTGCGTCCCCGTCCTGGAAACACCATTGGGGACGGGGACATGCCTGTGAGGGCCGGGGATGCGTCCTCGTGTATCCCTGGTTGTGGGATTCCATGCAACTTAAAAATATGCAGAAAGTATATATTAGTAACTTTAGGATCATTGAGTCTTAATTTTGTCATGGAGATGAAATGATCCTTCTTTGTCAACTGGTCTACCGTAAAAGAAATTGTCCTTAACTTTCAATTGTGGTGGTCCTAGGACGAAGTCCATGGATGCAAATCCCCACTTCTAATTGGGAATAATATGTGGCTGTAGAATTCTTGGAGATGGAACACTTCAGTTTTCTTGGCAGTTTTTCTAATATTTTTTTGAAAATCTACATCTAAAAAGGAGATACATGCTGATGCTCATGTGCCTTGTGAATGAGACAAGGCCCGACTTTGAAGATGACATGATCTCTAAAGAAGATCTTTTTTTTTGGATTTGTGAGTCTGGGTGTTAATTGGTCCTAGCCAGTGGGGCCATAAACAGGGGACCCCATCCCCAACATTAACATTGTTCAAAACCACAAGCACAACAACCCAGCAGGGGCGGAAAGCCTGCAAGCTCAATGGCCCATTGAGGGTTTGAACCTAGATAGTGATAATAGCAATGCCAAACCTTAATTGTCACACCATGCCCTTGATGGCCTAAATAAGATGATATTGTTCTCAATTTACTAAGCCTTTTTCTTTCTTCCATTTGTAATGCCTTGTCTGAGATGGAGTGTAATAGGGTCACTTACATAATACAAGGTGTCAATGAAGCTTCTCTACCTAAGTAGGTTGGCTAGGAGTGATTGCATGAGAAGCAAGGGTTTCATATTGGGAAAGGGTTGTCACAATTTCTACCTCATTATCTACTACCTTTCAAAACTATTTTTTTATAGTTCTGTTAGAAGATTTAGGTCTTCTCAAATGAATGGAAAACATGGCTTGAACCAAATCTCTACAAAGAAATTAAAAAATGAAACATTATGCTATGTTACCGAGTTTTGCAGTATGGGTCCCCATGCTTGTATGGGTTCTGTTTGGGGCCGGTACGCACGGGGATTTGCCCAGGGTCCGTCTCGAGTTCCCTGGGGCGGACGCTGGGCGAACTCAGGCGTAAGTGGGTTAAAGTCAATGAAAAAAGGTTAAAAACTTAAATGTATTGTTATCCAAGCGCTGAAATCTCATTTTGCCATCGTATGGACATTATAATTTTTAATTTTTAATTTATATATATTAAAATTATAATTTTAAAACATATAACTATATATATTTTATATAACTATAATTAAAATTTACAATTTTCTAAATATAAAATTTATATATATATATAATATAACTATATAGATTAATAAATATAAATAATTAATTTATATATCATATACAATTATATTATATATATATATATATATATATATATATATATATATATATATATATATATGTTGCCGTACCATACCTGGGCCAATTTTTTCCCCCCTATCCGCGTACCCGAACCTCGTGCCCGTACCCGTACCAGGATTGGCAACTTAGACATTACGAAAGCTTAAGTAGACCAAAGGGAGCAAGCAATCCATCTGTTGATTAAAATATGCCATGCTGATCTTCCCCAGTTGAAATCATAGAACACACATCAAATCTGTATTTTTATGATTTTGTCTTTCTGGAAACATATTTAAGAGTATTCTACATTGTAGTTGTTTGTGCAACTACAGACTACAAGCTTACTGCCCTCCACTTATTTTTGATGCTCACTCTTCCATTCCAGGGCATTTTTATCTATACATATATCTACAGGACCTTTCTTTCTCAGCTGGCCACCTTAATGTCCATTTATTTGTCCTTTATTGCCTCATAGTTACATAGGTGTGATTTTGCTTGTGATTCAATCTGCATGTTCTTATGGTTCACTTATTTCGTTTAGATGCCTTTTACTTCCAATTCTGATCCTCTTTGTGGGCTGGTGCGTTTTGAGGCGTCTAGAAATTCTTTGTGTGATCTGAAATTATCATCAGGTTTGGACCTAGCTTTGTGTATTGCAAATAGACAAATCCAATTATCTGGACAAGAGGATGTTCTTTCCAACTTCACTCCCACTTATTATTCCATTTAAATTCTGTTACTGGGTTTGCTAGGATCCCTTGATAAACTTCAGTGTTACAAGACTCGGACCCAGCAAGCTGATTTTTGACCTGGACTGGGACTCGACACTTAGACTTGGCCAAGACTTTGGCAAATTGAAAAAATCATGAAATATAGAGATTTTAAGGATTTAAAACTTTTATCATGCACCCTCAATAAATCAGCTTTAAAGGCACAATAAACTAATCAAATTGAAGCTACTTTGATCACATACACAAGTATACATCGATCATATGAGTATAAAAGCAGATTTTAGCTGAAGGAAACAACATTTTAACATATACAAATATTTTCAATTGTTTTAAGTGTACAAAACTCATGGATTATGATATTCATGACATCAAAAACAAAAATCACAATATGGACTCATGGACTATGGTAGAAAGGAGCTTGTATCTCTCAGTCGAGCATTGCCAGCTCTATGTGGAGTCATGTGCTTGTATCTTTTTCAAGTCTACAAATGCTACTACAGCCATAGGAGCATTACTTAGGATAGGGATTGACTTAATAAACTAGAAGTATAAATGTAATTCAATTACATGGCATTTAATTGGAAAAAAGTTAAAAATAATGTTGCTTTTCCATCCAACATGACCCAAAATGATTTTTTTTTTTGCTTTTTAAAACTAGAGTGGTGGTTTGGGGTATTGCCTACAATGGGGTCAAGGGGCAATGCCCCTCGTGGGGGTTTGGGGGTAGCGCCCCTTGCACGCTCCTTGTCGCTATATAGGGCAGGGTCGAGGGGTGGAGCCACCAAGCCCAAATTAAAGCCTTTGATACCACATAGACCTTCATGGCTCATGTCATTTTTTATAATTTTATTGCTTTTAAACAGCCTTCAAAAGTCCTCCAAACCCTTCAAAAAATGCTCGACTCTCATGCTTTTATGTTTGAGCATTTTTTATTTTTTATTCTATATTTTTTCCTGATTTTTATTGACTTGGCCGAGTCTTCCCAACGGGACTTGCTGGGTACCCCGGTCACGAGTCCCTGGGACCCGTTTTCTGCTGCTCACCTTGAGACTTGCCCAGTCTTGGTGCGTCCAGGCGAGTCTTGTAACAGTGATAAACTTGGACCAATCCGGGTCAGGTTTTGATCTTGGTCCAGAGTCTGACTCCAGCTTGGGTATGTCTCTAGCTGTACCTGGGGTGAATGTGGGGAGAAACCACAGGGTTACAAAAGAGCAAAAAATAAAAATTGTTTTGGGCTGTGCTGGATGGAAAAACAGTGATTTTTTTCCTGAGTTTTTTCAATTAAATCCTGAGTAATTGAATTCCATTTATATTTTTTGGTTTGCTGAGTCAATCCTAATTCCATGTAGTGCTACTATGATATATACCATTTTGATTTATCTTAACATTTATGATTTGACAATTGACATTGAATTATCATCAACCGTGTTCTCAATTCTGTATTTAGTTTTGTGCATTTTGTGCAACTTATGATTTTATTATATATATGTGTGTGCGTACAAACGTGTGTGTATTTTACAACTGAACCCATCCGTACCAAATCCATGAAAAAACAAAAATTGACTAAGCACTGAACCCGAACCCAAACTGGCAACATAGCATTTAAATAGAAGTATATGAAAATATCTTTGTATTTGGGAAGTTTGTGGCAATATCTTTGTATTTGGGAAGTATGTGGATTTCCTTTTTTCCTTATTGTGATTAGGCTTATGCAGTTGAGTGTATATGGGGAGAACCATATGAATGACTTAAAATTTAAAATCTTAAATTGCAACATTGTCATTTATGGAACTAATCAATTGGTTTTTTTTGGAAGTGTTATTCTTTTAAATCTAAGTTGCCAGTTCGGTTATGGCAGTTCTGATTATTTTTTTACCTGGGTTCAGTATGGCTGGATACAGCCACACAAAATTTATATAAGATATTAAAAATATTAAAATAGCAATAATTTCCACAAAATATGCAAAATTAAATAGAGAACACAGCTGATAATTGAAATATGATAATTCAATGACAAATGTTAAACAACATAGATCTATCTATCTATCTATCCTATATATTCAAAATACAACAATACTCAGTGGTAAGTTAGGTAGTTAGTGTAGATTTTTTATATTAAATTTTTAATTTTCTGTTCTTTTCATTATATATATAGTTTTTTTTTGGGGCATAGGGTTCCTGGTTATGACCCCGGACTGTGGATTTAACCCTGGGTCTTTACTGGGTTTGCCTTGGACATACTCATGCAGGATCCACAATCTGAGGCCGTACTTGGTATAAACCTGGTATAGGTATGCAAGGGGTACAGAGTGTACCCAGTAACATAGCTTTAATTTTTAAATATGATTGCATCTGCATGCCTGGTAAATATTGAGTTGGTCTCTTGAAGTTTTAGGTTCTCGGCTTAACTAAACTTTTTAAGCAACTTTTTTTTTTACTCAAAGTGACCTTTCTTGAACATGTGATACTTTTTACTACAATTGACTAATTAGAGTCCTTTCCTAGGTAGAGTTCTTCCCATTTTCAAACTTGCTTCCTTGTGTTCCTTAGCTGTGCTTTTGTCGTGTCATCTTTTTGAGAATCCTTCAATCCTTTGTCTTGGCCCTTTGGATCACCTGCTCTGTGGAAGTTAGTATATACCCTTCTGATGTAGCGGTTTTAGAAAGTGGGGCTTACGCAGTAAGCTCTGTATTTTGTCTAGCATGTGTGAAGTTAGATGACTAACGAGAGCAGGTATAGTTGCCTTTCTTAATCTACCTTCCATGAGTTCATCACCTTATATATAGCATCTGGTGGATTGAATGCCATCATTGTCTTTGCTCTTGCTGTTGTTTGCAGTGGACAATTCCATCAGATAGACTGTGATCCTCCTTTGGCCTTTTGGGCATACTATTATTCGCATGCTTCCAAAGTCACAAATATGTTTGTTGATGTACTAGCAGTCGCCTCTCTCTAATACAGACATTGCTGGCAGTTTTGGTATCATGCCTTGTGGGCTCTGTCTAGATCGTGGTTGTTATCTATTAGATTTTTGTTAACTCACAAGCTGTTTAATCCAGTGGCATATCCCTAAGATTAGATTTAGTTCCACATTAATAATCTCTTACTTTATGGATAACAATTGTAAGAAAGAGGTGGTTAATGAGGCATTACCTGCACCAAAATCTTTACCAATCCCAGATAGTGTGTTAGCATCTTTCATTATTTGGCACTAATATTCCCAGTGGTTTTGGTGCCATGCCTTGCAGTCCTTCTTTAGCTTCTTGTTATCTATGTAATGTCCTTTAATACAGTAGCAGGACCCTATGGGTGGACTTTGTTTTCTCTCTCTCTCTCTCTCTCTCTCTCTCTCACACACACACACACACACACACACATTGCACAAAATTGTAAAGTCCATTGGTCTTTGTTTCTTTTGTTGCACAAAGTATTCCCTTAGAAGTCTTGACAAAAAATGGCAATTGAGTTTGTGTTTCAATTCTTATTTTCAACTGTAATAATGTTTGGCAGTGATCATCTGTTTCTGGATTGGTGACACAGCTGAAGGGCCAAACCTCAAGGCTGTTGTGCTTCATTACTCGCCTCTTATTTTTATTTATATTCAATAGCTTGCAATCATAACAGTTGCCATTTCACGAACATTTTCCTACTTTGTGCATTGTGCAGAAAGAGTCCCCTGAAAGCTCTCCTACTCAATCTGCTCATCCAGGTGATTATTTTTAGTTATGTAATTTTATCTTTCTAAGGCATTGTCTAGTAAAGTAGCTCTGCATTCTAAAATAATGTTTAATCAGATGGTTTTGCGTGGTTTTATGTTGCAGCCCGATTTTCCCCTGATGACAAATTTTCGAGGCATCGTATCTTGCTGAAGAAGCGGTTTTCCTTGCTGCCAATTCAACAACCTGCCGTCAGATATTGAAAATCAATGCTCAATTTTTTATTTGTCATTGTTGAAAAATCTACGAGTTTCTTTCTGGTAAATATATGGGGGGAAATAAAGAGATCCACACCAGAACTAAAATGTTCAATTCTAATTACTGCATCTAATGATCAAAGACACTGCAATTGTCTAATTGTTTAAATGAACCACTATGAGACATTTGATGTAAAAAAATTTACTGTTATTAGTGGCTGTTTTTTACTCTAAGTAAATTTGAAATCCTGAATCCTGATAGTATTGATGTTTATGAGTTTCCTAGTTCTTTTGATTTAGTTGTAGAATACTTTCATCAACTTGAAAAGAACCAGTGTTATAGAGACGATACGCATGTTGTGGTAGTGGGATGAATATCTTATTCATTGTGTTACAATATGGATGCAATTCCTGAATTTTTAGTCTTCCTTAGTCATATATAATCCAGAATTTACACTTTGTTACTAAGTGTGGACATGAAAACTCTGTCTGCAGCGGTGGTAATAATCTTTCCAAGCCAGCCAGATGTAGATTTTAGTGCAAAGTTTAAGTAAATGCGTCATATTACAAGTACTTGGTAGTTGGTACCTCTATTTAAACTGTCAACTGTAGGTCAATACCATAGATAAAATGGTGACAGTTTTCGAGAAAAAAGTGTGCTTAATCCCACATTATGCATGCCAATCAGAAATTTCTTTTGGTTTGATTCTTGTTATTGATTTGTTATCCGTTAGTGTTTTTTTGGTGATGAAATGAGGAATTCAGGGAGGACAGGATTGCTAACCAGAATTTCAATTGACATGCCCAAATGATCTATTATAATCACAATAAAATATTAGAAAAGCGAAGGTGATGGCCTTGTTACAAGATATGTAATTTGGGAAGAAAATTTCCTTTTGGTTTGATCCTTGTTATTGATTTGTTCTCACTCAGTTTTTTTTAAAATTGTTTTTTAAAATATTTTTTTAATATTTATTTTAAATTAAAAAAACATTTTATGTTTTTGATATAGAAAAGCTGCTAATACGGGATCAGAACCCGATAACAAAGCAAAACGGCAGCAGAGCAGGCCCAGGGCCACCAACAGCTGACTAACAGTACAACCAAAAATTTAACCAAAAAACATTTTATGTTGATAAGCATATAGACGGAATATATAGATGGATGGTCCAGATTAAAAGGACTACCATGAAATATATCTTGACCATTGATTTTTTCAAACAATACCATAAATAATAAGAAACAAAAAAAGAAGTAATGAATAGATGATTGTGACTTGGAAACTTTTAATTTTACAAGTTGTAAAGATCAACTTGAAGTAAAAAAATCGATTCTAAAGAACATCTTTTATTAGACTCTATAACAAGCCCATCTAGATGGACAATTAGAGAGGTGCTAGCCGTTGCTTGCTCCATGAAGGTGGTGTTCTTTTCCAGCGAAGCCTCCTTGTTTTACGAGGGTGTCACAGCTAACATTGGAGTATGTGCTCAGACACAACCCAATTTTCAAGTTGATGGTGCTAGTGCTAATGCCAACGAAGTTGGTGATTTCGCAGAGTGGAAATTCCATCCTCACTGGTGTTAAGAGTGGGGAAAGTGGTTGTGATTGTGGCACATGCTAGATAGCGAAAGGTAAGTATTACTCTGTTGTGGGTGGTCCGACACTTCTGAAACATGATAGTGGAGTCTAGTAGCGTGCTTTTGCCCTCGAGGAGAGGAGGTGACATTGCTAGTGGTTGCGTCCCATCTTCTCTTCCGATTGCGGTTACAGGTTCGAACTTTGTTGCTCTCTAGAGGCGTTTGTTGGTGCTGTTGTAGCGCTGCTACGGCTATTCTTAAATATCATCCACTTCTAGAGTCAAAAGTTCATTTGAACCAATAAAAATAGGACAAATATTTACCACTTTTTGTTGTGAATGAGGTGTAAAATTGCTATTGAGTGTTTGACCATTGAAGTGGATTATATTTAAGTAGAGTGCTTTGCGAGAGTGCTTTGAACCATAGGCTTGGGCTTTTTTGATCTATATATTATGGTTTTATGTTTGCTTAATATATTATAGTTTTATATAAAATCATATGGGAAAGGGAGATATTTTAAGATGCCTTCACAAAGAAGATATTTAGTTACAAAGATGAGGATATTTCACAAAGATTGTATTTACCAATGTTATCTTTTGTTGCTATTCATTTGATTAGCAAGAAGATAAATGCCTAAAACTGAAAGTGTTTACACATTTACGTCGTATATGCAGAACATGAATTGTTGGTGTATACTTATGCAGAACAAGAAGAAAATTATTGCATCAATTCTTTCAAAAAATAAAAATAAAAATCGATTCACGAGTATTCGTTCAGTATTTCCCGTGTAAGGAAAACCAAGGGGCTACTCACATGCGTGGAAAGGCGAAGTGGGTTAGTACCATTCATATTGTTTTTTAAGGTTAACAATTTTATATTTTCGTTATTGAAAATGAATTGGTCTCCTCCAATGGCCATTTCCATGTCTTCTTGTTGCATGGAAGAGAAGCAGTTTTGGCCAGCCAAAACCAATTTGGGTTTGCATTTTCAGGCCACCTAAGTAGTTTAGGATTGCAATAGGGTAAGTTCCATTTGGGTTCTTTTATATTTTGACTTAATTGTAGATCAATACATCAATTTACTTTAGATGTTTCATGTGGATCCATAGTTGAACACCCACAAGGGGGCTAATTAAGGTAGACTCCCCCTCTAACCCTTATTTTTGTATGGTCCTCATTAGGAGATTTGTGCTTGCAGGTTTATTTTTGAAAACTCTACAAACTATTAGAGAAAGTTGTAGAAGGAAAGTACTAGTTAAATTTGCTCTCATGTGCATAGAAAGTTTCAACCTTCTACTTGGTAACGTCAAGGCTAACCTAGGAGGACCTAGCCACCATGTTGGCTACCCTATGAGGACTTGGCCACCTTGTTGGCCACTATTCATTTTCAGGGCCTAAATCTACTTAGAATCATTCCAAATCAACTACAAAAGTCCTTGACACATGTCCTAAGCCATCCACATCAAGAAATCAAGCATTTTTTATAGGTAAACCCACTATGTTTTATCACTTTAAGTTCAATTTTCATGAAAATGTAGTACTTTAGGTTTCTAGGTCTAATATGTAGATCTAAAGTTGAGAAATCTTAAGTGGCCCTCTTATGGTGTTTACAAATAGCCCTTCTAGTCTCAAGTCTCCATCAATCCATCTCCTAGGTGAACCTACTCCATCTTTCCACTTTGTTCTTATCGTTTACATTTAATGTATTAACCCATCATAGGTTTTATACTAATTAGTCCTACTTTGCTACTTACAAACAAGTGTATGTCGCTAAGAAGCTGCATCAAATTGTCACCAATCTTTTCAGAAAGTTTTAGGCCCCTACTAGCTACCTAGACAAGACCACCCCTTGGACTTGGCCTTCTTGTAGGTCATTTGAGCATCTAACAACCTAGTCCTTGCCTCCAAATGCTCCCAAATGTTGAAAATAAAGGTAAATTACTACAATATGGAAATCTCAAATATGTTTGCAAATATGAAGACTTCGGTTTATTGAAAAACCATTCAACTAAATGTGCTTAATTGTAGAATGCCATTGAAATCATATTTAAGGACATAAAATCAACAACATAAAATTAGCAAACCACATGAGATCATCACACAACACAGGATTTACATGGAGAAACCCTTAAAGGGAAAAAACTCTACCAAGAAGAGAAGCCAAATATGTATTATCTTCAAATACAAGATTAAATAGTCACACTTCCTTCACTCCTTCCTTGCCTTCAATTTGACAACATGTGCACTTGTGAACTCTCTACAATACAACACCTACAAAAGCCTTCAAAGCTACAATTTGAAAACACAATAAAAAAACCCTAATTTGTAGAAAATTAGGAAGAGGACAAGAGGCACACCTCCCCTTGCAAATCCAATAGGCACAACCTTTGGAAACCTCTAGAAGGTGAAGAGACAACTCATTGTTCGCTCCAACTTTGCCTCCTTTCCAAGAGCCCAACTTGGGGAAAATAAAAGGTTACATTAAGTGTGTTAGCATTTGTCATTTAGCACCCCATCCTAAGCATCCCACTTGAGGAGATAACTAATTTTGCTTGCACTTCAATAATTATTTACAATGGTAAAAGAACCCCTTCATCCCTTATGAATGCATCTACAAACTATAGTTGGTACATTAACAAATAATGTTTCGGCTACACCCTAGGTGCCTAGACACCTTAACAAGGATGTTGGAACAATTTAAATGTCATAGGATTTACAAGGTTGATGGCACCTTAATCTTAACACCAAATTTTCCCACTAGGTGTAGAATGAAGTTTCCAGTAAGTTCCTGAACTATCACACTTTGATCCAGGTGCATCTTGCACTCTATTTTCCATTTTTCTACATTCTAGCAAAGCATTTACATGTTTCCTAATCCTAATTGCATCCATTAGCATAGAATCATATAGCATTTGATCATGGCATCCATCCCAATTCATTAGTGGTTGTTAATTAAGGTTTGGCTAGTTAAAGATGACCTTAGGTGCCTTAGTTTAAATGTAGTTTGCATATAATTTCCATATAACTTGCATCTATTTGCCTTGACATAACCTTGATTTGTACATGATTTACATGATTGCATACACATCTGCACACTCAAACAAATTGAAAAAAAATCTCTTTTTCTTTGTTCATTTTGGTGAACCCAATTGACTTACACTACCACCTTCTTAAGAGAGTTCTTTAGTGTGATCTAGAGCTTAGCTTAGTTCATGCCCCCCATCCATTCCTTTCAAAGGTTTGGCCTTATCCCACTAGAACCATTCCATACTAATCCCTCGCTTAAATCCTCTCATGGTTGGATCATCTTGTTCATTAATTTCTGTTGATGACACCAATTCCTTCTTCTTGCCACAAAAAACTTTGACCAAGAGGCCCAACTAGATATGTAACATAGACTTAAGATAGTCTCTTAATCGCAAGAAGTTAAAAATGCCATAAATCTTGAAGAGTCATCCATCCCCACTTCATTATTTGATTCCTTGGGAAGGCTTTTACTAACCAAGCCTGCCAGATTAGATGTGCTACAAAACATGGGAGACACAGTGCATGCTAATGCCCCCTCCACCAATATCTTCTAACCCCCTCAAATCTCTACACCTAGTGTAAACCCTATAAGTTTTCCATCTATACCTACCACCATCCCATCCAGTGCCCCATCAACAACCATCCAACCTCTTCTCCAACCTAATACCCTCCATTTATCCACCTTGTTAGCAAGATGGTTGTTGTTGCACCAAAAGATCGACCTGTTAATGCTTGATACAACCGCCATAGATAATGAATCCACGAGAGGCAATTAAGCCTTGTCACGAACCCAAGCACTGCGCTGCACAACACAACGAGACCAGGGGCACACACCTTGCAACAATCCCCTCCCCAACGCAAGCGAGGGGTTTGAACTCGTAACCCAAGCTCTGATACCAATTGTGAGCAAGACGGTTGCCGTTGCACCAAAAGATCGACTTGTTAATGCCCGATACAACCGCCAGAGATAATGAATTCACGAGAGGCGGTTAAACCTTGTCACGAACCCAAGCACTGCACTGCACAACACAAGGAGACTAAGGGCACACACCTTGCAACACACCCACCCATTCCCTCTTTTGCTAAGCCATCTTCCATCCCTCCTACCCAACATCCTACGCTACACCCTACACATATACCCTCTTATACTCAAGTTATCTTGACCGCCACTACATTTATTCCTATTACCACTACCATGGCCTTTTCTCCTTCTACCACTACATCTCCTTATGTCCCATACCACTCCTATATTTCACCTCCCTCTCATCATATAACCACCACATCTTTACCTTTCTTTCCTCCTTTCACAAATCCCTACCAATACCCACCCTACTCTACTCCTTAACCCATTCAAACATATACCACAACTCATCACATCCCTACACATTCCAACCTTCCACCCTTGCCATCTACACGTGACCCTACCATAACACATGTTTTACATCAATTACAACAAGTTCAACAAAAGCTAGACACTATACTCACCAACTCACACAAAATCACCTTAGACCTCCATCATAACCCCTTATCCCAAGATATATTATCTCACCTATTTCCACCTAATTTTAAAGAACCTAAGCTTCCTTTATTTGAGGGCAAAGGAGACCCAACCGTTCACATTCATACGTTTTACCCCTTTGCCTTGACTACAAATATAATGACTAAATTTTATGCAAACTATTCCCCTAATCACTCAAAGACAATGCCCTTGAATGGTTCTATGTATTACCTCATGGCTCCATCACTAGATTTAAAATGATATCCAAGGCCTTTGTTCATCATTTTCAAATTCAAATTCACATAAAATTGGCTTTACAAACCTCATACATTATAAACAATGAAACCAAGAAAAAGTAAGTGTTTTTTTTCCTTCAATTCCAATCCATCATAGCCAAGATTCTTTATCACTTACCTAACATTGAGATACAAAAGATATTCATGGACAATCTTATCCTAACTATTCTAGAATGCATCATGTTCCCAAAAGGCAATTCATTTACAAACCTATGTGCTATCCTTAGATATTTTGAGACAAAAACGAACAAGATAAAACCACCTACTAGCACATCACAAGCAAGTACATCAAGCAACAAGTTTAAGAAGAATTACAAGAATTACAACAACAATCAAAACAATAACGCTAGTACCAATACCACCATTGATGTAGTAAACAAGGTCACCACAAACACCTCCACCTCCACCTACCTCAACATCTCCACTTCATAACCTCCATCTAAAAATACATTATCTTTTAAACCTCAACGTCCTCAACAATTCACAAGACTAGCTGATTCATTCCAACACATCGTGAACCAAGCCCTCTCTACTAGCCTATTTCAACTTCTCTCAATCTGTCCCTTAGACACTTCACTTCCATTACCCTAAAAGTAAATCCTTTTGTCAATACCACCAAGTTCTAAGACATGATACTAAACAATTCATGGCCTTAAAACACAAAATACAAGACTTAATTGATAATAATCTTATTCAAGTGACAAGTATCAATTACAAAGGAAACCACTATGTTGCCCCACAAAATCAAAATCTCCAAATCTACACCAATCCATTCCCTCAACCTTCCAACATCGTTAAATCAACTAACCTCCCACAATCTCCACATGTGGATCAAAAAATAAAAAATGTAGTTGCAATTGTGGACACAAATCCTTTAGTAGAAGAACCCGATTCACCCAAACTAATTATTAGATTCACACCACAAGAAAATCCCAATAAAAACTATCATGGCTCTCTCTAGACCAATGGTTTAATGGGAATAGATGTGAAGGCATTCTTACAGACCCCAACTCTCCTTTCAACATCATAGCCAAAGAATACCTTTATGATATTGGTACTCATCATAACACATTCATATGTTGGAGTTGCCTTAAAATGCTCTAATGAAACATTTATTGAAACATTAAGCACCATTATGCTTCCCATTAATATTGGACCTAGAACTACACAAATCGTTTCACATGTGATACTATCTTTTGAGAGATTTTATCTCCTCCTTAGCCAACCTTGGATAACTGAATTTCAAGCTACCTTCCACCCTACACCAATGCATACAATTCAAACATGAGAACTCAATTATAACCATCCCAAGGTCCATGTTTTGACCAATATGCATAAATGCTAATTTCACATTAGACCACTTTTTACACATACCAAAATTGGCATTGCTTCAATGAACAAACACTATATACCAAAACTATGCCAAATACATTAAACACAAACATGAATTTAATCAGACCAACCCATATCCTCTCCAATTACATGCTCCAACTTTACCTCTCACCAACCCTTCTTGTACTTACCATTCCCATGATGAATCATCATACCCATGTCCATTCAACCCTCACCCATCCCTCCATCAACATTCACCTCATCCTTTGACCTTTTCCCATCCTTAATTAGGTCTCCCTCCTGTAAAGGAGGAAGAATGGAGACTAGCTTAATGATTCAAACTAAATCAAAACCCTCTTCTACCTTAATATTAGGAGACAGTGACTGAGCCTAGCTTCTACCCAAGAGGGAGAGCTTAACTACAGGTGTCCTGCTCCTTTTTGTTGTATAGAGATGATTCAACCAATCTTGACCGCAATCAAGCAAACTAGCTAGGATATATGAATTAACCCAAAAGACACAAAGATCAAACTACTATAGATTAACAGAAATGGATCAGAGCAATTGGAGAGTAAAGCAAGGATCAGGGAACAGTTTAGAACTTGACAGATTCAACGGTGATATCCAGGACAGGGGCGCTTGGGCGCCCTAGTCCTCCTTCGGGCTTGGGCAGAACTTTCAGGATGACCAGGTCTGTAGATGTTTGCACTTCCTTCTCTCTGGCTATCGGCTCCCAAAACATGTTTGCCTTACTTGCACACAAGAAAAGAGGAAAAGGTTGTGTTGTGTATAAGGGTTTGCCTTAGTCAAACCCTATGTTGGTGTTCCCACCTCCACTACAACAACGATTAGTCATCCAAAGAGAACTTAACAACAAAGTAATAACAACAACAACAAACAACCAACAATCAAATAAGAGTAACTATGACATAGATAAAGTATCAAGTAGCACATCACGGGGGAGAACATTACACACTAAATAAGGTACCTCACATGCGAGTCAACCTAAAGCAAATCATCCTCCTCCCAATCTTGCTCATTGTTCGTTTGAAAAGGAGGACAAGATGCGAGAGGAACTATAGCACGTGAGGTATAAGGAACAATAGCCATACCTGTATTATCCTCATAATCACTATCATAATGTATTTCAATAGGCTCCATAGCGGCTTTCGAAGCTGCTTCTTTCTTTGTAGGAGACACAATAGTAGTAGCTGTAGACACCCAAAATTGTCCATATCTTGCAACACCTAGTCAAATACTTTATTCGAGACATCATCTAGCATTTTGTCCTAATCCCATCCTTATACCATTTTCCAATTAATTAAATAAATCCTATTTATTTAATTAATTTCCCATCATAATCCCATCCCATCCTAATCACCTAGCCAATTAATTAAATTATTCCATTTATTTAATTAATTCCCATTCACATATTCCAACTAATTCAAATAAAATATTTGAATTAGGTCCTCACCTCTCACCTCATTCCAACACTTGTCCACCTTTCAATTAAATCATGTGTGGTAGTACAACTTTCATTTAATATCCTTCACATGTACAACTAATAAGACCTAATTTTATTAAATAAAAGTTTTTGTGTACATGATCACACATGAACTTTATTCTCCTCCTTACACTTGTCATATGACTACAACTTCCTTGAAGAGTGGGAATAACTGATCAATCCTAGTTGTCCACATTGTTCAATTAGCCTTTCAATCTCAACCATCCATTCAAATAAACCTTTTCCTATAAATCTACCCCCTCACAAGCCATTTTCATGCATCTAATCTTCAAGTATCCTTATGCTACCAAATTTTCAATGCATCCACATTTCAAGTATCCTTATCTTGTCAAAATCTCTCCACAATCTTTCATCAATTGTCTTTTCATCTATCATCTTCCATCTATCACCTTCATCCTAATCATTACCTAATCAATCACATCCTATCATATCCCAATCATTCCATTGTTGGCAAGAGACACTGCTCCAGTATGGACCTGTATGTTGTCATTAATGGCAACAAGGCTCAAAGATCTTATCACCATGATAGGAAGAGATATCTCCGGAAGAACATGTTGGATCGCAAGACTATTGACAGAAAATGGCTAAGTATGGAAAGTATTCTGAGTAGAGGACAGTAAGTCGGATAGTATGTCTCTGCAGATGATGATCAGTTAATGCGGTTCAGGTATGATGTTCTTAGTTGTTTGATAGTGTTATGCTTCAAAGGTTAAGTCGTTATCTCCTCCGGAAGTCACCTTGAAGAATTGTTTAAGTTCGGATAAGCAAAGGTATAGCAGGAACAGTGAACAGGGTCTAGTGCAATGGTCCGCAATCCTCTGTAGATAAGTATTTTGTTATGCAGTTTTAAGGTGTTGTAAACACTTGTATGAAGTGTCTTATTCCAGAGTTGGGAGACCTGAAGTCCACCGGAAGGTTAGCTACAAGCTGCTAAGTATCAGCATAGTGTTCGACAGAGACAACATCTGAGTTCTAATGGTCCGCATTTCTTTGCAAGATGATATCATGCCTTGCGGTTCTAAGGGTAGGATTGGGAATGTGTAAAGAGTCCTTGATATGATTTTGAAGGTGTTTTGAGATCCTCAGTAAAAGTTGTAAGTCAGCAGATGAAGTTGTTAAGCATGCTCTTAAGAAAGATGCCGACAAGTATATTAATCATTGTGCGGAGAAGAGTTAATGTTTGGAGGATCTATGTAAGTAATTGAATGATTAGAGCTAACCTATATGAACACATTTGGGAAAAGATTTGGGTCCGCATAACCTTTAGTACATTGGATTGAGCCAACAAGCTACATCTTTCTATGTACACGTTTCCTTCTTGGATGTCGACCTGACTATGGATCAAATCATGATGCGGATATATAAGAGCGATGAATTTAGGTTGAGTGAAGTGTGGTGTGAAGAAGTGTGTGTGGTGCGAGCATGCGAATAGCAGAGCAGAGTTAGAAGATCAGCAACAATGAAGATTTGGGATTCAAAATTCAGTTGCTAAATGACTGCACCTTGGCATAGTGGCAGATGCTTAAGCAGTATTCAGTTTTCATGTGTAATGTGATTGGAAACAAGCTTTCGTCATCAAAGCAGTGAGCCTTCAATAGGGTTTAACAACCCTTATTGTAATCTTGCTAGGTTTAGGGTTGAGGCAGTGAGCCTGCTAAACCTAGTTACGTACTTCATGGCAGTGAGCCAGCATGTTCTAGGCTCGGAGTGACCAAGCCTAAACATTATTTTTTTAAAGATTGTAATATATATTTGAGAGCTAATCCTCTCCGTGGTTTTTCCCTTTTTGGGTTTTCCACATAAAATCTTGGTGTTATGTGTCATGCTTTTGTGGATGTTGTTCATTTGTACATTATGTTTCTATTTGATTAATCCTTTGAAATGGTTAAAAGTAAAAGTGCAAGAAAAGGTTTATAGAACACTGATTCACCCCCCCTCTCAGTGTTCCTGACAATCAACATCCACATCATCATCATAATCCTAATCAAGCATTTGCCAAAAGGGTCTTAATCCATAAACACATGTGTGGCAATATGACAACATTAGAAGACCTAGCACAAGAACTCATTCACCTACTTCACCAAACACCAAAACCTCTAGACTAACAAACCATTCAAATAGTCCAAGTCATCATCCAAAAACTTCAAACAAGCCAATCACCTCAAATGCGACAACTCATAGCACAAGCCCAACACCTCATGGCCACTTGTCAAACCCAACAAACACATCATCCTCTATCCATTCACTATCAACCAATACCATCTCAATCCCATGTGGCATCACCTACATCATCATATCAACCTCATCCATCCACATGTCACATCAATCCTTCATCAACCTATCACACCTCTTTCAATGTCAACCCTTATTCATATCCATCCATCTCTCAACAACCATTATCCTATGCAACCCCTCCATCATCATCACATCAACAATTCCCATCACAACAACATCAACCAATTCAACAATTCCAACTATCACATCAACACATTCACCACCACCAACAACAAATCATACCACAACAACAAGTCCAAACACCATCCACCTATCATGACAATTCCACATCAACCTATGCCACATCAATTTATCCTACTTCACACCAACCTAATCCATTCACCTATCATGACAATTCCATATCAACCTATGCCACATCAACCTATCAATGTCCACCCCAACATTATCCAATTTCTCATTCCAGCATTCCAACACATCACCAAGACCATCAAGCACTGTTGATAGACCTAAGTCCACCTTTGCAACAAGAAGCATATCCAAGTCCAAATGGCCCCTTGTACATAAACCAAGTGAGTCCAAGTCATCTTATGCAAGACCTAATATCCTTTGACAAGGGAGATACCAATCTAGCCAATGCATCCTATGAGTCACCTTCACCATCCAATCACATGCCAACATATGAGCCAACTAGTCCTATCCTAACACCTTCATGTGATCCCAATCCTAGTCCATTGGTCCATCAATCTTCATCACCTTCATCCCCATGTTCCATTAACCCTTCATTAAAAGATTCCATGGAGATACTTTTAGAAAAAATGGTCCAAGCAAACTTGATTGAGCTATTACCGCTAAGATCATATTCTCCACCTCCTTTATAAACCTAATTGGTATAAAGATGATGAATATTGTACATACCATAAGTTTAAGGCCCATGCCATATCCACTTGTATATCGTTTAAGAGATTGGTCAAGAACCTAGAAGATTGTGTTAGATAAAACTAATCCATCCAATACCATTATACATCCACCAAATCCTAATCCTAATCCCATAACACCATCTACCCTTATCGTTCATCCCCTCTATTCTCCATCCACCCATACCCTTGCAAAGGATGTGATCCAATGGCTACTAGCACAGAATAGATCATCCACATGTCAAACACCCATTCATGAGCCTATCAAAGAATCCTTAAACATCATGTCCAATCCTACAACCCCACCATGTGGTCCACAACCCATCAAGCCTATTCACAAACCTCCTATCATGAACCCAAGTCAAGATCCATCATGCCTTCATGTCGATAACCCTCAAGAGCATGTCAAGCCTATCCAAGAGTCATCCACTTTCCAAGAGTCATCCACTTTCATTCAAGCAAACCTAGAGGTATGTCAAGAACACAATCCTAAGCATGTGGAAACATCAATCCCTTGTCTAAGTCAAGATTAAAGCACTTCTATTCACCCCATCCATAACATATATCTTTTCTATGATCAAGATAATGATGAACCTATCCATGAGCAACTTGATCCTATTCATACCCCCAAAACCATTCATGAGCAAGACACCCAAGACTTACATGCTCCACCCATGAAAGTCTTGTTGACCTACTTAAGCATTCACCCTGTTTCATGGCCTTCCTTCAAAGCAAAGAAACTTCTCCTCCACCTGGCCCTATCCATGATTCCACAACTTCCACTTGTCATGATGAGACACATGGCCCTCAAGCGAACATAGAAGATCAAACCAATAGCTTGGATCATAATGAACATATGCAAGATCTTAATGATCCTTCCTCATCCACCATCAACTCCACTTCGAATCCACCATATCCTATTGGTCTTACCACCTCATCCATGAATGTTCTTCTTTAGGGGAACGACAACCTTTGTCCTCCAATTCACCTTCTCCATCCAATAATAAGACCAAGTCTACTGTCCAAACCACATCTAATCCCATTGTCCATCGCATCCTCCAAAACATGAACTACCAAGGTAAAGGCCTATGCCTTTATGAACAAGGTATTTTGGAGCCTATCCATGTCAATGTTCCCCATGCTCATATGGTCTTGGATATACACCCCAAGGTAAACAATCTAAAGATGTTGGTACTTCCTCCATGCTTCCTAAGTCCACCACTTTCCATCACAAACCACATCATACACCCAAAACATGTGGCCATTCCACCTCCACCATCCTACAAATGTCAAAAGCATGTGACCATACACCTTCCACCATCCAATTTACCTCCATTACTTCCAACTCCTAATTTCCCTCCATCAACTTTACCTCCACTCCTTCCAACTCCTATTATCCCTCCATCCACTTTGCCTCCACTTCTACCAACGCCTAATTATCGACTTATCCATAAGTCCCCTAACAATCCTAATCATGACCAACAAAAACACACATTGTCTAAACATGAAGCTTCCATTTATTCCACCAAACCCATGAGATTCAAAAGTAAAAAATTGTATGCCTCTACCTATAAAGCCAAAAATCCTACCAAAAATCCTAAGGGTCCTAATGCCTTAAGACATCAATGCAAAAAATCAAAGCAAAATTTATCCAAACCACTATATAAACCCATACCTCCAAAAGAAAAGTCCAAAAGCAAAATGGTTTGGGTCCCTAAGAAAAAATCAAGCAAGTCAAATGAGGCATCCACCTCTCAAAAATCCCAACAATCCCCTTCCATCCAAAAATCCCATTCCATTCAAAAATCTCAAATTCCCTCATTCCACAAGCAAAGCAAAAATCATAAAAATACTAAGTCTATGTGGGTTGCTAAATCACTAAGTCACCCATCTCCTAAGCAAACATCTCCATTGTTTCCTACACCACCTTCCCATCAAAAGCTTCAATGTTTATCATGGTGTGTGCAACCGTTGGTCATGATTCCATTCTCACATACCTCCATCTCCCCATCCTTCATCCACTGTCCTACATATCTCCCCAATCACTTTCCTATGGTCCATGCTTTTGCATAAGCCTTTCATCCATCCTTTTGCACAAGTCCTACATAATCCACTTTCCCTCATCCATTATCCTTCCTTCATAATCCACATCATAATACACTAGCCTACCCTACCATAAACTTCATAATCCACTATCTTTACATACATAATCCATATCATAACCCACTATTCCCCATCCATCCATCCATCCTTACACAAACCTTTCATAATTCACTATCTACCTAATCCATCTCCCTCTCATGCATACCCTTACCAACATCTATGAGCACACTTGACATGGTCTATGCGATGACATCCATCTCTAGTGGGACAATATCACTTTCATGGAACTAGACACTTGAGTCCCTCTTATCCATATCCATATACCCCATCCAAATATCCCATTAAAAAAAAAAAAAATTCAAAATAGTAAAGAAAAATCCCTTTGTCCAATGGTGAAAACTTGGTAAACAAGTGCCTTGGATAAGTACCATGATGAAAACTTGGCAAACTGACATCATGTGTAGGTTGATCTTCTATGTCACTTACACTTGGGGGCACATTGTACACTATCATTCTCCATCCTATCATGTCCTATCTTACCATATCCTATCCTATCCTATCTTATTATCCTTAGCCATTACACCCACATACCTATCATAATTGAGTCCATTCATCCTCTCTTCCTCCTTTTGATCTTGATAAAGACATGGGGGCAAAATGTTGAAACATGTTTTGGATATCTCTTGATATACCTCATCCTTTCCATTCATCCATCCTATCATCATCCTATTGTCATAGGCTTTGTCATGAAAAATCCTAAGTCTACTACCTAGAATGGGGCATGTTATTCCTATGTGACATAGTCTTTGGAGATCGCATCCTAGTTCCGTTATGAGGCATACATCCATCCACTATAGCCTATCCTTGTATCTATCCATTTATCATGAGATTTTCATTCCATGGCCTATCCTCTTATCTACACATCTATCATGAGTCTTCAATCCCATCCATCTATCATGAGCCTGCCATCCCATTTACTATCACCCATCATTTTATCCATCCATCCTACTTCCATCCCTTGCACCTAGACTTGGTTTTCCCTTGTCATTGGTATCTAGCATAAAAGCTACCCAAATTGTAAACCCATTGACATCTCCAAACATTTCAAAAAAAAAACACAAAAAAAAAATCATATATTCCCAAAAATCCAAAAAATCAAAACATTCCAAAAATCCAAAAAAATTAAATATTCCCAAAAATACAAAAAAAATCAAATATCCAACAATTAAATCTATCAAAACAAATCCAATCAAATCATCAAATTAAGTCAATCTATCAATCAATCAAACTCACATCAATCCAATCCATATCATCCCATCAATAACATCATATATCATCAAACATCCAATCAATCCATAACCCGATCAATCCATCCATCTTCATCATCACCATCAATAAAATATATAAGAACTACATCTCATCTCTATCATTAAGTGCCTTGATCCCGTGGATACATGGTATGTAGGCAATTTGGGATATGAAGGAAGTACCTAGATTCAGGCATAGGCAATACCACTATTTCCATCTTCCATCCTTCTTTTAATCTTCACCAATCATCATCTTCATCCATCTCTCATTTCTTCTATCATCTATCTCCCACATCATCAACAAACACCTAAAAATCAAATCAATTCAATCAAATCAATTATTCCAATCATCACCTCTCCAAATCACCAATTCATCAAATCATTCAAAATCAAATCAATTCTTCATCCAACATTTCATCAATCAAATCAATCCAAGCAATGATCCAAATGCAAGTCATCATTTATTCATACCAATCAAGTCAATCAATCTTGTCAAATTATCCAATCACATCCTTGGTCTTGATCTTAATCTTATCGTAAACCAAATCAATAAATCATCATCATCATCAATGGGATATATCATTCCCACATCCTTTTGTTGATCTAGGAATATATTGTTCCCCGCCATGACAACACTATTATCAACACTATCATCATTATCATAATCAATCAATCAATTAATCATTGGTTTACAACTTGATAGGGGCAATACCTTGTTTGTTTTTGTATCATTTGTGCATGTTTGCTTGCTTGTGTGTGTTAGCTTTTTAACTTGCATTTGTATCAAATCCATTTCATTCTAGCTAATATTCATATCTTGTGTATGTTGGAATAGCTTTTTGCATTATCCTTTGCATCTAATGTCATATCATACCTTTTGTGCATTAGGACTTCAATGCTCTAAGTTTTCTTCCTCATACGTTAGACAAGGTTGTATTACGCTAGTGCACAAGACACATCCTCACCCTGGTCCTTATACCTTGGTGCATAACGTCTAGTGCTATATCAAACACCATGGTTGCTCATCTTCATTGCAGCATAACACATCATTCATTTTTTTTATCCATTCCCTTACCTTTCTTCCTTAACCAATCCATTTCATTTTGAGAGCCTACCGTGTTTGTCCAACCTGCCTATCCTCTCAAGGGGGCATCATCATCCTATCTTTCCATTATCCCATCCTTTTCCATTTATCCATACCTTAGCTTCTTTGAAATGATGTTACTCGACATAAATCTCATCATCTCAAAGAGGGGCACAATGTGGGCACCCAAAATTGTTCATGTCTTGCAACACCTAGTCAAATACTTTAATCGAGACATCATGTAGCATTTTGTCCTAATCCCATCCTTATCCCACCTTCCAATTAATTAAATAAATCCTATTTATTTAATTAATTTCCCATCATAATCCCATCCAATCCTAATCACCTAGCCAATTAATTAAATAAATCTCATTTATTTAATTAATTCCCATTTATATATTCCAACTAATTCAAATAAAATATTTGAATTAGGTCCTCACCTCTCACCTCATTCCAACACTTGTGCACCTCTCAATTGAATCATGTGTGGTAGTACAACTTTTATTTAATATCCTTCACATGTACAACTAATAAGACCTAATTTTATTAAATAAAAGTTTTTGTATACACAATCACCCATGAACTTTATTCTCCTCCTTACACTTGTCACATGACTACAATTTCCTTGAAGAGTGGGAATAACTAATCAATCCTAGCCATCCACATCGTTCAATTAACCTTTCAATCTCAAACATCCATTCAAATAAACCCTTTCCTATGAATCTACCCCCTCACAAGCCATTTTCATGTATCTAATCTTCAAGTATCCTTATGCTACCAAATTTTCATTGCATCCACATTTCAATTATCCTTATGTTATCAAAATCTCTCCACAATCTTTCATCCATTGTCTTTTCATCTATCATTTTCCATCTATCATCTTCATCCTAATGTTATGCTGCTGAATTAAGCAATCAACATATCAAATCACTCAATCAATTTATCTTGCATGCATCTATCATTCTATTTATCTGAGGTATTGAAGATTTGGATTAGGTAATGTATTTTATTGTTTTATCATTCTGTATTTATCCAAATTTTTCGAATATAGTAGCTGTCTCTTCGACGTTCGTTGGTGATAAATGCTTGTGAGGATGAAGATTCTCCACTCCTGTGGCAAGGCGAGCCATAGCACGACGATGCTTCTTTCTTTCTCGTGCAATCTTATTTTTCTTAGCTTTATTCATGATAATATTTAGGGGAACCGTAGTATCTTCTAATGTGGGTTCCTTTTCTTCCTTTGCTTCAGGAACATTAGAAGAAACAGGAGGAACCACCGAAGGCTGGGAGGCTATGGGGGGAGGGTTCCTCAATGCGGGATGTTCTTCCTTCTCAACTTGCAAAGTAGGCAGAAGTATCGGAGCATCCTCAAGCAGTTGAGAAACCTCAGGAAATAAAACTCGCGCAACCGATTTATCTCCACTAGTCTTTGTAGAGGCGGGTGGTACAAAATTTATATTACGATTGTGGAGAGGTATGTTTTATGCACGAAGGTTTCCTCGTTGTCCTTGGAGGGATGGCAGAGGGGGAACCTCGGCATATCTACCAGACGCTTAAGGACGGGGAAGAACTTTCGATTTGGGCTTCACTTCGTTCACTACCTGTGGGACAGGAGGAATGACAGTCAGAGCCTCAGAAGATTGAGGAGGTTCAAGAACATCATTAGAAGGAATGTTACTAAGCGATAATTTTGCTATCGTCTTTGCTTTAAAATGTTGATATGATAAGAAAAATATATCCTCTCTTTCTTGAGCGACTCCCACTAGTTTTGGCCAAAAGTAGTCAAGTGAAAAATGTCCATTGCGAGCGACGGGGTGATACTGATTATGGTGTACAGCATGCACTCATCCCTCAAATGGAAATTTTAAGCACTTATGAAACATAGAGGGGACCACCTTCATGGAGCGAAGCCATGGGTAGCCCAACTTCACATGAAACAAGTTCGATGTAGGAATGATAACAAAATGGACATCCAAAGCTTGACACCCAACTTTAACTTCAAGAGTTAAATCACCAAGAGTTGGATGGATAGACCTGTCATATGCTCTAATAGACATCTTCGATACATCATATGTATCTTGATGTAAACCATGCATGTAGAGAAACTCTTCAGTTACTACATTCACCATGCATATAGGATCTATCATAGCACCCCGAATAGGCTTATCATTGATTTGAATAGTAATATATAGAGGTCCATTAGGAGTTCTGATAGTAGCATCATGTGGAGTAAAGGAGATAACAGGTTCTACATTCACTTGCTCTTTGTGAGGGCAAGCATCCACCATGCAAATATCTTTGTCACAATCTTCGTCGTCAAATATATTCACCACATTAGATTCATGATGAGATAAAGGATCGATGTATATTTGAAGGTTTTGGTTAGGAGCTACCACCGATTTATTCCATTTATCATTAATACCCACAACTTGGATGATATTGGAGTTGATGAGGTCTTGAACTTCATGTTTAAGATGCATACATCTTTCAGTGTCATGGCCAATGGAGCAGTGGAATTGAAAAAAAGCCTTCGCATCAAATGAAGATGATTGCATCTTATTTGGATCAAGAGGCTTAACAAGAGGTAGCTTTATGAGATCATTTTGTAAAAGTTATATCATAATAGCATGAAGAGATTCTGATAATGGTGTAAAGTTTCTTGTTTTCAGTTTCACTTTATAAGGGGTGGGAGTAGGAGATGATACTGCTGCCACATGCTTTCTAATGTAATCCACTAAAATTTTGTTTATGTTTATGAAGTTTCTATTATTTCTCTTGAATGAATGATTATTAGAGGCCTTAGATTGCCCAACCGAAGCCGATGAGAGATGATGCTCATGCTGACTAACCGAGAGTTGATAATCGAAAGAGCTGTGCAAAGATGAGTAAATGAATCATATCGCATCAACGATACTTTATCACAGATGTGAGGATGTAAGTTTTTGATAAATATTCTTTCCACTTCCGCATCTGGAATAGAGTATTGGATTTGTGAAAAGAGGGCTTGATAACGGCCCATAAAGTCAATTATTTTCTCTTTTGTTTATTTTTTACAACGAACCAAGTCCGTCAAAGAGACTTGAGGTCCAATGTTAGCTTGAAAATGTTCAAGGAATTTATTAACTAGTTGTGAAAAAGTAGTTATAGAATTAGGAGGTAGCACACAAAACTAATCCAAGGCTGTATCCCCTTCCACTACTAGACTGACCTCTTCCATGTGAAAATTTACCCCTACCTCTAGAATTATTTTGCTTTCTGGTAAGCTTATCTTAAACCTTTAGGGCATATTGGTAGGCTTCCTCAACACTGGTGATTCTCACCATGCTTAATTCATCTTGAATGGAGTAGTGCAATCCATTGATGTATCTAGAAACCTTCTCAACATCATCATCAACATGACCAGCCCGAATATTTAGTCTGTAGAATTATTTAGTAAATTCTTGTACATTCTTCTCCTTCTGCTTCAGATTCTACAATTTCTTGAATAAACTAATTTGATAGTTTGCAGGTAGAAACTTGGGCTTCAACTTAGTTAACATTCTTTCCCAGGTTTGAGTTTTCTCTTTTCTCTTTCTTTGTCTTTCCATCTGAACATGTTCCCACCATAGGGAAGCATGACCCTTCAACTTTGTGCAGGCAAACTCCACTTTCTTAGGGTCTTCAATCGATTCAAAGTCAAAATATTTCTCCATCTCTGATATCCATTCGATTAATTCTTCTAGATTTAAACTACCATTATAATTGGGATGATCGAAATGAGGCTTACTACTTATTTTGGACATTGCCCTAAAAAATTGCCTTTTCTAGTTCGTCTCCTTAATTTGCATCACTCACTTCAACTTCTTCTTCATCCTCACTAACATCTTCAATAGTACTCCCTATGTTGTGCCATCTCGATAGCATCTAACCGTGCGGTCATTCCTCTCAACATTTCTGCAATCACCATGTCTCCTCGTGGCCCTCTTCTACCACATCCTCTCTGTGTCATGTCTTCTTCAGATTCTTTGTAGTTGTAGGCCTACACTCACTCTCCTCTACCCACAACAAAAATATTAGAATCTCTTCTTTGATACGTCTACAACCTCCTCAAGAAACCTGCTCTGATACCACTTGGTGCAGGTCTGAATTCAGGGGTCTTATTGGACTATCGAAATTAGTAGCAAAAAGAAATCAACACAAAAAGACAACACCACGTCCACAACAACTTGTATTTTTTATTCGACAACAACAATGAATTATAGGAGTACAAATTCAAATTATACAGTCATGCTTTACAACCAAAACATCTGCCTATTTACAGAGTGCTCTACAATATCTACATTCACTAGGAAAAATCGAACCCCCTTTTCAGAACCAGAAGAATTTATTTATAATAATCTACCAAAAGCAGTTGAACCGTCACCATCTTTTGAAATACTAGAAAAAATAACCGCCCTACAGTTGAGCAGTTACAAAACTAAATCGCCACCTCAAACATCCTCGTTGGCGTATAACAGTCACCATTGTATACATTAAGAAAATTACGCATACCTGAGATTCAAAATAGTCCATCGATAAAATACCTTCTCTGCGAACTATGGAGTTTTCTATCTTTTCAAGAATCATCTTTATTGGTGTTTTCTTAGGTTTGCAAACTTAAATATTCCCCGACTCCCCAATAGAAGAAGGTTATCGACAAACGTGACACTTCGCAAATTTAAAAGTTTGCCGACACACACTATCGGCAAATTAGTTGGTTCACAAACTAAAAGGTTTGTCGATACTTAGGAAACAATGCTCTCTCCTATTGGCAAATCTCCAAATGCATGAACTTACAAAAACTTCATTTAAACCCTTGTCGACGAATTGACAATCTGTAAAAATCCTGAACTGGCTAAGCCTTAACACTTTTCCTTTTATCGGTGATTTCATCTTTCAATGAACTAAGGAACTTTGATTCCAAGCTGCATCGACGAACTTATGAGTTTGTGAACTAATGATTTTGCCGATAAAGTTCTTAAACTTCAAACTTTGCTGACCAAGGTTCCCTTCAACAATTGGGAGAAAAATGTGAACTTTCCTTCAAGGTTAGTTGGCGAAAGTTCCCATCGATGAATTGAGCCGTTGGCGAACTTAAGAGTTCGCAAACTCTGGATTTTTGCCGACTAAAAGGCTTCCCTTGGAAAACTTAAAAGTGAACTTGTATAAAGGCTTGTCGGTGAAATCACCCATTGACAAACTAGGTTGTCGGTGAACTTAAGAGTTAGCAAACTGAGGAAATCGCCGACTGGCTATAACTTAGCCAATTTTCGCACAATCTTCATCAAATTTGAACTGGAGATACCCAATTGGGTTTTTAACAAGATGATGTCTTTGGTTTGGCCAAACAAATATGAAATTGCTTCTAAAAACTATAACCAAATCTGCAAAGAAACAAAGCCAAAAACTAACTTAGAACATAAAACATATTTTTGGTGACATAGGATTGCAAGTGAACCCGGATGCTCCTACATCACAACTAGTGGTTTTACATAAGATGTAACATTTTAAGTATGAGCGACTCAAATTGTGCATGTGACTATTGTTCGTTGCAAACTACTAGTGACAATCTAATCGCCAGAGTACCCATTTTTAGCCCTTGGAGGTTGTTTTGCTCAAACGGGCCTAACTTTTTTAGTTTTTATTAGATTTTACGATTTTGTAGGCATCGGAAAGCTGATTTAGTCCTCTACACTATGGTGAAGGATATTTGTCCAGATTCATCTCAAATTTACAGGTATATTCCTTTGAATTGACCTTTCATTTTGAAACATTAGATGGGCATAACTTCTGCAATGAGCTCCAATTGTAGCGATTTTTTTAAAAACTGCATAGAAAATCCTAAAGAATCCATTCGAGATATTATTTTTGTTGTGTGTTAACATTTTATTTGGTTTTTGTAGGATTTATTATTTTTCGCTAGTGTTGTTTTTGTAGCTTCTCATTAGTCCAAGACAAAATTTTGCAAACTACTAACTATTTTTCTGCAGCACCACAGTCAAAAACTTAATTTTCTCCACTAGTTTAGTTGCACTAAATTAGAGTAGTTGGGAAATAACTTGTTTGCTGTGTTTTCAGGATCTTGATTGGATGTATGCTCTCCCCTCACACTCTTGAGTGAACTTGGGGATCAAAAGTTCATTATTTTCCTCTTTGTTATTTGTTCTATACCAGGGTGCTATCTCACATATGCTCTGTCCTTGCGTTTCACACAATCTTGGAGATCAAAAGTGAATAGTATTCCTTCCCTTTAGGAGGCCTGTGATGAGGTACACACAACCTCATCCCAACAGTGGCCTAATTACCCTTTTGTGCTAATAAACCAACCCAAACATTATGCCAATTTATTAATCTAATGATAAAAGTTGTATATTTTTGAAAGAATCATGTATAAATCTTCGTTCCTAATTTGATCGATTTTTACCACTAATGTTGACAAGGTTTTATGAAAGATCTGTTGTGTTTCCAACAAGTTTTTGAAGGCAATGGAGTGGAGGAGATGGACATTAATTTAGATTGGAGTCAACATCGTCGGATCTAGAGAGCGCTAGAAATTTAGGAGATTCATAATTAAAGGACTCCAATCATTTGTGAACCACCCATCCATTTGGCAGTTATTTATATTTTTGTTATTTCAAAGACAATTGAGACATTCAAAGCTCCACTCAGAGCCCCTATTTTATGGAATTAAAAAGACATCTTGTTCAGTTAATTTTTCTGTTATCTTGTTATAAGACTTTTGGCGACAATGATGGGCCACCCTAGATTTTAGGATTTTGGAAGTGAAAAACTATTCTTGTTTTTTAAATTGATATACTATGAATGAAGTGAATCAAAGTTACTCTGTGTCAATATAGATTAATGTATTGTGTTTATGTGAACTTGAATCTAATTCTTGATAGTAAATGTGATATGATTAGTAGAAGAATTCTGGAGAGTTGGCCACTAAAAGGAAATAGATAAGTATTTTGTGTTATGTGAATGTGTTTATTATCTTTTGTAGCATTTATGTTCTGTTATGTGTTATTCTGCTATGAAGTGTTGTGGTCGAGTTGTGTTAACCTACAGGGTGTCGTGATTAATATGTTTCGGTGAAGTATAAATTGCAAGTGTAATTCAACAGTTATGTGTATGTCATTTTAAATATTCCAGAGTTTTGGAGATGTGTCCTTTGTGTTACATAGTGAAGAAATTCTGAAGCTCCTACATAGTTTAAATTTCCGTAGTTCATAACAGCTACTAGTATAGTTCAAATTTGATGCTCATATGCTTTCCTAGATTAAAGTGTTCCTTTCAGTTCATAGATTAAAATGAATTAGTTTAGGAATTTCAATCACATTCAAAGGTTTCTCGTAAGTTTAAGTTTTCATGCTTTGTAGTTTAGATTTATTTTATAAAGGCTTTTTCTTAAAAGTAAAAATCCATAAAATTGTTGCTAAGCTGAGATGTCTGAATCCCCCTCCTATTGCATATAGCCTTGGACATAACCCAGTCAATAGAACTGATACATTTTCAGCTAAAGTGTTAGGCCTAAATGATAACCTATCAGCCTGCTAAGGGATTTCATCACCCCTAGGGATGACCTCAACCACGTGTTCCAGCAGGGTATATAGAGAAGGGAGAGCAAAAGTTGTACCTTAATGGTGAACCCAATAAGTCCAAATTGATCCTTGAGACCCTTGGTCTGCTGAGACTTGGTTTGGTGATGTTTGTGGCTTGTCACTGTGGAACCCTATTCACAATTTGGGCCCCACGTACTTTGTGTATATAGGGGACTCCTTAGAAGCCTTGTCAAGCCTAGATTAATACTATCAACTGTCATATATTGTGGTGCACCACTGCAGTAGGAGGGGAAGATGCTCACACGTACCGTTATACTTGAGATAGGGGCTACTTTGGGCATGACGAAAGTCTCCAAGGTAAGGGGTATATGGTGGTCCAGGACCATATATTCCCTATCTATCGAAGCTATAGCATTATGGTATTAATGGGGGTGGGAATATCTTCTCTATTTTGAGTTTGGGTTGACCCATGACCATTTCGTGAGATCCACAAGATATGTCACACCTACTTGATTAATTTTAGGTTTGTGATCAAGTGTTTGGCGTGTCTTCTTTGTGTGAAACAGTAAAATCCAATAAGCCTTTGCCACCTTGAAACGTCAGTCAACCATCGTGTATTTTTTGTGAGTTAAAATCTCTTATCAATTCATTGTTAGTCAAACAAATCCTCGTACTCATCCAAATCGGAAGCTTGTAGTCAAACCCAATCAACCAACTTTGCATAGACCACGATTGAATTCTCTTTGCAAAAAAGTTGAAATCTTCCCAATTTTCATTATCCAAGTCGCCATTTTTCATACCAAAGATACCAAGTCCAAATTTGCATCTTAGCTCCTTGCTGCATCCAAAATACCTTGCAATCCTTCATCATGCACAATAGGGATTGTTGGTTTGAAAACTTTATCATGCAAATCAAAACTCCTAGTCCTGCAACTATTAGTAAAGACAATGTCAAGCCCAAAATCACAATCAAAGGTGGTTCTCAACTTGTTGTTGTTGATGATGATAGTCTTGTGGATCATGATGAATATCTCGATAATGATAGATTTGATTATGAGATGATTGATCACAAGCTTGCCACACTCATAAAAAAGCCTTGCATTCAAAAGCCTAACACCAACTATCAAACCACTTCCAAACCTTTATCTAGTGATTGTCTTAAGTCTAGTTATCATGCCAATCCTAAATATTTGTTTTGTGAATCTCCTCATGATACCTTCAACAAGGGAAGCACTAGTTTAGAACAAGGTCCTTATGTTCGATCCATGTTTCCAAATCAAACTTCATTTCCATACTCTATATCTTCCATGTCATCCTATGAAAATCCCTCATCTTCATCCTTATACCCTAGCTCATCCCAACAACCCAACCATCCATCCATTCAAAACATAAACTTACAATCCAAGTCCACTCCACCTAAATTATCCTTTTTAGATTTCCTTTGAGGACTATTAGCAAAGGAATAAAATGAAACTAGAAATCCCCAAGTCAATAAGCATACTTATTCCAAACCTATCCAAGAGTCTCCTAATAACATGCCTATCCAACAAACAACACTATGCGATCTAAATCCAAATAGCGTACCCATTCGTGAGCAAGTGCCATCATGTGAAGATTTTGTCAATCCTAAGTCTTTTAAGTGTGAACAAGAGCCTTCTAATGTCATGCCTATCTATCCAACACCATCATGCAATCTTATGTCCATCCAATCTCTGCAAGAGTTTCATGTTGTTATGTCATAAAATGCCCCCCCTAGGACTTCTACCTCCTAAGTTTAGCTCCTGGGTCCCTTGTTTTCCATCTTGCATGTTGGATTTAACTCCCAAGACAAAATGCCTTGAAACCTATGTCAAATAGGGCTTGAGGGACATTGTTGAGCCTTAACCCTGACCCAAAATAGGTCCTGGGGCTTGGGCGCTCGTGGCCTTACCCTGCCTTATTTTGGTGGGGTCCCAAATTTGAATGTCGGCTTTGTGACCGTTAAAAGGTTCCCTTGCCAACATCTTAAGTTTGAATTACGAAATTAAAGTGGGAATGCAAATATAATCATGTTTAGGACTTCATTTGTAAACTAGATGGATAATGCGAACTTGTGATCTTGTGCTAAGGATATTCAAGGTACTCATTGTGCTACAGAGTAGTCTTGTTGTGTTATTGTGTTTTTTATTGCAAATTTGACTTCATTAATCCATCTCCTCATGGCGTGAAAGAGCTTCATTCCTCCATGAGAGCTACACCTTTGAGGTGATATCTTTTTGTGTTTGAATCAATCATTTATCAATTTGTTTTGCCTCTATCCTGCAAGGATACACACTCTTTATCAAACAATGGTGTTGGAAGGCTTGAATGCCATTCTAGGGCTTGACTTAGGCAAGCTCCTAAACACCACAACCCCCAACTCCTCTCCTTGTGATTGCAGGTGACAGGTATTGAATCTCGCAGAGTGGAGTTGTAGAGGAGTGTGGCAGAAGATAAAGATTCTGGATCTAATGAAAAGAAGCGGAAAGGAGCACTGACAAGGCTTGGGTGCTAGTCCCTTTGCCCTCCAGATTTTTGGAGATGAAAACCTCTGAAACAGAGATAATCAATAGCAAAAGGAGTTCATAAGCCCTCGAAGAAAACATTGCATTGGGCTTGGGCGCTAGTCCATTTTCCCCCGACTGTTCAGGATCCTGAACTTCAAAAATTGGTCAGTATCTAATCTCTATTTAGCATTTCTGTGTGCGAGCATTTCTCAGGATTTGTCTGTTTGTTTACGATTTTGCATAATTAGGGTTTTGAGTATAATTGGGCATTAAATTAATACGTTAATCATCAATTTCCAAATTTCCTTATGATTACAAGTGACAACCAACCTATAGGTGAATCATCTTATAGAAGTTGTGATTCAACTCGATTAACTGTCCTTGAATGTGTGTAGTGAAAGGAGGATTTAGGCATATCATTCATAAAACCCTTGTCCCCTTTTTTCTACATAACATTTTGGTGTACCCATGTTTTTATTGAATTTTGCACCTTTATGAGTGTTATACTTCAGATTTGCATTCATACATATCATTTACATCATTTTACATTCATAAATCTTGCAAAAATTTGAAAATTTTGAAAAAAATTGCATCCTAGGCTTGCATTAGGGCATAGTTTGCATCGATTTCATTTCATCTCATCTAATCTCTAATTTTTACATCAGATTTGATATAAATTACATAAATTAATCATACTATAATCCTTTACATTGCATTTTCACACTGAAATTGCTAGGGTTTGCTTGAAATTTTGGATTTTTCTCATAACCTAGTGCTTTCAAAACCTAGGGTTTGTTGTTAAAATCTTGTTTCAGATTTTACTACTCATTTTTGGCACTAGTTCAAATCTGATTTTTTTTATAGTGTCTCATTATTGTGTGTCTTTGCATTTACATCTCAAAATTTTGCATTTACACAGACAATTTCAACAAAAACTAGCTTATTCAATCATTTCTCCTTAAAATTGCACTTACATTAAGCATTGTAGGATTTTGACATCATTTTCAGATCGGACATGAGCTATTTCACATCATAAATTTGATTAGATTTCATTTATACATCACTTTGCATAGTTTCATGCCTTAATATCACAATTAGGGTTTAAAATCCTTGCATTTTCACTAGATTTTGACTCATCCTTCATCTAGATTTGCATGATAGTGTGTTGTGAAAGATTTTGCTGCATTATTGGACTGATAATAAGGTTTTAATTTGCTTCCCTTCATCTATTTCATCACAACACTACTTATTTTAGGCATTTGCATTGAAAAAAGTGAACATTTGTAGTTGCATCAACAAGCATAATTTTGTATTGTTTTATTGCATTCAATCTAAATACATAAAATCATCAATTGGGCCTTGTTGTGTTGTAATCTTTCCTCCTATCCATTATGTTTGTTGTGAACTTTGTGTGTCTTTTTAGCCCTTTCCCTCAAACAAGTGCTTAGGAGTGAAATGGTCACACATCTAGGGTGTGTTAAGTATCATAGAACTTTGCATGTTTTGTCTTACTAGACCTTATTGGACCTTATGGCATCTTCATCTCATTGCTCTTTGGTATCTTTACATGAATATATCAAAAACTTTGAGAATTTCTACAAATTTCTTAATATGAATCCTCATGTTCTCACTTATATACAAGCTATGTATCATAAGGATATATTTAAATGCTCTTCATTTGAAATCCTTGACTATGTATTTGATTTTGATAACTTCACATCTCTCATGAATACAAACCCTTCAGTAGTAGAAGATGTAAAAAAACACATTGAGAATGATGAGTGCGAAAGTTCTCTTAATGCTTTGGAACTAATAGATAAAATATATGAGGATGATGATGATGATGATTCCATAAGTTATCCTACTCCTCCTATAGTTGAATGTTCAAGAACCTTAGATGAGAAGACCATGGATAGCTCTACTTTGGTTGTAAACTCAAGTTCCTTAGGTATCATTAATGATACAACTACCAACCTTCTTAACAACACCTTACCTTTCTTTCATTCCAATGCTCTCCTTGGCCAAGATGAAGTATTAGTGGACGAGAAAAGGTCTCTCACATTAAATCCTTTAGGGATAGATGTCGAGCATAATCAATAGGAAAACAATGTTAATTCAATCTTCACTAATAGACTTATTACACCCACGAAGAGGTTATTAGATAAGTGTAGCAATATTCCTAAAATGGTTGTGTGGGGGGCAGGTTCTTTCTTAAAACTGGTGATTATGGTTCAAGGAGATCAAAAACCACCTCAACCCCCAGATTACATCCTAAACTATGCAAGACAAATCACTCAAAGAAATCAAGGTGTTCAAAATGTGTCGCAACAACCACATCACAATGTGATTGCTCACACAAACAACACCCATAATAACAAGCAAAGTAAGCAAGCACCTCATGTGCCTGTCTCTCTTCCATGTTCTCAACCTATGCTCCCTCCACCACCTTGTCTTACTCCTAAAAGAGGTCAAGAATATGATCTTCTCGAGTAGCTTCATGCTACTCCGACTAAGATCTCTCTTTGGGATTTAATACAAACATCACCTACATACCATGGAATGCTCCAAGAGGCTTTACAAAAGGTGATTGTACCACTTGCTGTTAAGCCGAATGATGTAGTAGCTCTATTAGATTGTATGCATGTGACAAAAACAAATATTCTGTTTCAACAACATGAATTGCCTTCTATGGAAGTTCAAAATTAGCATGATCCTTTGATTATCTTCATTACAATAAACAAGAAATTGATCAAGCGATTTATGATTGATAATGGATTAACTCTTAATGTTTGTGGTATTAATTTGTTACATAGGATTAAGGTTGATACCTCTTTGATTAAACCAGATATAATTAGCATTCGTGACTTTGATAATGTTGGGAGACAATCTATGGGGACAATAACTTTACCTGTAAAGGTTGGACCTGTAACTGTATCTACCCTTTTTCATGTCATGCCTAGTTCGCTTTCATTTAATATGATCCTAGGTAGACCGTGGATCCATGTCATGGGGGCAGTCCCATCTACCCTTCATCGATCACTAAAGTTCATTTATCAAAACAAGCTCTACACCATGGAAGCTAATCCTGAACTAGATAGTTGTTTACATATTGAAATGCAAAAACAAGTTAACAATCAACAAAGTCTAAACAACTTATGAGTTGTTTCATCAACACTTCTTGCCACAAATAATGTTGTGCAAGACTCTACACCATTGAATGTATTTTTTGGTGATGATTGGGGTTCATTAGATTTTATTCCTTCCAGGCCGGGGCAATATAAACTTAATAACTCTGACACATCAAAAGTTGCATCGTTCTCATCTAAACAATCTTTGGAAACACCCAAGAAACCTAAAGTCTCCTTGGAAGAAAATAAAGACAACACCCTTACTTATACTATAGATTATGAGACCTATGAGGATTCACCATCTCCTAAAGAAATGACATCCCTCTATGGTCGGGGATTTAAAATCCTTTATAACAACTATGACTATGTAGGTAATGGTTGTGGTATAAATCAACAAGGAATCAAAGTACCTTTACAAGTTGTTGGAATTAACTACACAACTGATATTGGATATCGTTCCTTGAAACCCACCAAAGCCTCTTGTCGTCCTAAACTTAATGTTAATACAATATCAACAAGACCGAAACAACATGCGAGATATCCTAGGCTGATAAGCAAAAAATATCTACCAGGAAATATCCCACTGAATCAGGTAAGTATTTCTCCCTCTTTAAACCATGCTTGTTGTAGCACCTATTATAGTTGCTCTCAAGGGTGGCCTCCTCCTAGATATATATGTTGTTAGAATCATGTTATGTTCCCCCGTGTTGTGTTATGTGTTGTTTAGGCCTCCTTGGATGACCCTTGATACTTTTGTAAGGTCAAGGATACCAGGAGACCGCCCCCGTTGTGACCATTCTTCTATCTTGCTTCTCCTTTATTTTTATTGTTGTGTGTTGTGTCTTAGGCGCATAGCATTACGGTTGATGCCCTGAGGGCATCCTCCTATGTGATTGTTCCTAAGACACTTGTTCTCCTGTCTCATTTTATTGTTTACCTTCTTCTAGTGATTCTATCTAGTTGGTGGATGACGAAAACAAACAATTAACTGATACGGACCACGTGTCCCTTCAGCAAGCAAGAAAAAATGGTCCTAGTCCATATATGAAGATGGGGTTGATTTATATATATTCGACGCTTGGCTAGTAGAATCACTCTGTGTGATATTTTGATGTCTTATTTTGCTAACAAATCATAAAAATACATCTGCTCTGTGCACTTTGATTGTTTTGGGTGTCTCGTATTATTGTTACACTTGATTCTGAGATGCCTGTAGTATAAGCCCAATGGCTATACTCGGACTTGAACTCATTTGTGTAGCCTTGGCTTCTTTGTTTTCATGCATAGCTTTCATGTTTTGCTTAGATTAAGATGTTTTTGTGGGAACATTCGGCGATCGTAAGCACATGTCACCTTTGGGGGCGTGGGCTTTGCGAAAGCTCTTGTTCCCTTGTGTGTTTTCTCTCTACCTTAACATGCTTGATATCGGTACATGATATCAACCACCTTAAGGTGGGGGCATATAAGGTAAGTTGTCTGATGATTTTAGTACTAACGAAGCATGTTTGTAAGCCCTTTGTGGAGGTGGGATGTTGTATCTCTAGCGTGAGTGCACATCTTTATTCTATATTACAATCAAGAAGACATTTGCAAAGGTGAGGATGGTGTATGTCTTGAGCTAGTGCACATCCTTTTTATTTCAAAAGTCCTCCGAGCAGGCAGGGTTGGATCTTAGACTATCCTCCCTTAAGCATGTCTTTGGCGGTTGTTGTGGCATAAGCCCAACCGTCAAGTGTGCTTGTAGCATGCTTGAGATGGTGGGGGCTTAGCAATAAGTTCCTTCCATTGCCTTGTTTTCCATGTTTAAGATATATAGTATGTCTTTGGCATGCTATACGATGCTCGTGTATTTCGTGTGTTTTCCCCCTTGTGTGGTTAACCCCCACTTGGGCTTTGTATGGTGTGTTTTTTGTGTGTGTGTAGCGATGGGCTCCACCTACACTCGAGGTTTGTTTGGCGTGTCTTCCCCTTTGGGGTTTTGTGTTGTAATTTTATTTCCATGCATATGTATATGAAGATGTTAGGAATATATTATGAAAATGTTATATCAGTGTATTCATCATGTTTTGCATGTCTTCAATACTATCTTCTCTGTGTTTTGCGTGCATGTTACTCTCTTCTCCATGTTTTGCGTGCATGTTACTGTCTTCATTATGTTTGGCGTGTCTATGGTGTGTTTTCTCTAATGTCTACCTAAGACTGGGAGCTAGAAATAGTTCCTCAATCTTTGTGTTTGCATTAGCTTCAAGTGTCTGGCGTGTTTTGACTATACTTTAATGCATGTATGGGTCATAAGATCATACATACATTAAAGTGGGGGCTAAATGTTATGTCGTAAAATGTCCCCCTAGGACTTTTACCTCCTAAGTTTAGCTCTCAGATCCCTTGTTTTCCATCTTGCATGTTAGATTTAACTCCTGAGACAAAATGGCATGAAACCCATGTCAAATTGGGCTTGAGGGACATTGTTAAGCCTTAACCCTAACCCAAAATAGGTCCTGGGGCTTAGTTGCTCATGTCCTTGCCCTGTCCTATTTTGGCGGGGTCCCAAATTTGAATGTCAGCTTTGTGACCGTTAAAAGATTCCCTTGTCGACATCTTAAGTTTGAATTACAAAATTTAAGTAGGAATGCATATATAATCATGTTTAGGACTTCATTTGTAAACTAGATGGATAATGCAAACTCGTGATCTTGTGCTAAGGATATTCAAGGTGTTCATTGTGCTACAGAGCAGTCTTGTGTTGTTATTGTGTTTGTTATTGTAGATTTGTCTTCGTCAATCCATCTCCTCATGGCGTGAAAGAGCTTTATTCCTCCATGAGAGCTACACCTTCGAGGTGATACCTATTTGTGTGAATCAATCATTTATCAATTTGTTTTGCCTCTATCCTGCAAGAATACACACTCTTTATCAAACAACGGTGTTGGAAGGCTTGAATGCCATTCCGGGGCTTGACTTAGGCAAGCTCCTAAACACCACAACCCCAACCCCTCTCCTTGTGATTGCAGGTGACATGTATCAAATCTCGCGGGGTGGAGTTACAGAGGAGTGTGGCAGAAGATAAAGATTCTAGATCTGATGAAAAGAAGCGAAAAGGAGCACTGCCAAGGTTTGGGTGCTAGTCCCTTTGCCCTCCACATTTGCGGAGCTAAAAACCTCCAAAACAAATATGATCAATAGCAGAAGGAGTCCGAAAGCCCTTGAAGAAAACATTGCATTGGGCTTGGGCGCTAGTTTGTTTGCCCCTGACTGTTCAGGATCCCAAACTTTGAAAATTGGCCAGTATCTAACCTCCATTTAACATTTCTGTGTGCGAGCATTTGTCAGGATTCGTCTGTTTGTTTACGATTTTGCATAATTAGGGTTTTGAGCATAATTAAGAATTAAATTAATACATTAGTCATAAATTTCCAAATTTCCCTATCATTACAAGTGACAACCAACCTATAGGTGAATCCTCTTGCATAAATTGTGATTCAACTTGGTTAATTGTCCTTGAATGCATGTAGTGAAAGGAGGATTTAGGCATATCATTCATAAACCCTTGTCCCCCTTTTTTCTACATAACACATGTTAACAAGGAACCATCATCACCACTTATCAAGCTTAATCAAGAGTCCCTTATCATAAGCCTAGATTACAATCCATTATTCAACTATGTTGTCGATGATCCAAAGCCTATCAAGCCTATCCAAACTCAAGAGCTATGTCAAGAATCAAATCTACAGAAAGATCAAACATGTACTCAACTAAATCAAGATCAAGTTAATCAAGATACTTAAGCTCGAGTTGTCCCTTTTATCCAAGAACAAACTAGCCAAGCCACTCCCATTTATGATCATGATCCTAGCTATGATTTAGAAAACCAAATTGATCCCCTCCTTGAACTTTATGATATTCATGATCATAAAAGCCAAAAAAATCCTATCACATATCCAACTAGCCATATTGAATATCTGACTATAACATCCATGCATATGATGAGATACTTGGTCCCCAGGACAACATTGACAATCAAACAAATCACTTGGATCATACCACAATGGATTCCAATGAGCATAGTTGCAGTCAAGATCCTACTAACCTCAAACATGAAGAAACACAAGTCATAATGGATACCATTGAGCATTCAGATAATCAAGGAATGATAATAACAAACAATGATCATGAAACTACAAATGTACACAATGAGCAAGGTATAACGAGTCTACATGATGAGCTTGTACCAAAATCCCATCAAATAGGATCTACTATCTTTAGCAAGACAAATTTACTCACAGATGAGACAATAGCAAATTCTGACTACTCTCAACAAAATATCGAGGAACTTGCATTATGTTTCAAAGACAACAAGTATCCTATCGTGAACAAGATATGTCAAAGCATGGATTATCGTGGAAAAGGATTGGGCCTTTATGAACAAGGAATCCTAGAACCTATCCCAATCCACATCGGACATAGTCGAAGTCTTGGCACAAAATTATCTAAGAAATCTATTGGTGTTAGTGATACTTCCAAGATCGCTAAGGAAATCTCATTCAATGAGAGCATCGAGATAGGGACCGTTCATAGCCCTTGCACTAAACTTGCTATTAACAATCTCGACAATCTTTCCACTTCCACTTCCACCATCACTTGTCTTCCACCTCTTCCACCTGTCAATTAGGACCAACAAAATCATAGAGCATACAAAGTAAAAGCTTCAAATCAAATGTCAAAAGTGTATGAAGTCAAAAATCAAGGAAATCATATCAAAGCAATATGGGTCCCAAAACAAAATGGACCAAGCATGTCAAATAAAGTAAATCTTCCAAATACCATGAGATATCAAAGTTATCAAAATCAAAACACATGCCTTGCATGTATAATAGGTGGACCCAACACCTTATAATTTATACAAGAGCATTGGTCCTAATCACCATCCTAGTTCCACATCTACACATCATAATGCTAAATCTAAATTTCATAATCCACCAGCGCAAGTTTGGGTCAAAAATCTGTCAAACTCATCTACATTGCCAACTTCTTCATTCAAATCCACTATATCACAATCACCTAATCTCACATCCAATATCCCCCATACATATCCAAAATCACGTCTAAAACCCAAGAAATCCAACTCCCAAATCTATCGTGCAACAACACTTCGCTATAAGGGCTATTATTGTTCCCTATCAAAATGTAATCATTTGGACAAGGCCAACTTAGTTATCAACAAAAATCACACAAACATCAAAAGATTGTATATGATGCTTTAATCCTCATAAAGTAGTTACTTCAAGCAGGATATTATTGGCATGTTATGACAATTGCATGTACATCAACTATCTTACATAGACAAGGACATTAAGGATCCTTTGAGTATCAAGTTATCCGTGTTATCCAATTAGCATAGCAAAAATAAAAAAGTCAAAAAAATAAATCAAAAAATTCAAAAAAATAAATCAAAATAGTAAAGAGAAATAATTCGTCCAATGGTGAAAACCATTTCCATGGCGCCTTGGATAAGTACCATGATGAAAACCCATTTGCAGGTGTCATGTGTAAATTGATTGTCGATGAACTTTGCACTTGGGGGCAAGTTATCTCATCTATCCCATACCAGCATATCCCAAGTTCCTATTGTCATCACTCATCATATCCATATATCCTTGCTATCATTCCCCTTCGTCATTCCTCTTATACAATTTGGATCTTTTTAATAACATTGCTCTTGATAAGGACTCAGGCATGATTTTGATACATTCTTTGATAAACTCTTGACATAGCCAATCCTTTTGCAACATATCCTCCAACCATCTTGTTATATCCTATGCAACTCGCTATATCCCTTTAGTCCAACATCCTAAACAACATTTACAGAGTAGGGGCATGTTATTCATTTGCAACATAGTCCTTGGAGGCTACATCCTACATCCTTCCATTCACTTTTCTTATCCATTTCCTAACACTAATCCCTTCACCATCCAGTTATCAGCTATCCTCCTTTCCATTCACTATCCATTAAATCATCCATCCAATCCATTAAGCTCATCAGCCTAAATCGACCAACTTTCCCATCCTTGTTTTTACACTTGGTGCTCCCTTGCCACTAGTTAGCATATGGAGACCACAATCCTATCCAGATGCAATCCAATCCTAATCCATTGTAATCTAGTACAATCCCATGAAAAGTAATACAATGCATTCCAAATCTAATCCATTACAATCATCCAATGGAATCCAAGCAAAGCCTCATCCCATGCACTCCAACACAATAATCCCAATTTTGATTCTACAGTAGTTCATCCATCCTAAGTAATCCTAACCCATACAAATCTTGCCAAGCAATTTATCTACCATCCAAAAGAATCCATCGGTCTTGTTCCTAGCCTTGTTGTCTCCATCAACTTAATCCAATCAATCATCATCTTCATCGGGATATACATTCCCAATCCTCACGTTGTTCTTGGGATACATTGTTCCCACATCAACAAAACTATCATCATCATCAATCCAATCATCGATTTTCAACTTGACCAGGGGCAACATCATGTTTGTCTTTGTTTTTGAATCATTTTTATGCATGCTTTATTGTTTTTCTTGTGTGTGCTATATCATTTTGTCTTGCATTTGTATCAGTCCTTGCAACATACCTGCCATAGGGTCATCATGATCTTTCATATCATGGTGCCATCGACATATGCTTGCTTGCAACTTTAATCCTTTATGCATTTGACACATCGTTACCTTGGTCTTTATATCATGGTGCATAATGTTAGGTGCTATATCAAACATCAGGTTGCTCATTTTGACTCAGCATGACGATCCTTTTCTCCATTATTTTCATCCTATCTCTGAGCCTTTTCTTCCAGGTTTCCATCCATTTTGAGAGCCTACCCGTGTCCTTCATTCCTGCCTATACTCTTGAGGGGGCATCATCCCATCCTCCTTTTTATAAGCCCATCCTTTTCCCATCCTCCTTTTTATAAGCCCCATCCTTTTTTCACCATCTATATTTTATTCTTCTTTGAAACGACATTGCTTCTTGCAATATCCTCTCAAAAAGGGGCAAAATGTAGACACCTAAAATTGACCACTTTATCCCAAAACCTAATTCGCTCACAATCAAGTCTTGATTCCCCAAATCGACCATTTATCCCCTAATTTTGATCAATTATCCCCTGATTATCTTGATTTATCATATTTGCCTAATTGGCCCAATTATCAGGACCTGAGCCTATCATTATCCCTATCTATCCCTAATCCTAATCATTTTCCCTAATTCCTAACCCATTTCATAGCCTAAATGATTCCCACCACATGATTTAATTAATTCTAATTAATTAAATCCCACTTTCTCTCATAAATGAAATTAAAATTCTTTTATTTTCACCCTAACTACTTCATAGCTATCTCCCAAAACTACCAAAAATCAATTAATAATTCCTTTAATCCTCCACCATTGATTTCATAACTTCCCAACCAACTTAATCTAAATCGTTCATCTCTCATCAAATCCTCACTGTCGATCCTCCTTCCTGGTGGTCTATAAATTGACCTAATCAGGAGGCATTTCAATAAACGATCATTCAAGCAACGTCATGTTGATGAGTCGAGTAACCACATCCATATCGTCTTGAGCAAATCTGCCATTTCAATGCAACAAGAATCAACTCATGGGTAACTTCGTTTTGTTTATGCATTTGTGTTTCAGTTTCCATGCTTGATCAGAGGTCATATTGAATGTGGATTTAAGGTTTTTTTCATTGTGTTTAAAATCTTTTTGTTTGATCTGCATTTAGTGTGTACACCTCTTATTTTAGCATAAGAAGTCATTTTGTCACATTGATGTTGTGCTTTCATGTTCGCTAGTTCAACTAGTCATTCAAGCAGGTGTTTCATTTGTTGAAGCAACCATTCCATGATCACGAGGGCAATTTTGTAAGATCACAAAGGTGTCAACATGATGCAATAGTTTCATGATCTCTAGGTGATTTCACAATCACCACAATGGTTTTTTCATGATTTGGCAGTTTCATTATTGTGAAAAATGATTATTCCATCTTGACAATGTGTAATAAGAGGAAGTGATAAATAATTTTTTTGTCCTCACTGTCTTAATGTTTGGGGTTTTATTCACACCCATAATTCTTTAATGTCTATGTTGTCTTCCAAAAGGCAACCAAAAGCATTAGGAGCATGTTTGGGAGCATTTGGAAGAGATTCTTAATCCTTAGTTCACCATTTTTTAAGTTTATGTGCATAGATGTGCATTAGTTGGAGGTTGTATCAACTAGTTGATAGTACATAGTGTTGGTTGGTGCATTGGTGTTCATTTTGTCACTTTCCCACTTTGTTGTAGAGGACATTTGCAAGTGTGAGGATGTTGATATATTAGTTTGGCATCCCAATGGGCCTACGATGGGCAACAAGATTGTAAAACTACATATATAATGGATTTTTGCTAGAGTTTTCTCCCTATTCAAGTTTCTTTAAGGTAAATATGGTATTATATTTCCATTGTGTTGATGTTTGAATATTCTTTACTTGCTTATCAATTCTTAAAAGCTAAGTAAACAATTTACTATAAGATTACAAGTAAAAAGAAGCATTCTATTAACTCCTCATAATTAAGATAAGGTAGTTACAATGTATGAAGCATGCACTTTTTCATATGATGTGTTGCAAGTGTGCAAGGAAATGAGATGACAACCAAATGAGAGGCTATGAATTCATCCATTTTAACTATTTTGTGTTGTTAATTAGCCATAATAGTTGGGACATCACATAGTAGGATTTAATTTGTAAGTTGGTGATAGTGTTGTAGAATCTCCACCCTTGATTACAAATCACTTAACCTCTTATTTGATTTTCTATTTATATGTCATGTTACTTACTCAGCCTAATTATATTTATTTATGATCATATCACAGTCCTTTATTGTTCATCATTATAATTTTTGTAGAGGGGTGGTTTTCTTCTTTACAAATTTTTGAAAGGAATTAAATTACAACCTTCATTTATATCTAAGGTTAGAAATGCTAATAAGATAAATACATCAAATAAACACAATTAACATTGCTAGTTTTGATATAAGAGTTGAGTAATGAAATGCAAATGTAAAAGTATAATTGAAAGAGAGAAGGGATAACAACGTACATAACTATCTCATTATGTCGTATGGAATAATGTATTGTGTTTGACATTGGCTATGCATTTAATCAAGCACTAGAAAGATGTATAGATGACTATAATAGATTGATTCTATTGCACCCATCACACTTGCAAACCCGATTCATCTTCACTAGAAATTTGAATGGGGAATGTGGTGTGGAGGAACACCTTTAGGTGTCTATTTTGCTAGAGTTGAAGTTCATTACTTCTTTACACCTAGGTTAAATCCCTATTATTGTTGTTGCTACTATTGTTCATATGATCAAAGACATGATGATGCAAAATGCCTATAATGAACAATACCTAGGTTTCAACAATAGTAGCATTTTGCATCATCATGTCTTTGTTTCCTATGATGCAAAATGCTACTATTGTCAAGCCTAGGTTTCCAAGTTCTATCGCTACTATACCTAAATGGCTCAAAAATCTTGGTACCTTAGGTCATAATTAATGTGGGTACAAAAATTAGCAAAAGCAAAAAAACTCTTCAAATAAAAATAAAGTAAACAATGTAGAAAAAAAGAAAGAATCTTATTATAGTCCACCATGTGGAGCCACCTAATTTGGGTTTAAAGGTTGCTTATAACATATGAGACTGCCTCGTTACTCTTATGTGAGGAGAAGGCTGCATTAGGTGAGGCGTACATACCCTACCCATATAGGATTTGAACTTGTGACCGGCTATAATAAATAAAATAGCTTGATATTTCTCCCCATTGTTTTAGATATATCTATTTAGTTGCATTTCATTAGAACTATCATAAAAGGAACCTAGGTGAGAAGGCGAAACCTTTTCCTTATTCTTATGTTTGCTTGGGTTTAAGAGAATAGGCTACCGTGCAAATGCAAATACAAAAACAAACAAATAATATTTGATTTGAAAGGTGAAATGTTGCTAGCAGATTCTGGTAAAGACAACGGAAACCCTCCTGATTCATTGTCGGAGTCAACAATTTGAATGGACTTGAATAAGAAGACTTTTTCCAAGCATCAAACCACGATTCCTATTAACATTTGAAGACTGAAAGATTTTCTGGGGCGCCACCGAATGTGGAGTCTGAGGGACAATTGTTGGAATCTGACGATTGAGTTATCAGGTTAATATTCCAGGTGGGTTATCTTGATCATGCATTCCAATTCCTGTTTTTCATTAACTGTAGAAATCGAATTATAAACATGGCAGCCCACAGCAGAAATCGCCCAAGTCGTTGTAGGCTGAGCCGTCTGTTACCTCTGATATGTCTGTCAGGGCTTCTATTGGCCGCCTTGCTTCTCCCTTTTATGAGGCCAAATATCTTCGCACAAGTTTCCCTAGCCCCAACTAGAAAAACTAATATAGTCCTTGACGTGTTTAAGGGCATCTTAGAAGAAGAGGAGGAGGAGGAAGATGAGAAAGCTTTGCAAATTCCAAATGAATCTCTAGCTTTTCATAAGAAACTCTTCCTTCCCCCACAGAATAACTTGTCCAGAAAGGTTGAAAAGAAAAACTCTTTGGCTCCTCTTAACATAGATCTTTTCCCCAAGTTGGCCAAAAATCATGTGACGATTGTTCTGTATGTGCACAACAGACCGCACTACCTGAGGAAAGTTGTAGATAGTCTTTCCAAGGTGGAGGGCATCCATGAGACTTTGCTGATTGTAAGCCATGATGGATACTTTGAGGAAATGAATAAGATTGTGGAAGGAATCAGATTTTGTCAGGTTAAGCAGATTTTTGCTCCTTATTCGCCTCACTTGTTTCCTGATTCATTTCCGGGTGTCACACCAGGAGATTGCCAGAACAAGGATGATCCTTCTCTTCAACATTGTAAAGGAAAAGCAGATCAGTATGGAAATCATAGATCTCCAAGAATTGTTTCCTTGAAACACCATTGGTGGTGGATGATGAATTGGGTTTGGGATGGTATGGAAGAGACCAGGAGACACACTGGTCATATCCTATTTATAGAAGAGGACCATTTCATTTTCCCCAATGCTTACAGAAATATCCAGATTTTATCTTCATTGAAACAAAACAAGTGTGCTGAGTGCTTTGCTGCAAATTTGGCTCCTTCTGATGTGACTTATAAGGGGGAACAGACGGAGAATTTGATTGCTGAAAAGATTGGCAATGTCGGTTATACATTCAATAGAACAGTTTGGAGGAAAATCCATTCTCGGGCAAGAGAGTTTTGTGCTTTCGATGATTACAATTGGGATATTACCATGTGGGCAACTGTGTACCCTTCATTTGGTGTTCCAGTTTATACTTTGAGAGGGCCCAGGAGAAGTGCAGCTCACTTTGGAAAGTGTGGCTTGCATCAGGGAAACAACAAGGGAGTTCCTTGTTTTGACAATGGTCAGGCAACTCCTGACATCCATGAACTTGATAGGGTTCCAAATATAAAGCCGGAATGGGATGTAATCAAGCATGAACAGCAAGGTGGTTACCAGGCTGGTTTTAAAGGTTGGGGAGGTTGGGGTGATGATCGGGATCACAACCTGTGTCTCGATTTTGCCTCAATGTATCACATTTCTTCGATATCTCATAACTTGAATAAACAAACTGTATAGTAATGAATTGTTTCATGACTATGGCATAACAAATTTACTTTTTGCTTTTGTCTGTTCTACCTTACCCGAAGTTCTAGCAGGAGATTTTTGACTCACATTTTCTCCATTTTTTTGGTTTTCTTATAAAGTGTAAGGAGCAAAGTTTTCTGCCCCTTTTATGCAATGAGTCCCACTTTAACACTTGATTTGTGTAAAAACATGTTTTGTGCTGGAAAGAAATGTGGGATTAACATTCGTATAACTTTGGTTTGAAATTATTAATATTTAATTCACATTGTTCACTTTGATGACTATATTTAGTTAAATTATAAATGTGGAGAAGATAAGTGAATTTCTCTTTGAAATGGTAATCATCTTGACCTGATCACGAGGAGTTTAAGCATCTGCATCCTATCTCACAGAGTAGTTTTTCAAGTTGGGGATTGAAGGACCTACAGTAATTTCTTTTGAGTTAATATGAAGCTGCATTTAGTAGCAAAGGAGAGAAACTCAAGTGAAGCACAGCTGGTCAGTACAAGAAGAGAATATTTCAGTCTTCCGGTGACTTGAATAGATGCTATTAATACGTTTTAGAGACCTTAATCTTGGTTGGTTTTGAATTTTAGCATAACAAGTTTTTTCCTGGTTAGGGCAATAAAGCTTGCATATTGTTTTATGTAAACTACAGATACAATAGGAGTACTCCTTAAGGCAACACTTGAAACATCAAAAGATCAAAAGTTGAGCTTTTTGTGCAGGAAAGCTAAAAGCTTCTTGGAGAGCTAGAAGGAACACTGTATGAAGTTACTATGAACTACTATTTTCCTTTAGCTTCTTGGTGATTAGATATTTGTACCAACTCTTAGGTATGTCTCTGCAAAATTACTGATTTCAGTTCCCTTCTGGATCTTCTTGGCTGTAGACAGACTTGTGTTCATTTCCTTTTATGTATTGTTTTTTCATTCTCAGAATTGTAGTCCTCTTGAGTAGGTTGGTTTTCTGTGGGCTGCATTAGCAGAGTTCTTCTTAAGGTATGATCTGCTCCTTTATCTTATTTTCTCCCTTTCCTCCTTTTTCTCATGGATTGAACTTGCCATTTTGGTTTCCATTTCAGTTTTTTCTTGTCTAGTACATTTAAGAAATTGTGCTTTTATTTCTTCACCAGCAAATGAGAGATAATGTGCACCCAGCTTTCTTGCCACCGTCTTCCATTATTGGTCTGAAGTTGAACTGCTTTCTTTGCTTCTTTTTTCTGCCAGGTCTTATTCAGATTTCCTCTTTTCAGACGTGTAATGTCCCTTTTGGGGATATTCCCAATTTCTCTGCCTGCAAACAATAATAATCACTAGAAATGATATTAGAATATTAAAGATCAGAAATTACAATAAATTATGATAATATTCAGATCAATACATCATAGCATTATTAATATTCAGATCAATTCATCATAGCATCATTAATATTCAGATCAATACATCATAGCATAACCCTCACAGCCAATCACATTGTGAATTCCTTGTAAATACTTGCAAATGACAATATCAAGGCTGGTCGTCCTTAACTTGAACTTGCCGAGAGCATGGAAGGTGGGCCGTCCTTCCAACTCTCAGTCCACCTTGGAGGCTTTCCGTCCTCCTTGATCAAGCCCAAGAGCATGGAAGGCTGGCCGTCCTTCCAACTCTTGTCAGACCCAGAGCATGAAAGGCTCTCCGTCCTTCCAACTCCTGTCCAAACTTGATAAGAGCATGAGAGGGGGGCCATCTTTTCATCTCTCGTGAACTTGGAAGGGATTTTGTCCTTCCTATTTGCAAGACGCTTCCTTAAATTCAAAACTGATTGCTTAGGGAATTTACTAGATGATTGCTGATTGAGTACCTCTTGATGGATTGACAAGTTTATTCTCAAATGGCTGCAATAAATTATTCTCTGCTGTATATATTTTTGTTTTCTGCTGTAGGTCTTTGTTATATATATTATTTTCTTTATTTCTGCTTCATTGCCTTTCCCAAGAAATGGTTTGTTTATATATATCTTATTGTTGGAAGAGACATGATTCTCCACATGCAGCTGCTGCTCCAAAAGTGACGCACCTCTTCTAACCATCCGCTGCCCCTTGATGATGCAAATGTAATTAATCTTTTATTATAATTCTTAGCGCCACTTTCCCTTATATATTTCTCTATTGCCTATGAGATATTGGCACCACCCTTCATTTGATTTCTTTTTTTTGGTTGGTTTAATAGTTATTTAAATCTGACTTTGGCAGCGATTTAATATTTAGGTGGGGGCATGACAGCATGCATGTTCCAGATTCTTGTATTCAAAGCAGGATCTGCCCTTAAATGGATTATCTTCATAGTTGACCAGCTGTTCCCATTTGTAATCAAGCAATATAAGTTTGATAAATGCAGGAAGAAGGTTTGAAAGGTCAAGATCCACACAAATCTGGCCATAATTTAGATTAGTGTGTTTCTTTGAGTGTCTGAATTTGTCTGGTGTGTGCCTAGGAAATGTCTAATTTGCAGGAAAATGGGTTCATGTTCTATGATTCCTGTGAACTGGGTAATTGGATTGTGTTTCCTCAAAGGATTGAACCCCATAGCCCAATTTTGTTGCTCCCTGAACACAGCAAGGAGTTACAACTGAGGTCACATTCCAAAACACATCACAACTAAGTTGCCCAAAAAATGAAAATGCCAAGTGGAAACATGGGTAACGCAAGCCTCCAAACCCTCTAAAATGGGAAACGACACAGAAATGACTAATTTAAAAAACAATTAAAAGCCTGGAATTTTTTAAATGTGTTTATACTTAAAGTAAACCAATGACACTTAGAACATTAAAATCTGACTTTCAACCTCAATTGGCTTAATACATTCGAACACTACATACAAGAACATATTTATGTGAATGAGAACAACATTTACTAATGAAAAATTGCCACTTAAGGTTATAATTCTGTCCAAATATGTTGCAGGTGGTTTGACTAGCATTTGGTTTCCCAAATGCTTACATTTTCCTTATTCATTGGCAAGACATTATCTTAGAGGTTAGACAACATGGTAATTTTGTTCTGCATTTACTATTTCCTAGCATCATCTTTAGTGGGTTATCTTGACTATTTCCTAGCATTTAAGACAATAAATTTATAAAACAATATTTCCTAGCAGTTAATGCAATAAAAAGTTACTTCCTGACATTTATCACAATAAAAAGTTGTTGAAATGGCTTTCCAAGATTTTTATTTCCCTACAAATTTCTCTTTTTCTGTGCTGCCAAAGTTTGAAACTTGTCATAAATGGTGGAAAACGTTTCCAGTAGGGTCTCTGTTTTGGAAACTGTTGTCAGAAAAATTTCCAGACATTTTTGACATGTTTCTGGGAAATTCCAGGCTAGAAACATTTCCAAGATCTATTCTATATGTAATAAAATAGATACATCTGATTGGAAAAGGGAGCTTGGCTGGAGTTTCATGCAGCTTAGCTTCGCAATCTTCCAGTTAGACAAGGTCCATTTTGTTTCTAAAATAGATCAAGATGCACAAAACACAACATATCTAAGCATAATCATTTAGTTTCGTGGATCTTTCAAATACCTATATTTTTAGAAGAATATCATTGTGCTAAGTTTGACAGTGGAAGGGGAGGGGCTCCTCTCAGTTCTGTGTTAGATATCCTCCCCTTCCACTGTCAAAATAAGCTGTTAAATGATGCAGTCGCGGTTAGGGGACCCACTGAAGGGAAGCCTCCATTGTTCAAACAGAGAAATTACAAAGTTCACAAAGATCCTATCAGAATGTCTATACAAACTGAATATACACTCAGGGTAGTGTGCTCAATAATTTTCTCTCATCTCAGCTCTGCAACAGCTATGCTCAACACACCTTCTACCATACAGCCCTGCACTGGAAGATGTCTGCTCTGACTTCTGCCCACACTCGTGCCAATGTGGAAGACAGAATCACTTTGCAGGTTAAGATATTTGCACTTTGCTGCTGCTTGGTTAGTCTCAAATGTCTGCTCTGACTTCTACCCACACTCGTGCCAATGTGGAAGACAGAATCACATTGCAGTTTAAGATATTTGCGCTTTACTGCTGCTTGGTTAGTCTCAGATGTCTGCTCTGACTTCTACCCACACTCGTGAGTCGTGCCAATGTGGAAGACAGAATCACTTTGCAGGTTAAGATATTTGCCTTTTCTGCTGCTGCTGCTCTCTCTCTCTCTCTCTCTCTCTCTCTCTGGGCGACTCAGCTCTGTAACAGCTATGCTCAACACACCTTCTAACATACAGCCCTGCGTTGGAATATGTCTGCTCTGACTTCTACCCACACTCATGCCAATGTGGAAGACAGAATCACTTTTCAGGTTAACTCTCTCTCTCTCTCTCTCTCTCTCTCTCTCTCTCTCTCTCTCTTGTGCTCGATAATTTTCTCTCAACTCAGTTCTGCAACAGCTATGCTCAACACACCTACAATACAGCCCTGCATTGGAAGATTCTGCTCTCTCTCTCTCTCTGAAAATACACTCAGGGTAGTGTGCTCGATAATTTTCTCTCGACTCAGCTCTGCAAAAGCTATGCTCACCACACCTTCTATCATACAGCCCAGTGTTGGAAGATGTCTGCTCTGACTTCTACCCACACTCATGCCAATGTGGAAGACAGAATCACTTTGCAGGTTAAGATATTTGCCTTTGCTGCTGCTTGGTTAGTCTCTCTCTCTCTCTGGGCGACTCAGCTCTGCAACAGCTATGCTCAACACACCTTCTAACATACAGCCCTGTGTTGGAAGATGTCTTCTCTGGGCGACTCAGCCCTGCAACAGCTATGCTCAACACACCTTCTAACATACAGCCCTGCGTTGGAAGATGTCTGCTCAGACTTATACCCACACTCGTGCCAATGTGGAAGACAGAATCACTTTGCAGGTTAACTCTCTCTCTCTTGTGCTCAATACTTTTCTCTCGACTCAGTTATGCAACAGCTATGCTCAACACACCTGCCATACAGCCCTGCGTTGGAAGATTCTTTTCTCTCTCTCTCTCTCTGAATATACACTCAGGGTAGTGTGCTTGATAATTTTCTCTCAACTCAGCTCTGCAACAGCTATGCTCACCACACCTTCGATCATACAGCCCAGTGTTGGAAGATGTCTGCTCTGACTTCTACCCACACTCATGCCAATGTGGACGACAGAATCACTTTCAAGGTTAACTCTCTCTCTCTCTCTCTCTGAATATACACTCAGGGTAGTGGGTTCAATAGTTTTCTTTCGACTCAGCTCTGCAACAGCTATGCTCAACACACCTTCTACCATACAGCCCTGCGTTGGAAGATATCTGCTCTGACTGCTACCCACACTCGTGCCAATGTGGAAGACAAAATCACTTTGCAGGTTAGCTCTCCCTCTCTCTCTCTTTCTGTGTCTGAATATACACTCAGGGTAGTGTGCTTGATAATTTTCTCTTGACTCAGCTCTGCAACAGCTTTGCTCAACACACCTACCGTACAGCCCTGTGTTGGAAGATGTCTGCTCTGACTGCTACCCACACTCGTGCCAATGTGGAAGACAAATCACTTTGCAGGTTAGCTCTCCCTCTCTCTCTCTCTTTCTGTGTCTGAATATACACTCAGGGTAGTGTGCTTGATAATTTTCTCTTGACTCAGCTCTGCAACAGCTTTGCTCAACACACCTACCGTACAGCCCTGTGTTGGAAGATGTCTGCTCTGACTTCTACCCACACTCCTCTCTCTCTCTCTCTCTGAATATACACTCAGGGTAGTGTGCTCGATAATTTTCTCTTGACTCAGCTCTCTCTCTCTCTCTCTCTCTCTCTGTGAATATACACTCAGGGTAGTGTGCTCGATAATTTTCTCTTGACTCAGCTCTGCAACAGCTATACTCAACACACTTTCTACCATACAGCCCTGTGTTGGAAGATGTCTGCTCTTACTTCCACCCACACTTCTCTCTCTCTCTCTGAATATACACTCAGGGTAGCGTGTTCTCTCGACTCAGCCCTGCAACAGCTATGCTTAACACACCTTCTACAGTACAGCCCTGCATTGGAAGATGTCTGCTCTGACTTCTACCCTCTCTCTCTGAATATACACTCAGGGTAGTGTGTTCTCTCAACTCAGCCCTGCAACAACTATGCTCAACAGACCGTCTATTATATAGCCCTGCATTGGAAGATGTCTGCTCTGACTTCTACCCTCTCTCTCTCTCTCTCTGAATATACGCTCAGGGTAGTGTGTTCTCTCGACTCAGCCCTGCAACAGCTATGCTCAACACACCTTATACTGGACAGCCCTGCGTTGGAAGATGTCTTCTCTCTCTCTCTCTCTGATAACTGCGAAATGTACTTCCTCTTGGCTCTCTGCTATCTTGTCTTTGCCACCTCTGAACCCTCTAGCCCCCCTTTTTTCAATGATCAATTGACCTCCTTACATAAATGTAGCTTCATTTCCTGCTCTTTATGAAATTCTGCTGACATTATTTAATTTCTCGCCAATCAACATTTAATTTATCAATTCCCACCAAGTAGATAATTTGAATGGCCGACACGTGGATGATGCTCTATTCTTCCTGTGCTGTGCATGAAGACAAGGATCTTACCAAAATGCCGCCAACCACCTCAGCATGTCGCTGTGCAAACTGCCCTAAAGCCTTCACCTCTCTACCCTTGTGTCTGGCACACAAGCTCCTTCATCTGCACAAGATCAATCTTTGGTGCAAGACCTCCGACCATTTGTGAGTCTCCATCGTGAGAAGTTAGAACCATCCATTCACCATCTGTACTTAATTCTCTATTCCAACTCATGCACCAAGACCTTCTTCGGCATAAGCCTTAAGGCTTTAAACTTTTATTGCCCCTATTCTATGGTGCACATGCACAAGATCATGCAAGCCACTTATTCATCCAGAGTGTCTGTGGCTGGTGCAGGATTGCTCATGCCCCTGGGATGCTTCGGCATCATTAAATCTTAGGAGCAGTGATTTTAATCTGACCATTCACTCCACATGTTTGCCAGCCACAAAAAACCATGCAGAGAGAAGCTGCCCACTATTATCTGCCCAACCAACACTTGAGGCTCAATATCCTGTCATGTGGCATGGAATATAATTTAGTAGAAATCATTGTTAGACAAGATGTGGCTCTTCTCAGCTATCATGAAGTATGCCCTCACCCAAGCTAAACCAAATGTGTGGCCACCAAGAGCTCCACGCCTGCAGTGAATGTAGGGAACCACACTGTCAGATATGATTGAGAAAAACAGCTCTAGTGGTACAAAGAAGCTTTATGTGCCTGCTAAAGAAGGCAAGCTCTAGTCTCTAAACATGGCCAGTGAAACATAGGTAAGAAGGAAAAGTCTCTTGCATAAGTCCAACATATACCTCCCTAGCCTACTATGATGCTAGACAATCTTATGTGATGGAGGCTAGAACAAGCTAGTAGCTTAGGAACAGGGTACCATAAACAAGCTAATTGCTAAGACTCGGCGAGTCCTGAGGTGAGCAGGTCAAATGGGTCCCAGGGACTCATGACTCGGGTACCCGGTGAGCCCTGCTAGGAGGACTCAGCGAAGTCAATGAAAATCAGGGAAAAAAACGAATAAAAAATAGAAAACGGTTAACATAAAAGCGTGAAAGTCAAGCGTTATTTCAAGGACAGTTAAAAGCAATAAAATTATGCAAAATGACATGCACCATGAAGGTTTGTGTGGTCTCAAAGGCTTAGTTTGGGCTTGGTGGCGGGGGCTGCCCCCGGATCTTGTGATGGGTGCTGCCCCTTGACCCTACGGGGTGCTGCCCCATGACCTCACTGGGGGTTGCCCCCGGACCCCGCTAGGGGCACCATCCCTCGACCCTACTAGAGGTGTTGCCCCCAGAGCCCCGCGAGGGGCGCTGCCACTTGACCTCGTTGGGGGAGCTACCCCCAGACCCCTGCAAGGGGCGCTGCCCCCGCTCTAGTTTTAAAAAGAACAAAATAAAAATCATTTTGGGCTATTTTGGATGGAAAAACAACATTTTTTTATTCTTTTGACTTTTTCCCAATTAAATCCCAAGTAATTGAATTACATCTATACTTCTGGTTTGCTAAGTTAATCCCTATCCTAAGTAATGCTCCTATGGTTGTAGCAGCATTTGCGGACTTATCTGAGATACAAACACATGACTCCACATAGAGCTTCAGCTAGCAATGCTGGGCTGAATGATACAAGCCCCTTTCTACCATAGTTCATGACTCCATATTGTGATTTTTGTTTTTGATGCCATGGATATCATAATTCATGAGTTTTGTACACCTAAAACATTTGAAAATATTTATATATCTAAAAATGTTGTTTTCTTCAGCTAAAATCTGCTTTTATACTCATGTTATCAATGTATACTTGTGTATGTGATCAAAGTAGCTTCTATTTGATTGGTTTATTGTGTCTTGAAATTTTATTTATTAAAGGGTGCATGAAACAAGTTTTAAATCTATAAAAATCTCTATATTTCATGGTGTTTTAATTTGCCAAGTCTTGGCCGAGTTTGAGCACCTAGTCCGAGTCTAGGTTTAAAATCAGCTTGCCGAGTCCGAGCCAAGTCCAAGTCTTGTAATACTGCTAAATAGTCATTTTATTCAAACATGATTGGTTAAAATTTGCCCCCAAAATAGAATCGATAGATATGCAAAATAACATAACTTTATTCTTGAGTTCCATTTTTACAATGAGAGGAATAGATAATCCACATGATCATACGCAGCCACTCTATTATTTATCAAAAATCCTCTCTTAAGCACAATTGCTTGTACATTATGAACTGGGTTTGAGTAGGTATGGGAGGGATAGAGTGGCACATACAAAATCTATTACAAGGAAGGATTGTTTAGTGTTTTTGGGAATTGTAATTGGGATATTGCTACACAGGAAACTACAAATACTTCATTTGGCATGCCATTTTGCAATTTGAAAGGGCTTAATAGAAGCACAGTTCCCTTGCTTTGACAGTGGTCTGAGAACTCATGATATCCAATAACTTAATAGACATTCTAGTGCAAAGCCTGCACTGGGCGATATAGTTATGAAATTGGGTAGGTTAGCAGGACAGTTTTAAGGCTTGGGAAGTCAGGGTACTGATATGAAGCATAAGCTGTCTTCATTATGTCTCATTGCCACTCTCTCTCATGACTCAACTAATCAGATTTGTTCAATTATTGCAGAAGAGTTGGTTGATGTTTGTGAATCATTTTTAATCAACTATATTCTGTTCTAATGTAAAGAGTACGAATGAAAATTCTTGCACCTTACTTTAATGTGTGATTGATGAAAAACATTTCTTTTCTTTGTCATCTAGTCTTTGCATTGGTAAATGAAGTGATTTTCATATTTGTAATGTCCACCGGAGTCAGTTCCTTGTTTCCATGCTTTTTATATTATTATTATATTTTGTTTTAATACCAAGATATTATCACTGTACTTATGTACTACGGGAGCTCTGGTGTAATTTGGGTTTCAATTTTTGCTTAATTATCTTAGAAGACAAACTTGTGAAGATCCTATTGAGAAACATCTGAAGATTTCAACAGTAGCGACATTGAAGAACATACGAGAGTTTTGCATTAAGTACTGGTAGATATTAACTTAATATTTTAGTTACTGGTCAAATCTATTATATGTGACATGCTTCAGCTATCTATTTCTTTGACAGGTGCTGCTGATATTGTTTGGTGCCTTCTGGCAGGAATGACAAGAAGCTGGATAGACCCACGTAGGTTAAATGGGCTGAAATTGTCACTTGTGAAGGCAATCTATCCCAGTCACATCTAGCTTTAAGTCTGGTCAAACGTCTTTTCTTCATGTTGATAATTTTTTATGTTTTTGTGACTGTTCTTCTGCGATATCTGTTTATGCCATTGCCTAGGGGAAAATGATCATAGCTGAACAACTATCAGATAAACTTGGAACAAACATAGGACACGGTGGAAGAATTAATGACAACAGAGGGTCAAGGGTTGGAAGTGATGGACGGCAATTACTAAGAATCCAATGGAACTTCCATAAATTTAAGAGAGACCACATTTTAAACATGTGCAAAGGAATGAAAACAAAGGGAATAAACGTACTTCTCACTATCCCCATCTTGTTGGATAAAAAAGATACAATACTCTAGATTCCAGAAAGCAATGATGAGTATGCTGGGGAGAGGAGATGGATATAAGGGTAGGAACGAGGTGTTAGTGAAAACAACATTCGAAGCATAGTGGAAAGAGAGAGAAGGAAGTGTGGTAGATGTTTTTGGGAGATAGTGACATTGACAGCAGACAAGGGAGTTCAGCAATTTAGTTCAGACTAAAAGTTCTGTGCCATCTCAGAAGGAAGTGTGGTAGATGTTTTTGGGAGATAGTGACATTGACAGCAGACGAGGGAGTTCAGCAATTTAGTTCAAACTAAAAATTCTGTGCCATCTCCTTGGACATATAACAGGAAAAACTTGAGAGTCAATGACAATTGTAAATTTGTAATAACTTATTCTAGTGGATTGGGTTCAGCCTTGGATAAGATCCCCTGTAATAGCAAATTGTTCAGAATTTTATAAAGAATTTTAGCTCATCTTCCTAGGATATTAAAATACTTATTACTTCGCATATGAAATGATTTGTGCACATGTTTTATAATTCGAGCATTTCTTTTGGATTGTTAGACGGATATGCTTACAAGGACATGCAGGGGGACAGGGACGAGGGCAGAGGCGCCAATCAAATTGGGGTACGTGAGCAAATGAATAAGGAGATGGCTATATTATATATAAATATAGTCACCAAAAATTATGGGTATGGGGATGGGGATGGGGTACACACTCCTATAATGGAGTTTCTCGGCAACTATGGAAAAAAGGGATTGTTGAGACCACTTTAAGGATAATATTCTTGATGCAACTTGTGGAATGTTGGTGCACAAATTCCTCGAACTTGGTGAAGATTGTCTCAAGGATATTCTAATTAATGCATTCTGTTTGGAATGTTACAAATTGAGAGAAATGACAGACCTCAAGGGATTTCCTAGGATAGGTAGTAAGTTTGTATTGATGTTTGCCATGCTCATTATATGTTGTATTTTATGTTATGTGCTTTACAGATGTGTACATGATATTTCATGTACTATTTAGTATCCAGTTATGTTTTTATCTACCATACACATTGATGTTTGGGTTTAATAACTCTGAAATAATGTTCTTTTTACTTATAAAAGAGGCAGCATGATAGGAGAGGGCACATATTTATAAATATCTTAAATCATTTTCATGCTTGATATCACGAGTGGTAGTCAGTATACAACTTGGTCTTTTCGGGAAAGTTTTTATGCTTGCTTTACATTTGTAATCATGCTTGATATCATGAGTGGTAGTCAGTATATAACTTAGTCTTTTCGAGAAAGTTGTTATGCTTTATTTACATTTGTACATATTTTGTTGTAAAGTTGCACTCTTTGATTCAAACTAAAATCATGGAAATCATCAAAGTTGGTTGAGTTAATTGACTTTTAGGACTGATGCAACATCTTAAATACAATTTTGTTGTAGGGAAAAATGGCATAAGAGGTACATTTAAAATGAAATATTTTTACTATTTGGATTCCTTTTGAGAAGTTATGCAATTTTTTTAAAAAATGGCACCTCATGTCAAGTCTGTATGCAAAACTTATAACCTCTTCAAGTTGTAGGACACTGTATCAATGATGTTTTGGCTGAAGGCAAAAGCATATTACAGTTTCAGTTTTCAGCCAAAAGCATATTACAGTTTCAGTTTGTTGTTTAGGAATTTATCTTGTACAACAAAATAGCAAGATTGTGACTCTTCTTGGGAGCTGAATTGGTGGTTGTTTTAAGTCTTTGTGGATGTTTGAATTCCTATTTTCATCTCTTCGTACAAGAGATGTTTGTTGTACCTCTACTGAAATGATCCCATTCACCCTTGTCACTAGTATTCTTCGTACCTCATTTCGGTTGTTTAGGATGTTGGTGTTTTTTTAAATTTTTAAATCTGTGATCTGATGTGTTTAAAGCCAAATAAATGTTGTGAAAATGAGGATGGAAGAAAACATAAGAGTTTTTGGCCTAAAAAGTGAAGCTGTATAAAAGAGCCAAAATATTCCATGGATGCCAAAATACTAAAAAATTCAAGTTTGTGTGATTTTGATGAAAATTTTATGAGTGAAATGTTTTGTTTTTGAGTCTATTGGTTTGATTGGGTTTTGGAAAAAAATTGTTTCAACTCAAAGTGCCAAAAATGCTTTGATGATGTGCCAAGTAAAGTAAAATATCAAAGTGAAGCTAAAAAATAAGATGGAATAAGATCATTTTGACATAAGAAGCACATGAAATGGCACTTTTGGCCAAAATCACTACAGAAGCAACTTTTTAAGGTCAAGAACTCAAAAAATGTCAATTAACACTCTTTTCGCTGAAGTGGCAAATTTCATTAAAAAAATTAAATATAAAAAAAAATTCAAAAGAACGATTTTAAACATTAAAAAGAGAATTAAAAAGCCAAGGCATTGTGCCTTAGGCACTTGAGGTGTGTTGGTTGGGCCAACTTGGCCACTTGGGACTTGTGCCAAGTATGCCAAAAGATGTGCCACTTGTACTTTTGGATATGCCAAGTGTGCCAAAAGATGTACCACTGGTGCCTTTTGGCTACTTGGCCATTGAACATAAAAAAAAAAACATAACACTCATTCTTTCAAACATCTATTTTGATTGGGCCAAAGAGAGATGAGTGTTTTTTAAAAGAGTATTGTTTTGCCATTTTTATCATTTGAAGGTGGGTAATTTTGTAGTTTTTATGGCAAATGCATTTATTATCATTCAACAAATCAAGAGATTTGGGGGAAGGTGATTGAAGGAATATTTAATGGAAAGAGATTTGTGTCAATGTATTTGAACAAGAAAGATTGAGGGCTGATTTGTAACATATTTCAAAATGTGAACTGCATTTTTTTTCTACCTTAATTAAATAAGTACAACAAGATAAATATAAAACAATATTCATTAACAAGTTCATTATGTAAGTATATCAATACATTAGAGTACTTAGTAGTGCAACCATGGAGAAGTATAATAATCCAATATTCAAAGTCAAAACTAAACCCATAACAATATAGAATAAGTACATAGGCAACATTCTCAATATACCACATATGTAATAGTGATCAAATATATTAACACATGTCCAAGTGTAACACTTGTTCAAGACGAAGAACTCCCTCCAAGCTCTTACTGTGTATGGGAAAGGTATTTTGAACCCACATATTGAAGGAACCTAATCCTCCCCAACCATCAACGTGGCTTGAAGCAAATAAATAGATAATCTAATAGCCATGAAGTAATGAATACACATATCATGATTATCTTATTAGGTTCATTCTCTTGTTCATTTCAAAACAATATAAAATAAGCATAAGTGATCATATCAACCATGCCATTCAAAATACACAACACATAACAATATTGTAATGGACATTGCAACACAATATATACATACATCCAAGACTTCATAATCACATTACAATGCATTAGTATGGACAACAACAATCATACATAATACATAAAACAATGCGAGATGCATACCAAAAAAAACATTGACCTTTACAGGTCACAAGTATTAGTAGTTGTGCTTACAAACATCACACGACTTTGGTACGAAGAATCTTCTAGCTCTAGTGATGGAAGACAAGTCAAATACATGAGCAAATTGTGAACCTTTTGCCAAAAAGACCACCAAGAGTTAGTGTGATGTGGCATACATATAGCAAGAAGAATAATCTCAATTCTTTGGCCAAACATATTTTAGGGGACAATGACCTCCTACATGTTAATGTATAAAGTAGAGTAGATGAAACCAAGACTCATCATCCACTACATGGATACCTAACTTCTCATACTTCAAGATCTCAAGGTACTAAGTGTATTGGTAGCATGAGATTGAGTTCAACCTTAGCTCACTCACTAGTCAACTAGTACACAAATTGCACATAGCTCACAAATGAAAAAGCCCAGACAAGGTACTATACAATTGGAGATCAAATATCAATCCAATCATGCAATCAATGCAAATAGACATAAAATCCACTAAGGAACATTCATTGGTCAATTACAAACCTTTCAATACCTCCTAGATAGAAAACAAACTAACCAAACCTAAAATACTCTTTGGACCACTATTTGTCAAACTTTTGGTCCTATCCAAAGACACTATCACAATTCCATTCAAGTCCACTTAGTTGTAGTTTTGTCTTGGCCTAGTTGTGGTCTTGTCCATTACAAACCCTTTTTTGGAATTGTTTTCACAATTTGGTCTCCTAAGGTTCCAATAGACCTTCCCCAGGTCTAGATTTTCAAATAAACTCCTAGAATTTCATTTACAAGAAAAATAAGATTTCCAAGACCCCAAAGACAATTCCCAAAAAGATTAAAAAAACAACAATTTCATTAGGTTTTCTTGTTGATCTTAATCAAATTCAACAATACTCATTTTGAAAATTCAACATGAAGCAAATTCCAATTTAATCTTCACAAAATTAGTTTAATACCTTTCCAAAACCCCCAAATTCATTCATTCATTTAATAAAACTCATGCATCAATTTCCCTACAATTATTTACAAATTCATCCAATTCAACGCTCACAAGAATTCAAATTTGCCCTAAATTGAATTTAGTAGTTTTCTCTAGGTTTCAATTCTCCAAACCCTAGTTTCTTCAATAAATTCAAACACCATTTCAACATAGAACCATTTACAAACTCAATCAATTACATAATTCATTTTAAAATCCAAATGAAGTGTGATCTAAAGAATTCCATGCTAAGATGCCAACCTCTTCAACACCCAATTGATAACCTTGTTGATAGATGCTAGATCTTTTAATCAAACCCTTGAATTCTCCAACAAGCTCTTGTAAATATCCTCAAGCTCTAATCTAATCCTTTGTGAGTGTGTAAATGCTAAAAGAATATGTGTCCTATTTAATTCTCTTTTTATAAAACTCTCTTCTAAAAAGTTCCCAAAATCCTAACTAAATAAATAATAAATATATTACTTAATCGAAGAATACACAATTAAAATATTATAATTCAAATCATGCACATTCTTCAACTAAAGCATTGCAACAATAAAATAATATCTAATTCTATTTTAATAATTATCTCCTCACAAAACTAATTATGTATCAAGCTTTTATTTCAATCCAATAAAGAATTAACTTTAATCTATTTATTTAGTTTAAAATCTCAAAGTAAAAAGTTTGCACAATAAATAATTAAAATACAACTTGCAAGTAAATTCTAATTTGACTAATCTATTTATTAAAAATGAATACTATTTAATTTCAAATAGAGACTAATTCATTTCAATTAAAGACTTATTCTATTTTACCATTCAATTCAATTAATTTTAATAAAAGTACTTCAACTTATTAAAAGTACTCTTCAAAGTCTTCTAGTGTATCTTATGTCCATTTTCGAGGTGCCAAAATATGTAATAGATAAAATTGAGAAAATCCAAAAGGATTCCTTTGGATTGGTACTGAAGATAAATCGGACTTGCTTTGGTTGATTAGGATAAGGTTTGCCTTCCCAAAGGTATGGGAGGATTAGGGATTCAAAAAATGAAACTTATCAATAAAGCCCTTATTGCCAAGCTTGGGTGGAGATTTTTCAAGGAGACTAATCAATGGACGAAGCTTTTAAAGGCAAAAATATTTGCATATTCCTAAAGCAGAGAGTTTGGTTTCTATTGAGTCTTTCTTGAATGGATTTTACTTCTAAAATTCATAGCAAGAAGTTACTTTGGAAAGGATGTAAATGAAATGTGGGACTAGGAGATTGAGTCTTGTTTTGAGAGGATACTTGGATATTCAACTTCCCTCTATGCAAGACTAGTCCTTAGGAGAAAATTAGTATGGATGTGAAAATAATGATGAGAGAAAAAGTGACTGATTACATGGTATAGAAAGAATCAGGCAAATGCTAGAAAACTATTTCCTTAAATTCTACCAATAAAGGGGTTTTGAATATTGTTGCTAAATCGAATGATCTTATAACACATTCACATTAGCCAAGTAGATAGAAATGATGAAATGATATTGGCTTAGACAAGGGATGGTAATTATTCTATTAAAATGGGTTATAAAATTAATCTCAATGTCAGTTTAGGTGGATTTTCTTGCATAGAATTTGGAATAAGGACCTTGTTCCAAAGATCAATTTCTTTTTCTACATGGCTATTGAAATCAAAATCCTTACAATTGACAATTTGACAAAAAGAGGCATGAAAATACCAAATAGATGTGTTCTATATAAGAAAGATGTTGAATCGGCGTACTAACTTCTTTTGAACCGCTCTTTTACTTCTAATGTCCTAGGCTTTATTTTATCTAAATTTGAGGGTATTGTGTTTAGATTAATTCTATTTTAAACCTCATTACCCAATGGGAGTCTCTTATTCTCAATGATAGTCTTAAGAAATTATGGAATCTCTCTCCCTCATGTCTTTTGGGGTTTATGATGGGAAAGGAACTTTGAATCTTTCCAAATAAAATGAGAAATGTGGATAGGGTTGCATTGATAATTATGTAGTCTATTCATGAGATTTTTTTGTCAACTAAGATAAAAAAGGAAAGGATACAAGAGCAGGAATTAAAAATAGCCGCTAATTGAAACATTTTAGACCTAGAAATTATTGTAAAGCCTTAATAAAAGATAGTTATAAAGATGGTTAAATGGAGGTGTCCCATCCCTAGGTGGGTTAAGTTGAACTACGATGGAGCCTCAAATATTGGAGTGATAGGTGGTGGTGGGGTTATTAGAGATTCTAGAGGTACTATTTTGGCTTCCTAGGTAGGGAACTTTGGGGTACAAACAAGTCATATGGCAAAAGCTAAAGCTACATGTTGGGGTTTACAAGTGTGGCCAAAGAGATGCCTTTCCATTGAAGGGGACTCCTTGATTATTATCAATTATCTTTCTAAGAAATCTTATCTATCTTAGACCTTAAAAAAACTGATGGTAGATGCTTTATGTATAATCCAATCTTTTGAAGCTATTGCTATAAATCATGTGTAGAGAGAAGGAAATAAGGTGGTAGATTAGTTTGCAAACAAAGGGCTTTCTATTGATGATTTTAAAAAATGTTTTGAACCTCATTGTCTTCCAAGGGATATTACTAGCATGATCAATGAAGAAGCTACAAATTGATTCTTCTTTGCTTGTTTTTACCTATGGTGGTCAAGTTAGTTTAGAGAACTTTTTTAACTTCAAGACTATAGATACGAAGTTTGTATGGTTTAATGCATCACCGTTATAATTTGCTCTAGTTTGACAAAGTAGAGTTGGCAAAAGTTTAATAATAAAGGATGTACATGGAATGATATAAAGTTGGATTGTATTGGTCATTTTCGAGATTTGTTTAAGGTTGATGTAGTGAGAGATGGGGCTTGTGTCAATTCAAATAAGATACTCATCACTTTTATTTTAATCTCCCTTCCATAACTATCCCCTATGTGAACAACACTTGTTTTGAGGATAAGTTTGGTAAGGTTGGACAAACCTTGATGGGTGTTCTTGTTATTTGCATTATAGGGGTTGAGAGGTTTGTTATAGTGACTATGGCGGTGATAGATGCAGAGTGGAGCCGATGGCTACAAAGTCGATGAAGAAACATATAGATGTGTGGAATATTCTTAAATAGGGAGGTTTCACTAACTTTGTCAAATTTATTATGGGATATGATCCCCATATATTTGTGGAATTTATGAATTGCTAATCGAATAGAAGTGTGTATGTAAGTGGTATTTCATTCTCAATATCATAGGAAAGCATAGCCTGGGTCATTGGTATTATTGTGAAAGGCAATTAATTTTATAAGACAAGCAAGGATAAGGATGAAGAGGTTATGACATTCTTGAAAGGGGATGAAAAATTAATCAAATTCCAAGGAGGATATCTTAGAGATTCCTATTCTAAATCCTTGGAATGAGGTGCTACATCAAGCCATAAGGTATGGTACTTTAGAAGGGAGATATAAATGTGTTCTTTCATACCACTTTGATTTTCTAAATCACTTCAGGAACAAGAAATTCATTATCATACCTTTCTGACTGTTAATTTCATTAAAGAATTTAATGTTGGATGTTCATTCAAAAATTCTATTATACCCATCCATCATGATTTGATTTTCCTTTTGTTTAATCATGCTAAAAACTAGAATGAAGGTTCCAAATCCAGCCCTAGAGTGAATCTTATGGAAGATAGCCTTGTTATGGACTATCAAGCCTAATCCTATTGGCCGGGTAAAAATCCCTTTTCTCCTTGGACTCCTAAATTTATCTCTATTAAAATCCTTGTTGGAGGTTCATAATCCATCAAAATGAGATCATGGCTACTTGGAGTAGGGAAACTTAGAGCAATAAGTCGAGGGTTGAGAATCCTATCATCAATGTTAATGACCTTCAAAGTAACTCTTCTAAATTAGAAAGTAGTTCGTCCTCTGAAGGCTCATAATTTGTTTGCAAGGATAAGAAAGGTAAAGGGGAAGGTGTTTGAGGAGAATACTAATAAAGAATACCAAAAGTAGAGACTTGAGTCTAAATATTGGAATAACAAGAGAAAAGCTAATGAGACAGTGCTTGAAATTTGCCAAATAAAATTATTTCTTTGGAGAATGACATCAGTCTTCATGGATTTTGAAAAACAATGGAGAAATTAGAGAAAAGGTGAAGAATCTCTAGATGCAAACAGACATGAATTGGTTGCAAAAGGACTGTGAGCTTAAGGAAAAGGTTGCTATCTTAGAGGATAGATTGAATCAAATGGAGGTTGAGAATAAGACTTTGAAGGAGAACTTGGATACAATTATTTAGTTGAGTAGGATCACTATCAAGAACTATGTTGCTATCATGAATATGCTGAAGGAAGAGTTTAAGGCAAAAAATGAAAGCTACATGGAAACCAAAGCAAGTAAAAGAACCAAAACCTAGGAGAAAGGGAAGATTCTAAAGGAAAAATAAGTATTTGGAATTGATTGAGGACTATATCAACTTCATGGCACATGAATGGGAGGTGTATTGACACCCATATTTTTAAGCCTCATATTTGCACCCTCATGCCAAATTCATCAAAACTTTCCCAAGAGGTTCCTATATATTCACTTCATTTTTTGTGTGCCTGGTGCTATCTGGTGTCTGGTGTTGTTTCCCTTGAAATTTTGCTAAGTTTGAAATCTGAGAGATCCTCCAAATTCTAGATTCTACATTTTAACTCCTTTGGATATGAAACCACTCTCAAACACCCTGATAGTATATACATAAAATATAAAATTAAAGTATAAGATCTTATATTTTATGTATATATCATCCCTACGTGCTTTTGGGTCCCGCTGACACTTAGGAATTTTTCCTTTTGTTCCTCTTTCCCTCGCTTTCCTAATTTCCCTTTCCCCTCTTTCGTTCCTTTGGGTTTTTAGAACTTGGGACCTCAATCTTGATGTCTATCGTTCGCCTGATAACTTGGAACCTGCGATGTAAAGTTCCTGCTGAACCTTGGGACCCGTCAGAACTTTAGAACTTTTTCCAAAATTCTAGGTTCCTTCATGACTACGATCCTCGCCAAAAAAAAATAGGATCTTCTAAATCTGAAATCCCTCTGGGCTCCTTGTTCTTTCACGACAAATTTGAAGGGGAAAATAAGTGAATTTTTGAATAATTTTTTAAGATTATGGTTGTGTTTTTCATGCAGATTTAGGTCAAATTTTAGGTTTTGACCTAGACCACTTTTGGTTCCAGTAGGACTTCGGGTCCCACCAACACATTGACACTAGTTCTTGGGTGCCAAGTTCGTCCGCGGTCTCACGACCCACCAAGTACCCAGAATCATGCGAAAATGCCAACTCTCCAAATCACCATTAATGTGAAATGGGTAGTTGCAAATGAAGTTTTTATTGCATTAGGTGGAGTTGTTGGGGGTTTTTCCACCCTTTTTTCTCTTAGTTCCGAGTTGTGAAGGCTATAAATGATGAAGTGTAACTCATTTCAAAAGGGGGGTCAATTTGGAATTTTTTCAGGGAACTGGTGCAGTGCAACTAGGGTTTCTATCACTATGAAAGTTTTAGATCTTTAGGGGAAGCTTTTTGTAAATCATATGGATGTTATAGGATTCCTCTTGCCATGATTTGTGGTGTGATTGTAATCTTCATTGGAAGGATTTGACAAGTCCATAATATTACATGTTGAAATAGTCATTTTAAGATTGCATATGAATGAATGTTCTGTGGGAAGGGATTAATAAGTATGTCTAGTTCTATTTTCAAGTTTCACGCATATGGGTGTTCCAATTAGGCAACTCAATATCATTTCATAGTTGTTCTCCCCTTGGATAATCTGTAGACTTTGTAACTCATTGAAGGCACAAGTCTAAGAGGTGTTTTGATTCAATCAAACAAATCAATCTAGTGTGAGGTAAAAGTAATCATATTTGTATGCCTTGTGTGATTAGAATTATAATTAGGGAATATAAATTGTGAACCATTTTCAACTGATCTTTAAAACAAATCACATATGCATATCACCAATTTGCAATCATGCAAGAATGTTTTCAGCAGCTTAAAATGAGGTTCAAATGTGTAGCAAGTGCATTTTAATTTAGTGACATTATTTAGGATTAAAACAATTTTTTGGGTATTGTTGTAGAGTTACAGATCTGAAGATGTATAATGTGTAGTTTCAAACCCCTATTAAGGGATACCTCTAGGATCACTCTCCTAAGCCTAGTTGAGCTTGAAGTGTAGAGGACTCTACCCACTCCTGTAAGTTGGCCAAATGTACCCTAAACTTGTTGAGAAACCTCTTTCCAATCACCTTGATGACACCCCTGGCCTGGGTGATTGAGTAACTTTTTAGGGTTTTGGGTTGTAGTAATTTTGGGAACCAACAAGGTGATTAAAGCTACCAGTGAGTTGGGATCTCTCTAGCTTATGGATTTGTTATCTTTTTGTTGTAGGCTATTATTTTGTTGTTTTCTCTCGGCATGTGTTTAGACCAATGTTATGTGAGGTCTAGCTAGCTTCGTTGTTCTTTGTTCTAGTTGTTCACTACTTTATCTTGGCTGATGCTTTGAAAAAGGTTTGGGGTCCTTTTAAAACCCCTTTGTTTACCCTTAATAAAATAAATAAATCTTAATAAACAAACAAGTAGACATAATTAATTATTACCTCTAATTAGTTTAATTATATTAATTAATTCATTTAACTAAAGTATTTACTTCACAACTTCTCATTATAGGTTCATGACACTTCACATACCAAACCTAGTTACATCTTCTCCAGTTCATGTTCCTATCATCAACATAATATCAACATATTTTAGTAGTACTATTAAATAATGATTATTGTTGATGTAATAAGTTAATATAAGATATTAGGAATATTAATTTCTCTCATCTAAGTAGCTAATAGTGACATATATACCCCTTAATTTTAGGTGTTCAAGTGCCATCACTACCTTATCAATTGTTGACTAATGGTAGTTAGGTGGAACCTCTATCTCAATTAGATTGAACTAACTCAACTCTGGGGGTGACTGATAGTTAACTCATAACCTCTTGGACATGTTACTTCGTTGAGTCATGCATCCAAGAGGTCTATTTATATGTACTTTATTCATCCATTTGGCGATTGAGTTGATTATTATAATCCTCTATTTTAGAATAGCATTGCATTTTGCTATCGTAACTTGATTCTCTCATCTAGATCTAGGCTTGTGTGGTTTGCACTATTGGCAAATCCTACATGGTATCAAAGCTAATTGGTGTTTGAAGCCTTTTCATTTCCATTAAGGGTGCTAGGGATTCATTTTGTGGCATTGGTGCAAAATCTTGTTTTTACAACTTCTTGGATTAGATCAAACCCTACCATCACCATTAGAAGGCCCAAAAACATAAAGATTTGACTGCCAAATTGTCAAATTTGGAGCATTTTTCCAAAGCCTAAAAAAAGTCCCCATGTAGTGAATCATATTGTTTGTTGGTGCAACCTTGTGTCATCATATTTACGTGTATGGATGCTTATGTAGTCAAGCATCATTTTGGATAAGTAACATCTCAAATTATATTCCTTGGTTTAATTAAATTTAAATTTATGGGGCATTTTTCATTTAAAACTAGTTTTTGTTAATTTCAAAAAAGACATCCTTTTTTCACATCTTTATGTGGATAAAATGATCTTTTTAGTCTTTTGCATCTTGGTCCAACATAGTTTTTGGTTGTTGACACTTTAGAATTAATATTTCTATCTTGCATAGTTTGATGTAGGTCTTCTTACAAAGGTATATCTTGGTGAGATTGTGGCCAAAAATCACTTGTATAATCAACCTGATATGAGTACATACCATTAGTCATTGTGTTTAATTTTTTGATAGTATCCTACTAATCTTTCCACTTATCATTACTTTGGTAACTATATTCATTAAACATCTTTATAAATTCTATTAAATTTTATTTTATTTCCTTCTCACTTTCCTTCTTGCTTGTGTTTATTTCCCTAGTCTTATTACTGATAGTTGGCATATTATCTCTATTTTGTAAATTCTTGAAAATGTATGTTGAGGATTACCTTCTAAAATATTGGGTTCACCATTTCTTTGATTGCTCACACAATCTAATTAGAGTTGATAATTTTCTATCTTTTATAGAATTTTTAGATGACCTTGTTCTCCTTGAAGAACTAAAGACTCCCCTCTAGTTAAGCCAATTATTTAACTCACTTATTTTAACTAATATTCACTAACATTAGACTTGAAATCAACAACTGCATTAATGAGGTATCATATAAAATTTAAATTTCTTATCATTTCACATGGTCTATATGTGTCCATCATTTCAACCATGACTCATATATCTTTTCTTTTAATACATTTTGACTATCTGTCAATTGTATTGTTGATGTCCTCATAAGTGTGACCAATATGAAGGAAACTAACATTAATGTACATGAAAATTCCTTTAAATATGCAAACATAAGTAAATATCAAAACACATATTTCTAGTCAAATGATTAGAACATAAAAATAGTTCTAGAACATGAAAATTTGAAAGTATCATTACAATGACACCTTGAAGGAATCATATATGAAAAATAAAGTGAGTGAAATGAAGTATATATATTTGAATAATTAGGCGGCTATGAGAAGGTATCTTTGTAGTGATACCTTAGAGGAATATTATTCGAATAGTAATGAAGGGGAATGAAGTATGCATGTAATAGATAAATTAAAATTGGACATGCTAAATGGATACATGCTTATTTTTATTGTCACCACTAAAATTGTCAATTCATAAGTAGAGGTTGGGAACCCATTTTTTGAATGCACCATTTGTGTTCTCTTCATCAATATATTTCTAACACACTAGGTAGTAGTTGTTTCTCATAAATGCATCATAGAACATATATTTTAATGATCCTAATTTGTATAGTAATGCTCCATACTTATCTAGTTTTGTGCATTACGTGTCACTTAAACACTTGTTCAAATAAGTAAAAGAAAAATTAGTTCCTCCAGAAACATATAGAAGGAAAAACTAGTCATATCCACCAGTATCTTGTCTATGAGAAATAATTCCTACCATTGAAAACTCTATTATTCTATTTGGAACTACCTTACTTTTCAGACAAATATCTTCTATCATTCCACCTTGTCATGAATGAGATTGAGACATTCTTCTAGATAACTATCTAATACTCTATTCTCTGTGTATCATATTTGTCTTATAGAAATTATATGTTTGGTGTGGACCATTAATTCTTTCTCTCATCTCGCCTCTTATTCTTTGGTGAGTTTTCTTGATTTTTTTTAGTTGTTAGGGTGATGTAGGTCATACATCTAGTGAAGTCATATAACTTGGATATGATGATAACCTAATAGTTCCTATAATGGATTCTCACTACACTATAAGGCTTTGCCTTATATATTTTGAATAAAGCCATTGGAAAAATAAGGGGTAGAGACAATGATCAAGCAATAAGTAATAATGATCATTGATCGTGTTTGATCTATTAGTGCGTTCTTATCTATCTACTAAGAGTCTCACTAGTGTTTTTTGAAGTAGTGGTGACTTTGATTAAGTTTGATCGATAAAGTGCAGGGATTGCTAAAAAGGAAAGAAAATTAAGGGAGTGTGTCAAAGCAAATCTCAAGTCCCGAGATGAGAAAAATTAACATCATTGGGATGCCCTTATTGGTTCTAGATATTATTTGACGAGTTTTTATAATAATCTATCTCTATTGGCTAGTGAAAAGGTAAAGACAGTCCATAGGATATTGAAGACATAATATGGCCTTAAAGCACAAATGTTAGCATAAACGATTACCATAGGATTGAGATGAGTTGGCACAAAATCAATAATCCATGTTAGTCCTAGGAGATTTTCATTGAGATGAGTTGGCACAAAATCAATAATCCATGTTAGTCCTAGGAGATTTTCAAGCGTCACTAGGATTCAACAATAATTTCGATATAGATTAAACGGACCCACACATCAAAGGCAAGCAGGGCACAACCATGAAAAAAAAGAAATTAGTAGTCATAGATGTAATCCACAATTAGGATCTTGTGACCTACGAACATCCAAGGTATCAGAGAAGGGGATTGAACATGTAATATCCTCAACAAATATTTTATGAAAAATTTTCAGATTTGGAGATGCATAAACAAATTCTATAAAAATTACACAAATGCAACACAACTAGACAAGTTAGTCAACACCAATAAACACAACTAGACAAGCTAGTCAACACCAATAAACAACAAATTTGTTTAGAGATTCCTGCGACTTATTTTATTTATATATTTCTAATTTTTGCATAGAAATGGAATTTGATAATATTCAATATAACAAAATCTATAGTAATTACAAAATCTAAAAACTATGACTACAAGATCCCACAAAAAAAAATTGCAAATTGTACTACTCTGTCCACTGTTTTGCTTCAACACAAACATTGATAATTTCTCCCAGAAACACATGAAATGATCTCCATTGATTATAATTTGATTTTTACACTTTTTTTTCTCTTACAATAGTTGATGCAGTAGCAACTACAACAACAATAATTTGAAACAATACTCTTCTCAAAACACCACAAAAAACCTGCAAACAACACCATAAAAACAACAATATTTTGCTCCAACTAAAAGATGAATCTCCACAACTTCTCAAATTGATTTCAATGGACACATGAACAACAAAAACAAATACTACAGAAACAAAACACTGTAATAGCAGAAAACACAACACCCACACTAGAGACATCACCCCACACAATTTCACTAGAAAACCTGCAAACAACACAACCCACTGCACAACTGAACAACCTGCAAAAACCTACAAATCCTTGAAGCTCCATTGCAACCTATAGGTAATATTTTTGTTAGAAATCAATGGGTTTTCTTCCACTGATCTTAACCTTCAATGGTTTTCGTTAACAGAAGGAATTCTAAAAGCACAAGTGCTCATACAGAAAAGTTGAGAGAAAAATATGATCCAAAAGTTCTTTCTGTATGCAAATACCCATATATAAATATATCCCATCAATTCCAAATGCCCCTCTCTTGAGAAATAAATTAAAATAATTTTATTTCCAACAACTTCCCTCAAATGGTGTCCACCTATCTTAACCATTGCAAGATTCCTAACTAAAAATAAGCAATAACTCCCCTCTTACAAGCTGTCATAGATTCTGTCATATCCATTGGAAAATATTCTATTTTTATCTTTGGGAGTTACAAATGACACCTCATAAAACCCCACGCCCCCACTTGTGCAAAAAAATAATAATATGTAATTGCTCCCAGGAATAATAAATAATATTTCCCTATTATTTTGCCTTAGCCCATGAGAAATACAGGAATGGGCTAATAATGTATCCAAATTAAATTTATTAGAAAGGGGACATGACAAGTCCACCCTTCCCAAAATTGCTTGTCCTTAAGCAATTCAAATTAGGGTGCTCCAGAATTTCAACAGCTTCCCATGTGGCATCTTCTATAGGGGAATTCTTACAACGAGTAATATATTTTGTTATACTTCTTTTCCTCAAGTTCTTCACCCTAGTATCAAGCACAACTTCATGAATCAAGATTAGTCTTCCCTCATCATCTAAAGGTGGCAAATATATTGAAGGAACAACATGTAAACCAACTACGTTCTTCAAACGAGAAACATGAAAAACATTATGAATTGTACTATTCTCAAGAAGTTCTAACTCATATGCTACTTCACCCACTTTCCTTGAAATCCTGTAAGATCCATAAAATTTTGGTTTACTCCACTTTTATTGATAGAAGATTTCCTATATGGCTACAATATCAAAAACACCATGTCACCCACTTCAATGTTCTCTCTATATGCTTCCTATTTGTGTATATCTTCTGTTGATTTTGTGCTTGCTATATGTTATATTTTAGTAACCTCAATATATCTTGGCTTTCATTAACCAAGTCACTTGTTTGTACTCTTCTATCTATAAATAAAAGATCAACAAAAGTCAATGCATCATATCCATATAATGATTTGAATGGAGACATACCAATAGACATGTGGAAAGATGTGTTGTAGCAGTATTCTCCCAAATGTAGCCATTTGATCTAAGTTGATTGTTGGCTTGAGACAGTTTCTCATATATCCCTCAACCCACTTGTTCACTATCATGGTTTGTCCATCTGTTTGGGGATGGTAGCTTGTACTTGGAGTGAGCTTGGTAACTGTCAAGTGAAATCTATTGTCTCTATCACTAATGATATTATTGGGAAACCCATGTAATCTAAACACTTCTTTGAAAAATAAATCAGCAACTTGAGAGGATTTGAAATTTGTAGAGATAGCAAAGAAATGTGCATATTTAGTCAATCTATCCACTACAACAAAAATGCAATCTTTTCCATGTACCTTGGGTAGCCCAGTAAGGAAATTCATTAATATGCTTTCCCATTTTTGTTCAGGAGTGGGGAGAGGTTGCAACAGACCTGTAGGAAACACATGCTCTTCTTTATGTTGTTGACAAGTTGTACATTCTATTATGTGCTTAAGAACATCCTCCTTGAGACCCTTCCATGAGAATCTCTCCTTGATTCTTTTGTAGGTTTTGAAAAATCTTGGATGTCCTGCTAAAGGTACATCATGAAAGGCTTCCAAAATTTTCTTCTTCATTTTGGATTTAGGAACAATGAAAACTCTAGTTCTGAATAAAATGAGCCCATCTGCTACTGTGTACCTATCATCCTTCTCCACTTCATCAAGAATATTAGTATCAAATGAACTCTTAGCATACTATGCCATAATAAAAACTTTCCAATATGCAAAAAATAGTAGAAATGATACATAGAGTGAGCATTGTAGAGAGAGCATCATATACTATTTCCTTTAACATATTCTATATCAAAATCATATGCTTGTAACTTACCCACTTATGTTGTCTATCATTCAAATCTTGGTGGCCAAGAAAGAACTTCAGGCTATTATGATATGTTTTAACAACAAAGCTTCCACATATCAAATACTATATGAATTTCTCCAAAGTATGTATTATAGCAAACATCTCTTTAACATATATGGAGAATCCTCTTTCAAAATATTTTAGCATTCTAATCTCAAAAGCTATGGGATGTTGTCTTCGAGATATGACAATTCCAACTACTTCACCTGAAGCATCACACTCTACAACAAATGGGAGTGAGAAATCTAGAATTGTAAGAGTTGGAAATGAACTTGTTACCTCTTTCAACTTCTCAAAGGTGGCTTGTCCTTTTTCTATCCACTCGAATGCTCCCTTCTTGGTCAAATCAGTAAGAGGTGCTACAAGCTATGAAAACCCCTTAACAAACCTCCTATAATAACTGCACAATCCAAAATAACCTCTATGCTATGTATGATTTGTAGGAGGTGGCCAATCTAGAATAGCTTGGATCTTCTATTGATCTACATGAACTCCCTTGGCACTTATCACATGCCCCAAGTACAATATTTTTGTTAATCCAAATTCACATTTGGACAACTTGGTAAAGATAGAATGTTGCTCTAGTATACTTAGAATTGTATCCAAATGTCTCAAGTACTCTTCCAAACTTTTGTTGTAGATCCAAATATCATCAAAGAAAACTAACACAAACTAATGGGACCTAATTTTAAAATCCTTCACATGTACAACTAATGGGACCTAATTTTAGTATTTGTGTACACAATCACGCATGAGCCCTATTCTCCTCCCTCCACTTGTCACATGAATACAACTCCCTTAAAGAGTGGGAATAACTAATCAATCATAGTCGTCCACATCCTTCAATTAATCTTTTAACCCTAGCCATCTATTTGACCTAAGCCTTGCCTATAAATCATCCCTCTCCCAAGCCATTTGGATGCATCTAGTCTCAAGTATCCTTACTCTATCAAATTTTTCCCTCAATCTCTCATCCATCATCTTCATTCATCTATCTTGCATCATTCATCCATTATCTTCCATCTATCAATCTCCATCTTAATGTTATGCTACCAGATTGTGAGAAACCAACATATCAAATCATTGAATCAATCAAGCTATCCTGCATCTATTTGAGGTATTGAAGATTTGGATTAGGTAATGCATTTCATTGTTTTATCATTTTCATTTATCTAAATTTTTCATTATACACATTTCTAGTGAACCCGACGTGAACATGCTCCATTGGATCTAATCATTAGTTTTTGTAGGTTCATGCACTTTGATTTATAGGTTGAAGATATTTTATATTACTGATTTTCTTTGTTTAGGACTAGATGTGTTGCAGAGGGTTTTTTGTTTTACACAGGTCCTGGAAAAAGGAGATCTTGGATTTGGGGGCAGCAAAACAAATCCTTGATATGAAAATTTGCAGAGATAGGAAAAACAAAAAATTGACTCTATCTCAGGTTGATTATGTTGAAAAGGTGTTGCAGAGATTCCATATGGAAAATGCAAAAGTTGTCAGCACACCTATGCCTAGTCATTTGAAATTGACTAATGAGATGTGTCCTAAGACACAAGAGGAGGAAGAAAAAAGGTCCAAGGTACCATATGCTTCAGCTGTAGGAAGTTTAATGTACACCATGGTATGCACAAGACTGGTTATTGCACATGTTGTAGGAGTCGTAAGAAGGTATATGAGTAATCATGGATTGGAGCATTGGAATGTGGTAAAATGGATTCTCAGCTATTTGAGAGGTACATCCAATAAACATTTATGTTTTGGGGGCTCTAATATTGATTTATCAGGCTATGTGGACTCAGATTTGCCAGGGGATATTGATACCAGGCGGAGTACTACAGGTTATGTCTTTACTGTAGATGGGACATCGGTGAGTTGGATCTCCAGGTTGCAAAAGGTGGTTGCTTTATCCACCACAGAGGCAGAGTATGTAGCTGCAACAGAGTTAAGCAAGGAGATAATATGGCTGCAATATTTCATGGAAGAATTGAGAAAACAACAGGCTAACAGTTATTTGTTTACAAATAGTCAGAGTGCCATACATCTTGAAAATAATTATGCCTTGCATTCAAAGATCAAACACATACAACTAAGGTATCACTTCATCCAGTCGGTGTTGGATGATGGATAATTATGGCTAGAAAAGATACATATAGATGAAAATCTAGCAGATATGTTTACGAAGGCAGTGACAAGGGAGAAGCTGAGCTCCTCTTCAACTTCGGTTGGTCCTCAAAATTGAAAACAATAAAATCAGAACAATCGCGTCCAGGGTGTTTATTTTCAGTGGGAGCTACAGGGTCAACGGTGTTATGATCAATCTCCAAGTGGGAGATGATATGTTGTGAAGTCTGATCAGTCTCCAAGTGGAGATTGTTGTTATATGGAGCCTAATCAGACTCAGAGATTAAATTTTCCCCACTTTTATCAACACGGTTTCCCTCCAAATTATTTAACGAGGGTTTGGGGGCAGCGCCCCTGGAGTGCTCCCTATTGTGATACAGGGCAGGGTCGAGGGGCAGCAACCCTCGAAACCTCAAACAACTTTTATTATTTTATAAAGGCATTGGGAGTTATTTTTCTAATGGCCGACATAAAAAACCCTATTTTGTAACTGACATAAGTCTTGATAAAAATGGCTAAGGGTTAGGGTTTATGTTGACATTGTATTGTAGCATTTGCAGCGGTATTGAGTTGCAAGGATTGTTGGTTGTAATTGGTTTGATTTGTTGGATAATAATATTGGACTCTTTGTTGGTGGATGTAGCCCGAGTTTGGGTGAACCACGTTAAAAATTATCTCTCGCTGTTATTATTTCTGTGTATTTTTCATTCCTTTATTTAATCTTTATTTGCATTTAATTGATATCTTCTACATGCAATTCCTAACAATAGTCTCATTCACACATATGAAGAGTTCTGTACAAAATTGATTGAAAGATTTGATAGGAAGGATCTTGAAGTACATTATAGGGAGTTAGCCGAACTCAAACAAAGTGGCAATGTGGGGGATTATGTTGTTGATTTTATTAATCTTTCTATAATAGTTATTGATATTTCAGAGAGGAGGCTTATTTTTCTTTTCATAGAAGGATTATTTGAACATCTCAGGGGATTAGTGAGAGATTTCAACCCCTCATCCTTGCAAGAGGCCACCAAGAAGGAATTTGAATTGGAAGTCACAGTTCCTCAACATAAGACTTATTCAAAGCCATCATTCTAGAATAAGCCCAAGGGAAGTGCACAAAAGAAAGGATTTTTGTACCAATACAAAAGTCTACATCTCCACTTGCAACAAAGAAGATTGATGAGGAGACAAAGAATGAACATAGAATAAAGAAGTTGCATTTCTCTTGCAGAGAGCCATGGACTCCAAGATATAGATACCTTGGCGAAGGGCAAGTACATTACATTGATAAACATTCATGTTCAGATGAACCTGGATAATTTTTAGACTCAAAATATCATGTGTAGGAGGAAGAAAAAGAGGAAAATATGGGTGGCACACTTGTAGCTCTTTTAGGAGCACCTAGATACCATTTCGTGGAGAGCATGTTGGACAAATAATCATTGGTGAGTGATTGATAGTGGGGCTACCCATAATTTCATTGATGAAGGCTTGGTAAAAAGAAGAAGATTAAAAGTAAATGATTTTGAAGGCTTCAATATCATTGTTGTAATGGATATAACATTCTATGTTCGAAGAGGATTCAGAAGCCTGCCATAGCCTTTATAGATCATAAGGTTTGTGATGATTTTTATTTTATGGGTTTAGGTGATATCGACATGGTTTTGGGTGTACAGTGGCTACACTCTTTGGGAGAGTATTCATAAAATTATCAAACAATGGAACTCAAGTTCAAATTTGATAGAAAAGATGTAGTTCTGAAAGGAATTACAAATGGAGCTCCTCAACTGGTGATAACAAGGATGGAAATATTTTTTGAAAAAGCCAAGTTGCATGGGCTACTAGTTGTTTGGTAATTTATAAGGAACCATCGAAGAGTAAGAATGGTCCATCTCATGTTGACATTAAAAAGACTTAGGATAAGCATAGTGTGGTTTTATAATGGCTTGCCTCTAGGATTACCACCAGAAAGAGGATTTCAACATATCATAGATTTGGAACTTGGTTTGAAGCTTGTTATGACTACTCCATACCATCATCCCAAGATGTACAAAGAAGATATTGAGAGAGCTATAAAAGAACCTTTGGATATGGGGTACATCAGGCCTAGATCTAGTCCTTTTGCATCTTCTATGGTTTTGGTTAAGAATAAGGATGACACTATGTGCAAGTGCATATACTACAAGGCTCTGGGTAAAAAGACTGTCAATAATAGATATTTTATTCTTATCATAGATGAGTTGATAGATGAGTTACACGGAGCTGTGTATTTTTGAAGATTGACTTGAGATATGTATATCACTAGATCTAAATGAGGGAAGAAGATATTCAGAAGACTACATTTTGGTGTCACTTTAGACACTTTGAGTTCTTGGTTATACCATTTGGACTCACCAATGCTCTAGCCACTTCCAAGTCTTTTATGAATTAGGTATTTGGTAAGAAGTTGAGGAAGTTTGTGTTAGTTTTCTTTGATGATATTTGGATCTACAAAAAAAGTTTGGAAGAGTACTTGAGACATTTGGATACAATTCTAAGTATACTAGAGCAACATTCTTTCTTTACCAAGTTGTCCAAATGTGAATTTGGATTAACAAAAATATTGTACTTGGGGCATGTGATAAGTGCCAAGGGAGTTCATGTGGATCAATAGAAGATCCAAGCTATTCTAGATTGGCCACCTCCTACAAATCATACATAGCATAGAGGTTTTTTTGGATTGTGCAGTTATTATAGGAGGTTTGTTAAGGGGTTTTCATAGCTTGTAGCACCTCTTACTGATTTGACCAAGAAGGGAGCATTCGAGTGGATAGAAAAAGGACAAGCCACCTTTGAGAAGTTGAAAGAGGTAACAAGTTCATTTCCAACTCTTACAATTCTAGATTTCTCACTCCCATTTGTTGTAGAGTGTGATGTTGCAACTACATACTCTGCCTCTGTGGTGGATAAAGCAACCACCTTTTGCAACCTGGAGATCCAACTCACCGCTGTCCCATCTACAGTAAAGACATAACCTGTAGTACTCCGCCTGGTATCAATATCCCCTGGCAAATCTGAGTCCACATAGCCTGATAAATCAATATTAGAGCCCCCAAAACATAAATGTTTATTGGATGTACCTCTCAAATATCTGAGAATTCATTTTACCACATTCCAATGCTCCAATCCATGATTACTCATATACCTTCTTACGACTCCTACAACATGTGCAATATCCAGTCTTGTGCATACCATGGTGTACATTAAAATTCCTACAGCTAGAGCATATGGTACCTTGGACCTTTTTTCTTCCTCCTCTTGTGTCTTAGGACACATCTCATTAGTCAATTTCAAATGACTAGGCATAGGTGTGCTGACAACTTTTGCATTTGCCATATGGAATCTCTGCAACACCTTTTCAACACAATCAACCTGAGATAGAGTCAATTTTTTGTTTTTCCTATCTCTGCAAATTTTCATATCAAGGATTTGTTTTGCTGCCCCCAAATCCAAGATCTCCTTTTTCCAGGACCTGTGTAAAACAAAAAACCCTCTGCAACACATCTAGTCCTAAACAAAGAAAATTAGTAATATAAAATATCTTCAACCTATAAATCAAAGTGCATGAACCTACAAAAACTAATGATTAGATCCAATGGAGCATGTTCACGTCGGGTTCAAAAGAAATGTGTATAATGAAAAATTTAGATAAATGAAAATGATAAAACAATGAAATGCATTACCTAATCCAAATCTTCAATACCTCAAATAGATGCAGGATAGCTTGATTGATTCAATGATTTGATATGTTGGTTTCTCACAATCTGGTAGCATAACATTAAGATGGAGATTGATAGATGGAAGATAATGGATGAATGATGCAAGATAGATGAATGAAGATGATGGATGAGAGATTGAGGGAAAAATTTGATAGAGTAAGGATACTTGAGACTAGATGCATCCAAATGGCTTGGGAGAGGGCTGATTTATAGGCAAGGCTTAGGTCAAATAGATGGCTAGGATTAAAAGATTAATTGAAGGATGTGGACGACTATGATTGATTAGTCATTCCCACTCTTTAAGGGAGTTGTATTCATGTGACAAGTGGAGGGAGGAGAATAGGGCTCATGCATGATTGTGTACACAAATACTAAAATTAGGTCCCATTAGTTGTACATGTGAAGGATTTTAAATAAAAGTTGTACTACCACACATGATTGGAATGAGAGATGGACAAGTGTTGGAATGTGGTGAGAGGTGATGATAAATGATGGGAAATGTGAGAGAAATTAATTAATTAAATAAAATTTATTTAATTAATTGGGAAGATGATTAGGATAGGACTGGGATATGATGTGGAAATTAATTAAATAAATAAAATTTATTTAATTAATTAGAAAGTGGGATTATGATGTGGGAAATTAATTAAATAAATAAGATTTATTTAATTAATTAGCTAATGTGATAAGTTGAATTAAGAGTGGGAATTAGGACAAAATACCACATGATGTCTAGATAATATTTTTAACTAGGTGTTGCAGGACATGGACAAATTTGGGTGTCTACACCTTCATAGCAAATGATTGTGCTAACTGTTGTTTTAACTCTCTTATGTGATCCATGTTAAACCCTGCTACAAGCATGTCATCAACATATAAACATAAAATAATGTAGTCATTATCTAACCTCTTAAAATAAACACAATGGTCAGAATTACACTAGTTGTATTCTTGCTCATCCATAAAACTATCAAATTTCAAATACCATTGCTGACATGCTTGTTTCAAGCCATATAAACTCTTCTTCAATCTGCACACCAATTTCTCCTTACCTTTGACCTCAAATCCCTGTGGTTGTTCCATATATATCTCCTCCTCCAAATCACCATGGAAAAAGGCAGTTTTCACATCTAGCTGTTCAAAATACAAATCTTCAGCAGCCACAATACTTAAAATAGTATGAATAGAAGTCATCTTAATAATCGAAGAAAAAATCTCATCAAAATCAATACCTTTTTTCTGTGCGAATCTTTTTACAACTAACCTGGCTTTAAATATATTCTTACCTCCATCTTCCTCTTTCATCCTATAAACCTATTTGTTTGGTAAAGCCTTTTTACTTGCAACCTAACTTACATAATTCCCAAGTCTATTTTTTTAGCAAGGATTCCATTACTTCTTTCATTGCAAGCTCCCACTGAACCTTTGTATCCACCTACATAGCTTCATTATACCCTTCTGATTCACCAACATCTATTAACAAAATAAAATACAAAGAGGGAGAAAACCTTTCACGAGGTCTACTTAGCCTTGTTAACCGTCTAACATTCACTGGAGTTTGTGGTATTTCTTATTGTTGTTGCAGAGCATGAGGAACCAATGAAACATCATTATCTGGAGTATCATCCAACACCACATAATTCTTTTCTTTCTTCTCATGCAGCTTCAACTGATCTTTGTACAACACCTTCTCATTGAATACAACATCCCTGCTTCTCACAATTTTTAGATTTCCAACATCCCAAATCCTATAACAACATCCCAAAGCCTATAACCAAATTCATCAATGCCATATCCAATGAAGATACACTTGTTTGATTTTGCATCCAGCTTGGTTCTACTTTCACAATCTACATGTGCAAATGCTTCACATCTGAAGGTTTTGAGAAAAGAATAACTCACCTTCTTACCTATCCATGCTTCCTCTGGAATACCACATCCCAAAGGAACTGAAGGACCTCTATTAATTAAATATACAACGGTATTGACAACCTCTACCCACATGTTTAAAGGCAACCCAACATGCAATCTCATGCTCCTTGCACACTCCATTATTGTCCTATTCGTGTACTCAACCACTCCATTTTCTTGTGGAGTTCCTGGAACCATCTTTTGCCTACGAATTCCATTAAAGGAACAATAATTCTCAAATTCTTTGCTGCAATACTCACCACCGTTATTAGATCTGAGACATTTTTGTTGGCAAGAGACACTGCTATGTTGAATAATGGAGTGTTGTCATTGATGGAAAAAGGAAAAGGAACAAGGTTGGAACAGAGATTGTGGTCCGATGAAGAAGACTTAGTCATATTGGCTAAGTGTTGGCAATGTACAAAAGTAGCGACAGAAGAACAATGTTTGGACTGGCATTGGTCCGCAGTTGAAGACCAAGTTTTGCAGTACTGGTATGATGTTCCTAACTCTCAGATGATCTCATAACCAAGGTTTAAGCTTTTGATCAGTTCTGGAAGTATATCTTCAAATAGCCTAAGTTCGGTATAACATAATACAGTAATATTCAGAGTAGTACACTCAATTATTTTGGTTCGCATTTCTCCGGTGTTGCATATCTTGATATGCAGTTTTAAGGTGTTGCAACAAGTTGTATGAAGTATGTAAATCTAGAGTTATAGGTTCTAAAGTGCACCGGAAAGATTGTCACATGCTGCTGAGTATCGCTACATTATTTGACAGAGTTTGACTATGACAAAGTCTGAATTCTGATGGTTTGCATTTTGCCGCTAAAGGATATTTTGCTTTGAAGTTTTGAAGGTATGATTGGTGATGTCTAAGGAGTCTTTGACATGATTTTGAGCAAGCCCTGTGGTCCACAGTAAAAGATGTAGTCTAACAGATGAACTAAATCAGTGGCAGTCTGAGTTAGAGGCCGACATGATAAGTTTGAATTGTATGCGGTAAGTTCTAGTGTTTAGAACTTAATCCTAAGTTGTTAAATAGTTGAGGCCAACATTTGTGGATGCAATTTAAGTGTTTTTTGAGTCCGCTGGGAGTTTTGGTAAATGAATTTGGCTGACAAGCTACTTAAGGTATGAGTGCATGTTTCACTTTATCACGCCGACCTAATATGAAGATTGTAAGTGTTGCGGATATATATAAGGGATTGAATTCAGTGTTTTGGTGTGTGGGGTGATGCAATACATACATATGTGCGACATTCATTGGAAAGTGATAGTGTGGTAGGAATAAAGAGCAGAAGAAGAGAGATCTTATTTCCATGTAAAAGTAGAGTAGAGAAACAGAGCAGTCAGACATGAAGAGTTTTGAGACAGTATTTTTGTGCTTCATTGGAGCTGTAATCATGCATGTGTAGATGCAATCTAAGTAGTTCAACTTGGCAGTGAGCCACTCTTCCTTCTTCTTTCTTTCTCTAGGCAGTGAGCCTATTTCGGTAGTGAGCCATTCTTGCAGTGAGCATTTCTCAGGGCAGTGTGCCCTAAGGCAGTGAGACTTATTGTAATATGATATTGTGCTATATTAAGATATTGTGAGCTAACACTCACCATGGTTTTTCTCTTTTTGGGTTTTCCACGTAAAAATCCTGGTGTTCATGTGTTATGTCTTTGTGGTTGTTGTCCCTATTCTTATTCTACTTTCATATTATTAGTTTTGAAAATTGGATTAACAAACTTGTTAAGAAGTGGTTTTGCGAAATACTGATTCACCCCCCCTCTTAGTATTTCTTACTATCAACAATTAGTATCTATATGCTCAAAATCGTGACTCTGATTGCCTGGGGCTATCGGGTCAGATTTCAGCACGCACATGAACCCTTTCCCTCCTTGCCATGGGACGAACCGCCACATCACTCTCGCTCACGTGGAAGTAGCCAGTCAAGAGGAGGCGAGACATGGTGGGGGTCTGGCTCGTTGGAGAGCTAGACTTCGCGAAGGGGGGTCGGTAAGTTCTGTGGCCTTTGTTGTTGTGCATTTTGTTGTATGTTTTGCTCAATTGTTGTGGTAGTTGAGATAACCCTATGACCCGAAGGATCACTAGTCTCTCTTCTTCTATTTGGATTCCTTGAATTCCACCTTTGTGTGGGCAAATGATTGTTCTCGTTGATGGCCTCTATTATTTCTATGTCTCTAAGAAATGCTCTGTGTAGTTGTAATTGCCTAGTTTCTTCAATCAACAAGAGAACAAATGGATCTTCTTGTGGTGGAATGTATGTCTGTTGTTGCGTTTGCAGATGCAACTCCTCGATCTCACTACAGATAGCTCTCACCCACTCTCCTCTCACTCCTAAACACATTTGTGAATCAGGATAGAGGAAGTTGTGTAATTGGTAACTCTAACCAGATCTAGGGTTTTGACCTAGGGTTTGACTTTGTTCAACCATGATTACCTCGTGATGGAATCGAGGGTTTGCAATATTGTCTATTTTAAGAGTTTTATATGAAATCAAACTAAATGACATGCAAAGTATCTTTTTTGGTATTTTTAGAGTATTTTTGGAAAGGAAAATGCTTCTAATCTATGAAAGAAATATGTATGCAATCCTATATGTCTTTTCAAATGCAAAGTTTAATCTATGTTTTTGTGGGTTTTTGGTATTTTCAATGCAATCTAGTTTAATGGAAAGGGAAGATGATTTTTCTAACAAAGTAGATCTAGGAATTTAAAAATCACTAATCTAACATGCGAGATCTAATCTATAAAGGAAAAAGAAAAATGTTACTATTCCCAAGAGCAAAGTGTGATTATCTAATTACTATGAAAGCAATGAAAGAACCTAAAAGAGATGAAGATTTGTTGACTCCACTACCCTTATTAATCCTTGTATATGCAACCTCGAATCCTTCAGTGGTAGCAGGTGATCCTCTTGACAACAAAATGACCCAAAGAAGCAAAGAGAAGCTTTTGTGAAGCTTGTATGAGCTCGATGTGAGCTTTGAATTGAGCACAATGGCTTAGAATTGAGTAGCGTAGCATTGCTTGATTGAAACAAAGAATGTAAAAGGCACTTACGTCCTGTATGAGCATATGAATGCTAGGTTGGAGAACAAACTTGGCAAGAGCTGGTGCACAATGAATTTGCCTCCCTTTGTGCTTAAGGGAGGGGAGTATTTATAGGTTTGAAGAAGAGATTGGATTGAAGAGTTAACTCATTTGATTGATGAGTTAACAAGAATAAATTGGGGAGTTAACAAGGTTGTTTGCCCAGTGGACTCAGCTAGCAGGGAGTAATGAAGCAATGATAGTTTATCACTGAAGAAGAAATAGAGTTAGAAGAATACATGAGATTGATTAGAGAGTTAATTATAGATCAAATAGAGCTAATTATGTATGTGTGGGTGCATGAAATAGTTAACTCTATATCAAGGACCAAAAATCACGCAAACAAAAAGAAAAATGGATGAAAACGAAGCAAAAATGTGAGAGAAACTTGAGTTTTTCCACAGGTCAAAAGATGACAGGGTCGCCACCTTCGTCAGACAGGGTCACCCAGGGAGATCATGGGTTCAAAAGTGTAGAATGCAGAAATTCAGGCCGCCAGAAGGTATAAGGGAGGAAAAGGATGATTTCTGCATCAAGAAATAGGTCAGTCATGTGGAAGAATCCAAATCTCCACTTGCGTCTGTAGGATCTCCCAGGGAGATCTAGAAATAATAGGGGGAGATTTGGATAGGTTGGTCGAAATTGAAAAAAGAAAGTGGGAGAAGGATCGTGGGACCTCTAGAAGGCTTCTATGAGGTGCACTAGATAAAATACAAAGGGGAGAGCTGAAAACTCACCTACAAGATACTCACAAGGCTTAGGATCAAGGTCGAAAGCCAAAAAATGCAAGTCGACAAGTGTCGCAACAAGCGTCGAGAAGTGTCGCAAATGGGGAAGGAGAATCAATAAAGCAGAAATGACACAAAACAAGAAGAGAGGACATGTCATCAAGAGGCCTACTGCCCAAAGGATTTATTTTCACGCTTACATGTACGTGACAAGGATTTGACTCTTCATAGGGCTCCTCATGGAGGCAATGCGTAATTTTTGTGCTTACAGTATCAGAGCGAGGTTTCGTGGAAGAGGCCTAATAGCCTAAGGAAGATCTGGGGTAGTGTAATCATGGTAGCAAGAAGATTTGGAAATTATGAAAACAACAAGGAACTAGAAGCAACCCTTATTGATCTTGAAAAATTTGAAGCAAAAATCAGGGATCTAAAAGGTAATATTCAAGCAGCTAATGAATGCATCCTAAAGCTAAGAGAGCAAGTCAGAAAATTCAAAGAGAAAATCAAGAAGCTAAATGATCAACTAGATGAAGCACATCAAATCCTAAATGGTTTGACATTGGAAGTTGAAAAGAAGGAAGAAATTGAAAGGCATCTGAATCAAGTTGTCAAGGATAAATCAGAGGAATGTGAAAAATTGGGCAAAGAAGTGCTACTTCAAAAATTTGATCTGGAAGCAGCCAAGAGTTATGAAGAAAAGCTCAAGATAAGTTCTGTAAAGCTTGTTGAGATGATTGCCAGTCAAAAGAGTCCCGATGATAAGCAAGGTTTGGGATTTGAGAAAGGAGAAAGTTCAAAATCTGGTCAAGCAAACTCTGAGTTAAAGCAAAATAGAAGGAACAAGTTCATAAATCAAAGAAGAAGACCTAGAAGACCTTTGGTCAGGTAGCCAAATGCTCAAAGGTATCCATCTTTCAATGGTCACTGTTTTAATTTTAATAATTTTGTCCATAAGGCTACTTAATCTAGAAGTAGAGTAAATCAGAATGTTCCATCATTCTCTGGTCAATGTTTCAATTGCAAGAAAATTGGTCATAAATTAAATGAATGCAAAAATCTGGTAAGGAATGGTTCTTACAATGCAATAAATAGTCAATCATTCAATGGAAAGTGCTTTGCATGCAATAGATTTAGACATATGGCTAATCAATGCAGATCAAATCCGATCAATAGAAGGAATCAAAGACAAATGAATGTGGTGTGCTACAATTGCAACAAGTATGGACATATTGCAAGAGTCTGTAGAAGCAAAAATGTGAAGAGAAACTACCATTCTGAAAATAGGAAAACAGAGTAAAGGAATGATAAGGGAAAAGGAAAGGTTGATCCGATTGAAACCAAGAAAGAAATGAGAAAGATTTGGATCAAGAAAGATGTGATTGAAGTCAAGGATGAATCTGCACCATCATCTAGATCAGATACTTCCTCTGGGAAGTAAATTGAGAGCTATAGCTCAGGGGGAGCAGTGTTGAAAATCCAAAACCCCCAGCCAAATAGTTAGTGCTAGAATTCGGCACAAAGATATGATGAAAACAATCATATGATAGATCCTTTGAAAACAATCTATAATTATCAGGAAAGTGCTTGACAAATTTTTAAAAGATGACATTAATGACACCTAGGTTTTGACATGCGAGGATTAAAAGAGATGTATCTGAAAGAAAAATCATTTTTCTAAGCTCTCAAGTGTCTAAGGCAAACTAAAAGAAAAATTTAGAGCAACTACAATGTTCTCCAAGCAAATCAAGACAAGATCAAGGAAACCCTAATCTGGTGAAAAAGGTATTTACAACATAAAAACCCTACTGTGAAAATTAAATTATTATGTGAAGATGTTTACTCCTCATGTAATCGAGATAGGGAAAATGCCTCGCCCAAGTTTTAAGAAACAATTCTTCAAATCACTAGAAAATGATCCGTTAGGGGCATTCTCAATTACACCACATGGGGTTATGCATATGGAGGATGTTAGAGCATACATTTGTATCAGCCTAGAAGAATACGATCACATGAAGTTAGGAAAACTGTATTTGGACGAATTGACTACTATGAATATTGTGTTGAAAGATGAATATAAAGCTTTAGGGGAAAAAGAAATTTGACTCATGGTTGGATTTTCCCACAATTCTGAATGATGTATGATGTTTCTAACTCTCAGATGATCTTGTATCCAAGGTTTCAACTTTTGATCAGTTTCAGAAGTATATCTTCAAATAGCCTAAGTCTGGTAGAACAGAATACAATAATATTCTAAGTAGTACACTCAGTTGTTTTGGTTTGCATTTCTTCGGTGTTGCATATCTTGATATACGGTTTTGAGGTGTTGTAAAAACTTGTATGAAGTGTCTAAATCCAGAGTTATAGGTTCTAAAGTCCACTAGAAAGATTGTCACATGATGTCGAGCATCGCTACATTGTTTGATAGACGTTAACTGTGACAAAGTCTGAATTTTGATGGTTCACATTTTGCTGCTAAAGGATATTTTGCTTTGCGGTTATGAAGATATGATTGGTGATGTTTGAGGAGTCTTTGACATGATTTTGAGCAAGCCCTATGGTCTGCAATAAAAGATGTAGTCTGACAGATGAATTGAATCAGTGGTAGTTTGAGTTAGAGGCTGACATGATAAGTTTGAATTGTATGTGGTAAGTTCTAGTGTTTAGAACTTAATCCTAAGTTGTTAAATAGTTGAGTCCAACATTTGTGAATGCAATTCAAGTGTTTTTTGAGTCCACTGCGAGTTTTGGTAAATGAATTTGACCGACAAGCTACTTAAGCTATGAGTGCATGTTTCACTTTACCAGGCTGACCTAATATGAAGATTCTAAGTGTTGGAGATATATATAAGGGATTGAATTTAGTGTTTTGGTGTGTGGGGTGATGCGATACATACATATGTATGACATACAGTGGAAAGTGATAATGTGCAAGGAATAAAGAGCAGAAGAAGAGAGATCTTATTTCTATGTAAAAGCATAGTAGAGGAACAAAGCAGTTAGACATGAAGAGTTTTGAGAAAGTATTTATGTGCTTCATTGGAGCTACAATCATGCATGTGTAAATGCAATATAAGCAGTTCAACTTGGTAGTGAGCCACTCTTCCTTCTTCTTTCTTTCTTTCTCTAAGAAGTGAGCATATTTTGGTAGTGAGCCATTCTTGCAGTGAGCATTTCTTAGGGCAATGAGTCCTAAGGTAGTGAGCCTTATTGTAATCCAGTATTGTGCTATATTAATATATTGTGAGCTAACACTCACCGTGGTTTTTCCCTTTTTGGGTTTTCCACGTAAAAGTCCTGGTGTTCATGTGTTATGTCTTTGTGGTTGTTGTTCCTATGCTTATTATGCTTTCATATTATTACTTTTGGAAATTGGATTAACAAACTTGTTAAGAAGTGGTTTTGTGGAATACGGATTCACCCCCCCCTCTCAGTATTCCTTACTATCAACAATTTTAATATTTTACTGATGAAGGGGGTAAATCACAAAACACACAACAACAGAAATTGAACACAGAAAATAAAACTTTCTTTTATTGATCTAGGCAACTCATTACATTACAAAAGCTCAATTACAATCAGAGGATGAATCCTCTACTGGCTGCAACACATTAAAGCTTTCCCAACCTCAAGACTCTAGAATCTCCAGCCTTCTGTAACCCCAAATCAGCTAGGGTTTCTATTTTCCCGCCTATTCTTGACTCCACACTTGTCCCCTTAACTCTACTAGTACCTAGTGTTCCCAAAAATGGTTATTAATAGCCTTTTTGGCGGCCAACAACCTAATTTCAAAATTTGCATCTCCCTCCAAAATAGGTCAACTTCTAGGAGCCATAACTTTTGATCCGGGTGTCCGATTGACGAACCGTTTTATGCGTCAGAAAGCTTGCGGAGTGCTCTACGTGCTAAGAACTAGATCTTCTAGTTCTAGCCATTTTTGGGCCCATATGGGGCCATTTAGTGCCTCAAACCTGAGTTTAAATAATTTTTAGGCATTTTTCAGGAAACAAAAACTTTAATATCTTTCATCTCGTAAATGATCTTTGCATGATTCCTTCACCAAAGGTCTTATATTTTTGTTATGTAACTTCTTGTAAATTTTCACTTCAATCCGTGTCCAAATGCAAACTTTCTAAAAATAACAAGTTACTATTTTTAGCAATTTGGAAAAACTGAAAGTTGTACATCATTATTCAAGCGATTATGGAACCAGAACCACAAATTTTGAAAAGAAATGGAAAGAACATCAATAATTTTTAAACACATTTTTTTTGGGTGATGCAAGATTTCCCTTACACCACTGGATGCTCCTGCATCAGACACCCAGGGTAATTTGAGAAGTGACCCTGTCACGTCTCAAGTGTTTGTGTGAGGAAAACCCAAAGGGTCAACCTCTGGCTTAGACAACCAAGAAGAATCTTCAACAAGTCTTCCTTTCCATTTCACCAGATATTCTTCATATTGCCTGTTTCAAGTACTTCTTCTCACACGGCTATCCAAGATCTCTTCTATCTCCTCCGTTGAAGTAGATGCCAGAATACTCCACTGTTCTTCTATTGTTCCATCCTTTGTGCCACCCTCATGATATTCTATTATATCAGAAATGTTGAACACAGGGGAAATATTAATCCCACTTGGCAGCTCTACCTCATATGCATTTCCTAAATCATGCTTCTTCAAGATTCTGCATGGTCCAAATTTCTTCATTTTCAATTTATTGTATGTTCCAATTGGGAACCTTTCTTTTCTCAAGTGAACCATGACTTCATCTCCTACCTAGAACTCCTTATATCTCCTTTTCTGATCCACCTTAGCCTTGTACTGAATATTCATCTTATTAATGTGCTTTTTCACCTCTTCATGCAAATTCTTCATGTGTTCTGCAAAGTCTTCAGCCTCAGCACTTGTCTTTTCTCCTTTGTCCAAATTTCTTAACTCTGAAGCATTTCTTGGACTATTCCCATATAGAATTTGGAATGGTGATTTACCAGTACTCCTATTGACATAATTGTTGTAAGCAAATTTTGCCTGTGGTAAAATCAAATCCCATCCCTTGGGATTATCTCCTAATAAGCATCATAGCAAGTTACCCAAACTCCTATTCACAACTTCGGTCTATCCATCAGTCTGTGGATGGTGTGCAGAACTGAACTTCAAATCTGTCTTCAACTTCTTCCACAATGTCCTCTCGAAATAACCAACAAACTTGGTATCTCGATCTAAAACTATGCTCTTTGGTAGACCATGTAATCTCACCACCTCCCTAAAAAATAATTCAACAATATGAACAGCATCATAAGTCTTCTTACAAGGAATGAAATGTGCCATCTTCGAGAATCTATCCACCACCACAAAAATGGAATCATGTCCTCTCTGTGTCCTTGGTAAACCAAGAACCAAATCCATACTAATATCATCCCATGGCTTCTGATATAGACTTGTATTCTGACTTGCTCCTTTTAGTGGATGATATAGACTTGTATTCTAACTTGCTCCTTTCACCATCTGACATACTCTGCAACTCTACACAAATTTCCTCACATCTTGCTGCAACTGTGGCCAATAATAATCTTCACCAACAATAGAAATGGTCTTATCTCAACCAAAGTGTCCAGCTAGTCCTCCACTATGCTTTGCCTTTATCAAATTCTCTCTCATGGAACTCCTCGGAATGCATAACTAGCTTCCTCTAAACAACATGCCATCTTGGATTATGAAATCCAACCATTTTGTCATATCCAAAGTAATAGGTTCCAAAGAAGCTTTCTAAGCCTCTGCAAAATCTGGATCCTCGGGATACAAACCTTTGAGCTCATCGAACCCAACAACCTCTATCTTCATTTCTGTCAACAAATTTTGCCTTTTGCTCAAGGCATCTACAACTCTGTTGGACTTCCCACTCCTGTGCTTCAAAACAAAAGTACAGCTCTGTAAAAACTCAACCCATTTTAAGTGCCTTTGATTCAACTTTCCTTGACTATTAAGATACTATAAAGCTTGATGATCAGTATATAAAACAAACTCCTTTGGCAACAAATAATGTCTCCATTTCTTCAAATCCTAAACTATTGTATAAAACTCCTGATCATAAACAAAATACTTTTTCTTGGCATCATTAAGCTTCTCACTAAAAAAGGCAATGGGCTTACCTTCTTGGCTCAAAACAGCTCCTATACCACTACCACTAGCATCACAATCTACCTGAAATACCTTATTGAAATCTGGAAGTGCCAAAACAGGTTGTTCTACGACTTTCTGCTTCAATGTATCAAAGCTCTTGTCTGCTCCTTTAGTCCATCTAAACTCTTTTCTATCCCCTCTCATTGTCTCAGTTAGGGGTGCACAAATGCTACTAAATTTTTTGATAAACTTTCTATAAAAACTTGCCAAACCATGAAAAGATCTTACCTCCGTTGCACTCCTTAGCGTAGGCCATTCAATGATAGCCCTTACTTTTTCTGGGTTCATCTTAACACCTTCCTCTGAGACAACAAATCCCAGGTATACCAACTCCTTCTTTGTAAAACTACATGTCTTCAGATCAATCAACAACTTCTCCTCCCTCAGCTTCTCTATAACTCTTCTGATATGCATCAAATGCTCATCCCAAGTCTTACTAAAAATTAAAATATCATCCAAATAAACAATAACAAAACTTCCCAAAAATTCTTTCAGTACCTTGTTCATGAGCCGCATGAATGTGCTCGGTGCATTGGTTAGCCCAAATGGCATGACTAACCACTCATACAAACCTTCCTTTGTCTTGAAGGTTGTCTTCCATTCATCTCCTTCTCTGATATGGATTTGGTGATACCCACTCTTCAGGTCAATCTTCATGAAGCACTTGGCTCCACTCAAACAATCCATGATGTCATCCATTCTTGGCAATGGAAATCTATACTTGATCGTTATCTTATTGATGGCTTGAGAGTCTGTACACATCCTCCATTCTCCATCCTTCTTTGGTGCTAATACTCGAGGTACCACACATGGACTTAGGCTCTCCCTTATTAGTCCCTTCCTCAAAAACTCCTGAACTTGTCTGTTCAACTCTTCATTCTTTGCAGGGGTCATTCTGTGGGCTACCTTATTCGGTAAATTGGCTTCTGGTATCAAATCTATTTGATGACTTATTTTCCTTACTGGTGGTAAACCTTCTGGTACATTATCAGAGACAATATCTTGAAATTCTTCCAACATCTCTAAGACTTCGGCTGGTACATCTTCACATTTCTCTTGACTAATCTTAGGAATCAATGCATAGCAATGACGCTCATGCTTCATACCCTCCATAAAATTTCTACCATCTACCAAGCAAATTCTGGCAATACTACATACCTTTTCTTCAACCTCCTTCAAGGGCTTCAACTTATGACGAACTCCATCCTTTGTTAGGGAATATGTGTTTGCACGGCCATCATGGACAACGCTCCTATCATACTGCCACGGCCTCCCCAACAACATATGACATGCATCCATCGGTATGATATCACACAGCACCTCATCATGGTAGTCACCAATCTTAAACTTCACTAAACACTACTCATTGACCAAAGCTCTATGGTCCTTTTGCAACCATGCAATCCGATATGGATGCAGATGCTTTCTTCTTGTCAACTTCAACTTGTCAACCATCTCCTCTAAAATGAGATTATCAGTGCTTCCATTGTCAATAATAATATCACAACACTTACCTTCACATTTGCACCTTGTGTGGAATAAACTCTTCCTCTGATTGGGTTCTTTCTCCTCATTCAGCAAGGTTCTTCTGACAACTAGGGTTTCTCCCCTTTCAGCATCTTCAGAATGCTCAGAATGTGCATCTTCATCTACATGTGCAACTCGTGCATTACCTTTAGGTCTTCTATTTGTCCTTCCTTGATGTTGCAGACACTCGTATGCTCAATGCCCTTCTTCTCCACATTAGAAACAGGTTCCTCTGAAACCTCCTAGTCTGGGTCCTTGCCCAGGTTTGCCTCTTCCTCTTCCTCTTTGTTCACCATTGTTCTGGTCATGAGGGTGGTAGGTATTATCTCCTCTCTGATTTCTAGAACATCATCAAATGGTTCTATAGTGTCCCACACTGCATTCCTGTATGCTCTTAATCTATTGTCTTTGGTTGCAAAACACCTCTGATCTACGACACAACTAATTATGAATCACCATAGGTCTTTAAACATTTGACTCCATGCTTATGAGAAACATTTAAACCTAACAATAATGTCTCATACTCATCTATGTTGTTAGTGCATTGGAACTGAAGCTTGAAAGAAAGTCCAAATTATTCGTTATTCGGTGAAGTCAAAACTATCCCTGCTCCCGACCCATCTGTAGAATATGCACCATCAAAGTACAATGCCCACAAAACATTTCATCATGTACAAGAGCAACAATCTAAGGCAAATCAAAACATAGTTTAGGTTCATTGTCATCACAAAACCCCATAAAACAATCAATATCAGTGTCAAAGAAGTTCACTTCTTCATGGGTTTTGTAATTGTCCTCTATGTTTTGGTCATCTACCTTTTTCTCCCTGTAAAGCTTCACTTCTACACCATGGACTAGAACAGTGGAATATAATAGATCCATCTGTATACTCCTAGCCATAGAAGTTGCCCACTTTCTTGATAACAACATACCCCATTTAGCAGGGTAGTACACAACAATTATATCAATTAAGACAACTTGTCTAGATATGCAACCAGCTGAACATCAACATCTTTGACAAGACCAATCACATTTGCTTCTCTTGAGTCCATAGCGAAGCACTTACCAAAAGACTTGGACACCTTCAACCCCAAATCATTCATGATTTTGAGTGGCATGACATTGCTAGATGCTCTAGAATCAAGCATACAATCATGTGGAAGCCATCCATTTATGATCAAGTGGTGTAGAAAGGATCCACAACAATCCGGCTATTCACCATAGATGACTCCAAATAAACTTCAACTATTTCATCATCTTTATGAGGAACAACAATGGGTTGTATAGGTGTACTAGTGGCTATGATAAATGAGACAACCCTATCTCTATGCTCAGGAATCCTAAGAGCCTCCCCTAGTGGCAACAAAATTTTTATTTGACTTAACATTTAGTCCATGTCAAAGGGATGATATGGAGGTAAAGGGGTGTCACATGAAATGGTAACATCATTTGCATTGTAACATACCATCTCATACAACTTGGAATTACTCACAAAAATTACTAAGAAAGTAAATGTAGATGTTTAAACATGAGAGAAATATTGTTTTTTTAACTATTGCATAATAGCATAGAATTAAATGCATATCTTTTCTAAATATTTTTCAACCTTGAAAATACAATATATTCAAAGATAAAATCATAGTGAAAATATTTCACTTTATATTTTCAAATAATTTGCACTTGGTAATAAGAATAAGTTTACATAAAATTGGAATTCATAAGTCAATCATGAAGCATACTGCATCTAGAATCTTGGTGTCTATCTCACAAGTCTTGGTGAGTCTTCTGCTACAAAGGGAGAGCATTATCCAAGTGTTTTTCCTCCAACCACAAAATGGTAGTCCCTCACACACCTTCCTTCCTATAAGTGGCCCTACCCTTCACGACGAGTATAGACATGAGGAACCAACAAGTTGCCATTTGATTTCTAGTATTGTGTCCTATGCAACACAATTGACCATACAACTCTAGACAATCTTCTAGCTAAGTATGATCATTCTGACAGGTCACACAATTCTAGACACGGTGAACTGACTAATGCATGCAGAGACAAATGCATCACTTTGGCCAAAGTTTCTCTATAAATAGATGTTTGCAATAAACATAGTCATGTGTTCACACACCTCTAACTCGACTTGGAAACTACCTCATCCTATAATTTGACTTGCTTGACCAATAACTCTAGACATAAATTATCTTGACTAAACTCAAACCCTAGTCAATCTGACTTAGAATTTAATCCTTAATCTAGGATAAATGTAATATATGGGCTTAGGTGACTTTAACCTTTCAGAGAGTCCCTCTTTGCATACTTAGAAATACTTGGTTCTAGGACTTCCTCTCATTCTACTCAATGACCCAAAGATTGAGCACTCTTGTGTTATAAATCATGTTTCAGACTCTAACAAGAAATCATTTATTTATCATAAGTTCTTACATAGACCATCCTAAATTATACTTGTCTTGATCTATGGTTTCTCAACTATTCACTATCGACCATAATAAATAATAGACTAAAAGAATGTTATATCCGATGTAAGAGTTTTCAAGTATTCTAAATCCTTCTAGGTTGATTCTTAGGTTTTAACTTCCCTATCCAATTTATTGGAATATCAATACTCTTGTTTTTTTCCAAAATTAAGAATTTATAAAAATAAAACATGAAATTGATAATCTCTAGTCATATCTTGACCTCTTGGGTAATTTTGGATTCACATTTCTCATAACATGAATAAATATGGTACACAAGGTATATACTCATTCATATAAGATCTTAATGAGTACTATCATTATCATGAGTAATCATTTGCTAAGTTCAATCTTTTAACCTAGATAGGTTGAATCTACAATAATATTATGATAATTTTGACCTCTTGGTCTTCTTGAGTCCACCGACTCTCGATATAGAATGGACTATGAACTCATGATAAACATCCTTTGTTTATCATGATAATGCTTATCATTATTTGTCTAATGCAATTGTGATATTAAATCACTATACCAGGTGTTTTCAATAATATCAAAATCATTTATATATTCTATATAAGTAAATAACTAACACCTCAACTTTTGAGTATAATCAATAAAATTATATTTATATATCATTGAAAAAATGTGAAACTATCTCAGTCTAAATATACTCATATCAACTCCTAAGTTTATAGTCTCTATGTGAATCCTACAAGGTCAGCCTACTCTACATAGTATCAGTTTACTAAATACACAGCCGAGATTATTTGTGTAGTCATATGATCATTATGAACTCTCGAATACTCCACTATTAATCCCTTTAGAGTTAGTCAATCTAGAAAATAAGTCCAAACTCTATAACTTATGGTTACGAACATAGTTGATAGGAAATAATATACATAATATTCTAAGACTGTATTAAGTAGTTCCCATACATTGTTTCTTGATAAAAACTCTATGGCCGATCTATCTATGGCTCTTCTCAGCCTATTGGGATTCTCTAACAAACAACAATATAAACTACGATAAATACAGCTGAAAGGCTCTTCTACTACACAAGAATAGCATTCATTTGTCTTCTCTAAGCTTATACAACTATTTATGGTTCCAAAACACAAGTAAAGCCACTATCATCCACTAATATTATCCTAGCTCAATGTTCACTGAACTTAGATAAACGTAAAAACTATTTCTACTGGCTTTCTTATAATCTTTATTGAAAAGATAACTCACTTGAGTATAGATCAGTGTGTGCTTTCAAGCTTAATTGATGTCTCCTAATCTTCTCTTTATCCCATCGCGCTATCTCTATGAGAGCCTCTTTCAAATATAAGTAATTATTAAGCTATTCTTTGTGGATCCTTTAGGATAAAGTAGCTCTCTAAGACTTAACAAAACTCACTCTATATTCTAATAGAGCTTTGATAAAGTCTCCAGCTCATAAAAAATCTTGCTCAGTATATCTCTGTGTTTAACATAGACCTATGTTTTTTCTAAACAATTGGTGTCACTCCCCTTTCGTACCAATGCGTGACATTTCCTTCAATGAAATAGCCTTTTAAAAGGCTTAACCTCTCCACATAACCATGGAGATCCTGGTTGTTTAATCACCTATTTTCACTCACAAATGGCATGCGAAAGGTGATGGAGTTACTGGTCATTAAAGACCACTCCCATCTGTTTGTAATCTTCTCTTACCTCATAACCATCATGGAAAATATGGGTCGAATGACCACAAAATCATGTAATGGTTTGCAATGAATTTGCAATCTTAACCATGTTCCCCTTAAATGCTTATCGACATCAAAACAAAAAGGTTTAAACTAATAATTCACATTATATATATAATAACATAACAATGGTGTATACAACATATACCTACATTGTTCTAACACTCGACAAGATAAGAGAATGGGGTCGAGGTATTCTCCCCCCTCTCTTTATTTCTTAACATCAAAATAAATAGATTATCATAATAGAATTCCAATCAGAAATTACTGATAATGAAATAGTTTAACCACTAATAAATATTTTCTCTTGAATATAATCTATATTCATATCACACAAGAATTAATGACTATTGACCATTCCTTGTTGACGGTCATACTATCTTGACTTAGTTTGACAAAACCTTTGCTTAATAGGTCTAGTTGACAAATCGATGATTGTCGAGTCAAAACCAAACTTAGACCAATTGATCAAACATAAATTACCAAACTTGATGAAGGTTCACTAAACTATGAAAGCATGAAACTTAGATTATCCATAGGTCTATTCTCTTCTCTCTGATGATGCTCTCCCTCTCTTTCTCGAAGGGTGGAAAACATGTTTCCCAGTTACAACTTGCAAACACCAAACTAGGATTAGTGCATCGTTAGTCAATTCATAAACCTTACGAATAAATAATCATAACATCATATAATCACATGTCTAATTTCTACTCATATAAACATAAACTCATGATATCATTATTTTATCCTGACATTTTCTCATAATGTCAAATCATTAATTCATGCAAAATTATCTACTAATTACGTACAAGTAAAAAATAAAACATAATCAAAATTTGGGGTGTGACATATCTCCCCCCATAAGATTCATTGTCCTTGATGACCCAGTGTATCCAAAACAATAATCTAAAGTTTTTGTTCAACTTTGAAAAGCATAAAATAAATTAGGAAATCTTTGATAAAAAGCATGGTAATCTTCCCATGTGGAACTATCCTCTGCATATTGGTCCCACTAGACCTTGCACTAAGTAACCTCTCTGTTACACAAGTGGAGCTTGTGAACTTCGAGCACCTTGAGAGGCTCAATCATGACCAAGCCTGGGTCTTGTACGTATAAAGCATTCCAATCAAGAATGTGACTATCACTTGTTATATACTTTTTCAAATATGAAACATGACAAACATTATGCATCCTAACAAGAGCTAGTGGTAGAGTGATTATGCATGCAACCAGATTGATCACTTCGAGAACTTCGAAGGGTCCTACATATTGTGGAGCTAATTTGGAAGACCTTCCAAACTTTATGGAACTCTTTTGAGGTTTGACCCTCAAAATAATTTTTTCTCCAACTGAGAATTACCTCGGTGTATGCTTAGCATCAACATAACTTTTCTATCTATTATTTGCTTCCGCCAACCTATTCTGATCGACTTGATTTGTTCTTCCATTTTTAATAACATTCTGGACCAATGCTAGTCTTATCTTCTAGCTTATCCCAACTTATAGGATTTCAATATCTTCTTCCATACAATGCTTCAAATGGAGCCATCTTGATAGTAGAATTATATGAGTTGTTATATGCAAACTCCACAAGTGGTAGATACTCTTCCCACCTGTATTGTTGATCCATGCAATACATCTGCAACAAATCTTCTAGACCTTGGTTTACCCTCTTAGTCTAACCATCTGTCTCAGGGTGATAAGATGAGCTTATATTGAGTTGAGTTCCTAGCACTGAGAACAAAGTTTTCCAAAATCTTGACGTCATACATGCATCTCTATCTAAGATAATCTTCTCAGGAACTCCATGCAATCTAAACACTTCTTGCACAAACTTGCAAGTTTGAACTAGTGCTCCATTTGTTAAATTTCCAAGTATAAAATGAGCTACCTTGGTGAGCTTGTCCACTACCACTAAAATAGTGTCATGTCTATTTTGAGACATTGGAAGACCTTGCACAAAGTCCATACTAATGACCTGCCACTTCCACTTTGGAATATCGTGTGGATACAGGAGTCCTGCTGGATGCTGATGCTCAACCTTAACTCTCTGGAACTCTAGGTAACTTGTGACAAATCTTGCAATTTCATTCTTCATTCCTTTCTAGAAATAAAGAGGCTTTACATCGGCTAGGAGTTTGGTTACTCCAGGGTGACCTGAATATGGTGCGGAATGAACATCCTTCCACACAAGGTTTCTTAATTCTATAGAGTTTGCAACATACATCCTTCCTCTGTATCTTATAAGCCCATCTAGTTCAAAATAGAACCCATCATACCTCGAGTCTTGTGGACTTACTATAAGATCCTTCTTAACTTTCTCATAGTACTCATCACATGCAAAATTTTGTAACACTAAATCCTTGAAATTTGAGTAGATAGAGACAATTGATGAGATATGCCTCCATCAACTTAGAGCATCTACTACTCAATTCTCTTTACCTTTGATATAATTTATCTAAAAGTCATAGTCAGATATCAATTCCAACCATCCTCTTTGTTGAGCATTCAGATGAGGTTGGGAAAATATATATTTAAGACCTTGATAGTTTGACTTCAGTTCAAAAGGCTTTCCTATCAAATAGTGTCGCCACACTTGAAAAACATGCACAACCACTGCTAACTCTAAGTCATGAGGAGCATAATTATTCTCATATGCTCTCAACTTTTTGGATTCATAGGCTACCACTTGCCCATTCTACATAAGCACTTCACCTAAACATTCTCCCGAGGCATCAGTGATTACAACAAATTGAATTTTTGGATCAAGAACTTTCAATATTGGTGCAGTTGTCAACCTCTCTTTTAACTGATTAAATGCCTCTTGATATTTTCTAACCAGTCAAAATGTTTTCCTTTTTTGTGTATCGAAGTGATTGGGTTTGCAATCTTAGAAAAGTTCAAAACAAACTTCCTATAATATCCAGCTAACCCCATGAAACTGTGCACTTCATGCACATTCTCTGACACGGGCCACTCAAGTATAGCTTTGATCTTTGTAGGGTCTACTGAAATCCCTTCACCTAATCTTATGTGTCTGAGATATTGTATCTCTTTCTAAAATAAATTACACTTAGAATTTTCCCAAATAACTTATGTTCCCTCAGTCACTGCAAAACTAACCATAGATGCTACAAGTGCTCTTCATCATTCTTAGTATAAATAAGAATGTCATCTAGGAACACTAGAACAAATATATCCAAGCAATCTCAGAAAACACTGCCCATCAAATTCATAAATGTTGTAGGGGCATTTGTAAGTCCAAAAGGTAAAACTATAAACTCATAATATCCATACCTTATTCTAAAAGTTGTTTTATGAATATCTTCATCTTTTATTCTCAATTGATGATATCCAAATCACAAATTGATATTTGAGAATATTGTTGCACCCCGCATCTGATAAAAAATATCATCAATACGTGGTAGAGCATACTTATTCTTTATCATTGTTTTATTGAGCATACGATAGTCTATACATTGACGCAAGGTTCCATCCTTCTTTTTGACAAATATCATAGGTGCTCCCCAAGGTGAAACATTGGGTCTAGTCAACCCTTTAGCCAACAATTCCTGAAGCTAGGCTTTCAACTCCATCAACTTCGTAGTAGTCATATGGTATGGTGCCTTTGAAATTAGCTCAAATCCAAGAATTATATCAATAGAGAAATCAAAATCTCTCTTCGAAGGTAATCTTGGAAGCTCATCTGGAAAAACATCTTGAAAATATTGAAGAAAAGGATAGTTCTCCAAGGTTGCATTGGTTTACTAGGATCCTCCCCTACTTGCTCTATTTTGACTGTAAAAAATTGACATCCTTTTCGCCTAGCCCTCTTCAATTGTATAGCAGAGATTTGTCTGATCTTGACTTCTCTTTATGTGCTTTGCAAAGAGACTTTGTTTCCTACATCATCTAGACACTCAACTATTTTTGCAAAATAGTCAACATTGGCCCTATGTCTCCATAGCCAATTTATTCCTAAGATAACATAATAGGAACCTAGGGGGGCTACAAACAAATTCACATCAGTTGAAAAATTAGGAAGATCAAGCTTGGATTCAAACAGACATTGCTCTACCCGGGCTTTAGTTTGATTAGCATATTCAACTGACCAAGGTTTAGCCATATATCCATCTCTTCTACGAAATTTATTCAATACTCTTGGAGAAATGAAACTTTTAGTTGCTCCAATATCAATTAAAATAGAAATAGGAACTCCAAACAAAGTACCTATCATCTCTATGGGAGTAACCTAGTACTCCACCTGGCGATTATCTAAAGCCGTATGGATCCTCTATTGAAAATTTGCTTTCTAGGTAGGTAATGCATTACCACATTTTTGAACTCCTTAGTTCTTTGTTGGACATTGATTTGTGTAATGATCTCCACCACAAGAGAAACATCCTCCAAGAGTTCCTCACTTTTTAACAGGTTTGTTGGAATCATTCGTTCATAAATTTCTATTGTTTTTCTTCTCATTTTTGGATCCATTCCTCTTATTTCTGAAGCCGTTATCACTTTTCTTATTCACATCCTATTTACCATTCCTTTTCTTGAAAGGTTGAGAAGTTTGTGACTTATTAAACCTCTTTTGATTCTTCTCGTGATATGCAAAAATTAACTTCAATTTTTTCTCTTGTTAGATTGCCTTCTCAAAAGCTTGGTCCATAGTGGTAGGTCCATGCACATCCACTTATCCACCTATCTAGGCATTCAGACCCATGATGAATTTTTGGATTTGAAACATTTCGTCTTTTTGATACTGTGGCACATACTTCAGGAGATGGGTGAATTTTTCCCAATATTCAACCACTGACATATCTCCTTGTCGTAGATTCTAAAAATATGTTATCTTTTGGTCGAAGAAAAGTTGTGTAACCACCTCTATCAAAATATGACCACAAACTAATCACAGGTTAAGCTCAAAGAACTTAACCCCAATTCCATTTTCTTGTTCATCCACCAAGTGGATGCTTCATCTTTCAGTTGGTAGGCACTCCAAATTGCCTTGGTTATCTCAAAGTAATTTCTGATCTCAAAATACTTTTCCATCTCTGTCAACCAAGCTTCTGTAGGATCACCACTTACTGCTCCATTGAACTTGGGTGGCGTCACTTTCTTCATATCTCTTGACAGCTCTAAGGCAAGTCTACTTCTCCTTTCTTCTTGAGACTTAGTCTTATCAACATCCTCCCTTCGTTCACTATGAGAACTAGGTTCATGAACATAATCATCATCCCCTTTATGTGAGTCCTCTTTCTCTCCTTTAGATCTGCCTTAACCCCTAACGTCATGTTTTAGGTTTTGGTTTCATTCAGCATGGTCAATATCGGATCCAACTTAGTCATTAGGTTTTTAGAAGGATTCGACTCTCCCTGACTATCTCCAGGATTTGTTTGAGTTTGAACCATGATGATACTCTATATCACACCTTATATTCATATTAAGTTATAGATTAGAATTCAGAAATAATGCTTCTCATTAATTCAAAATTCATCATAAAATCTAATCAAAATACTCAAATTTGTGCAAAACAATCTCATCTTTATTATAGTTTATTTTGGGTGTAAATACATCCTTATTTAGATAGATAACTCAACGATACTACATATCATTGTCGGTTAAAGGATATTCCTTAGGTTTCTCTTCCCTATCGGAATCCAATAAAACAAACTTAGAGGGTGGATGTACATGCAGGTACTCCTCCATCACTTTTTTCCCTAAAACAGGGGCACAATGACTACACCCAAATGGCATGTCGCAACTAGAAGATGGTTTACTCAGTTTAACTACACGAGTAGGAACAATGGGTTTCTTAGCTAGGTTGTTGTGTTGTTTCTTTTCTAGTCGAATACACTTAAGAGCGTCAGCCAAAGTTTCGGTCTTCCAACCATGTACCCTCAACATAGTTAATATGCTCTTGGAGTTTTACCTCCTCAATTAGTTCTTTCTTAACCACTATCTTGGGTAAGTTCTAGGGAATAGATTTCCTGTCAGTTTTCTTCGTTCTTCTAAACATCATTCTGGCATAAAACCAATTTCAAACATTAGCCAATCTACTAAATGTTGACAAGTTTTCTCATAGTGTGCTTCTAGGTCCATGTGTTGAACCTAGTTTTCTCTAATACCATGTAGCATACCATCTCATACAACTTGGAATTATTCACAAAATTTACTAAGAAAGTAAATGAAGATGTTTAAACATGAGAGAAATATTTTATTTTTCATTTGCATAATAACATAGAATTAAATGTATATCTTTTCTGAATATTTTCAACCTTGAAAATACAATATATTCAAAGATAAAATCATAGTGAAAATATTTCACTTTACATTTTCAAATAATTTGCACTTGGCAATAAGAATAAGTTTACATAAGATTGGAATTCATAAGTTAATCATGAAGTATACTGCATCTAGAATATTGGTGTTTGTCTCACAAGTCTTGGTGAGTCTTCTGCTACATAGGGAGAGCATCATCTGAGTGCTTTTCCTCCAACCATAGACTGGCGGTCCCTCACACACCTTCCTTCCTGGAAGTGGCCCTACCCTTCACGAAGAGTATAGACATAAGGAACCAATAGGTTGTCATCTAACTTCCATTGTTGTGTCTTACGTAACTCAATCAACCATACAACTCTATATAATCTTATAGCTAAGTATGATCATTCTTATAGTCACACAATTATAGACATGGTGAACCAACTAATGCATGCAGAGACGTAGTTATAGTTCAGACAATTTATGTCTAGAGTTGCTATAGGAAGAGATAGTTTCCAAGTTGAGATAGAGGTGTGTGACCACACGACTACATTTATTGCAAACGTATATTTATATAGAAACTTTGGCCAAAGTAATGCATTTGTCTCTGCATGCATTAGTTGGTTCACAATGTCTAGATGGTGCGAGCAGTCAGGATGATCATACTTAGCTAGAAGATTGTCTAGAGTTGTATGGTCGATTGAGTTATGTAGGACACAACAATAGATCTTAGATGGCAACCTGTTGGTTCTATATGTATGTACTCTTCATGAAGGGTAGGGCCACTTGCAGTTGGAAGGCGTGTGGGGGGGCGTTAGTCTGTGGTTGGAGGTAAAGCACTCAGATGATGCTCTCCCTTTGTAGCAGAAGACTCACTGAGACTTGTGAAAATAGATATCAGATTCCAGATGCATTGTACTTCATGTTATGACTTATGATAGTAAAATTTATGATGTAAAACTATTGTTTATGCCAAGTGTGATTTATGTATTGTAAATGTAAAGTCAAATGATTTCATTATGATTATATATTTGAATATGATGCAATTTCAAGGTTTAAAATATTCAGAAAAGATATGCTTTATTTCTTTGTGATTATGTAAATGATATATATATATATATATATATATATATATATATATATATATTAAAGAATTTCATCCATGTTCATCATGTTCTATTTACTTTCTTAGTAAATTGTATGTGTAATTCTGAGTAATATGAGAAGGCACATTACATATGGTATCAAAGTGAACTAGGTTCAACATATGGACCTATGAGCTCATTACAAGAAAACTTATTAATATTTAGTAGATGGCTAATGTTTAAATCGGGTTTTATGTCAGAATGGCATGGAAAAGAACCAAGAAAACTGCCAAGGAGTCTTATTTCCCAGAACTTGCCCTAGATAGTGGATAAGAAAGAACCAGCTGAGGAGGTAAAACTCCAAAAGCGTTTTAACTATGATGAGGGTGCATGGTGGGAATATTTTAAGACTTTGACTAATGCTCTTAAGTGTATTTTAATAGAAAGGAAACAATGCAACCAACCGACTAAACCCAGATCAGTTGAATTTGCTAACCAGACTAAGGCTCAGGTAGAGCAGTGTTTGTTTGAAGCCAAGATTGATTTCCCTAGTTTTTCAACTAAGGTGAATTTGTTTATAACTCCCTCCTAGGTTCCTTTGATGCTATCTTAAAAATAAATTAGCTATGAAGACATAGAGCCAAGGTTGACTGTTTTGCAAAAAAAATAGTTGAGTGTCTAGACAATGTAGGGAACAAAGTCTTTTTACAAGACACTTAGATAAAAGTCAAGATCAAACCGATCTTTACTATGTAATTGAAGAGGATTAGGCAAATAGGTTGTCAATTTTTTGCAATTAAAATGGATCAAGTAGAAGAGGATCTTAGTAAACAAAGTGCAACTTTGGAGAACTATCTTTTTCCTAAAGATTTTTGGAATTTTTTCCCAAAAGGACTTCTAGGATTACCTCCGAAAAGAGCTTTTAATTGATATAATACCTAGATCTGAGCTAACTTCAAAGGTGCCATACCATGACTACCATAGACTTAATGGAATTGAAATCCCATCTTCAGAAACTATTGGCGAAGGGATTGATTAGACGTAGTGTTTCACCTTAGAACCACCTAAGAATTATATCAAAAGAAGGATGGAACCTTGCATTTATGTGTAGACCATCGTATGCTTAGCAAAGAAATGACAAAGAACAAGTATCATTTACTACATATTGATGATCTTTATGATCAGATGCATGGTGCAACGGTGTTTTCTAAGATTGATTTGTGTTTTAGATACCATCAACTAAGAATACAAGATGAGGACATTCATAAAACAACTTTCAAAACAAGATATGGACATTAGCAGTTCACAGTTCTACATTCAGGACTTACAAATGTCCTTGTTGTATTTATGAATTTGATAAACACTATTTTCTAAGGTTGATTGGATATATTTGTTCTAGTGTTTCTAGATGGCATTCTTATATATTCTAAGAATGAGGAAGAGCACTTGCGGTATCTGTGGTTAGTTTTGCAGCAACTAAGAGAACATAAGATGTTGGAAAGCTTTCTAAGTGTATTTTCTTTTAGTAAGAAATACAATATCAAGGGCGTATTATTTCAGATGAAGGAATTTCAGTGGATCTTGCAAAAATTAAAGCTATACTTGAGTGGCTTGTGCCTAAGAATGTGTGGGAAGTGCGTAGTTTCATGAGGTTAGGAAGATATTATAGGAAATTCATTTTGAACTTTTCTAAGATTGCAAGGCCAATTACTTCGATTCAAAGAAAAGGAAAGTGTTTTGTCTGGTCAGATGAGTGTCAAGAGGCATTTGATCAGTTCAAAGAAAGGTTGACAACTACACCAAAATTGAAAGTTCCTGATTTGAAAAGTCAATTTATGTCATCACTAATGCCTCAAGAGAAGGTTTAGGTGGAATGCTTATGCAAAATAAAAGAAAGATATGGCTGGAGTTCATATTCAACTATGACTTTGAGATAAGTTATATCAAGAGCAAAGAGAACTGAGTAGCAGATGCTCTAAGTTGATGGAGGCATATCTCTTCAATTGTCTCTATCCACTCGAACTTCAAGGATTTAGTATTGTACAGTTCTATAGGAGATGAGTTTTATGAGCAAGTTAAGCAGGCTCGTATAGTAAATCCTCAAGATTCGAGGTATGATGGGTTCTATTTAGAACCAAATGGGTTTCTAAGATACAAAGGAAGGATGTATGTTCTAGGTTCGGTAGAATTAAGAAACCTTGTGTGGAAGGAAGTTAATTCCACACCATATTCAGGTCATCCAAGAGTAACCAAACTCCTAGCCAATGTGAAATCTCTTTTTTCTAGAAAGGAATGAAGAATGATGCTACAAGATTTGTAGCAAGTTGCCTAGATTGCTAGAGATGTAAGACTGTACATTAGCATCCAATAGGACTTCTATATCAGCACGATATTACAGAATGGAAGTAGCAAGTTATTAGCATGGATTTTGTTCAAAGTCTTTTAATGACTCCAAATAGACATGATGCTATTTAAGTGGTGATGAACAAACTCGCCAAGATAACTCATTTTATACCTAGGAATCTATCAAATTGAGTGTCAGTTCTAGCTTGCAAGTTAATGCAAAATGTATTTAGATTGATTTTGAGTTCTTAAGAAGATTATCTCATATAGAGATGCGCGTATGACGTCAAGGTTTTGGTAAACCTTGTTTTCAGCGCTAGAAACTTAAATCAATATAAACTCATCTTATCACTCTGTGACAGATGATCAGACAAAGAGGGTAACTCAAGTTTTAGAAGATTTCTTGAGGATGTATTGCATGGAGCGGCAATACAAGTGGGAAGAATATCTACCTCTTGTGGAATTTGTTTATAACAACTTCTATAATTCTACTATCAAGATGACTCCATTAGAAGCATTGGATAGGAGAAGATACCAAATTCCTATAAGCTGGAATGAGATAGAAAATAGGATTAGCATTGGTCTAGAAATGTTGTTAGAAATGGTAGAACAAATCAAGCTGATCTGAAAAGATTGGTGGAAGCTAATGATAGGCAAAAAGTTACACATATGTCAAGCGTACCCAAGACAATTCTCAGTTGGAGAAAAGTTTTTTGAGGGTTAAGCCTCAGAAAAGTTCCATAAAGTTTGGAAAGTGTTCCAAACTAGCTCCTCGATATGTAGGAACCTTTGAAGTTCTTGAAGTTATTAAAATGGTTGCCTACAGAATTGTTCTACCATCAGCTTTTGTCAAGAGGCATAATGTTTTTCATGTTTCATATTTGAAGAAGTATATAACAGGTGATAATCATACTTTAAATTGAAATGTTTTTTAGGTACAAGACCTAGGAGTGGTCATGATTGAGCCTTTCAAAGTGCTCGAAGTTCGCAAGCTCCACTTGCATAACAAAAAGATTACTTAGTGCAAGGTCCAGTGGGAACATTATGCAAAGGGTAATATCACATGAGAAGTTTACCATGATTTTATAGCAAAGATTTTCTCATTTGTTTATGCTTTTGTAAGTTAAACAAAATTTTATCTTATTATTGTTTTGGATGCATTTGATCATCGAGGATGATGAATCTTATGGGGGGAGATATGTCACGTCCCTAATTTTAACTACGTTTTACTTTTTAATTTTAAGTAATTAAGTAGATGATTACACATCATTTAATGATTTGAAGTTTAGTGAAAATATCAAGAAAAATCAATGATTTCATGAGTTTATCTTACATGATTAGAATTGACATGAGATTATTTGATGTTATGATTATTATTCATAAGGTTTATGGATTAACTAATGATACATTATTCCCAGTTGGTGATTGCAAGTTGTATTCAGGAAACGGGTTTCTATCCTCCGAGAAAGAGAGGGAGAGTATCATCGGAGAGAAGAGAATAGACATATGGAAAGAATGGATTGGTTACCATTTGAGTCTTATGCCTTTATAGTTTTAGTTAACCGTCAGTAAGATTGGTAGGTTGTATTTGACCTAACTAATCTAAGTTGGTGTTGACTCAAGAGTTGTCAATTTGTCGACAATGTCCATTAAACTTAGGTTTTGTTGAAACTAAGTTAGGTTAGTTTGCCACCATCGACAAGAAATAGTCGATAACAATTAAACTATTTTATTAATTGTTTTCATGATAGGGTTCCTAGCAATGTTATTTTTGTCATTTTAATGAGATAGAGAGGGAGAGAATAGCTCAACCCTATTCTTGTATCCTGTTGAAAGTTTGAAACAACATAGGTATACATTGTGAACACCAATATTAGGTTGTTATGTATATATTTATTTAATATGAAATTATTGGTCTTAACCTTTTGGTTGTTGTCGTTTGAGCTTTTTATGGAGGTGGTTTAGCAATTTAATACCATCACTTCTTGTTTAGTTGTGGAGGTCGACTCCTTACTCCACATGAATATGGAGAGAGTGGAGGAGCTTTTAAAAGAGTATCAGAGTGGTATTTGTATACGCCTAAAAATGACACGACTTTGTCTAAATAAATATTCTTAATATTTATTCCATTCTAATTCTTCTATCAATAAATAAATAAACAAATTTATTTATTCGATTCATATTCCTCTAAAGTCAATTAAATATCAAAATATTTAATTACCTCTTCTAAAGTCAAAATTAAATAAAATCTTTTATTTAATTTAAATTCTTCCAAACAATTAAATAATTCTCAATTATTTAATTAAGTCTAATTCATTCTTCCAAATTTAAATAAATCAATCAAATTTATTTAAATCCTCTCAATCTCTAAAAATAAAATATAATCAAATATTTTATTTATTCTTCCAAATCATGCACAAACAATTAAATAAATTTATTTATTTTATTTGCTTTCTTATCTTCTAAATTCTTCAAATATCTTCTAAATCTTCTAAAAATAAGTCTTCTTTTTCATGCACACAAAATTAAATAATTTATTATTTAATTTCTCTCAAATCATGCAAAAGTAAATCACAAGTTGAGTTAACTTATTCAATCAACCTTGTTTTTATCAATATCTCTTAAATTAGGAAAAAATATTCTAATTTATGAAAGCAAATCTTATCTTTATAAAAGAAAGCAATTAACTCAAACAAAATAGCTTTTGTGTGACACTTGTCTTCTTTCTATTCACGCACATTCTCTCAAGTTTTCTATACCGTTGATCTTCTCATTCTTTCTATACTATTGATCTTCTCTCTCTCAAGTCTATAAATTGAACCTTATTCTTCCATTTCAATCATCCAAGCTTTTAGTATTGTTACTCTGCAAAAATTACAACGCGCCTTTGGCACCCAAGTCATTCCATTTGCTTGCAATCAACTTGTTACCATATAACCATTATCATTGTTGTGAAGCTCACCTTCATTGCAACAAACTATCACAGCCATTCCCACTTGACATCTTGGAATAGCAAGGAAGTGCACCTTCTGAGGGCATATTCATATATGCAAGATCTATTGAGATAGGCAACCAACGGAAGCTATGAAGTATTGAGGTTTGCAAAGGTTTTATCTTTGTTTGTGTGATCTTGATTATTTCCCTTTTCATTGAGTTATTTGGATTATTTGATTAATCATTCCAATTTTTTGATAACATTTTTGGCACCCACCATGGGGCCTTGCCCCGATTTAATCCAAAAACTGAGTTTTTTGTGCCAAGGTTCCGTACACAGGGGGATTCAGTGCATCTAAGCAATTTTATCACGCATTTGAGCTCTACTCTGGTGCATCTGATCTTCCAGTGCATCTGACCTCTTAAGCTACGCATTTGACCTATGACTTGGTGCATATGATATTCTTGTGCATATGCTCTCTGTTCTTGCACTTTCAAACTTTGTTTCTATACTTTTAAAATTTCTGCGCTTTTGAGCTTTGTTTCTGCGCATTCAGGCTCTGAAGCTGTGCATCTGTTCTAAACAGTGGTTTTTAGGGTATTTCTTGTGGTTTTTCTAATGTTGACACTTTTCATAGGGATATTCTCTCATCTACTTGCAGGGTTAAGAGTTGGTTAGGACATTCTAGCTACATTGTTAACACATCGTCTTTTTAAAGGATAGTAATCGAATGTTCATGCAAAATCACATCTAGATCTAACTAGGAAGTGAGTAACTTCATTTTGTTGCATCAACAAATTGAATCTAGTCCTAATTCTAGGAGGATAAAATTGAACCATTGCTATCTTGCTTTCAAAGTTAACAACTTGCGTGTGTGCCCAAGTAGCTAGCTCATATAGTTTTTTTTCATTTTAAATAGGGGAAAGGAATCACTGTCTTTCGTGTTTTTGGAAATGATACTAGGTCTATGCTCTCCCCTATCTTGGGTGACCAAAATGCCAGACATATCATTTTCGCATGTGTTGAACCTTTAGAGAGGCCTGCCCTTGGATATCCTTCCGTCCAAGCAGGAATGACCTTAAGTGATAACAGGCTAAATCTAAGCCCTGTCGAGCCACTATAAATAAATTGTGTTTGCAGCGAAAGCTTCAAACAATGAGTGAAGTTGTGTTATACCAACATCTAACCTCCCCCAAAACCCTCCAAGGCGCAACCCTTGCAGGTTGGGAGACTCCATAATAGAGATTAGTGTTGCCACATGTATAACTACTCAAATGGTTACACTTACTAGTCATCCTTGTTTTAGTAGCCCAAAATCCCTCTATTTGTTGGTGCAGAAGGTGGGACCTTCGAAGCCGCCCCAATTCTTGTGGTTCTTAATAGAGATAGCAGAGATAATCCTAAGGTTCGGTGGAGGTACGAGCCTTGGGAAACTCAGATCTTGGTATAAGTGAGAAGTGTGTGCCGTGGAGAGGAGTCAGTGCTACCAAGATCCTGAAGCTATCCGCTTTGAATATGTGCAGCTAGGGGATCTGACAAATATTACCTTTTCCAACCTAGGATTTGTACTTTCTTTTTTAGTCAAAAAGAGTCCAAAAAAATTTTAAAAACCATGAAAACATTCTTTGTGTTTGTTGTGTCTTATTGCCATAATTAAGAAAATCAGATCAAAAAGACCATCTTGCAACCGAGAAACCAAAAACACTGAAAAACATGTCAAAAATTGTAAAAAACAATCAGAAAAACTAGAGCTGCGCATCTATCCTATAGAGATGCGCATATACCTCGACCTACTACGCATACATTCCAACTTTCTGCACTTTTATCATCTATTACCGCACCTTTAAAAATTACCAGAACTGCGCTTTTGCACCAACATGCTACGCATTTATTCTCTATTTCAACGCATCTAGTGCTACACATCCACAACAATGAGCATTTCCATGTCTTTTGGGGGAAAAATTTTAGGTTTTCTAGGTACCCATTTCAGTCTTATTCTAGTTTCTGAGATCAAATATACCGTTCAGTCACCTTTTCCATCCATTTCCATAGCATACCCTCTCCTTCGTCGGTCGTCTCGTCCACCTTTCACCACGTCTTTCCAAAACAAAGTCCAAGGTTCCATATCAACTTAGTGCAAGACCTTTTTCAAATCATTTTAGATTCAAGTAACTCTAGTAGGTCACAGAACTTCACTAGCAGTCTTGGTGCAAGACTAGTCTCTGCATAGTAAACGGGTACCGGATATCCTTACTTGTGGCTATCGTCTTGTGTCGACCAACTTGCTTGGAATCATTGATTAAAAGAGTCCCTTGTTTGAATCTCATCACTGCAAGTATCCTCTTCTCAACAATCTCCACAAGCACCTTACCAAAATCTCTAGTGTCACCCCACCTCTTCCCACGTTACCTCGCATGGTCTTAACTATATCTCAATACCAAAACAACTTGAAATGGCCGGGACATCCAACCGCATTATATCCCCTCACAATAGTGATGAGGAAATCTCTCATGAAGATTACCAAGGATCCCTCCAAGATCAAAAATTTCAACGCATGCTAGAAAAAGTGCTCAAAGAGGACCCTGAAAAGTACTTTCTTCACCTTGCAAACTTAGGACTTAAACTCCTCTCGGACTTTGATCTCAACAAATTGAAAGAGACCGTAGAGGAAACTCATGAAAACCACACTTGTGAGGATAAAGGAAAGAAAGTTGCAGATTGAAACATACCTATGGAAACATTGCAGAAACAAATCGAGACCCTAACGTAGCAACTGATGAATCTCAAAATAGGAACAACCACTAAAACTTATTCCTTGGAAGACATCACACTGTATCCCTTTGACAAAAGTTTGAACATGGTGCCCTTCCCCTTTCGGTTTGAAGTTCCTAAGTTTGACAAGTACAAAGGGAAAGGAGACCCAAGAGATCACATTAGGGAATTTAATGTCACGTGCATGGAAGTAGCTCACAACGAAACTTTCTTAATGAGACTATTCCCTAGATCTCTAGGTAGTCAAGTCATGGAATGGTTCTCACAGCTTCGACCGAGTATCAAATCTTTTGATGAGTTAGTAAACAAGTTCGTCACACACTTCTCATATAACATTGAGCACGAAGTTTCCATGCTTGATCTATGTGATACAAAGAAAAAGAGTGGTGAATCCTTCGCCCCTTTCCTACAAAGATGGAGACAACTCGTGAGCAAATTCTCATATGACGTACCTGAGAAGCAATTGACGGAGATGTTTGTCCACAACCTTAACCTTGATCTTAGTTACCAAATCCAAATTCAATGCCCTACCTCATTTTTGAAAGTCATTGAGATGGGATTATTTATTGAGAAAGCTATGGTCGCCAAGGGGCAAATAAAGTTGTACAAGGACACCCCTAACTCTAAATACACCATGGACAAGTCGAAGTTTTGGACAAAGAACAAAAATTTCATCAATGATGGAGTAGTTGATGCCAAAGTGGCAGCTCCCAAACAACAACCAATCTTTACTCTCAAAGGAGAAGCAAACAATGCTACACCAAACAAGACCTTCTCTCACAAGCAAAAGCCATGGTTCACCTCTAATCCTAGACAAAAATTCACACCACTAGGGGAGTCCCAAGAGTCTGCATTAAGAAAGCTATTGGCCAACAATGAGATCACTCTTCCACCAAGTAGCGACTATGAACCTCAAATAAAACCTCACTATTGGAAAGACACTGATTTCTACGAATATCATAGAGGAAGAGGCCATAAGACCAATGACTGCATCCATTTGAAACATGTCATTCAAAACATACTTGACCAAAATCAGGTAGGCACTCAACAACATACCTCTAACAAGACACATGTGGCATATAAGGATCCACTCCTCAACCACGATAGGCCATACAACAATAACAACAACAACAATGACAATCGCAACAAGTAAAATCAAAACAACGGAACAACAATGCTAACTATGCTAGCATGTCATTCGACTATACCATCAATAGCATATCAGAACACATCCCACAAGTCAATGTGGTCACATTCAACCAACAATCAGAACCCAACAAAATTGATTGCAACATCATCACCCACAGTGGTAAAGTCACGTTAAACATGCTCCCTCCAAGGTCATCATCTTCTCCATCTAAATCCCATACGTACAGTGTCATAGACAAACTTCAGAAAACTCCTGCCCACATTTCTATCTTAGAGTTGTTGCGTTTGTCCCCCTCCCACAAGGAAATTCTTGAAAAAGCCCTAGTGGAAACAACTGTGCCCACGAACCTGGCCCAAGAGAAGTTTCAAGCCATGGTAGGAAATCTAACCTCCTCAAGCACCATATCGTTCACCGAACAAGATGACCTTTCAGTATCTCAGCCTCATAACACCCCCTTGCATATTGTCGCCTTCATTCATAAACACTGTATCAAAAGGGTTCTCATTGATGGAGGAGCCGGTTTAAATATTTGCATGCTCAAGCTAGTCCTTACATTGGGATTCTCTAAAAATACAGTGGATCCTAGGAAAAAGATTACCATTAAAGCCTATGATGAAGAGGAAAGAACTACTAACGGAATAGTGGTGTTACTAATACAAGTTAGACCAGTGATAAACGACATTGTTTTCCAAGTCCTAGATATGGAGCTAGCCTATAATATTCTCCTGGGTAGACCCTGGATTCATGCCATGAAAGTTGTACCTACTACCTACCACCAATGCAGTATTTTCAAAACTCCTCAAGAAGATAGTCAATGATGCTGGTCGTGATTGGCACATACAATTGAATCTCACTCTGCGGGCCTATCAAACCAATATATGCACTCCCACAAGTGCTACCCCTTACGCCCTTGTCTATGGATTAGAAGCCATTTTACCCATCGAGGTCGAGTTACCATCTCTAAGGGTGTCATTAAAAGGTCTCATAACTGATGAAGAGTACAAAGTTTCCAGATTGCAAGAGCTAGAGCTACTAGAGGAAAAGAGACAGAATGCCTTCAATCATCTCAAGGCATATCAACAAATGATGTCACGAAGCTAAAACCACAGAGTCCGTCCAACAGTCTTCAAGGTTGTTGATTTAGTACTTAAGGAAAATCTTTGCAATCAATAGGATCAGGAAAAGAAAGGCAAGTTCAAACCCAACTGGCTTGGGCCTTATGTAATCGTTGCTACCTATAGATCATGGGCATACCATTTGGCAACATCAGAAGGTGAGTTGTTCGATGACCCAATCAACAGAACGCATCTTCTCTGGTTCTATACCTAAATGTAAGGGGGGCATAAAATACAAAAAAAAAAAAAAAGTGAAAAAACAACAAAAAAATCGTCCTTTGGTGAACACCTAGCAAGCAGGTGCCTTGGATAGGTACCATGATGAAAACATGGTAAACAGGCATCATGTGTACTTTTAGCTTTCGTGCAAATAAAAGCAAGTGGTGAAAACCTGGTAAGCAGGTGTTACTTGTGATAAACTGCTTCCTCCATCTTTAGGAAACCAATCACCTTGTGTCCATTCTTCCTTCCATCATTTCTCATTCAATCCATATTTGTTCCATAATAAAAACCTAACGATAACCTATCATGGCTTGATACTCTATCTCTTTTTTGCCTTGTCAACCAAGGTCTTATCCAGTATCCTATCCACAGTGTCAACCCAGCATAGCGTCTATCGTCAGTGTCCGCGTGGTCCAAGTCCCTGAACTACGTTGCCTCTGCATTGTCACATAGACAAGGCCATTTAGTAATGATCCCTCGAGGCACTAGGTCAGTCCCTTAGGGTCCGTCTCACCAATAAGGATTGTGGAACCTTTCACCAGGCAAGCAAGCGCAAGCAAAGCCCGCTTCCACAGCAAAAATTTTGACGCAACACCTCAACCTATCCAAAGCAAAGAAAACAAATACCTACACACTCAAACTAATTCTATCTAAATTATGGCAAGAAAAACACATCTAAAATCAAGAATGTTTTGTGGTTTTGATCAGGTTAGGTTACTGCGTCTTGATTTTTGTTATCATGTCTTTCTATGCTACTCGAGGATGCCAAAATCTAGAGATGCTATGATGGGGGCATGATTCTTTTCTTTGTTTGCTATTTGTGGATCAATCTTTAGTAATGTGAAGCCTGGTCTAACGACATGATCAGCAAAAGATCATCAAGGACATCAAATGTCTAACATGAAAGGGGGCAATCCTTGTCTGTTGATACGCAAGAAATACTCAGGTCATCTCAGTTCAATTATACCTAGATGCTTGTATTAACTTGCTAAATCAAAATCCTTGTAAGTAATACTCAGGTCATCTCGGTTCAATTATACCTAGATGCTGGTATTAACTTACAACATTCAGAAAAAGTACCCAAAAAAATAGCCCAATGATGAAACAAGCACTTCAAAATACTTGCAATATCAAGATGGAAAAAATCCATTACACATCCATAAAAGCATCCATATCCATGCAATCAAGAGCCACAATGCAGAGTATCAATACAAATAAGAGCTTGTGAGTCCTTTCATTCACAATTCTTCCATCAGTCGGTCTTCTATCTATCATTTTGTGTCGATTGATTGCATTTGGACATAATAAAAACATAGCATAGTTTGCATATCATATCACCTGAGATAGTCATTAGCATTATTAGATCATTTGCATACATAATAAAGTCCATTAGGCCATCCATATCCATTTGCATCATAACATAGTGTCAACAAAAAAATTAAAAACATAGATAAGTATCATCGCATAAACTGCATAATCACATAGATAACATTCGCATCTGCATACATAAAAGTGCATTAGATCATCATGAAATCATCTAAGTCTGCATTAGAATCATATCTCATAAATCATCATAGAATAGAAACATTAAACTGCATTATCATGTAGAACATCACATAGCATCATATAGACATAATAAACATGTGCATTACATATGAAACATCATAAAGATAGAACGCATCCATGACATATAGCATAAACAACTACATATATAGATCATCAATAGATGCACCATCATATAAATATCACATAAACATGTCCAAATGTACAACATATCAAAGTCCATCTTTGAGTCGCAAGTCATAAAGTATACATCGCATAAATAATGATACATGTCTCAGTACAAAATAATACAAGTATATACATATCAGGCTATCTGAGCCATCAAAAATGTATACATAAAGCCAAAATCGGTACAAGTAAATGGCTAGCCTTGCTGTCGTGGAGCACTTCTCCCTGCTCTATCCTCTACTTTGTCAACCCCTGACTGTTGTGGGCCCCACACCGAAGCTCCTGACTGTGAAACCCCTGCCCTCTGCAAAGCCACAGACTGGCTCCTATAGCTCGGTGCATGTTGGTCTACCGGCACCGCCCCACGATACAGTCCCCTATAGTACTAAGTTTGAGCCTATGCTCTAGCCAACTCACCCTATACCTATGCCAGTTGTGTCTACAACTGATGTACCTGTGCTTGTCCCTATTGCACCTATGTAACCAAAAACATAGTAGCACTGTCATCCCCAAGGCTTCTAAGGCTAAATCCCTCTCCAGTCCAATGTCCTGCACCCTCGCCAATGTTGTATCTTGCTCTCTAGTGAGCCCCGATATGAAACCTGCGTCAACCTCTCTCCGTGACTCTGCCATCCTGAGCTCTACCCTAAGCTGTCTGCTATGCCTCCTCAACATGGTAATGGCCTGTTGCTGTAGATCTGGCTAGGCAGGACCCTGAGGAACTAATCCCTCCACCTGCTATTGAGCCACCTGCTAGGGCACCTACTATGGTGGTGGCATCTATCTCTGCTGAGCAACCTGTGGCTGCACTACCTGTTGTTGCTAGGAGGGTCCCTCCCCAACTCTCCTCCTCTGCCTCTGTCGGCCTCCATCTCCCCCACCTCCACCATCTCCATCCCTTCCTTCACCTCCATCACCTCCATCTCCCCGTCCTCCTCTACCCGTCCTCTGTCTCCCCCTCCTCCTTTTGCCCCCATCCTCATCGTCTGAATCCTCCTCATCTATGTGAGGAACCAACTCTCCTGGCCCTGAGTATCTCAGAAAAGGATGAGCTGCAAACCACTCCTCATAATCAAGAGTCATCCCTGCATCTATCACCTCCCTCTGCATCGGTCAAGCCACATAGGGAGTCTACTATAACTCTACTAACGCCTCCTCATACGAAGCAACTAGGCTCCATCTGAACCTCTCTACATGTGTGTACGCAAATTGGGCCTGCCCCTGTGGCATCACCTGTATCCTCCCAAACTGCCTCTAAACCCTGCTCACAATCTATCTCTCCAAGATAAACCGTGTCCTGCCAATAAGCCACCGCGTCTGGAAGTAGTAGGGTAGCTCGTCATCCTCATCATCCCAGTGCTCACAATCCAGATATGGGTGCCAGACAACTCTATCTACATTGTCCAACGCATGCCTCTAGTACTCAAGATTTCCCAGCTTGTGGTGGGAAATAACACCTACATACCCATAGTTGTACAACTCTCCCCGCTACATGGCAAACACACAGATCGGCTGAGTGATCGTAATGTGCTCCCATAGCCAAAATTGTAGAAGTGAGACACCTGCAGATAGGCTGGCTCCCCTGTGGTATACCACCTGATGCATATCCTGATACAAATGTGCCAATACACAAACACCTCATGCATAGCGGGTGCCCTCTGTAATCATCCTCTCCATAATTCGTCCCCAACCAATAGGGAACCCATGCAACCTCCTATCGGGGCACACAATGCCTCTGATCAGCCCTACCACTATCCCTGGGCAGTAATCATAATAGTCATGAATGTCCTACTAAGAGATAACCTGACCCTCTAACTCGGGGTCATCAAAAACTCACCTACACTCTCCATTCCTACATCCCGATGAGGATCATACTCTAGAAGCTCACCCTGTATCGGCAAATGCAGAATCCTAGAGACGTCCTCGAGAGTAATCATCATCTCACTAGTCGGGAAGTGAAAGGTCCCATCCTCGCTGTAAAATTGCTCCACTGCTGCAGTCAGCAAATCGAGGTTCGTACGAACCTCAGGCATGAAACAAACATAGTCAAGTCCCATTGCGCCAAGAGCCTCTCAGTCTATCTCAATAAGCATGTAACGCTACAACATCGGCAAGGGAAACTGCTCTCGTGACATAAGCACATCCTAGATGTCCTCCTGCAATCAAGCAAAGTAATGCGTCAACCTAAAACTATAAAACTGCTCAACATATCTAAAGCATCACATCACTTACTTAACCTAAACAAATTGATCAAAACAACATACAACATCTGTTGACTAGATTCCTACAATCTCAGAGATAGCTTATCGATTGACACATCAGGCAAGATTCCAATCAAGTCAATTTCATTACGTTAACTGACTATCTAAAACATATGCGCATCCACATTGAGTCAATGTGCAGCTTCAGCATGAATGTGCTGCAACATATCATGTATGCACAGCTTCTACGTATGCGCAGTTTCCCATACCGTATGCGCAAGTTCCTAGTGTATGCACTAACTCATACCATATATGCACAACAAACATGCACGTGCAATTTCATATCCTAGATGCACCGTAGAATATCATATGCGCAATTTTGCATGGCATATGCGTCGAACTACAAACCTGCGCATCTATCCTAGCTAACTTTCCCTAGCATTGCGCTAATAAATGACTCTAGGCAATGTTTTTCAAGCTACATACTAGTGGTCCTACCTCAACTGATTGATCAAACTATCAAACTTGCTCAAAGCGGTGCCCTTTGCGTGGAATATCCATCTCTATGTTGACTGCTCTATGCTCTTCTACTCTCCTAAGCTCTCAAAGACCTATCAATAAAAGCTAAGTGTGCAAAATGGCTTGTCTTGTGGACCCAGCTCCTATATATATCAAGTGAACCCTAACTGGCCGTGTGGTGACTGTGACTACTTCCCACGCCCATTTCTTCCTGTTTCTCCAAACTGTAACCCATTTTCTTCAAAACTAACATATTTTTCACCTTCTTCATCATGAGATTGTCCGTCTCATGTCCCTGCTGCCTTCTTCTCGTCCAATCTCCCGAGGGGGCATCCTATTATCGTAACCTGTACCAGGGGTAAACTAGGGCATGTATCATTATCAGAAAATCTATTCTTTGAAGCAATGTGATAAAACACATTGCATCAAATAGGGGCAAAATGTATATGCCTAAAAATGACATGACTCTGTCTAAATAAATATTCTTAATATTTATTCCATTCTAATTCTTCTATCAATAAATAAATAAACAAATTTATTTATTTGATTCATATTCCTCTAAAGTTAATTAAATATCAAAATATTTAATTACCTCTTCTAAAGTCAAAATTAAATAAAATCCTTTATGTAATTTAAATTCTTCCAAACAATTAAATAATTCTCAATTATTTAATTAAGTCTAATTCATTCTTCCAAATTTAAATAAATCAATCAAATTTATTTAAATCCTCTCAATCTCTAAAAATAAAATATAATCAAATATTTTATTTGTTCTTCCAAATCATGCACAAACAATTAAATAAATTTATTTATTTTATTTGCTTTCTTATCTTCTAAATTCTTCAAATATCTTCTAAATCTTCTAAAAATAAGTCTTCTTCTTCATGCACACAAAATTAAATAATTTATTATTTAATTTCTCTCAAATCATGCAAAAGCAAATCACAAGTTGAGTTAACTGATTTAATCAACCTTGTTTTTATCAATATCTCTTAAATTAGAAAAAAAATATTCTAATTTATGAAAGCAAATCTTATCTTTATAAAAGAAAGCAATTAACTCAAACAAAATAGCTTTTGTGTGACACTTGTCTTCTTTCTATTCGCGCACGTTCTCTCAAGTTTTCTATACCGTTGATCTTCTCATTATTTCTATACAATTGATCTTCTCTCTCTCAAGTCTATAAATTAAACCTTATTCTTCCATTTCAATCATCCAAGCTTTTAGTATTGTTACTCTGCAAGAATTACAGCGCGCCTTTGGCACCCAAGTCATTCCATTTGCTTGTGATCAACTTGTTACCATATCACCATTATCATTGTTGTGAAGCTCACCTTCATTGCAACAAACTATCATGGCCAATCCCACTTGATATCTTGGAATAGCAAAGAAGTGCACCTTTTGAGGTGATATTCATACACAAGATCATTTGCGATAGGCCACCAATGGAAGCCATGAGGAAAAGAGGTTTGTTGAGGTATTGTTCATTGTTGTAAATCTTTTTTATTTCTATATTTCATTGAGTTATGGGTATTTATTTATATCATTGATATTTATGCATAATTTCCCCTAACAGTCTTTATGACCCATCACTCCACTATCCATTACATGCTCCTTTGTGAGAGTTTATAGGCTAAAGAGAAGCAAAGATCCCCGCGGGTAAGGGGGGAACATCCTGGAAAGTAGAACCTTTGAGAGAATTTTAAAGGGGGACAGAATGAGATATACAGGTGTATGCCCCATAGAGCTCAGGGGAAGAAGGCTTTTAGTATTGAAAGAAGGGGGTCGAAGATCAGATATGCTCTCTAGTAATAGAATGAGGGGGCAGTTTTAAGAGCTTGATAAGCTCGCTACGGGAGGGGTCGTGTACGTTTTCCTCAATCATCAGCTATTGAAACCGTTGCCAGAGCAAAACTTCCTTCAAAATTTTTAGGTTCCTTCTCTCCTTGAAAAATTTATGATAGCACTAGAATGTCTTAGAGTATTTATATGGCACAAGAAGTAAAGTTTATTTGTTTTTATATGGCCAATAGAAGTACTATTTTCTCTGGCCGAAAATCTTTGATATCCTTGTGATATCATTGTAATAGTCTTGCTATCGCTATGCCAACTTTGATATCATTGTATAAGTTGTGTATCCTCATATAAGCTTCAACATTACTATATATAAGTTTTGGTATCTTTGTATAAGAGTTACGTTGTCTCTATGTAAGGATAGGCCAAAAGACTCTGCTACCTTTGTGTTTAAGTAGAATCGATAGGTATCACTACAGGCCAACATATGTAAATAAAACTCTATTGTTTTATGAGGGTGAAATATAATTTAACCTCAGTATATTAGAAGGCCGATAGACAATACAACTTTTTATCATTGTATGTTTATTTGGCTTTTAGAAATTGATTACCTTAGTAAGTTTCTATGGCCTATAGAAATTATATTTTTGGCCGTTGGAAATAGATTATTACTGTATGTTTTTATGGTCGTTGTAACTTAGAGGATATCTAAGTAACTCTAGATGATAGTTTTAGACTATCACTGTGTGTATATGGCCAAAGAATAGAGTATATCTTTGTTAGGATATAAGGCAGATAAGCCTCATAAAAACCATGTGCTTTAGGTTGACAAGCAATTAACCTATTAAGAGAGTACTCAGCTCACAAGCTTTGTAGATTTCTAAGTAATTTAAGGCTGAATGGCCTTTACAATATGTGTTCTATGGTAAAGACTAGAGAGTATTGTACTCTCATTGTATTATTATATTATTGTACTTAGAATCTGAGTAAGTACTGGGAAAATAAGAAAATGGAAATTAATCCATAAAGTTGTGATGAAGACTATTATGTATAGGTAAAATCAAACTTAGGATAAATCAAAACAATGATAATAAACTCAATCCTATAACATCAAAAGATCAATTTAAGAGATAACCAAATCAATGAATAATGCAATTAATAATCGAAAGCTATCACCTAGACTATATTGATCTCTTGGTTAGATGTGGATTGCTCAATACATTGCGTACCCATGGTTGCAACAAGCAGATGTAGATAAGTGCTCAAAGATTGCGATGTAGAATATGTGCTCAACGATGCGATGTATGCTCAAAGCGTTGTATTATGAATGCCCAAAGCTTAAATGATCGAAGAGGATTTGTGAAGAGATGAAGGGGGTATATATATGTAATAAAGATCGATCAACCGTTGAGATAAATCAATGAAGCGGATGGATGAGATAATTCCAAAGCTCATGATGAATGTGCGTGTGACATGTGTCATGCTTTAAAGCTATTTTTATTGAATTAATTACTTTCTGGCTAAAGATAGAATTTGATTTCATAAATTTAGAATATTTTTTCCAATTTATGAGTTGATGATAAAAATAATAAGATTAAAGCCAATTAACTCAACTTTAGATTTGCTTTTTGAAGTTCTAAAAATAAGATTGATTGTGCACATTGAAGAAAATTATATTTTTAGAAGATTTTGGAGGATAATTAAGAAATTAAATAAATAAACTTATTTAATAATTGTGCATGGTTGAAGAATAGATAAAATTAAATATAGAGAATAAATTAAACAAATAGATTCATTTAATTTATTTTGCATGATGGAGGAATATAAATAAAATATTGATTTTATTTATTTTTAGAAGATAATTGTCAACTTAAATAAATTTCAATAATTTATTTAAATTTAGAAGAATGATTAGATAATTAAATAATTAAAATTATTTAATTATGGATAAGATGAATTAATTAAATAATTTATTTATTTAATTAATGTGGATTTTAAGAATTGAAAGAGGATAATCATTTAATTAAATAAATAAATTTATTTAATTTAGAGGAATAAAGTGGATTTTAATTAAATAAATAGAATTTATTCAATTAATGTTGAAATTGAGTGATTTAGAGGAAATTAGACGAATTTGATGAAATTAAATAAATAATTAGATTATTCAATTAACGTTGAATGCAGGTGATTTAGGAAGAATTGATGTATGTAGAATAAGTAATGTGAAGGGTCATTTTTAGGTGTCTACATTTTGTCCCTCTTTGATACAATGCAATTTAGTGTTGTTTCAAAAAAAATGGTGATAAAAATTTGATATGATCATGCCCTAGTGTAGCTAGCCTAGGATGCCCCCTCAAGAGGAAAGACGGGAAAGCGACAGAAGGACTGGGTTGACTCACAACTAGAAGAAAAGAATTGTGAGATGGGAGAAACATGAGAAGAACGAGTAGATAGGATTTGATAGATTCTGACACGATGTAGAAAAGAGGTGGACATGAGAAAAAAATGGGACAAGGGGGGAAGAACTAGGGTTGGGATGTTATAAATAGGGCTGAAGGGGTCCCTCTCAGTTTAGTTGAGCACTCAGAGTTCATAGAGATCAGAGCTCCTAGCTTTATAGTGCATAGTTGAGAGTGTAGTACTTAGGGGAGCTTAGATAGTTGCAGAGATGTCGATTCCTGTAGATAGATACTGAGGCAAGTGCGTGAGGATGTATGGGAGACCTGCAAGAGCACCGACAGTGGTAAGTACCTAAAAACTTGCTTTTGATTGCATTTATTAGGGATTTTAGTTTTCTGGCCAAAAGTGCGTTGTTAGGAATTAGGCACATATGGTAGACAGTAAAGCGCATATGAAGTGTGCTTCCGTGCTCTTGGTGGAAATAAGGCATTTTTGGTCGCAAAACAAGTTGTCAGTATCAAAGCGTAGATGGGATTTTTTTAAGCGCATTTGGTACGCGGATAACGCTCTAATGGAACGCAGTTAAGTGCTTCTAGTTTTGACCAAGGCACAAATGACAGACAGTAAAGCGCATATGGAGTGCAAGCAAGCGCTTTAGGAACACAGTTAGGTACTTTTGATTTTTTAAAGATTTTGCCCCATTTTTACTTGGTTTTGTAGAAGTTGTGAAACTAACCTCACAAGACCCAGTGAACACCTGCAAGACCTAAGAAACCTTCCACAAGAGAAAAAAGCAAAGAGAACAATTTGCACAAAAAAGGATGAAATTAATGAAATAGATTTATGAATTACATGAGAGCACTTGCTTTTATATTTGCAAGTTAGAAAACCCTAATGAGAGATTCCTAAGTTTAGCTTAAGTGAAATAAAGTAAAGGTGATTTAATTAATTAATCAATATGATTAAATTAATTAAGTAAAGAATCTATTAATCTAACACCCCCCCCTTAAGTGAACTTAGGGAGAAGCTAAAAAATTAAGGACAAATGCATGAAAGCAAAGATGGGTCCCGGTAACTAGGCTTGATGAGGTACCCATGTACAAAAGAGTCTCTCACAAATAGAGAAAAGAAGAAAAACACATGGGAAAAAATCCTCCCCAAAAGAGAGAACAAACCTCCCTACAAGAGAGAGAGAGAGAGAGAGAAGGACTAAGAAGCCTCCACAAAGGATGTCCCAAAAGAATAGGAACATGAAGATGAACATGAAGAACTCCACTGAAGCATGAAGAAGCTGCAAACACTATTGAAGACTGACTGTTATAGTGCTGAAAGAAGAACCTCCTCTAAAACAATATGAAGATCAGGATCAAGAAGACAAGAATTTGCATGAGTGCCCCCAATGACACTACTCCAATCAGATGGCAAATAAAGGCAAAACATCTAGAACTCAAAGATACAAATTGCAGGTACCAAAAGTCTGAAGAACTGATCAAGTGAAATAGAAGGTCACATCCACAAAAGGAATGCAAGAGTGTCCATATGGTAGATACTCCATCTCACCAAAATGCATGGGTAACTAGGCACTGATGTACCACTGCAACCACCTAGTACATAGGAATAAATACTAGATACATAATTCACTCCAACGTGAAACCAAGGAAGCATTAGCACCAACAGTAGAAAACCCCCCATAATGCGAACAAGGGAGAGCCATGACAGGGACACTGAAACTGTGTGAAACCAAGAAGTGCATGTAGAAGAAACAGGAACATCTGAATGTGCAAAAATGAAAGTACCAACAAATAAAAGGGTGTGTAAACCAAGGCACACACACATGAGGCAAGAATCAATGTGATTCACTGTTGTCGTGGAAGGGACACTCACTTGACAAAGGTGTGATGGCAAACAAAAGGCAAACATCAACCCCCCATGGCACTTTATATCATAGTGCGAGTATAATAAGGCACAAAAGGATGTCCAAGATCTCAAGAATACATGTACAATGTTGAGGCACTTTATTTCAGTGTGTTTACATATGAGAAGTGCTTACAATGGAAGCTCACAATGTCTAAAAAAGGACCACATGTTGAAAATATAATTCTTACATAGAAATAGAGGAAACTGATAGTACCATGATGAAGTACACAGAAAATCATACACTTTCAAAAAAATGGGACCCAAAAAGGAGTCCGGAAGCAGAAGATATGGCTTGTCAAAGTATCTAAAATGAGAACTGCACGGCAACAACACTAAGAAAACTAATTTCTAGAAAAACCCAAAAGTTAAAAAAAAACACCTGCACCACTGTAAAGTGCATGAAATTCTACCCCTTTTAAAAAAAATTGCACTGAAAAAAACCACCGTATGACCGAGATATGGCCTTTGGAAGATGGAGTGCAAAACTGAAAAGCCCAATGGTGAAGGGTAGATTTGGCAAAAAAGCAACCTCTGCCAAATTTAGCAAAACTACCTCCAAATTTAGACCACTGCCAAACTGGTTAGTTGTAGCAAAACTAAAACTCCTCCAGACAAATGTAGAGCTCCTCCAAATTTGAGTAAATAGCCAACTTTAGAGAAAATCCCAAAAAAGCCACCAAAAGCTTGGGCACGGATTTTGATGCATGTAGGTACAGAAATTTGTGCATGTGATTTTTTATTAATAAAAAAACACAGAAAAAAAATTATTACAAATTGTTTTTTTCTTGAAAAAAAAACAGTTAAAAAAAGCATGTTTATTTTTTATTTAAAAAACATATTAAAAAAAGGATGAAAAAAAATATTTAAATTTAAAAAATAAAAAATAAACATGGGGGGAGGGGTTAACCCCCCCCCACCCCACCCCCACGCAACACACTAAGGAGGGACCCCATCCTGCACACGCCAGGGTCGTACCCTGTCGTGACAGGGTACGGGGTACCCTCCAGGGACCAGCTCACATAAAGTGCTTTAAAAAAAATTGTTCCTTTTTCTTTTACAAACAAAAAAACTTTGTATTACAATTAAAAAACCTGTAATGTTTTTTGAAAAAAAATTAATGCAGGGAAAAAAACTAATATTTTTTTAAAACTTTCACCTTGATTTGCGTGCTGGGCAGGTCGTACGACTTGCATGGCGAAAAAATTTTGCCCTGGATGAGCCCGAGGTCGATTTTGATGATTTGACAGTCAATCTTAAGATTTTTGGGTCTTCTAAGCACAATGGTGGGATCCGTTTGGGCTAAAAATACTCTAAAATTGTAGGTACCCTCTAGATCCTGGAAAAAAAAGCACCTACTGAAACCCTTGCAAATATGGCTTACGAAGCTCAAATCAAGCCAAATAAAAGGCTAATTTGACTATTTTGACTGCTCTAAATCTAATAGAATACTCTATTTTACACAAAAACACACCCAACAAATAGCTCTTGCTCAAAATTTTCTCTAAATCTGAGAACGGGCTTGCAGATCTTGAGCTCTAATACCATGTAGAAGTTGTGAAACCAACATCATAGGACCTAGTGAACACCTACAAAACCTAAGAAACCTTCCACAAGAGAAAAAAACAAAGAGAGCAATTTGTACAAAAAATGATGTAATTAATGAAATAGATTTATGAATTACATGAGAGCACTTGCTTTTATATTTGCAAGTTAGAAAACCCTAATGAGAGATTCCTAAGTTTAGCTTAAGTGAAATAAAGTAAAGGTGACTTAATTAATTAATCAATATGATTAAATTAATTAAGTAAAGAACCTATTACTCTAATAGGTTTGACTTGAGTTTGGCTAGGTGGACTAGGGTTAAGCCAAGTTTGACTTAGTGTAGACTATGTTCAACTAGGATTTGATGTGTTTGTAAGTAGTTTGTCCAAGGATAACACAGTTGATCATGTTGATGTAGGTTATTTTACCTTCACTACAGTCTAGGGAAAGACATTTCATCGACGCAGCTAAGGTGATACAGTTAGCATGGGAGGAGAAGATCTTCCTAGAGGTTATGGGACTTTGGCATATAGCCCATCTGATACCAATTAGGGCTAATCTATCCTTGATTACTGCATTGGTCGAGAGGTGGCATAGAAAGACATCATCCTTCCATTTCCTGACTGGCGAGGTGACAGTGACCCTAGAGGATGTATGGCGCATATTGAGGATACCTATTTACGGAGCCCACATGGATTACAACATAGAGAGAGGTGAGGATGGCTTGAGAGAGGTGTTCTGCACATATGACCTTGGTGTGCGGTTTTCTAAAATTATTCAGAGTCATCTATCGAGCCTCTACAATAGGATCTGATGGATCATGGTGGCGCTTATTAGAGTTTTCTTATGTCTTGACAGATGATCTAGAGGTTTATCAATCAGATGGGGCACAATACTATTTGAGATGTTTACACATGGCATTAGATATGCCTGTGATGAGACTAGAAATGTCTCATCTAAATTCATCTATATTTTATCTTAAAATTAGCATTAAAAGTGGATTTAAATGTAATTTTACGAACTGTTAGCTTATTTAAAATAGAATATATAGATATATATTTATTTTTTTCTTAGAAGTCTATTGCAATTTAATTGCTAACATTTTCTAATGTTTATTGAAAAAATAGAATGCAATATGTTTTAAAATGATGCAGAATTAGTCTTGAAGTATTCCAGCCTATTTCAATCAACCTTGAAGCATTCTAAAATCACTTATGGAGCTAATTTTGAAAGTATTCCAACTTGATTTTAGCCAAAAGTGTTTCAACTCATTTGGCTTGAACCATGGATTTGATATTCTCTCAACCTTTTATTTTCTAAAAAGTTGAAGATAAATTGTTTTGGGAAAATAATAAAAGTAGCAAAAATAAAGCTTTTTTTTCCCTTAAAAGGATATTGATGTGTTGTCAATTTGTAATAAGGGAATAAAGGATGTTGTTCCTTTAGCATAGGATTAGTAGAGAGAATAAAGAAATTTGTTTCCTATATAGAGAGAATAAAGGAATTTGTTTCCTTTAGCATAGGACTAGGAGAGATATGTGTAAAGAATAAAGGGAGTTGTTCATTATCATAGGAATGGGAAAGACAAGTGTATTTATGCTTTCCATTAGTTTAGGGAGTTGGGTGAAGATCTTCAATGTATAAATAAACCTCTCAACTCTAAAAAAAGGAGTTGTTATTTTGGCAAATGTTTGCAATAAGAAAGCTACAACAATTTTAGAAGTAAATTTGTAATATTTTGTTGAAAAAATAAGATATATGGAGCATTGAGCACAAAGTTGGGTGAATAATCTTGGTCCAATTCCAAGGGAGGAGCAAGCAAATTGCTCATCCTGAGAAAAAGGACAACATTTGGTACTTATTTTATTATTTGTATAATTTTAGTTTCATACATTTCTATTTATTTTAAATGTATTAAATTAGATTTTAGTGCAAGAACTATTTTATTTCTATATTTTTAATTCATAGAAACATGTTTTAAATTTATAGTTTTAATTTATGCAAGTGTGCTTAAATTTTGTATATGTGATTACATTAGATTAATTTAATTTTTCTTTTTTTGTTTTTGTTAGAAAGTGTGTACGAGGAAAATTGAGAGGTCGAATGATAAAATCGCAAAGCAATGATAATAACAACTCAATTACCCATAACATAAAGAGATTGATCTAAGTACAAATCCAATATCAATGAATAAATCAATTTAAAACAAGAAAGATTTCACCTAGATTGTATAGTTCTCTTTGTATGAATGTAGATTGCTCAATAACGTTGTAAAACCATGTTTGCAACAAGTGGATGTAGGTAGTTTTCGTGCTCAACAATGGAATGTATGCTCAATTCACTGTAAAGGATGCCTGAGAATAAATGATCGAAGAAGATTTGTGAAGGAGATGAGGGGGTTTTATATAGGTTTCAAACATGATCAATCAATGGATGAAATAAATCTATAGAATGAATGGTTGAGATAAATCAAATAACTCATGTTGAATGTGCACATGACATGTGTCACTCCAAAAAAGTATTTTTATTAAGATAATTGCTTTTTTGATAAAGATAGATTTTGATTTCATAAATTAGAATTTTTTTCTTCTAATTCATGAGTTGATGAAAACAAGATAAATTAAAGTCAATTAACTTAACTTTATATTTGTCTTTTTAGAGTTCTAAAAATAAGACTGATTGTGCACATGAGTTAACATGATATTTTTAGAGGAATTGGAAAGATAATTGAAATTACATAAATAAATTTATTTAATTGTTTGTGCATGATAGAGGAATATGAAGATTATAAATAAAATACTTGATTTTATTTATTTTTAGAGGATTGAGATAATTTAAATAAATTTGCATGATTTATTTAAATTTGAAAGAATAATTGATTTAATTAAATAATGTAGAATTATTTAATTATAGATAAGAGGATTTGATGATAAATTAATTAAATAATTTATTTATTCAATTGAAGTGGATTTGAATTTTGGAAGATGATAAGATTTAATTAAATAATAAAAATTATTTAATTTTGGAAGAATAAAGTTGATTTTGATTTAATTAAATAAATAAATAGAATATATTCAATTAATGTTGAATTTTAGAGTTTTCGAAGAATTTGATGAAATTAATTAAATAATTAGATTATTTAATTAACGTTGAAATGTAGGTGATTGAAATGGTCATTTTTGGGTGTCTACAGAAAGAACTGTTTGCCAAAAAAGTCTAAGTTCCTAATGCATATAGCCTTTGGACACCACCCCGGATTGATAAATTAAATGAAGAGGATTGCAACGATCCTCGTCATTTTTGGCACCCAAGGACCATGGTGTTATTAGGAACTTTATTCTCAGATTTATTTCTTAGATTTGATTTCCTTCTCTCCCTAAAAGCATAAAAAATGAATTATTTCGTGACAGCAGATAATTTATTTATTTTTGTATAAGGAGTAGTAGATTGATTTTCAATTCAGTATACAATAGTTTAACTTTCTTTTTCCTATAATTTTAATTTAACATAAGTATTTAAATTCATAGATTAAATTTAATTTAGCATAAGCATTTCAATTTGTAGATTAGTTTCAATTTAGCATAAGCATTTCAATTCATAGATTAATTTCAGTTCAAGTAAATTTCAATTCAGTTTGTGTTTGTAAATTTTTTTAAAAAAAATTGCTAACAGCAAGTAATCTTTTCTTTATGCCATAGAGAGTAGAAGGAATCAATATATTAGATAGATTTGATCTAAAAATTATAAGCAAATAGTTTTGTAGATGTTTTTCTTTTTTATGTCAAAAATTTATTAAAAAAAAAACTGTATGGACATGTTTGAGGAATCTAAAAGATTTTTATCTACCAAACCCCCCCAAAAAAATGAAAAACAAAATGAAAACCTCATTGTAAATTTTCATCTCTTTTCAAGATTTGATCAAAAAGCCCAAATATTTTTGTTGCATTTCAGAAGGAAAAAAAAATTGTCAAGTTTAAAGAAAAATAGTCTGTTTAGTTGAATATTTCGAGGAGAAAAACTTTGAATTTTTAAAACATGTTTATATGGGAGATAGCCCTCTGAGTCTAGATTTAGTTCCAAGTGGAATTGTGTCATTTTTATATCAAACGAAAAAGTTATCCCCAAAACAATGACTACAAGTCAAAACTGTAAAAAAAAATTGTTATAAACATGACTGTTTTTGCCAAATTTGACATAGTAAATAAAATTTTCTGAAAAATCTGTTTATAGTGGTCATAGGCATATGAATCTAGTTTCTAAAATATTTTGAATCATTTGATTATGATATCGTATGAAAAAATTGGAACAAAAATACTGCCTGTTCATCTATCTTACTATTCTTGAAAAAAAATGGAAAAAAATGGAAAAAAAAAGGGCAAACTAGTGATTATTATTTTTCAAATGTGTATTGCATATTACATTGAGGATTTCTAAATAAAAATCTTTTTCTTGCATGTGTCTCACTAGTTTCTACTTTCCATCCAATGCATTTATTTGTTATGACATATTACTATTATTATTTTGGATGGTGCAAAGTTACTAATATTTTGTAGGATCAACAAAAAGAAGTTCAGATTCATGCATGCTAATAGGGATGTAATCAACACTCCAGAACTCAAGTTTTGTTAAGTATCTCTAGAGCTCACAACTCTGCAGTTGCTTTCCAAAGCTGCACCCTGAGCTGTTAGCAGAATTATTAAAAAAATGTGTTAAAAAAAAGTTTCATTGGTCTCCAAAAAATCTTCAGGTATGCGTCAGAAATTGTTTTGGAAGCACCCATCTAACAGTGCTTCGAAAGCATTTTTAGATATTTCTTTGGAGAAACTTTGTTCTTGTTTAAAGTTCTCGAAGCATCCTCTATTGATGCTTTAGAACTTCGTTATTGTTCATGTTAAGTTTTGGTAGAATCCTCCACCAATGCTCCAGAACTTCATTCTTGTTCATACTAAGTTCAGTAGCATCCTCCACCAATGCTCCGTAACTTTGTTCCTGTTCATGCTAAGTTTCAATAGCATCCTCCACCAATGCTTCGAAACTTTGTTCCTGTATTCTGGTGGCATCTTTTAGCGATGCTCCAAAACTTTGCTCTTACATTCCAACAACATCTTTCAGCGATGCTCCAGAACTTTGTTCTTGTGTTATGTCGGCATCTTTCAGCAATGCTCTAGAACTTTATTCCTACATTTCAGCGGCATTTTTCAGTGATGCTCCAAAACTTTGTTCCCGTGTTCTGGGGGTATCTTTCAACGATGCTCCAGAACTTTGTTCCTGCATTCTAGCGGCATCTTTCAGCGATGCTTCGAAACATTGTTCCTATGTTCTGGAAGCATCTTTCAGCGATGCTCTAGAACTTTGTTCCTTTTTTTTCTAAATTTCGGCAGCATCCTCCAATAATGCTCTGGAACTTTGTTCCTATGTTCTGGTGACATCTTTCAACGATGCTCTGGAACTTTGTTCTTGCATTCTAGCGACATCTTTTAGTGATGCTCTGGAACTTTGTTCATGTGTTCTAGCGGCATCTTTCAGTAATGCTTGAGAACTTTGTCCCTACGTTTTAGTAACATCTTTCATCGATGCTCTGAAAATTTGTTCCTACGTTCCAAGTGGCATCTTTCAGCGATGCTCCAGAAATCTTTCACCGATGCTCCAGAAAAATATTACTACGTTCTTGTGACATCTTTCACCGATGCTCCAAAAAATTGTTCCTATGTTCCAGTGGCATCTTTCAGCGATGCTCTAGAACTTTGTTCCTATGTTCTGACGGCATCTTTCAGTGATGCTCCAGAACTTTGTTCCTGTGTTTTGGCGGCATCTTTTACCGATGCTCTGAAACTTTGTTCATGCATTCTGGCGGAATCTTTCACTGATGCTCTGGAACATTGTCTCTTTCATCCTGCTATGTTTGTTCCAAAAGTATCATTTCAACGACGCTTTAGAATATTTGTTTGTTGTTGTAAAGTTGTTATGTCCTTTTGGAGCTGTCCACTATTCTGACATTTTTCTGTCCGTTGTTCTGAAGTTGTCCACTATTCTGGCACTTTTCTATCCACTATTCTGAAGCTGTCCACTATTCTGAAGTTGTCCACTGTTTCAGCGCTTTTCTGTCCATTGTTCTAAAGCTGTCCACTGTTCCAAAGTTCCAAACTGAACTTCTGAAGATTTTCTGAAGTAGAAATTAGAATCAAATGGCATGAAGAAAGCAAGGATAACTTTGAAAATGACCAAGGTATATTCTACTATTTTATTTTTAAATATAGCTATTAGTTTTTTTAATTACAGATAAATCCACTTTTAGGAAAGCTAATTAAAAACATGAACTACCTGCACCGATTCACTTGTTGGAGCTAAGAGATTTTCAATAAAGGTGCTTTCTAAAGAAAAAAAATTGAAGTGAGAATATCATGGCATAGAAAGAATCTAAATGCATAAAGGGAAGTGATGAAAAAAAAAGTTCTTATACCATGTCAGTCTTTGTTGTTGACATGATGGTACAAGTTATTTGCAGAAATAACTACTCCCACATATTACACTCTCATCAAAAGATTTCTAGGTTTTATTCTCATCTGTCTCAGCTTTCCAGAACATATTAAATTTTAAAATTTTATTGGGAAACGTGAAAGTTATGGCCATTTATGTCTGACAGGTTTTCTAAAAAATCAGATGAAGAAAGTAAATCTAGAAAGAAGACAAATTTTGTAAGAACAAATAAATTGATAAAGATTCAATGAGTCTTGTCATGAATGAATGTCATAGAATAATCAATGTATACTTTTAAAGACGAAAAAAAAAGAGAGAGCAAAGAAAAGAATTGAAAGATATAAGGGTCATCAAATATGAAAAAAAAAGAGCAGTAGCTTACAGGAGGACCTGCAAGAATTTAGGTGTGGGGAGATGATGAGACTAGAAATGTCTCATCTAAATTCATCTCTATTTTATCTTAAAATTAGCATTAAAAGTGGATTTAAATATAGTTTTACGAATTGTTAGCTTATTTAAAATAGAATATAGATATATATTGGTTTGTTTCTTAGAAGTCTATTGCAAGTTAATTGCTAACATTTTCTAATATTTATTGGAAAAATAGAATGCAATGTTTTTAAAATGATGCAGAATTAGTCTTGAAGTATTCCAGCCTATTTCAATCAACTTTGAAGCATTCTAAAATCACTTCTAGAGCCAATTTTGAAAGTATTCCAATTTGATTTCAGCCAAAGGTGTTTCAACTCATTTGGCTTGAACCATGGATTTGATATTCTCTCAACCTTTTATTTTCTAAAAAGTTGAAGATAAATTGTTTTGGGAAAATAATAAAAGTAGCAAAAATAAAGCTTTTTTCCCTTAAAAGGATATGGATGTGTTGTCACTTTGTAATGAGGGAATAAAGGATGTTGTTCCTTTAGCATAGGATTAGTAGAGAGAATAAAGGAATTTGTTTCCTTTAGCATAGGAGTAGGAGAGATATGTGTAGAGAATAAAGGGAGTTGTTCCTTTATCATAGGAATGGAAAGACAAGTGTATTTATGCTTTCCATTAGTTTAGGGAGTTGGGTGAAGATCTTCAATGTATAAATAAACCTCTCAACTCTAAAGAAATGAGTTGTTATTTTGGCAAATTTTTGGAATAAGAAAGCTAAGCAGTTTTAGAAGTAAATTTGTAATATTTTGTTGAAGAAATAAGATATATGGAGCATTGAGCACAAAGTTAGGTGAATGATCTTGGTCCAATTCCAAGGGAGGAGCAAACAAATTGCTCATCCTGAGGAAAAGGACAACATTTGGTACTTATTTTATTGTTTGTATTATTTTAGTTTCATGCATTTCTATTATTTTAAATGTATTAAATTAGATTTTAGTGCAAGAGCTATTTTATTTCTATATTTTAACTCATGGAAACATGTTTTAAATTTATAGTTTTAATTTATGCAAGTGTGTTTAAATTTTGCATGTGTGATTTCATTAGATTAATTTAATTGTTCTTTTCTATTTTTGTTAGAAAGAACTGTTTGCCAAAAAAAATCTTTAAGTTCCTAATGCATATAGCCTTTGGACACCACCCCAGATTGATAAATTAAATGAAGAGGATTGCAACGATCCTCATCACCTGGGGGCCATGTATATTAAAATAGCTCTATCATGATTTACATGACTATGCATACAGAGAGGGGGAGTCTATCAACAGGGGTGACTCTTCTTCACGTGTGGGCTTGGGAGCACATCCCAGTCATGTATCCTATCTCTCCTCGCTACCAAGAGGACGGAGAGCCATATGTGTTTTTATATGAAGGAGCCCTTACATAGAGGTGGGTCGGTGCCATTGCATATTGACGACATCAGATAGATGAGATAGACATGTTTGTATGGAGACCATGGCGGGATTGTGAGTCATGGGAGGAGGACGTCAAGTAGCTGGTATACTGCTGGTAGGCCAGATACTTGTTTGGGTGTAGTATATATACCATTGAGCGATATCTACATGAGAGGGTACTGTGGCAGTTCGGGTTGCCCCAACCAGAGCTAGTGGGAGACGCGATGCATGCGCAGTCACGGAGGGAGATAGTAGATTGGGGTCCCAAGATTGTCAGGGCCACAACACTTGCAGAGTTACAGGGACTAGCCCCAATTATGCGAGATTGGATTCTCGAGGAGGTGAACCACGGGACCACGCCAAAGTATGACTCCTACTAGCTACAGCATAGGCTAGTGAGGTTTACAGGTCCAGGAGTACTTGGAGCATCTGCAAACCTGGAAAGGCCAGGACAGGAGGCCAGAGTATGCTGAGAGGCTAGAGGGAGAGGTAGAGGATAGGGATAGGGGGATGGAGATAAGGAGATGGCAGATGTAGGGTAGAGGTAGTTGGTGCTTCGGGCCAAGACACCATTAGAGAGGGCGCATAGATTGTTGTAGGAGGAGACATCGAGGAGGACTTGCCTTGAGCTCCAATTTGTCAGACTAAGGAGAGAGAGGGACCGTGCTAGACAGGAGGCTCAACAGGCCAAGGTGCACACATAGGTAGCAGCGGCAGTACAATCCACAACAACAGCACAATCACCACCATCACCACCACCAGCTCCAGCACCAGTAGATGATTGTGCATTAGCCAAAGTTACTGCAGAGAGGGATGTCGCCATACAATTGAGGTTGGTAGTAGAGGCCACCCTTTAGAGGGTTAGGTGAGAGAGATGCAGCCCACCGAGCCTTAGGCATAGATCAGATGACACTGGTTGGAGAGCTTACTCGAGTGCACAGTGAGCTATTTACAATAGGGAGGGAGGCCGAGTACTATCAAATTTAAAGTGGTGTCGGCGGATCAGAGAGAGCTGAGTTTTAGAGAGAGGAGCAGGTCTGGAGCCTCCTCACACCGATCAGGGATATCAAGGTCTTTGGGCATGGGACTGCTGAGGGGGTCACCAGGAGGACCTTCACCTAGTGCAGGTGGAGCGCAAGGGTCACAGCAACCTGTAGGGAGTTCTACACACAGCGCACACTAGATCAGCTTTGTATACATGTATATTGTATCATTTTGTGTCAGCTATGTACTATATTTTGATTATGATGTCTGCGAGTATCCAATGTATATTTTGAGGGCTTATGATAGTTCAGATGTATATATTATTCATTTTTTATGTACTTGATGTATATACAGACATTTGTATTCTTTTGATGACCATGATGATGATAGATGATATATGCGATGATCTTTATGATATATGATGATGTTATGGATGTTCATGTTTATGATGATTTTTGAGTTCTATGTGTGAAGGATGTGATGATGTTATACTTATGATTATGGATATATCTGATGACGTTTATGTTTATAGATGTATGCATATGATGACATCATGATATGATTATGGACTCGTGATGATGTTTATGCTTATATATGTATGGATGTGATGACATTATGATATGCTGACATGCTTATGATAATCATGATGCCTAACATATGTGATTTTGCAGGTATGTAGAAGACTTTGATGATGGATAGAAGAAATAAGATAGAATAGAAAATTATAGATAGAAAATGATAGATTATTGATCGATCTTTGTATGAAAACAATATTATGATTTTGGATGTATGGATGGGTAAATGGATAACTTGTTGCAATAGTTACGCAAATATTCATAAAGAACAATCCTGGATTTTAATATAGCACATGGATAGTTATGCAACCAAGGTGTCGAGATATCTGGTGCAAGGACATTGACTCTGCAAACAAATAGCTTGAACTTATATCTACTAGACATAATATAACCTTGATGGATATGTGAATGAGCCATAGTCTTGAACATAAAATAATCTTAATACATAAATGCAAAAGACTATTAATATGTAAGACGCTAGGTTGTAACACATGCACAAGATAAATATTAGCCATAGTAAGAAGATAAGAACATCCCACAAACACAACATACGAAAGTAATGACTATGCCCCAATCCATACTGTATCGCAACATACCAAGATATAGATAAATCAAGGCAGTCTTGAATAAGTAATAGAAAGGAACAAAAGATAAAGCAAAAAGAAAAATGACTGAGAAATAAGGTAAACATATAACCAACATATTCTCTTACCAAAGAGGTTGCTCAAAGTAGATAGATAGATGAAGCCTTATTGTAGGAAAGATATATCTGTAAAGGCTATTGGTATGATCTAGGATAAATGAATTGATGTAGCAGATGTGGCAAGTGGTATGAGGGACAACATATGGCTCTAGGAGTACTCTTTTTGCTTTGGGTTTGGATAAGTACTTTTAGCTTTCAGAAGGATGCATAGTTTGTTTTCTGCTTGAGTTAGTCAAGTCTAGGTGGTAGGATGGATTGTGATAAATGGAATACAAGAAAGATGGAACTATTTAATGGATTGGGATGAAGAATGATGGATTGTATATGCCTAAGTACTGGATACTTCTTTAATATTCCAAACTACCTACATACCCTGTATCCATGGGATCAAGGCACATTATGATGAAAGATGATTATGATAATATGTAGTTCTGGGTAATGTGATGAGATGGGTGAAATGTGATGAGAATGGTGAGGTGAAATGATGATATCTTATGTACTTGAGTATTGGATACTTCCTTCGTATTCCAGACTGCCTACATACCCATATCCACGAGATCAAGGTACATTAAAACTGAGATGAGATGATGATATGTAGTTCTAGGAGTTTTGATGATGTAGGATAAGATGAAGTGATGATTGATGTTGTGGTCATAACTCAAATAAGGATCCATTCCTAGACCCAGGTTAAGGAAAAAGTTGCCCCCATTCAAGTAGAGGTTTTATTATGGATGACGATGGATGAATTGACATAGGATGAACTGACATATAAATAACTGACATTTGGATGATGCTAAAGGATAAATGACACTAGATGATGCTAAGGGATGACTGGCACTATATGATGCTAAGGATAACTGACACCGACAATTTCCAATCCATGATAGATAGGGAAATGGAAATGCAAAGTTCAATGAATTTATTATGCAATGAGATGAATGTACGACTTAAGATGGTGGATGTTGACTCTACACATAGCGCCTATTTACCAGGTTTTAACTATGGTACTTATCCAAGGTGCCTGTTTACTAGGTTTCACTAGAGGACATTCTTTTTTGGATTTTTCTATTTTTTTTATTTTTTTGGATTTTTCTAATGATACTCTAAGGATCAAGTAAAGAACTTCTTAAGATGAACATTGTTGAGTGACTCATCTAGAAGGATACCTTTAGGTGTTGATAAAGCATAAGCTCCTGATCCATAGACTATAGTAATAACATATGGTCCTAACCAATCAGGTTCAAACTTGTCTTCTTGTCTCTATCTGATTGATTCCTCTTATTTTCTTTAAGGACAAGATTAGCTATCTGAAATATTCTCTCCTTGATTTTCTTATTTAGTTACAATGAAGGTGATTTTGATAGACATGAAGATGATTTAGTGTTGTTAGACGCCTATCGTCAAGTAACTCATGCTCAACTAATCTAGAAATTTGGTACTCCTCTCCATCAATCAGTTGTTGCATAGATACTCGGAGAGACGGGATCTTGACCCTCGATGGGTAAAGTAGCTTTAGTGGCATAGACTAAGGCAAAAGGTGTAGCACCAATTGGTATTCTGATACTAGTGCGATAGGCCCATAAGGCGGCTCGTTGAGTTGCAGATGCCAATCATGACCAGCTTCATTGACCATTTTCTTTAGGATTTTGAGTATGGTTTTGTTCGAAGCCTCAGCTTGGTCATTTGACTGAGCATAGTATGGAGTGGAAAAGCAATTTTGGATATTATATTGTGCGCATAAGGCATGGACATCTTGATTCTTGAATGGTCTACCATTATCAGTGACAATGGATTGGGGAATCCCATACTGGCAAATAAGATAATTTAGGGTAAATTTGTCTATTTGTTTGTCAGTGATATAGGTCATTGGGATAGCTTCTACCCACTTAGTAAAATGCTCAATGGCAGTAATGATAAACTTATGGCCATTAGATGAGGAGGGATGGATTTTACCCATGAGGTTGAGTTTCCACTATGAAAAAGGCCATAGAGTTGTAACAGGTTGTAGTTTGTGAGTTGGTGCATGAATCAGATCTCCATGTTGTTGGCATTGTAGACACTTCTTAGCAAATTAGACTGCATCTTGCTCTATAGTTGGCCAATAATAACCTCTTCAGAGTATCTTCTTAGCAAGAGTTGGACTGGTGGAATGTGAACCACAGACACCTTTGTGTATGTCTCTTAAGGTAGTATTAGCTTCTTCTGAGTTAAGACATCTAAGAAGGATACCATCAAGACTCCGGCAGTAAAGGGTGTCACCTAGAATAGTGAAATGAGAGGCTCAAAAAATGAAGGTTTTGCATTGGGTTTTGGATAGTTCAAAAGGGAAAGTACCATTTTTGAGGTAGTCATAGATATCTTCATATCAAGGGGAATTGGGACCAACAAGTTCGCAGATAAATTCAGTTTGAGGAACATCAACGACAGGTATCAACAGTTGCTCGATTAAGAATTCACATTTCTAAGTATTTCTAGGTATATCTACCAGTGAACCAATAGTAGCTATAGAATCAGTAGCCTTATTATCTACCCTTGAAATTTGCTCAAAAGAGATACGAGAGAAGTGAGGCTTCTAGGTATCAACTAGTTGCTTGTATGGTATCAACTTGTCATCCATAGTTTGGTACTCATCAGTGACTAATCTGATAACTAGTTGAGAGTCCCCCTAGACTTGGAGTTCCTTGATATTCCATTCTACTGCTATACGGAGACCTGTAAGAAGTGCTTCATATTCAGCAATATTGTTGGTGCATAGGAATGCTAGCCGATATGATTTTGGAATATAGTCATTTTCGGTGTAATAAACAAGATTCCTGCCCCTGAACCATGTTGTGTGTAGGAGCCATCAAAGTACAACTTCCACTCCACTAAGGTAGCTATAGTAAATAGACCTTCATCTAGAAAATTAGATATCATAGGATTTACATCTATTATTGGAGCTTCAGCTAGTTGATCTACAAGAATCTGTCCCTTGATAGCTTTTCAATCAACATACTCTATGGTGAATTCACTTAAGATCATGACCCATTTAGCTAGTCGGCATGTGAGGGTTGCCTTAGATAATAGATACTTCAATGGATCAATCTTAGAGATAAGAATGGTTGTTTGGTTTAACATATAATGTCACAACTTGTGGGAAGCAAACACTACTACTAAACATGCTCTTTCCATAAGAGTGTAGTGTTTATTGTCAGGAACACTAAGAGGGGGGGTGAATCAATATTCTATAAACTTTTTCTTGCACTTTTAATTTTAACCATTTCAAAGGATTAATCAAATAGAAGCATAATATACAAACGAATAACATCCACAAAAGCATGACACATAACACCAAGATTTTACATGGAAAACTGAAAAAAGGAAAACCCATAGAGAGGATTAGCTCTCAAATATATATTGCAATCTTTACAAAAATAATGTTCAGGCTTGGTCACTCCACGGGCCTAGAACATGTTGGCTCACTACCATGAAGTACAACTAGATTTAGCAGGCTCATTGCCTCAACCCTAAACCTAGTAAGATTACAATAAGGGTTGTTAAACCCTATTGAAGGCTCATTGCCTTGATGATGAAAGCTTGCTTCCAATCATATTGCACATGAAAACTAAATACTGCTTAAGCATCTGCCACTATGCTAGGGTGTAGTCATTTAGCAACTGAATTATGAATCCCAAGTCTTCATTGTTGCTGATCTTCTAACTCTGCTCTGCTATTCGCATCTTCTCATCACACACACACACACACACACACACTTCTACATCATTCACCACTCAACCAAAATTCATCGCTCTTATATATCCGCATCATGATTTGATTCATAGTCAGGTCGGCATCCAAGAAGGAAATGTGTACATAGAAAGATATAGCTTGTCAGCTCAATCCAATGTACTAAAGGTTATATGGACCCAAATATTTTCCCAAATGTGTTCATATAGGGCAGCTCTAATTATTCAATTACTTACATAGATCCTCTAAACATTAACTCTTCCTTGCACAATGATTAATATACTTGTCGGCCTCTTCCTTAAGAGCATGCTTAACAACTTCATCTGCTGACTTACAACTTTTACTAAGGATCTCAAAACACATTTAGAATCATATCAAGGACTCTTTACACATTCCCACTCTTACCCTTAGAACTGCAAGGCATGATATCATCTTACGAAGAAATGCGGACCATCAGAACTTAGACTCTGTCTCTATCAAACTCTGCAAAATACCATGCCAATACTTAGCATCTTGTAGCTAACCTTCTAGTGGACTTCAGATCTCCTAACTCTAGAATAAGACACTTCATATAAGTGTTTACAACACCTTGAAACTGCATAACAAAATACTTATCTGTGGAGGAATGTGAACCACTACACTAGACCCTGTTCACTGTTCCTACTATACCTTTGCTTATCTGAACTTAGACAATTCTTCAAGGTGACTTTCTAAGGAGATCAAGACTTAACCTTTGAAGCATAATACTATAAAACAACTAAGAACATCATACCTGAACCGCAATAAATGATCATCATCTACGAAGACATACTATCTGACTTACTGTCCTCTACTCAGAATACTTTTCATACTTAGCTATTTTCTGTCAACCAGGCCTAGGATCCAATATGTTCTTCTGGAGATATCTCTTCCTGTCATGGTGATAGGATCTCTAAGCCTTGTTGCTATCAATGACAACATACAGGTCCATAGAGGAGTAGTGTCTCTTTCCAACAATCTCCCCCTTTAGCATTGATGGCAACACTTAGGAAAAATGCTTGATTGCTCCCCCTTACTATATATACTTTATTTTCCTGCTCCCCCTGAGATGATTATCCATTTTTCACTGATCTACTTCTCCCCTTTTGACACCAATGGCAAAGGGTGTAGCCCAAAAAAAAGATATTTTCAAAAACTTCAAAAAATATGTGTACCTGTCACATATTTACAAACACAATCTTCATTTTAATTTGTGACCGAAGACAAAATGTCACTATAGATAGTCTTTATCAGAGCTATTTCTCTGTTCCATCTGTTTCTTGCAGTTTCTAGGATATGGACATGGCCATTCAGAAAAACTAACTTTTTTGTCCTCTATACATCTGATGGTGTGTCAATTAGTGCAAGTGATTTCATGGCTTCGTTTGCAACTTGTTCCCTTCCAACACCAACTAAGACATCTGCAGTGTCTCTTGCTCTCTTAGATATTTCTTCTAAACTTCATTTTAGAGGATTTATGTCCATATTCTCTTGTTTTTTTTGTGTTTTGTTCCAGTGTAGGGCTCCTTAACTATTCCCTATCTTCTACATCCTCATTTTGATACTCAGGAGATAGATCCATTCTAGTTCTACCTATATTGCCTCTATTTTTGCTTCTATAGCATCACTCTTTGTGCTATAATAATTTTGTGATCTAGTCTAGCAATGAGAGAAAGGATCATACCCAATCTCACCTGCTTTGAGATTAAAGTTAGCAGGCTTAATCATTTGAAGCATTCTTAAAATTTTCAAATTATTTTTCTTATTCATCTCTGTAAACCTTATGGCTTTTGCATTCTTGCATTTTCTCTGAAGTGAAAGGACTTCTAAGTCTTTCAACCTTGTTTTGATCTTGTCTACTTCTTAATAATTGTGTATGCTCTCTATAAGCTTCATCTCCTTCTTTAGCCTATCCTTCTCAGTAGAAAGATTTGATGGCCTTGCAGAAGCCATCTTCTTCTCCTATAGCATCTGCTTTACAATTTCTGTAGAATAGACAAATTTATTTATTTTCTTCAGTGCATTTTTCTTCTCTTCCACATCAGCTCTACCAAAAATGGAGCCCTCAATGTGCTCTACTTCCCATTCTCATTCCTTAAACTCTTTCTCAAGAGGTAGCGAATCAGACACCCTCTCGATCTACCATTTATCTGCACTAACATCACTGCCCCAAACACAATCCACGTACTTGTGGATAATCCTATTCTCAAATTTGTAATTCTTGTTAGCATTGGTTGTGTCTACATTTCTGACCTATGCAAAGATGGTAAATACCATGTTTTGACCTTGACATATCAATCCCAATTCTCACAAAATAGCCCACAATGTTCTTTTCAAAGAATGGCTCCATGAACCTCTTGACAAGCTTTGATCTTTAGATTGTTATACTGTTAATATCTTTTAAGGAAGGAATATCAGAATTCATACCTTCTTTATCATTGTCATCTGGATCTCCTTGACTGCTTGGATTTTGATCCCTGTTGTTGGAGAACAATGGACTAACACTAGAACTAGCATGAGATTTTCATCTGCCAGGTGAAGAATTCCATCCTTTAGGTAACCCAGCAGTGTCCCTTCGCTTTCTCTGCACATCTGAATCATGTGCCTTCTATCTCCTTGCAACCAATTCATTTAAGGCATTTTCTTTCACTATCCTAGTAGATTTCACAGAAGAGCACATTTGTGAAGATGGTGACCCTACATCTTTCCCCTCTGATTCCTAGACTCATTTTGTCGAGCTTCAGCCCTCTTTTGCACTAAAAAGGAATTATCCCTCACCTCTGCTCTTTCTGCCAAAGTCATCTCCCTATCTAGCTCAGACATCTTTCGAAGTCATTCCCTATCTTCATCATCTTTGAACAAATCACTCCCAAGGGATAATCCATCACTGTCTAAATCATCTCTCTAGCCCACATCATCATTATATTTTTCACCAGAATTAAATCTCTTCTTCAAAGGTATTCTTGACCCAGATGTATTTCTATCATCAGAATCATCCCCATTATCAGAATTGGAATCATTGCCATCAACTGAAAAGGAATCAGATTACTTCCTCTTTGTTGGAGCTCGATTCCTATGCTTTCCATTATGGCGTTAGTTCTACCTGCTGCCTCCAACAACAAATTCTCAAAATCTGCCATAGTCCTTGCTTGATTTACAACAACTACAAATACGACCTTCCAAGGGCCTCTATATGTGTGCATGACCAAATAGAATCATTTATCCTCAGTCAAGAAGAGAACCTCCATGACGCAGGTTAAAAAATATCGTAGTTCGCAGAGAAGATCAATACACAGTTGTGTCGAATGCAAAGAGATTTAGAAACCAAAAAAAGTTCCTTTTATCCTCTGCACGATTTGACCTAGTCGTCATTAAATGCATATTCCAAAAATTTGCCAAAACCCTTTACTGTAGAACATAGACGATTAGAATTGCTTCGCAATATGCCGCATTGACCCTTTTTCTTTTGATTTTTCTTCTAAGAGATGTGTCACATCAGATTTCATCATACGCCTTTGTGCCAGATTCTGGCACCCACTTTCTAGCTGGAGGATTTGGATTTTCCACACTGCTCCCCCTGAGCTAGAGCTCTCAATTTACTTCTTGAAGGAAGTATCTGCACTAAATACTGGTGTGGATTGATCCCTAACTTTAATTACTTCTTTCTTGATCCATACCTTGTTCAATTATTTCTTGGTTTCAACCAGAATAACTTTCTCTTTTCCCTTATCATTTCTCTAATTTGTTTTCCTTTCTTCAGAATAGTGATTTCTCTTCACATTTCTGCTTCTGCAAAATCTTGCAACATGTCCAAATTTATTGCAATTGAAGCACATCACATTCTTTTGACCTTGATTTCTTCCATTGATTGAATTTGATTTGCATTGATTTGCCATATGTCCAAATCTATTGCATGCAAAACACTTTCCATTTAATGGTTGACTATTCCTTGTATTTTGAAAGTTAGTTCTTACCGAGCTTCTGCATTCATTTGATCTATGTCCCATTTTATACAATGCATTGCACCTAATAGAATTCTAACTTACTTTACTTCTGCATACAACAGCTTTATGACTAGTTCTATTGCAAGTGAAGCATTTACCTTTGAATGATTGTTCATTCCTCCCATTGCTGAAATGTTTTCTGATGTGATTTCTACACTCATTTATTCTATGACCATTTTTCTTGCAATTGAAACACTAACTAGAGAATGATGGAAATTTTTGATTTATTATGCTCCTACACTGAGTAGCCTTATGACCATACTTATTGCATGAATTACAATAACCATTGAAAGATGGGTACTTTTGAGCATTTGGTTGTCTGACCACGGAGGTCTTCTAGGTCTTCTTCTTTGATTTCTAAACTGGTATCCTTTATTTTCCCTTGACTCAATGCTTATTTGACCAGAGTTTGAACTTTCTCCTTTCTCAAATCCTAAACCATGTTTGTCATCAGCATTCCTCTGGCTATAAATCATTTCATCAAGCTTTGCAGTACTTATCTTGAATTTTTCTTCAAAACTTCTTGCCTTTTCTAGATCTATTTTTAAACTTATAATTTCTTTTTCAAGTTTTCCACAATCTTCTAATCTATTCTTCACAATCAAATTTAGATCATCTTCTCCTCATGTTATTTCTATAACTTCTGCTTTTAAATTATTTAGGGAGCTTCATTTGTTGATAGCAATTGGTCACTGACTTCTTTGTATTTGTCTTTGAATTTCTTGACTTGCTCTTTCAGCTTTAAGATGCATTCATCGACTTGTTGCAAGTTTTCTTTCAGATCTCTGACCTCTGCTTCAAAATTTTCAAGATCCATAAGAGCTGCTTCTAGTTGGTTGTATCTCTCATAATTTTCATACCTTCTTGCTTCCATGATCATACTATCCTAGATCTTCCTTAAGTTGTTAAACTTTTTCCAAGGAATCTTGCTCTTATACCAATTGTTGATTGTTAGGAACACTAAAAAGGGAGGGGGGGTGAATCGGTGTTCTATAAACCTTTTCTTGCACTTTTACATTTAACTATTTCAAAGAATTAATCAAATAGAAGCATAATATACAAACGAACAGCATCCACAAAAGCATGACACATAACACCAAGATTTTACGTGGAAAACCCAAAAAGGGAAAAACCACAGAGAGGATTAGCTCTCAAATATATATTACAATCTTTACAAAAATAATGTTCATGCTTGGTCATTCCACGGGCCTAGAACATGTTGGCTCATTGCCATGAAGTACAACTAGATTTAGCAGGCTCACTACCTCAACCCTAAACCTAGCAAGATTACAATAAGGGTTGTTAAACCCTGTTGAAGGCTCACTACCTTGATGATGAAAGCTTGCTTCCAATCATATTGCACATGAAAACTAAATACTACTTAAGCATCTGCCACTATGCTAGGGTGCAGTCATTTAGCAACTAAATTATAAATCCTAAGTCTTCATTGTTGCTAATCTTCTAACTCTGCTCTGCTATTCGCATCTTCACATCACACACACACACACACACACACACACTTCTACATCATTCACCACTCAACCCAAATTCATTGCTCTTATATATATGCATCATGATTTGATTCATAGTGAGGTTGGCATCCAAGAAGGAAACGTGTACATAGAAAGATGTAGCTTGTTGACTTAATTCAATGTACTAAAGGCTATGCGGAACCAAATCTTTTCCCAAACGTGTTCATATAGGTCGGCTCTAATCATTCAATTGCTTACATAGATCCTCCAAACATTAACTCTTCTCCACACAATGATTAATATACTTTTTAGCCTCTTCCTTAAGAGCATGCTTAACAACTTCATCTATTGACTTACAACTTTTACTGAGGATCTCAAAACACCTTCAAAATCATATCAAGGACTCTTTACACATTCCCAATCTTGCCTTTAAAACTACAAAGCATGATATCATATTGCAGAGAAATGTGGACCATCAGAACTCAGACTTTGTCTCTGTCAAACTCTGTCAAATACTATGTTGATACTTAGCATCTTGTAGCTAACCCTCTGGTGGACTTCAGATATCCTAACTCTGGAATAAGACACTTCATATAAGTGTTTACAAGACCTTGAAACCGCATAACTGAATACTTATCTGCAGAGGAATGCAGACCACTGCACTGGACCCTGTTCACTATTCTTGCTATACCTTTGCTTATCTGAACTTAGACAATTCTTCAAGGTGACTTCTGGAGGAGATCAAGACTTAACCTTTGAAGAATAATACTATCAAACAACTAAGAACATCATACTTGAACCATATTAACTGTCCATCATCTGTGGAGACATACTATTCGACTTACTGTCCTCTACTCAGAATACTTTTCATATTAGCCATTCTGTCAACTGGCCTTAGGATCCGATATGATCTTCTAGAGATATCTATTCCTGTCATGTGGTGATAGGATCTCTGAGCCTTGTTTCCATTAATCACAACATATATGTCCATACCAGAGCAGTGTCTCTTACCAACATGTAGTTGAGTTCATACCCAACCAAGGTGCAGTTGATATAATAGATAGCATGTTCATTCCCTGACTCATCATGTTGTGCAAGGAGAGCTCCAAGTGTTGCAGATGTTGTGGAAATATACAAAATCAAAGGTCTATCAAGTACTAGTGGTACCAAAACTAGAGGGTTAGCTAGATATTCCTTAATTTGATCAAATGCATGTTGACACTTGTCATCCCACCAAAATGAGACATCCTTGCAGAGCAAGTGTTGGAATGGTTGACAATTATTTGCTAGCTATGAAATAAAGCATCTAATAGATTGTAACTACCCTTGAATGCTCCTTAGTGCTTTCAAATTCTTAGGTGGAGGCATCTCTACAATAGCCTTGACTTTTCCTAGATCCACTTCAATTCCCCTATGAGATACAATGTACCCCAATAGTTTCCCTGAAGTGACACTGAAGATACATTTCTTTGGATTTAGCCATACTTGATACTTCTCTAGTCGATCGAAGATCTACCCAAGAACCTAAATATGATCTATCCTAGAAGATTTTTCCAATATGTCATCAACATAGTCCTCCATTATAGTGTGAATCAAGTCATGAAATATTACTATCATAGCTCTTTGATAAGTAGCTCCTACATTCTTGAGACCAAAAGGCATAACTACCCAACAATAGGAACCCCAAGGACATGTGAAGGCTTTTTTATGTTGATCTTCCTCAACTATCCTAATTTGATTGTAACCTAAGAATCCATCCATAAGAGAAAGCATCTCATGACCTATTGTCAAGTCCACTATGATATTTATGTTGGGAAGTGGAAAATCATCCTTAGGACATGCTTTGTTTAAGTCTATGAAGTCTTTGCATATGTGGATGTCCCCATTCAATTTAGAAACAAGTACAAGATTGGAGACCCATTCTGTGTAATCAATAGGTTGGATGAACTTAGCATCGAGCAATTTCTCAAGTTTTGCTTTGACCAATAGGGATATCTGAGGGTGTATCTTGCGAAGCTTCTATTTGACAGGCTTGGCATTTGGAGAGACAGCTAGGTGATGAACCACAAGTGAAGGTTCCAATCCAGGCATGTCAACATATGTCCAAGAAAAATTGATAGTCCTTTACAAGAAGAATTTTGTCAAATCCTTTGTCTCTTGTTCTAATAAGGAAGCTGCTAGAAATGTGACCTTTGGATTATGAACTGTGTCGAGGTTCATCTGTTGTGAGTCTTCTACTAAAAGAGTTGATTTCTCTTGATACTTAGTTGGTAGGGGAAGGTCAAATCCTCCATCCTCATGTGCCTCAGGGAGGTTTTCTCCTTCATGTACATCCTTTATTTTGACTATTTTATGATCAAGAGGTGCCACCTTGTGGTTTTCACCTAAGGATCTATTTTTATTTTCTATTTTGCGACTAGAGGATTTGACATTCTCACCAAAATAAGCAACTTGATCTAACTCCATGATAAAACCAACTTTGTGATCTCCAAGTGGAATACCATCCCAGAGTCCCATAAATTCTGCTATAGCCTCATCATTCTAAAAGATGTCTAGAATGGGGGCCTCTTGTTGGTCCCAATCAATGAGTTCAAGGTAAATGAGGGATAGATTCTAGATTTTTGTGGTTGAAGTGAGGGAGAAGGACGATATCATAAATATTGAGGTTTCTTGAAATAAGTTTGTTGATGTATATGGAAGAGTCCTCGATGATATCCTCATTAGAGATTGAATCTACGGGCCAATATTTCGCTACCTCGTTTAGAATAAACTCAATGTCTGAGGCTTGTGGTACCTCCTTATTATATCCTAACCCTTGTTGGTTGTATTTCGTAGTCACGGTAATTGGTTCCATTTGACCTTGACCATGTTTTCCTAGGCCACCTTTGCCTTTATAGCCCATGTTTTTGACAATTTTGAGACCATTACCATACTTTTTGACAGGTAGTGTAACCGATTATTTCTCTTTGTAGATCCAAGAGGAGATATCTTCAATGGTTTCTTCTTCTAACAAGAGTCCAGGAGTAAACTATGTCAAAGAAGGCAGTATTTTGAGCTTTTTGGTAACTTTAACAATGGGAGGTTTACCATAGGATTTTGGTGAGAGAGGCATCCTCCCCACACAACAAGATTTTGAGATATCATACTCGCCAAATCCTATGTCTCTAATATGGACTTTATTTTCTGGAAGGGGATTGGATGTATCTGCAGAGGCCTTATGTAAAGTATCTGGATCAATATATAGCGGGGATATGGGGGCTTCAATATTGTTGGGTATTTGGTTATTGTTGTAATAACACCCTTGCATGGCATGACAAAATTCAAATGGTTTACGATCTCCTAGGATGGTGATTTCAGTACCTTTATATGGGAACTTGAGGGATTGATGGTACGTAGAGGGTACAACTTTTATGGCATGAATCCATGGGTGTCCTAAGATAATATTGTATAGTAGCTCAATGTCTAAGGCTTGGCATCTGGTTTCCAACATAACAGGACCCACTTGAATAGGCAAATGTATCACACCATCTGTCTTGTGTTCGGCATCATCATATGTTTTCAAAATAATAGACGGATATGCATCTATATGATCCTCAGAGTATCCTAAATATTTCAACAGTTTGAGAGAACAAATGTTGAGACTCGCATCACCATCTATAAGTATGCATTTGATTTTACGTTGGTGGATGAAGACTTCGATATGGAGGGCATCATTGTGACATAGATCATGAGATGGGATGTCTTTTTTAGAAAAGACCACATTGTAAGGTGATGCAATGTTACCTATCATGGCTTGAAAATACATGATGGCGACATTGAGGGGAATTGAAGACTCTTGTAAGGCTTTTTCAAGCATTGCTTTATGAGCGGCAGATGACTTTAGAAGGTCTAATATAGATATATGTGTGGGAGTCTTCCTTAGATGTTCAACAAGATTATAATCAGAAGTGATTGTAAGATTAGGTGTTGAACCACGAAGGGTAACACGACCACGGCGAGTTGTGACGACACAATCCAGAGCTTTACTCTTAATAGTAAGGGTGGAGACTTGACTTTCTTCAAGATGACCTACAATAGAGTCATAAGAAGACGAGGCTTTGTTAACACTCTTACCTTTATCAGGATTTTGACCTTTACCATGTTGGGGAAATGGATCCTTGTATACATTGAGGTCTTTGGTTGATGTATGTTGAGGAGGTTCATTACAAGTGACCTCACCTCTGTCTATGAGGTTTTGGATCAAGTGTTTTAGTTTCAAGCAAGATGAGGTTTTTTGTTCTTTTGTTCTATGGAACTCACAATATTCATTCTTTGTACCATGTTGGTTTGAAATTTGATTCATCATATCGACATGCTTCAGGTAGCATGATGAGTTTGTTTTGTATTAGTTTCTTGAGGACAGATTCAATAGGTTCACCCAAAGGAGTGAATTGGCATCATGAAGGATAGTCTTGTTGTTTTGGGGTTGTTGTTGCTGTTGTGGTTGTTGTTGTTGTTCTCTAGGAGTAGATGGGTTACTTTTGATAGATTGAGTGGTGTTTGGAAAGTTTGGATGTGCTTAGAATCCACAACACCATCATTTATAATATTCTTGTTTTGTTCCAAAAATTAGGTTTGTCATTTGATTGTTATTGAGGAGGGTTGTCTTTGGTCTCCTTAAAGATTTTGACTACACCTTTTGCAATAAGGGCTTTTTCAATATTAGTTCCTTTGTGAAAGATTTCATCAAATGAGGTAGCACTTTGTACTTGTAAATGAAATCCAAGATCGAGATTAAGATTTTGTACAAAGATGCTAACGAGTTACTTTTTAGGTATTTGAAATAGGAATTTTCTAGCCATATTTCACCATATTTGTATGAAAGAGGTAAAGGTTTCACCATTTCTCTATTTGTTGTTACACAAATCTGTCATCAAAATCTCATGTTCATTATTGTAAGAGAAATGGGTAGCAAATTTTTTAGCTAGTTCGTTGAAAGTTTTAATACTCATGGGTAGGTGCGAGAACCATTCTATTTCTTGTCCTCCAAGCCTATGAGGAAAGAGGTGCATAAGATACATGTCATTATGAGAAACCTCAAGGAAAGCAATGTAGAACTCTCTAAGATGGTCTTTAGGGTCACCCTCTCCTTTGTATTTGTCAAATTTAGGTATGTTAAAGTTAGGTGGAAAAGGGATCATTGATAAAGATTGATCAAATGGGTATGGGCAAACCTCCTCCAACGAGAAGGTTTTCTTGATGTGACCAAATGAAAGATCATCTAGTTGTTTTTTGCATTTCAACAAACTTAAGCTCAAAAGTCGATGGGCGTGTTGGTAAAGCCCAATTTTGTTGAGTTTGGGGTGGTTGTTGTTGCCCATAAGATGTATTGAAAGTATTAAGATTGTATGGGTCATATGAAGTTTGGGGGTTGTTTTGGGTAGGATCAATGAAGAAGCTTGAAGGTTGTTGATTTTGTGGGGGTGCTAGGTATGGGAATATTGAGGAGGATTATGATATTGTTATGGAGGGATGATGTAAGTGTTTTGATTTGGTGGCGATTGATGTTGATTTACATAAGTAGTGTTGGGATGTGAAGAATGTTGGATTGACATGAGGAGCATTTATGGTTGAAGAATGTTGTGGTGGATTGACATGAGTATTATTGATGTTTAAAGAATGTTGTGGTGGATTGACATGAGTAGTATTTATGTTTGAATAATGTTGGGGTGGCGTGACATGAGTAGTATTTAAGGTTGACGAATGTTATGGTGGTGTGATGTAGAGATTGTTGAGAGTTTGATTGGGTGATGGTTGGAGTGTTTGAACTTGTGACACTTGTGACAGGGTGACATAAGCTTCCATAGGTATGTAGTTTTTTGGAAAAGATGATCATGATGAGGTAGCAAATGCAAGATTAGATATGGTCATATGAATTTGTGATGTGTGTGGAGGATTTTGGGGATTAGTAGGTATGGATGTGTCTAAGAAGGGGTTTGTTTGTTGAGTTTGTTTTTTTAATTTGGCTTGTCTTGCTAATTTGGCTTGGCGATGAAGGTGTTCTTGTTGAGAATTATAGATCTCCATGTGAGTAAGGAGAGGTCCAAATGATGTTTCTCCCATGAGTGTTTGATTGGGTATACCCTCTTGTGAAGATGATTCAAGGAATAGGGTAGATATTGTAGACATTGTTTGAACGGGGTTTACTTGTGGTTTACCCATAGCATTAATGTCCTCTTGAAAGGGATCTTTTTATTTAATATTAGATCTATCAAAGTCTGAAGGCAATTTGGCTCCCTTTTGAGCAAGCAAATGGAAATAGTGATCTTGATTAGAGCTTATGAGTTTATCAATAGTGGCCATGGTTTTTGGATCTTGCATGATTTCATCTAAATCTTGGGACCCTTCTTATTGAGAGGATTGACCTCCTAGAAAGGTTTGCTCTTCTTGAGAGAGGTTTTGACCAAATACGTCCATGCCAACGTGAGATGAATCTATCAAAGAGGTATTACCCTCTTGGGGATTATTTTGGATGATGTCTTGAGTTTCAAGTTGGGGATTGTAAAATGGGATGTCTTAATGACCTTGTTGAGGGGTATGTGGAAGATTTTGTTGTGGGGTGTTTTGCTTAGCCTCCATGGCTTGACAATATTGTTGTCTAGTGGTGACCATAAGATTGCTCAAATTGCACCAAAACAAAGATTGGGGATTGACTGATTTTGGACTGATTTAATTAAGTTGAGATCACTATGTTGGTGGATTTGATATGGGTTTCTTGAGGGAGATTATAGAACTAGATCAATAGCTGATTTGGATAATTGATTACCTGTCACAGAAGTAGAGTAATGACCTCAAATGAAGGCGGATAGGATTAATGGCGTTAGACCAACTCAAGAGAAGTTTGTTTCTCTAAGCTAATGCAAAACCAATAACGGATATTAATTCCTCTTCTAAGACATAAGAGATGTAATCACTCTCAAATCAAATATGAACTAGGGGATTGATGTGATCTAGAATCTACGGTGGAGACCCAATTACATAGCTAGAAAAAGTGTGAGTAAAGATTTAGGCCTATTTGGTGAAGATGGAGTTGATAGATAATAATCTCAAGAGGGTGAATGGTTTGAAAAGTCCAAGTTTTGGGTATGATAATGCATGAAATGATCTGATGGTTGATGGAATAGGCCTAACAGTACTGTAGGATGTTAGCTCAGAGGTTGATATGTTCAAAAATTTGAGTTTGTTGTGTTCTGCACTAAATTGATGATGGATAATTTGACAGAGACCAAAAGTGCTTAACTGTAGTTCAAAGGCACTTTACTGACTGCCAAAAGTGCTTGACTATGCGCCAAAAGTGTGGAACTATATGCTAAAAGCGTTGGACTATGGTTCAAAGGCATTGGACTATGGTTAAAGGCGTTGGACTACGGTTCAAAAGAGCGTCAATTAGGTATAGATGTGTGTTTTTTGTGACAGTGTGTTTTCAAGGTCAAATTTGATAGAGGTTGATTAGATTTTGATTAGATTGCTTTGATAAGAGAATAAACATAGTAAACAAAGTGGTCAAGGACTGATGCAACAAATAGTGTATGTTCGAGGCTCACAAAAAAGCCCAAGTTTTCATGGGTATAACACAATTGACAAACAAAATCAAGCACTTTTATTCCTAAGGACAAGCTTCACTACGATAAATTTAACTTACAACTACGAATCTTTGTAGACTCAAGTGTTATCACACCTAAAGTGGGTGTGTACATTGTTTCATCTTTGCGAGAGAGGACAGATAGGGACCTCCAGGACTGGAAGGATGACCCAATCACCCTTTCCCCGGAAAGCTACAAGTAGCTTATGCTAAGGTGGGGATTTTTGGGCGTCATACCCTTGCACTGAAATTTATCACAACGTCTGGAGGTAGATCAAGTAGTCACTAGCTATGTGGTTTTTTAGTTACTTTGGGAGACCAACACCTTGCGAGCATCCAGCAAGCTACTAAAAGCTTTTACCAACTTTACTAGGAAGGCAATATACCCTACACAAATGCAAAATTTCTTTCACAAGAGTGTTATGTACAATTCCTTTCGAGTTGACACCGTATGGCAAAGGCTAGCGTCGATTAGGACTTGGCTTTCACCTCAACTAATTTGTATAGCAGTCCAAAGGAAAGATCTGCTTAGGGTCATCTCTTTTGGATGAAACCTAATCCAAATGCAGGCCCTTCTAAAGGATAAAGTGAAAGTAAGAGATAGATGAGTTTGGTTTTTTGATCACCCAAGTTTTCACAAGGGGAGAGCATATACCTATCACCTTACAAGCACGTCACACACATTTTCATTTATCCAATTAGAAAAGATAAGTGCAACTAACTAATCACACAAGATTGCAAATGATAGATATAGGTTTCCTTTAAGAAATTTAGGTGTTTCTAAGACAATGAAAAAGATTGCAAATCTTCAACATTCATCCTGCACAGATATGTTAGAAAACCTATTTGCTCTGTGTTGAGTGATAAGAGGTTACAACAAGTTGATTAGTTCCACAAAAAACAAGTAGTTAGCAAAAAACAAATCAATGGACCAAAAGTGCTTAACTGTGGCTCAAATGCATTTCAGAAATTACCAGATGCACTTGACTGTGGTGCATATGTGATTTGTTTCAGATCAAAAGTGCTTAAATTTGATGCATATGCACTTTTATTCTGACCAAAAGCGCGTGACTGTGTTAATGCATATGCACTTCTAAAAACCAAAAGCGCTTGAAATCGGTGTAGATGCATGTTTTTAATACAGACCTACAAAAAACAAGGTTTTATCAAAAAAGCAAGATTTGAATGTTGATTGAATGATTGTCGAATGAAGGAATTGATGGTGTTTCGCAGAGCTCCGGTGCGAGCTAGGGCCCGTGTGCCCTAGCTTGCTGCGTCTGGCTTCTGCGCGCGTGGGTGGCCATTTTGTGCTCGCGGGGGGGTTTTCTGTGTTCGTAGGGGTCTGGAGGGGGTTGGACAGGGGTTTGATCTCCTCTTTTTAGTGGCTGGGCATTTTTCTAGCCGTTGTCTGGTGCATGGGTCTCTTGGACGGGGGGTGCTTGGCGGTTGGGGCATTTGGGCCGACTGCCTTGCCTCTTTCCCTCTTCTGATTGGTGCTTGGGCTCTTTTAGCCATGGAGAATCAAGGTCTTGCTTCTTCCCTGGATCTGGAGATGGTAGATCCATCCTCTTTGATGCATGCCAGTAACAAGGATCGGACTGAGTTTCCTCTTTCTGGAGAGGGTACCTCCTCATCAAAAGGGTCGTTTTGAATTAAAAAAGTAAATGGATGTTTGGAGAGATCGGAAGATAGACCAGTTTTGGTTATTCAACCTGAGCAGGTTTCAGAGGATGTTGAGTACTGGTGCCAGCATGCTCTTATTTGCAAATTTTTGGGCCTCCGTCTTTCTCTTCCTATGTTGGAATCCTGGGCACGTCGAGTTTGGAACCCTGACGGAGATATGGAGATTCTTTTAGCGGCTAATAACTATTTCCTGGTTATTTTTTCAAGCATGTCGAACAGGAATAGGGCTTTTGAAGGTGGCCCTTGTTTCTTTAACCAAGTTGGGCTCTTCATCAAGCCTTGGTATATGGGCTTCAACTCTGTTGAAGAGATCCCTTCGCGGGTGCTTGTGTGGGTTCGTTTGCCGAGGCTTCCGTTGGAATTCTGGAGGGAAGATATCCTCCACTCAATCTCTTTGCTTCTTGGGAAACCTGTTGGATCGGCTTCACAGACTCAAGATCGTAAGGTAATTTCTTTTGCTCGTATTTGTGTCGAAGTTGATTTGAATAATCCATTACCAGACTCTATAGAAATTTCCATGGGTTGTTCCTCCTAGATCCAATAGCTAGATTACGAAACCCTTCCATTCAGATGCAGAATTTGCCATGAATATGGTCATCTACACCGCAGATGTCCCAGGTTGAAATCTTCCCCCTTGTCTGCCTCTGGACCTAAGATGGACAAGGGGAAAGCTCCAGTGTCTGCTGGCCCTGTTGATAAGGAGGGATTTATCCCGGTTAACTCCCGTAATAAAGGCAAAGGCAAGAAGAGATCCTGGATGGATAGACAGAATGATGGCACATTTAATAGGTTTGAGGTTCTTGATAGCATAGTCCAAGAAGATGGTATTCCAGTTGAGCTTTCTTCTGGGGTTAAGGGTCAGGTAGAGATTCAGGAGGTGGATGCAAAGAAGGAGGAGCTAATTTTATCGTCAGGGGTTCAATAGGTTTGTCAGCTGGCTTTGGACTTGCCTTCTCAAGTTCAGAATATTGGTGGCCTCCAGGAGTCACAAATTCTGGTGGGTACTGCTGGTTCGGCTCCTTGTCCCAAAGTTACGAAGGGATCCGTGGATCCTGTGAAGGGTGCTAAGGCTCCTCCTACCTTAGGCTTGCAACAAAAATCTTTTAAAAAGGGGCCTCTAGATAAACAGTCAAGGAGTGGAAGGAAGACTGATCAAGAGAAGGTTAAGATTATGGGTGATACTTTGGTTGAGTCTAGGTCTATGAAACCCATTGATTCCCACTTCTCCCACCCCCCTAAATGATAGTTTTAGCATGGAATGTAAGGGGGTTGAACAGCATCCCTAGACAAAAGGTTGTTCGCAGATTAATCGAGTCTCAGGCTCTGGATGTGGTCTTTTTACAAGAAACCAAGATTACAGTGGATGGTTTGAATAATTGTGCTCTGCGTATCTGGCCCCACGGCAATTGGCAGGGGGTGGGGGTGTTGGGCAGTTCTGAGGGGATGGCTTGCTTCTGGAACCTGAGGAAAGTCTCCCCCTTATGGTGGGTTTCTAGTCGGTCTTCCATCTCTATGGTTGCCTCTAATTTTGAAACTGGCGAAAGATGTCTTTTCTCTAATATTTATGCTCCTACTGATCTTCTAGGTAAGACACATCTTTGGGATCATATCAATTTTGTCCATTCTCTGGACCCGTTTCTCCCATGGATTTTGGTTGGTGACTTTAATGCGGTTATTAGTATGGATGAAAAACGAGGAGGGTTAGCCAGGCTTGATCCTTCTTCTCTTTTGCTCAGAGATAATATTGGTTTCCTTAACCTTGTTGATGTGAAGCCAATCAATGGAGTTTTTACTTGGAATAATAGGAGGTGTGGTGATGAGGCTATCTCAGAACGGCTCGATAGATTTCTAGTTTCCTGTTATTGGATGAGCAGTAGGTGGACTACCAGTTCTGAAATCCTGGATTGGAGGGGATCCGATCACTAGCCTATCAAACTCTGTGTCTCCTCTTATGGGGCCACTAAAAATCCTTCTTTCAAATTTCAATTGATGTGGTTACGGGATCAATCTCTTCGGGATCTTGTGCTGGATTGGTGGGACGAAGGGCTTCCTGCCCATGGGAGGGCCATGTACAGTTTTAGTAAATGGCTTCAACATGTGAAGTATTGGCTTAAGAGGTGGAATAAACAATGTTTTGGGAACCTGCATGCTCATAAGTTGGATGCTTAGTCCAAGCTGGATAGGGTCACTCGTCAGATTCGTGACCATGGGCTGTCCTCTGACCTTTTGAATGTTGAATCCTTGGCCCTTAAGGGCTTAGAAGAGTGGGAGCTTCGGGAGGAGATTTTCTGGAAGCAAAAATCTTGTATTGATTGGCTTCAAGAGGGGGACAGGAACACGGCTTTTTTTCATAACTCAGTTAAGGCCCATAGGCAGGGGAACTCTATTTCCACTCTTGTCTCGAGTGATGGGACTCAACTCTCGTCCTGTAGAGAAATTTCCAGGGAAGCTGTCAACTATTTTTCTAATCTTTTTACTAGGGAGGATATTGCTGCCAGATCTGAGGAGAGGGCTATCTTGGATTGTATTCCTTGTTTGGTCTCAGATGAGATGAATGGGGCTCTTTTGTGTCCAATCTTGTTACCTGAATTGGAGAAGGTTGTGTTTAGTATGAAAAAAGGCAAAGCTCCTGGCCCAGATGGGTTTCCGATTGAGTTCTTCCAGGGATTTTGGGAAATAATAAAGTCTGATCTCCTTGAGGTGGTTCAGGAATCTCTTAGGAACAAAAAAATGCTTAAGTCTTTGAATTCTACTTTTCTGGCTCTCATACCTAAGAAGGAGGGGGCTAATCGAATGGATCATTTCAGGCCTATTGCTTTATGCAATGTTGTCTACAAGATCATCACCAAGTTGATTGCTGAGAGACTCAAACCTCTCCTTGGTGCTTTGATTTCTGCTGAGCAGGGAGGTTTTGTGGGAGGGCGACAAATCTTGGATGGTGTTGTGATTGCTACAGAGGTTATTCACTCTATGGATTCCTCTAAGGAGAAGGCGATGTTCATTAAGCTTGACATGGCTAAAGCTTATGATCGAGTGAGCTGGGAGTTCCTTCAAATATCCACTTGGCCTTTGGCTTTAAAGAAGAATGGGTGAGCTGGGTTCTCAGTTGTGTGACCTCATCCTCCTTCTCTGTTCTCATTAATGGGGATTCGTCTGATTGGTTTAGTGCTTCTCAGGGACTTCGGCAAGGGGACCCTCTGTCCCCATATCTTTTCATTATCATGGCGGAGGGTCTTGGTAGATTTATTAAATCTCAGGTGCAGCTGGGTCTTATTCATGGCTGGAGCTAGAACAATGATCTCCCTCCTTGTTCTCACCTTCAATTTGTGGATGATACTGGACTGATGGGCTTGGCTAGAATTAGTGAGGCAGTGAATTTTTGGAGAACTTTAGACATCTACTTGAAAGCTTCTGGTCAGAGTATTAATGATGATAAATCTTCCATTTATTTCTTTAATACTCCTTGTCTCATTCAGAACAGGATTGCCAGGATTCTTAGATTCCAAATTGGCTCTCTTCCCCTGATGTACCTGGGGATTCCTTTGGCTCTGGGACCTCGGCGTAGAGATTTTTGGCAGGGGATTTTGGATAAGTTTCGGAGTAAGGTTAGTCATTGGACTTACAGATGGCTCTCTTCTGCTAGTAGAGTGATTCTCCTAAAAGCTGTGGTGCAGTCTCTCCCTATTTATAGGTGTTGTGTCCAGATTCCTCCTGCCTCCTTTGTGAGGGATTTTGATGCTCTTTCCCGGCAATTCCTTTGGTCGGGTAACCTTCTTTCCTCGAAGTGGAGTTTAGTCAAGTGGAAGTCTATCTGTAGGCCAAAGCATGTTGGGGGCGTTGGCCTTAGGTCTGTGGCTCTTGTGGTTATGGCTTTGGCGGCTAAGCTGTACTGGCGATGGTGCAACAACCAGGATCAGGATTGGGCCAAGATTCTTGCTTGCAAGTATGTTCCTGGTGTTGAGAGCCAGGATGTGCCGCGGATTACCTTGTTGGGCAAAGGTTCCTGCATTTGGGATACTCTTAAGAAGGGAGCTCAGCTTGTTCAAAATGGTCTCTTCTGGATATGTAATAATGGCTCTGATGCTCTTTTTTGGCTGGACTCTTGGGATGGTCACCCTCCCATTCTTTCTAGTTTCCCTCAACTTCTGCCTCTTTGCCAGATGTTCTTTGATGCGGGTTGGATTAAGGTGGAGCATTTTAAAACAGTTAAGCGTATTGGTTAACTGGAGGTGTCTTGTTGGAAGGATCCGCAGGAGTGGCCTGTGGGTGGTTCTGATGAGGATCGTGTTGCTTTGTGTAAGGTCTTGGAGGGTAGGCTCTGCAGTTCTCTGAATGAGAGGGACAAGTTGGCTTGGAGTCCTAGCCCAAAAGGCAATTATACTGTTGCTCAAGGTTATGCTGTGCTTGATAGGAATTTACATGGTCCTGCTGAGATGCCCTGGTGGAGGAAGGTTTGGAACAACTTTTCTTGGCCCAAGTGTAACTTCTTTTTATGGTTGGTTGCCCAGAGGAAATGTCTCACTTGGGAGAATCTTCGTAAATGGGGGTTTCAGGGACCTTCCATTTGTTTTCTTTGTTTGTGCAGTGAAGAATGTTCTTCCCACTTGTTTTTTCACTGCCCCTTTTCTCGTGAGATTTGGCACAGATGGTGGGAGGCTTGGCATCATGCATGCATTCATGCTTCCTCTCTTATTGATTTTTGGGAGAGCTTGGGCAGGCCTCCTGCGAAGACGCCTTTTCTCCAGGTAGCCTGGATCATTGGGCCTATTTTCATTCTTTGGAACCTTTGGCTGGAAAGGAATCGTAGAGTTTTTTGTGATTCCAGATTAGATAGTGGTCAACTGTGGACAAAGATTATCAGTAGGCTTCAGGAGACTATTTCTGCTAAATGTGATATGGCTGAAAGTATTGATCCTGGGGATGTTGCGGTTGTGCGGGATCTGAGCCTGGGTGCTAATGGTAGGGGTTGCATTGCTGGTATTATGCCCCGTCGTGCCAAGAAACGGGTCTGTCGTGATGGGAAATGGGTGCCTCCTCCTAATGGGGTCTTGAAGATTAATACTGATGGATCTTCTCGTGGGAATCCTGGGCATGCTGGTATTAGGGGTATTGGTAGAAGTAAAGATGGTGATGTTGTTTTTTGCTTCTCTGTCTACAAAGGGCATTACTCTAATAACCCGATGGAGGCCCTTGCTATTAAGATTGCTGTTGAGCGGGGTTGCTCTCTTGGCTGGAGGAGGATTATCTGTGAGTCTGACTCTCAGATTGTTGTGGATATGTTGAACAACCAGAGATTAGATGGTGTTAGTTGGCATTTAGCTTCGATTGTTAGACAGATTTTAATTGTATGCAGTTCCTTGGAATCTGTCTCTTTCTGTCACATCCCTCGAGAATGGAATAGCGTGGCTGACTGCTTGGCAAAGTGGGCCTCGGAGAAAGGGGATGGTTGGGATATCAGTGGTAGGGATGAGTTACCTTCGGATTATCTAGGGATTTTAGAGAGAGTTTTATTGGATGACAGGACTCTGTAGTGTTGTTGTTTGGTTTGTTGGCTGTTCTCCTTTTTGTTGAGCCTGTGGCTCTTGCCTTGTATCTCGATTTGGTTTGAATAAAAAAAATTCTCCTTTTTTTTTAAGAAAAAAAAATGATTGTCGAATGACCCGGGATATTGACGAGGAATGAGATATGTAGCCTGCAATTGAGAATGAATCACAAACACTGTGAAATGATAAGTTAGCTCAAAAAATGTAAATACTCCTAAATAAATCAGCTTAGGAAGTATATAAGATGATTGAGGGACAAATAAATCAGCTTGTCTAACAATATATGATCAGTATGATGTGAGAGGACCCTACAAAAATTAGAAAAATACTCTAGAAAATCCTCCAAAACCAAAAGCACTTGAATTTGGTGCAGATACATTGGACTGTCTCCCAGAAGTGCTGGATTGTGCGCCAAAAGTGCGTTACTATCACCCGAACACGTCAAATCAGGCCAAAAGTGCTTTAAAGTTGTGCAGATGTGATTTTCTATGTTGCGATTGCACTTTTCCATACTATACTTAAAAAAAATTCTAAAGAAAAAAAAGGTTAGTGGGTCCCACTGGGCATGCCAGAATGTGTATAGGTAAAATCAAGCTTAGGATAAATCAAAACAATGATAATAAACTCAATCCTATAACATCAAAAGATCGATCTAAGAGATAACCAAATTAATGAATAATGTAATTGATAATCGAAAGCTATCACCTAGATTGTATTGATCTCTTGGTTAGATGTGGATTGCTCAATACATTACGTACCCATGGTTGCAACAAGTAGATGTAGATAAGTGCTCAAAGATTGTGATGTAGAATATGTGCTCAACGATGCAATGTATGCTCAAAATGTTGTATTATGAATGCCCAAAGCTTAAATGATTGAAGAGGATTTGTGAAGAGATGAAGGGGGTATATATAGGTAATAAAGATCGATCAACGGTTGAGATAAATTAATGAGATAATTCCAAAGCTCATGATGAATGTGCACGTGACATGTGTCATGCTTTAAAGTTATTTTTATTGAATTAATTGTTTTCTGGCTAAAGATAGGATTTGATTTCATAAATTTAGAATGCTTTTTCCAATTTATGAGTTGATGATAAAAACAATAAGATTAAAGTCAATTAACTCAACCTTAGATTTGTTTTTTGAAGTTCTAAAAATAAGACTGATTATGCACATTGAAGAAAATGATATTTTTAGAAGATTTTGGAGGATAATTGAGAAATTTAATAAATAAATTTATTTAATTAATTGTGCATGGTTGAAGAATTGATAAGATTAAATATAGATAATAAATTAAACAAATAAATTCATTTAATTTATTTTGCATGATGAAGGAATATAAATAAAATATTGATTTTATTTATTTTTAGAAGATAATTGTCAACTTAAATAAACTTGATTAATTTATTTAAATTTAGAAGAATGATTAGATAATTAAATAATTAAAATTATTTAATTGTGGATAAGAGGAATTTTGATGATGAATTAATTAAATAATTTATTTATTTAATTAATATGGATTTTAAGAATTGAAAGAGGATAATGATTTAATTAAATAATCAAAATTATTTAATTTAGAGGAATAAAGTGGATTTTAATGAAATTAATTAAATAAATAGAATTTATTCAATTAATGTTGAAATCAGGTGATTTAGAGGAAATTAGAGGAATTTGATGAAATTAAATAAATAATTAGATTATTCAATTAACGTTGAATGGAGGTGATTTAGGAAGAATTGATGTATGTAGAATGAGTAATGTGAAGGGTCATTTTTAGGTGTCTACAACTATGATTAACCCAAAGGTATATTTTTGTTTTTTGAAGCGTATAATCATTATTCCTCTAAATAGAGACTTTGGTGAGATAATGTCGTTACGATATTAAAGTGACTATGTTGCAACTTGAATTTAGTTTTCCTTATGTGAAATAGAATTCTTCTTGTCATATCACAAGGGAATGGATGAACCAAGAAAGTGGAAACCTAGATATCCTTTTGACTAGTAATTATTACTTAAGATAAACTATCTCAGGGAAGAGTATACTAGGAGACATGTTAGCTTCTCCTATGATTCGAGTTTGAAACTATTAAATCAGTTCAATGGTATAAGCATACTAGGAGATGAGAATTTATAGTTCTTATTTTATGTCATATATTTAATTTAGTGTTGTGTGCATAGAAGACATAGTTATTCCAATGCTCAACATCATTGTTATAACCAACCCCGAGTAGATTATGTTGGGAGATTTGAAACTCAAGCCTTCATGATTGTGGTACTTATGATTGTTAACTAAGGTTATGTGGCATTTATACAAAGGATATTGTAGAGGAGTTCATAACCTATCTTAAGTTGGAAGTTGGTAGACTAAAGAAGACCAAAGGTTGAAAGTATTTTATTATATTTTATGATTCAAGCCTTTTAGGGTTGAAATATTGAACTTGGTCAATAGACTAGCTATAAAAATGATAGTGATCATTAAAATATATGTGAATGAGGATATACCTCGTGTACTATGTTTATTCATGTTATGTGAAATGTGAATTCAAACAATGCCAAGAGGTCTAGGGAAGACTAGTGGTATTTGTTTCCATGTTTTATTATATATGTTATTATCTTTGGAAAACAAGGGTATTTATATTTCCATGTATTGGGTTAGAAAAGTTAAATCCTAGAATCAAAACTAGTAGGGTTTGGAAAACTTTGAACTCTTAATTCAGACATGGCATTATTCTTATATATTATGGTCGACAATGGATGGTCGAGAAAACCATAGAGTAAGACAGAAAGAGTCTAAGATTCTTAGACTCTTTCTGTCTTACTCTATGGTTTTCTCGACCATCCATTGTCGACCATAATATATAAGAATAATGCCATGTCTGAATTAAGAGTTCAAAGTTTTCCAAACCCTACTAGTTTTGATTCTAGGATTTAACTTTTCTAACCCAATACATGGAAATATAAATACCCTTGTTTTCCAAAGATAATAACATATATAATAAAACATGATATATATATATATATAGTACAAGAGTGTTTAATATTAAAGTCGGTGAATGGAATGATAGGTCATAGGCCCTAGTAATTGCAAGCATGCAAAGAGGGACTCTCTGAAAAGTTAGAATTGCCTAAACCTATATATTATATGTATATCCTAGATTAAGGATTAGTTTTAAGTCATATTGACTAGGATTTGAATATAGTTCAGATAATTTATGTCTAGAGTTGTTGTAGGATGAGATAGTTTCCAAGTTAAGATAGAGGTGTGTGAACACACGACTACATTTATTCCAAACGTATATTTATATAGAAACTTTGGCCAAAGTAATGCATTTGTCTCTATATGCATTAGTCGGTTCATAATGTTTAGATGGTGTGACCATTCAGGATTGTCATACTTAGCTAGAAGATTGTCTAGAGTTGTATGGTCGATTGAGTTACGTAGGACACAACACTAGATCTCATATGGCAACCTGTTTGTTCTCTATGTATATACTCTTCTTGAAGGGTAGGGGCACTTCCAATTAGAAGGTGTGCACGGGACTGTCGATCTATGGTTGGAGGTAAAACACTTGAATGATCTCTCCCTCTATAGCAGAAGACTCATTGAGACTTGTGAAAACAAATATCAAATTCTAGATGCAGTGCACTTCATGTTATGACTTATGATAGTCAAATTTATGATGTAAAACTATTGTTTATGCCAAGTGCAATTTATGTATTGTAAATGTAAAGTGAAATGATTTCACTATGATTCTATCTTTGAATATGTTGTAATTTCAAAGTTGAAAATATTTAGAAAAGATATGCTTTATTTCTTTGTGATTACGTAAATGATATACATATTTATTAAAAAAATTCACCCATGTTCATCATGTTCTATTTACTTTCTTAGTAAATTGTATGTGTAATTTTGAGTAATATGAGAAGGCATGTTACAACTTTGGCCAAAGTTTCTCTATAAATAGATGTTTACAATAAATGTAGTTGTGTGTTCACACACCTCTAACTCGACTTGGAAACTACCTCATCCTACAGATTGACTTGCTTGACTAGTAACTCTGGATATAAATTATTTTAACTAAACTCAAACCCTAGTCAATCTGACTTAGAATTTAATCCTTAATCTAGGATAAATCTAATATATAGGCTTAGGTGACTTTAACCTTTCATAGAGTCCCTCTTTGCATACTTGCAAATACTAGGGTCTATGAATTCTTGTCTTTCTACTCAATGACCCAAAGATTGGGCACTCTTGTATTATAAATCATGTTTTTGAATCTAACAAGAAATCATTTATTTATCATAAGTGCTTGCATAGACCATTATAAATTATACTTGTCTTCATCTATGGTTTCTCAACTATTCACTATTGACCATAATAAACAATAGACTAAAAGAATGTTATATCTGATGTAAGAGTTTTCAAGTTTTCTAAATCTTTCTAGGTTGATTCTTAGGTTTTAACTTGTCTATCCAATACATTGGAATATCAATACTCTTGTTTTTTCCAAAAGTAAAATTTTATAATAAAACATGAAAATGATAACCTCTAGTCATCTCTTGACCTCTTGGGTAATTTCAGATTCACATTTCTCATAACATGAATAAATATGGTACACAAGGTATGTCCTTATTCATATAAGATCTTAATGAGTACTATCATTATCATAACTAATCATTTGACTAAGTTCAATAGTTTAACCTAAATAGGTTGAATCTATAATAATAATATGATAATTTCAACCTCTTGGTCTTCTTGAGTCCACCGACTTTCAATATAGAATAGACTATGAACTCATGATAATCATCCTTTGTTTATCATGATAATGCTTATCATTATTTGTCTAATGCAATTGTGATATTAAATCAATATACTAGGCATTTTCAATAATATCAAAATCATTTATATATTCTATATAAGTAAATAACTAACACATCAACTTTCGAGTATAATCAATAAAATTATATTTGTATATCATTGAAAAAATGTGAAACTATCTCAATCTAAATATACTCATCTCGAATCCTAAGTTTATAGTCTCTATGTTAATCCTACAAGGTCGACTTACTCTACACAAAATCAGTTTACTAAATACACAACCAATATTATTTGTACAGTCATATGATCATTATGAACTCTTGAATACTCCACTGTTAATCCCTTTAGAGTTACTCAGTCGGTCTAGAAAATAATTCCAAATTCTACAACTTACAGTTACGAACATAGTTGATAGAAAATAATATACATAATATTCTAAGACTGTATTAAGTAGTTCCCATACATTGTTTCCTAATAAAAACTCTATGGCCAATCTATGGCTCTTCTTAACCTATCGGGCTTCTCTAACAAATAGAGATATAAACTATGATAAATATAGCCAAAAGGCTCTTGTACTACACAAGAATAGAATTCATTTGTCTTCTCTAAGATTATACAACCATTTATGGTTCCAAAACACAAGTAAAGTCGTTGTCATCCATTAATATTATCCTAGCTCAATGCTCACTGAACTTAGATAAATGTAAACACTATTTCTACTGGCTTTCTTATAATCTTTGTTGAAAAGATAACTAACCTGAGTACAGATCAGTGTGTGCCTTCGAACTTAATTGATGTCTCTTGATCTTCTCTTTCTCCAACCGCACTATCTCTATGAGAACCTCTTTTGAATATAATTAATTACTGAGCTATTCTCTATGGATCCTTTAGGAGAAAGTAGCTCTTTGAGACTTAACAGAACTCACTTTGTATTCTAACAATGCTTTGATAAAGTCTCTCACTCATAGAAATTCTTTCTCAGTATATCTATGTGTTTAACATAGACTTATGTTTTTCTAAACAATTGGTGTCACTCCCCTTCCATACCAATGCGTTCCATTTCCTTCGATGAAATAGCCTTTTAAAAGGCTTAACTTATCCACATAACCATGGAGATCATGGTTGTAGCATCACCTATTTTCACTCACAAATTGCATGCGAAAGGTGATGGAGTTACTGGTCATTAAAGATCACTCCCATCTATTCATAATCTTCTCTTACCTCATAACCATTGTGGAAGATATGCGTCAAATGACAACAAAAGCATGTAGTGGTTTGCAATAAATTTGCAATCGTAACCACGTTCCCCTTAAATTCTCGTCGACATCAAAACAAAAAGTTTTAAACTAATAAATCACATTATATATATAACATAATAATGGTGTATACAATGTATACTTACATTGTTCTTACACTCAACAAGATAAGAGAATGGGATTGAGCTATTCTCTCCCCTCTCTTTATCGCTTAATGCCAATATAAATAGATTATCATGTTGGAATTCCAATCAGAAATTACCGATAATGAAATAGTTTAAACAATAATTTATATTTTCTCTTGAATATAATCTATATTCATATCACACAAGAATTAATGACTATCAACCATTCCTTGTTGACAATCATACTATCATGACTTAGTTTAACAAAACCTCTACTTAATAGGTCTAGTTGACAAATCAACGATTGTCGATTCAAAATCAAACTTAGACCAATTGATCAAACATAACTTACCAAACTCGACGAAGGTTCACTAAACTATGAAAGTGTGAAACTTAGATGGCAACAATTTGTTCTTATCCATATGTCTATTCTCTTCTCTTTGATGATGCTCTCCCTCTCTTTTTCGAAGGGTGGAAAACTTGTTTCTTGATTACAACTTGCAATCACCAAACTGGGATTAGTGCATCGTTAGTCAATTCATAAACCTTATGAATAAATAATCATTACATCATATAATCACATGTCTAATTTCTACTCATATAAACATAAACTCATGATATCATTGATTTATCCTGACATTTTCTCATAATTTCAAATCATTAATTCATGCAAAATTATCTACTAATTATGTACAAGTAAAAAATAAAACATAGTCAAAATTTGGGGTGTGATATGCATGAGGAATGTAAGATATCAGCTGATTGGAAGAAATATCCATACCTTTTATCTCCTTCCTCTTATTTTTGTTCTTTTTTGGTTCACTTGATGGTTGAGGCTGACTCTCATTGGCATCACCTTTTGGCTTGTGAGTATCAATAACAGGTACAATAGCCACTTGTACCATAGGTGCCTGAACCTTTTGTACATATTTTTTTTGTCATTGCTGGTTGTTGGACTGCAACTTTCTTCTTTTCAAATGCTTTCTTTGGAAGGTCTCCACCTTTTCTCTTAACATTCACCTTTTCTTTCTCCTTCTTGTTTTTAACTTTTCTCCCAACTTTATTTCTAGTTGGGTTTATAACAGCAGTACCTTTCACAGGCACATGCCTATTCCTGAGTTGGTACCTATCTTGGACTTGCATAACAATTGCAATAGTCAAAGCCTTCACATATTCTTTGGATGGCTGGGACTATTTGTACTTCTCATGCATAAGGTCCCTCAAATGCTCAAAATCATGATGCGATAGTTGCTATCTCTTTGGACCATCACTATAATCAGTTTGGAAAATGTAATCATCCTCTTCAGGGTTGTCATACTCGTCATTCTTATCAAACTACTCATAGTATTTGGTGTCAAACTAATTTATCTCATCCTCTTAATAGTATTCAGTTACACCCTCTTCATTTGGAAACTCTTCTATGCTCATTGAATGAACCACTATACAATTGATTAGATCATCAGAAAGGAAACATACTTGGAACCATAAATAAACCTCTTGGAGATTGATTTGATCCTTTCTCAATGGATAAGGTGTGTCTCTTTCAGGTTGTTTGAAACTAACCTACCTAGGATCTGCATGTATATCATTTTGTTGTGGTCTCTTAGACCAATCAGTATTATATGGGCTATTATGCAGTCATTGACCTTCGTTGAAATGTGTTGCAACACCATGTGGAGGCAAACCTTTCACATTTCTTACAACTTTGTAGGACAAGTCTTTCATGACCCCCATAAGTTTGTCTAGTTTGTCTTCAGTTGTGAGGTGCTTGTTAAAAGTTGCTTTATTTGGCTAGGATAACTTTACATCTAATCTTTTAGTGTGCTTCCCTGAAGCCCTCATGTTGCTTTCAATGTTAATAGTTGCATCATATGCTTCCCTTAATGTTTGTGGACTCTTGTCCCTCAAACAGTAACCAATCTTTGAGTCAAATGTGCCACAATCCAACACCAAACACATTAACTCATTAGGTCTCAGATGAGGATGCACCTTTCTCATAGTCATGATGAAGCGACTATTAAAATCAGCTATTGTCTCATTTATTGCCTTTTTGATAGTTGTGAGTTCATGGATGACAAACTTTGTGTCAATCCTATCCCCATATTGTAGTCGAAATACCATCTTGAACTCCTACCAAGAGTCAATACTACTATCTGGGAGAGCCTTGTACCATTCTTTGGCACTTTCTTACAATGAGTGTATAAATAATTTCATCATGACATCTTCATCGTCAATTTCATACTCATTAGTGACATTAATAAAATGTCTAAGACGCTCTTCACCTATGACATCATTATTGCCTTGGAACCTAGGAATCTTTCCTCTAATCTCATTTGGAATTATATTGGGATAATCAAGAATGCCAAATAAATCAAGTTGTTTATACCTTTTAGCTCCCAGAGGCTGCCTTGTTGGAGGAAATCTTTGTGCTTGCCTTCGTTTTGTAGGCCTAGGGTTTCGAACATTACCATATTACTAATTCACTTAATTTTGTGGTGGCTAATTGTGAACATTTTGAACATGTACATGATTTATACCTTGCTATCCTATTTGTTGATGTTGTTGTTGATGTTGTCTCTGATTGTACTGCTGGTTATATTGTTAATTTCTACCTTGTGCATTTTGGTTTGCACGGACCTGTTGGATAAGTTGAGCTTGCTACTGGTCAAGTAGGGCATGTAACTCTCTTTGTCTATTCATAAAATGATCAAGTAGGTCAATCTCATCCTAGAGGGTCCTTTCTCTTTCCTTGGCATCAAGTTGTTCCTGCTAATCTTCCTCATTGGGAATCTTATCATGCCAACCTCTAAGTGATTTTGTGGGAGAAGTAGGATGTTAGGTATTCTGAAGCATCTCTTTATTCTCATTGGGCATTCTGAATCTCTCAAATGTGCATCACAAGATCTATCCCTACTTCCTCTGCCAATAATGTTCTCATTTCTTTGGACCTCATACTCATTCTTATCCATCCTTTTATTTGTTCTGAGTATGTTATCTACAAAGTCCTCAAAATTATATTGATATTGGCTTCTAAAATCATCAAATGTATCATTTCTACCAGATATACCTACTTGATCTTGGGCATTCCATGGAGGCATCACATTAGGTTTTCTTGCCCTCTACCTACTCCTATTTATTGCACTGCCAAAGGAATCATCATGCCCAGGCTGCTCCTGGTTTCTTCCTCTATTCATTATGAATCTATTTTTATTTTCAAATTGTAATAAGTTTATGGGTTGTCAAAACAGAGTCGCCACTTCTCTTGTTGGGAAGATATATTTGAACTACCATTGTATTACAATACTACAGCAATCATAAGTAGACTGGTTTTATGGGTCCCCGACAATGACGCTATAATGTTGGCGTAAGTTGATGGGAGGCCAAACTTACACAAAGAAAATACACAAATGTAGATCACTATTACAGAGGCATGAAAATGCTCTAGCTACCTAAAACTCGGTAATGACTAAAGTTACTTTTATCCTTGGAAACGACGCCATAATGTTGGTTCCCAAAATTACTACAACTTGAAACCCTAAAACATTTCAAAATCACCTAGGCCAAGGGTGTCATCAAGGTGATTGTGAGTTGACAGCGTGTTTTTGGGCATTTCTAGGTCATCCTACAAGCTAACCGAATGTGGATATGCAACAAGATTTTGAGTTCGACAAATATCTGTTTGGAAAGATAAAGCATTGCAACTGGATGTCGAAATGCAATAAGATACCAAGTTTGAAATGTCTATTTAAGAGATGTTCAATTGGAAGACGTTTGGTTGGAAGATGTGCTTGAGATTATTTGGTTGGAAAGTCTGCTTGGAAGATATCTGGTTGGAAACAAGTAGTGCAACTAGTGTTACATCCCCAACTTATGATTAGACTTAATCTCACTTTTATGTGGTAAACAAGAAAATTGATCTTAGATTAATGATTTGATGTTTGTGGAAAATATCAAGTGAAATCATTGATTACATAGATATTGATTTATGTTTATATTAAGCATGAGATTACTTATTGCTAAGATTATTTTATCATAATGGTTTATGAATTAAATGGTGATACACTGATCATGATTATGTGGTTGTGAGTGTAACCAAGAAAAAAATCATCTTCCTTCGAGGATGGAAAGAGAGTATCACTGGGGAAGAAGGAACTAGATGTTCGAAACAAATCAAAATGCCATCTAAGTATCGAATTGATTATTCATGAACTGAGTAAGTCGGGGTGAATAAAAGTCTTTTTATCCTTGCAAGTTGATTTCGATTCAACTATGGTCAGTTAAATCGAGGTAAGGGTTCTTGACATTTTTTACGTCAAATCGACTAAGCGATGTTCCTAGAACATTCTCGCAATCGATAGTAAGCTTGTGTGATATTGAGTTTTCCTTTGTTTACATAACTTTTCTTTATTAAACCTTGTGTTTATTATTTAAATATCTTATCTAAGTCTAATATAGTGAATCGGGGGAGTAAGACTCGACCCCATAATCGCATGGTTATGTTACCACCTTTACGATGATAACATAGCTAGCTAATACCATAGATTATTTGATATCCCTATAGTATCATTTCTTTATTAATGATAGTATGTGAGACATGTCTATGTCTTTAAGTGGTCGAGCACTTTGTGGTGAAATCTTTTATATTATGTTACCAACTGTACCACTATCCACGATGAGTGGAGGGAGTGGTAACAATGGTAGAGCTTACCACCAACTCGAATAATTGTCTTAACTTTTGAATGGGAAGTAATTTTTGCTTCTCTGGAATTCTTTACCCACGAGTGACAAGATGCCACTAGGGAAAACCCACACCCCACTTCGAAGGTGGCAGATTTCGTGGGGTGGTGGGAGTCTAATATGCAAATAAGAGCCTTTTCAAATGAGAAGAGTTGGTTGTTGTTACATTATGCATTGTTTTTGTCATTGGGGATCAATCTGGGAAGAGAGAGCTCGGCATGAAGAAGCTATAGAGTAGATCTGCATTGTTTGTGAGTCGCAAAGGAAATCAAACATCAGACCTCGATTGGAAATAACTCAGTTCAATCCATATCCTGAGGTAAGACTGTTAATACAGTCATATTTGCTTTGTAGAATGCAGAGTATTAGTATGATAATATATGATATGTATAGTAGTCATAGGACAACCATGTAATCCCTTTCGATGGTGATAATATGTGTATAACCACATTACAGCCTTCGAGGCCAAAGAGTTAAAAAGAATGTGTTTTAGTCTATCTAAAGAACTGTATTCTTTGGTTATTTGTTGAGGCCAAAATGGGTCGAATATCTATGATTACTGTTGTAACAGTATCAAGTTCTCGAAGCCGATAAGACTAAGAACAAGTAACATTTTGTTTATAAGCATTGTGTTATGATTGCATTCTTGGTAGGTCGAATGCCATGACCACAAATGATTTCATTGAGTAGGTCGTAAGCCTTACAATAGCAAACCCTGAGCCTATCATTAAGTTGATAGCTGGTGCCTCGAGGAGAGGTAACGTAGTTTAGAAGAAGGCTGATGGCCATACATTTGAACCTTGAGATATTCTTGTTAACCTTATCTTTGACAATATTTAAACTACAAGACAGACGAGGCACTTATAAGGAAAAAGGTACACCTTATGTTTATGAAAATTAATATTATACCTTTCGGTGTAAGCTATTGTGATTTAAAAAGAGTGACAAGATTTGTCTTTCTATGGTATAAAGCTAGTTTATTATTGATAAACCTTGCTTAAGGTTGCATAGAGTGCATGTCAGCTTTTGCATGTCAATGAGTAAACCCTGATTCATTATTACTATTATTTCCATGAAGGAAAGAATTGAAAACGAGTTTGATAACTTTGTAGTAGAGTACATATTATGTATATGTCTCATTTGATATGGCAAAGTTTTGTGGATGAAGCTAAGGGTTTCAAGAACCCTTTTAAACTATTTGACAAATGGTGTCCTAATATTTATGACTTATTAGCCTATATTGGCAAGTCGTATGATCTATATGAATTTGATGAAAACCTTGAACACAAGCAACCATAAAAAATCTTATACTAAGGATGGTCTTTTGAGATTTGGAAACTATGAACATGAAATTGAAAGTAAAGAAAAATGGGAATAGAGTGACATGGAGTCAGAGGTTCCCTACTTCATAGACAATAAATACTCACTAGATGTACTCCTAGAAATTGGAGTCAAAATTCCAAGAAAGATGGATTGAGCATGAATTAAACCCAACTTTTCTACTATGACCTAGGAGGGTCAAAATTAAAAATTGTAGGATGAGACAGCTTCTAAGTCAAGTCGAGGTGTGTGAACATTTGACTATGTTCATTGTGAACATCATGTATATAAATCTTTGTCCAAATTAATGCATCCATCTATGCATGCATTAGTCATTTCACTATGCTCTAGATGACACAATGCTTCCAGTAGTGTCATACATAGTTAGAGTGGATCTATAGTTGTATGACCGTGAAGTATTGTGAAGGACACAACATTAGATACTTAGATGGTAAACCAATTGGTTCCTTATATTTATTCCCTTCATGAAGGGTAGGGTCGCTTCCAGGTAGGAAGTTCTATGGGGGACCATCAGTCTATGGTTGGAAGAAAAACTCTCAGGTGATGATCTCCCTTCCAAGTAGAAGACTAGTCGAGGCTTAAGAAGACAGATGTCAAAGTTCTAGATACATTACATTATCTTATATGACTTTATAGTCATCGTTATGTATAAATTATCATTGATGCTATGAGCAAAACATTGTAAATGTATAGTGAAAGTAAATCACTAATATGATATCTTTGGCATGATTGTAAATTTCAGTTTTGATGTGTCCAAAAAAGATGTGCATATCGATTTTGAATATCATATTAATTGTTATTTGTTTCACTTGATTATGCTAATCATAATTTTATACTTAATGATGATTTTAAGTTGGTTGATTTTGAATTAACAAGAGATGGCTTGTTACATATGGTATCAGAGCTACTGGGTTCAATACATGGACCTTGTTGGAACACTCCTGACCACTAAGCGAGGGGGTGAATCAGTGGTCTCTAAAACTTTACAAACAAATGCCTATTAAACCAATCGTATGAACATCAATGCACACCATAACACATGCATGTACATGGAAAACCCAAAAGGGAAAAACCATAGGAGAAATGTTGCTTGGATCTATTGTCCAAATCTAGCCTCCAATAAATCACAATTACAATCTCACTGATTTATGATATGAGCTTCACTGGATACACCTCACTGGTAACACAATATATGCCTCACTAGCAATACAATATATGCCTCACTGGCAATACCACACTGGCAATATCAACTTCAAATGCAAAACAAGAAGACAAATACAGAGTACTACTCTGTTTACAATGATATCAATGGTTATAGATGAGTTCTATAACTCTTACACAAATCCCTTATCTCTCCTAGATTAGCACAAAAGAATAACTCTTCAAGAAGACCATACATCCAATCACAAAAGTACATTACTTTGGCATCATAGGACAATACAAGATCTCCTGAACCCAAAGAACATTCATATACAAAGCAAGAATACCTTCTTTACATAATACATTATCTTTCTATCATTAAACCTCTCAAAAATTCACTCTATGCAAACACGTGCTTATGTCATTGCTGCATTAACCAAAAATACAATTTAAAAAGACCTATTATCATGATGTGAGCATAAAATATTTACCATATATATACCCTAAAGCAATCATTGTACTCTGCCTCTGTTTTCAAACTCTACAATGATCAATTTGTTGCTTTCTTTGTCTCTCAGACTCCACATCATCTTCTAAAACCCTTAAAACTTCAGTCTCAAATTTTAGACATATTGTGATACATTTTCTGTCTATATCTCAATGATAAGTTTTTCATCCCAGGATATACAAAGTACCCTTCATTTTTCTTCATACAATAGTGCCCTCTGCAATCAATGCTTTTGTCATCTTCAAGCTTTATGATTATCTGCCACTATATATTATATCGTGTCATACTATCTGCACCTCCTTATTCACTAAAACAGTGTTTTCTTTATGTAAAAGTGTCATTCAAAAATACATTTCTCATCATATTTTACATTCCCTAAGAAAACTCTCACAAACTCTTCAACAACATCCTTGGTCACACTTCATGATCCTATTAATCAAAACCCCAAAACCATCACTAATACAAACAGTTACAAAACTGTCTAACTGCTTCATCACCTAATACGGCTAGATGCCTGTCAATACTTGTTCTTAGAGGTCAATCATTGAAATTTAAAATCAATTCAAATCAACACCATGGATTTGACCTTTCACGCTCGTGGAAGATTAAATAGACACCATAGATTAACTTTTGGCGCTTAAGTGAATAAGGTGCACTGGATGGAACTAATAGCTTCTAGGAGGAGGGGTCGGTTGCCCCATGTATTCGATGGCTTAAGTCATCACTTAAGTTAAGTAGTAACCTCTTATAGCAAGTCACCAAAGGATTAAAAGAAAAAGTAACCCATCAATGCATAGGGTTTTTGGCTTATAATACTTAGGGTTTTAGCATGACTTAGGGTTAGTTCTTTGTTCTCTAAAAACCCTAAATAGTAATTGATAAATTTTAACTTGAATTGAAATATCTCTTTCTAAAGCTTTACATATAGACATTGATCACCTGTAGACAATATTCTGCAGATACATAATGTATACAAGAAGCTTTGCAAAACTTATATTGCTAATAAGAAGTATTAACATGAATTGAAACATAAGACATAACTCCTCTAATAATATGCAACTTTCTGAGGTATGAATGCTAATATATGCCCACCTTTTGCAAGGTGCTCTCTCTATATCACTGCCTCTTTCACTGAATACCTAATTTAAGGAAGATGACAACTTGTGACATCAAGAATAACTTTATCAATTCACCATCTCAATATATACCTCTAAATAATCCCTTTATCAAGAAGCAACTCTGTCATACTTTTGCAACAACACCATGAGATGAGCACAAACCATGAAATGAGTACAATGAGATGAGTATACAAGTGCCTTCATCAATGACAAATCAATCAACAAACAAGTACCCAAGCAAGTACCTTTACCATGCTCTAATATCTTTTGACATCTTTACCATGCATCAACAAAACTTACATCTGGTGACATCTTTACCATGCATCAACAAAACTTACCATGAAATGCATACAAAGCATCAACATACCCTCAATAAACATCCTTTGTCATCCTTTGTCATCTTTTGACATCACATGCACCTTTGATATCAATTGATATCAATGAAAAACCTTGGACATCAATGACAAATCAAACCAATAAACCTATGAGCTCACTACATGACATTTTTCTCTCTCTCTCCATTATTAACGGTTGCTAATGTTTGGATGTTCTTATGCTAGAATGGTAAGAATAAGAATGACACCCAGAAAGAAGTTAATGGGACATGGACATTATCTTAAGGCTTTGAGGGAACATGCCTCAAGAATGAAATGCCTTGAACAAACTAGTTTCTTGGTAGGCGCATGGTTGGCTAATGATGAAGCCTTCACTGATGTTGTTAAATGCATCAAGCAGGAGATGAGGAAAGTAGTTAATATTACTGCTTCTATCTTTGAAAATGAATCAGTGAAACCCTCTGCACCTAAAGAACCAACCTTGGAAAGTGATCTTAAGAATCCTAATGTTACTCGGGAGGTTGTGGATGAGTACCTGCGAGTACATCCACCTCCTAAAATTGATTTGATAAATCCCAAGGATGAGAAATGAACTTGGGTAGATATCCTAATGAATGATGAATCCTATGGGGGGAGATATGTTACATCCCCAACTTATGATTAGACTCAATCACACTTTTATGTGGTAAACAAGACAGTTAATCTTAGATTAATGATTTGATGTTTGTGGAAAAAATCAAGTGAAATCATTGATTACATAGATATTGATTTATGTTTATATTAAGCATGAGATTACTTATTGCTAAGATTATTTTATCATAATGGTTTATGAATTAAATGATGATACACTGATCATCATTATATGGTTGTGAGTGTAACTAGGAAAAAAATAATCTTCCTTTGAGGATGGAAGGAGAGTATCACCGGGAAAGAAGGAACTAGATGTTCGAAACAAATCATAATGTCATTTGAGTATCGAATTGATTATTCGTGAACTGAGTAAGTTGAGGTGAGTAAAAGTCTTTTTATCCTTTCAAGTCAATTTCAATTCGACTATGGTCAGTTAAGTCGAGGTAAGGGTTCTTGACATTTTTTACGTCAAATCGACTAAGCAATGTTCCTAGAACATTCTCACAATCGATAGTAAGCTTGTGTGATATTGAGTTTTCCTTTGTTTACATAACTTTTCTTTATTAAACCTTGTGTTTATTATTTAAATATCTTATCTAAGTCTAATATAGTGAAGCGGGGGAGTAAGACTCGACCCCATAATCGCATGGTTATGTTACCACCTTTACAATGATAACATAGCTAGCTAATACCATAGATTATTTGATATCCCTATAGTATCATTTCTTTATTAATGTTAGTATGTGAGACATGTTTATGTCTTTAATTGGTCAAGCACTTTGTGGTGAAAGCTTTTATATTATGTCACCAATTGTACCACTATCCATGATGAGTGGAGGGAGTGGTAACGGTGGTAGAGCTTACCACCAACTCAAATAATTGTCTTAACTTCTAAATGGGAAGTAATTTTTGGTTCTCTTGAAGTCTTTACCAATGGGTGACAAGATGCCACCAGGGAAAAACCCACACCCCACTTCGAAGGTGGTAGATTTTGTGGGGTGGTGGGAGTCTAGCATGCAAAGATGAGCCTTTTCAAATGAGAAGGGTTGGTTTTTGTTACGTTATGCTTGTTGTTGTCATCAAGGATCAATCTGGGAAGTGAGAGCTCAGCAAGAAGAAGCTATAGAGTAGCTCTGCATTGTTTGTGCACTGCAAAGGAAAGCGAACAATGGACCTCGACTAAACATAACTCAGTTCAATCCATATCCTAAGGTAAGACTGTTAATACAGTCATATTTGCTTTGTAGAATGCAGAGTATTTGTATGATAATATATGATATGTATAGTGGTCGTAGGTTGACCATGTATTCCCTTTCGATGATGATAATATGTGTATAACCACATTACGGCCTTCAAGGCTAAAGAGTTAAAAAGAATGTGTTTCAATTTATCTAAAGAATTTTATTCTTTGGTTATTCATTGAGGCCAAAAAGGCCGAATATCTATGATTACTATTATAACAGTCTCAGGTTCTCAAAGTCGATAAGGCTGAGAACAAGTAGAATTTTGTTTATAAGCACTGTGTTATGATTGCATTCTTGGTAGGCCAAATGCCATAACCAGAAATGATTACCTTGAGCAGGTCATGAGCCTTGCAATACCAAACCCTGAGCCTGTCATTAGGTTTATAGCTGGTGCCTCGAGGAGAGGTAACATAGTTTAGAAGAAGGTCGATGGCCATACATTTGAACCTTGAGATATTCTTGTTAACCTTGTCTTTGATAGTATTTAAACTACAAGACAGTCGAGGCACTTATAAGGAAAAACGTACACCTTATGTTTATGAAAGTTAATATTATACCTTCGGTTGTAAGCTATTGTGATTGAAAAAGAGTAACAATATTTGTCTTGTCATGGTATAAATCTAGTTTATTATTGATAAACCTTGCTTAAGGATGCATAGAGTGCATGTTGGCTTTTGCATGTCAATGATTAAGCCCCGATTCATTATTACTATTATTTCCATGAAGGAAAGAATTGAAAACGAGTGTGATAATTTTGTAGTAGAGTACGTATTATGTATATGTCTCTTTTGATATGGCAAAGCTTTGTGGATGAAGCTAAGGGTTTCAAAAACCCTTTTAAAGTGTTTGACAAATGGTGTCCTAATATTGACAACTTATTAGCCTATATCAGCAAGTTGTATGATCGATATGAATTTGATGAAAACCTTGAACACAAGCAACCATAGAAAAACTTATATGAAGGATGGTCTTTTGAGATTTGGAAACTATGAACATGAAATTGAAAGTAAAAAAAAGCGGGAATAGAGTGATGTGGAGTCACAGGTTCCCTATTTCATAGACAACAAATAACCACTAGATGTACTCTTAGAAACTGGAGGCAAAAGTCCAAGAAAGATGGACTGAGGGTGAATTAAACCCAAATTTTCTACTATGACCTAGGAGGGTCAAAATTGAACATTGTAGGATGAGACAGCTTCTAAGTCGAGTTGAGGTGTGTGAACATTCGACTACATTCATTGCGAAACGTAATGTATATAAATCTTTGGCTAAAGTAATGCATCCGTCTCTACATGCATTAGTCGGTTCACTATGCTCCAGATGGCACAATGCTTCCAATAATGTCATACATAGTTAGAGTGGATCTATAGTTGTATGACCGTGAAGTATTATGAAGGACACAACACCAGATACTCATATGGCAAACCAATTGGTTCCTTATATCTATTCCCTTTGTGAAGGATAGGGTCGCTTCCAGGTAGGAAGTTATGCAGGGGACCACCGATCTATGGTTGGAGGAAAAGCTCTCGGGTGATGCTCTCCTTTCCAAGTAGAAGACTAGACGAGGCTTAAGAAGACAGATGTCAAAGTTTCAGATACAGTACATTATCTTATATGACTTGATAGTCATCATTATGTATAATTTATCATTGATGCTATGAGAAAAACATTGTAAATGTATAGTGAAAGTAAATCACTAATATGATATCTTTGGCATGATTGTAAATTTTAGTTTTGATGTGTCCAAAAAATATGTGCATATCGATTTTGAATATCATATTGATTGTTATTTGTTTCACTTGATTATGCTAATCATAATTTTAGACTTAATGATGATTAAGTTGGTTGATTTTGGATTAACAAGAGATGGCTTGTTACAACCACATATGGAAAAGTGATGTAGAGAAGGGGTAATCAAACTCAAAACAACCTTAAACAAATACTTTTGGTCATCAAAGTGTGGGTTTTCCTTCACAAACCCTTGGTCTTCCTTGTAGCTTTTCAAAAAGGCAAAATTGGCATAACTCCTGATGCAGGCTTGGTCTCTAGGAAAGGAAACTTGTTTAGGACACCCATTTGGCCATATTTTAACATACCTCAAAATTAGATAGACTTATTTTGTACAGAAAGGCTCTAAAATTGATTGTCTCATTCTTGACTAGGCCTAGTAGGACAACAAAAGGGGTATTTTTGACATAATTTGAAGGAAACAACTCAAACCCATGAACTAAAAACTTTTTTGGATACCCATTATCCTCTTACACAACATACTTCAAATGTATATGGGGGTGTTTTGTAACACAAGGGTCAAAATAGGACTGTTATGTTGCAATTTAGGCCTAATTAGGCTTGTTCAACTAGGTCATACCAAGAACCTTTAAACCCAGACTTCAAATATTTGTGTCACTGGCTCAGACATGTAATTTGACATCTTTCAAACACCTTCCAAGTAAATTCAATCACCATTTAAGAGTTTTTCTTCAAACCCTAACACCTATGCAATTACTATGCCAAAACCATGAGGTTTCAAAACAGTTTTCAGAAAAAATGCTCTAACTCACACAAAGTTTGATGAAATCAAATGAAACAAGATTCAAATGTTAGCTAACTCACTCCTTCACCAATTCCAATACACAAATGTTCACTTCCAAGTCGTACCAACCCATACAAAACGTTGTAGCAACAGATTAGCTTCAAAATGCAAGAAAAATAGTCTTTGTTATTCAAATTTCAAATTTTACATCATCTTGGACCATTCTCTCAACATTCACACATGCTTTTTAAAACATTACCCAGCATAACTAATCGAATCCCAATTGTCTCTTCACTCCCCAACCATTCAAATCCATCTTTTACAACTTTTGACTCTTCATATTCCCTAATTGGCAACATTTACAAAATTGACTTCAAAATGACTTCAAACCACATAATAACCTAAATGGACTCCAAAAACATAAAACATGGTCTTAAAAGACCTTATTACATCAACAAAATGACTTAACATCACAAAAACTAACACTTTGCAACATTTTTGCATAAAGACCTATGGTGCCCTGCACCATACTCCCAGGCAAAAAGGACTTAAGTCCCATTGAGGACAGTGTTGTAACAATAGATTCAAGTTTGTTCCTATCGTTCTCTAACCTCCAAGTGACATCTCCATCTAGTAGACCTTCCCAATAAACCAAAAACTAGAAATATGCATCATCCTTTGTCTTTTTGAATTCTTGGGCTCCTAGGTTATGCTCCAACTGCAAAAACTTACTTGATGGATGATCCTTAACCTGTGCTACATCTAAGAATGTTGTGGACCCATCCTCCATCCTTAAAATGAACTTTCTTCTTCTTCAACTTTGGTGTATGTTTGGACTTGCCCACATTTCTTTGTAATTTCTCTTCGACCTCTCCACCTTTACTTTTAACCTCTTCCATCTGTTGTTCTATCCCTATGACTGTTGCTTGATCAGGTATATTAACCTATGATATGAAAGAAATAGAATTACCACTATCCTCTTTTGAAAGCAATGAATAGAATACCCCTTCTATCACCATAGCAACATACTCCTTAAGCAAATCTTGAATCTCCAAAATCAATTCATCCTTGACCTTTAATGCAACAGATTTTGACACTAACTCAATATCATTTCCCTCCAAAATCAAATCATTCTTCAAGTCTATTGTCATAACATCTCCAAGTTTAGTAGTGGTTGCAAGGTTCATGTCCTTCTCTTCTTCTACCTTTATAAACTCTTTTTCTCCCATCAACATTGCACTAGAACCCATTTCTGGGTCATGACCTTCCTTTTTCTCAGATGGCTTTTCCTCTTCCACCATCAACAAAGACTCCCAAATGTCTTTCTTCTCTTTTGTTGACCTGTCTTTCCTTCTTCTCTTCTGAATACTCTTCTTGATAGGTCATTTGAGCCTCTTTCTTATTGGAAAATGCTAACTATTTTCTTGTTTTGCTCTCTCAAGAAGCTGTTGCATTTCAAGTTCCATTCTTTTTTCCATTTCTTCTTGAATTTCTTTCATCTTCTCCAAGGCTTGCCTCAAATCTGCTATCTCTTGTTCAATATCAATTTGCTTTACCCTCTCCTCCTTCTTTACTTGTTTTTTGCTTGGTACCTCCTTGCTCTGCAAGTCTCGATGGACTCTTCTCCTCAACTCTTCCATTCTTCTTTCTCAAGCAAGTCTCTTTCACCTTGCTTCTTCTTGTCTTCATGATACCTCACCTTAGGCCCCTTTCTTTTCCCTTGGCCTAGTCTTTTGGTATCCATGCTCTTCCTTCAAGCTGCAAAAAGATAATACACAAACTCCAAAAACTTATCTTGCCCAAATATTTGAGCTTTGATACCAATTTGGTGTAGAGAATGGGTAATCAAACTCAAAACAATCTTAAACAAATGCCTTTGGTCATCAAAATGTGGGTTTTCCTTCACAAACCCTTGGTCTTCCTTATAGCCTTTCAAAAAGGTAAAATTGGTATAACTCCTGATGTAGGCTTGATCTCTAGGAAAGGAAACTTGTTTAGGATACCCATTTGGCCATATTTCAACATACCTCAAAATTATATAGACTTATTTTGTACAGAAAGGCTCTAAAATTGACTGTCTCGTTCTTGACTAGGCCTAATGGGACAACAAAAGGGGTATTTTTGACATAATTTGAAGGAACAACTCAAACCCATGAACTAAAAATTATTTTGGATACCCATTATCCTCTTACACAACATACGTCAAATTCAAATGGGTGTGTTTTGTAACACAAGGGTCAAAATAGGACTATTATGCTGCAATTTAGGCCTAATTAGGCTTGTTCAACTAGGTCATACCAAGAACCTTTAAACCTAGACTTCAAATATTCATGTCACTGGCTCAGACATGTCATTTGACATCTATCAAATACCTTCCAAGCAAATTCAATCACCATTTAAGAGTTTTTCTTCAAACCCTAACACCTATGCAATTACTATGCCAAAACCATGAGGTTTCAAAACGGTTTTCAGAAGGAAAAAATGCTCTAACTCACACAAACTTTGATGAAATCAAATGAAACAACATTCAAATGTTAGATAACTCACTCCACCAATTCCAATGCACAAAATTTTCACTTCCAGGTCATACCAGGCCGTACAAAACGTTGTAGCAGTAGAATATGCTTCAAAACGCAGGAAAAATAGAGTCTTTGTTATTCAAATTTCAAATTTTACATCATCTCCCCTTCTCTCAACATTCACACATGCTTTTTAAAACATTACCCAACATACCTAATCGAATCCCAACTGTCTCTTCACTCCCCAACCGTTCAAATCCATCTTTTACAACTTTTGACTCTTCATATTCTCTAATTTGCAACTTTTGCAACATTTACAAAATTAACTTCAAAATGACTTCAAACCACCTAATAACCTAAATTGACTCCAAAAACATAACAAATAGTCTTAAAAGACCTTATCACATCAACAAAATGACTTAACATCACAAAAACTAACACTTTCTAACATTTTTGCATAAAAACCTATGGTGCCCTGCACCAAAAAGTCAACCTGATATAGAAAAGTCAACCGGATATAGAAAAGTCAACCAGATATTAAAAAGTCAACCAAAGATGAAAAGTCAACCAGATATTGAAAATTTAGCCAGATATTCAGTTAGGAAATGTATGGTTAGGCAATACAAATAGTGCGGTCAGAACTTAACACACTAACTCGAACCTGATCTTGCACAATGGACATTCAATTCATCCTATGTTCCACATCCAGTTAGAGCTCAACATCCGATAGCACTCAGATAAGTCATGATGTCACCCTCCAACTTGAAATATTCCACTTTAACATATGATAAGTGCAACCAGAATTGGATAACAAAACACAACCTGATATTTGGTTAGAATTTCAAAGGAACACAACTGGATCCAAATATCAAAGACAACCTGGTAGAAATACAAAGAAGTACAATTGGATGTCCAGACGGAGTGATAAGCATAACGTAGCCAAAAATCATCAGATCTTCACCAAATTTGAATTGCAGGTACCCATTTGGCTCTTTAACAAGATTCACTCCTTACTTGGGCATGATTCCAACTAGATCTATTAGATTTTTGAACATCTTCCCCTTAGGAAAATTTCAAGAAACTTGAAAAGATTTTACAAATACTTGGCTTGAAAATCTAGGTGCCAACACAACATTTAATTCAAAAAGTATCATTTGAAACCTATATATAGACCACCATCCAATAGATTGAATCACTAAAAATTTACCAAGTGTCAAACAGAGCTAAGTTGGAGAGAAGCGATAAGATAAGGAACTGATCAAGATGAATTGAACGGTGGAAGAATACATTCGAGCTATCAAAAGCTTAAAGTAGTGAGTCAAAGTTGAATCTTTAAAAGCAACATAGGGTAAGTTGAGACAAATAGAGTAAATATGAATCTTGGGTTATAATTAGACAAGAAAATATAACATCCATGTTGGTCGATGTAAAAGATAACCCTTGCCTTAAATACAAGAAATATCCATGGAAAGCCAAGGAGGTGGACAATGAGGGTGCTTTCTTGAATGTTCCTAATTTCGTGCTTTATGCAATAGACATTTGGAAGTATATCCATGTCTCCCTTATTGAAATGGATCACACATATTTTGAGGCCAAATGATTAGCTTTAACTAGGCCCAACCCTAACATCGACAGTATTTATATAAATATAGAAGATTGGGCAAGCTAAAATTAGACATATGGGAAGATTTTATGAACTTTTGTCAAGAGCATGCATGGATTTTATTGGTCCTCATCAAAATACATTCATATTTAATCTACCTAGATTAACCCTACCAAATAACAAAGAAAGTGATAAAAGAGGTAATAGGGTTGTATGATAAGGGAGAATTACCTTTGAAGAATAAAGTAAAAAATGAGCAAGTCATGGCCCTCATAGGATCCAAATTTAATAGAAGGAATCCCTCAGTAAAAGATATTACAAACATTACGATGGAATATGCCACCAAGGATATTTCTTACAAGATTTATTACACCAACCATGAGAATTTAGCCACTGGAACTACAATCTTGACTGCATATGAGATGGTGGTAAATGGTGACAAATTTGACTTGTGTGAGGTCCTCCACAAGAAACTCCTAGAGAATATAAATAGAACAAAGACAAGAGCATATACATTCTGGTATGGCTCTTTAATTATTTTCCTTGTATTCTATTTTTTGAGAAAAATATTAGGGATACCAGGTATAGTTAGTCAAATACTAGGCTAGTAGTAGGACAAATTATGCAACAAATTAGATCATTTCAAGAGGTATCTTAATATAAGAGGGTATATAATGATTTTTTCACTAGATTTCAACAAAAAAAAGTAAACTAGGGATAAAATAATTTTTAATATAGTTACAAAGTATTAAGAGTAGATTACTTTTACTCTAGATACCAACTATGTATACATGGAGGCAATAGAACCTTAGACCTCATGGGTACCCAGGTTACCTTATGAATTTTTTTATGCCTTAATTGAGGCCAATACAAAAACATTATTAGCCCTACCTATTGATACCAAAGTAGAGAGATCTGGGACCTGTGATGAATTTTCTAATAAAAGGATCATATAAGAGGCAGAGTAGAAATTCCAAAAGAAGGACAAAGCGACAAAATAAACTACCACACAACATGAACCTGCTACTTTGGTTATAATGTTTTTGACTCTCCACCTACCATAGAAAATAAAGGGAAAGAAGAGGAGGTGTAGAGGTTAGACAGGCTAAAAATTGGCCCCCTATCATTTGAGATAAAAGATTCAATAACACATTAAGCCTTAGGAAAGGTAGAATTATAAAAGAAGTCCCCACATTATGCAGTGAAAAGAAAAATATTCACCACATCATCGCAAAAAGAGAAATGAGGTGAAAAAATCATATTCACCTATTAGGACTACATCAAAAGCCCTATTGTAAATGAGTGCAGAAAAGGAGGAATCAAGGCCCTCCCAAAAGAAAACCAGGAAAAAGCAAAAGGCCAAGAGACCTTTATCCATTATGTTGTTTGAGGAGGACAAAGAAAAGGAAGAAGTCAGAGAAAAAGGAAAAGAAGCCTCCTATAAAGAAGTCTAGAACAATGGAAACATGGATGATGGTTGTTGGTTCGAGTCCCTAGATTTTTACCCCACATGGGTGGAGGGCAGCTCATGCAAACAAAGGTTATAGTGGTGTGTGTTAGGACTTTGCTTCGCGGGTCCCACCAGGTATTTGATTCCTCTGTTCAAAAAAAGGAAGTCTAGAACAAAGGTCCCATTGACATCACTATAGGTCACTAGAAGGCAAGTAAACAATGAGAAATAAGTAAAGGAAGAATTACTACACCTATATGAACTTTTCTACCAAATGTTTAAACTTGGGAAGCTACTAGATATAGCCAATATGCACCTTAAGGCATTTGCAACAAATAAGAAAACTATCATAACAACTTTCTTTAACTATTTATCTTCAAGTCCTTACTCCATCAACTAGGCAACTAAGGATTTCCTCATTGAACTATTAAGACAAATCCAACTGAAGAGGGAAGAAGCATGTAACATAGAAGTACAAATTTGCTATAGTGTGATGGAGAAAGTTGCAAAGGAATTCAACATGTCTCCAAAGGCTAAGGCACAAGTAAAGTCTCTATAAGATATGGAATTCATATCTAAGTATTGAGTAGATACTTTACTATCCTAGGCAAAAGAAACCAAGGAAAGATTGAAAAATAAAGCAATAGAAGCCCTGATAAAAGCTTATAGAATCTCAGTTAAATCAAAAGAAGCACAAGCTCCCTCCACCTCTAAGATTGATGTAGAGAAAAAGAAAATGGATATAACAGGAGAGGATAAAGGGGAAAAGGATGGAAAACAAGAACAACTACTTCAGGAAACCCAAAAGGAGAAAATAAAAGATGTAAAGAAAAATTGAAACAAAACTTTAGGAAGGAGAAGGAAACGCACACATCAAGATCCCACTACAAACATACATTTTAGATAGTGACATAGGTGAACAAGGTGGAGAGAGGTAACAATAGAAAAAAAGAGGGAAAGTAGATTAGTGGTGAATCAAGTGAATAACAAAGGTCTAAAGGCCAAGTATTCATTACCCCAACTCCACCCAAAATGTTTGACCCTATGAAAAAAATAAAGGAGTTTATTGCATGACAAAAACAACTCCAACCAGTGGTAATCCTAGCACCAAATTTTCTTACAAGTAAACCTTTGAGACCATTGGTAGATTTAGAACCAATCTCCCCTATTCAACAATTCAATATGGGGGATATTCTAGAAATCAATGCAAGGAAGCACCTCTTGACACAATACATGACCACTACTAAGACAATCAAGAAAACTATTGTAGAAATTCAGTCATAGCTATCATAAATTAATGTGGATTCTTCTTTGAATATGGAGCAGTAGTTGGAAATAGTTGTAAGTGGGTTATTGATGGAAGTGCAAAATTGGGATGCACAAAAAGTACAATTCAAGGATGAGACGAAGGGCTACAAGTAAGAATAACTTATCAAGGTCCAAACATTTGGAGAGTTGGCAGCGCATTTTCCCACATTTTTGGGCCATCCTACAAGCTAATTGGATGAGGATATGCAACATGATTTCCAGTTAGACAAATATTCGGTTGGAAAGATAAAGCATTGCAACCAGATGTGGAAATGCAACAAGATACCCAATTCGAAATGTCCGTTTGAGAGATGTCCAATTGGAAGATGTTTGGTTGGAAGATGTGCTTGAGAAATATTCGGTTGGAAAGTCTACTTGGAAGATATCCGGTTGGAAACAAGTAGTGCAACTAGATATGGAAAATTCAACCAGATATTGAAAAGTTAGACATTTTAAGGAAATAGTTGTAAGTGGGTTATTGATGGAAGTGCAAAATTGGGATGCACAAAAAGTACAATTTAAGGATGAGATCTTGAAGGGCTACAAGTAAGAATAACTTAGCAAGGTCCAAACTAAATGTGCACAAGGGTAGACAGAGTTAAACACATAAATTAAACATATGGAGGATACACCAACACCATCTATTATTATTGCGTTGGTTGGCCAACAACTACTAAATCTCTTAAGGCCCAAATTGATAACTTAGAGACTCAAATTTTATAGGCCTCAAATTCCTATAATGTAATGCAAGATTTAGATGGGGTGACAAGGGCTCAAATTGAAAATTTATACACCCAATTTCAACACTTATAAGAGCAATGAGCCAATATAATTTCAAAAATGAAGCAACTTAGAGAATTGGTCAACTTGAGACTAGCACAAATGACATGCCTCTTGGTGGATGCATAAACAATGGCAAAACCCAATTTGATTCCCTCCTCTCTTGATGATGTTGAAGTCTTGCTACTAAATATTAAAGGTTAGATCCATTGCCTTCAACATGGCATTCTTTAGTGGACTAATACCCACGACTAGCTTCCCCTCATATATAAGAATATTTTGCCTTAACATGGCTAGTGCCCTCCAATTTTGATATCTTGAGTAGTATCATTCCTTCTATAGATATGGCCAAGTTTTTTTTGCTTATTTTATGGTGGACAACATGGTTTAATCCAAGGGATGATGTTGGTGGGACAAAGTTGATTTACAATAGTTTAGTTGAAAATTTGAAAAGGCAGTTGCACTAATTCCATTAGGTTGAAAACTTGAAAGGGCAGCCTGATGGAGGCCAATGGTGAAAACCCACAAGGGCACCAAAGGCTAGAATTAGGAAGATCATATCCTAGAGGTAGGATCAAGAAAAAGTCACTATAGGATCAAAGAACAACATTTGTGGTAACATCAGAGGCTATGCGGTAACTCTAGGAAGACACAATGACAAAGGAACAAGGCTAGGGACACATCGCTATATCTAGTAAAGCTATTGTAAATGAGAAATTTGGACAAAACAAAAGATAAAACAATAAATGTATTACCTTTGACCAAACCTTTCGAATACCTCAGATATCTTGAATGATAAATGTATGCATGATTGATCGATATAGCTTGATTTGATGTTGATTGCTCACTTTTGCAGCATAATGATTAGATGAAGATTGATGGAAGAACATAGAAAATTAGAGGATTGGAAGAATATTTCGATAGAGTAAGGATGTTACAATAAGATTCGATTCTCCAAATGGCTTGTGAGAGGACATATTTATAGACTTTTTGATGTGGAGGGAAGAAGATTTAATTTTAGAGATAAGATTTGATAAGGATTTGATTTTTGCTTTTATTTGACAAAAGAGGAAATAAAACAAGATAAGATAGGATTTAAAAAGATAGAAAGAGATTTGATTTTCTATTTTAAAGGAAATAAATCCTAAAAAAGACGAGAGGGATAATTGGTGAATTGTCTAATTAAATAAATTAATTACATACACATGAGTTCAAATTTGGAAAAAAAGCAAGAAGATATGTTTAAGATTTTTTTTTTTGGGTGCCTGGTAAACTTTTTTTCACGTGACCGGTGACGCTGGCATGACACACCCTCTAGTACCACGAGGATAGGGGAGACTCGTGACCATCTTTACCGCAACGAAATTACTTAGCCAATCAAGCTAGGGCCCCTGCCCCATATGTTTAAGATTTTATTAATTAAATAAATATTTAATTTATTTAATTAATTATAGGCAAATGGATAAATGACTAATTAAACAATTAAAAATAATTATTTAATTAGAGGGGATAAATGGCCATGAATAATTAAATAAATAAAATTTATTTAATTATAGAAGAAGGGATTATGGGATAGAAAGGGCTGAAATTAGTCAAATAAATAAGATTTATTTAACTAATTAGGTGATGACATGGGTACCTAGGGAAAAACATGCTACAAGATGTAATGTTGCAAGAGATGGACATTTTTGGGTGTCTACATTTTGCCCCTCTTTGAGATGATGTTCGAGATGATGAAATTTGTGTCGAGTAACACCATTTCAAAGAAGTTAAGGTATGAATAGAAGAAAAAGATGATGATGGAAAGACAGGATGAGAATGCCCCCTCAAGAGGATAGGCGGGTTGGACAAACACGGGTAGGCTCTCGAAATAAAATGGATTGAAAAAGATTAGGAAAGGGATAGAAGAAAGGATGATGCATTATGCTGCAATGAAGGTGAGCAACCATGATGTTTGATATATCACTAGATATTATGCACCAAAGTATGAGGACCAAGGTGATGATGTGTCTCGTGCCCCAGCGTAATACAACCTTGTCTAGACATATGAGGAAGAAAACTTAGGGCATTAAAGTCCTAATGCACAAAAGGTATGATGTGACCTTAGATGCAAAGGATAATGCAAAAAGTTATTCCAACATGCACAAGATATGAATATTAGCTGGAATGATGCAGATGTGATACAAATGCAAGATAAAAAGATAACACACACAAGAAAGCAAGCAAGCATGCACAAATGATTCAAAAATAAACAAGGTATTACCTCTGTCAAGCTATAAACCGATGATTAATTGTTGATTGATCGATTGATTAATGATAATAGTGTTGTCATTGCGGGGAACTAAAAGAAAGCTAGGTGTGTGAAAATCGCTTCCTACACTAATCTAATGAGGAGAGATGAGTGCAAATTATTTTTAACCTTTACAATTATAGTGTTATTAACCCAACAATAGAGATATTGTAGCAATACACAACACAAGAATGTAAGATAGAAGAAGAGAGACAAGATATAACATGGGGAAAACCCTTACGAGTGAAAAAATCCACACTCCAAAACCTGCACAATGTATTATCTAAACAACAAGGTTTACAACACACTTGCAATGCAAGTCTTTACAGGAGTCTTCGATAATCATATCTGGAGACAATCCGATAGCATAACAGTACCTGTCAATCACATAAATACATCTCCTCTCAAAGCACCTGCTTAAATAGAAGTTTACAAGGCAAAAATGAACTTTCCTTGAGATGGGCGTCCAACTTGGCCTCATGGACCAAAACCCCCGCCTAGGGACACTTGTCCAACACTGCAGCATGGTCATGACACTTGTCATATCACCCCATCCCAATATGGTCGCCTATTCCCAAGTTGGGCAATGACAGATGCTCTTGCGCATCTTACGACCGTCATAGAATCTATCATACTGAAAGTCCTTATAGCTGTAAGAGAATCTATCATACACTGACTAAAAATAGCATATTCTTTTACAACATGTCATAAATCTCCTTGGGGAGCCCAAATATGCCTTCTTCCAAGATGCCTTGTGACACATGTTTTCACCTGTCATAGAATATTCCATTTACGACTCTTACGCGTCATAGAATCTGTCATAGGAATCTATCATAACTATTTCGGTCAAGATTCACTTACACACTAGTCAAAGTGCTGACACATGGAAAAATATCTCTACCACTAAGTGGGATGCCTATTTCCTCATGTAAGGACAAAATTACATGTGGTCACCTTCCACATACGATGACACATCACCATGCCAACTGCCACAAGATGACAAAACATGATTTGCATCCTAATTACACTATAGGCAATAAATAAATATATTCCAATAAATAAATGCAAGGAATTACCAAGGTTGAGACACCTTAATTACCAATATTCTCCCACTTGTTGAACACCTTGTAAGAGACAATAGAAATAATAGGATTTAAGTGCTATAGGCCGAAAGGCCCATAGACTCCGAACACCATCTGAACTTCTTTGTACCCACTAGTTTTGTTGATGCATCTACAACATTCTTCAAAGTGTCTACCTTCTCCAAATTCACCTTCCCATCCTCTACCATGTCTTACATGAAATGAAACTCTACATCAATATGCTTTGTTCTGGCATGAAAAGTTGAATTCTTTGCTAGGCAAATCACACTCTGACTATCACAACAGATCATAATCTATCTTGCATCAATACCAATATCTAAACACAATCTCTTAAGCCAAATGGCTTCCTTGCAAGCATGATTTGCTGCCATATACTCAGCTTCTATCGTGGATAAAGCGACCACAGGTTGTCGCATACTCATCCAACTAATTGCACCACCGAACATAGTAAACATGTAAGCACTAGTGGATCTCCTGCTGTCAATGTCACCTGCCCAATCTGAATCCACAAATCCATGAATACAAATAGAATGCAGAGGTCCTGTAGGATTGCCATGATAGCATATGGAATACTCGGAAGTGCCCATCAAATATCTGAACACTCACTTTACTGCATCCCAATGTACCCTTCCAGGATTAGCCATAAATCGACTAAGGACTCCTACTACTTGGGCAATGTCTGTCTTGTGCAGACCATAGCATACATCAAACTGCCAACAACACTAGTATAAGGTACTCTGCTCATGTCCTCCACCTCACTAGGAGATTTTGGACAATCATTAAAAGACAACTTTGTCCCCAAAGAAACAAGAACACATAATGGTCTACAATTTGCCATGTTGAACCTATCCAACACATTCTTCACATACTTACTATGGCTTAACCAAAGTTTTCTATTAGCTCTATCTCTTCTGATTTCCTTTCCCAGAATGTACCTGGCTACCCCTAGTTTTTTCATCTCAAACTCTGCTGACAACTGAGACTTCAAATCAGAAATCATATTCTTACCATTCCCAATCAACAACATATCGTCAACATACAATGCAATAATGAGAATGTGATCATTGTCAAATTTATAATACACACAATGATCTGATTTCAATCTCAGAAATCCAACCGACAACACAAAGGCATCAAACTTCAAGTACCACATACTAGGAGACTGCTTCAAACCATACAAAGACTTTTTCAACTTGCAAACCAAATTTTCTTTACCTTTCTCTATGTAATGCTCTGGCTGTGACATGTAAATCTCTTCCTCCAAATCACCATGGCGGAATGTTGTCTTCACATCCATTTACTCCACCTCTAATTCATAAGCTACTGCAAGAGATAACAGGAACCGAATAGATGTCATCTTTGCAACGGGAGAGAAAATTTCACCATAATCAATTCCCTCAACTTGTGAGCACCCCTTCGCAACCAGTCTGGCCTTGTACTTTTCAACACTGCCATCTACACCGAATTGCTTCTTGAACACCCATTTGTAGCCAACAGGTTTCCATCCTTCAGGCAAAGGCACCAACTCCCATGTTTTATTCTTCTCCAAAGAAGCCATCTCATCTTCCATGGCCTAATTCCAGGAACCTGCATCTTTCATGCCCATGGCCTTTGTAACAATTTTAAGCTCATCAGTGTTAGTAAGCAAGGCAAAAGCACAACTAGAATCAAGAAATGAATAACCAAACCTATCAGGTTGCTTCCTTTCTTTGTGTAGACCTCCTCAATGGCTGAGGTTGAGTTTTTGCATCTTCTTCTGAACTTTCAAATCTACTAGAGCTCTCCTCATCATCAAGTCTCACAAGGTCTGTCAGTTCAGTCTTCATAGGGGTAGAAGGAAACTGAACCAGATCCTCTTTCTTTTCTGTTTCCTCTAGTTGTAGAACAATGGGAGAAGGTGTTAGCTCTCTAAAAGTAACACTTTTGCTATACAACACTTTTTCAGCCACAAGATCCCAAAGCTTGTATCATTTCACACCGACACCATAGCCAATGAAAATACATTTAATAGCCTTGTTCTCCAATTTAGATTGTTTCTCCCAAGGCACATGTGCATATGCCTCACAACCAAAAACATGAATATGTCTAACTGAAGGCTTCTTACCATACCACACCTCCATAGGTGTTTTACCAACAAGAGCTGATGTAGGAGACCTATTTACTAGGTAGCAAGCAATGGCTACAGCTTCAACCCAAAGCTTTTGTTCGAGGCTTGCTCCACTAAGCATACTCCTAGCCTTCTCCATTAGTGTTATGTTCATCCTCTCTGCAACTCCCTTTTGTTGTGGGGTGTATAGAGTTGTCTTATGTCTTTCAATCCCTTGTTCTTTACAGAACTTATCGAACTTTGTCGAACAAAACTCACCACCGTTGTTAGTTCTCAAACACTTAATCTTTTTACTAGTTTGATTCTCAACAAAAGATTTAAACTCTTTGAACCGACTAAGGAGTTTAGACTTGCTTCTAAGAAAATAAATCCATGTCCTACTGTAATCACCTATAAAAGATACAAAATATACAAATTTGGAAATTGAAGGAACACTAATAGGACCAAACAAATCAGAATGAATAAGATCCAACACACCAGAAGACTTGTGAGAACTAGAGTAAAACTAAACACAGTTTTGCTTTCCATATATATAATGTTTGCAAAAGTTGAACTCGAGATTACAATCATTTAACCCCTCAATGAGGTTTTTATTTTTCAGGGTTCTAAGACCCTTCTCACCATTGTGGCCAAATCTCATGCCATAACATTGTCTTTTCAGTAGGAATCTTAACTTCCAAAGCATGAGCAACCTTGGGTACCCAAAATGCACTACCATCAGAATTTGTTACAACAGACTTTTTCACTGCCAGTTCCAATGGTGGGGATGAAGTGACTGCAACTCTTTTCTTTGAGTTAGAAGAACTATTGCACACTGAAGTGCATGCCTCCAACTGAAACAAAGTACCTCTCTGAGTAGCCCTCACAAGCACCATAGATCCTCTATTCATTTTGCATCCGTCCTTCAAAAAGATAACCTGCACACCTATATCATTCAACTTACTTACAAAAAGTAGGTTCCGTGCCAAGCCTGGGATGTGCATAAACCTAGTGATCCCCTTCAATCATCCATTAGGGAATCAGATTGAGACTCTTCGACGACTACCAATCTTTAGATGAGAATCATCACCATGTACACTCTTCCACCATCAAACTCTTCATACTTCGTGAACTAGCTTCTATGCGAGGTCATGTGGAATGATGCACTAGAATCAATCAACCACACATCATCAGAATCATGGGTGGCCAGGGCTGCGATGAAGGCATCACCATCATCTTGTGACTTGTTAGAATCTAAATCTAGGACATTCTTCTTCTTTTTTCCTCTTTGCATTCCTTTCAGAAATGCCTAGTTTTTCCACAGTTCCAACAGAGAGCCTTAGACTTTCCAAGAGATTTAGATCTCCCATGGGATTTGGATCTACCCTTCTCAGCTTTCTTGTCCTTCTTTTTCCCTTTCTCTTTGGGTATTCCATGAATCGCAAGAGACTCTTTGGTTGCTTCAAAAGACTTTCTCCGCATTTCTTTAGATAATAGCAAAGATACCACTTCATCCATTTTGAAAGTGGATGTGGTGCTCCCAACAACCATGACAAAATGATCCCACGAGTCTGACAAAGAACAAAGCAAGGTCATACAACGATCCTCCTCCATCTTCACACCAACAGAAGTTAATTGTACAACTAACATGTTGAAAGTATTCAAATGATCTGCAACAGATCCTCCATCCTCCATCCTCAGAGAATACATCTTCTTTCTCAGAAAAAGCTTGTTCACCAAGGATTTGGCCTGATAAACATCTCCCAGCTTCTTCCAAAGATCTTTCGTGGTCTTCTCCTCATGGACATTTAACAGGACATAGTCAACTAGACTGAGTCTTATGAGACCCTTAGCCTTCTGATCTTTGAGATCCTAATCAGCTTGTGCCATTGTAGTTGGTTTTACACCGGAAATAGTTTCCCATAGGTCTCGATCAACAAGCATGTCTTCCATCTTAAGTTTCCATAACTCAAAATTTGTGTCGTTAAACTTCTCCACCTCTAATCTTCCGGATGTGCCTGCCATCTCTTTCCTGCAACAAGATTACATAATACTCTGCACAAACTCCCACTCAATCTAAGATCAGCTCAAAAAACCCCTACCCAACAACTAGGACCAAAGGTGATCAAGCTCTAATACCAACTGAAAGGAAGCCAGGTGTGCAGAAATCGCTTCCTACACTAATCTAATGAGGAGAGATGAGTACAAATTCTTTTTAACCTTTATAATTAGAGTATTATTAACCCAACAACAGATATATTGCAACAATACACAACACAAGAATGTAAGACAAATGAAGAGAGAGATAAGATATAACGTGGGGAAAACCCTTACAGGTGAAAAATCCCACACTCTAAAACCTACATAATGTATTATCTAAACAACAATGTTTACAACACACTTGCAATGCAAGTCTTTATAGGAGTCTTCGACACTCGTATCTAGAGACAATATGGCAACATAACAGTACCTATCAATCACATAAATACATCTCCTCTCAAAGAACCTACTTAAATAGAAGTTTACAAGGCAAAAATGAACTTTCCTTGAGATGGGCGTCTAACTTGGCCTCATGGCCCAAAACCCACGCCTAGGGACACTTGTCCAACACTGCAGCATGGTCATGACATTTGTCATATCACCCCATCCCAATATGGTCACCTATTCCAAATTTGGGCAATGACAAATTCTCTTACGCATCTTACGACCGTCATAAAATCTGTCATACTGACAGTACTTACAGCTGTAAGAGAACCTGTCATACACTGACTAAAAATAGCATATTCTCTTACAACATGTCATAACTCTCCTTGGGGCACCCAAATATGCCTTCTTCCAAGATGCCTTGTGACACATGTCTTCACCAGTCATAGAACATTCCATTTACGACTCTTACGCATCATAGATTCTGTCATAGGAATCTGTCATAACCATTTCGGTCAAGGTTCACTTACACTAGTCAAAGTGCCGACACATGGAAAAATATCTCTACCACTAAGTGGGATGCCTATTTACTCATGTGAGGACAAATTTACATGTGGTCACCTTCCACGTAGGGTGACACATCATCGTGCCAACTCCCACAAGATGACAAAATAGGATTTGCATCCTAATTACACAATAGGCAATAAATAAATATATTACAATAAATAAATGCAAGGAATTACCAAGGTTGAGACACCTTAATTCCCAACAGGAACGATATATCCCTAGATCAACACAAGGATGAATGATTAATTCATTGGGTTTACAACAAGGAGAGGATTAAGACTATTGATTGCGATTGGATAATTTGACACGACTGACTAACTTGATTGGTATGGGTTAAGGATTGATTTGCATTTGAGTTTATTGCTTAGGTGGATTGATGTGAAGAATTGATTTGAATGATTGAATGGATGAATTTGATAGATTGGATTTTAGATGTTTACTGATGATAGGGGAGATAGATGATAGAAGAAATGAGATGGATGAAGATAATGATTGGTGAAGATTAGAAAAAGGATGGAAGATGGAAATGGGCTATCGCCTATGCCTGAATCTAGGTACTTCCTTCGTATCCTAGATTTCCTACATACCCTATATCCATGGGATCAAGGAATTTAACGATAGAGATGAGATGTAGTTCTGATTTTGTGATGGTGATGATGGAAGATGAAGGAGATTAGGAATTGGATGGAGTTGGAATAAGTGTTTGGATGGATTGATTTGATGATTTGGTGTGATTTGATTTGATCTTGATGATTGGATTTGATGACTTTTTATGATTTTTTTTTGTATTTTTTTCAGGACTTTATATGATTTTTTTGTATTTTTTTAGGACTTTATATGATTTTTTTGTATTTTTTCAGGACTTTATATGATTTTTTTTATTTTTTTAGGACTTTATATGATTTTTTTGTATTGTTTTAGGACTTTATATGATTTTTTTGTATTTTTGATATGTTATTGATTTTTTTGGGTTTTTTAATGTTTTGGGATGTTAATGGATTTACAATTTGGGATAGCCTTAGTGCTAAATACCTAAAGGGAGAAGCCAAGTCTAGGTGCAAGGATGGATGTAGGATGGATAGATAAACATATAGGCGATAGTGGAGTGGAAAGGATGTCCACGTAAGAGAAAGGATGTGATCTCAAAAGGCTATGTCACATAGGAATAACATGCCCCATTCTAGATAGTATGCTTAGGATTTTTCATGACAACGCTTATAGCGATAGGACTTATGGAAAGATGGCTAATGACAAGAGGATAATGATAGGATTGGTTTGTTGGAAAAGATAAGTATATCAAGAGGTATCCAAGGCATGTTTCAACATTTGTGCCCCCATTCTTTATCAAGATCGAAAGGAGGAAGGGAGGATGAATGGATGCAATGGGATAGGTGTATGTATCTGGAATGAATAAGGATCATAGGAAATGGTATGGTAAGATAGGTTGAAAATGATATGGTGGATGAGACAAGGTGCCCCCAAGTGTAGGTGACATAGAAGATCAACTTACACATGACGTTTGTTTGTTAGGCTTTCATCATGGTATTTATCCAAGGCACCTGCTTACCAGGTTTTCACCATTGGACGAAGGGATTTCTCTTTACTTTTTTTTTTTTTTGAGATATTTGAATGGGATAGGTGGATATGGATGAAAGGGACTCAAGTGTCTAGTTCCATGAAAGTGATAGTCCCGCTAGATGGATGTCATCGCATGGACCATGTCATTATGCTCATCGATGTTGGTAAGGAGATTGTATGAAAGAGATGGAATAGGTAGATAGTGGATTGTGGAGGGAACAATAGTGGATTGTGGAGGGAACAATACTGGATTATGATATGGATTATGGATGGAAGGATTATGCAAGAGCATGGACCATAGGAAGGTGATAAGGTAGATTTGTAGGGTAATGGTTGAATGAGGGCGTGATGGAGGTGTGAAAAGGAGTCATGACCAATGGTTGCACACACCATGTTAGATATTGAATCTTGTGATTGGATGGTGGTGTAGGAAGTAATGGAGATGTTTGCTTAGGGGATGGGTGATTTAGTGATTTAAGTACCCACATAGACATAATATTTTTATGATTTTTGTTTTGCTTGTGGGATAGAGGATTTTGAGATTTTTGAATGGAATGGGAATGTGAGGTGGAAGTGGATGGTTGGGATTTTTGAAAGGTGGATGCCTCACTTGGCTTGATTGATTTTTGTTTTGGGACCCATACCATTTTAGTTTTTGCCTTTGCTTTTGAAGGTATGGGTTTGGAGGGATTTTTAGATAAATTTTGGTTTGATTCTTTGCTTTTGTGTCTGAAGGCATGAGGACCCTTAGGATTTTTTTCTTTATAGGTAGAGGCATCCAAATTTTTTCTTTTGAATCCCATGGACATGGTGGAATGAGTGGAATCTTCATGTTTAGATGATGTGTGCATTGGTTGGCCATGATTAGGATTTTTAGAGGATTTATGGATAAATGGATAAGGGGATTGGATAATGGAGATATTAGGTGTTGGAAGCAATGTAGGTAGATTTGATGGAGGGATGTTAGGAGTTGGAAGTAATGTAGGCAACGTTGATGGTGGAAGGTGCACGGTCACATGCTTTTGACCTTTATAATATGATGGAGGTGAAATGGAAACATATGTCTTGGGTGTATGATGGGATTTGTGATAGGAAGTGGACTTAGGAGGCATGGAGGAAGTACCGACATCTTTGGATTGTTTACCTTGGGGTGTGTATCCAAGGCCAAATGAGCGTGGAGGGACCTTGACATGGATAGGCTCCAAAATACCTTGTTGACAAAGGCCTAAGCCTTTACCTTGGTAGTTCATGTTTTGAAGCACGAGGTGGACAATGGGACTAGGTATAGGTGGACCACTAGACATGAGTTCCTTATTGGATGGAGAAGGTGAGATAGAGGATAATGGTTGTTGGTGTTCTAAGGAGGAACACTCATGGATGAAGGTGGTAAGACCAATAGGATATGATGGTGGATTTGGAATAGGGTTGATGGTTTGATCTTCTATGCTTGCTTGGGAGGCCTTTATCTCATCAAGGGGAGTGGATGTTTGTAGATCATGGATGGGGCTAGATAAAGGATAGATTGGAGCAATTTGGATATCTTGCTCATGGATGGGTATGGGAGGAAGGATAGGATCAAGGTGTTCGTAGATAGGTTCGTCATCATGGGTTTCATCTTGATCATAGAGAAGGTATAGATTATGGATGGGTGAGATTTGGATTGGTTGCTAATGGATAGGTATAGGATCAAGTTGCTCAGGAATAGCTTCTTCATCATGGGTTTCATCTTGATCATGGAAGAGATATATGTTATGAATGGGGTGCATGGAAGTAATTTGATCTTGATTAGGATGGGAGCTTGATGTTTCCACATGCATTGGATTATGTTCTTGACATAGCTCTTAGGTTGCTTGAATAGAAGGGTATGTAGGAGCCTCTTGGATAAGTTTGATGGGTTCTTGGTATTCATCCATGAGAGAGTATGATGAACTTTGACTTGGGCTCATGATAAGAGGCTCTTGAATAGGGTCGATGGCTTGTGAGTCACATGATGGGGTTGAAGGGCTAGGCATGTTAATAGAGGGCTCTTGGATAGGTGTAAGGATAGCTATTGGACATGGGGATAAGTTGTTCCTAGCTAGTAACCAATGGATCACATCCTTTGCAAGGGTATGTGTGATAGGAAAATATAGGGGATGGATAATTAGGGTAGATGGTGTTGTAGGATTATGATTAGGATTAGGTGGAGGGATAATGGGATTGGATGGATTAGGACTTGGGCTAGATGGAAGGACAGTGGGATCAGATAGATTGGTTTGATCTAACACAATCTTACCACAATCTTCTAGGTTATTGACCAATCTTTTAAACTTTACGCAAGCGGATATGACATGACCCTTATACCTATGGTATGTACAATATTCATCATATTTATACCAACTAGGTTTAAAAATAGATGGAGAATATGATCTTAGTAGGGGTAGCTCAACCAAATTTGCTTGAACCAATTTTTCCAAAAGTATCTCCATGGAATCCTTTAATGGAAGGTTAGTGGAACATGGGGATGAAAGTGATGAAGGTTGATGGACCAATGGACTAGGATTGGGATCACACGGTGTTGGGGTAGGAGTAATTGGCTCATGTGTTGGCATATGATTCGATGGTGAAAAGGACTCATGAGATGCATTTGCTAGATTGGTTTCTCCCTTGTCAAAGGATGCTAAGTTATGCAAAGGTGGACTTAAGGACACTTGACATATGTATAAAGGGCCACTTGGACTTGCATGTGCTTCTTGTGAGGACACTTGGTCTATATACAAAGGACAACTTGAGCTTACATGTAATTCTTGTAAGGACACTTGTTGGTCTTGGGGATAGGTTTGATAATGTGTTGGAATGTTGAAATGAGTTGGATGATCTTGAGATGGATGTTGTTGAGTTGATGTAGCATAGGCATGATAGGTGGATGAAGTAGGTTGGGATAATGGTGAAGGTGACAAATAGGATTGGGATTATTGTTGTGATGTGGTTGGTTGTTGTTGGGTGATTTGTTGTTGTGATGACACAGGGTCTTCTTCCTTTCTATATAACCACTTAAGTTGATCAAGCATTCTTTTGGTTCCATAAGGATCATTCTCATAGGTCTTGTTTAGAAATTCCATGTCCATGTTTACAAGTGGTAGAGTAGGATATGAGGATGTGGAGTGGTTACGATGTTGGAGATCAAATTTCAATACCTTAGGATGATTTGTTTTGCTTTAAAGAGTGGATGATTCTCTATACTTAAGTTAGACTAGTGACACTTAAGTAATAGAATTGATTGGATGATTTTCTATACTTAAGGTAGACTAATGACACTTAAGTAATAGAGTTGATTGGTTTGATTTGATTGGATGACTTACTTGAGATAGACTAATGATCTCAAGCGAGTTTGGATAAATGTTGATAATGATCAAATAAGGTCTTGATTTTTGATTGGGATGATTTGGATTTTGGGTTTTGATAATGGTGTGGATGATTGGGTTAAGTGACTTGGATGGATTAGGAAAATGATAAGGATGATGTGGGGCAACAAGGTGGGATAACTTGGATTGGTGATTAGGATGAATTAGGATTTGCTTAGGATGTGATTGCTTAGATGATAAGGAAAGATTGGTAGTTTGACTTGGGGAATATCAAACATAATGTAAATGCATAAACACACACTCCAAGACAATGTTCAAATTTACTTGCAAGATTAGATGTTATGATTAAGAAAACACTTGCAAACACAACAACAAGCCCTAATGATTAATCAGGTAGGGTATAATCGATAAGTCTTAAGCTAGGTTGCACAAGGGTTAACTAAGGGTGACCCCAATATACACATGGTACGAGGGGCCCAAATCTATGAACACTAGCATGTTGAAGGGACATGGCATAAGCCTAAGTGAATACCACTTCACCTTGTGTCTGGAATCACCTGAGGCCACAAGGCTGTCCCAATGACTACATAGCTAGATTGAGGTACATATTTTGCTCTCCCCCCTTTGATATACCCCGCCAAAACATGTGGTTGAGGTCATCCCTAGGGGTGATGAAATCCCTTAGTAGGCCTCCTAGATAAGGTTCGACAAATCACAATTGTTAATTAACCCTTAGAAATGAAATGTGTGATAAGAAGACAATGCAGGCACTTGTTTGTTTTAAGATCCCAAAGCCAAATGTGTAGGAAGACACTTGTTCATTTTAGCCTGATTTCAATGATGTGATAGCAAACAAGATTGATTTTAAGACCAAATCAAAGTGTGAAGGCAAGTAATGTTTAGAGATGAGAGATGGATTGGTTGCACCTGATTATTTTTCATCCTTAAGTTTTCTATGTATGTTGATGCCCCTGTTGTTCCAGCTCCTTAGATGCCCTTGAAAGTCACCAAGACAAGAAGAAACACCAACTTGCAAGCCAAAGAAGGGTTATGCCAGAAATATGCAATCTGGTAAAAATCTGAGATAAATGATCTGATATAGAAAAATAGATTGCATAGATAGAAATTTTAGATGATTCCAGGCAATTTTTTAAAAAAAATCATTGAAATATGATAAGTTTTGCTCAAGATACGGTCAGTTGAAGTTTTTAAAAGAAGTTGAAGTTTGACTAAAAAATGACTAATAAAATGATACATTCACCTGATAATTTCTTCACCACTACGAAGTTTGTCCTGTCATCTTTCCAACGCCTCTAAAAACACAAAAATCTAACATGATATGCAAAAGTTATGGCAGTTTTAAAAAGAAAAATATTTTAAGCTTTAAAAAACACTATTCACGGCCTGAAAACACTGTTCATGGCTGGAAGTATTGTTCACTGCCAGAAATATTGTTCATCGACGGAAACCACTATTCACCGCCGGAAACATTGTTCATCACCCTACAAACATTTGTTTAAATTTCACTTGCACCAAAAAGGGTCAAATTATATTTTTATTCACCTCTTGGCCCTTCTGGATGCAACTGTGATGTTTGTTTTAGGCTTGGAGATCACTTCTAATAGATCCTTTGCAAAACTTCACAACGGGGGTTAGAAAAACACAAATTTTATAACAAAAACTTGCAAAAAATGTAAGATTTGATTAGGAGAAGTGAGTCCCACCAAGCGTGCCAGAATGTAAACAAGAAATTTGGACAAAATGAAAGATAAAACAATAAATGTATTACCTTTGACCAAACCTTTCAAATACCTTAGATATCTTGAATGATAAGTGTATGCATGATTAATCGATACAGCTTGATTTGATGTTGATTGCTCACTTTTGCAGCATAACGATTGGATGAAGATTGATGGTAGAAGATAGATAGAAAATTAGAGGATTGGAAGAATATTTTAATAGAGTAAGGATGTTAGAATAATATTTGATTCTCCAAATGGCTTGTGAGAGGACATATTTATATACTTTTTGATGTGGAGGGAAGAAGATTTGATTTTAGAGATAAGATTTGATTTTTGCTTTTATTTGACAAAAGAAGAAATAAAACAAGATAAGATAGGATTTAAAAAGATAGAAAGAGATTTGATTTTCTGTTTTAAAGGAAATAAATCCTAAAAAAGATGAGAGGGATAATTGGCGAATTATTTAATTAAATAAATTAATTAGATACACACGAGTTCAAATTTGGAAAGAAAGCAAGAAGATATGTTTAAGATTTAAAAAAAAAAAAAAGATAATGCGCCTAGTAAACTTTTTAACGTGACCGGTGATGCTGGCGCGACACGCCCTCTAGCTCCACACTAATACTTTTGCCCAGAGCGATGAATCGGTGAGGCCACAACACGAGGGACCTCATCCCCAAGAAGGAACACTTCAAACCTGCGAGCTCGTTGGCCCAGTGAAGGCATAAAGCCTGCGAGCTCGTTGGCCTAGTGGGGGTTTGAACTTTAGTGGGTGCCACTGCAACCAAGCGACTTAACCACTGAACCATGCCCTTAACAACGAAATGTTTAAGATTTTATTAATTAAATAAATATCTAATTTATTTAATTAATTATATGCAAATAGATAAATGACTAATTAAGCAATTAAAAATAATTATTTAATTAGAGGGGATACATGGCCAAGAATAATTAAATAAATAAATTTTATTTAATTATAGAAGAAGGGATTATGGGATAGAAAGGGGTGAAATTAGTCAAATAAATAAGATTTATTTAACTAATTAGGTGATGACATGGGTACCTAGGGCAAAACATGATACAAGATGTAATGTTGCAAGAGATGGACATTTTTTGGTGTCTACAACTATAACATCAACATATATGTATCACACTTAAAATAGGATAGAAGATTGTTACATCCCTAATTTCTGACTTGCTATACTTTTACTTTTTACTTGAGCATAAGTAAATTTATTGTGATGTTATAGATTTATGACAAGATATGACATGGAATTATATTGAATATCATTTATGAAATCATGGAAATGATTATGTTATTATCGATTTAATATTTGTATGATGAGATTTGATTTATTAGTTGAATTAATTGAATAATGATGCACTGATCACATATTGTTTGATGACAAGTGAAACAGGATTACAAGTTATGAGATGACTCTCAGAGAAGAGAGAGAGAGTATCTTTCGAGAAGAGAGATATAGACCTTGGATTACGAGTGGTCTATTTGCCAAACGAGTATAGTGTTAAACAATAATGTGAACCAATGAGTCGTAAGAGGTAAGTCTTGTCTTGCTAGTTTACTTTTGAATCGAATCGACAGGTAGTCGATATCTTGAATATTATCTAGTCAAGTCGATGGTGAGTCGACATAGTCATTTGTAAAGTAAACAACATCATAGACGTAAAACGGTTGTGTTATTCTTCTTGAGTCACTTGAGGTCTTATTGTCGATTCATAATGTCAAGACGTTTTCATCAAGTTAGATGACGCGAATATTGTTGACGGATTGTGATGGGGAGGTAAACTCGATCCATTCACATCATCTGTAATCCTTAGTGGTCGAAATGAGTTGATCATCAGATTACTTCTAATCGCTTTCTTTATTATCATATCTATCTATTCTTTACTTGTGATGTATTGAAGAGGGAATCTATGAACATTTTAGAAGGCAATTTCTACCCACACTTTCTTCATAAGTAGTGCATTCTTTTTACTATGGAGGAGTACATGATTTGTGGGCATTTGTTTTAACCAACTCTGAGTGGATGAGAGTGGTTAGGCTCGATCAGAGTTGTTAGTAAATATTATAGTTGTTTGTTCATTTTATCGTTGAGTGGTGCTCCTAAACTGCCAACACCTCTTAACTCGTTGGAAAATCCTTGTGCTATTAATGTCATATTGCTTGCTGCCTTGGAGGGTGTCATTTTGTTTTGGGTAAGTAGTTATTTGGAATGTAGTAGGAGTTTTAGGAAAGAGGGACTCCGTTGTTAAAGGAAGAGAGTATGGATGTTAGTGGAAGTGGGGAGTCCTCACGTGACATTTGGGTTGCTTTAACAAAACTCCGGAGAGGATGTCGCGATCAGAAGGAACTCATTCTAATTGTCTGAGTGGAGTCTTAGTGATAGGAGTCGTGGAGTTATCATGCATGCCGATCCTTATGATAGTGGTTAGTCATGGATTGGTGAGGGGAGTGGCAGTTAGATACCCACGTTCCCACTTTCTGTAGGGGGATGAAAAGAGCTAGGGAAATGAAGACAAGAGGGAGTTTGAGTCAGTTTTGGAGAGTTGATCTCTCGAGGGAAAAGAGACCAAGTTGGGTGTGAAGGGAGCGATAAGGGCAAAACATTTTCATTGGACAGTTTTTAAAGAGACGTGGAGAATACCATCAGGTTTCCTTCATCCATTTCTTTGTGTGAATATGATTTTCTGAAATTATTATGGTAGTAATATTACTATTTATAGTACGTTGGGACTCACTATCTGATTTAAAAAGATGTGGAGTATGTGATGATAACCAATGTAACTCTGTTTGCTTCCAACACTCTTTATTCAGAAGAGATGTTTGTCTCCTGCCCCACAATGTAATTAAAAAGCTTGCAATGATAGTTTGACGTGTCTAAAAGCAACCTCGAAGGTTGAAATTCACTATATTGTTTTATGTTTATCTTATGAGATATTTAAATAAATGTTAAGTAAATAGAAGATCGAGTGAAGTCAGCCAGAAATTAGCTCTTTGTTATCATTAAACTGCGATGGTTAAAGCCTTTGACAACTAAGTTTAAGTGCCTTTTTGACAGTCAAAAACTAACAAATGGCTCTGTCCAAGAATAACTGACAGCTAGTTTAAGGTTAAAGAAAACTTTATCTTGATATCCGTCAAGATGTGGGAGACAAGGGAGCGAAGTTTATACCAAATCCGACAAGACTTTTTAGTCATTTTTATTTTTGCTGAGTTTTAAATGGGTCGACCGTGGTGAGAATAATAACCACACTTAGACCTTTTGTTTTTGCAAATAATTCTTTCGTTAAGGAAGTATTAAAAACCATTGAGTTTCTAAGAGGAGATTTGCAATTAGACGAGTTATTAAGATGAAGATTTAGAGCAATATAACGAGTCTTTGATCAAGTCTCAAGCTCAAATTTACATGCAACTAATTTATTAGAAGAAGACGAACGACAAGGTTTTTTCAATGTTTAAATCGACAAGATTATGATATGTCGAAAGTTTCGATACGTCAAAATATACGTTGTGAGTCTTAACGTAGGTTTCCAAAAACTATATTCTTGATTTGACTTATAGAGAAACCCTTCCTAACATAAGTTGAAACTATGTGGAAGAATCGACAATCGAGGAAGATTCCTTAGTATGTTAATTTTAAACTCAGGGTCTTCTAATCTTATGTTCTATAAAAATTGGTTTTGTCGTAATCCCCTTCCGAAATCAACAAGTTGGGATTGGTGCCTACTCAAGAATGGATGAAATATACAATGGGATAAATTTTGAGATTGTTATAACAACATATAGCATTATTTGAAAAATTGATATGCTAGGAAGCCGTTCATTTATCATGTAGACGGAGAGGTGTCCATGAGCTCAGAGATAGAGTAAACCTTTATGCCATGTGTTAATGCATGATGAATTTCAAACACCTTGAGGTTATCAAGGTTGTTATGTAGAACATATAAATAGGTAACTATTGGATTGTGATTAATTCGAGTGGGTGAACTTATTTCATGAGTAGACAATAATGTGTCGTGAACCCTAATTTAGTAAATGTTCATATCTATCTTGTTGGAATGAGATTTGTTATTAGTCGACAATGTTTTACCTTAGGTAGGGAAAACTATTTATTGGGCTACAATTTGACTTGAAACATAAGTCATAAGCTTTAAGTTTTGCAAGCATGAAAGGGGTACTATTAAATGGATAAACAATCATAAAGTTTATTATACCTTTTGGTCACAATTTCTCTTAGTTATTACTTATTGAAAGTAAGGAATCTCAAATGATTGCAAAGATGCAAGGGATACCTAAGAATGGATAATCATTTCATAAGGATTATGGAGTGACGACAGTGTCGTGTGAATCCACCTAAATCATAAAGACTAGGTTTGATTTAGCCAAAACTCTTTAGTTAAACCTTAACTTAACCTAGATATGGTAATTATTATATTAAGGCATTGAGATCATTATTTAGATCGTGATTGAAGGGTCATGTGCCCTGACTATGTGTCATAATTCTTACTTGCAAAAGGGAATTAGACTCCTAGACTATAATGCTTAACCTGGGTAAGGTTATCATCTTAGTCGTAAGTAATCTATCTATATTTATTATGAGACAATAAGTTATGGACCTCCAGTATTGCAATAATGCAATGAGAGTCCTCGTAAAGAAAGAAAGACGGAAAGGTCTGTGGATTATAGATAGTGAAAGAAAACATGTAAGGGTCGGGAAGACTATATTGTTGAAAATATCATAACTTCTTAAGTTAATCATAGTTGACCAAGTCGAACTGTAGGAATATGATAGTATCCAAGTCGAGTTGGAGTGGGTGAACATTACGACAATCGTTCATTATGAACGTCAATTTATATTGAAACTATGGCCATAGTAATGCATATGTCTCTGCATGCATTGTCAGTTCACTGTGTCTGGATTGCACATCCTATTGGGAATCATACTTAGCTAGAGGGTATCTAGGATTGTATGATTGATAGAGTTGTGTAGGATACAACATTATGTACTCGGAAAGGCAAATTACCACTGGTCACCTTGGTCTATACTTCTCGTGAAGGGTAGGGCCACTTCCTATGTGGAAGATGTGTGGGAGACCGCCGGTCTGTGGTTGGAGGTAAATCACTGGAAAGATACTCTCTCTCTAGCAGAAGACATGCCGAGGCTTGTGATAAAGATGTCAGATTTCCGGATGCAGTATATCTTTGAGACTTGTGTTTATTGAGACTAAGTAAAACATTATCTGATTCAGGTATTTATAATTGATTTAGTTTTGTAAACATTGTACTTGAGAAAGACAATAAGGTTGATTGTATTTGTAATGAGATATCTTGTAATTGTAGTTACTCGACTATATATTGAATAAAAGAAAAAATTTCTCTGTCTCATTTTTACCTTGTAAATTTACTTTATGGTGAATTTTTGGTTTTTACTATGTTTTTAGAACGTGGATGTTACAAAGATAGAAGAAATGATACAAAATAAAGAAGATAAGAGAGAAATATAGAAATGAATGTATAGAGAGAATATGATATGTAATGAGAGATATATGGAAATATGATAATGTATTACACATATATGTGATGAATATATGAGAAGTTAATGAAAACTTAATATGTGTATGATAAATGAGTATATGTATATATTTTACTTTATTTATTTTGTAATCTTACAACATATGTTCTAATTCTCTTCCTTATACATCACACTAGGGTAAAACACAACTCTGACATAGAAATAGCTTAGATCACCAGTCTACATTTTCTTGTCAACAAACATATAACTAATCATAATATCTTAACCAAGTTATATTATTTTCTAGTTTTTATCGAAACTGGTATATGCCAATTTAAACAAATCTTGTCTTGTATAAAATGTAAAGAGCCAAAGGAACGCCATTGTGCTACCATATACTACTAATGAAAAGCAAAAAGAAATCACCATAGTTATCAGGGTACACAATTTGTATGATATGCACAATCCTTCAATAAACTCTTTATAAATATTTCTAAGCATGCTAGCCTTCTTTGATTTATATCCCATTAGCTGGAAAGGACTTCTGCTATTCTTTCTGACTAATGATGGTCTTTCTATGTTTTTTGAGAAGTCAACCAAGCGCTACACATCAACAATGAGCTAATAACTATAGTTTATTTGTTAAATTCATTGCAAAAATGCAATATATACTTGTTAAATTAAATGAGATCATCATAAATCATTAGAGGTTCCATTACATACACAAATGTTTAAATCCCCAAGAGACATTTTTCATGTTTACATGCACTAAATGTTATTCATTCAATTCTATAAGTCGCCATATTCCAATTATTAGTGTGGCACACCCCCATAGATGAGATAAGGTGCAAGTCTTAGGAAAATTTGATGGAAGAGATGCTCCTTGATAAGGGCATCTAATTTGAAGGACACCCAACAAGGGAATTTTTGAATTTTCCAATCAAAAGAAAAAAGTGCAAAATACCTTTTTCTCATAAGTAAAGAATGTTTGAATTAGTATATCAATCATGAGAAGCATCTTCATTCAATTCTTTACAATTTGTTTTTGATCCATAAGAAGTTTTTAATATAATCAACATAAAAAATAAGAACAATAGGGCCAAATAGGCTAATAATAATGAAGAGAGGAGTAGAAGAGACACAATAAGAGGAGAGAATAACCTAAAAAGACTAGGAGGAGAAAGAAATACACATCATTCAAGCAGAAACAAAGGAAATCAAAGGTAAAGCCCACAAGGCCATCTCACAAAGTCATAGAGAGGTTAGGATTTTAACCCATCTTGAGAAAGGAGGGCCTCCATAGTCCACTCAGAGCCTCCTTCCACTGCTTCCATTCCTTCCAAATGGAGTTTGTCCACATTGCTTTTCTGACCTTTTTTCCTAGCAGTCCCGCAATCTTGTTTAGTTTTACTGCTATCCCATTGAGCAATCCCGAGCTTTCGAGGATGAGCCAAATGAAGGCGAGTTCAAAGGGCTTGAATTTCTCTTCCAATTCTTCCATGAAAGGGTAAATGACCTTAGTATATGCACCATCATCCTCTAAAATAGATAAAGGTTCATCATTAGTGTTGTCTTACGGAGTAGCAAGTAGAGAACTGGGCACCACCGGAGGCTCAGACATAGGCTCAGAAGTAAAGAACTTTCCATGATTATGCCAAATGAAGTCAGCATCAGAAGAACAGGTCTGCTTTCTTAACCCATCTTTTAAGGCAAACAAACCTTGAACCAACCTTCCGTTGAAGAGAGCAAGCTTCAATTTTATGTCCCAACATATTACATCGAAAGCATCAAAAAGGCAATCCTTCAAAATTTAAAAATTGAGTCTAAATTCCACGAGCAGAGTGGATCCTGATAGAGTGAAAGAGGGGTTTGGAGATGTCAACCATTGCACAGACCCTTAAAAACCTGCAATCAGGAGCCATCCCAGCTACGTCAAGCTTCACAAAAGAGCCAACTTGATTAAATAAATCACTGATGAGATCCACATTCTACATGACCAGGGGCATGTTATAAAGCCTAATCCAAAGAGGAACATGTGTAATCTTGGCTGTAGCAGGGTCAAATGTAATTTCCCCTTCTAGCGAGTTCAAATTTTTCCTTTGACCTTGCACAATTCAACTCACAAAAGAGAACATTAGAGTTCCATTTTCTTTTCATTTCATCATATTAACAATATAATCATTATTCATCCATATTCAAGTTGTATATTCATGTCCTTATATAATGTTTCCAACTTATCATTTGTTCATACACTTCCCACACTCCACCTTGATTGGGTTCTTGGTTGCCCTCTCATTAATCGTCCTCGTCTTCCACCTAAGTACAGATGTATTAGGGCACATTTCATCCCCACGGAGGCCCAAAGGCTTCGCTCTACACACGGTGTTCCTCACCATTTGGCTTGATGGAACTTCATGCAACATGCGACATTCTTCATTCCATCAAGAGTCACCTCACGTCGGGCACAATTATCATGAGCTCATAAATTATCATAGGCCCAAGAGCTTCACACTACATGCGATGTTCTTCGTCTCTTGGCCCAAGGGACTTCACACAACATGCGGTGTTCTTCATCCACTTGAGAGTCACCTAGGTCCAATATACATCCCTAATCAAACCCCTTACTTCGATGGATGGTAAGATGATTAATGAGGAGGCTCAAACACCTCTCTCAGTTAGATCATGAGTCGTGTCCCATAGTTATCCAATGTTATCATCTTGTGATCCCCCTTGGGTCACAAGATGCCATGATCTTTCTTATTCCATAATGGAACCTATCAGTTTCATTGGCCTATGCCTTTCATGCATATCCTTATGATCATTCATATGACTTTATTGTTCCATATATTTATACATGTTAAGATTGTCTATTGTCAATTTGCATATTGATTAATATATATAATCATGTTATAAGCTATATGTGCTTTCTCATATTCTTTCATTTATCTATATTATATTAATTTTATTCCTTTATGACCACATATCTAAGATCTATCTATTATTTTATCTATATTTATCTTTGTAAGTTTTTCATATTAGAAATACAAACGTTACTTCTAGTGCATTTATGGATTTGTAATTCCATCAGCAAGATCTATTTTCTTATTGCTATCTATACTCGGCAAATGTTAATAAAGCATAACTTAAATATCAGATTTGGCAATATAGGGAGTAAGATCATTAACGCATACCTTTAATGGCTGTTACAATCCAATGTAAACGATTTGATGTGATATCTTCAACTTATTGGACAAGACAATGAGTGATATGAGATTGGTGGCTGAAAGAGTTGCTTATTGGTTGACGCCTGAAAGATTTGATTCCTACAAATTGGTCCGCTACTGTGTATCACTTCAGATGTATTTATATGTTCTTGGTCTAACCATATGTTAATTGATCATTTGTTGATGCTTGATGTGAAGATGTGTTGATCGATGTGATCTGACTTTCCTACTACTGTGTAATGGATCTGTAGGTGGTATTGCTATTTGATGTGAGGGGTCGATATGAAATATCAGCTATGTTCTTCCGTGTGTAGATCACGATGCCCAACTAACCTTTATACCTTCATACTTCTTCTTGAAGGACATCACCCTTCATACATTGGACATGCCTTTTGTTAACCTTGATCATTCATTTCAATAAATATTTCATTTAACTAAATGGCACCCAAGGTGGAATGAAGTCAGCCTATGAAGTCAGCGTTGTCTACAAGTTCATTTATCACTGCCTTTTTGCCTTCGACTATAATTGCTTTTATATTAATTGTTTGTAACCCTCTCTTTATTTGTATTGTATGGAGCCCATTCCTTTCCTACTATCGCAGCCTTATCAATAGTGTTATATAAACAGATCTACTTCATGTTGTGATCACACCTCTTAGTAAATAACATTTGTCAACATAAATCGCACACCTTTATTATATAATAAACTGGGGCTCTTCTGCTTTTATCATAATCTCAGTCACTTAAATATAATTGTAACCCCTTCTCTAATAATACATTGCAGCCTGAATGACTTCTCTTTAATCTTAATTTTATATTAACTACTTTATATCCTTTATAGGATATAACTGTTGTCATATAAGACTTTTCTCTTATATGAGATTACTTTTATTAAATATTTATATTAATATTTATTATTATATATTATATTTAATAATAATTATAATAATATATTATTAATAATTATATTTATAATTGCAATTATATTTGTTATTTATAGAATAATATATCTTGATAATAAATATATAAAATAATAATATAATTCAATATTATTTATTAAATATTATTATTTAATATATGTTTATTTGATGCATACACAATTATTCAATTTGACTATGGAGTACTTCGATGTTTAAACCTTTAATTTAAACAATGTCTTAATATCGGAGCATGACATCAAAGAAGGGAGTTCGTGGAGAGATAAAAATGCTTGAGTGCTCAAAAAACCAAGGGCCATTTTTTACCATGAAATCACAGTCTGTGGCAGAGTTGAAAGAAAGGAAGAAGAAACAAAAATCCAAGGACTCAATCATTGGAAAGGACAAGTTGCTCCAAGTTGCTTTGACCCAATATGGAAGCGAAGCCGGAGACGGACGCTTGCGCACGCATCTCAAATTAAGGAGCGCTTACCCAAATCCTTGACAATTGTTTCGATGTAGCCATCAGAAATACAATAATCCAGAGGGTCTTCAGCGAGGACCACCTCCAAATCCCCAATGAAAAAGGTAGAACCATCGGGAGGAGAGACATGATCCCCAGTAGGCGATGAAGGCGGGCCTAGTGCAAACGCCGGAGGGGATGGGTTGGCTTGCCGAATATGCTCCAAGCAAAAGGTCGTGCACTCATGATAAGGGTTTGCTTTATTTTTGCAGGCTGCAAGAACCTTTGGATCTAAATATGGGGGCACACACCTAGCGTCAGGTGACTTTCTAGGCTTAGATGACCTCAAAGGATCGAACCCTAGGGCATGCGCAAATAGATTGGGTCCAGAGCAATGTTCGACGGAGCAGAACTAGAGTGAAGGGCATACCTATTGCGTCCCTCCCCGGTCGCTGTACATTTCCCTCCCTCCCTGGTACCTGCCAATTTTTTTCCTTTGTTTGTAGCCAAGGCCTTCGCACCATATTGCCGCTTCCTTCCTCCCGCACTCTCCTCCACGCTTCCATCGTCGCAAACAGCCTGCGCTCTCAGGCTCCCTGCACACATTTTCGCGATCGGATAGTCACATTAAATTTAATATTACATTAATGAAATTGGAATGACATTTCCAATTCTTTAGAATTTTGATAAGTATTATCTGGTTCAATAATAAAACATTGTGAAGATAGACAACATTCATATTTGATTTGCTTTACTAAATTAGCATTTGATACACAAGTTGAAAACTACAAATACACTAGAGTTGTAATATATCTATGTAATCATCACACTAAAACCAAGAGCTTTAAATAGAAAAAAATCTCACCTTATAGACCATTAAATCATATTATGTAATTGTTGTTAAACCCAACAACCAAAAACTTATTATTCGTTAAAACTATATCACTTTAACAAAAATATCATAATGTAGACAAGCTAAATTGTAAACAAAGCTTTATTTTCATAAGTTAAATGTCTTATATCTAATTTTCTAAATGTAAATAAATTATCTAGTCACCTTAATTGACAAGTATTATATTAAATACAATGTAACAGAACTGAGAAGAGAAAACAACATAAGATTCCATTTGCCTTTATTTATTCCAAGATTAGCATGCTTAACAAATAAGCACAAAATTGTACTTACATGTAGAATCAAATGAATTAAGAAATCTTGTCTCAAAATTTTATGAGCCCATGTAAAGTTTAATATTAGCTACTTCAATTAAATAATTAATTATTGAAAGGTTTAGCAAGGAATAATATAGAAAAATGAGGGAGAAAAATATTTAAAGTAAACTTTTAATATTCAAATCAATGTAAACATTTGCAAAAGATAACAAAGACATCTGAAAGGTGTATTAACATGATTTTTTATTTTTGAATTGTCTCCTATTTTTTACCACAAAACACACTAACTTGTCAGCAACTTTCTTTACTTCTATAACTTTACTTTGCTCTTAATGCAACAATTCAAAGGCTACTTTATATCAATTTGCATGTACAAATTGTTTAACAAAATGTCCCATAGAAAATCAACTCAAATGACAATATACATTACACAATATTCTAATGCTTTGGCTTCCCAATGTAACATTTGAGATATTATGCATCAAATTTCAATAACCCAAAAACAAATATTTCTTCATAAATTATGTGTATGATTTGGGGTTACATAAATGTACCACTAAGCACCATGAATCTTGCTATTAGTACAATTTGTTATCCTCTTTTTTGTTTCTTCATACTGTCAAAAAAGAAAATGATTAATGAAAACTTCTCTCATACAAAACTGAAGTATTATGACACTCCAAACAAACTAAATTCCCTAACACTAAAACATTTGATAAACCTTAAACCAAAATAGAGAGAAGAAGATCAAGCATTGGTGAACTTGATAACAACCTTTGTACCTTTTGAGACTGCATGCTTTACAAATTCCCCAAGAAGAGTGAGCCTCATGGCCATTTGAATCTCGTGTGTTGATGGTGTGCTTCTTGTTGTAGTGTGCAAATTTGTTCACCTCACTAATGAGTTTCTCAAAGATGCCATTGATAAAACTATTCATAATCTTCTTGACCTTGTTAGAAATATTGATATCAAGCTGCACTTGTTTTAGAATGCTAAACGAGTAGATCTTGTAGGTCTTGTTGCTCTTCTTATGCTGCTTCTTGCTCTTCTTATCTCCAGGGACCTCCTTTTTTTATAGAATTTACCGTCACACCAAAAGAACGTACTAATGGTGGAGAGGGATCTCATCGTCGATCTAGTTGCTACGCCAACACCCCCCACACGATAGAGCCGGATACAACCACGTACCATGTGGGATTCGTACCCACTACATACCACATCAATAAGCCGAGCTTACACGGACGAAGGGTCGAGGGCTCGAGGGACTCGAACCGATGACCTATGCTCTGATACCATGTTGAATTTTGCCGTCACACCAAAAACACGTACTAGTGGTGGAGAGGGATCTCATTGTCGATATAGTCGCTACACCAACATTTTCAACCTTGACGACCTTCTTCTTTTATGTAGTAGGGGATTTTTTTGCCACATACTTTTTCTTTGCAATGTGCTTAGAATAAAACGTAACAAATCTATACTTAAATACAATATAATAGATATAACCAAAATCACGTAGAATATCACCAATATAACAAAAACTAAATTATATATAACTAGTTTAATATAACAAAGTCAACTATAACATATTTTAATTTAATCCCATATCAATATAATTCTGAGAGATTTGACTAGAACTAAATAGAAATATAATAGATGTAATTGTATAATGTATTGTATTCAAACCAAAAAGCATCACGTTGAAATTAAACACAAGACAATATATCTCGATGAAAAGAACAGTAGCAAAATAAAAACAAAAAATTGGTTCAAAGGCATAGAAAACTAAATCCATGTAACATGTAGGAGACCTTTGCTTAAGTATAATAGAGTAGATTTAAAGTTTAAGTGTAATGTGGTAGATTCATGCAAATCACGTACACGCGTTGCATGATGGATCTTTATAAAACATAAAGAGTGTGGTGTATGAAGAAATTTTTGTATTTGAAATTATATTGCATTATATAGACCCTTTTCAGGCTTAAGCCATTGCCCTGACACACCCAGACAAGAATAGAACTAGATACGTCTAAACATTCTACACAGCCGTGAGCAACTTGGAATGCCTTGAGCATTAAAAATAAGTTGGTAGATCGCCCAAATGTTTAAAGTGTATTAGTTGTATTTAAAATTAATATGTGCTAGTTGGCAACATAGTTCGCTATCTCATTTAGTTAATTTTTAATTTTTGTTCACAGGGATGGAGGGACTAAAGAAGGGGTGGTTTTTGGCTCTTTGTGTGGATAGACGATTTCTAGGAAAAAATGCCAATTCAACAACTAAATAAGAAGTATTTCCTTCGAGGGCCTAAATTTGATGGTCTACCTTGTTTGTTAAGCAATTTTTTTCTACAGTTTAGTTTTTATTATTATTGTCTTTTGTATGATAATTAATTTTTTAAATGCAAGTTAAATTTTATAAATTTATATAAAAAAATCTTTATAAATGATTTTATATTCATTTCATTTTGTTCCAAAAAAATTTACTTCTTACAATACATAATCAATCTACTATTTTAAAAAATTGTAATGGTTACATATTTTAAAAATATGAAACAACTAAATATATATTCAAATTCATCTAAATTTATAAAAATTGAACTATAAATAAATAATCATCCTTAAGGTGAACACATCTTGTAATTGCCAAAAAAATTGGTAGTTTTTGATCTTACAAAAATAATTTTAAAAAAATTGTCATAAAAACTAGAGATATGAACATGTTTTACAAAAGTATATTTTTTAGTGGTCTCCAGTCTTACAAAAGCTAAATATTACTAGTATTCCACCTACATGCGTTATGTTATTGTATTATGACCCATCCACATTTTTATTTTTTATTTTTCTAAAACCAACAACAATAGAATAGATTGTATACACGGGATGTTTAGTTCATCCCTACACATGCAACTAACTTGGCATACATTAACCATTTCATCTATCTTTCTAATTTCATAAGAATGTTCTAAATTTTGCTCAATTGTAACTGAAGAAAATTTCATTTGAAAAAATACTCTTTTACATATATAGAAAACAAATAAATTTATATGACGATTTAAATTAAATGTTAAGAGACACCTATCAAGCAATGGACCATCCTCACTTCTAACATAAATTCAGCCATCATCATTTTATATTTGTTGTGGCCAGATTATTGAGAAGCAATAACGGATTGTGATAAATCTTATACTATCTTTGTCACCAAAAGGAGGAGTTGCAAGGTTTTATCAATTTATGGAAGCTCGTGCTTAGTTTTATGTATTCATCAAAATAATCTAATACTTTTGAAAACATTAAACATTCTTATAAGAATAGAGATAACTATAGAAAACCTGATTTCGTCAAAGGTACATTGAAATATTTATAATTCATTTCAGGCTGAGAAGAAGATATTGAGTAGAAAATTGCACACCATGGAAAAATCAAGAATGAAATGCTTGGGAATGCATCCACAAATGATATTTTTTTTTGCATTGAATCTTCTTCAACAACTTTTGTGATATGCTACCATTTTTTATTAATTTTCATTCAATTTGGTTCACTTTTGCACAAAAATTGACCAAACTCTTCAATAGTTGTAGCTTGTTAGACGCATAATTTAGCATAACCATTCCCATGGAGACCACAAATATATGACTATAAGATAAACGAGAGCACCACTAATCATTCTCATTGACTAACATTTTGTAATGGAAACATTAGAGTTCTTGATGTCTTGATCTTTATAGTGTCATGCCTAGGTGAATGAATCCCATAGATTTGTTTTTTTGGGGGTGCTTTTACAGTTTTCTGTGTTAAGATTTTTTTAACGATCCATTTCTCCTAAATGTTTATTTCAACTCTTTCCAAAGTGGCTCTATCCATTGGGTTTTCAATTGTAAAATGAATTATTTGTAATGGATTGTGTAGGAGATAAAAAGAAAATGTGGTTGCATTAAGGAAGCCACTCATACTGGCAAAGATCAGAAGATTGAATTTGAATATGATATGGGCCCAACCTTAGGGAAAGGAAAAGTTTGCGTAATCAAGTTCTATAAGAATAGGATCACAATAGAAGAGCTAACATGCAAGGCTTTGCCCAAAGAAAGTGTAGAAAATGCATACAGGGAAGTGGAGATTATGTAACACTTATCTTCATCCTAATATTGTAAAATTTCATGTTGTGTATGAAGATGCAAATTCTTTGCATCATACTTTGGGGAATGCTTAGTTGACTTCATGAAGAATATATGTAATTATGAGTGCCAAGCTACAAAATTAATTAAACAATTCATTGCTTCAATATTACCATGAGATGGGAGTTGTTCATAGATATATAAAACTTGAGAATGTTCTTCTAACCAATGATGGACAAATGGAGTTATCTAATTTTGGCTAGCCCATGCATGTTACAAATGGTATAGGTTTCAAAATTGTGTAGAAGTGTAGCTCTATTCTTTTCATGAAGCCCAAACTCTTTAAAATAAACTATGCATATAAACATTCTTGGTCATTTTTTAAAACTTCTTGTGCATATTAAATATATGCCAAATTTTATCACATTTGGTGGGCAATGTTGCATATGTTGCCGTATAAGTTTTGGCAAGGGCATATACAAAAAAAGGTTGATGTGTGGGTTACTAGTGTCCTCCATGCCCTCTTGATTGGTATCTTACCATTTCACAGGTATTTTGTGGATGTCATTTTGAGGTAGTAGAAAATGTGCAATTAGATTTCAAGGTTGAAAAGTAGAAGTCTATTTTTGGATTGGCAAAGGATTTGTTGTCAAAAATGCTTTCAAGGATGTTGAAAAGAGATTCTTTCCAGATGAAGTTTTGAGTATGTGTATTTTTATAGCTTCACATATTTAGTATTTGCTAGGGGTCGAGGATAGTGCAATTATACATACATAAATTTGAACATTTATTGTGAGGTTTTTTAATGCACTTTTTTCTTTTACACCACCTTTGGGTTCTATATTATACAAAATTTGATATGTGGAGAAAAATAATCTCGATAAACCTGTACAATAGAAGTAGTGTATATGCAATCTTGATTAGTCTTAATGATACAATATTTTCATTAGATTTACACATGGCCTAAAAGTGAGTAGAAGAATGAAATAATGACACATGCAACTAAGAGTAAGTTTGAAGTCTCTTGATTGAGAATAAAGTAATATAACATAACATGCATGTAATATTTGTTTTGCAAAATGCATACATCATAACCACAAATATAAATCGACTTGTACAAGATAATGGTAACAAAATTGTGTTCGTAAAAATACATAGGTAAAAGGAATCTCTTAAGCTTTAAGTTTTAACTAATCAACACAACTGAAGCTAAGCAATAATGCACGAAATAAAAAAATCATCTCTATGGATAATTAACTGGAATTGTCTCTTATATACAGAGAGAAAAAAAATTATTTTAGATTTTATGACACATATTTTGAATATATTTTATGACTATATTATAATTACACAATAATATTGTATAGGGTATATTAATGACATCTATGTATTTAATGTGATTATAATTCACATTGTGCTTACTTTCCAAATGTCTTACGACCTTTTTATAACATATGGTTCAATTGCATATGAGTATGATATAAAATTAATGTATCCATTATTTTGAAATAACTATAATGTTATATAAAGATACATTACTTAATAGAAAATTAAATAAATTGAAATGCTTGTGGTTGATACTTTCTATAGCTATTCTTGGTGTCGTTGCAAATAATTATTGGTATTGATGAATTATGATACATTAAAAGTCATTTTTTTTTAATAAATTCATCAAAATATCTTAAATTATTAAACCAACAATATTTTTATAGACTAGTTAAAGCACTTAAAGGTGCTACTATGACTGATAGACACATATATAAATAGTCTTGTTGCCAAATACTGCATGAAATGACTTTGACAAAAAAACTATAAATGTGCCTATCAACCATCCAATAGGGCTATTTATATATGTGCCTATCAACCATCCAATAACACCTTTTGGTGCTTTTACTAGTAGCTAAACTTACACATACAATAACTTAATATATTTTTAAAAAAATTAAGATTTGCATAAATTGTACTCTCTCACACACACACACAATTTTGTATATGAGATGTTTGAGCCACTTGCTTGTTGTTTTTTAACTGAAATTCAAACTTAGTGTCTAATAATTTTTTCATCTAAATCCTTAATAGATAAGCAGGATATGTCTAAGTAATAGCACGATGAAAGATATAGAGCACAAAATTTGACCTTTCCAACTTTTTATTAGGTCATTATGTTATGCTTTCATTTAATAAATTCCATCTTTCTCAATGTAAACCATAAAAAAAAATCAATTCCATCTTTCACCATGTAAACCATAAAAAAATTAATTCAAAACAAATTATTTTACAACCTCAAATGTGACGATAAATATCATTCCAAAATATTAAATACAACAAATTAAGTACTAGTATACATATCTTTAGAAAAATCTATGTAAGAGACGTGGTGAGATATCATTTTATAGGCGCCTTTTTTATATCTTTAATTGTGTCAATTTAATAATTTTTATTTTAAAATAAAAGTCAGCCCTATATATTTTTAAAAAAATATATTAATTATTTGACATGTAAATGACTATTAAATTCAAGGTAAAAGATAAAACCACTATAAAACACCTTTTAGTGTAATTAAATATATAGGATTTGGGTCACCAACTAGGGGCTATTGTGGGGCAATATTAACATAAGTGGCTTTCTATTGTAATGTAGAAATGTGTCAAAATCAGAAAACTGGGATGTTGTTCATCCAACACAAAAGACATACAAAATACTTACAAACCTCTTTCTAAAAGAATATATACAACTCACTCAATTATTTCAAGCATTGAAAGACCATTGTTTTATGTTAGAAGATGGTAATTTTTAGAAAAAGACAATGAACACCACAAAAGACATATGAAATACTTACAAACCTCTTGCTAAAAGAATATACAAAACTCTTATAAACTTATTTCAAGCACTAGGAAGACAATTGTTTTATGTTAGAAGGTGATAATTTTTAGGAAAAGACAATAAAACAATGAGTAATTAAAGAATTATTATTCTTTGTATACTAGTATATTTATATTTAAAAATATATATCTAAAATATGCCGAGGTATATCTTTTTTCCATAGTTTCTTTGATTTTCTCTTGCAATTTCTTTTTTGGTTTTAATTTTTCCAATTTCTTTTTTGGTTCCATAGTTTTCATGATTTTCTCCAACTTTTTCTCCTTCAAACAGTTTCCAATTTCTTATTTGGTTTTTATTTTTTATTTTTTCAAATTTCTTTTTTGGTTCCATAGTTTTTGTGATTTAGATTTTTCTCCTTCAACGGTTTTTAATTTTTTTTTAATTTTTTTCTTTGATTTTCTTAAGTTTTATTTTTTATTTCTTTTTTGGTATTTTAATTTTTTTCTTATAAATTTAAGAAGAAAAAATGAGTGCTCTCATCCCCACCCTGCTGTGATTGTATAACGCCTCTCGGCGTAATTATCACTTCCAAAAAGACAATATATTACTAAAACAAATTAATTGGAAAAAAGGGAAGTGATTAAATCCAACCTTTCTCTTTACAAGTGTTAGGAATGCGTGTTTAGCCCTTCTCTTTACTTTATTAGTATATTACTTTTGGATGCATATGCTTTGTAAGTCGTTCCATGAGCATATTATATTATCCCACATTCATGGGAAGTTAGAGTTGTTTAGATTAGACTCAGTATATAAGTATATGTTGAGGCCAATGAAGGCATCCACGAATTTATTGTATTGAACTTGCTCAAAGGAGGTTGCCCCCTTGAAGTGGCCTGCGATCAATAAATTCCTTCTGTATTTTTGCTATTTCTGTTATTTTGTGCATTTTTTATTATATTGTTGTAGGAGGTTCCTCTCATCTGGTATCAGAGGCTTTCTTAGGCTCACTGGGTGGAATTTCTATCAATTTTTTTTTTCTGCAGTGGCCTCCAGGTGCGGTTATTATTGTTCTTTTTTTTTTTTTTTGCATCTATACTATTCATTTCAATTATAGGTTCAAAGCAGGGAGAGCTATCGTTTGTGGTAAAGCGGTTATCTGTTTTACGCAAGCTGTTAGAGAGCATTGGTGGTTGAGTGACTTCCCTGAACCTTTAGAAAGTCGAGCATACTTCAGGCCCATATCTATTGCGATCCAGCAAATCACAGATTGAATCCATCAAATCATAGATTGAATCCGTCTAGAGCAGTTGGCAGATCGTTTCCAGAAAAAATAAAAAAATAAAAATTTAAAATTAATAAATTAATAAAAAAAATGAGTAAAAAAAATTCTATTTTTTCACCATATCCTTCTTGTTTTAGCTCTGTTTTCTCCCAAAATCTAGTGGAACACCTGAAATTTCATTCTGCACATTTTCTGCCTTGAAGACCCTATCCCAAATTCTACTTATCGAAGCCAGAAATCCCACATTTGTCTATTTTTAGGGTTTGCCATTGTTGGCAAGAGACACTGTGTGGCTTCATAAGTGTTGCCATTGATGGCAACAAAGTCTATCCCACACATCCGCAATACATAGTATGCCTATACCGGAAGTCAGATTGAAAATTGTTTTGGTCCGGTGAACAAGAACAGAGTATGTAACAAGGTCTGACAATCAGGTCCGGATCTCTCAGATGGTGTAACTTAGTAAGTTGCGGACTTGGACAAGTCAAGAGGGGTATCGTGACTACTGTATTCCAAAGACTTAGCCTCCGATGATAAAGAAAGAAAAAGATATGAGCATCTAAGTGTTGGGTTCTAGTCATGCAGAGCAGACAGAGGAAGAACTAACCAACAGAGTATCAGACTTCAATCCGGATGAGTAAAAGGTGTTGATCAAGCAATTTGTGGGATTATACATTATTGGTTGACATAATTAATGACTTCTATGCCTATGTTTTTGATACGCATCACAAATCAAGCATGGATTCAATCGACAGATCAATAACTTGCAAACATCCTGAGAGTTCTTGTTGCTGACTAGAAAGTTGATGAAAATCCTTGATGCAGATATATATACCAGATGGATTCCAACATGTAAGTGTGTGTGGTGTAGATATAAATAAATAAGGTGCGAACAAAAGCAAGGATAAGTGTAAGAACAACAATTTAAGTCTGGTATGTGACTGAATAACAACATTGAATAGAGGAAGAATGAAGTGCATTAGATCAGTATATTGTGCCTAACTGGAACTGAACTCTTGCATTTGTAGATGCTTATCATCAGTTCAAACACTTTATTATCTTCTATAAGTTTTGTAGACAGTGAGTCTCTTATAGGCAATGTGCCTCTTATGAGCAGTGTGCTCGGGTAGTGAGCCCTAATTGGCAAGTGCCAAATTTGTACTCCTTATTCTTTTAATAAAGAATACAATCTTGGGTTAGTCACCCCGTGGTTTTTCCCTTAACAGGGTTTCCATGTAAAAATTCTTGTGTTATGTGTTGATTTTATTTTTTAGTTCTTATAATTGTCTCTGCTTCCATGTTTTCATAGAGCACTAAATGTTGAAATAAGAAAAGAAAGCAAGAAAGATAAAAGTTATAAAATAACTGATTCACCCCCCTCTCAGTTATTTGCATTGTTCCAACAGCCATAACTTCTTCGATTCTCACCCAATCACCCTGAGATTTTACCACAGTGTTCCTTTCCTATTTCTGCTCCTTTGTCTCTCTAGGAAAAAAATTCCCATTCTTTCACCCCGCTTCTGAAATCACCATTTTCTTCTTCCATTTCCCTCAGGAAGTGTCCAAAAGCTAGTCAAACCCCAATTACCCATCACAGTTTCCCCCAAATCAAAATTTTCCCTTACTAAAAAAGTTTTAGCACACGTTTTTAGATAGAACCCATTCCCCCCCCAAAAAAATCTCCTGGCTATGGTTGTAACTTGATCAAGAGCAAAAAACATGGAGGATGAAATTGCAGCCCTCAAGACCAAACTCCAAGATCTGGATGAAAAAATTCTCGGCCTCAATATTCAACATTCAGTCATCAACAATAGACGGCAACCAGAGTCTTCTGCAGACATTGGGTTTTCTTCTTCGAGCAATTTTTGTGGGTCGAAGCTTGATTTACCTCGCTTCAATGGCGATGATCCGACTGAATGGATATATCGAGCAGAATAATATTTCAGTCTACATAATACTTTTGATGTTAACAAAGTCCCACTTGCATCCTTTCACTTGAAACATGAAGCCCTTCAATGGTTCTGTTGGAACATCAAGGCTCATGAAGAACCAAAATGGACAGAATTTTGCAAACTCATTTTGCAACGATTTGGCCCTAGTGCTTTTGATGACTTCATAGGAACACTCACTAAACTTCGCCAAATAGGCACTGTGAGAGAATATCAGATAGAATTTGAAAAATTAGCCAATCACACAAAGGGATTGTCTGATGAATTCTTCAGGAGTTATTTTGTCAGTGGTATGAAGGATGCAATTCAATCTGAGGTTAAAAGGTTTCGTCCCAACACAATGATGGAAGCCTTAGGGTTGGCTAAGTTGGCAGAGGACAAGATCACAACTCAATAGCGATCCAAATCCAATTTTGTTCCCTTCAGAAATTCGGCCTCCCAAAGACCTCAAATATTGCCATCTCCTAGAACAACTTCTATCAAGCATTTGATCGAAGCAGAGATGCAGGCACATCGAGAAAAAAGGGCTTTGTTATAATTGTGATGAGAAATTCACTCGGGGACATAAATGTGTTGAGCAAAAGCTCTCTCTCTTGGATGTGGATTCTCCACCTGAAACTGAAGTTTATGCGGATGCTTAGGATACATTGGATGATTAGGTTGAAACTCAGTAGCCGCTTGTTGACCCTGCTTCTCAGGACGACCACCCAGAGATATCTCTCCATGCTTTAGCAGGAGTCATGACCCCACAAACCATGCGGGTCAAGGGTTACTTCAAGAAGTTCCCTCTTATAATACTTATTGATTCTGGTAGCACTCATAACTTCATTGATCCTCAGATTGCCAAACAGGCTGATTGTTTTGTCCATCATTGCTCTAGCTTTGAAGTCATGATTGCCAATGGGGGCACATTACCTTGCAAAGGGAAGTGTCGTAATGTGCGTATTTCTATTGGAGATTATAACCTACGTTCTGATATGTTTGCCTTGCCCTTAGGTGGATGTGATGTGGTTTTGGGCGCCTAATGGTTACGCACACTTGGACCCATCTTGTGAGATTTTGTTGAACTTTGGATGCAGTTTTCAGACAATGGGCAAAAGCACACATTGAAGGGCTTACAACCGGGGTCTCTTAGCATCATAAGTTCACGTCGCATGGAAAAACTTCTTAAGAAGAATTCACATGGTGTCATTGCTCAGCTCCATTCCATTAAGATGCAACCATCAGCGGTCTCCTCTACTCCTTCTGATCTACAACAAATTTTGGATAGGTATGCATGTGTCTAAGCCAAACTAGTGGGATTGCCACCTTCACAACTAGAGGACCACCATATTCAGCTCCTTCCTAGAAGCATTCCTCCCAACATTAGGCCCTATCGCTACCCATTTCACCAAAAGATAAAAATTGAGATGTTCATTCAAGACTTACTGAAGCAAGGCATTATTTGCCCTAGTACTAGTTCCTTTTCTTCACCAGTTCTTCTTGTCTAGAAAAAAAATGGGTCATGGTGCCTTTGCATTGACTTCCGAGCACTTAATCACATCACAATCAAGGATAAGTTTCTGATTCCTGTTGTTGATGAACTTCTGGATGAGCTTCACGGTGCTCAATTTTTCTCCAAGTTGGATCTTCGTTCTGGGTATCACCAAATTCAGATTCATGTGGATGATATCCCTAAAGTGGCTTTCCGCACGCATGATGGCCATTATGAGTTTTTGGTCATGCCCTTTGGCCTCACTAATACTCGTTCAACGTTCTAGGCATTGATGAATAAAATATTCTGGCCCTACCTGCGGAAATTCATTCTAGTCTTCTTCGATGATATCCTCATCTATAGTAAAACATGGGCTGAGCATCTCCAACATCTGGATCTCGTATTGCAACTACTCTCTAATCATCATCTCTGTGTAAAATAGTCTAAATGCATTTTAGCCAGGAGGAAGTTGAGTATATTGGGCATATTGTTTCAACCCAAGGGGTTTGAGTGGATCCTGCAAAAATAGATGCCATGAAAAATTGGCCACATCCTCAAACACTCGAGCCTCCGTGGTTTTTTGGGGCTGACTGGCTATTACTGCAAGTTTGTCAACCTGATTAAGAGAAGATTGCAGCTCCATTAACAAACCTATTAAAAAAGGATGCTTTTACTTAGACACATGCTGCTGAGTGTGCATTTGAAAAATTGAAACAAGCTATGTGTACTACACCTGTTCTAGCTATGCCAAATTTTTCCAAGACCTTCATTATTGAAAGTGATGCTTGCAGCAATGGACTTGGTGTTGTTCTCCTTCAAGAAGAACATCCCATTGCATTCACCAGCAAAGCCCTTTTTGGTAAGAATTTAGTACTTTCTACATATGAGAAAAAAATGATGGCTTTTTTGCATGCAGTACAGAAGTGGCGGCCATACCTACTAGGGAATCATTTTTTCATCAAGATTGATCACCAAAGTTTAAAATATTTCTTGGAACAACGAGTCTCCTCCCCAACACAATAAAAATGGGTAAGTAAACTCATGGGTTATGACTATGAGATCAATTACAAGAAGGGTAAGGACAATATTGTGGTGGATGCTTTTTCTCGCACATTTGATGACCAAGCTTCTCTTTTAGCTATTTCTATGCCTATTCCAAATTGGTTGGAATCTGTCCAACATGGCTATGTCAATGACTCTTCATTATCTTAAATCATTCAACAGTTGGCCAATAACCCTTCTACTGTCCCGCATTACTCTTAGGATGGTGTTTCTCTGTGATACAAGGGTCGTTTGGTGCTTCCCTAGAGCACATATTTGCAGCAGGTTGTCTTCTTTGAACTCCATGCTTATCCATTGGCAGGCGGGCACGGCATAACTTCTTTTGGAAGGGAATGAAAAGGGCAATTCAACAGATGGTGGCTGAATGTGATACCTGCTAACTCAACATGAGTGAAACAACACTCCTTCTGGGATTGCTCGAACCCTTGCCCATCCCTACACCGATTTGGACAGATATTTCTACGGGTTTCATTAAGGGGCTCCCTAAATCTAGAGGGAAGACAACGATCTTGGTTGTGGTTGATCGCCTCTCCAAATATAGTCATTTTTGTGCCCTCAGCCATCCCTATACCGTTTCTTCTGTTGCACAAATTTTCATGGACCAGATCTTCCGTCTTCATGGCATTCCTTCTTCCATTGTCTCATATCGTGATGCAACTTTCACCAGTCATTTTTGGACAAAACTATTTCGACATACTGGCACTAAATTGAATATGAGTTCTAGGTATCACCCACAAACAGATGGTCAGACTGAAATTATCAATAAATGTTTGGAAACTTATTTTCGTTGCTTCACTTCTAAACAACATCAGTGGGCAAAGTGGCACCCTCTCGCTAAATGGTGGTACAATATCGCTTACCACACTGCATCTAAAATGACTCCAGGGTAAAAGCAAGAAACTCGGTCCACATGTAGGGGAAGTCATGCAGGCAAAAAAAATCCCAATAGGAACGGGTACCTATTTTCAAAGAAATGGGTACCCGTTTAGTAATATATATAATAGAAACGGGTACCCATTATAAAACAGGTACCCGTTCTTAAAATAACGGGTACTCGTTATATAACGGGTACCCATTTTGTTTATAAACGGGTACTTGTTCTATGAATTTTGAAATCACCAACCGCCTTTTCCCTTCCCTTTGCTTCGGTTTTAGGCTCGGGATAGGCATGGTTAGCTGACCTTGAGCCTTGGACCTGCAAGTTTTTTTCTAAGTACAGAACAAGAGGAAAGACTGAGTTTACCTATATGGTTGACGATCTTTTTTTCTAAATTTTTTTACGAAATGAAAACCCATTACAGATGACAGTGTCTAGTTTTCAAATATGTAAATTTTTTTGTTATTAGACATGTTTTTCTATTTATTATTTAATTTATAAGCAAACTGGTCCAAAAACTTGAAATGACAGGTGTTTGTATTTTTTTAATAACTTTTAATCTTTAATTTTTTTTTAAAAACAAATTATATGTCATCAATCTACACATGATTCTTTAAACAATGATTTTTTTAATCAAATTATGTTGGCCATACACGAGGGGTTTTCAAAAGTAGCAATTAGGCCTAATAAAAAATTATTTAGAAAAAATTTATAAAAAAATATCATCATCAAACTTCAATGTACTACACATCTTTTCCCAAAAGAATTTTAAAAAATAATTTTATTTAGGTAAAATTATGTTGGTCATACACGTGCATGGTATGGTTAAAAGAAGTGACTTTTAAACAATGGTTTTTAGAAATGCCTATTGAAAATCAATTTGTATCATCTAGGTATTGAAATAAATTATATATTTGGAAACTAGACTCCGAGTACTACATTTTATATTTAGTGACTTTTTTAAAGATTCCATCTCTAAGTGCTTCAAATTTAAAGGTCAAATGTGACAAATTCTAAAAATCAGGGAAAACACTTCCACTTTTTGGCCAAAAAGTGGACCCAACTTCTTGCACTGACCCTCCATATGAAGCAATCTATGGTCAGGTACCGCTAGTGCTCCTTCCATACACCCCAACAGTTCTCCAGTTCAGACAATAGACACAGATCTCTGAACTCAGGATCAGATTCTCCTAATCTTGCAGGACAATCTTCACATGGCCAAAAATCGAATGAAACAAGTTGATCAACACCATTCTGAGCGCACTTTTCAAGTAGGTGATATAGTTTTTCTTCGTCTACAGCCATACAAGCAATCATCCCTGAAACTCAAAGGGTGTTATAAGTTGGCTCCAAAGTTCTATGGGCCATATAAGGTTCTTTAGAAGATTGGGTCGGTTGCTTATAAATTGGACTTTCTTCCTTCCCACGTTCATCTAGTAGTTCATTTCTCTTGTCTAAAAAAAGTTCTTGGCACCAACATCAGAGCACAAACTATTTTACTAGAACTAGATAACAAAGGATCTTGGAGCCGGAGGCAATCCTTGATAGGCGCACTCGTCAACTTCGCTCCCAATCCATCATAGAGGTATTAATTCAGTGGCACAGAATGCAACCAGAGGATGCTACATGGGAACCACTCCTTCAGATTCAGCAACAATTTCCACATCTTAAGCTTTGAGGACAACTTTTCTAAGAGGGAGAGGATGTTAGGAACCCGTGTTTAGCCCTTCTTTTTACTTTATTAGTATATTACTTTTGGATGCATATGCTTTGTAAGTCGTTCCGTGAGCATATTGTATTATCCCACATTCATGGGAAATAATAGTTATTTAGATTAGACTTAGTATATAAGTACGTGTTGAGGCCAATGAAGGCATCCACGAATTTATTGTATTGAGCTTGCTCAAAGGAGGTTGCCCCCTCGAAGTGACCTGCGATCAATAAATTCCTTTTGTGTTTCTGTTATTTCGTGCATTTTTCATTATATTGTTGCAAGAGGTTCCTCTCAACAAGTTTGAGTAAATGATATTTTCACAAATGCAAGAGCCCATTCTTCTATTTCTCCACCTTTACAAATCCCATTTGTCTATTAATTTCTTTTCATATATATATATATATATATAAATAAATAATAATTAGAATCCAACAATAATTTTTATACTATTAATCTAATTTTTTTATAATCCACTTTTAGTTTTTTAATTCAAAATCCAAAATATTTAGAAATCTTTAAAAAAAATCCAAAGATTTAGAAAATATAAAATAATGGAAGTTCTATTATTCTAATCTATAAAACAATTTAGAAATTAAAAAAAAATATTTTTCTATATAAAAATATATGTAAATACATATAAAAATGTTATATATATTAAAAATATAATATAATTTTTTTTACAATTTCTAAAATAAATTGAATGTATTGACATACAATCATAAATTAATATCCAACCAAAATTTTTAAATATAAATATAGAAGTATTAAATTTAGGTCCAAGAATACCATTTGATATTTGTTGGTCAAAATTAAAAAAAAAAAAAAACCATTTGATATTTGTTAGTCAAAATTAAAAAAAAATAGAATTGATTTTTGACGACTATCTATTTATGGCAAGCAAAAGATGATAAGTTATTTAAAAAACATCACTATAACCTATGGACACATTATGTATGAAGAAAAATCTAAAATTTAGGGTCTAGAAATATCATTTGATATTTCTTGGTCAAGATTTCAAAAACCAGAGTTGATTTTTGGACCACTATCTATTTATGACAAGTAAAAGATGATAAGTTATTTAAAAAAACATCACTATAACCTATGGACAAATTATGTATGGAGAAAAATCTAAAATTCAGGGTCCAACAATATCATTTGATATTTCTTGGCCAAGATTTAAAAAAAAACAAAATTGATTTTTGGACTACTGCAAGCAAAAGACAATAACTTATTTAAAAAAATATCACTATAACCTATGGACAAATTATGTATGGAGAAAAATCTAAATTATTAGAAAGATTTCATTTGACTAATAGACCACTATATATACACAAAATTATATGTGGAGAAAAATCTAAATTTCAAGAGAGATTTCATTTCACCAATAGACCACTATATATACACAAAATTATGTGGAGAAAAATCTAAATTACTAAAAAGATTTCATTTGACCAATAAACCACTATATATATACACAAAATTATATGTAGAGAAAAATCTAAAATACGAAAGAGATTTCATTTGACAAATAGACCATTAGACCATTATATGTACACATCTTGTAAATAAATCTCTGTTGCCCATATTTGAAGCTCTGAAATAGCATGTTAATGAATGAATGAATGAGTTTTAATGATGTCCACATGGCCAAACAACCTAAGGGACTAAGAGCCACATCCCTAAGACACTTTCAAAATCTTTTCATGTCGCCTCTTCTACTATGCATCTTGACCACGACCGTTATGTGGAGCTTTGCTTTCTCAAAGAGCTCGTGTAAACTTCCTCCCTGCCTCTTCTACTATGCATCTTGACCACGACCATTATGTGGAGCTTTGCTTTCTCAAAGAGCTCGTAGAAACTTCCTCCCTTCAAACTCTTTGCATACTAAATGTGGATATCATCATAGGCAGCACACTTAAGTTCAAGATAATGTGTTCATAAAAAAGAAACATTGAGGGTGCCTTATTCTTAACAAGGCGGTTGTTCCAAGGCATCATTATCTATCATCTATCATCTGATTCTGCATTTGGGTGGAGTTACTTTGATGGAAAGGATGACGTATAAAACTAGTCTTTCTTTACGCGTTCTCTTAATTTTGAAAGGATTTGACATCCGATGCCGATGCCTATGCCAATGCCCGTGCCTCCTCCTCCCCTGCGCTACAACACGACAAAAGCGTATAACAAATATCCTACCGGCGTACCAATAACTGCCACCCACGTGTCACAGGGAAAACCAACCAAAAGTGGGTCAGGTGAGGGTCGAGTAAAGCCGACGGCAACCGGAAATTGAAATCCCGGTAGCGGCGCTTCAAACTTTCCGACAATAAATAAATAAAACAATCTCTGCCTTGTGGACGTTAAAATTCTTTTATTTTATTCTTATCAGATTGCGTGAGTGCTTCCGTATGTACGATTAATTTATTATTTTTTAATTAGTTAAAATAGACAGTGATAATTTCTAAAAATATCGGCATGGCATGGAATGTGGCACTAGCATCCGAGAGTCAATTTTTTATTTAAAATTTACTTTCCATTTTCATTTAATTCTTTAAAAAAGAAATTTAATTGCTTTTCGGTGGCTCTACCTAGCTTTTGTACAGTTTGGGCATCGACCGAATTCGTTTAAAGAGCTTTCCTTCCCTTGAATGGGGAAGAGTAAGCAAATAAAACCCTCATTTCCTGTTGTGCATTGGAGCTTGCGGATCTGATCTGATCTGATTTTCACATTCTGCAATCTGTGTAGAATGTGAAAATGTATATGAAGGCGATGCTTGTTGAGGGTTGGGGAAGAGTGAAACGCGTCTGGGGATCAATGGGGGCGTACGAGCTTTTGAAGGGGGACGAAGAGAAGGCCATCACAGAAAGCAATAAGAGTATTGGCAATGGTTTGTCTGTGGAAGAAGGATTTGCGGACAATGAGGTGGAGCTCGTCAAACGCCATTCTTGTGAAGAAAAGAGCAACGGCAGGAACGCCATGGGAGCTGGACAGAGCAGGCGCCTCGCTTCGCTTGATGTCTTTCGTGGCCTTACGGTTGCGGTACACCTCAATCTCATCCCTTTTTCCTAATTCTAGTGTAAATGCTTGTACTTGTGAGTGAGATGATTTCAAACTCATCCCTTTATCCTAATTCTACTGTAAATGCTTTTACTATTAAGAGATGCTTTGGATGAAACTGTGCAATTTTAATTTGCTTCAACATTTCAAATCATGCTCAGTGATCCATCATTAATGCAAGGAAAAAAGAGACATTTTTAGCTTGGGGTAGTGTGTATCGCATAATGGTAGAATTTCGGTTTTCTTTCTTCCACCTCTGATGTTTACCTTTTTTTACCTCGTTTTTATAACTGTCATTGTGTACTACTAGTTGCTATTCAGGTACGGACGTCTCCTGTTGTAATTTTCTTGGAGAGGCATCTTGAAGGAGACTCAAAACATTGGAATTGGAAATATTACACGGTGCTATCTAGATACATGATATTATGTGTGCTTGCGAAAATCTAAAATTTTTCTAGTATTTAGACAAACAAGTCCATTTGGCTTCAGGATTAGCTTAATTCCTGCAATAATAGTTGTGCGGATAAGTCTCTTGTACCGGATTTTTGTGCCTGATCACAATACTTGCGTTTTGAAGTTTTGGAAAATGTTTTTTTATTTATTTTTTCTTTGAGATCGAAATTTTCCTTTGGATAGCTTGAATAATTCACGATTGTTGCAACTCTCGTTTTGATCAGTGAGTTCCAGCCTCTCATTGCAAAATTATTATTTAAAGGAGAAGTTAAGAGTCTTTCCTGGCTTTTAATTTGGAGAAACTGACGTTTAGGTGGGAAGTTTCCTGCAGAAACAATTTTGGTTTGGATGGAGAACGAGGCATCTGGGTGGACTTTTAAAGATTTGTATGCAGTAGTAATGATACTGCAGGATCCAAAAAGGAAACATGTTATCCTAAACAAACTTTAACGGGAACATGCACATAATGTAGAACTGTAATCGATATTTGTGAATATGATAATAATGAAAATGTCATAAGTTGTGACCACGATAAGCATCATGCACCAAAGTGAGACACGGTTATAGGTCTTTAGCTCCCAGGGCAGGTTTATTCTAGAAATATCTCCGAAGAATTTGGTGTGTAGTTCAGATAGATAGGAGTTTAATTATCTATCTACTGTTTTGCAAGAGGAAAATGAAAAGGAATGCCTGAAAAAGAAGTAACAGAAAATTTTTAGTCCCAGTTAGCTGCCAGTGAGTGTTAAACTATACTTCTTTGCTTTCTCAGGTTGAAAATGAATTTGAGATATACTCAATCACATGGGCAGTTTTGTATTATAAGTTGTTTGATTTGGACTATTTGCAATTTCATCAGTGTTTATTCAACACTTTTGTTGCCTAATTTTCTCGTTGGGCTTGTGCAGCTCATGATATTAGTTGATGATGTTGGTGGGATTCTACCTGCTATCAGTCACTCTCCTTGGAATGGTGTTACACTTGCAGACTTTGTGATGCCTTTTTTTCTTTTCATCGTTGGTGTTTCTCTTGGACTTGTGTATAAGGTATTTGTTTTGAGCTGCATTATCCATATATTTCTCATTAGTTGATGGAGATGTTGGTCCACGATGAATTCTTAAATCCTAAATTTGAATTTAAGTTGGGAGTGAATGAACGTGCTTCCTAATAATAGTTAAAAGCCTAGAGAGTTTGCATTTTGTAGTGCTGTTTTCTCTTTTACAGGACTTGAAAAAGTAAAAATATATAGCTTGGAATGCAAGTACATGTGATATTATCTTTAGAGGGAAATATGTTATTGTAGATTTGCATCAGTTTGTGAATTCAAGGAGTATAGAATGTGCAAACACCAAAATTGATCTTTCTAATTTTTTTTTTGCCTTGTTTTTTCTGTGCTTACTTTCATTACAGAGCATTGTGTAGTTTGACCATCTTAATCAATAGGTAAAACCATCATAAGTGTCTGCATGCTCGATTCTTAGAAAAACTTTACCTCACAAGTGAAAGTTATGCTATATTGTTTACATTGGTTGGTGGTAAAACAATATGACTAATGGATAAGTGTTGTTATGGATTCCATATCATGCAGAAAGTATCTAACAGAGTTTCCGGTACGCGGAAAGCCATTTTAAGGGCTCTTAAGCTTTTGATACTGGGAATTGTGCTTCAAGGTACTCTCTCATGCCTCAACACTGTTCTCTTGAAAGTGAATTGATATTAATTCCATATTTGCAAGAATAGTATTTTTAAGTTACCATTAGCTTGACAATTTGATAGCTTTGGCAAAAAAAATCTAAAAGTGAAACAATCCTTTGGGGAGAAAATCATCTCTTGTGAGAACTCTTAAAAAATTAAAAATTGATATACCTGCATATAATTGCTGGTATAAAATCTTCTGTTTTTCAAATAGATGGACTTATTTTTAATTCTCTGAAGAATCTATTCAAAGGTTATCTTCTTATCTAGCTACGTTCAAGTAAGTGGGAAAAATATATGATTGCTATTTTCTAATGAATCTATTTTCACATTAAGGATTTATACGCATTGGTCAATTCATTGTAGTTATTTCTTCAAAGTTGTGCAATCCTTGTAGAAACTACATTTTGTTTGGCTGTCTTATCTAAGGCACTATACCAAACTTCCTATACTGAGCTGTCCAGTGGTTATTTTGGGGCTCAGGTGGTTACTTTCATGGAATTAACGATTTGACATATGGAGTCGACATTGAGCAAATGCGGTGGCTTGGCATACTGCAGGTCTTATGGTAGCCTTCCATTGAATTGCTTTTCTTGTTGTAGTTAGTTTGAATGTTTGATTCTGATCTTTGTATTTTAGATGTGTAGTTTTCTTGATGATGCACATCAGATGAGAAACTTCTGACCCCGAGACATTTCTTCAAATTAATTTAGTGTTTTCATTGAGTTGTAATTATTTTCTAGTATTTCAGATGTTTAGTCCTTTTAAGTTTAGATTTCAGCCTTATTTGCAGTTTTCAGACATTTTTCAGCACCTCCAGTTTTTTTAAGATATCTTTAGTAATTAATTATTAGGTTTATATTTTTATGATTTATCCCTTCAGTTATCAGACTTTCCTGTTATGTTACGGTAGGGTTGCAGTTAGGTAGATGATGTTGCCTGTGTCTGCCCTGTAAATTGTTTATAGTTTGATTTATGGTTGTTGCAGCTTCAAATGATGAGAACACTTATTTTGGGGCCATATAAGCCTCTTTGGTCCATGCATGAAGATAGTGTTCTGATTTTCTATGTTGAATGAGTTTTATAGGCTCACCTTAAAGATGTTTATTTCCCCATTTTTTTACGAAGTACTTTAATTTTAGATGCTAGAAGAGTTTTTTTCAGAATTGTGAAGATAGTTCACTTAAATTATTCAAAGGCTATTGTGGAACCTTTTATTGAAAATATGTAATTTTAGTTTTGTTTGAACTTAGTACATATTTTTTGATTATGGTTAAAAAATGCTTAAGAGGTACTTTTTGTTCTGTTTGACGAGTCTGTAATTTCATATTCTTTTTAAATTTTTTCCATCTGAAGAAGTCCTAGTAGTGATGGACTTGCTTGTGATATGTTTCCCATGGGTTTTAAATTTGGTACAAGTAATCCTAATTAGGACTTCAAAGTATTTAATACTCCTAGAGTGTTGGTCTTTATTTTATGATTTGTACTCTTCGTGCTGATGCAGATCTATACTTGGGAGTTAAAAGTTCCTATATTCATTCTGTGTTTTTAGATTTTATGGAATGAAAGGCCGATTAGTTGACAAGACTCCTCAGAGGAATGATATTAAATGTTCGTAAGTAGTATTTGAATGACCAGCCAGTTCTGCTTGTTCTGATGGATAGTTCTCCTAGATGTTTTTTGGGAGCCAACCCAAACAGCTTGGAATCTAAACTATCCAATTTTTGAGTCCGGAAACAACACAATATACACTGGACTTCTTCATAAGGGTTCTTCAGAGAAATTCATCGATTTATAATTAATAATTATTTATGCATTTGAAGTATTTGAAACTTAATCAACTTAGCATTTAGCTTGTTGAGTAATTTCATCAGTTATTTGATCGGTGCTCTCAAATAGCTGTCATATGTTTATGGCCTCACAATTTTTAAATTTTATTTATGTCTGTCCTAATATAAAAAATCTAATTGAAAAAGCTTTCTTTGATTGGTGCTCACATAGCTGCTCTCACTTCAGTTATTTGATCAGTGCTCTCACATAGCTGTCATAGGTTTATAACTTTATGGCCTCACAATTTTTTAATTTTACTTATGTCTGTTCTAATATAAAGAATCTAATTGAAAAAGCTTTCTTTGATCGGTGCTCTCACATAGCTGCTCTCACTTCAGTTATTTGATTGGTGCTCTCACATAGCTGTCATCTGTTTATGGTCTCACAATTTTTTAATTTTATTTATGTCTGTCCTAATATACAAATCTAATTGAAAAAGCTTTCTTGTATATGAAGTGCAAGCTGAAAGGCTGTGCAGAAGAAAGATGCATTTGGTTCTATGGTTCATTGTCAACTTTGAAGGGTTTTGCTTAAATGCAGTGGATGTCTAGTGTTATTAACTTATTGGTTGGTTCAGTTAATAACATTTAGTTTTGTCTAGTCTGATGTTTGAATAAATTAGCTCTCCCCAGATCTGATCATAATTGTATTCCTCCTATCTTATGAGTTGATCTATAAGCTAGGACGGGTATTCCATACACTAAAATTCTAAACCATAGTTTGCAGACTTGGACTTGACTTGGACTGGGCAGACCAAAATTTTTTGACTCGGCAAAAACTTGGCAATTTTGAAAACTGCTTAAATTTAAAACAAGCACAAATTTTATGCGACCACAAACTTAAGCACATAGAGGCTAGCTCATGCACCATGTGACCAAGCACTAAATTAGAGTGGGCAGATTCCAAAATGTAACTAAAAAAGGTTTAATTATTTTTTGTGGAATGTTTTAAATATGTGTTTTAAATCAGATTTTTGTGGCTTTAAATTCACGTTGCGGCTTCTGCACACACCTTGTGCCCAAGCTTAAACACTCCCTACTTGGTAGTGCTTAAGAACTCTGCTCATGCCTTGTAGTCTTCCCGCAACCTTAAAGGCCAATGCTACCTGGAAATGAGCCTTGCCATTCGCTCGCAATAACAATTCCCCTGCAAACACCATACCTGGGTGCTTGTCTAGTGAGATTACATGCTGTCTAAAACCTACTCATTGTCTAGCACACTCAACTAAAACTCCAAATGACACTTTTTTTCCATGTAAACCCTATGTTTTTTCTGCATTTCAGTGTACATTCTGTATATGGAAAATTTCAGCATTGTACTTGTCGAGTACTCGCGCGAGATCAGCATTGAAACTTGCGAAATACTTTGCCGGGATGAGTCACGAGTCTACCTTGCAGAAACTCTGCGAAGAAAAAAAAGAGTCGCCTGTATTCGGCAACTCACTGAGTACTCTGCAAGTTGGCAAACTATGCACTGAACATCAACATCTAGATTCAATGAAAGAAAAAAAATGTTGTAAACTCGCCCATTAATTAAATTAACTTGCAATGTGTAAATGAGATCAAACACAATGTACAGTTAAGAGGACAAAGGATTTAACCAAGAGAAATCCATGTGTGAGAGAAAACTCCAGCAAAATGTGAGCTACAACTCACTTATAATCCATGACTTAAATGACAAATATAGTCCTAGGCCACTTGGGCACATAACCAGCCTGAATCACAGTGATTTCAGTCCTTAAGACCTCTAACACAATTTTCTTACTAGTCAAATTTAGTACAATGACAAATTGTTCACTAGGAACTATGGAATTGTAACGTCCCTTTTAAATTTTTCTTATTTTTCTTTAAATATTATAAAATCTGACTCACAATTATAGTAGCACAATTAATTATAAATATGAAATCAACCTCAGAAATCGCAGTATTGACAGTTTATTATTTAATTCAGATATAATACTTAGAATATATCTCAGAAAAGATGGAACTTATCCTTTGTATCTGTGGTTAATTATCCCAAATCTTTAGCGATTTATCTTCACTAAAATGCCTTTGAAATGTATCCAAATCTGCCTGAATCAGGGTTTTCGTCCATTAACTCAGCAATGGAAATTAGGGGGTTTTCCTCCTCTAATTTCTAACCTAGAGGGGTTTCGTCCTCAGGTTGTTTGAACCACAGTCCATGCTCCACAAGGAGTGAAAATCAGATAAAAAATGTATTCACCATCATGTCTCCTTCTTGCTTGGTCTTCCTTATATAGATTATTTCTTCAACAGTCATAACTCTTCAACATGTCTCTTGATTGATATTTTTTTTTTGATTGGTCAATGGGGGGAATTTTTAGCCTGGCCCTTCCAGGTTAGATGAATCGCTTTTGACTAAAGCTATGAATCGGTGAGGCCACAACATGGGGGACCTCATCCCGTGGCATTAACACTTGACATAAATGCCTGCATTAACGCTGGAGGTTCAAATTCGCAAGCTCGTTGGCCCAGCACAGGCCCACCGCCTGCGAGCACAACAGCCCAGCGAAGGCGCATATCCTGCGAGCACGTTAGCCCAGCGGAGGCGCAAAGCCTATGAGCTCTTTGGCCCAGCAGGGGTTTGAACCCCCGATGGCTGCCACTATGACCGAGTGACTTTGTAATATCCCGCTTAGGGTTTTCACCAAAATTTCTGAATTTTCAATTTTCCATTTCAAAACTCTAGATCTGAATTCTGATTTTTTTTGTTTCAGATCTAAACATACACTTATCTCATCCACTTATCATGCCAAATACATCATAATCAACATGCCAAAATATGCAATCAAACCCTAGTTGAACTACAAAATGAATTACACATAGACCCACATCAAGTAGATAGCAATTTTGATGAGCAAATCAAATCAGAATACTGCTGTTATGAAATCAGATTGATCAAATGTGTAATTACATCAAATTCATCGGCTCCACATGGCCATCAATGCTCCCAATCTATTGCTTTTACAGATCAGACTGAAATATGCACTACAACATACCAAATTGATGACAAAATGCCCTTCCAAGGTGAGCGAACTTCTCCCACAAGTGATAGGATACACAAAGAAGATGAATGATGGCAAAGGAAGTCTTCAATGATGATCTATGATGCCAAGATCTGCTGTTCGCCTCAAATAATATTATTTATTTGTTTTTTAGCCAACCTTATTCCTCCAAAAGGGCACACTCCTCAAGAAAATAATAATATTTGATTTATTTTCCAAAAATCCATGTATGGGTCAATCCCATTTCAAAATCAATTATTTTATTATTTTTGGCTTTTCAATAATTAATGTAAAAATACATTAATCCATCTTCCACATTCGCCAAGTCTAGGAAAATTAGCTGAGCCTTGTAAAAACAACTTTCCAAATTTCCATAGCTCAACCACTGCATTTCCTTAATTTATGAATTAGCCTACGGGAATGAGGACAGGCTAACTCAAACTCTTGTTAGGTGATCACGCCGGAAATGGGGACATTACATACTTAACCACCGAACCACACCCTTAACGACGTCTCTTGATTGATATTATTATTAAAAATAAACTTTTGTCATTTTATAATAGTAATTAGTTCTTCCTTTGGCGACTTCTACAATTCCCTGCGATTTAATCTCCTTGGACTTACAACTCCAAATAAAGATTTTTAGTGACTAAATTATGCAATTTATGCAAGGGCTGGCAGATCTGTTTCTAACTTGGCGGTGACTGAAAGACTTTGTGACTAATGATTTCTTTCTTCTGCGATTTACCTTAAACTCATGGCTCCTTTTTTTGTTATTCCATATCTATTTTGGCAGCCTTGTGAGCTCCTTGAATTTCACCAGGTATTGCGGTTATAATCACGGCTCATCCCTTACATGTCAAGTTCCCAAGACCCACGGGAAATAAAAAATGGGCGTTGGGTTAATTTTGCTTTAATTTTAAGGAGGAGGCATTACAGGAACCCTAAGAATTTCAACTCAATTCTTGTCACAAACTCTTTGATTTTCTCCAGTTGATATTCAGAATGCATTTACAATGTGGCACATATAGCTTCACAAGCCTGAACAAAAGTCTAAGTCACCAGAATCGAAAAAACTAATAATTTGGAATGCCAGAAGATGTTTTCTTTTCGCGGAGAGAAACTGTCTCTTTACAGCAGGGGTGGTTTCAAAACTGCCACTTTTCGTCAGGGGCACTTTTGAAGTTGCCACTTTCGCAGTTTTTGTCCTCAAACTTTCAAAAGCCATACCTGTTGCATACGGACTCAAAATGGGGTGCCTTTTTTTCAATTGCATAACGTTTTGAGAGGAATCCAAATATGCAAGAATATTCAGGTTTTGGTTCTATCAAATACCTGTTTTTGAATTTACAACAGAAATGTCAACTGAGCTTGATCACATTGACATGGAGTCAAACAAAATTGGATCCATTCAGATATCGTGATAAACATTTTATTTCAACTAAGTAATATTCAATCTTCTGGTTCACTGGGATAATCCTTTAGCATCCAAGAGATGCAATCTCATGCTTCCATAATTAGATCATTTTTCCTTGATAGGAGGGGGGCACAAATGTCACATACATGAATATATTTCCAGTTTCGATTTATGTAGGCAAATTGACTGTGATGCAGTGTTTCTAGATTTTATTGAAGTGCAAGAAATAATAATTGAATCATAGCCTGGTTTAATATGGATATATACCTCTACCACATGTTTTAATGATCCTTGATTACATGCTTAATTGATGGCCAGAGTGTAAGAAGTTGCCAGTTACATAAAGGTAACAAATTTTAGAGATTTTAAATGCCAAGTTACAGCTATATTTGTCAGGACTGATGATTTCATACGAATTTTAATAGCAACAGAACATATTAATATATGCTTCATTTGTTCATCAACATGGGCAGTCTAGAAGAAGAAAGAAAGACATAAATCGTATTGATGCCCAAGAGTCATCGAAGTAGGTCAGTGGGATTTGAAAGTACACAGTTACAATAGAACAATACTAGGGAAGAAAAGAACCTTAGAGGGCATGAAAGCATTAGATATTGCTTTTGAAATTAAGTTAATTGAGTAAACTGTTAAATACAGGAACATGCATTTTTTCATGGTTTATATTTTACAATAAAATCTTATATAGAGTCATTTTTTTTTCTTTTCTTTTATTGTTAAGGAAGTTTATATTTAAAATAGTGCCTGACTTTATTTTTGCCATGCAGAGAATAGCATTTGGATATATACTTGTAGCATTGTCTGAAATTTGGCTAAGAAGCAATTGTGATACGGATTCTTCTTTCGTGCTTATGAAGAAATACTACATGCAGTGGTTAGTCTTTCTATACCTGTTGTTAGCAGAGACAATGGAAGATATGAGTAACAAGATGAAATAGATGGGGCATCAATTTTTTCAAGATACTCTGTTTATAAACATTGTTAATGAGAAAATCATGATGGAATGGGTTCTTGGTCTGTGTGTATATTTCAATTTATTTATTTAATTTAAAATGTTGCAATGAATTTGAAGGATACTTTCTTGACATTGCACACTTTTTGTGACCAAATTTCAAGTGCGAGTGTATAATTCGGTAATGGGATTAAAGGTTCTAGAATGCTACATTGTACAACTAGAAACTGACACGAGAGGAAAGTAAGTGCAACCTTCATCCTACAAAGTGCTTATACTCCATGCCACACAGGCAAATTCTTCGTCTTTGTTGCCTTTGAGATTGTGAGGTATGATGATAGTGTGCCTTTTGTAGTTTGTAAAGGAATACCATTGGACTTGTTTGTCTATTGTTCAAGATTAATCCCATTTATTTCTTGCATATGTGCTTTATAGTGAATTAGTGACCAGAACATGTGAGGAATTTAGGCTGATTTTTTTGATAAAAAATAAATATATCGATTAGAGTGCTAATATAAAAATCCCAGAATTTATGTCATTTGGCAAAATATCTGGGTGAGTTACATTTATCCTGGATGACTGAGAAGAAAAGAGAGAGAACTAGCAAGGGAACAGCAGAGAACTCGAGAGGCCTAGAAAGTAATAGAGAACTAGCAAGGGAACAGCAGAGAACTCGAGAGGCCTAGAAAGTAATAGATACATATGGTCATCAGCAGGTAACACGAGGATTTATGTTGATAGTAGTAAGGAGGTGCATCTTCAGTAGCTGGGCCAATTATGTGAGCGTTGATGCTTGGTGCCGTGTGGATTTTTGGCTGCCATATTCCAATTAAATCAAGATGCATTTCCTTCCACTTGTGCACAGGTAGTTGCAGTTCAGGTCTCATTAGGAGCAGCATGTTCAGCCATAGGATAATTCATGGTGTTAATTGACTCTTTTGTTGCCAATTGATGTTTGCTCAACTGAATAGCACCAACAAGCTCAATTCTGACTTTATCGTTGCCTAGCAACTGCTCAGTTGCCTGTCCTGTTTATAAGACTTTGGTAACTGTACCTCAGAGATGAAGGCATTCTGCTTGCTTGTTAGGGCAGGCTTATATGGCCATTGGTTTTCCTTCAGGCTTTAACCATTGCGGAATAATATATTGATACATTTCTTTTGGGGAGTATGCTCTTCGGACTTAGCTTCCATCACCTTTATGACCTTGTAAGCTATCATTTATGTTTGTGTTGGGAACTTGGGATTAATATATTACATCTATAGGTTAGTACAGCATGGTATTAAATAAATAAACATACAAATGTTAGTAACGTTAATGAATGTTATAGTCGTAGTTGGAAAACATGGACTCGGCAAAAATTCGCCATGCCCAAAAAAGTTGACTCGTCAAAAACTCGATAACTTACAAATTGCTTAAATTTCATTAGAAACACATGTTTTTTGCAAAATTCAATGACACGATGTATCCAATGAGTCCATAAATGAGTACAAAAGTGTTTTGTATTAAATTTGATTGATTTGAATGCAAATTGAGTACAAAATCGCATCCTCATGTAGAATCCTGATGGCTGATAACTTGATAGGCTGATACAATAGATAGCTGACAAAATGAAAATAGTAAAACTAAAAGTAAATACAACATTTAAACATTTTACATCTTCCTCTTCCCTAATCTACTAAAAACTAGGGGAGAGGTAGAGGTTCTAGTCCCCTGTGGCTCCTCGCTTGGCATGGAAGGTAGTGGCTCAACCTCCATCCTGGTAGTAAAATGTGGTGATAAAAGGACAATATTTTTCAGTTTGCTAAAGTCTAAATTGGCTAGGGAATGTATAGGGCCAATTGATTTGGGGGGGAATTCAACCGATAAACCTGAGGAAGTGAAATCTTTAATAAAAAATTGGAGACCTATAACCTTGCTGAATGTGTCTTATGCCAAGGAATTTGCAGTAAGGCTTAAACACATTCTTCCTAAGATTATCTCCCATTCAGAGACAAGTTTTGTCAAAGGCAGATACATCTTAGAGAATCTGATTTTAAGTTGGGAGGGCATGGGATGGGCAAAAAATCTGGTAAAAATGCATGTATTGCTTTGTTCAGGAATAAGTTTTGCAAAATTATTGAAAACCTTTTTCATGATTCTCTTGCCCAAATGGAGGTAAATGGTACTTTGACTAATTCTTTTAATTTACTGAGATCAAATGTGGTGATAAGAGGACAATTTTTTTGCGCCAAAGAGTCTGAGCCAGAAACTCGCCATGTTTTTGGTGAGTACTCGCAAAAAAACTGGCGAGTTTTCTGGCAAGTAAATACTGCAAAAACTTGCCATGCAGAAAAACTCGCGAGTATACTCGGCGAGTCTTCCATCTATGATTATAGTGATTACTTTGTAGGTTAGTTGTCAGGAAGTTTCCCATAGGGAGTTAATTGGTTTGGGAAGTTTGTACAAGAAAAAGCACTTTATAAGCTCCTTCATCTTTTGGCTGTTGCTCCAAAAACATGTTTTAATGTTTTGATGAAGTTTGAATTGCTTCCTTAGGTTGAGTTTCTTTTTCAAGTACTAGAGGTGAAACAAATTCAACAGATTCCAAACTAGATGTTCCCCCTTAATGTTTGGAATCTCCAAATCATTTTCCTTGAAAACATCAACTTTTGCAAATTTTTCAAGTTAACTATCGATCAATGTTGGTTGTGTTCTTTGTGGTTTCACAAAAATATCTCTTCCAATGAGAATTTTTTTTTTTCATCAAATAGTTTATAGGTCCTTGAGGATTCTGAATATCCCAAAAGGATGCATTTTTGACTCTTGTGGTCCAACTTGTTCCTTTTGTCCTTGAGAATCAATGCATACTAGGTGGATCCGAAAACCTGAAGATGCCATATTAACATAAGATGTCCACACCAAATTTTAGATGGAGTTCATTTGAAGAGTTGCGAAAGGTGACCTGTTATGGAGATAGACTGCCATTTTATGCTGCTCTTGTCCAAAAATGCAGGCTTACTTCTTTGAAATACAACATTGCCCAAACCATATTCATCACAGTTTTGTTTATCATCTCAACGACTCCTTTTTGTTGAGTGTGAGGTACTATTATGAGATGATGCTTGATACCATTTTTCTTGAGATAGTCTTCCAACACCTTTGAAGTGAATTAACCACCATTATTATTTCTCAGTGTGCCAATTTGAGATTGTGCATCATTTTTAACCATTGTGTGAAACTTTTGAAAAGTTTCGAAAGATTCTGATTTTTGCTTCAAAAAATAGATCTAGGTCATTTTGTTGTTGTCATCAATGAACAACATGAAGCATTTATCAACACCAGAAGAAGGAATTGGAAGGGGACCACACAAATTAGAGTGGATCAATTATAATTTCTTGTCATCTCTCTAGTTTGATTTTGAAATGACTCTCTTTGTTGTTTAGCCAAGATGCATGCTTCACATTTTTCAATTGTTTTGGGTAGAGTCGACAAACCTACAACACCATTCTTTTGCATTGTGTGAATGCTATCATAGTTGGTATGCCCAAATCTTTCATGCCACAAAAACTTACTAACATTCCTCCTTCAACGAGGTGAGGAAAGTTTCTTGAAATTGAAGGCTCACCTTTGAGTTTCAACAACTTTCATTCCTCAAATTCAGTCAAAACAATTGTATTATCACATTTTCTTTTGATTATTACCTCTCCATCATCTAGCAAAATGGAGTGGCCTTGTTGTTGAATGAGCATTAGGTACAAGAAGTTTTGTTTAGTTGAGGAAGGTATAAGACATTATAAGACATTGTGGAGAATGAAATATGAAAGTCCTAGTGACTTGAGTCGAATTGTCCCTTTTCCTCTAGGTTGCAAACTTGTTCTGTTTGCCAAATATAGAGGACTGCATCTTTCTTCATGAAACTCCTCAAAGAAGTTCCTTCAGAAAGTTGTGTTGTGTGGCACTATTATCCAGGACCCAAGCATCATACCAAGTTGAATTTGTTGAGGCATGGTTGACATCATTTAATATGGAAAGACACATTCACTTGCAAACTGAGCTGAATCTGATTTTGATATTTTCTTCTTACCCATATTTCCTTTTTGTTTTTGATAGGCTTCAAATTGTCCTATGATGTTTTGCATTCATGAGCCTCATGAGCCCCTTTTCTACCACATCGTATGTAAAACAAGTTTTGTCTGTCATTTTGTTTCTCATCGTGTTGACTGTTGTTTTTGCCAGTTTTACCTCCTTGTCCTCTATTCGCTCCTTTGCCTTATCATTTCCTTCATTCTTGGAAGATGAGACCTTGTTGGAAGATTTGCCTTTTTGATGAGCATAGCAAATATTCTCTCTCATGGGTTCAAATTTTCTTCCAAAAGCCTTTTCTCTTTTAGCCATCTTTTCAAGCAATTGATCAAAAGTGAGTGACTTTAGTCGATCGCTTGATTGCAATGATTCCAAATGGGTTGGATATATGGGAAGAAGAGCTTTTATGAAGGTAGTTATATATATATATATTAGCACCAACAACTTCAACATCATGCTTGATTGTTTAAATATTTGAAGCAAGACTCATTACATCATTTGAAAAATTGAAACCACTACTTCGATGCTAGTGATCTGGAGGAGTACTAGGGGACAATCCTACCTTAATGAAACTTAAGATTATAGAATATGCAAAGGAAAACACAAAGCTTTGCTAACCAATATGCATTTGAATTGCGTTGAACACTTTTAGCAAAGAGTGCTACTTATATTCAATTCAGTAACTAGTACACATTTGAATTGTGCAAAATACTTTTAGCAAAGAGTGCTACTTCTATTCGATGCAAAAATGAATAGGTTATAATGGATGTTACAAATGGCAAGATTGAGAATTCCTATGACTAAATAGGGGCAAACCTATGTTCCATGGTGTTTTCGGATGGTAGAGGATAGGAGGCCTTTTTTTAGAAGATGAGAATTAAAAAATAGAGAAAATTTCATTTATTCATAGATAAGTCATTCATCATATACATTATAGAACCATTTTACATAACATTAGAGCCAAATTGAGTACTCACATGAGAGTCCACACACAAATTAACAAAATTTCATTGCTTTCATTATCAATGTGCATATATGTTATATAACAATTACAACAAAATGCCCAAAGAATACAACTTAAAACTATAGAATGATGAAAACATAAAAAATCTACCATTGCGCTAATCTTCATCTACTAACATCGCATCAAAATCGGAGTCTAAGTCTAAATCACTCTCGATATGAGGGACTACCTCATCCAATGGTGTACCCCAACCAACCCCTTCTGTGTCTCCTTATGAATTTGTGTGGCATCTCAAATCAACAACCCAATGTGTGGCTAGAGTTGGATGCTACTTAGGTGCCTATTGATCTTGAAGTTGCAATGCGCTATGCATAGCCACCAACTTCTCCGATTGTCGAGAAGTGCGCCTGAATGAAGCTATATGTGGACCAATTCCTCTTTGTAGCATAGGAATTGACAACTTGTGAAAGAAGACGAGTGGTAAGCATCTTCAACTCCATGGCATCCTTGCCCTGCCATGTCCACTATCTTTGATAGGGCCATTTTGGGCTAAATTTTGTTGAATGTTGGATCATGAAGATTGATAAAAGGATACACTATTCTTGAAGTTTGGATGCCTCCTTAATGTTGTACATCTTTCGAAGGGCCTTCATAAACCCTTCTTTTACCTCTTTATCTTCAAAACGAGGTACTCTCCCAATCTTTGGTGCATACCATTTCAAATTTAGAGCATAGGCTGCCATATGAAGCAAGGTGTTCACAGTATTCAATTGTCATGTCGCAATGGTCTTAATATGCTCCTCATATTGTCTCAAAATAAGGTGCCTGATATGAATTGCTGCTTTATCTAGCCAAGCATGTTGTCAAATGTCTCATAAATTTTGCCAAGACTTGGAGAGTTTGTATCAACATACCCAATGACCCACACAAGAAGTGAGATGATAGAGCAAAGTATATGCAAACAAAATATTCAAAAAAGAAAAAGACCCAATTTTGATTTAAAATACATAAATTTTTAAAATTTAAAATACAAAAAAGGAAAAAGTCTAAAGATATTCTAATTTAGCAATTTACCTTAAAGCGGACCACCAATCATCATCGAGGATCTTCTGCTCCGCACTCTTCCTTTTAGTGTTGTTGGCCTCTTACTAGCTATCGCACTTAGCATTAACTATCAGTAATTGTAGAGGCTCTTTAAAGCATTCTCTCTAACAAGATGGCGTAATTGACTTATCTAGTCTCCAAATGTTTGAGGAATTCCTTCTTTAAAAAAGTGTTGAAGAGAGCAAGTGAGTTGTGATGGTAGCAAATGTACATTTGTACGTCTCTAGCTTCTGACACCATTGGCTTCACCCGATCTATCTTCTCAATGTCTTTCAATGCATTGTTCAATGCATGAACACATGGGGTTCAAAAAATGTGTTTGTAAGCACCATCTACCATCATGCCAGTTAGTCTACAAACACACGCCGAGTTGGTGAAAACTTGTACAACATATGAGACCCTAACCTCCTCTATGGCATCCCTCAAAATCTGAAATTGAAAGTTTGCATCCTTGCGTTCTCTGGACAATCAATAGCGTTAAGAAAATAAGAGCCAGTAGCAAATGTCACTGTGATATTGATGAGTGGTCGATGTCTAATAGTGGTCCACTGTTTCATAACAATTGAGCAGCTTGTCTTTCGCCAAGTTTGCCTCATGTCCTCTATCAATAAACTCACCTTAGAATACTCTCTATCAAGAAGGGTGGTACATGGTCTATATTCTCAAAGGGGGCATATGAGGAACCAATGGGATTTGTCTTTTTCGACATTTATTTGAAATAAGGAGAATGTGCCACAAGAAATGGGATGGCATGGGCAAATAAAAATTTGGCAACCGAAGAATTTGCTTCTTCCTATGATTGGACATTCAACATCCCTGCAACAATAGTAGCCTCTCTTTATTTCGGTAGATTCCTATCCCCTTTGACTCTCAACTTCTACAATAGGCATAATACATAGCATAGACTCTATTGGCACACCTTTATTTCTTGCCTCGCCCTTCATGCGCAACTTAGACATCTTGGCCTTCTTAGCTAGGCTTATTTTTTCACAACCTCTTACCCCATGTCTAGATGTGCACAAAAGACGATTGTAAACTCTCGTGTAGCTGTCCTTGTAATCCTTGTTGCACACATGACATAACCAATGCTTGCTCCCCCCAAATCCTTTTTCTTGTTTGTCTATAGGAGTAGCAAATTACAAAAGGTTTTTTTTTGGGATTGAATGGGGCCTTTGCATAAGTTTTTAGAGTAGTGAAAGGACATTCAAATGGGTTACTTCTTGCTTCACCTATAGCACTCCCACCCCTAGAAGAATTCCTAGTGCCTCAATGACTTGTTTGTTAAATCTCAACCTCATCATTACCTTAACCCTCATTGCTGTTCATATTGTTTTGTTTTTTTTGAAAACAAAGTTGCAAACATTGAAAAAATAGTTGCAAACATTAGAAAAGCCCTCAATTTCACCATGACGCATAGAAATTCAACAACATTTTCAATATTCAAGTCAAACATGGGAAAATATCAAGGAAACCCTTGATCTCATCACGAGGTACACAAATTACACATACATACAACAACTCCACTCGCACCCGTGACGCTCTTCTTCCATGCAAAGAGAGTAATTATCCCATTCACCCTTGCCTAGCTGGCTTTCCCCAGAAAGGTAGGAGTGATTCAACTGACGCCTTTAGCAAGGGTGAAGTGCATGTGTTACCTGGAGTTTGACTCACTTGCGTTGTCTCTGAGTCACATTCTAGTTATCACAATCCTTGTGTAATATTGGGGTGAACACATCAAATTGGTTTGTCCAGACTATTCTCTGTAATTCAATCGTCAATGTGAATAATTGCATGGTATATTACAAAGTAGTCAGTGAACAATTCATACCCCATAACTTGTGTAGCTTGAATTTCCAACTATTGACAATTGATATACTTGTTCCATGGTCCATGGATGAAACATTGTACAAGTGCTGCGTACAAAACGGTTTATAGAAATTTAGACCATTGCCAGGCAATTGGGCTGTGAGGCCAAACCAAAAAAAATGCTTTTTTGGTTCAGTCCTGCAACAAATAACATACTCGGAAGCAACAATTCTTGAATCCTCCAGATTTTACCTGATGGCAGGCCATGATGGAGCAAAAATTGGGCCAAAAAACCAAGGTTTAATGAGTACGTGTCCAAGGTTTTCCTTGGCGTTCCTGTTCCCTACCAGTTTTGGGTGGCCAGCAATGGCTGGGAACTGTCCCTTGGGCTGTCCCCGATTTTTATTGAATGTAGGAAACATCCCAGAAATAGGGCTTTTGGAGGGGAAATATCCTAGGGATGTTTAGCAGTGCCTGGGATGATTTAGATGTCTTTGATGTCCCTGGTGTCATATATGAAAAAAAATGGACAAAACAAAAAAAAATGAAATGCTAACCTTGAAAAGACCATTCATTTTCATTTGAAACTTATGTTTTTATTTCCAACTTGCAGTAATTGTGTAGGAGAGGGAAAGGAGATAAAATTCATAATCTTCATGTACTGCTATACTTGAATCAATAACACTTGATGTATTATGTCTTGATTCTCATGTGTATCCATTGAGATTGTTTTGTGGTTAAGGTTTTTGACTGTAACATTATGGTTTATTTTTAGTGGTGTTATAATTTCCTATATTTCTAATTCTATGATTTTTCCTATTATTTTATGATTTTTGTTATTTTCCCTATTAGTTAGGCTGTGCTATGCCATCCCCCCCCCAAAAGCATTGCCATCCCTGCCATCTCCACCAATATCATCCCCAAACCCCATGGAACATAGCAAAAACCGTTTTGACTCTTTTGGCAAAAAACCTGCAAGGAAATCTGAGCCTTGAGTTGCTCCCATCGCTTGTTACCGTATAATGCTCCCAGAGTGATACAATGTCACAAGACAGTTTTTCAGCCTTTTATTGCTTTCAATAGTCTTAATAATCCACTTAGCTCAGAGGGGAAGATGTAGAGTAGTAATATGTTGCAATATACAAGGCACAGAATGATGAGTAGTAGGCATTGGTGGTGGCAAGCATCTTTGTACAATCATTATTTAGGTGCTAGTGCGAGTGTTTTGGTGATAATGCATAATGTTTTACAACCTTGTGTGCTAATTGCTGACAAAGCTTTGCTGGAAGGGTCTGTTAGGCAGGGTTTCTAAAAAACTGAATATTTTCCCAAGTTGAATTCTTTTCCTTCTGAAATCGATGAGCTAAACAGGTAGAGTACATTGGTGCTGATGATACTATTGAGTCATGCCCCATTGAACAGTAGAACCAAAAGTATCATAGAAAGCTCTTGGTCACTTAAGGGCAGTGCACAAAAATTCGCCCTCGGTAGTATCCACTCACAAATTGTGTTGGACAACATGGTAGGGTAGTACGTTTCATGTTGCTTGCAGTAGTATGTCAGGGTAAGAGATAATGAAACGGTTACAGTCACGAGGTCATACAATGTTTGAGCTAGGGCCAACCTCATCTAGTGGAGAGGAGATATCCTCCGTGCTTTATCGCAACCCCATTGATAGAAAAGAAGAAATTACATTAATGTCCATGAATGACCAAAGCAAGTCAATGGGGCACAAATATACCACCAGTAAAAGTAGTAAATTACTTGGGTGAAAAAATAACCCAAGTTAAAATATTACCTAAAATCTAAACAATGTAAATATGATCATAACTAGAGGGGATAATCCCAAAATTGATAAACATTCTTAGGAGGAAGAAGGTTACTCTTGGGAGGATGGAGGATCTCAAGTGGTAGAGAAAAACCTGATAATTCGCTGCTGATGTCCCAGTTGCTGGGGTTGCAGGCAAATAAAACTGGATGGGCCCTCAATGCCTGATAGAGGTAGATTGTTGACTCTAGAGTAATGAGTGAGAGGACTGAGGTACCCTAATAGCATCGCTGGAAGATGAATGTTGTCTTATTTAGTTGTCCCAACCTTTTTGCGAGTCTGTTGTAAACAAGAGTGCTTAAGGCCCCCATGTCTATGATAGGCTGTAGGGTGGTTATTACCTTGGTAAACCTAGGGTTCACTGTAAAGCTATTAATTTGAAGTGATGGCCTCTTGAAGGAAAAGGGTCAAGCATCTCTGATTAGGATCGAAAAAGGTAGTGGATAAGGAAGTCACAGTGGCCATGGCACCTAAAAGTTAACGTTCCTTATTCTCCATTATTTGGAGAGAATAAAGAGAACATATCCTAAATGCATGAGAAATATGGTGGGAACAAACACCCATTTAGCAAAGGGGAATCCTCAAGCCATGTGGCCATTGACACTTGAGACAGTTGGGTTGTTTGATGGTGCCATAAATAATTTGTACGAAGAAATTTATCTTGGGTTGAGAGGTTGCAAAGGAATGAATCAAATGACATGAATATATTGCTGGTATATGCCTTCTTTGAGAACTATATTGATCACATTTATGAGGGAAAGAGTGTCTCCATTTTATGTTGATATTGAAGTTTAAATACTTCCAACCAAAGATGTGCAAGAAAAACCTGCTTGTAGAGATGGTTATTCTATCTGTCAAACTGGAAATCAATTTGCAAAAAGGAAACTAGACATTCAAACTTACTTCAGAGAGGAAATAGTAATGGGAAATGAAATTGCTTAGCTTTAAAAGCACACACAATTGAGCTAGACAGCAATGATAAAGCCTATGCTAATGGGGTTGGTGCTCTTGATTCATGCCATAATATTGACTTGTCACATGATAAGTTGGTAATTGGGGTCCCTCTCTGGAGGCTGACAAAGATACCAACTTTGCTTTGCTAAAAGTGGTCTCCAAATCAATTGTTTGGACTCTGGAGGATGACCACAATTAAAAACCACTTAATACAGTTGTAGCCTTTCTCCAAATGATCTCTAATGAACAAAACATTGTTAATAGAGCAATTGGTCCAAACTATTATGTTGTGTAGAAGCTATTTGCTATCAACAAACATAGTTGTTATTTACACACTATCATGTGGTGTTTTTACTCCGCAGGTTCACATTGTATTGCCCTACGTGTTGTACATATATGGGCTCACATTATTGCAGTGTTAGTTGTATGTATGATCAAGGTCCTTGCCTTTGTGTTATAGATCTTGTGCTCCCATAAGCTTCACTAAGAATTGATTTTGAAATGTCAATCTACACTTGGGATGCCTCTTAGTTTGATTTTCTTTGACATTATTGCCTCCTCTGACTGCTGTAATGTGTAGCATGACCAGGCCCACAAAATTCTGGATGCCTTTGTACAAGGTAACCAATCAACGCTATTGACTTTTTATCCATCATCCACAAGAGAGCTGTATGCAGCTTATGAGGGAGTAAGGGGTGGGTCATATAATGCATGGCATGATATCAAGATGTTTCTGCATAACCACGTTGTTTTCATTAGTTGTCCCATGGGATTGAAATACCATTATGTAATCCTCAACAAACTGATTGGCAGTCTGTTGGAGCTATGTGTGCCTCCTATGGGCAATTGTAAGTTTTTAACTGCCCAGATTTTCTTTGCAGTGTGCTTCACAGACGGATTTAAGGGATTCTTGTGGCTTACTATAATCTAGTGTGGACGAGATCAATTCTAAATTCTTCTAGCCTCTCCTTTAGAAGATTTTGTTTTCTTTCTGAACTGTATCAGGAACTTGCTGCAATTGTTGGGTCATGCACATGAATTATTTTATGATAGCCTCAGTTGGTTTGGAAATAGCCATATTTTGCTCAGCATATCCTCAATGAAGGAGGTAATTTGAGACATTGTCACATTACCCTATTGTATTTAACCAAACTCACTCACAGTTTGGGATGGTATTTCTTAACTCCCTAATATTATTGACGCAGCATGAGATCTAGAGACTGAGACTGTAAGGATGAATTCTGTACAATATCAAGAAAAATAGGATGAGGGTTACAAATTGAGGCCTTGGGAAGTACTTACACTGGTTGAGATTGAAAGCAAAGGCATTTTGATGAGAGAACATTGCTTTATCCAAGGAGGTTAAGCACTCTTATCCCCTCTGCTGCTTAAGTTAGATTAAACAAAAGCTCTAAAGAGTCTGTATTGCAATGCAAGTTTGGATTCTAGAAGCCCAAATGTGGCTTAAGGCCAAACTAAGCTTCCTATCTTCTCGCCCTCCATTGCTAAGCTAATAATCGTCTGTTTCCCTCTCATGGTTCTAAGAAATTGGAATTTACAGAAATGAGCCTCAGTTAAGCTTAGTAACAATCAAAGACCAAAGCTCATCAGTTTCAAAATTATTATATTGGAGAGACAAATGCTGTCAATGTTGAATATCATCTGCACAAGATGATGTGTAGCTTTTGAATGCCAACTGAGAAAATCATTGGTATGGGAGGGACTGATGTGTTGGAAACAATCCACATTCTAGACCACCTAGAGGATGAGTGGCTTAGTGGTAGAGCACCCCAACAGCAAATGGGAGGTATGAGGTTTGAGTCCTGGATGTTCCATGAAAAATTGACATGTATCAAAGGCAGACTAGGAGTCCTGAGCGCATAAATGTGGCTTCAGGAGGGTTGTAAATAGTTCACATTTTGAATCACATAGAGGGTGAGTAGCCTAGTATTACACCCCTGCAGCAAATAGGATGTCCTAGGTTCAAGCCCCAACCGATCCGTGGAAGTTTAACATGATAAGTACTACCATTGTCCCATGGATGTAATGTCCCCAACTATTTCTTTTGAACTTTTATAACATTTGATTGATGCAAATGCAAACCCTCACACTTTTTGATCACCTAGATCCCGATGTGGGCAAGGTGAGAACATACAATGTTTAGAAACACTGTCTAGATGTATGCAATGTTGGAAAAGTAAATAGGCAGCATAGCCGATTAGAGCATATAGGTCCGATCAAGCTAAATTGGCCTATAACAAGCGGACCTGATCAATGCCAAAACGGGCTGGAAATGAAATGCAGACGTAAAGGGGATTTGACGGTAAACCTTCCAGGATTCTTACAATTATGAAATGTAATACTATCTAGCAATACTACTATCCAGATTTACAATAAACATGAATTATAAAACTACTGATGAATTATCTTTGAAAACACTAACAACAACACACTAAAAAGTTATTCTAATTAGCAGATTATCACTGCTGCAGCAAACATTAGTTCAGAAATGAACAACAATATAAAATATTGTCAAGCCAATGGTACAACCTGACTAAAAATCTGGTAAGATGCAAACAATTTGCTGTTCTAAAAGCTGTAATCTGACATAGGAAACTAATGTAGAGTGAACTGACTCCCAAACTACTGAATATCATTGAAGATTGAACTGGACCATAAATCATTACTCATTGCTGCAATACAAATCAGAACTGTACTCTAGCTTGGTACAGTGGTATGACTAGGTTAAAGACTATAAAATGCTATCTCAAACAACAATGATTCATTCTACACATTCATACACCTCTTCTTGACATTGTACGGCCTAAACAAGGATTAGTACGACCAACAAACTTCAAAAGAAGTAGCCATTAGATTTGCATAAGCAAATAAATTCATGAAATTTCAACAACCCAATTAAAACACATCAAAAGTCCTCACAAACACATTGAAATTTAACTCCACAATAATCTGAAACTGCAAAATGCAAGTATTCAGTTCACTGGTGATTCCTGAATGAAACCACTCAATTGGCTAGGAGGGTTTTCATCCTCGAAATCCATTTTGCCAAAAGGTTTTCGTCCTTAGGCAAAAGAAGATGAACAAAGTTCAATCTTTGAAACAAGGGTTTTTTCAAATTCAACAATAGCCTCTTTCTGTTCTAATTTCCTTCTTTTATATGCACTTTTAGGGCAACCAAATATTATCTCATTTATTTTCACCTTTACCTTCAATAATAAAAATAAAATGACTTTCAAATCTTTTAATTTGATATTACTTTTAATTCCCATTTTCAACGTCTCTTTTATGACCCACTTTTAAAACAACTTTTTAAATCATCACTTTGTACCCCCCGACTAGTGTTATCACTTTTGGCCCTCATTTAAAAACGCTTTATGACGTTGGGCATTCTTTTAAATAAATAACTAAACATAAGTTGGCTTTAGGAAAATAATTTACCGTAGGACAACCTAAATTAATTATTTAATTATTTTTTGCACATCATTCTCAAAGCCTATGGAAAATATTAAAATGGACCAATTATACTTTCTTGATAACTTAAGTGCATAGGTCTTCCGTCCATAGAAAGTTGGCATTCTCCAAGGATGATGGAATTCTCCAAGCATCTTGGAGCTTTCCAAGAATGTTGGAATGGACCAGAAAAAAGGGTATTACAATGGACTTCTTCCTCCTCAATACCAAAATATTCAACTTTGTTGAAACTATGCATGCTATACAACTCCATGGGATACAAAAAGAATCACAAAAGAGTGCGCCCTTTAAGAGGTCCTCTCCCCACAAAAGAGGGGAAAACAAGTGTATCTGCTTCTGTGCCTACAGGTAAAGAGTCAACACCTTTGTATCTATGTTACTGGTTCGGTCCCCTGGACCTGTCGATACGAGTCCGAACTGGCCCAGATCCGAATGCGGGTTCAGTATGGGAGGGGATTCATGTAAGGTTTTGCTTTTATACAGTGTCCCGGATTTCAACTCTATACGCTTTTGTCGTGATGAATCTTTGTTTTTTTGTCATTTTTATTGTCGTTTCAAATGCATTGACTCCCTGCAGGTCTAACTCAACATCCATAGTCAACAATGTGGTCTTAAACATTGATCCTGAAATGAATAAACTTTGAATAATGATATTGAAAATGCTATAGTAAAAGAAATCACAAACATATCATAACAGTTGCCTTAATGAATAATCTAATAGATTGAGCTGGTATAGTTGAACAAGAATCATTCATCAGATATTTGACCTTAATAATTCATGTGAAATAAGCCACTGATTAAGAGCTTTGGGTTTTCTTACATGATTACCAATATTTTTTAGTGGGTGATTTCTGGCCTTCTTGGAGTTCTGCTCTTGAGTAGAGTTGAAAATCCAGATTACCAATATTGTCTTTGTTGATGTATTCCGTGAATCCAGAATTTTTAATTATTTGAGATCCATATAATTTCATGATCATCTTATATATTGATGCTTGTAGGTATTTGCACTGTTGAGAATTAGGGTTCTTTACTTTCTATATTGGCTTTTATAATTATTGGGTAAACAAAAGTATGTCAAATACTTAAAAAATCAAGTATTAATTGTCAAATTGATATAAAATATCTTAATATAAAGATAAATATCAAATATAATTATATATATTAACTAATGTAATCATATTAATATATCTATATTGTATTTTATATTTCTTATTTATATTTATATATTTATATAAATAGATATTAGATATATGTTTTATTTTTCTAATATATGTGTAAATAAATAAATATATACAAATATTATATTTATTTATTAAGGAAAAGTCTTATATATATATTATTTTTATATGTTTTATATGGATGAACCCAAAACGAACCCAATTCCAGTTTTTTTTTTGGGACCAAACTTGCCAACCCAAACTGGAACTAGTACCAGGATCAGTAACTTAGCTTTGTATTTACACCTGATCTGGACGTAACATATTCTGTTAAATCTTCTATAATTTTTAAAAAATTCTCTTAATTGCAAAGATGAATGAAACTCTAAATTGTTGATTTCATTGCCTTTTGAGGATGAGAATATGAGTAGATGTTGCTCATTTTTTTTCTTCATATTTTAAGATTATCCATATGTCTCCTACTAGTTTCCCACAAAAAGTGTACCTAGTCTGCTATGATCTATGTCAAGTCAATGTCAAGGGACTGTTTCTTCTTGCTGACCTATAGCACTGTCTGGATAATTGAAACCTAAGCTTATAGAAGCTCACCTCAACTGGTTAGCTCTGTTGGAGAAGCAGCTGCCTTTACTTTTTTGTCTTGAAGGTAGTTCCTGTCTCCTAAATGTTTTGCAACCTGGCTGAGTATCATTCATCATGATCTTGGATCCCCCATTTGTAATTGAATAGAGAGGAAATTGCAGCTTTCTCCAGTGACAAAATACCTGGTACAAGGCCAAATACTTATTGCATGCAAAAAGTTTCAAGGTAAGGATTTAGTGATGACATACATTCAACCTTATGTTTCTTCATGGTTATGTTATATATATTTGGCATCATGTGGAATATTGTGGAAATGTTTGCAGAAGTGGATGGTGTAGAAACATGTTGAGCAAAGATAGAAAATAGCTTCAATGCTTCGATATTTTCTACTCACCACTTCTAATTTCCACTACTGATATAGTTCTTTTTTGTTGTGTAGGTTAATCGCTTTTATATTAACTCTGCTTTATATGGGATTATTGTATGGCATATATGTTCCTGATTGGCAATATGAAGTGCCAACAATAAAATCGTCTGATTCTCCATTGGATCTGGGATACGAAACATTTACTGTAAGTGTCCAATTTCTACAGCATATTATCCTGGTTTATATAAGTGGTTTTTTGCAAATCTAAGGGGTATGTCACCATGTTAGTTTAAACTTTATGGAACTTTTTTGTACTTCTAAATTGCAAAAAACTCGAACTCTGTTTGAGGAATTAAAAGCAGATCCATTAGACAATTTTATGATGTAATGATGTGTAAGAAAATGGTATGATAATTAGTTCTCTGGTAATCAGATATGATATTCTTTATTCAGCAAGAATGTTTATTAAAGATTACTTAACAGATTAACAACAAACAGAATATTGCTTTCAGTTATAGACGTATTATACAATGCGCTAGGGATGTAACATCAATAATTGTTTCAGTAAGCATTTCTCGGAAAATACATAGCATAAAGCAGTTGATCTTAAGCTCAGGACTATGAGAAGCTTTACTGATGTTTTTGATCCTCTGTGGGTTTTGCTGTGCTTGTATGGAGGCTCGTAGAGAGGTTTCTGGCCTATGTTTTCTTTGTTCTAAGATGTTTATGAATCACAATTTAGTTCTTGTCAATAGGTATTTAGCCAGAAGACTGGTATGTACATGCTTAGTAATAATGAAGTTTTCAGGGGTGTCTGCTCTAAACTCTGCTTTTGAGCTAGACACTTTGCTTGGAGTTAGTGTCAGTGTCCCATTTTCTAAAATAAGGTTTTATCAAGATTTCTTAGTTGTCATACTGTCAATGGTCTTAAAACATATTTCTCTCCATTTATGTATCTAATAGAAAGCCAGGAGTACTTTGATATATGTGCATTAAATCAATGAAGAGGACAATTTAGTTTGTGAGTTTGAGGTGACTTTTACTGTGTACGATGCAATGCATTAAACAAAGTTGCTGTTTAGAAGACAAATTAGTTTCTATGTAGAAGTTGAAAAATTGATGAATATATTCATGGTACAATTTGTTCAGTATATGTGATATCTTTGTTCCGCTTGCATGTTGTCAAAATTTTGCATCATTGAAAGATAAGTTGTGCTTCTTTGATTAGAGAATTGAAAATGCAGGAGCAAGAGAAATTCTGACAAAACTTTGTCAAGACTTTGGGCTGTAAGTTAATTAATATCGGCAGGTGAATGTAAGAAAAGTCTATGGTTTCAACCTACTGCAGGTCAATGATGGTTGGCTCTATATAGGAAATGTGAGCAAAGAATATTTAACATTTGCAGAACCGTTCATTCCCTCCTTTTGGGTGCAGTAAAGATTTTTTCTCATGATGTCAAATATACAAAGATCTTTATATTTTTTTTTGTTAAGTACCTCAGGAAGTTTTTGCCTAGCATGAGCCAGGTGATGCCACAAATGGAGGACCTCATCTCCGGCATGAACGCTCTGCATTAACGCAATGGTCCAAACCCGTGAGCTCAGCGGCCCAGCGAGGGTTTGAATCTAGAAGAGTGAACGATTCAAACCCGTGAGCTCAACAGCCCAGCAAGGGCTTAAAGCCTGCGAGCTCAATGGCCCAGCGGGGGTTTGAATCTTGATGGCAAGGACAACAAAGCCATGATTTAACCATCACATTGTGCTATGAACGGCACAAAGAATCTTTATGTTGCTTAGCAGAAACAACATAAATTTTTGTCATGTCGATCTGAAAATCTGGAGGTTAAACATGATGTTTTACTTGGTAGTATATTTATTTATTTGGGTGTTACACCATCAACCTTTTCTCCGTTATTTTAAGGGGTCATTAGTTCTTGAAGTTTATTTTGTTAACCGCATTTTTTATTTTATCAAATTTCAGCTAACACTTTGTAGGATAGAGATGATGGTCTGCTTATGAAACTGACTGGTGGTTTGATCCTTTCCAGCTTTCAACTTGATACATTCTCCTTTTCGTTTGTTTGTGATGTGAAACAGACAGATTAATGTAAAAAAGAAATGTTAATTATGGCACCCATCTTTATATTGCCTTTTCTTTTACTTATTATGTCTTACAGTTTACAAGTTTAAAAGTTCTTATGGGTTATCTTCAGGTAAAGTGTGGTAGGAGGGGTGATGTGGGACCAGCTTGTAATGCGGTTGGTATGATTGATCGTTACGTTGTGGGCATTAGACATATCTATCAGCGTCCAGTGTATAGGCGTACAAAGGTAACATGACTCTTTTAGCAGCTTATTCCTTCTTCTTAAATGGTATCTATTAGGAGACCAAAATTTCACTTTTTTTTTGAAGAGTCCTAATTACTTTCCATTTGTGTAGGAATGCAGTGTCACCTCACCTGAATCTGGTCCGCTTCCACCAAATGCTCCTTCATGGTGCCAGGCTCCTTTTGATCCTGAAGGAATTCTGAGGTCTCTATTTTTTCAATAATTGTGTATATGGATTAAATGTCTTATATTTTTAATGATAAGAAGCTCACTGTCTGTTAGCATATATATATAGCTTTTAATCTGGATGAACCTGTAAGATTTAGGCATCATCAGATAAAAATCAGTAAAAACGTATTTAAAGTTTTGATTCACTGTAGAAGATTTTGATTCTACGGTAAGAAATATCATGGCTAGGAATATGTACCAAGGATTAAAAGGTGCAACAACTCTTAACATGTCAACTCTTATTGCTTCCAGACATACAGTTTCATATTGACTGGGAAAATTTAAGTCACCTGAGGGACATTTGTGAAATTTAGACATGTCCATGGAAGGGTTGATGTACAAGTTGTGCATTGCACAGTTATTATTTGTTAGAGGATACTTTACAATTCTGTTAATAAGATTGAGTGGAAACAAGAGGTGAGAAACCCATTTTTATTATATTTTAGGTGTTCCATCATAGCGTAGTATGAAAGCACAAGTGCCTTATTGTTGTGAGGCATCTATCCTGGTTATAAAGATCATAGATATCTTCCTCACTAAGAGAAGTCTATGTTTTCAACATGTTTGCTTGTCTTCTCTGTTGTTATTTCATTATCGGCCTCGATGTTTCTTACTTTTATTGTCTAAGAATGAAAGCTTAATGAGAATTGCAAATAATTTGACACACTACCCCTCAGGAAAATATATTTTTCATTGCTTATTCCACTCATTTCTCTTTGAATTAAAAAATGACACTGTTTATAATCTTTCCCTGTATTCCTCAAGGCTGCATGTGGGATACAAAATTCTCTTACAACCAACTTTTCAATATAACAGTTATATTATCACAATGATTTTAATATCATTTATATCCTCCATGGGAAAAATGGATGTTTTCCATTCATTAATAATGCTGCCACATCCTTTGAGAATGCAATGATCAAATGTGATCCTTATCTGTGTCCAAACCAAGTGGGGTAAACACACTTGGGAAATTAAAAATAAAGTAAGGCATGGATTTTCAAGCACCTTTTAGGTTCTTGCTGTCCATGCTCACTCAAAGTAGTGATCTTGGGCATTATCCAACAGAATTTCAAATTATTGAACAAAGAAAATTCTTAAGACCCCTGTGAGATCAGGTTAAGCTTGATAAGAATTTATTCAGGAAAATAGGATAATACCAAATTATTATGTTACTATACTCTATGACTGATTTCTGTACATCAGACATTCCTTAATGGAGGTAGAACATACTCACATCTATTTGCTCTAGAATTGTTGTGATTAAATTAGGTTAAGCTAGTGTGTGAAAACTAGAACATACACAAAAATAACACAAGATATTTGCTCTGAAGAAACCCAATGTGAATGAAAACCCCAGTAAGAATCTACTATCAAAATTAGTTTTAAAAGCTGCCACCTTCATGAGGGCCACCAAGAATACTGCTCTAGCATTCTCTCACTTGCACCTAATTTATTGAACTCATGCAATCACAAATCTCAAGAAACATGGAAATGGACTTCTTATAATTGAAAAAAGCCTAATACTTAGGAGTTCTGATCTCTCCTATCACCTATGTGAGTACTTCTTGTTAAAAAATCTCTCGCTGATCTTTCCTAGTTCTCCAATAGGTGTCTTATGCTAGAGGAGGAATACATGCATTGACAAGTTGGCAAACCATTTCAACTCCCTTCTGTTCTGTTTTTCTGTCATATATGGGATGAATTTGTTTGTGGCTGAACCTGTCACCTGCATCCTGCTTCCATTATAACAGATTTGTATTCCACTGATCACTTTGGAGTTTGTCCATTGTCATGTGTCATCCACAGACTTCCTTCCTCTGTTTTCACCTCTTCTTCATCAGACATTGTGTAGGCATCGACTCAGTCTGTTTGATCTCTCAATGAACTGAATTAATCTGAATATTTTCAGATCAATGTGGTATATAAACTTGGAAAAATGAAAGTAAAGTAAGGCAAAGGATTTCGAAACACTTTCTGAGTTCTTGGAGTTCCCGTTCATACGAAGTAGTGATCATGGGTACCATCCAAACATAATTTCAAAATATGTAACAAAGAGAATTGTGAAGACCCCCCTTCAGTAAATGGTCAAGTGTGATAGGAATTTGAAGAAATGAATGACAAATAAGAATAATGCCCTCATTCATGAAAGCAGGATTATATCAATAACCTTGATTGGTTTATTCAGCAGCAGAAAGTCACTCGAGACAACTATCAAGATTCACTGGGTTAAGGAAAGGAGAGTGCAATAATGCTTTCTTCCCCGTACTTGTAATTGAAAGGAGGAATAACAATGACAGAGGAAATGGAAGATAATGAGGGAAGTATTTTAAAAGATATTATCAGCATTGAATTGTTGGACCAGGATAGAGCAAGATTATATCAGGCTACACATTGGACTCCATGATCTTCTGAAGCAGTTGCTATAAGGGTACAATCAAATAACTCTTATCCACAGGAAAGGCACACAATTAGCACCAAGGTACTGTTGGCTATTTATATTAATGCAAACAATACATGAAGGCATACATATTGCAGATTCCTTCTCACATAATTAGGCATCCCTTTGAATGTTTAATAGTTTATTTAAATTTTAAAATAGGAATCTTATGAACTTTTAAGACTAATTGAAGAAAGATTAGAAAAATTATGAAATTGAAAAATATGGGATACCCAATGGTCAAATAAATCATTGGAGAATGCCACTAGGGCTATGAGACCTCAATGGAGGAGGGGTGTTACAGCCTTGAATTTATTACTCACATACTTAATGAGCCCATGTACAGCTCCTTATCACCCCATCCGTCCCTAAAGCTATAAATAATCTTGAGAATCATTACATGCCATATCCACATCAAATCTAATCACATTGATGCTTTTTTGGAGTTTGTATATATCTATTTGGAGGGGAGTGACTCAGTATTGAAGATAGCAACCTGCTCCAGGTGCCTTCGAAGAATCTAAACCAATCAACTTGTGTCAATGGTGGCAACTTGGTGTTGAGGAAGAATTTCTTTTCTTAGGGCATGTCCCCGTGCCGCTGCTTAGCTTATTTTGGCTAGCAGCCACTGTTCAATTCTTTTAGGAGATATTTGTGGAGCCACTGATCCCATGAATATTTTATTTTTCTGCTTATCTTAAGCAGTTATCTTAATTTGTAGTTTTTACTATATAAAAAATAAAAACAAATTATTTTAATTATCTCAATTTAGAAGAAAATAAAAAAAAGAAGGGAAGGAAATATATCGAGCCACATGGCATATTTTTCATTAGGCAGTGGCTGCTTATTTCCAGCCCCCGTTTTTTTCCACAGCTTATTTTCAATTCCTAGACAGTAGCTGCTCCACAAAAATAGGGAAAGATTCTATATTATCCTTTTCCCATAATTGTAAATTTCCATGGGGCCACTCCAACTGCTTAAATTTAAGCAGAAAAATAACTTAAGCAGCCACATGGGGACATGGGGTTAGGTGAAATCTACATATTCTGATTTTTTGGTTACAAAAATTTGATAACTGGAGGATGGAAATGTTCACTAAGATGAAGATTTAGTGAATTTCAGGTCCACAGGCAATCATCCTACCAGAAAGATGATTCTTTATGTTTTCCTGATGTAATTACGTGATATATTTAATATTTCTCATGTGTTTCAAATTGTTACTTTGTATTTTGATGATATATTGAAGGCCTCGTATCCAATTGTGATTAACAAATCCTGGCTGAGAATGGTATTGTAGGAATGAATTTGAAATGTATTAGAAGTTCAACATCTCTAGGGATGGTGTTAGGGGAATTATCCCAGTCAAGAATGCGTTTAAGACATGGGGCAGAAATAAAGGTGTCTTGTTGTTATGGTACTTTATGGGTAGTTTTTCATGTGAAGCAACCATTTATGTGCTTAAAAGTTGTCTGAGGTACCAATTGGAAGGTTCTTTGCATGTAGGTGTTATCATATGGGTCCTGGACAGCTATGAACGAAGAGACGAGTCTTCTGCCAATATAGAAATGATGTCAAATTTGGTAAAAGAGTTAAAGGCAGAGTGCTACCCTCTTTTGAGCTCCTCTGGAAGTATCTAGTAATGTCAAGTGTAGTTATTCGTAGGTGTGCAATATTTTTGTCATGGTCTACTTGGTGTTTAGATGTAGGCTGAATATTGGAAGGGTCATGGTGCTTGGCTTAAGTGAGGAAAGTTTGAACGCTATGTTGTATAAAGTTAAATTTTGTGTAGTTGAACGACTTAATCTATAGTTGATTCATAAACTCCAATCTTGATGTAAAAAATAATAGCACATGAATAAAATCAAGTATCGAAAAGAAAGGGAAGGAAAAGGTTTAAGGTGAAAATTAAATAGGGGAACATGGTACATCAATTGGGGAATTGGACTTTTGCCACTGCTTCAATTGTGTTTATTTCTTGTATATGGAAACTCTGTTGTCTTAAGTAATTGTTGGTTAATTCCTTGCAACATGTCCTCATTCTCCACATTTGAAACAAACCTCAATGCCCTTGTTCTCCTAGGTGACCTAAAATATCTGGAGCTTAACTTAATTTGGTTGGCTCCTTTGAGCCACGAGCTGGCCAGGAACTCTTTTATCCTTGTTCTCATTTCTCTTTGATCTTGCCTTTCCATTTCTTATGTAGTTCTTAATGATATTAAAGTAGTTAAAGTAGTTCTTCACATCACTTGGTGTCGCTGATTGCTTTTGCTAGAATCTTGGGTTACACAATTTGAATAGGATCTCTTATTGCTTTGATATTGCTAGAATCTTGTTGTCCTTCATATAAGCAATAATGTTTCAGATATTAATAATTGTCAATTTTATTGTCATCATAGTGCTTTGATAAATACATTTGTTTAAAGTACTTGCAGAAGCTATTCCATGGAATTTTCTTTTACTTGATCTTAATTTCACAGTGACATTTTCATGATAAGGTTTATCAATTATGAGATTCAATATTGTACATATCTCTGTAATTAGCTATCGTCTGTTTTTTTCATAGAGTTGGCCTTATCTATCCGCCATACATCCTAATCATTGTATATCTATTTATTTCTTGCTAATGAAGAGTGTAAAGTATCTGTTTTGATGACATATCTCCTTTGTTCCCATTTGCGCATTTTAGAGGGGCATATAAGTTGATGTCAGAGCCTAGTTTCGTTCCCATCCATTTTGGCTGTCATTCAAGTACCAAATGTTCATGCCTCTCATCTCTGGACATGTTCTTAGATTTGGGCAATTTTACAAATGTGCTGGCCCAACCACTATCTGACACATGTATACTGTTTTCTGGTTTACTCCCTGTTTGGCTGTGCTTGTATCATTTGTAGCACTTTAAAATTTGCCACAGGTGCAGTTCAAAAATATGGAGGAAATTTAGTGGCTTATCAGATAGAGGCCTTCAGCTCAATTATGACTTCCAACCTTTATGTTCTAGATATGCCCCACTATCTAAAGTAGCCAAGCTTCATAATAAAATTCAGGATATGATGTGGCAGACATAGGCCAAATCTAAACCACCCCATTACACCATCATCGAGTACCTTGTTCTTTCCAAGTTGCTGACTGTTTTTGGCTTCACATAGATAAATATAAGTTTCACAAATTTTATCATGACAAGCTGATACCCATCAGATATGGGAGGAATACTGCTCTCCAAGCAGTTGGACCTACTGTATTTTGCTTATATCTTCCAGCCAAGCTTGACATTCATAATGTTGTCAATTTGAACCAGCTTAAGTTCAAATATGCATCTCATTTTGAGGAGGTTTCTATCATTCATCCCGAGGGCTCTTATTCCAATTTCTCCAGTTTTTGATGGAAGATACTTTCCTTAAAATTTGGATACCAATTGCAAGAAAATACCAACATTTTACCTGGACAAATGCAAAGATTCTCTTCCAACAAATGCCAAGTGGTTCTACAAGATCACTTTTTCAGAAACATTTCCAGATCTAATATTGAAGTTGGAGATAACTCCTCAATAGGGAGGAGATAATGAGATTCACTATTGTGCATATTCCTGTAATTAACTTTTTGATTTCAGTTTTGGTTTTGTGATTCCTGAACTTTTTCTCAAGTTTCTTCGTTTGTATCCGCATGTACTTGGATGATGTGAAAATATTGGAAGTTTAATCTGATGAGGAAGTTTTGCTTGAGTTATTGTTAGATTCAAAGTTTGATGATTTTTCACTACTCTTGCTGCTCATCCTTTTTGATTTCTTGGAATTCTTTTTTTTTTTGTTGTTTTCTGTTTGTCGTTCTTGTTTGCATCCTCTCATTGTCTTCTCTATAACTCCCAAAGCTTGTGTTGCAAGCTCCTTATTGTCTTTGCCATCTCTCAGTCATTTGGCCTTTTGGATGGCTTGCTTTGTCCACTTAGGTATGTTCTACCCAACCCTATAATCCTTATGGAATTGGAAAATAGTCACTCTGCAAACAAACTACAAAGATGATTTCTAACTCAATAGGAGGAGCTATCAGCAGCAGTCCCACAATCAACAGTTGCAGTTGCACTTTTGACAGAGGTGCTCCTGCACCTTACTGCCACTTGCATATTCAACTCTTGCAATCCTGCACGAACAAACGACAATCCTGCTATGTGTTATCACAGATCAGCAGGCTTCAATTTATTGTCTCTTCAATGATAGTTGGGGTTCCTTTAGAACATCCAAGGGCACCTCCGATGCTTGTATAAATGGGAGAGGCACAGGGTATGGGCTAAGACATAAGTGTATGAATGAGGGAATGTAAAGTGAGCGTTGATTTTAGTGATGTATTCAGTTTTGTTACAGCATAGGAAGCAGAAGTCACAAAAAAGGTAGCAGAGTCTTGAGAAGAGTAATCAGCAGTATTATATTATTTGTTTGATGCTCCATTTATGCTCGTTGTAATCTTCACAATTGCTGAAGGAAAGATTTTGGTGATCATTTGAAACTGCTTAGCTGTTTCTCCCCAGGCTGGGGTTTCTAGGGTAAAAACCTTTGTGTTGTGTGGTTTATGTGTTTCCTTTGAGCTGTTTCTGTTGTTTGATTTAAGAAACAAAATCACAACCAGTTGCTTCTGCAATCTATTTCACTCCATTTTAGGTTAATTCAAGTGGCAACAGCAAATATTGTTTATGATCTGCTTTCAATTTTGAATAAGTTTTCTTAGGAAATTACAGATGCCTTTGGGTTATCCTTTCTGAACTGATTCTTGAAAATTTGAGGTAGTATTTTCAGATGGGACCTGTCCATTTTGAGTTGTCATTCAATGTGATTATAGTGCCATGGCTTGCTAATTTAGCTTGCTCTGTTTACGTTGCACATTTGTGGCCTTGCTTGCTGAATAATTATGTATGAGCATGAATCTCATATGATTACCCTTCATCGTTATCTCTTCTATTTTGACAAGACCTTAGAATTAAATGGTTAGACTAGGGGTTGATTAGGATGCCATATTCTGGATCCTTAATCTGGATGCTTTGCTTATTTCAGTGGAATTGACTGATTAAATCCTCCTTGAGCCTTTAATATCCTTTGGATTTTGGATCTTCAATTTAATTTTATTTGAACTATCATGTTTGCCTCTCTTTGGATGTTGGTATCAATTTTGAGTTTTTGCATGCCTAAGTTTCTGTATAGTGTGGTTTGATTAATGGATCTGACTTCTCTAACACAAAATAAAATTGAACATTTTGAAATCTTGATTTTGTTGGATTTTCTTGGACCAGTTAGCTTAAGACATTATTCTGCACGTCATATGCCATAGAATTCATTTCCATCAGATATAGTTCTAATGGAATGTGGCAGGCCCCAGGAAGCTTTAATGTAAGCTGAAAACATGGAGAGGCTGCACCCTACTCTGTGATCTTTGCAATTATTTCATGGTACTTGTGATGCTCCTTTTTGTGATGCTCCTGAAAACATAGAGGTTAAAGAGTCCTAGTGAATAAAATCTGATTTTTTACAAGCTAATGGATAAATGCTTTGAACATCAAATCAATACTTAAAGGCTTAGCATAATGATCTCTATCAGATGTGTTCTTTAAAGTCCATGTTGACTGCTGCTACCTTTTCTTGTTGATCTTATTCATGTTAACACAATGGACTTTTTAAAATTGGTTTTAATGAAACTCACAATTGATTTCTATTTTTTAATATCTTGGTTTTCACAATTGTTATAAAACAAGATTCCACAATAGTTCTTTCTGTAAATATCATCTATTTTACCTGTTTTTTATTCTCCTAAAATTTTCTTCAGCTTAATATTTTTGGATCCATGCTAACAAATCACTATCCCAAATTTTATGGATTAACTAAATTGTTTGAGCTTGATAAATATTGATTAGATGTGCAGCAGGATCAGGGTATCTATGCTTTGTTTTATCTATACTTTTTTTCTCGACTTCTCTAATTAAGTTTCATTTTCTAAATGATAATGCTGTTTGTCACTATTGGTTATCTCTAGAATCTTTTTATTAGATATTGAGTTTAGCTGATAATTTGATATTCCTTTCTTCGCAGTTCTATAATGGCAGCTGTTACATGTTTTATTGGATTGCATTTTGGCCACGTTCTTGTCCATTTCAAGGTATGGTCAATGTTTCAGCCCACCCACTGTATATTTTGACTCTTGTTTGATATGAAACTTTAATACCTAATCCAATAAAGTTTTATGAATTTCAATTGTAAAATGGTCTGCCTCTTCCAGTAGTAAACATTGTATGGAGTAAACAAAATGATATTGACATGAGAAAGCCTTCCTAAAAATAAATAATTTGAAAAACTTACATCTGTAGTTCCTGTCATGTTCTTACAACCAAAAAACATCAGAAATAAGAAATCACTCAATTTTAAAACTAGGTCGGGCCTCAAAATACATTTTATTTGCCTCAACGCCTCACTCCCTGGCCCCTGTGCCTGCAATTCATATTTCAAGAAAGCTTGTCCAGGGACAGAAATATGTTGAAGAACAGCACTACTGATCTTGAAAATGCAAAAATCACTTTCCTTATTTCAATTTTGTGAAATTGTTCTTGCTTAAATCTATTGCAAATCAAAATTTAGATCCTTCTTGATGCTGCTCTTTTAATGTTGACGTCTTTTCTGTAGTAAGGCAAATACAATTTCAAATTAAGGCCAATGGATAAAAACATGAAAAGATTAATAAAATTATGGGGGGAGAAAAACCATGAAGCTATAGTGTCAAAGCAAACTAGGGACGAAGGAAAACAAAACCCTGGAAGACATTGCAGAGACCCAAGAACAGCATTTCTTGATTTCTCCATATTTAGGACTTATTTAGCTTGTGGACATCAACAGCATCCCTGATCTTTTCAGCTAAGTACATTTTGTTTGAGGAATTCAGGTTGCAGTTTTGATATGAACAGCTTAGAGAGTTTTGCAAGCTCTGATTCAGATTAGATGGAAGAGACAGATAATACACTGTCAAGATTTCAAACATTATCAAAGTTTACATTTATGTTATATAAATCAAACACAAATTAAGGCATTTTAAAAGCATTCAAGGATAACTTGTGAATAAACCTCAGTTTTAGCTTTCCTTATGTGAGACTTGACAATAACTATAGGGAGACTACCACTGCATTCTATCTGATTCTGTACTTCATCAAGAGCAAATACATTCATCTTGTATCCGTTTTCAGAAAGCTCATGACCAAATGTATGGAAAATTGCTTTTGTGCAAGTTATGAAAAAATTTATTGCTCTGAGATTTTCAACTGAACGCAGGGCCACAAAGAGCGGATGGTGCAGTGGATTGTTCCTTCCTTAGGACTCATAGTGCTTGGGTGTTTACTGGATGCCTTCGGTAAGTGCATTGCGACTAGAATTCATTCAGTTGAATTTAAACATAACTCATGTTCATAATTTAGTTTTATTGTTCATATAGAAAACAGGGCATAGGTAGTAGTAGCATGCAGTTTATGATGTAATTTAGTTGCAACAGGAATGCACTTGAACAAGTCTCTCTATACGTTCAGCTATATGTGTGTGACTTCAGGCACAGCAGGCCTCCTCCTTGCTGTGACATACTTGCTTGTGAGTTTTACACTCTCTTCTCTATGTTCTATTACTTTTAAATACAGGAAGACATATCTAACTTAACAAAACTTTGGCTTTGGTCAGCCATGGGTAAACATTAAAGCAATGAGTTTTGTATTTTTCAGCTGAAAACAATATTTATATTATATTTGGAAAATATTAATATTGACATACAAATCTCTCAAGTCTTATCTGAAAGATCACAGTGCTCAACCATATCTATTGTCCCCATATAATCTTGGAGTGTGTGCTGGGACTATCCAAATTTCTTCTTACATCTGTACACCCTAAGGTCACTAAGACCATAGATATAAATCATAGATAAAAATAGTGATGGGCCAACCTACCCAAATTATCATAGACAACCATTCACCGATGAAGTGAGGACAAAATAATCAAAATACAGACAGATTACTAACTGGTTCTTGCTAGACCCTTAAGCTTGGTGGTCTTCACCCCTGGTTGGCTCTGCACCATTATTCTGCTTCCCTGAATTGGCTGGAACTTGAAGATAGCGATCCATTGTTGACATGCCCCTGCTGCCCTGTTTTGATGATGTTGATTAAGAGATTCAAGACTTTCTTCATCGCTGTATCTGAAACACTACTATGGATATTGAGATCATGCTTGGTCAACAAGATCTGGAGGCATGGACTGAACTAGTGGGAGCTTCCATAGTCCCTCTTGAGTGTTCTGTTGCACACACACACACAGTGACATTGATGGAGAGTAATATGATGATCTCTATTGATTTTAAATGTTTAGATGCACTAATATAAATCATTATCTTAAACAGTTGGCAACTGACATTTTTTTTAATTGATTATATATTACTAAAAAGAGAACCAGCAGGTTACAATATGAGTTATCAACCCACACCGGGCAGCAAGTTTCTAAGGACTCTACAGTCCAAGTATCATGATATCAGCTTGTACGTCACAAAACAAAATATATGAGAAATATACTGCAGTATTATCTATTACATCAGTAAGTATAACTTATCAAAATGAACATGATTTTTCAAAAATCTGCACTGGATTAGAACTGCTGAAGCTCCAGTCATTTGTTCCAGCTTTCACTGTACCTGTCCAAATCTCCATAAGTCCCAATTGGTGGAGTGATTTCAGAAATTACATCATTATCTCTAACCACCTCCAACACTGCCCCAGGAGTAGTTCTTTCTCCTTTAATCCCATGTCCTCTTGCAGCATGTTGAATGGGAAGTTCTTATTATACCTTTCTTGAAATTTCATATATTGTTTAACAAACCGATCATCCACTTTCCTGGCATCATGAGGCCAGAACTTGGCTGTTATGATTTCAGACATCTTCAAGCATGTTTGGCCTTCATCCGTCAATTCTAGAAACTTGTCTTTAGAAATCTCTAAAGTCATCAGAACATGCATACAAACATTGTGAAATACGAGTCTTCTTGAAGACTCTGTAAGGTGTCTCCTCTTGCCTTGATAATTTTCCTCGTTTCTTAACTTCCGCAAAGTCCAAAGACTATCAGTGGTCAAAATAAGCCAAAACAGGTTATAAGCAGTGTTCAAACCATCTACATAACCAAATAAAATCTCTTGCCAGGAAATGCTATTCTTTCTATCCCAACCATTAAGATCAGAAAAAACAAGACCCACATACTTTTGGGAAAGCTGCATTAAAAAAAAAGATGCTCAACGGACTCAGGGAGATTGCAAATACAGAGTTTGTTCACAGGGTCAGAATTAAAGCAATTAGTGCCAACAAGAAGTTTTTTGATCAAAAGTAACCATCTAAAACAAGACTTTTTTGACTCCATAACATTAAACCAACAAGTTCTAAAGACTTTAGACCACTTCTTTTGGTTAAGATTTAAACTCCAACATGTGTTAGCATAACTGGTGACGTCCTGGGAGTTAGTCATCATTTCACACATTTTCCTAGGATAGTTATTAAGCAATGTAGATCCTTCTTCCCATCTCATATTATCATAAATTTCAGTGTTAAACCTTTAGCTCAATGGGGAATTGAAGCTTGAAACATGCTTTCTTAAGGATAGAGAATGTCCTTCTCTGAGAATGTGGCAGCCCATAAGAATTACCGATTTCTTGCCAATCTTTCAAATGCTCATTACTCAAAATATCACGGAAAGTACTCAACCCAATATTGTTCCATTTTTTGGCCGAACACCCCTGGAACAGGGCAAGGGACTTGTTCCTTTAGTGGAGATTCCACCAAATGGATCTATAACAACAAATTTTACTACCAGACTAGTCCCAAGCATTGCAGTCTTTGATGTACATCTTGACCAATTCCTAGGCCTTCCATAGACTCTTGAATACGCTAGAACCAAAGGAGGATACATGAAACTTACCAAACAATACATCATGTGGGTGTAGACCCTTCCAGTGCCTAGCATTCTTAGGCACAATCAACTGAATGTTATTTCTTACCAATACTTTCCTGGGTTCTTCACCCTCAAAGGACTTAATTATCCATTTGATAGCTAAAGCTATCTCTTGGATTTTCAAGTCTTTTAACCCCAGGCCACCAAGGTCTTTCTTCATGCAGCACCACAGCCACTTAACAACTCTTTTTTTATACCTCTACTATCTAACCAAAGAAATCTCCTAATACTTTTCTGAACCTCATTAATATGATTGCTATAAAAGAACCAAACAGAAGAGTAGTAGATATAGTATGAGGATAAGATCCTTTGACAGATTTGGACTCTCCCAGCCATTGAAAGATACTGTTTGTTCCATCTAGTCAATTTTCTATCAATCTTGTCATGCACCCAATTCCACATATCTTTAAGGGATGGGTTAATGGAAAATGGGATACCAAGGTATCTCACTTGCTTGTTAGGCCCTCCCCATAGAAACCCATGTTTATTGAACCAACCTGGAGCATATTCAACTCAATTGAGAAGAATTGATTTGTTTTCAGAGAGTTTTGTACCAGATGCTTTGCAGAAAATGCTCAATTTCCCCATCAGATTATCAAAGTTTTTCTCATCCATATAAACAAAGATTGTTGTGTCATTAACAAATTGAATGTTAATTAATTCTTCATTATTTGGCAGGGTCAAACCTTTTACTTTCTCACCATTAGCAGCAAATCTCAAAAGGAAATGTAAGGCATCAAAGGTTATGACAAAAAGGGCAGGAGCCAGCGGGCACCCCTGTCTAATACACCTTTGGAGGTATTATGGCTCTGTCAAAGACCCATTGACATCTATCTAAGTAACAGCATCTTTGAGAAAGACTTTTACCATATCACAAAATCTAGGAGGAAATCCAAAAGCCTTAAGAGTCATGATGATAAAAGACCACTCAACTCTATCATAAGCCAACATTGTGATTATTAACTTTAGCCCAGTTCATAGTTTCCCAACTGGTTATCAGATTCTCCAAGATATATCTGCCTTTTATAAAGCCAGTTTGTGAAGCATTAGCAAAATTTGGTAAAATATTTGTCACTCTCAGTGCCAGGATCTTAGCCAAAATCTTATAAGGTACATTTAGGAGAGTAATTGGTGTCCAGTTTCGAATATGTCCTCTATCACCTTAGGTAATAGTTTAACGATGCCTTTGTTTATTTTACTCCCCAGTGTACCTTTGTCAATTGCTTATTTATAGACCAACCACAAATCATCCACAATCCAATCTATATTCTTTTTATAAAATTCGGCAAGCAATCTATCATTACCAGGAGACTTATTATTCTTAAAATAACTGATAGATTTTATAATCTCCTCTTTACTTATGTCACTATTCAGGATGTTAGCATCCTCCTCTTTAATTTTCCTAGGTATTAACCTCCTACATGTACTCTGGGCATTCTTACAAATCATATTGTTATCGCTAGTAGTGAAAAGTCCCTGGTAAAACTTTCTAAACTCCTCCTTGACTCTACTAATGTCAATAGTCTGCACGTTATCAATCCATATGGGCCCAATTTCTTCTCTGATATTCTTCATTTTAATAAAATTGAAGAAAATTTTTGACCCCTTGCCACCTGCCTTAAGCCAGTTCATCTTGGCTCTCATTTTCATACCCTGAGCCTTTTTAGTTTGTAAACATTTCAACTTATGTTTAGTATCTGCCATTGTTATAAAGAGAATCATTACCAGGATCGTTTTGCAGAATATTTTCCACGTTGTATAAATCTTCTTGAAGTTTATCTTCCAATTTCCTCCTTTCCAGTGTCATTTTCTTACCAATTGTTTGAAAAATAACTTTCCAGCCATTAGTATTTTCATTCCATAACTCTATGTGTGACAAGTTCTACAGAAGAATTCTGTTAATTTCTCTTAATGTAAATACAACATCATTACAGTCTTGATTCTTAAGCAGGTCTGTGTCGAGCTTGAAGACACTATCCCTTCTAATCTTCTTAGTACTACCACAATTCTGCAAAACAATCCTATAGCCTCGATAGGATAATGGTCAGAAATGGTGTAGGGATGAACTTTCTCCTTGTTCCCATTGTCACTAGGCTCAAAGCTGAAAAAGTCTTCATTAGCATAGAATCTATCTAATCTACAATAGGTTCTCTTACCTCCCTTTTGAGAATTGCACCAAGTAAACCATATCTCCTTGCCATCCTTTTTGCCTCTCTCAGGGCGTCAAAAGTATTAAATTTTTCTTCATTTTGTTCCAGAAATACCACTCATTCACTTTCCAGCTCATGTCTAAACCTCCAAATTTGTCTTCCATATGCTCTACCATATTGAAATCTCCACCCACAATCCAAGGAACTCTTGGTGATGTTTCCAACCATTTCCACATTTCAACTCTATCCCTATAATCATTAGCAGCATATACTGCACAAACTCCTCTATTGCACTTCGAACAGCCAGAATCCTTCACAAAGTTAGTCCATTTGTTATTCATCAATATGGCCACACCCCCCTTCCCTTTATCATGCTTACTGACAAATTTAACTGCATCTTTCCAGGTAAACTTCAAGCTTGTTTCCAATTGGAAACCCACTGCTTTTACTTCTTGAAGAAACAAAAAGTTAATTCCTATCCTCTTACTAAAAAAACTCCTTATAGTGTATTTTCTATCAGGGGATTCCAATCCCTGATATTCCAACTAATGTAATTTAGAATCATCAATATTAGGAGGGGTATTAGGGTGTTTCTGACATTGATATATATATATATATAGAGAGAGAGAGAGAGAGATCCCATTGCTTTTGGCAATTGACATTGAATTATCAATTATCTGCTATGGTCTATATTTAATTTTGTACATTGTGTGCAAATAATGTGTGCATGTGCGTGCATGCACATGGGTGTGTGCATGTGCTATTGTGCTTATGTGTGGGGAGAGAGACTATAGCTTGGATGTCATAGGACCATGTCTTTTTGTACAATTAGCAAAGACTGATGTTTCCTCTCAATAACCTGTACCACATGTGGGTGCTAAATGTAAAACTCAAAAATTAAAAATACAGAGTATAAAAAAGCAAAATACACAACAATTTTGAAATGTGGAAGGTGCTTAAATTTTCAAACATGAAGTGTGTAAAGAATATCTTATTTTAAATCTACACGGGAGGTAGACAACAAAGTATAATGGTTTAAAGTTTTCAAATTTTAATATTAAAATTTAAAACTTGAATGCCAGGGAACATATTCACGAGAGGCAGCTTGGCAGCTTATTCACAGGAAATACAGAGTCCAGACTATTCATGATAAGCTTAGAAAAATTGAGATATGGGAGGCATCTAAACTACTCAGAAAAATCGCGGAACAGACATCATACCTCAAATCTGCCAGCGGCTGCAACTCTGCTTTGCAAACCTTAAAACGTTCTGTCTCAAACCTTTTACCGCTCCTTTTGAAAATTTTCTGCTCCTTTCATGTGCTAGCAGATGTATTTAAAGCAATTTATAGGTATTTTTGTTTTGTTTTGTTTTTTTAACTTTTAGGGTTTTTTGGATATATCGTGATTTAGGGTTTTCTTAGAACAAGGACACTTGGAGATGCTGCCAGGACGTCCCCTATGATTGGAGATGTCTTTGTACCTATCTCCGGTATGGGAGACGTGTCCTATGGGTGGGAGATGTGTCTCCCTGCTACACTGGTTTATATATACTCTCTCTAGAGAAGTCAAGTTCTTTGAATTAGGTTCCACCAGATTTTATTATCCCAATCTAGAGAGAGAGAGAGAGAGAGAGAGAGAGAGAGGACAAGTTCTTTGAATTAGTTTCCACCAGATTTTATTATCCCAATCTCTTAATGTTATGTGAGACTGAGTTTTAATTTCCATCTTTTGCAATTTTGTTTAAATGGATTCTAAGATTAAATGTGAATCATCATTGAAGCTCTTGGTATTGAATTTCACTCAATTCTTTTGAGCCAGACCGCATTTTTCAATGTGATTGCACTTAGCAGTCTTTCACATAAGTACTAATTTAAATGCAATCCGTGTGGTTTGCTGATTCGATTGCATAGACCAACTCCCTGATTAGGGAAGATCAGCGAAGCCAGAGACCCTATACTCTCTCTCAAAATGAAAAATATCCAACTTAAGGTCTGTGCCTCATTTAGCACATAAAAGGGAGTAATGAGTCCAGAAAAATGGATAAGAACTCTTGAGAATATTGCTTTAATTGTATGTAAATATCTAGGATTTATAGAAAACTAAGTTATGGTTCACTCAGAAGAACCCTGGGATCTGGGTCCGGTTCATACCTGGTCCGGTCCACCGTGGGTGTGGGAAGGTGCAGATTTTGTATTTTTTTTCTTTTTTCCTCAAACTATTTTTCTCGACACAGAACAACAGTGATTTTGTCATGATTCTAATGGTAGAGGGCTCTACTCGCATTTGTTTGCAATTCTGCTTGCGATTCTGCTGCAACATCAACAGAAACACAATTGTATGCTAAAAAGACTGCGTTCTGCTGTGAAGGAAGCCTTTATGTTGGCAAATGGGTGAACTTTGAGGAAACGTTCTGCTTTGTTTTTGAGATCATAATCATCTTTCGCTGAGATGGAAACTGATCATTTAAACATGGGCTGCAAAGCTAATGCAATCTCTGAAAGCTAATAAAACATAACAAATAAAATAGCTAGTACACTATGGACATGTTTTATCCATAGGTTTGGGACATAATAATCTTAAATTTTAATATTTATATTTAATATAATATTTAAAATCTAATGTTATATTTTATATTTAATATAATATTTTAGGTTTGGGACATAATAATCTTAAATTTTAATATTTATATTTAATATAATACTTAAAATCTAATGTTATATTAGAAATTAAATGTTATATATTTATGAATTTAATTTCTATTTTTAGGCTAAGCTATGTATATATTCACGATTTTTATATGTTCCTTGTAGTGACGAACCCAAAAATTAAAACTGACCTGACCCCAAAATTTGTTTTTGCCAAATCTGCACACCAAACCACCATACCCAAACCTAACACTGCAAAGGTCCCTTTTGCGAAGATGATCTTTGAGACAGAAATAGCACCTATGGGAATATAAAATATACATGGTAAAGTTCATGGTCCATACCGCCAAATAGATTGGTAATGTCCAAACTCACGTTCAAAAATGGTCCTAATCAAACTAATATAAAAAGGGCTAATGCCATTCTAACGTATGAAATAGTTTGGATCTTTTTAAGGCATGGTCATGGAGAGAAACATATACAAGTATTCACATCAGAAGCTGGTAAAATGTGTACTCTTTTCTTTTCTTAAACTCTACACAAACACATATTGAAAAATCCTGAACAAACTATTGAATGGTAGCGTATAAGCTATTTAAAAGTTTAATCTCATTGCCTCTGTTTTGCATTTCATCATTACAATTTATTATAGAAAATGAATGCTAATGCCAATGATTCTTTTGGTTTATTATGTAGGTTGATGTATATGGATACAGGTGTGTTACAAGATTACTGGAATGGATGGGAATGAATGCTTTGATTATATATGTCCTGGCTGCATGTAATCTCTTTGCTGCTGCACTACAAGGATTCTATTGGAGATATCCTGAAAATAATATAGTGCGTCTCTCAACCCTTATCTTTTGTGCTTTGAAATGCTTTATTTCAGATACAATTCAAATATTCTCCTTAATAATTAGAATTTTAATTTTAATCATCAAAAGAAATGCAATCACTACTTTAGCCTGATTTCACGTCTAGAATGAAACACAGTGACCAAATTATACCATGATTAGTGAAACATGGTTGCCATTGGAAGAGAGCTGAGTTTTTTATTGAATACACGCAGAAATGAGAACCAAATATTGTCCGTAATGCATTCACTATTTGTATTATTGTATAATATTTGCTTCACTAGCAACAGTGTTTTGCTTCATAACCTTGCATTTCAAAACTCTGTAACCGTTTGAAGAAAACAATATTAGCTCACTTTGTTATTGTAATGTAGTGCCCCAACATTTTCCTAAACACATGCTCTGATTAGAATATTGAGAGAGATTTCATGAGTAAGAGAACTTTGCAGTCTGCATAGTCCTTTTTTAAACTGTCTGATCTATATCATGTTTATTTGTTGCCAAGACTGTCTGTATTTATTATAACCTGATGAGTGTTGTATTTATTGCCTTTTGCATTTATCATTTTTCTTTCTGGCTTTAAGAATGACAATTGGATTGAGAAAGTTGAAAAACCAAGGAAATGGAAATCAAGTATATTTGCATTTTTTTTTTGGCAGCTTCATGGAGTGGTTGGCCACTCCAAAGTTCGCTAAAAGTTAGCTTCTTCCAAATATGAGTTCATATCTTGCAAGAAGCAAGATTTTAGAAATATCAGCTTACCTTCCTAAAATATCACTTGTTCCCAATATTCTTAATTCCTGAAAATTCCATGCAGTATATGATATTTTTTCAAATTAAATGTTAGTCTGTATTATAATTCTGTGCTGCAATAATATATTTTTGTTGTTGCATTGTGGTGGGTGCTTGTCAATTATGTGGGGAGTCTTCCTTTCCATATTTTGAATTTCAGTACAGCACAGAAGTAGAAAATAAAGCAATATGAAGCAAAACGAACAGGAAGGATCCAAGAACGAGTGACACAGAGAGAGAAAACATGAAAGATTTAGGTGGCAAGCTTTGTTCGAAATATTCAATATAGTAAGCTCATATTAATATGAAAATGATACAAGAGGAAGTTCAGTTCTCTCCAAGTCAATGGGAAAGAGAGGAAAGACGGTACTTGGGGATTTTCCTCCCACCTCCAAAAAAAAATCAACTTCTTGCCAAGTAAATATTACATCTCCACAGTATTTTAACAATCACATGCATTGGAGCTTTTAGGGATTATTCTAATGTATAATAGTTGATGCTAGGTCTGGAATTCTTGAGGACAGTCACATTCTTAATATTTCTGTAAGGAAAATCAGTTATAGGAAAGCAGGTATGCACGTTCTAATTGCAATATACACCATCTGCCTGTTTAAATCTCTTCCTCTGTATGCATCCTTCTGCATGGCTCTTGAAAATGTAAGTGTTCACTGATGTCAGTTGGATATTGGTTCGTTGCATTGCTAATACTCATCTTCTGCTGAATATTTTTAGTTTTGATTTAAAATATGTTTTCTAAACATTTAACAGAAAACATTTATCACAAACAGCCAACCATTGCCTAGCAGTCCCAGACTGAGGCATTTAACAACTTTTAACTTGAAAGATGATTCAGCTTTTTAGGAGCTTTTCTTGAACCTAAAGCTTTTGCTTTTTATTTATGAGCTTTAACTGTACAGATGACTGCATCTCGCAGAAATAACTTATGTCAACTAATTTGTTTTTTTTCATTTCCTTTAGAATTAAGTAATATAGTAATCCTTTGTTTTCATAAGCTTCTCCCATGCTGTTGAGCAAAATATCAAAACATTTGTTTTCCTCTAGTTAAGGCACGTGATTTTTCTATGTATGTTAAATCTGACTTACTTTTGAGTGAAAGATTTGAGTGCAGAGGAACGTTTAGACATTTAATTCTTGAACTTCCTTTCAAGAGTTTTTTCTAGAAACACAAGGGATTGTATATTTGGTTCTTTTCAATTTTGTGATGCATTTATATTATATTTTTATATCTTGAATGGGTTTTTGATTAACAACTGCAGAATACTGGAATTATTTTTTGAGATCATTTTTTTGACAATAGGGCGTTTTTTGTGCATTTTGATGATGAGAATCCCTTTTTTGTGCTTCCAGATTAATTTTCTGGGGATCAAACGCTAGGCACTGGTATTGATGATATTTTATACACTGCATGATTTCAGAATTTTAATTCTGAAAGCAACATCTGCAGGTATGTTTCCTCTCTGTTTTTACCAAATTACTTGGCACCAATGCTGAGAAACACTAATTGTTCCCTTTTACATTTCCAGAGCTTTAGGACTAACTGTACCGTCTATGGTTAGTAACTAATTTGTAGCTCTCTTTCCCTTGTGCAGCGATTGGAACAACTTAGATGTGAACAATTATTTTTAATGTTTAACAACATTAACTAAAGAATAAAAAATCAGATGCAAGATAACAGATGTGGTACATAAGGTAAATTAGAGCAGAGCATGGAGTGTCTGATTTAATCAAGTATAGTTGCTTCTTATGGAGGATCTGTAGGAGGGTGGGGCATTGAAGAGATACAGTGAAAGTCAATGGAGAATCTGTAACGACGATTCAGCTATGCATAACAAAGCTGGCTCATTTATTTCAAGGTTTTCTTTCTTTTGGTTTCTGGAATATGAAAATTCTCCCAGAATCTTAAGGATATTAAAAGTACAGAATCATGAGAGGCTCATATATGCATCTGATTGATCTTGTAATAGAAACATTGTTTCTTTTAGGCATGCATATATGTGTATAGATAGATTTCTTACTTTTCTTGGAAGTTGCATTATTGTTCAGCAGAAATTTCATCGAATCTAACAAAAGTTTGGACAGAGTTATAGAATTTCCTTTCTGTTCGATTTCTGGTGTACTCCACTCTCATACTGTCAGGATGACATGTCAAATCTGTATGAAAAATATAGATGACTAATGAAATTTCACGATGAGCAATTTAAATGCACATCTCACCAAGTTAAATTGTGATGAAATCTCTGAGGATGGTTCAGAGGGCAAATATAAGATTAATTCTTTTGAAGTTTCTAAACCCCCAGAAGGGGTATTTTTCTCAATAAATGCATGATTCTAAAAAACAGCAATAGAATAACCACAATGAAAACTGCCAAAATAGGAATGCAAAAGACATCCAGATACACTAAAAGAAAGTTGTCAAAATAGGAAACTAAATATATGGGATATTTCAACCAGTGAAGATGCATGGCTCTTTCAGGGCTTACGAGTTCCGTTCTTACCATGAGCATTTGGATGAGACGTCACAAGCAATGAGACCAGGTGAGACCTTAATCCTTAGCTAAAGAGATAAAAAATAAGGCCCTCCCCAAAACAGATCTCATACATCGACAGGATTCACTTACCAGGGCAAGTGGTTGAAAGTAGTATGCAATGAGGATTTTTAAAAAAGGTTGTGGAAAAACATAGTGGTGGATATGAGGAATTTCTTTCCCTCCTTTCTTGTCATGTTGGTGGGAAATAGGGGGAAATGATTCCAACGGTACACAAAAGGAACACGCGCAGAATTTGTTTGTTTGTTTTTTTTTTTTTTTAATTCATTCTAATCCTAAAACTGTTCTTCTCTCTACGCGCTTGTGATTGATGGCAGATTGCATGGCCTGGGCCAAAGGAAAGTAAATGGCCTGGGAAAGGAGTGTAAAGGTGGTTCCTCACTTCCACTGTCAATGATTATGCCACCGCTTCCATCCGCCCTCAGATTGAGAGTCCTGCAAAGAATATTTAGCAGTTTTGCTCTCGCCATAATTCCAGGGATAGGTATGTAATAGAAGAGCGGCAGCCGTGCATTCTAAATGTGGAAATCCTAACAGAGAATGACAGTTGCGATTCTGCTTGCATGTCTGCTAATGACTGTTTGCCAATGAATATGTTCTCTTCACCGATAGAATAGCTAAGTTTTATTTGTTTGACCATATTCATTCATGTATTATCCATTATGGTATATGTTTCGACTTTTATTCGAATAAGACAATACCCTAGCCTATAAAACATAACGAATGATATACTTAAATTTTAGTGATTTAATTTTAACATATATAATTTAATAGTATTTTTAAATCTAACATAATATTTTGAGTTTAATAATATTATAATATATTTATAAATTTAATTTGTATATTTAGGCTAAATTATGTTTATATTTATGATTTTTATAAGGATGAACCCAAAACCACCCAACCGTCCAATTGTTTTTGCGGAATCCAACCCCACGTACGTAGAAAGAAAGAAATTATATTAATGTACACAGGGGAGCAAAAGTAGGTCAGCGGGGCACAGAAATGTGGGAAGGAATAAAAACAAAAATACAATACACTTACGAGGCACGAGCACACATGATCGAGAAACCAATGCAAATAGTCAAGTAGGGGGAACAAGATCCCCAGAGAGCATACGCTGAAATGGAGTCATCAATGTCATCATCAATCACTATGAGAGGATCGATACAAGATCTAATAGTGCTCATCAATGAGTGTCTAAGGCAAGGAGGGTCGAGTTGGGGGTTCCTCTTATCCCTCTAGAATCACTCCTAACATCCAAGGTTGATGCAACTCCCATGGTAATGAAGAAGCTTGTAATATGCATTTGTACCTATGCAAATAATGTGTGTACCTTATTTTTGAGGTATGGTTAGTTGGATGTGTCATTGATATGTTGTGGTCACTATTCTAGCTATCATTGAGTGTTTTGTAGTTATTCGGTCCTATTCTAGAGGAGATGGACTTTAGTACATTTATAGTGATCTTGGCTTTGGTTTCTTATCTTTCATGCTTGCCCATGGAGGATGAGAGTGTTGTGGTTGAGATAGTGGTCACTTGATGGATGTTGTAGATGCTTGGTTGAGCCCATGATTACATGAGAGTCAATTGGTATAGCAAGGTTATACCCTTGAAAGTAATTAGTTCACTGTTTGTTGGTGTTCCCCTTTTTCTCTTGGAAGGTATATGACAAGTGAAAGAATATTGGGATTAGGTGTCATACACCTTGCAAGTCATAATGTTCAGATTATTTAATTATTTATTATTCTGTTTCCTCATGAAATGAGAAATTCCACTTTATGCCTTGGCCATTATGCCATGTGTAACTATTGGTATTATGTGTATAAATATGTATGTAAAATAATATCTTGTCATGAAGGAAAGATGCTTGTGTAAAGAGTTATTTTCTATTCTAGGATGGCTCCACACATGTGAGGGTCATGAGAATTCATACCATGGTATTGTTTTTTAGCAATTTTTTTATGTCTTCTTAAGTCTATATATTGGAGGCGTGGGATAGAGGATGTATAGAAGTTGTTTGTGTAGGGTTATGCTATTGTTTTTCAACTAGAGGAAGAGGATGTTGATCTCCATGTTAAGGCAAGAGCTTGATATTGTATTGTGACTATTTCTTGTTGAATATTTGTTATTTGACTATTTGTTATTTGGTTTGGTCCTTTGGAGGACGGTTTAATTGAAAGGGTTTTTCCAAGGTATAGTTGTGCCAATCTACTTCTTATGATTGTTTCCATTCTATCTCTCATTCTTTCTTTTCCATGTTAACAAGTTGAAATACCACTAATTTTTTTGTAGATTTGATTATTGTGATATTCTTCTCTAAGGGTTAATGTGGAAATACTTTCATGCTTAATAATTATGTTTACTTTTTTATTTAATTGTTAAGGGGTTTGTGGGTAGTTTTTCCAACACGATGTTGAAATAGGGTAAATAGCACAATGGAAATAATGAACAATATATAGATTAAATCTAACTAAGATGTGATTAAGGCAATAAACTTTATCAGTGAAACAATGAAGAAGCAAGTAAAAATTAGCAATCTCATAACATACAAACCGTAACACTAGATATGTGTAGAGAAACCCCTTCGGGAAAAACTCCACCACCAAAGAAATACCAAGCTTGCATTAATCTTAAGAACAAGATTACACCAGTATAATCCACTCAATCTTCTATCTATTAGTGTTTTGGTGGCATAATAGTACTCAACCCACATAAAAATCTTGCCATCAACCCTAATGCATGTGTCGATAGTAATAGGCACATCAAAAACTAGTTTTACAATACAACATGCACCAAAACCATGGGCTAAGAAAGGAGTTCCGAAAAGTGGTTATCCCCATTCTCAACTATAAAACATGGAAAGTATACCACACTTTCAACACTAATGACCTTTCTTTATAACCTCCCTATCCAATGACCACTTATAATCAATATTCCAAGTTCTTAGGATAATAATAAAATAATTCTCTCAAGTCCTCATGGGTATCCTTCTACCTCATTCCATGAAATTTGGAGAACACAAACATTATACATAGGATTGCAAGGTGAATATCACACTAAATCCAAACATTTAGTTTTGTGCTCTACTTGTCATTGTACATATTCTTGGTCAAGGTTTTCTTCTTCGATAGCTACCATTGATGGCTATGAGGTAGTGTTGCACAAAATGTCCCATGCTAATGGGGGTTGATGCCTTTCTAATGCCTCAATTAAGACTAATTTCACTGGCTCATAATTTGTTAAGTTCTTAATCTCTCCATTTTGAACTTCCATAGCAATTTTGTTGAGCTAGTTTAACAATAAGTAATGTAAATTAATCCTTTGATTCCTTCTCAAATGGACTAAAAGATGGAAGTGATAACCATATAGCAAAGAGAACCACCATTCATATGTGAAATATTCCATAACAAAAAATATCGCATGATCCCAAGGGAATGTAGAGAACATTTAGTTGCATCACTATCAAAATTGATAGCCTCACTTGGACTAAGAAGTTCCTTTCATATAAAGTTAGCATTATCTCTCAAAGAGAACCAAGGTTCGTTGTCCCATGCTAAGTTGGTAGTTCTAGTGAACATTTTTTTTGTTATTGGAAGACTATAGGTACACAACATTACCCTACCATGGTTGAATCCCTAAGGAACGTTAAGGGTTGTGTCTCTATCAAACCCTTGCTCTTGTTTAAAAATGAATCAGTCCATCATTTTGAAGTATCCATACAACTTATCTATCAAAATGTAGTAGAGGAGAGATTTCTTTCAAGTTCATGGTAGAGAAACTTAGGAGTAAAAATAATTGGTGGAAGGCAAGGAAACATAAAAAAGGAACAATTTACACAACAAAATTCGCATTCAATTTACAACTTGAAGGTGGATGATAAGGAGCACAAAGTGATTAATTATATAATCATTGTTGTTTGCAATGCATCAATGTGATTGTGATAACAAGGGGCTTTGCATCGGTTGGTAGACTTTATGCATACTTATTCATATTAAGGGTAAATGCTTATTGATGTGACCATCTCATTCACTATTACTCATACCTTTGGTGCTTGTCGTGTCATAAAATCCCTTCTTGGTGGGTATGATTAGCCTTTATTAAATGCAATAGTTTCCACCTTTGAGGAATGCACACAACCATGACTTCTCATGCCTAAAGTCACATTTCTTATCATATCAAAAAATTGGTGGCACAAATGATGATGATTCATTTCCAACTTTGGTGATGTAACTCTTTGTGATGTGTCCAAAAATTTGGGGTAGGTGGCAAGTTAAGGGATTGATATTTAAACTAGATTGGGCTTCCTTCGCCCTAAAATTAGAATGGATGTCATCCTCAAAATCATACCATTTAGCATATGGGGGTAAGGATATCAAATTTGTAATGAAAGAAACAAAGTTCAAAATAAAATCTAAAATAGAAAAAACTAGTAGAATACATAGATCAGTAGGGGTATTGAGTGAAGATACAATAGAGCTATCTAGAGATAGTGGAAAATAGAAAAGAGTGAGCCAAAAGTAGAAAGTACACGAGCAAGAACCATGAAGGCAAAAGACCACTCAAGATGAGCTATAAACAACTTGTAGAAGTTTACCTAGTGGTGCATCTTGCATGGAGCATAAAACATGAAAAGCAAGAGAATAGAGAAAGATAATGACAATGAAGTTTAGCAAGTCCATTTTTTAGATTTGTAATTTTTTATTTGCAATTTAGTTTTTCTCATTTATTTATATTTAGAGGAACAATCTCTAGATATTGTTCATGTTGAGTGTGTTGGATGAATGTTTCTTTGGAAAGAGGTCCCTTGTATAGCCAAAGATGGTGATCATTAATCAACAGATACATGTGATGAATCAATTGTGCATAGTTTGACTAATTCATTATGAAAGACATGTTCAATTTTGTAGGGTCCCAACTAATGGGTGTGGAACTTACCATGAACGTCTTTGAAATGGGAGTCATACAGCATTGCCCAATCACCCCCTAGAAAGCTCATTTCCTTAATGAATAGATGATGCCATCAAGCTCTTTGGACATGGACCATTTTGGTGTGGAAAATAGCATCTAATTATTGTTTGTCCAACTCCAAGAGTTGCTCAAGGTATTTTTACGACATTATAGAAGGATCCACGCCTAATTGTATAATAGTCCTAAGAGTCTTGATTGTTGAAATAAGGGCAAACAACTGAGAGGGGGGGGTGAATCAGTTGTGACAAAAACTTTTATCCTTTGCTGCAATTAAACTTCTTTACCACTTATTAACAAATGAATGATATAACCATGTAAGCATGAATCAACAACACGAGCAGAAACGAAATCAACATACATAACACCAGGATTTTTACGTGGAAACCCGGTTAAGGGAAAAACCAAAGTGGGGGTTAACCCACAAGATTTATTCTATGTTAAAAGAATAGAAAAATGGGAAGGCACTTGCCTTCGGGCGCATTGCCCAAAGCTCACTGCTCAAAAGAGGCTCACTGCCTACAGAAATATTTATAAGTTTATCACAGAAGGATTGACTTGGAAAATAGCATCTTCTTCATGCCAAGGTCAGTTCCATTGATGCCCACAACACTTATGCTTTTCCCCCAAACACTTTTTCACTATCTCCTCATTCTTTATTGCTCTTTCTCTTCTCTGCTCTACTTTTCTTCCTTTCTTAGGATCTTATCATTTTCGCACAAGGATGCATTTCCACAACTCAACCACACATATTTATATGCTTCATCAACCTTGGAATAAACAGCAAGGTCAGCACTACAAACATCTGACTTAATGCGAGTCACTATGCTGTCGACCAAACATAGCTGGGACCCAAATCTTCCTCGAACAGCACGCCACACTTCAGAGAACCTTTCTTAGATCATTCACAACATGCACAAAGCATCCAGTTGGCCAAGACTGGAAAGAATAGCAACATCCAAAGAGAAATCTTCAATCACGAGCTCAAACCTCAATGCGGATCACCAAAACAACAGGTACACGATCCAGAGATTTCCACAAGCACAATGAAATCAACAAGAACAACTACACCACCTCAAATCACCAGAATCACTTGCATCTTCATACTGTAACATAAGAACACCAACTGCCATGACTGTCACACTAGAAAGATTGCTTGCGGACCTCCAAACCACAAACCACTTGAGTTGAGGATACACACTGACATCCCAAACACACCTCTAGATCCGCAAATCATAATATTTCAATGCGGATCAATTCGAACCAAATTCTTGTCACTCTGTCACCTCTGAACACCTGCAAAACCTGGTTCTACTCAAATGGCCATAACTTCCCAAATTCTTCATGCGGATCCCTCAAATCATAACTGGAGCAACTTCAGACAATCCTTTACAACACCCTTTGGTCCGCAGACTCTGATTTTCATCTCACTGGGAATGCAGAGCAATCGACTTCACTGAACTGCACTGTCTTCACTGTCTCTTACAGAGAGATATGTAACACACTTGTTTCTTCCGAAGAGGCTAATTTTCTCAATATCCTCAACATACAAGTCTTCTAGAATGGGATACAGTTGACACCAATGACAACACCGATTAGGCACATATTTGCAACAATCTCCCCCTTTGTCATTGATGGCAACATATGATGTGAAAAACTGTTTCAACCATCAAGACAAGAACTTCTCCCCCTTTCTCTTATCACATCTGCAACCACTTTCTTCACTGCTCCGCCTTTCACCAACAACTGCTTGTTTTCAAGTTTATCACATGACTTCTCTCCCCCTTTGACATCAATGGCAAAGGGCACATATTTGCAATCATCTCTTCCTCTTTTTTATTCTTAATCCAGAACAACATACTGACTACTCCCCCTGAGTAGCAACTCCTTAACACCAATCCAGATCACAAGATATGACTGTGAATTCCACCGGACTGATGTACATTAGTGCACCTTAGTTCTGAACAGGGGGTAATAACCCCTAGCATCACTCTGAGATACTCAAAAATATCCTTAGGTAGAGGCTTAGTGAAGATATCCACAATCTGTTCCTTTGAAGAGACAAACTCCAATTTGACTTCATTCTCATTTACCTTCTCTCTCAAAAAGTGAAACTTGATGGATATGTGCTTTGTCTTTGAATGCAACACATGATTCTTTGAAATGTTTATTGCACTTGAATTATCACAGAAGATTGTAACAGGTTCTTCAAACACAACTTTGATATCCTTCAACATTTGCTTCATCCACAAAACTTGAGTACAATTACTTGTTGCTGCTATGTACTCTGCCTTTATAGTAGATAGAGATATTGCCTCCTACTTTTTGCTCAACCAAGAAACTAATCTCTTTCCTAAGAAAAATGCACCTCCACTATTACTCTTCATGTCGTCCACATCTCCTACCCAATCAGCATCTGTATATGCATGGAGAGTGAAATCATCACCCTCAGGATACCATAAGCCATAATCAGATGTTCCCTTCAGATATCTAAAAATTCTTTTGACTGCTACAACATGAGATTCTTTGGGATCAGCGTGAAATCTAGCAACAAGGCCAACTACATTCATAATATCAGGCCTGGTATGAGTTAGATAAAGCAGTCCTCTAATCATTGATCTATACCTTTTCTGATCTGCCTTAGGAGAATCATCATCTTTACTCAACTTGCATCCGGTTACCATAGGAGTACTCACTGGTTTTCAATCCTCAATTCCAAACTTTTTCAACAACTCTTTCACATACTTGGACTGAGATATGAAGATACCTTTTTCTGACTGAATGATTTGCAGACCTAAGAAGAAATTTATTTCACCAAGCATGGACATCTCAAATTCACTTTGCATCTGATCAACAAATTTTTTACACATACTCTCATTTCCACCAAAGATGATATCATCAACAAATACTTCAACAATCGAGATGTGTTTATGATCAATTTTGAAATAAAGATTACTGTCAGTAGTGCCTTTCTTAAAGCCAAACTTCAGCAGATACTTATCTAATCTTGCATACTAGGCTTTGGGGCTTGTTTAAGTCCATACAATGATTTCTTCAGTCTGCATACCTTGTCTTCTTGATCAGACAACTGGAATCCTTCTGGTTGCTCAATGTAGACTTCTTCCAACTCTTCATTCAGGAATGCTGACTTGACATCCATTTGATGGACTTTGAAATCTTTGTAAGCAACAAAGGCAAGAAATAATTTGACTGCTTCAATTCTTTTCACTGGAGCAAAGGTTTCTTCAAAATCAATTCCCTCTACCCGAGAATATCCTTTGCATACCAATCTTGCTTTATTTCTCACAATTTCACCATTTTCGTTCAATTTGTTCCAGAAGACCCATTTAGTTCCAATTACATTTGTGTTTTCAGGTCTAGGAACAATATTCCAAGTATGATTCTTTTGAATTTGCATTAATTCTTCTTCCATTGCTTTTACCCAACTTTCATCATTACAAGCTTCATTCACTGATTTTGGTTCAATCTTTGAAATCAGACAATACTCCTCTTGTTCTTCAACAATTCTTCTTCTAGTTTGATCACCTTTATTTTTATCTCCTGTGATTTGATTTTTAGAATGATTCAATCTTCCATCCCTGGGAGTTTTGGAATTTTCTTCAACTTCCGATTCTTGAATTTGTTCCTCAACATTTGCATTCACTTCTTGAGTCATTGGATTCTCCGGAGTAAACTGAACTTGCTTTCCTTCATTTGGGCTCTCATTTTGATCATCTAATTCATATCCACAGAACCTTGAAGGTCTCTCCTTGCTTTCATCAACCTTGACATTAACACTTTCAACAATCTTTTTCAATCTCTTGTTAAAGAACTGGTATGCCTTGCTTTGATTAGAATAACTCAGAAATATTCCTTCATCACATCTTGCATCAAACTTGCCTAGATCTTTATTTACTACCAAAAACTCTGAAATATTTCATAGAAGGAGCATTACCAAACCACAGTTCATAAGGTATTTTACCAAAATTGCCTTTGATTTGCACCCGGTTAAGAGTGTAGACATCAGTACTCACAGCCTCTCTCCAATAGACATGTGGAACATTTCCCTCCATCATCATGGTTCTAGCAGCCTCTTGAATAGTCTGGTTCTTCCTTTCCACAACTCCATTCTGCTGAGGAGTCCTAGGAGCAGACAAATGTCTTCTTATTCCATGTTTTTCACAAAATGCATTAAAATCACCGGAGTTAAACTCTCCACCTCTGTCAAATCTCAGATACTTTATCTTCACACCAATCTCATTCTCCACCCTAGCCTTAAACACTTTGAATTTTTCAAGAACCTCTTATTTCTCTTTCAAGAAAGTGACCCACATCATCCGGGAGTGATCATCAATCAGCAACATAAAGTATCTGTCTCCTTACAAACTCCTAACCCTGATAGGACCACACAAATCAGTGTGCACAAGTTCCAACAATCCACATGAAGATTGTTCTTTACTCTTGAATGTAGTTCTGCTCTGTTTGCCCAACTGACATTCCTTACACATGTTATTAGCAGGTTTTACAAGCTTTGGAAGATCTCTCACAACCTGAGTAGTACTTATCTTGGCAATGTTGTAAAAGTTTACATGACACATTCTCCTATGCCATAGCCAACTCTGATCAATCTGAGCAATTAAACAACTTTTACCAGTACCACTTCAATGAAAGATGTTACCTCCAGTTTGTATACCAGATGCAATCTCAGTTCTGGAGCTTTCCAAAATTTTGCATTTTCCATCCTTGAATCGGAGATCATATCCCTTGTCAATTAACTGGCCAACACTGAGAAGATTATGCTTCAACCCTTCTACATACAAAACATCATTAGTGTTATTCTTACCATCAAGAGAGACGGATCCTCTGCCATGGATTCTACCAGCTGAATTGTCTCCAAACTTCACAATTCCACCTTCATACCTTTCCATACTTACAAACTTACTTTTATCACTTGTCATATGATGAGAGCATCCACTGTAAATTACCCATTCATCATTTTTTTCAACCTGAGCAGCCAAGGTTCTTTCCACTTTCACACAGCTAGCAGATTCAATAGGCACTAGATCTTCTTCTTTGATGGCAATGAACACCCATTCATTCCCTGAGGTAATTCCCTTATCATATTCATCATCAATGACTCCTTCAACAGCTTCTTGGACATAGTAGCATTTCTTCTGAATTCTAGGTTTGTTAAGGTTTGGATTTGAAACCCTCTCTGGTCATCTTGAGGCAAAATGACTAATCTTATTGCAAGCAAAACATTTGAAATGCAACTTTCCTTCATACTTACCGGATCCTCTTGGTAGCCTTCTGGCAAAAAGGGCTTCAAGTTCTTCAAGCTCTGATTCATCTTCTTCAAGATCCTTCCTTGCCTTCTCAAATCTGGTTAGTCTTATTGAAGAGCTTTCACCTAGATCAAATCTTTGCTTTCCAAAAATATTGGCCTTAAATGCAGATTTAGATTTAGGAAGAGAATCACCAAACTCACTCATTTCAAATGTTGAGAGCTTGCCAACCAACTGATCCCTTGTAACAGTTGTCAAAGTCCTGATTTCCTCAATAGCAACAACTCTATGCTTGTATGAAGCCGGTAAGGATCTGAGCACTTTACCAACAATCTCTGATTCTTCCAGTTTTCCACCAACACACCTAATATTGCACACAAATGCATTCACCTTCTACATGTAGGAAGTGATGTTTTCATCTTCACTCATCCTCAAATTTTCATACCTACCCTTTAGGCTCTGCAACTTAGCACATTTGACATCTTTATCACCTTCATATAGAGTTTCCAATTTCTTCCAGATTTCATGAGCAGTTTTTAATTCTAGGATATTTGTCATTTCTGTATCAGTCAGGGCACTCAACAATGCTTCTTTAACCCGAATGTTGTTTTCAGCATCTTTGAGTTCATCTGCAGTTGAAGGACCTTTCTCCGGAGGCTTATACTCATATTTAGTTATTAACCAATAAGCATCACCCATGCATTGCAAGTGGCACTCCATGCGACTCTTCCAAAGAGAGTAATTTGTTCCATCAAATCTCAGACTATCTTTCTTGTAAGTCGACATCCTAGATCTCCTCAAGTGGTCAAGCTTCTTTTAGAGGAACCGACTCTGATACCAATTGTTGAAATAAGGGCAGACAACTGAGAGGGGGGGTGAATCAGTTGTCACAAAAACTTTTATCCTTTGCTGCAATTAAACTTCTTTACCACTTATTAATAGATGAATGATATAACTATGTAAGCATGAATCAACAACACATGAGCAGAAATGAAATCAACATACATAACACTAGGATTTTTACGTGGAAACCCAGTTAAGGGAAAAACTACGGTGGGGGTTAACCCACAAGATTTATTCTCTGTTACAAGAATAGAAAAATGGGAAGGCACTTGCCTTTAGGCGCACTACCTAGAGTTCACTGCTCAAAAGAGGCTCACTGCCTATAGAAATATTTATAAGTTTATCATAGAAGAATTGAACTGGAAAACATCTTCATAACAAGGTCAGTTCCATTGATGAGCACAACACTTCTTCTCTTCCCCCAAGCACTTTTTCACTATCTCCTCATTCTTTACTGCTCTTCCTCTTCTTTGCTCTGCTTTTCTTCCTTTCTTAGGATCTTATTATTTTTGCACAAGGATGCATTTCTACAACTCAACCACACATATTTATATGCTTCATCAACCTTGGAATAAACATCAAGGTTGGCACTACAAACATCTGACTTAATGCGAATCACTATACTATCGGCCAAACATAGTTGGGACCCAAATCTTCCTTGAACAACATGCCACATTTCATAGAACCTTTCTGAGATCATCCGTAACATGCATAAAGCATCCGGTCGGCCAAGACTGGAAAGAACAACATCCAAAGAGAAATATTCAATCATGAGCTCAAACCTCAATGCGGATCACCAACACAACAGGCACACGATCCAAAGATCTCCACAAGCACAATGAAATCAACAAGAACAACCGCACCACCTCAAATCACCAGAATCACTTGCATCTTCATATCGGAACATAAGAACACCAACTGCCATGACTATCACACTAGAAAGATTGCTTGCGGACCTCCAAACCACGAACCACTTGAGTTGAGGATACACACTAACATCCCAAACACACCTCTAGATCCACAGATCATAATATTTCAATGCAGATCAATCCGAGCCAAATTCTTGTCACTCTGTCACCTCTGAACACCTGCAAAACTCAGTTCTACTAATGCGAATATTTTCTGTGATGGATTTCATACTCCTTAACTAATGCTATAATTAATCAAATGTGAATCGAGGGCCTTGGTTAGTTACAATTTCCCATGGTATACCAAAATTGGTGAATATCTCATAAAGGATTTTTGCAATTATGTGATCTCTAGTGTTGTGAAGAGATCTGACCTCAACCAACTTGGTGACATAGTTAGTGCATACTAGAATGTACTCTTTTTTTAGAGGATCAATAGGTCCCATAAAGTCAAAACCATGCTTCTCAAAATGTTTAGTTGAGTGTGTAACTTAAGAATCTCGTCTAAATGTGTGGGTTAGCCTATGTATTGGTAATGATCACAACATTCTACAAATGTGCAAGCATCCTTATGTAATGTGGGCCAATAGTACCTCATGTGTAGAAATTTAGTAATTGTCCTCTTTGTAGCAACATGGCCTCCATGAGACTTTGAGTGGCAATCCTTTAGAGAATCAAACACTTCATCCTCCCTGACACACCTAAGCATAAAGTTAATATTATATCCTAATAATTTCTTGTGTTCCCTATGTGAAAGGTGTGTAGGTAACTTTGTCATGGTCATGTAGTTTGCTATATTAACAAACTAAGGTTTTGTGGTAGAAATGGAAAATAGATATTCATTACGAAACTTAAGTCATCCATAGGTGTTGAGTCCTGAGCATTAGGTAGTCTTGATAAAATGATAGTGATCATATTATCTTTCTCTAGTTTATCAACAATGTTGATATCAAACTCTTGTAGCAATAATAACCATTGTACAATTCTACCACTAACAACTAGCTTATTCATCAAAAACTAAATAGCATCATGATCAATATGTGCATACACAACCTATCTAGTGATGCAATGTCTAAACTTATTAATTGCATATACCGTAGCTAAAAACTTTTTCAATAACAATATAATTAAGTTTTGCACCTATGAGTTTTTTTCTAATCTAATAAATTGCATGTGACATATTACCATCCTTTTGATCCAATATTGCCTCGATAGTGGAGTCTCAGGCATTAAGCTATATATCAAGTAGAAAAGTCCAATTAGGACCTCATAAAACTAGTGTTGTAGTCAATTTCACTTTTAGAGTGTCACATAACATTGTTTGTTCCAAACAAAATATGCATCCTTTGTTAGTAATGCAAATAATGGAGCTACAATTTTACTAAAATTTTCAATAAAATGTCTATAATATCTCCATGAAATCATCCAAGGCTTCTTTTTCCCATTGAACCATCTAGTATATTTCATCTCAAATATCCACGACCTCACAATATTCCTTGTACTTTTTTATGAACCATTCTTTCATTGTTTCCCAACTTTGGATAATATTTTGTCTAATACCCATGAACTAACACAATTCTTTGTGTCCTTTAAAGTGGTTCAAAACAATTTCAACCATTTGGCATCAGTCTAATAGTCATAACTATTACAAATAACATCAAATTCAAAAAGGAACATGTTAGGATCCTCACTAGTAAGCCCATGAAATCTAAGAAGTGAACAATGTAGAACATTTTTCATTGGGGATTTTCCCAATTAGGCAATTCAATAGGGATTTCAAAATTAACTAGTTCATTGTTTGCTAAAGCATGATAATTATTTCTAGCATTTTCTCCTATCCTAAGTTCTTCATCCAACCATGGTGTATAATGAACACTGATAAATTTGAAAGACCGTGGCTTGTATTGTCTATGTGGTGTGCTTTGAACACTCCTCTATGTAGTGTCTATGATGTTTGAAAAACCTCTTGAAAATTAGGTGTTATAGCACTCAATGGCATCTTCTTTGTTGATCAATTATGGCTCCTCTAAATTCCTCATCTATGGATGGAAATAATTCATGATCACAAGATTTGAATCCTTCGGTCTCAAGTTCATACTCAATCATTTGTTCACCTATTGAAGCAAGTAGGACTTTAGTAGGTTTGATTACACACTTCAACAAACCATGCTCAATTAGTCACTTTGCTACTATTTGAGATGCTTTCTATCTCGATATACTAGATTTTTTGACTTCCTCAATACCTACACCACACTAAACAATATATTATTTTAAAATAAATCAATCCTTTTGATCTTTAACATTGACTCATGCATTTATTTAGTTAGAGATTAATATCTCTAATTAAACACATAATCACTAATTCTTGGTATCATTCCAAACAATGACACCAAAAATGTCTTGCTCTGGATATCTCTTTTGAGATCTAATTCAAAATCAAATAATTTCAATCTCAATAATATGCCTAACTCACCTAAACATTGTCAAAACCTAGGACATAATATTATGACTTGTGTCTCAACATAATATATACCTAAGAACTTATGAAGGATAGTCTATTAAATAGTAAGGTAATAACGTAAAAGGGTTGTTCTATTGGAAATAAAGATGCATGCTTGCTAAAAGGAAACACACATACTAAAAAGAAAACACACTTGCTAAAAGGGAAACCCATGGACTGAAAAGTTAACACACTTATAGGAAAACAAGTTGTAAAAAGAAACATTCTTTGTAGGAAAATAAATTGTTGAAAGGATAAAAATATTATTAGCTTTTGTAAGTAAATGAATTCACACATATCACAAATCAATCAAGAAAAATATACCTGTAGATGAACATATACAATATTTCACTTAACATAATATATTTACATAAAACACTATACAAAGAACACTTCACAAAACAATAATAAGGAAGGAAAGAGAAAACACACTAAATCCACACATCATTGCTATGCATGGGCCCTAGCATAGATAGACACATTTTTTGCTATCCTTTTATCAACACATCTAAGAGATAGAATGTTAATGTTGATTTATATTCACTTTTGTTCAAAAAATGTTAATAATTGATAATAACATTAGGATATGTTCTTAAGGCAACATCGGCTTTATTAATAAGAAGGTTTAGTAGCTAATTTTTACAAGATCCACAATATTAAGAAATATTTGGAACAAGAATTTCTTCTTTGTCTCACATAAGGAAAGGGGTTAAAATAGAATTTAAAACAATTAATTTTCTTTTGTAGAAATCTATAACATATATTATTTGCTTGCCAAGGATGCTTGTTGTCTTAATCATTTGGGTTGCAACAATTAGAAGCACCTTGGCAAGACATTTGTAAACCACCCTCAACCATTTCTTTTTTCTCTCATTATGTGCTTGTCAAGCTATAGTATTCATGAACATGTAGATTGGTTATAGGTTAGCTACAAGTAACATATAGGTTCTACTATCCCCTTTCAAAAATGCACTGAGCTGCATCTTCAATCCTACTTAGTCAAAATGATGTACATCTACAACAAACCAGCTTATCTATTAGCCCCATTAATATTTCATTGCATCATTTCCTTTCTTTTCTACATATTTTTTCCTATATCTTCAAATATCTCTACTTACTCCTAAATACTTGCAATTTGATAGAAAAATAGTAAAACCATGGAAAAGGGGAAGAAATGGAGAATAAAGACTGTAGGAAGTGTGCATAAAAGATGTACCTAATTTATTTTTAACTTTAAGAGAGTCCTCTATTTGTATGAGAGAAACTAATAGCCTACTAAAACCACCATCTGTATGTTTCAATGCTTGATCATCACCAAAGACCGAGAATGTTAACTTTAGATTTTGCACATTTTTTTCCCTTTTCATTAAGAGATGCAATTGTGCTGGCAATAAGAATTTGACTACTTGACACCCTCATTAGTCCATCATGGAATTAATTATGAGGTGAAATGAGTTGGTAAATATAATCTCCTACTAACTTATTCAATTTCTCATCAGGAGCAATCCTTGTGTGAGTGTCACAAGGTAAATATATAAAACTTTGGAAGATGTGTTCCATATTTTCCCCATACACACGTATATAACTTGGAATCTATGGGAAGCCAACTCTACTATTTTCTCTTTCACCATCTATAAGGTTAAAATAGGTCACACATGCTAAATATAAAAGTCACTTGTCCTTGGCTAGGTGACCACTCAACAAATCAAGTAGATCACTATCATTATATTCAAGAATTTGCTCTCTTTATGAAATAAGGTAATGGAAACAAGTTGTTCATATAAAAAGTCTTGGTTTTGTATAATAGTCTATATTTATTGTAGAAGAATTCTTTGTCCAAAATGATCAAAAGGTGTCTTTCTTTTACTTCTCTTCACCTCTTTATCAACATGGTGTTTTTCTAGATATTCAATACTAGCAAGCTCTTCATCTCAACAAGCTTGTCCATTGCCTTGTCATAGAAATATGATGCATTTACTACATATTAGAAACTATCTCTTAATTTGAGCAACCCGACATGTCTAGATATGTGAAAGAATTGAACCAACTAAGTCTATTAAGAAGTCTCAATAGTTTCACACAATCACTTATGTTCAACTTCTTCAAATGACTCAACTAATTGAATTATTATGGAAGGCTCACTAACCCTCAACATTTAATTATATTTAGCTCTTCCAAACAACTAAGCAAGTTGAAGTTGTTCGAAGAAATTTTTAATCTACTTCCCTTTAAATTCAACATTTTCAATGAAGAGAGATTCCTAATGTTGTTAGGCCATCTCTTAAACTTGATAGAATCTTTGAATTGCAAAAAGTGCAAATATTTAACTTATCCAAAACTATGAGGAAGAGAACCTAGTTTATTGCACAATTACAACTTGCCCAAATGAGATAGTTTGCAAAACATAAAAAAAGATAACCAAGACAAAATATAACCACTTAACTTGAGAAGACATACAAAATCAAATATTTCTTTATCCAACCAAATCCCAATAATAAAAACTAATTTTGTTTGATATGTAAAATTGCATCCATCTACAAAATATCTTATTAATTTCTCTTTTTCCATCACATAATTTGAAATCCAAAAGTTTTATCTCTCAACATTTATGTTATATGCAACAACATATGCATACCCAAGCTATACAAGATATGATAGATGATCATAGTCTATTAAGATATTTGTGTTTTCAATTTGGGTTGGCTGAATTGAAATTAAAAGATTTAGAGGCTATAAACATTGTTGATCAACCCAAATTGATAACTCACACTCTCATGATACAAATATTAAAAAAAACATACTAACTCCTGTTTCCATATACTCCATGTTTTTGCATTTGAGCTTCTAAGTTAATGTGTCTTAGAGGACTCAATAATAATTTCACAACCTTATCTTTGTCCCTTAATTCCTTCCTCTACAATCCAAAAGAATATTTTTATTTTTGAATTTTGTGTAACTTTGTGTGCCAATACATGATAACAAAAAATAACAATAGATTTTCTGTTGCTAAAAGTAACGACACCACAAATCTTTATTATTTCAATTTAACTGTTAATATTTCAATATTACAGGGACTTGTTATGTCATAATCCCCTTTCTATGTACATAAAAAAACTTCATTTATGAGGCAAATTGATCCTTGCACGCATCCTACTCAACCATAAAATTATCTGAGAATTCTTGGATTTGTAAGATTTGGTTGTGGAGATAGACAATTGAGATCAAGAAGCTTCAAATAAAGCACACAAGAAACATAAAATGATAGAATAATTCTATTCATTTTGTTAAGTGTGAAAAAGGAGAATGATGACAACTAGAACATAAACTAGATCAAACGCTTTTTCCATATAACATTCAAGGACAAGACTGAGCCAAATCACTACCGAATGAAGGTGGACTCAGCTGTTGATCTTGTACTCAAGTATATTATAGATGGATCAGATTCAATTTAGCCTTTTTATCAAACCCTAGGTTAACAATGCATGAAACCCTAGTTCTACAATGATCTTCTTATAACAGAGAAAGTACAATAGATATCTAGAAACTATTTGCATAGGGATGATTAGAGAGATGATGAAACCTGTCTCCTGAAAGTAGAGGTGTCAGAGGACAAAGGTGGGACCGCCCAAGTCCTGACTGGAAGAATCTGTTGAAACTGTAAACTGGAAAGATGTTGCGAATGATGTCCTGATGCCAGATCTGATATCAAAAAGGGTAGGTGGACATGGGTGACATTGCCCAAGTCCTTGATGAGGGAATATGTTGAAACAATATCTGGATCCTGAAACCTTGATCTACACACAATCTTCCTATAGCTTTGTATTTTCTAGATCTCACTCCTATAACCTGCACACAAGAAGATAAGAAGGGGTTTGAGGGTTATGGTGTTTAGGGACTTGCCTTAGTCAAATCCTGGGATACCATTCAAGCTTCCCAACATCATTGATTGATAAAGGGTGCGTGCCCTCGTGGGGGCAGAGGCTAAAAATAATGATAATGAGATTATTCAAATGATGATAAACAAACAATGATATCACCTATGTGATGAACCCTTAGAATGATGAAGATCCTTCAACTCCTAAGGAAGAATAGATGATAGCTCCATATTTGTAACAACACACAATAACAATACACAAATATGCTCTAAATTCACAATGAATGATCTTGATTTATTTCCTTTAAGATCTCAAGTTATGATCCTTTCAACCTAGTTACAAATGAACTCAAAAACACACTTATATATGCCATCCCGCTCATAATAGTGAAATTAAACCAAAAGAGCCAACAAGGAGAAACCTTTTGAAAGGTCCCAGGTTGACATGCATTTAGATTTTACCTGACCTAAAGGGGGGACATGGGCGGTATTGTCCAGGTCCACCAACCCTATTTAGATCCTAGGTAAGGTAAGTAAAGGGGGTCCATATTCCAAATTTTGCTTTGGTGTCGGACAATTTTGTGTTGGGATAAACATTTTGAATGTATAATGTAATCATGGGGACCTAGGAGCTAAACAAGGAGGTAAAAAGACATGTGTACACTTTTTACTCCATAACATCTAGCCCCCACTTTAATGTGTGTATGATCTTATGATTAGTACATGTATCAAAGTACGGTTGAAAACACATCAAGCACATCAGACACTAGAACCAAAAGCACACCCTAAGTTTGGAAGACCATTTCTAGCCCCCAAGCTTAGGCAAACATAAGAAGACACATGATAAACATGGAGAACATGAAAAATACAATAAAGAAGCACACAATACACAAAGAAAACATGAACGCAGTCACACAATACACAATGTATACACGGAGAGAAGACATGATTAAATAACTATACTACACTAACAGTCAATGGGGGAGCTCATCACTACGTGCCACCATCAAAGCACACAAAACACACAGCATGGGGGGAGCTCATCACTACACGCCTCCACAAAACACGTAAAATACATGACGTAGGGGGAGCTCATTACTACATGCCTCTACAAAACACGCAAAACACATGAAATACACACGAAATACACATGGAATACACGAGCGTCGTAGAGTGTGTCGTTGACCCACTATATGTCTTATACAAAGCAAACACGAGTGATGGGGAGGAGCCCATCGCTAAGCTCTGCCATCTAATACACGCCAAGCACACCTGATGATCGAGCTATGCTACCATAACTGTCAAAAACATGGTTAAGGGTGAGTAACTCAAGATCCAACCCCACCTCTCGCGAGAGGAATTTTTCAAAAAGGTGTGCAACCACTCAAGGGAATACACAACCCTGCCTTTTGAAAAAGGGATTTCAAAAACATACGACCCCACCTGCATCATGGAGATGCCTTACAGTGAAAAGGAAGCATGTGCACAAAGTATACAACCCTACTTGCATCACGGAGATGCCTTACAATGAAAAGGAAGCATACACAAACACACAACACAAAGTATACAACCCCACCTGCATCGCGAAGACACCTTACAGTGAAAAGGAAGCATACCACACAATTTATCACAATATCCAAGATATCCAAGCATTTACCACAAGGTAAGGTTGAAAACATGCGAGGGAACAAGAGCTTTCACAAAGCCCATGCCCCAAAGTGACATGTGCTTACAATCTTTGAATTGTTCCCAACAATCATGATAGAAACACATCAATATCTTTTTCTAACAACCATTGATCAATAAAATAACAAGCTTTGGGTTAGAAAATCTAAGCTAAGATAATAAGCAAATCATTTCATGAAATTGATACAGAAATAAGGCAAGATACCACTCAACAAACCAAGGCTATACTTACAAGTTCAGAACCGAGTATAGTCGTGAGGTTATACTTCAGGTATCTCAGAACTGAGTGTAGCTACAAGGTGAGACAAAAGAATTTCAAAAGTGCATAGAAGCAGATTTAGATTATTGCAAAGGCTTGTTATAACAATTTCACAATATGATACACATCACAACACAAAGTGATTCTACTAGTCAAACGTCAGTAACAAATTACCCCTATCTTCATATATGGACTGGGTTCATTTTTATTTTTTGTTTATTGATGCATGATCCTTATCAGAAGTGTATATTTGTTGTCATCATCCGTCGACTAGTAGAGCCACAAGTACAATGGAAGAATGAAATCACAAAAAATGACATAGGAGACAAACGTGACTTAGGGTCACAACATGGGAAGATGCCCCCAAGACATCCTCCACAATGTTATGCCCCCAAGGCACCACATATAACAATTGCAACAAGAGAAGTGTAGAAGAATAAAGAAACAAATAGAAGGAATGTCACGATGGAGGCAGTCTCCTTGTATCGTTGACTTTACAAGAGTATTAAGGATCATCCAAAGAGACCTAAACAACATTTAACACTACACAAGGGAGCACAACACTTAAGAGGAGGCCACCCATGCAAGCAAATCAAAGAGGTACTACGTCAAGGGTGGTTGAATGAGTGAGAAATACTTAGCTAAAATAAAGTGCAACCGCACTAGTGGTTGTCCTTAATCAAATCATCTTCTTCCCAATCTTGATCGTCATATGAAATAAGTGGCACATAGGGCACTATGGCCCAACTTGAAACTTCTTCCTTTAGTTCTTCTTTTGATTCCATTTCTTTCAGTGACATTTTTTGAGCTAAGGCTTGTCGCTTTCTTCTCCTTTCCCTTGCATTTCTATTTCTTCTAGTCTTGTTAGTTATATTTCCCAAGGGAGTTTCTTCGTCCACCATCAAGGGTTCATGATTTTCTGCATTCTTCACCATTTCTAAAGAGGAATCTAGTACAAAATTGATTTTATGATTTTGTGATGGATAGCTTCGCTCTTGAAGGTTTTCTCCTGATCGATGTAAGGATGGCAGAGGAGGAACCTCAACAAAAATTCCTTTTCCTTTCGGTCTAGGTGAATCCTTCAGCTCAGGTTGCTTTTCACTTTCTATTTGTTGGATAGGAGGAATTGTAGCCTCAGAGGACCGAGAGGGTCCTCAAGTGTTCTTGCCATATGATAATTCAACTATTTTCTTTGCTTTATACTTTTGATATTCCAAGAAGAATTGATCTTGTCTTGGTTGATTTGCTTCAATAGGTTGTGGCAAAAAATAATCCAAATTGAAATTTCTGTAAGTAGATAATGGTTTAAATCCATTGTGGTGAATAACATGCACTCAACCTTTATGAGGGAACTTTAAACACTTGTGAATAGTAGAAGGAACCGCTTTCATGGATTTTAGCCAAGGATGTCCTAATTTCACACGAAAAAGATCCGAGGTGGGGATGATAATAAATGATGCTTCTTCAACCACCTTAATTAAAAGTGTTATCTTTCCAATTACCAGAACAAAATAAGCATTATGTGCTTTTATCATTATATCTGTTGGATCATAAGTATCTTGTGCTAGATTATTCATGTATACAAATTCTTTTGTGATAACATTTGTCATCCAATTAGGATCAATAAGAACTCCTATTGTAGGATTTCCACTTATTCTTGCTATTATGTAAAGAGGACCATCAATGTCTCTAATAGTGACCTCATGTGGTGTGAAGGATATATGATGGGTTTAGGATCCTTCCTTTTTCTTATTAGATTAGGGAGGAGCCACACCACCCTTGTTATGATTGGATGCCATATATGTGAGACTTTTGTACACCAAGACACTAGTTTGAGGAAACCAATTTTTTTAAGCTTTTGCAAAGATAAAAAAACACACTAGTGTCACTACAAACCAAGTGATCCCAATGTTAAAGTGCTGCACAAAAAGGCAATATAGATTACTTTAAAATTTCTTGCAAAATGTGAAAGATATGTTATCTTCTTTCAATGTGTATTTGTAAAAGTATGAATTTTCAAATCTAGGATGTGGAATGATTCAATATCTTCAAATGAATTTTGATAAATATACAATAAATCAATGCAAGATCTAATTTGAACAATCAACAAGATGCAAATGCTTGAAGCTATGGGTTCACCAAAATGTTAAGTATGAAAAATGAGAATGATGACAACTAGAACACAAACTAGATCAAACCCTTTTCCATCTAACATTAAAGGACAAGACTAAGCCAAATCACTACCAAATGAAGGTGGACTTAGCTGCTGATCTTGTACTCAAGTATGTTATAGATGGACTAGATTCAATTTAGCCTTTTTATCAAACCCTAGGTTAACAATGCATGAAACCCTAGTTCTACAATGATCTACTTATAACAGAGAGTACAATAGATATTTAGAAACTAATTGTGCGCACAAGGATGATCAGAGAGATGATGAAACATGTCTCCTGAAAGCAGAGGTGTCGGAGGACCAAGGTGGGACCTCCTAGGTCCTAACTGGTAGAATTTGTCGAAACTATAAATTGGAAAGATGTTGCAAATGATGTCTTGATGCTAATTCTGATATCAAAAAGAGCAAGAGGACATGGACAGTACTGCCCAAGTCCTTGATGAGGGAATATGTTGAAACAGTTTCTAGATCCCAAAACTCTGATCTACACATAGTCTTCCTGTAGCTCTATATTTTCCAGATCTTGCTCCTGTAACCTGTACACAAGAAGATAAGAAGGGGTTTAGGGGTTATGGTGTTTAGGGACTTACCTTAGTCAAATCCTAGGAAGCATTCAAGCTTCCCAACACCATTGATTGATAAAGAGTGCATGCCCTCATGGGGGCAGAGGTTGAAACCAATGATAATGAGATGATTCAAATGATGATAAGCAATCAATGACATCACCTATGTGATGAACCCTTAGAATGGTGAAGATACTTCAACTCCTAAGGAAGAATATATGATAGCTCCATATCTACAACAACACACAATAACAATACACAAATCTGCTCTAGAATCACAATGAATGCTCTTGCTTGCTTTCCTTCAAGATCTCAAGTTATGCTCCTTTCAACCTAGTTACAAATGAACTAAAAACACACTTATATATGCTTTCCCACTCATAATTGTGAAATTAAACCAAAAGAGCCGACAAGGAGAAATTTGAAAGGTCCCAGGCCGACATGCATTTAGATTAGGCCTAACCTAAAATGCGCGACATGTGCGGTACTGCCCGTGTCCACCAACCCTATTTAGGTCTGGGGTAAGGTAAGTGAAGGGGTCCCATATTCCAAATTTTGCTTTGGTGTTGGGCAATTTTGTGTTGGGATAAACATTTTGAATGTATAATGTAATCACGGGGGCCTAGGAGCTAAACAAGGAGGTAAAAAGACATGTGGAAACTTTTTACTCCATAACACTATCAAAGGGTGAAATATACAAATGAGATTACATGAGATTGGAATTCTCAAATGAGAGCTGCAAATGGGTATATATAGGATGCACCACCAAGGTATGTGAATATACAACCAATCTGGGATAATAGAAGATGGAGTCACATGTGTGTTCAACATCTCCACTAAACTAGGAAAGTACTCGAGTTGAATATGATGCAAATACAACCTACCTAAGTAGATATCTACCTAAGCAAGCTTATGTTATCCTAGGTGCATAATATGAAACAAAGTAATTAACTAAATGCTAGAAAATAAAACTAGTATAGATATCTTAAATAGATCTATTTTTAAAATACCAAGAGATATCAATCTAAAACTATTTTATTTATTTAAGAGTTATTTTATTTTTCTTTAGAACTATTTACTACATGGACACATATTTTCATTTTTATTTAAGAATTATTTTAATATATTACATTGTTTACTTTTTCTATTTGAAGATCTATTTTATTTTTGTATGTAAATTTTAATTTTACTTTTGAAAAAGATGTTGGGAATTAAGGTGTCTCAACCTTGGTAATTCCTTGTATTTTTACATTGTATTTATTTATTAATTGCCTATTGTATTAATTGGATGCAAATCCTATGTTGTCATATTGTGGGAGTTAGCACAGTGATGTGTCATCTTACATGGCATATGACCACATGTATTTTTGTCCTCACACGAGGAGATAGGCATCCCACTTAGTGGTAGGAATATTTTGCCATGTGTTGGCATCTTGGATGTTGTGTAAGGGAATATTAACCATAACAGTCATGACAGATTCCTATGACGAAGTTATGACATGTAAGAGTCAGAAATAGGAGATTCTATGACAAGACATGTGTCGAAGAGGATCTTTGAAAAAGGCATCTTTGGGTGCCCCAATTTGGACTATGACATGTTGTAAGAGAATATGCTATTTATAGCCTGTGTATGATAGATTCTCTTACAGCTGTAAGTTATGATAGCTATGACAGATTCTATGATAGTTGTAAGAGTCGTAAGAGCATTTGTCATAGCCCATTTTGGAAATAGGAGACCTCCTTGGGATGGGGTGACTTGACAAGTGTCAGGAGCATCCTATAGAGTTGGACAAGTGTCCATAGGCATGGGTTTTGGACCATGAGGCCATGTTGGATGCCCATCCCTATGTGGAGCCATATTTGCCTTGTATTTGTTATATAAACAGGTGCTTTTGAGAGGAGATGTATTACAAATTTGACAGGTACTATTATGTTGTCGGTTTGTCTCCAGATATGAGTGTTGAAGACTCCTGAGAGCTTACATTGCAAGTGTATTGTAAACCATTTTAGTTTTGATAATACATTGTGCAGGTTTTGGAGTGTGGGGTTTTTCACCCGATAAGGGTTTTCCCCACATATATCTTGTGTCTCTCTTCTTCTGTCTCACTTTCTTGTTTGTGTTTGCTACAATATCTTTGTTACTGGTTTAACATTGCTATAATAGTAAGGATAAAATTGAATTTGCACTCTCCTCCCCTCATTAGATTAGTGTAGGAAGTGATTTCCACACACCTAGCTTCCTTTTAGTTGGTATCAGAGCCTGGCCAGTTTTGGTTCTAGCTATTGGGTAGGGGTTTTTTGAGCTAATCTTAGGTTGAGTGGGAGTGTTGTGCAGAGTATTCTGTATCTTGTTGTAGCAAGGAGATGGCAACAACATCCGGAAGGTTAGAGGTTGAGAAATTCAATGGCACTAATTTCAAGTTGTGGAAACTTAAGATGGAGGACCTACTAGTTGATCATGACCTATGGGAAACTGTATCTAGTGTGAAACCTACAACAATGTCACAAGCTGATTGGGACCTCAAAGATCGGAAGGCTAAGGGTGTCATAAGACTCTGTTTAGCTGACTCTGTCCTGTTGAATGTCCATGAGGAGAAGAGCATGAAAGATCTTTGGAAGAAGTTGGGTGATGTTTATCAGGCCAAGTCCTTGGTAAACAAGCTTTTCCTAGAAAAGAAGTTGTTCGCTCTGAAGATGGAAGACGGAGGATCTGTTGCAGATCACATGAATGCTTTTAACATGATTGTTGCACAGTTGACATCTATGGGTGTGAAAATGGAAGAGGATGATCGATGCATGACCCTACTTTGTTCTTTGCCAGATTCATGGGATCATCTTGTCATGGCTATTAGAAGCACCACTACCACCTTCAAGATGGAAGATGTGGTATCTTCGCTGTTATCTGAAGAGATGCGGAGAAAGTCTTCTGAGGCAGCCAAAGAGGCTCTTGCAGTTCGTGGAAGACCCAAAGAGAAAGGGAAGAAAAAGGACAAGAAAGGTGATGAGGGCAGATCCAAATCCCATGGAAGATCCAAATCTCTTGGAAAGTCCAAGGCTCTTTGTTGGAACTATGGTAGAACTGGGCATTTTTGAAAGAAATGCAAAGAGGAGAAGAAAAAGAAGAAGAAAGCTCCTGATTTAGATTCTGACAAGTCACAAGATGATGGTGATGCCTTCATCGCAGCCCTAGCCACCCATGCATCTGATGATGTGTGGTTGATTGATTCTGGTGTATCATTCCACATGACCTCACATCGAGATTGATTCACGAAGTATGAAGAGCTCGATGGTGGAAGAGTGTACCTGGGTGACAACTCTCATCTGAAGATTGTTGGTCGTGGAAGAGTCTCAATTCGATTCCTTGATGGACGAGTGAAGGGGATCACTGGAGTTATGCACATTCTAGGCCTTGCACGGAACCTGCTTTCTGTAAGTATGTTGAATGGTGCAGGTGTACAGGTTGTCTTTTCGAAGGATGGATGCAAGATGACTAGAGGATCTATGGTGCTTGCGAAGGGTACTCTGTTTCAGCTAGAGGCATGCACTTCACAGTGCAATAGTTCTTCTGATTCAAAGAAACGAGCTGCAGTCACTTCATCCCCACCATCTGAACAAGCAGTGAGGAAATTTGTTGTAACTAGTTCTGATGGTAGTGCACATGCTATGGAAGCTAAGCTTCCTGTTGAAAAGACTATGTTATGGCATTTGAGATATGGCCACATTGGTGAGAAGGGTTTGCGTACCCTGAAAAATAAAAACCTCATTAAGGGGTTAAATGATTGTAATCTCGAGTTTGACTTTTGTAAACATTGCATTTATGGAAAGCAAAACCGTGTTTAGTTTTACTCTAGTTCTCACAAGTCTTTCGGTGTATTGGATCTTATTCATTCTGATGTGTTTGGCCTGTTAATGTTCCTTCGATTTCATAATCTATATATTTTGTATCTTTCATAGATGATTACAGTAGAAGGACATGGGTTTATTTTATCAGAAGCAAGACTGAAGTCTTTAGTCAGTTTAAGGAGTTTAAAGCCTTTGCTAAAAATCAGACTAGTAAAAAGATTAAGTGTTTGAGAACTGACAACGGTGGTGAGTTTTGTTCGGCAAAGTTTGATAAGTTCTGTAAAGAGCAAGGGATTGAAAGGGATAAGACAACTCCATATACTCCACAGCAAAATGCAGTTGTAGAGAGGATGAACAGGACACTGATGGAGAAGGCTAGGAGTATGCTTAGTGGAGCAAGCCTTGAACAAAAGTTTTGGGCTGAAGCTATTGCCACTGCTTGCTATCTAGTAAACAGATCTCCTACATCAACTCTTGTTGGTAAGACACCTATGGAGGTGTGGTCTGGTAAGAAGCATTCAGTTAGACATCTTCATGTTTTTGGTTGTGAGGCATATGCACATGTGCCTAGGGAGAAATAGTCTAAATTGGAGAACAAGGTTGTTAAATGTATTTTCATTGGCTATGGTGTTGATGTGAAAGGATACAAGCTTTGGGATCCTGTGGCTGAAAAATTGTTGTAGAGCAGAAGTGTTATCTTCAGAGAGCTAACACCTTCTTTCGTTGTTCTACAACAAGAATAGACACAAAAGAAAGAGGATGCAGTTCAGTTTCCTTCTACCCCTGAGAAGACTGAACAGACAGACCTTGTGAGACCTGATGATGAGGAGAGCTCTAGCAGCTCTAAAAGCTCAGAAGAAGAAGTAGAACCTCAACCTCAGCCATTGAGGAGGTCTACACGAACAAGAAAGCAACCTGATAGGTTTGGTTATTCATTGTACTTGATTCTAGTTGTGCTTTTTCTTTACTTACTAACACTGATGAGCCTAGAACTGTGAAAGAGGCTATGGGCATGAAAGATGCAGGTTCCTGGAAGGAGGCCATGGATGATGAGATGACTTCTTTGGAAAAGAATAAAACTTGGGACTTGGTGCCTTTGCCTGATGGATGGAAACTCGTTGCATGCAAATGGGTGTTCAAGAAGAAATTCGGTGCAGATGCCAGTGTTGAAAAGTACAAGGCTAAATTGGTTGCGAAGGGGTATTCACAAGTGGAGGGAATTGATTATGGTAAAATTTTCTCTCCTGTTGCAAAGCTGACATCCATAAGATTCCTGTTATCTCTTGCAGCTGCTTATGACTTAGAGGTAGAACAGATGGATGTGAAGACAACTTTCCTTCATGGTGATTTGGAGGAAGAAATCTACATGTCACAGCCATAGCATTACATAGAGAAAGGTAAAGAAAATTTGGTTTGCAAGTTAAAGGAGTCTTTGTATGGTTTGAAGTAGTCTCCTAGGATGTGGTACTTGAAGTTTACTGCCTTTGTGTTGTCAATTAGATATCTGAGATCGAAATAAGATCATTGTGTGTATTACAAATTTAACAATGATCGCATTCTCATTATTGCATTGTATGTTGATGATATGTTGTTGATTGGGAATGGTAAGAATATGATTTCTAATTTGAAGTCTCAGTTGTCAGCATAGTTTTAGATGAAAAATCTTGGGGCAGCCAGGTACATTCTGGGAATGAAAATCCAAAGAGATAGAGCTAACAGAAAACTTTGGTTAAGCTAGAGTAAGTATGTGAAGACTGTGTTGGACAGGTTCAGCATGGCAGATTGTAGACCATTGTGTGTTCTTGTTTCTTTGGGAACAGAGTTATTTGCTAGTGATTTTCCAAAATCTCCTAGTGAGGTGGAGGACATGAGCAGAGTACCTTATGCTAGTGTTGTTGGTAGTTTAATGTATGCTATGGTCTGCACAAGACTAGACATTGCCTAAGCAGTGGGAGTCCTTAGTCGATTTATGGCTAATCCTGGATGGGTACATTTGGATGCAGTTAAGTGAGTGTTTAGATATTTGAGGGGTAATTCTGAGTATTCCATTTTCTATCATGGCAATGCTACAGGACCTCTACATTCAGTTTATATTCTTGGATTTGTGGATTCTGATTGGGCAGGTGACATTGACAGCAGGAGATCCACCAGTGCCTATGTGTTCACTATGTTTGGTGGTGCAATTAGTTGGATGAGTAAGCGACAACCTGTGGTTGCTTTGTCCACTACAGAAGCTCAGTACATGGCTGCAACTCATGCTTGTAAGGAAGCCATTTGTCTTAAGAGATTGTGTTCATATATTGGTGTTGATGCAGGACAGATTACAATCAGTTGTGACAGTTAGAGTGCGATTTGCCTTGCGAAGAATCCAACTTTCCATGCCAGAAAAAAGCATATTGATGTTCAGTTACACTTCGTGCGAGACATGGTAGAGGATGGGAAGGTAAATTTGGAAAAGGTAGATACTTTGAAGAATGTTGCAGATGCATTGATGAAACCAGTGGGCACAAAGAAGTTCAGATGGTGTTCGGAGTCTATGGGCCTCTCGGCCTATAGCAGTTAAATCCTGTTGATTCTATTGGCTCTTACAAGGTGTTCAACAAGTAGGAGAATGTTGGGAATTAAGGTGTCTCAACCTTGGTAATTCCTTGTATTTTTACATTGTATTTATTTATTAATTGCCTATTGTATTAATTGGATGCAAATCCTATGTTGTCATATTGTGGGAGTTGGCACGGTGATGTGTCATCCTACATGGTATATGACCACATGTATTTTTATCCTCACATGAGGAGACAGGCGTCCCACTTAGTGGTAGGAATATTTTGCCATGTGTCAGCATCTTGGATGTTGTCTAAGGGAATATTGATCGTAACGGTCATGACAGATTCCTATGATGAAGTTATGACATGTAAGAGTCAGAAATAAGAGATTCTATGATAGGTGAAGACATGTGTCAAAGAGCATCTTTGAAAAAGCCATCTTTGGGCGCCCCAAGGTGGACTATGACATGTTGTAAGAGAATATGCTATTTATAGTCTGTGTATGACAGATTCTCTTACAGTTGTAAGTTATGACAGTTATGACAGATTCTATGATAGTTGTAAGAGTCGTAAGAGCATCTATCATAGCCCATTTTAAAAATAGGCGACCTCCTTGGGATGGGGTGACTTGACAAGTGTCAGGAGCATCCTACAGAGTTGGACAAGTGTCCATATGCGTGGGTTTTGAACCATGAGGCCATGTTAGACACCCATCCATCCCTATGTGGAGCCATATTTGCCTTGTATTTGTTATATAAACAGGTGCTTTTGAGAGGAGATGTATTACAGGTTTGACATGTACTGTTATGTTGTCAGTTTGTCTCCAGATACGAGTGTCGAAGACTCGTGAGAGATTGCATTGCAAGTGTATTGTAAACCATTTTAGTTTTGATACTACATTGTGCAAGTTTTGAAGTGTGGGGTTTTTCACTCGATAAGGGTTTTCCCCACGTATATCTTGTGTCTCTCTTCTTCTGTCTCACTTTCTTGTTTATGTGTTTGCTGCAATATCTCTGTTAGTGGTTTAACATTGCTATAATAGTAAGGATAAAATTGAATTTGCACTCTCCTCCCCTCATTAGATTAGTGTAGGAAGTGATTTCCGCACACCTAGCTTCCTTTCAAAAGCCAGCATTCATTATTTTGGTAATTTTTTGTTTTGTTTTTGCTTTAAAAAGTATAGTAAATATTATATACTTTTATGCCACTTTTTAAATAATTTTTATTATTAAATATTAATTATTTGACATGTAAATGACTATCAAATTTGAGTTAAGGAGTTTTTATGTACAGTCATGGCATGAGACACCTTGTTTCCAATGTAGAATGCCTTTTAGCATAGTAATGCATCAACATGATCAACATATACAATTTCCTAACCAAATGAAATATAAAAGTAATAAACAAACTTTGATAAATTTTATCCATCATTACTTGTGCATTATACATCTTCCCACCCTTAGTGAGGGTGGAGTTCGGGTGTATGATAGATGGAGATAGGTAGTTAGGATGGGTGGGGTAAAGTGGTTATATTGAGGCGGCTCTTAGAAATTTGACATGTATTTTGAAAGGAATATAGACACTTGTTACATTAATCTTATGAGAGAAATACAATACATTAGAAATCTAAATAATGACAATAGAGAAATAATGCATAATCCAAAAGATACACCCTAGGAAAATCCTTTTGGAAAAAACCTAGCCTCCAAAGAACACTTAATGTATTATCTAAATACAACTTTACAATACAAGAATAAAATATATATGCTCTCAATAGGTTATACAAGAAATCTTCAACCCTAGCTTTTGGAGTCAGTTTGATAGCATAACCTTGATTTGAACACCAACATACAAGGTCCATCCCAAACATTCAATACATAGAAAAAAGAAATCCAAGGAACTATAAGTGGTTTCCAATACCATGGGCTAAACCAACAAACCCAATTTGGGCACCCAAATCCATGGTCCAAGTTCTAATGCCCTTCCAGGATGAATCCACCTTTTGAGAATAATATGTAACTCCCACAGTCAAATATTCAACTCACCAAACTTGGATGCTCCAATTTGGTCCTTTCAAACCTCTCACAAGATGATCTTACACAATTTAATTAGTTTCTCAAAGATTCTTCACCTAGTGCACTAGATGTGATCCCCCTCTCACATATTCTTATATGTTCTTACATGCATCATAGATTCTCTTATGTATCTTACAATGTCATAGATGCTCTTACACATCTTACAATAACATAGATGCTCTTAAACATCTTATACATGTCATTAAATATAAATTATGCCAAGTGGTGTGGTGTAGCATCCTAGGAATCTTAAGATTCCTCTTAAAAGTGTGATGCTCTTTTCCATGAGGACCCAAATATTACAACACACTACAAATATTAAATATTTATAATGTAACCTAGATTTGCAAGGTGTGTAACACCTAATCCTAACATTCTCTCTCTTGTATACATTTCAAAAGAGCATAAGGGGTTCCAACAAAATGAACTACATGTTAGGGATACAGTGCCCATAACCATCCTATTCTAAGAAATATGCTTCATCAACTTATTCATGGAATCAACAACACCCATGCCATCCATCAATACTACATGTTGCCACTTGTTCATCCAACTCACATCACCACCAACTAGGTTAAAATCATAACCACAAGTATGACTCCCTCTATCCATACCTTTAGTCCAATCTACATCAATGAATACATGTTAACCAATAGAGATATCTAAGATGAGTTTGTTGGTGCTTAAACATGTATTTTGCGCAAATCCTAAAGACTAGCACCAAAACCTAAGGCTGGGGATATGTCAGCAAAGGTTGTGGGCAAGAATTATGTTTAGACAATGGCATAAATGAATCAAATCTTGTGAGTGGGTAAAATCACCTTTATCTTTAGGATCTACAAGGCCAAGGGGGTATTCCCTAAGGTCTCAACAACAAGACAATTAAAGAAAAATAAAAAATTTAGACTCAAGGCCCTTAAACAACCATACCCAAAATGCTATGAACCCTAAGATTTGTCACCAAGTTCATGTTAGCATTGACTACATATAAACCCAAAAGACCTCCAATAACTAATTAACTCACTCTTACCATGCATCAAAAGATAATAGTTGTATTATTCCCCAACAAATGAATTCACTTAACATTTCATACACATGAGTAAGAGGGACAAGTAATAGCATGATCCTCTAACTATATTTTAGTTTTGAATTGCTAAGGATGAGGTAGAAGCTTCAATACCGAATCATGCAATTGTGGAAGAACCTAAACTACTCCTACAACTAACAAGAGAGATACTAAAATGAAACATGTTTGGTATTTCACTAATTAGTCGGTGCCTACTCCATTAGGCAATAGAGTCAAAGCTAGGAAAGAGGATGAAGGCATGCTTAGAAATCAACAATGGAACAAAGTTTGCACATGAATACAAACTCAAAAAATAAGGAAACTTACAAATGAACATTCTTAGTTATCCCTTACAAATCAATAGCACCCCACATGTAATAAGAAAAGGCCATGATAAAGAATTTTATGATGCCCTAGAATGTATGGCATACATTAATCCAATCTTATTACAATCATGTTAGCAAATGTGGCAAGTGAGAGACAACAACTAGGTTCAAATCCCCTCTTGAGATACTACAACCTGTCATGGAGACATAAATTTATAGGGAAAACCTTACTAGACCACCCTTCCCCTAAGTTTTAAACATGCTTCATCATTTACAAAGTTGAAGATTCATCGTTTGATACCCTAGAACCTACTTGAGACACTTAGAATCAAAAAAGTGTCTCAATGACCAACATCTGTTACATATTTTTTACATGTATGTATAGAATTACAATTTCACTATGCAAGCTAGGCAGGAATGCTAGAGTAGTCAACAAGTTTGCTAGGTCACCCATGTTTGCTTTCATCATCTTCACGTGGCTAAGTAACCACAACCACATCCCCTGCATCAACAACCATGTCCATTTATAAACAATCCATGCCTTTGAAGGGCCTATAGGTGCTAAGAAGGATTTGAAAGCTATTGTCTATCCAATCGCATTCATCCATGACCATTAATGGTGTCCTTGAAAGTGTAGGCCAGTAGGTAGGTTTTCTTGTTCAAACATTGGGGATCCACATTTTTGCATGCTAGAATAGTGCCTTAATGGTAAAAAAATATCTCATAGGCCTTACAGAGGAGAGTTTGTGAAATCATGTATCAAGATGCCAAGGAAGATTGGGACTCAAGAATTAGGGAAAAGGCATGTTGAATGGATGGGGAGTAAAAAATCTATGGGCTCGAGAAAGCATAATGAAAGTATCATGGGATTTCAAGTTTAGGGATACCACATTGACAATTTGCATTTGGGGGATGCCAACATTATGAATCCTGAAAGTCCAAATGGAGAATGCACAAGGGGGAGCAGGGATCAAGGAAATTGCATACTACAACCATAGGAAGAAAAGTGGGGAGGAAAAGGGAATCATGAATGTAAGATCCATGTCTTAGCTAAACGGAATTTTTCCCTTACTGATCTGAATTTTTTGATTTGATTTACTTGCAATGCACTTAGGGTTTTCAATTTTTGTTTTCACCAATGTGTTTGAAATATCATAGAGATGGAAAGGTTGCAAATACACATTCAAACAACATGAAAAGATGATATTATTTAACCAAACAACTCACATAAAACATAGACGAACATACTCGGAATGCAAGCTTATCTTCTTTATTGAATAGAGAGCTGATTATAAATGATGATGGATGGGAATTACAATCAGTCAAGTCTGATTTCAATTTCAGACTTTGAAATACATCCAAAATTATCAAATTGTTGGTCCAAACCCTAGTCGCCTTTTTGAAAGATGAAGCCCTATGAAGAATTGATGAAATTCCCAACAAAGTATGGATGAAAAACCAACTTTAGTAGTAGATCTGAGGTCTGATATGACTGTTGTAAACCTTGTAGCAGTTGATGCAAGATCTGATTACAAACCCTAGTCAAAAAGTGTCCAAGAACTCCTCTGATTTGGATCGCTATAGGCCGGAATTGAGGCAGTTTGACTCTAGAATGATGATAAAACCTTAAGCCATTGAATTGTGATGTTCAAACCCTCAAGTATGTAGCTGATATGAACTTGATTATGTCTGCTATAAAATTCCAAGAAGCTGTATGATGAAAATATACCCAAATATGCCTCCAGAAGGTAGTGCCAATGTGCCAAAGAGGAGCGATGAGACCCTAGGTACAAAATATCATCAATTTATGTCCTGATCTACCTTTTTTTTTTAAATTTAATTGCGCCTGGTAAACTTTTTAACGTGACCGGCGACGCTGGTGCGACACGCCCTCCGGCTCCACGCGAATGCTTTTGCCCGGAGCAATGAACCGATGAGGCCACAACTGGGGGACCTCATCCTCTAGGAAGAACACTTCAAACCCGCGAGCTCATTGGCCTAGCGAAGGCGTAAAGCCTTGCGAGCTCGTTGGCCCAGCGGGGGTTTGAACTCTGGTGGCCGCCACTACATCCTGAGCGACTTAACCACCGAACCATGCCATCATTGGCATGTCCTGATCTACCTTATTCTTCAAGAAACCTGCAATTAAATCCTTCACACCCTAGCTAAAACTAAATTATCTATCAAACACTAGTTGTTTGAAGCCATATCTCCATCAAATACCTCTGGTTAAGCACAATGTTGAACTCCACTTGAATCCATCTCTCATGGTGGATTGGGATCATCTCCAAACCACTTCAATTCAAGGGAACACCACCTTGAACAAACTAAAAATTACTTTCAGCCAAGAGCAAATACTCAAAATGAAAATTTACCAAATGATTAAGATATCGAAAATGATGCTAAAGACCTCCTTTTATACTTTTTCCCTTGGGCAACCCAATTAGACAAAATATAATCAATTTTCAAGTCCATCGTCAATATCAAATCTTCAATTTGATAGTTATTAAATATTTTTCATCTCTCCACCTAGAACACCTCATCATAAAATAATATTATTTTATTATTTGCCTTTTTTTCCCATAGGCATCGATTTTTTTGGCAAAATAATTTTTTTATTATTTTTCCTCTTCCTTGGGCGGGAGTGCTTAGGAAGGAAAAATAATAATATTTTTTTTCTTTTTTCTCCTTGGCATCGATTTCCCTTTGGGAAAAATAAATAAATTAAAATATAATTAAAATTTACATTTTATTTATTTTCCTACTTTTCATTTTCCAAGCCCTTGATTTTTTGCCTTGGCTAAAATAGCATTATTTTTGGCTTTATAAAAAATTATAAAATATAACTAGCCAAAAATACAAATAAAATAGTGTCACGCCAACTTTCTAGTTTCCAAGCCTCCAAGGTCCTAGCTCAACCACAAATCATTCCATTAGAATGTGATTTAGCCCACGGGAATAATGAAAAGGCTAAATACCCAAATCAAATGTGCCAATTACGAAAATGGGGACATTACAATGAAGGCCTGAGAGGAACGCATGAATGCAGTAGCAGGGATTAGGCTTTGGGGTTACCAAGTACTCTATCTACCTTGGGGAGAATGGGATGAAAAATATTGAAATCCCACAATAGGAGTGAAAGTAGTCAAGGATAGAGGAAAAGGAATACTCAGTGTTGAAGGAAGAGGACGCAGGATCAAGGCTCGATGAAATATGATACCATAGGAATGAAGGAATAGGAAGAGGAAAAGGGAACCTATTAAGGATCATGGATACATGATGTCTTATGCTAGTGAGTTAAGAGATTATTTAGAAACCTAGAGGCATAAGCTTGAGAACATGAAAGGTGGCAAGAGGTGAAGGAGGATCAGGGCTCAAAGAAATCTAATACCAGAAAATAGGACATAGGGATCGGGAAAGTGAAGGAATGTCACACTAGGAAGGGAAGTCTTGAAAGCCAGCAAAGTCAAGGAAGTTGTGAACTTAGCGAAAAAGGATGAAAGGGATGCTAGCATGCATAAACTCAAAAACTTGGAAGGAAGAAAGTGAGAGGATGTTGAGTTTGAGGGGTTGGGGAAACTTTTTATGAGGTACTTAGTTAGGTGCATTCCTAAAATCCTAGGCCCAAAGGCAAAGAGGAAAAGTAGGGAGCAAAAGTTCAAAAGACTTTGTGACAAGGGACTTGGGTAACGAGAAGTTTGAAAACCCAATAAAGGCAAGAAATACTTAGAGAAAAACTAGGAGAGTGGGGAAATAGCGGAAAGCATGTCGATAGAGAGAACTATGAAATATTGACATAGATAATGTATGTAGAGGAAAAGAAGAGTGTGGGGTTAGGGGAATTGAGGGAAAGCATGCTGACAAGAGGAAACCCAAAAACCCAACAAAGGCCAAAAATAAACACAAATAACCTCAAACTTTTAGAATGTTTTGCAACTTGAGCACATGACTAAAGTATGAGGGGCAAAAAATACATGACAACAAGCACACTTTTGACCAAGGGGGCCCATTGAAGAATTCTCATATCGATTATTAATGATGGGCAAGGTAGGATAGCGTAACAATGGGGCGCTAGACTTGGAATTTTTTGTACTATTGAGTTAGGTGTCAATAGAGTTAATTATGGGCTCTAATTAAATGTCATCGACTTCCACGATCAGCGTTGAGTCAATGCTGACGTGGAAGTGGACCCCACTGGCTCCCCCGCTCATCCTCTTCCATTCCTCCGTCCATCCCTCCGCCAGTCTTAACCGCGCGCTTCACGAACTGTAGCAGGCTAACCGCGGACTTCACTAGCTGTAGCAAGCTAACTTTTAAATATTCCCGCGTGCTAACTTTTAAATATTCCCACCTTCAACTTTAGATATTTCTATTTTTTTTATCGTTTGTTTTTTTATATGATTTGTTTTTTCATTTACCCGTTGCATCTGATCATTCTTCATTGTGAGCTCTTTCTTGTATTTTCCTACAGGAAAATTATATTGCAGCATCTGCATTTTTTTTACTCTGATTTTCTTAGTTTTCCATAGATCTGGTAAACATTGGCGATAGCAGCCTCTCTTCGTTGGATGTTGACAGCCCCAATGTATTTGACAATAACTATTTCAAAGATTTGATTGAGCAGAAGGAATTTCTACACTCAGATCAGGCATTATTTAATCCATATTTTGCGTTTGCTAATGCTCAGGTTGATCTCTACAGCATCGATCAAACTGCCTTTTTCAATGATTTTGCAGTTTCTATGGTGAACATGGGAAACACCAAGCCTCTTACTGGAAGGAAAGGAGATATTCAGAAAAATTGCAGGAAACCAAACTAATGGAAAAAATAGTGGCAATCCTGCTCAATATGTGTGCCGGTAAAAAAGCTGCCTTATGCACATAATTTCTCGTATTATCCTCCATAGATCCTACATCAATTTTGCAGTTTCTCTCATTTATTATGGTCTTTAAAAAAATAAAAATGTTCCATTTCATCTGATTAATTCAATCCAATAAATTCTTTTTTTTTTAAGATCTACCCAGGGCTTAAATTTGACAGTTGTACAGCTGTATTTAGACATTTTAGCTATAAAATACAACTGAAATTTTGAAAAGATTGTATCAGATGAAAGGATAGATTTTTGGACAAACTATCAAAATTTATATAGGATTATGATGATATATATATATTTGGTTTTTATATAATTTACTTATACTAATGTATGTCATAGTATTTTAAAGGCACTATTGAATAAATAATTGTCATAAAAAATTGCTTGACAGGCAAGGTTGATTGTCAAATTTAAGCCTTGGATCTGCCACACTTAGATCAACAACTACCTTTGTCCTATCATGAAAATAAAGATCTCGCCATTGATTATTACTTTCTTTTTAGTTTTCCTTTCATGTTCATCTGATACTCATAGATTAGTATCTACCAATTAAGCAATTATCATTTCATTATCATCATTTGGGTGAGAACCTTAGTTTCTTCATTTCATTTGACTAGTTTTAGTTGATGTTTGTTGAGGTGATGGTGCAGGTGTTTGCAGATCGTTGACATAGTATAGTTTTATGTTTGTTATTGCCAGTTTCCTCTGATTCTCTTCACCCCAAATTTCTTGTTTCAGGGTAAGCTTGCTTTATTGCATTTCAAATTTCTTGATGTAAATAATACTTGTTAGTCGTATGATGTATTGCATTTCAGATTTCTTGTTGTAGGGTGTTAAGTTTGATAAGGTATTAATATTTCAAAAATTGTGGACACCAAACATGTGCAGAAGGAATTGATAATTGTCGTTGTGCTCGGAGTCATGGAAATGACATCTGAGGTACTTCAGCAACACCCAGAGGAATGGGCTGCAGAAAATCAAAGCCTCATTAAGGCACTTTTTTTTATCTTTGCCTATGACATATAAAAGCACCCTCTATGGCATACACTAAGAATGGCGTACAAAATTATAATTTTTTGCTATCTTGTATTATGTTTAACGTATTCAAAAGAAATGCATTTTAGTTTTTTCTCATTTTAGTTTTCTCTTTAGGGGGTTATTGTTTTCTTTTAAAAAATGATGCCATATATGTCATGTAGTTGCTCATGGCTATGCTAGGGTTCAATATATTATTAATAATATTTGATGAGGAAAACTACAAACTTAATTTAGTCTAATTTTAAGGTTTTGGTATAATTTCAGATGCAACAAATTATGTCCCATGAGGTCCAACAACCACATGACGACCCATTTTCCTATGAGGACCTTGTTTGGAATACATACCCTGATCAAACTAATTCAACCTTCCAAGTGGCTTGGGTTGAAAATAATAGAGTAAAGGATTTTATTGAAGGGGAATCCAAGAGGCAGTCATATCCCACCTAGTTTTATGTCAAGAAGAAGAAGTCTACTCCTCTTAGTGATGCATCAAGAAGGATCGACTCATTTTTAGAGTACAGTACGTAAGATCTTCATTTACTAATTTATATTGAATTACTAGTTCATTAGATAGTAAATGTATCCCTCAACGACTAATGTTATTTGTATTTTTTAATTTTGTATAGATATTGGTGCTCTTATGGCCCAAATGATTATCGAGAAGTTGATGCCATGCAATTCGATAAATCATTGGTCCCAAAGAGTGGTAAAGGAAGTAGGCTTGGCTGAAAATGTAGAAGATGTGGATGTCAGTGCCACTTTACAATCCGCATTATGCATCGTAGGCCCGATCATTCTCTGTTGTCTTTCTACCAAGTTGATCATGTTGACAAGAATGGATTTCCTTGTCATGGTCAAGAGGTTGAAGATGTCAAAGGGAGTAGATCTTTTTTTGCACTTCACATAAGCAAAGAATTACAAGATTGGGTGAAAAATATGTTATTGTTAGGTTTATCTCCTAATGCAGTTCATATGAAACATAGGGAAATGGTCATGAACAAGTTAATTTTGTTCAAAGGACAAACATAAAGAGATGACTTCTTGAATAAGAATGATATACAAAACATAGAGCATAAAATCAAACAAACAAAATATGTGCTGCATATTAATGATGCACAATCTGTCAAGCAATGGGTGGTCGCAAATCCAGAAAAATGGTTTGCCTACCAAGAATTCAATGAAACTAGTGTTGATGGAAATGGAGATGGAGATGTGCCTTTTATTTTAGGAATTCAACTACCCCAACAATTAGATTGGATGATACAGTATGGGCATAATAGCATGCTAGCAATGGACTCAACATTTGGAACCAATGCAATGAAGGTAAAACATTTAAGATTATTTTCCTTATCATATTTTCTTTCGTATATATTTTATGATCTTAATCTTAGTACTCTTTTGTTTTTGCAGTTTCAACTGTACACATTGCTTGCTTTTGATGCCCAACTCATGGGGTTACCGGTTGCATGGATAATAATGTCTAGATCATGTACATCTGACTTAGCATATTGGATGCAAATTCTTACGCAAAGAATTCTCTTGAAGAAGATTGAGTGGAAAATCAATGCATTATGGCAGATGATGCTACAACAGAAATTAATGCTATCAGGTGATTTTTATTTTTGTAAGTAATGTACATTGTTAATATTTACCTATATAATTAGGATGCTAATTATAGTTGTATTGTGGCCTTGTAGGGAGGTTTTTGGCTGTGAAATATATCTCTGTAGCTGGCATGTTAGGAGGGCATGGTTGAAGAACTTGATAGCCAAGGTGAAGGATGATTCTTCTAGAAGAGAAATGTTTGATATGTTGGGATCCATCATGCATCACTCTATAGATGAGGAAACAACTATTAAAGATGCTTGGTTATTTGTGCATCGTTTTAGAGACATGCATCAAAAGTTTGTTGACTATTTTCAAGAGCGGTGGATCCATAGGGTGGGGATGTGCTCTAGATGTTGTCATACTCTTAAGCATGCTGGTCAAGAAACAAATGGTGCAATTGAATCATATCACTCACATTTGAAGAACCAATTTTTAAAGACCATTCGACATGCATCACATAGAAGAGTGGATTGGTTGGTTAACAAATTAACTGTGGATGTATACACATATTATTGGTGGATGCAAATCAGCAAAGAAAATGGTTTCTATAGAAACTTTAATTTGGAGAAGGTTGAGAATGTGTCTTGGGTGCGTGCCTTACAGATTCCAAATGATCACGTGAAATTTGATGCCACTGATAGTCGTATTGCATGGGTTCAAATTCAAAGAGATCACAAAATTTGTTACCAAGTGTATGGAACAATGTCAGGTTTGTCTATGTGTTCATGCAGCTTTGCAACTCAGGGTTACACATGTAAGCATATAGTCAAGGTGAACATGATGAGAGAAAGAATTGGGCACACCAATAGAAATGATATTCCCCTACTTATTGATGACATTTCTAGTGTGAGCACATGGGTTCATGGAGAGGACACTAGCATTGATATATCAAATCACCTTGTTAGTGTCTTTTTGTGTTTTTTTGCATACTTTTATTACATTCTCTTTTAATATAGATGGTCATTATTCCCTTACTAATTATTTATATGCAAATGGATTAGGAAGTAACAGATGACCAACCATCTACTTTACATGCACTTGATGATGTTGAGGAGGAGAACCCATGTCACTCAAATGTAATGTGCTTTCAACCACTCATGCTATGTCCATTACTTTTGTTTATATTCTACTAATATCTTTTATTGATTAATATTTAGATTTCAACACAAGAAGGTGGAGAAGGCAAAATAAATTCAATGATGAGGGCACAAAAGTTGATTGAAGATTTTTTCCAAAGCACAGATGATGATGGAACAATAACCTTTTTTGATAAGGGGTTAGAAGACTTAATAATTAGGGGTAGAGGTATGGCACTAGCTAGTCAAATTGGACTATACAACACCCCACTGTGCAACCATTCAAGTGTGTTGTGGATGGTCATGGCACTACACTTCGTAGAGAGAGAGACTTGATTGAAATAATGAGTATTAGGAGACGTTCAACCATCTGTCAAGGTTTAGCTGTGTTTCCTACTCCATCTTGTGCAAAGAACAACAAGAAGCGTACTTGGCATGATGATTTGGATAGAGCAGCAACACGTGATAAGGATAGGAGTGAAGCATCTTAATTTAGAGGCAAACACTATTAAGATTCTTTTAGATATACATTTACATTGTCAAAGCTACTTTTGTTTTATTTAATGAATAGTCACTTTTTGAAATAATGACTCTTCATCTTGATGTATTGATATCCATATATTTTTTTGTCTTTGACTATAAATTATAGGAGAATTCAAACTCTTTATTTTGTTAATAATTAAGCATGGAAGGATCTTAGGCTTGTTGCATTTTGAAAGCTTGTTACTTGTTTTCTTTTTTGAAATCTTGCAAGCAAGTTCATTCAGTTTACTATTATTCTACTTATTATTAGATCTAAAAAATATTAGATTAGAGATTAAAGTAGTTCAGTGCTTGTAAATGAAAAGGAACAATTTGGTGCTTGTAAATGAACAAGTTTTCCAAATTTTCTCGCCTACACCTATGCATAGGAGGATGAATTGTTCTACCACATTAAAGTCAATGTCTACTATCATGCTTATGCCCACAACTTGGACTTTATTTGTATCCAATGATTAAGTATTGTTTATTTGTGTGTCATGTGACAAAATGAAAGGATTTTTAATGAACTGTCCACATTTGTCATTAACTATCAATTTACAACAACAAAGTGACTTGGTCTTTTAATACATACAATGTGTGAGGAATGATCAAATATATGTTTCATCCAAGTGTTATCATTGCCCATAGATCATCCGTCACATATCATTTCTAATTATGTGCTCTTATAGGACAACGAATCATTTGACGAAGCATCTACCATAATGCATTTAGTAACGTAAAGTATAATTGTATATCTATGAAATTGGCAATATATGTGAGACTTGCAATGTGAAAGTATATGTGTGAAATTAGTAAATGGGGCACTAATAAGTGATGTGAAGTAGACTAAGTCACATATATTTACAATAATTCTTGTTAATAAATTGTACCCTTACTTTCTTACTAGAATAGTAATGTCTTGTCAAAAAGAATTTTAACATCATAGGATCATAAACAAATTATTCCAAGTCGCTATGATCAAATGATTGAAGTCATTCATAACCATTATTGATTAATATTGCCTAATGTGTGTCAACCGACATCAAACTTTACCTTAATAGATTAACCATCTCCAAGCTAATCACGATGGTTATATAAGTTCTCATCCATCTCCATTTAAATAACTACTAGTATATTTATATTTAAAAATATATATTTGAAGTACGCTGAGGGATATCTCTTTTCCATAGTTTATTTTTTCCATCATTTTTATTTTTTTAATTTTTCAATTTTTTTTGTTTGATATTTTTGGTGATTTAAAAAGAAATTCATAATAAGAAAATCATAAAAACTATGGAACCAAAAAAGAAATTGGAAAAAATAAAAATTAAAACCAAAAAAGAAATTGGAAAAAATAAAAACTAAAAACTAAAAAAAAATTGGAAAAAATAAAAGATAAAAACCAAAAAAGAAACTAAAATAAGAAAATCACAAAATCTATGAAACCAAAAAAGAAATTTAAAAAAAATAAAAAATAAAAACCAAAAATGAAATTGGAAAAAATAAAAATAAAAAACTAAAAAAGAAATTGGAAAAAAGAAAAAAAAAACAAAAAAGAAATTGAATTTATAAGAAAATCACAAAAACTATGGAACCAAAAAAGAAATTGGACAAAATAAAAAATAAAAATAAGATTTTAATTTTTTATTTTGTTTTTAGATTAGAATCTTATTTATTTTAATTTTTAGATTGGAATCTTATATATTTTAATTTTTAGATTAGAATCTTATAAAATTACACAGAATCTTGGAATCTTTGAGCTCTTCAACTCCACCCCTATTGTGAATGTAGGAACGCCTCTCGACGTATTTAGTTAACCACAACAATTTCATAAGCTCTTTTGTTTAGCTAAGAACTAATTTTATTTTTCACATAATTACAAAATTATATGAAACATACATTTGTACAATTAACTGTTAAGAGTGTTTAAGATTATGTTACCTTTAAATGAAACACAAGAAACTATGGAGTTTTTTTTGCATGGAATAGCCTTTGTATACTTTTATAAATGGAGCAAAGGCTACTAAGATGATTCAAGGTAACACATAGAATCTAAACATGTTCATTTGTTATGATCTAGCATTTAAATTCATTTTACAAGTCTCAATTTTTGCTGTCATTTTAAATTATTAGGCCGTGTGTGATTAATTGCCTAGATGCCTCTTCTTCAACTTTGATATCTACACTCTTCCTCTCCACTTGGTACACACTCTAGAACATTAATGCCTTTAGCAAGGAATGCTTCTCTTGCAACCTCATGGACCCTTGTATGAGGATATCTTTTTTTTTACTATCAACAAGACCTACAACCAAATAAATGTTAGATAAATCAAGGGCTTGAAATTTTCTCTCCTTGGTTAGCTTCTCCATTGCTATCTCATTAGCCTCTCGCAATTTTCGTGTTGCATCTCTTTCTTCCTCTTTCTCCATATCCATGAATGATATATTTTCCCCTACCTTGATATCTGCAAGGTTCTCCATGAGTTACACATAACCCATTTCTCTATCCATGGGATGCTCACATAATACATACACCTTCTCATTATATCTCAAGGCTATCTTCATGTCAAACATGTTACTCCATTATCTCCTTCACTAAGACAACTCATCATGAGCATTAACCCTCCCTTTTCCGCTCATAATTTTTGAACCTTGCTTGTGTCCCCTTTATGTCTTCTAACATCACTCCAAATTTTCCTCCAATGTGTACTACTATTAAAATATTTGGCATTCTTCCTCTTGGGTCACATCCTAGCTATCTTTGAACTCTATTCCCTATTGTTGCAACGATCCTAGTTGTACTATCCTACATAAGTTACACACAAATAGACTATAGATTTTTCTCACAACCACTCACACTTTTACCTTTATCTAACAATACTAGACGAATTAGACTTTGTAGATTCCACTACTACTATCCCCTCAATGGATGATGTCTCTACATCCCTATATCTAGAGCTTACACTTGTTTAAGGATACATGCATCACACTCACAAACTCATTTCTAGTGTTGTAGCTTGTTTTGGTACTACTTGACAGTAATGTTAAGGTTGGAGACCAAAATGAAGAGTAGTTCCACTTAGTATCCTAAAATAAATGCACACAAAAAATGTGGTAGAATGACTTTGGTCCATATTGTAGGAAAACTTGTAACTACACCAACCTACAATAGAAGACATCAACAATTTATTATTCTCTCAATATCTAGTGCTTGAATATGCACCTACCCCCTTGGACACTAAAATACCTACCATTAGTAATGGTTTTTCCTCCTATAAATTTTGAAACCCCATTAATCTCTTCCTCGAATCTGTCTACACATTAGACACTCAAAGTGTTAATTTCTTAAATACCACATTAACATAACAAATAATATGTAACACAATTGATTACAACCTTTGATATAATTCACTGTATATGTATAGAATTTCCATTCAACTCACTTATCATTCATTGTTCATGGTTCACAAATGATAAAACATAAACATTTGAAAAACACACTAAATTGAGCCACAAAATAAATTTAACAACCTATTTGAGAAAAAGAAAAAAAACTATCAAACACTTTTTTATTTTGATGGGTGGTGCAAGGCATCCTAGGATTCAAATTTAGTGAGGATAGAGGCTTGGAATTTGTCATTTTAGTTTGTCTTGACTTGTAGCCACTAAGAATGTGTTGTCATAGTGCATAATGCACTTGCAACAACTATGTGGCCACTTAAAACCACTAACAAAGGGACTTAATAAAAGAAACATCCAAAATACTAGTTATTTTTTATTTGCAAAATCTCATTAAATGTTTCTTTCTATATAATCAAGAGGCTATAGTACAAGTATCCATTTGGATAATATGGAAAGGACTTCGCTACAGCATTACTTTATTCATATCCAAACATTTAATTAACTTGAAAATATATACAATATATCTAGCATTGTGAGCTCTTTAGTCGAAAGTAGATAATACCTCTATTATTTCAAATCCATTATTCATTTGCCATATTTCTGCCTACCCCCATGTGCTGTTTACTCTTTCAATAAATTGAAGTGATATGAATGGATTGTGAAGGGCCGGTTCAAAATTGCAATATAGAATATCTTTTAAGAAAAAAGTGCTTAAAAAAACAGGTGCCAATCAAAACGCCTCCATCAGCGGCTGATATTTTTTATTTGCAAAATCTAATTAAATGTTTCTTTCTATATACAGAACAAGTTTGAAATATACAGAACAACTGCTTGAAATTGGATAAATCTCCCACATTGCTTGGTAACCCACCGCTGAATCGGTTTAGACCCAGATCAAGAAAATTAAGAGAAGACAACTGGGCTAATGAAATGGGTATTTGCCCACTGAAATTGTTGCACCGGGGAATAAGATGTTGGAGCTTCGCCAGCCTTGCAATGCTCTCAAGCACTAAGCCTTCAAAATTATTGTCAGAGAGGTCCAGGTGGGTCAGAGTAGGCAAAGAAATATTCACAGGAATTATGCCCTCCAACTTGTTCTGCATGAGCGACAGCCAAGACGGAAGTGACTGATTACAGAGATTATAAGAAACATCTACACTTAAATTGTTAGCAAACAAATCGAGCTTCCTGATCGGAGCAAAACAAATGCAGATTCTGCAATATAATTTTCCTCTATGAATATGAGTGACAGCCAAATGAAGAGCGATCAACACGCAGCGGGTAAATGAAAAAACAAATCAAATCAAATCAAAAAACAAACGATAAGAAAAATAGAAATATCTAAAGTTCAAGGCGGGAATATTTCAAAGTTAGCACACGGGAATATTTCAAGTTAGCACGCGAGATTATTTCAAAGTTAGCCTGCTACAGTTAGTGAAGTCCGCGGTTAAGACTGGCGGAGGGATGGACAGAGGAATGGAAGAGGATGAGCAGGGCAGCCAACGGGGTCCACTTCCATGTTAGCATTGACTCAAGGCTGACCGTGGAAGTGGATGACATTTAAGAAGAGCCTTAATTATGCATAGTTTGACCACTCTATCATCAAATATATAATTGATTTTATAGGGCCCCAAATTGTGGGAAAGGAACTTACCATGAAAGTCTTTGAAATGAGCATAACAACGCAATGCCCAATCACCCACTTGAAAGGTTCTCTCCTTGATTAATTAAACCTGACATCGTGCTCTTTGGACTTGGACAATTTTAATGTGGAAAATAACATCTTTCCATTGTTCATACAAATCCAAAAGTTGGTCAAGGAATCTTTTATACATTGTGGAAAGATTCATACCTAATTATAGGTGGTCCCAAGAGTCATGATTTTAAACTTGATTGGAAAGATAGCTTTACTACCATAGAACAAGTTGTAAGGGGTGCATCTAGTTGTTATCTTCTAGGTCTTTCTATATAACCATGCTACTTCATTAAGTTTCTTAACCTAGTCTTTGTGATGAACTATAATAGTTTTAGTCAAGATTTTCTCTAGTTTTTATTTGATGACACCAATTTACCCATTAGGTTGAGGATGATAAGGAGAAGATCTATTATGATGTTTTTCATAATCCTTAACTAATGAAATTATGAAATTAGATGTGAACTAAAGTCTTTGATCAATTATAATACCCTTGAGTATGCTAAATCTATTGATTATCTCATCATAATGGAATTATGCATTTGTGTGATCTCTAGCATTGTGAAGAGCTTTGACCTTGAACCACTTCTAGTGACATTGTCAATGCATATTAGAATGTATTCCTTTTATTGTGGAGGATCAATAGGTCCCATAAAATCAAGACCCTGGTTCTCAAAAGGTTCAATACTAAGTTGAGGTTGTAAAGGTATCTCATCTGAATGAGTGGGTTGTCCCATGCTTTGACAATGATCATAATGTTTTACGAATATGCGAACACCCTTTCGTAAGGTGGGCCAATAATACCTAGTGTAGAGCTTTAGTAGTTGCCCTTTGTGTAGCAAAATGGCCTCCAATGTACTTTGAGTAGAAAGCTCTTAGAGCATCAAACACTTCATCCTCTTGGATACATCTATGCATATCATTATCAACACCAAAGTGAAACAACATACCATTAATTGAAGAGAAATCAATAAATTATATCCTATCAATTTCTTGTGTTCCCTAGGTGAAAGGTGTGGAGGTAAATTTGCCATGGTCAAGTAGTTTGTTAGAAAACCAAGGGCTACTAATAGAAATGGAAAACATATGTTCGTCAAGAAACTTATGATCCATAGGTGTTGAGACTTGAGCACTAGGTAGTCTTGATAAGAAGACAATAACCACATTATCTTTCCCTAGTTTATCAATGATGGTGATATTAAACTCGTGTAGCAATAGTAACCATCATATGATTCTTCTACTAACAATTAGCTTATTCATCAAAAAATAATATCATCATGGTTAGTATGTATGAACACAACATATCCAATGATGTAATTTCTAAATTTATTAATTGCATATACCATAGCTAAAACTCTTTTTTTTAACAACAAAATTAAGTTTTGCACTTATAGACGTTTGCTAATGTAACAAGTGCCATGTGCTGGCTAGTTCCTTATTTTTTTGTTGTCAAGAAGAGGATAATTACTAATTATCAAGTTATCTCTAAATTGGTCACCTTTAACTATTTGACAATGTAATTGAATATTTAAAAATATTTGAACTATTTGATAATGAATGAATTGGCAATATTAGATAAATAAATCAAATTGAAATGTCAATAACAAAATTTAGATATTTTGTTGTATTGTTACCATAGATGGAAAGTGTTGTTCAATTTTAGTAACTAAAAATTATTTCATTAAATGTACATGACTTTTATCATAACAAATGAAAAAAAATGTAATAGTTCAATCATAAAGGACATAATATATAGCAATAGAAATGGGTGACAACATAAAGGTGTATCCCATTTTTGGCCTAAGTGGGCCACACAAATTAGTGCCTTTAAAAATTATCTATTGTCTCTCAAGTATAGCAAGAAAATTGTAAATAATTTGAAGAGACGTAAACTAATTATTTGTGATGTTTTTTATTTTATTTTTAAAATTAAAAATTAATTTATTTTATGCTTTAAATATTTTTTAATAAAGTTTTCTTACAATTTAGTATTTTTATGAGTAAAATTTTTCCATAGCACATAACTTGAGGTGGAAATAAAATCTCCTCATAATTTAAAAAAATAGATTATTAACATTGATATCTAGCCTACATGCATATTTACTTGTAATTTTTATTAATAATTTTTAAATTGAGAATAACTATTAATTTGGATGTACATATTTTCTCATAACACATGATTCTTTTCATTAACCCAAATTATTATTTTTGTCTAAAGAAGAACATCAATATGAAGGGCACTCAATTTTTTTTAAATCATTGTTTGCTATTTTTCTACATATTTGGTTTTTGTAATAAACCTATTTTGATTAGAAAATAGAAAATAATATAATAATAAAATAAATATTTATATTTATATTTTTTGGAAAGCTTACTCTAAGGGCTACATTCTTATAAAATTTTATGTCATGATGACTCTGTTTGATCATGAAAAAGGTGATTTGAATTTGTGTCTAACAAAATGATTCCATGTGGCTCGGAGGGGAAAAGGTACCACTGTAATATCCCCAATGGGATCTGCCCTAAAATTCTTATTTTTGGTTTTTTGATTTCTACGCTAATTTTTTGCACTTTTGAATTCTACTGAAACCCTAGAATTTTGATATGATTTTCTACTCTTAAATAAATTGTTCCAGGGAACATAAAGATATCCAAACATGACAAATCATAATAACAAATGATACTACAAGTTGACATTCATCATAGGCATGAAATACACCATGAAGTACACAATGTAGGGTAACCAAAATGGCAACAAGTCTAATTTTTTGAATTAAACTCTGCTGCTACAAACTAAAATTTTGGAAATGCAATCACATTCAAATGCATAGGCCAAACATGCCTTAATACCAATCAAATCTCTATTGTTACAAATCAGACATATAAATAGGTTGATACATACCAAAATATGATGAAAAAGATGCTCCAATACAAACCCTAGCTGGGTAAATTACATCAGCTAGGTAAGAATGACAAATCACATGCAAATGATGAAGAATGATGCTCCAAAATCTTTCACAAGGTGGTGCTTGGACTGTTGCAATGTTTTAGGGTTTGGGAAACCCTAACAATGATGGAATTAGCCTCCAAGTCTCAAAATCACCCTTCACAACCAAATTTTCCCTTCTCCCAATGGTGGCACTCAAGGCTAGGGTTAAACCCTAGTGTCAAATGATGTATAAAGGCCACAAAACTTGTTGCTCCAATTTGATCCAAAAATTTGAATATGTAAATTTGCTCAAACTCTCCTTAGATCTCCAATGAAGTGCAAGTAGGCTTCCATTATGAAACCTCCACAAGATGAATTAGGTTTTTGTCTAATTCACCATGAATCACAAGGGTTTATGTCCTTGGATTCAAGACTAACAATATGTTGCAGCCAAAGAGATAAACTCCATGAAAAGTATGAATGATAGATATGATGGAAATGAGCACAAATGATCTTCTATTTATACATAATCTTGTCTCCTTCCTCCTGGCCGACCTAGGCATGATAATCCCTTTATTTTTATTACTTTTCTTCCCTAGTTTGGCCAACCACCTCAAGATAAGACATGGGCGCCCAAAATACAAATTAAAGATTTGTCTTTTGTGTTCAATTTCTCCTTAGGTCAGTCTCCTTTTGGCACCCAAAACATTTTCTTTTATTTTTTATTGTTTTTCCATCTTTCCCTTCTCCAAGGGCGAACCAACTAGGCACATGAAGCATCATAAATTTGACCTCAATTGAAGTCGTATCCACAAGGAGAAATCATATAAATTACACTTATATACCACAAGGCATTTTCCATATTTTTCCTTCATTTCCTATCCTTCAATTGGGTCGCTCCACCTTAGGGAAAATTATTTCCTTAGTGATGACTTTATCAAAAATACCACAAATTTATGCCAAGTCATACTTCCTGCTCATTTTGCCCTACCAAATTGGCCAAGAGTGAAAACTTAAGCCAATTAGGTCATCACTATGTGATCACTCTAAAAATAGGGACATTATAGGCCTCCCTTCCCAGAATCACTTTCCCACAAGAAATTGCAAACCTGTATCCTACAAAATGCTATCAAGTGACAAGTATCTCCAGCCAACCAAATGTCCTATCATCACTCTACTCAACTTGTGGTTGCATCTCCCAAGAATAATATGAAGAATGATATGCAAAGTGAGCTTTGGTGGCCAGCAATGAAGCACAACTAGCCATACACACTCGAACTCAATTTGAATCCACTCTCCAAATTCAAAAATCCTACTTCTCCTCCATGTACTCTGCCTGTGTAGCTATAGGGACAAGATTGCAATACTATCAACCACAAGTGCCAACAACTCCACTCCTCCTAAGGCTCCATTGTCCATGAGTGTTAAGCCTATCAAAGAAGAAACACTATACAAAACCAAAGCCTTGAAGAGAGTCATGTCTACCAACAAGTGATGAAGGATATGACCTCTGAAACATGCCCACTTGTGCCAAATCTTCAATTGTGCTACTCTGATACAAACAACACTATGCCAAGAGTTGTGAAGCAACTCATCAAGACCCATAGGAAATGATGCACCAAGCATACCAATACTTGGATCCCAAATCATCTTACCATTCTAGCTGAAAGTGAGGAGATAGATGTCTCTCATCATGAAATCATCATCAACCACCCATGTAAACCAGTATGATATCATAGGAATGTGCAAAATGTCCATCACATGTGCATAGAAAAACATGTCACTCCATCCTAAGCCACTGATATAAATCAGAACAACATCAAACAAACTGAAAAATCATACCTATGATGATGCCAATAGTGTCTCCAAGGTCATATGATGATAGAGTCTCAACCCTATGCAAGCCCATAACATTGTGGTAGCTATCCAAAGCTATCCACTCTCTCCAAATAGTTGCTGCCACCAATGTACATCCTGGGAATTCTGTGATCAACAAGGTAGGACAACCATCTATCAACCAAGTATGAGTCAAAGACCAATGGATTAAGGGTAGAAAATTTCTGCCCTTATGCACATTTCTATCCAACTGAAACTCAATACCTCCCAGCACATCAAATGTCTCCATGATACATGTCTCAAGTCCTAAAGCTAGGACATCTGCATACTCCATCAAGGATTCATCATCACAATGGTATTGTGTCTCAACGCAAGTAGACTCCTCAAGCTCTCCAAAGCTAGTTAGATCCCCAACCAACACTGAATCACAAATGTCTTCATCTATATATGCATGCATACTATTAGCTAGTCCACAAAGCATGTGCTCAACTACCTCATCCATAATCATCACTTGAGCCTTCAATGGGCTCTCAAAAAGGTGTGACTCAAGATGCAAACTACTATCACAAACTAAAATTTTTGAATCATACCTCTCCTCAAGTCCATGTAATCCAGAGTGCTCCTCATGCTTGTCCATCCTAAGAGGCTCATCTCTCACATGCTCAACCACCATAGTTTCTTCCTTAGAAGAAATAGGGATCTAAGATATGCTTCTCTTTGTTGCCTTGCATGATCTATGTGGTAGCAACATTACTTGACCTTTTGTAGGTTTGCTTGCTTGGGCAGCCAACAACTTGGCCTCTCTAGCTCTCCGTAGCCACTCATCACACATGCTTTGGGTCTTCTTTACCTCTTCTATGCCATGGTATACAAAATCAAACCTCATGTGGCTTGGATCCACAACAATGGCCTCATGTTCAACCCTCCAATATTTAGTGCTAACAATAGAAGACTCCTCACCACTATCCTACTCATGTGCAATGGTTGCCATCTCATGATTATATGAAGGTAAAGGATTGCTATTGCAAATCAAAAAATTAGACCTTACATCATGTCCTTGTGTAGTGCCTTCAAGGTCCTCAAGCTCTTCTTCCACCTTTGTTGCATGCTCTTCATTAAGTGTTGATCCAATAGGTGTCTCCAACTAAAAACCACATGCCTCAAGGCTGATCCGCACCTCCATCCTCTTGTCTGTCACGTCCATAGGTGTACCATTGTTTATTTCCTTCAAAATTATTTGCTTACCATCAGATGTGAACTCAAGCTCCATCTTGTTGAAGTCCTGAATGTACCTACCAAGATATTTGAGCCATTGGATCCTGAATACAATCTCTATCTCTCTAATGCCAACTACATGGAACTCATCAACAAAAGTGTAGCTATCCAATTGGATACTTAGTTGTGATGTCTTCCTTGTGCAACTCATCTTGAATCCATCCGCAAACAAGACGCTGAATCCAGGAAACTCCTCTACTTGTCCTCTCTTGACCACAAAACCCTCATCAATGAAATTATGTGTTGCACCATTATCAACCAAGCAACATACTCTTTGTCCTTTCACAATGCCTCTTACCCTAAAAGGATAGTGCTTAGGAACTCCTAAAAGGGAAGCAATTGTACCTTGTGCCATGTCATCTTGCTCCAATGGTTGCTCCTTCTTGTCACCTTCTGAACTAGTGTCTGGAATCTCCTCATCAACATCGGAAGTGACCTCAATGTAGTATGCCTTGCCTCTCTCGAGACATCTATGACCAAGCTCCCAAGGCTCTTTGCATGAGAAGAAAATATTATTTCTCCTTAGCTCATTCTAAGCCTCTAGATCAAGTGTTGCCTTCTTCATCCAATCCTTCTGAAAATTCTTCTTTGGATCCTTTTTTGATGAAGTGAAAGGCTTACTCTAAAATTTAGGCTTAGATGGCATTGAAAATTTCATACCTCTAGCCCTCTTGATGGCTTCCCTTAATGATGGTGGATCTAGGGCCTTCCACAAAGTGGCTCCTCAAGACCTTCAATGAAAAGAAAGGTCAATCTAGTCTCCGAAACATTTGGCACAAATACAGTAAGCTTCTAAAACCTAGAGATATTTATATATCCACGGACTCCCTTTGCTTGAGTTGTGCTAACTCCCTGAAGAACTGCTATGGATTTGACTCATCAAATCTATCAATCAACCTTTGTGATAAATCCACATAAGTAGTGACAAGATCATGACCTTGAGTCACCATCCCAGTATACCACCAATTATAAGCATGTCCTTCCAAGTGAAGTGTAGCAAACTGTATAGCATCTCACTCAAACATAGGGCTCAAAGTGAAATACAATGGCCAATACAAAGAAGTTCTTAATCGTTATTACATGACAGGAGAGATGGGTTTGCAGCGAAACAAATTCACATTTCCCTGTGTTCTCAAAGCATGCGCTACTTGGTCAGCTCTGCAACAAGGCAGAGAAATTCAGGATGATATTGTGAGAAGTGGGTTTGAATCTGATGTTTTTGTGTGCAGTGTTCTTGTCACTATGTATGCAAAATGTCGTTGTTTGGAGGATGCCCGCGATGTATTTGACAAAATGTCTGAACAACATGTTGTTTCATGGAATTCCATGATCACAGGATATGTTCAAAATGAGAAATGCTGTGAAGCCTTGGAGATTTTCAGTGAAATGCAGTTGGCAGGTGGAGTGGCTGATCCTTTTACAACGGCTACCATTTTCTCAGCAGTTGCTCAGTTGGAAGCTCTGGAACGAACCAAGGAAATCCATGCCTTTGTACTTAGAAGAGGATTTGAAACCCTATCAGCTACTCTATTGCACACAAATTCAGTGCAACTGCTAGTGGTATACTATCTATGGTAACCACTTTGCAGAACGTATGGCTGTTAGAAAGACATTATTGCAGTCAAGCATATCAGCTCATCAAAAGTTGTCGCCAGTTTCTTTATTGCCTTGAATGCATGGAAGGAAGCCAATTACAATTAAAGAAGGAAACCGATTCTATAGTCATTGAACCATTCATATGAGTTCATAGACTCTTGCAATATATGAATATGGGACCGCCTAGCTGCCTTTAATATAATAAAAGATAATAGCAGCGCCTATGTAAGGAAATGACAAAGGATGGCAACACAAGAGGATAAAAGACAAAGGCATAACATAATTATGAGGCGCCCAAACATGGACTGTAAATGTCTCCAAAAGGAAAGATTTTAAAAGCAAAAAAAATGAGGCGCCCAAAATGAGGCCAATAGGGGCGACTAAGAAGGATTTTCAACGCCTCATTTAAGAATTTAAATCTGCAGATTTATGATGCCTTAAGGACCTATCTCATAAGTTGTTTGCTTAAACAGAAATTAATATATAAAGCCAGAACATCCAAATGTGGGAGCATGAGGAAAATATCTGAAGCGCATCTAGCAGACAAAGGAGCGTCTCATATTTGGCAGCGACTTAGGGAATTTTATATGATTTCATTAGCGTTTGACATTCCTATACCAGCGAATACTGTTAAACAGAGAAATTGTCCAACATATGAAGCGCAGAATTTGAAACGCCTCATAATAGATTTGCTTACAGTTTTACTACGGAGGCCACCAGAATAGGAAGAGACATGGCGTTGGAATTCAAATGGAATATTTGAATTTTCTATTTAATCAAAAGCATCATCAAGCATTGAGTGTCGATTATCAGAGGAAGAAGATCGGCCAGAGACTGCAAGGAGAGTTTGAAGAGGCGTGTGGGATCGCCCGAGAGTTGAGGCTAAGTGTGGGATTGTGTTACTGCAAATGGATTATGCAGATTTGGTTTGAAGAAATACATTGTATATATTTGCAAATGTGTTGTTAAATAAAGTTATTTCATTGCAATCAAATTTGTGCAATTGTCTTGCATTTGTTTTGTGTGGCTGTGTGTAAAATAGAAGTGGTTAGTGAGTCCTCTGTCTGCATCATTAGATGATTGAAGAGTGACACATGCACAAGCATTAAAAACCATAGAATTAAAGGCTTAAACGATGATATGTGAATAAAAATAGAAAAACTTTTAAAACTTTTAATATCGTTGTTAATATGTCGACTAGACAAATTATATGTAGTTTATATTTCATTAGTGGTTAGATATTTTATTTGTATGCTAGTTTTATGTGGACATGATATGCATTTTATTTGTATGCTAGTTTTATGTGGACATGATATGAGCATATAATAAATGTTGACCATCTTCTAACATACATTGATTTTGATTGTGGTATTTAATGTGTGAGATTGGGTATATAATGTGTGAGATTGGATTGCTGGCTTTCCTCACTCAAAATTCAGGTTATATAAATTTGTAACTTGTTTTTTTAGTTGTACTCTATTTAAAGACCCACTTGTAAACATAAATATTTGTAATTAATTAATAGTTCCTAATTCATTGATCATCATAAAAACTAGAATATAATGTCAAAAAATTTAACCAATAAAAATCTTAATAGTTGATTTTTTAAATATTTTTAATTAAAAAGTGGGAATTTTTACTTTGAAAAAATAAATATTTATTTTAAATTATAAAAAATTACTTGACAAATACAAAGAGTAATAACTAGATAAAACACTTTATATTAGGATTCCACTCCTCTCAAATATCACAATATTTTACACTTCATTTTCCAACATTTAGAATTTGATGCTATAATTTTGTAACCAACGCTGACATTTAGCTTGTGGCCGGTCTCAGAGGGGTTGGGCTTAAACAGCACACTAAGTTTTGACTTGCTTACGTGGCTGGTAAGCAGCTGATATCGAGTTCCTATTTGATATATTCTGTATTTTCCGGCGCTTTGAGCCAAAAAAAAAAAAAAAAAAAAGTTCGAGGGCAGATGATAGTTTCTTATAAGCACCGCCTATATCTTTGAATGCTTCAACATCGCCGGAGAGTTGGAACTTCAACTCTAAATCGTGCACATACCTTTTCCCTTGTTCATCAACAGACACGCATGCGCTGCCAATAACAGTATGAAGATTTGACGCTATGTTTGCTCCATACTTAAGGAGTCGGTAAATAGAAAATCCTACTAACTTATTCAATCTCTCGTCAGGAGCGATCCATGCACGAGTACCACCAGGTAAGAGAACAAGACTTTTACGGATGCATTCCATATTTTACCCCACACACACGTAGACAATTTGAAATCCCTGGTAAGCCAGCTCTGCAATTTTCTCCTTCACCATCTCTAAGGCTGCCTTTTTTAAAGGCCAAGACAGATCACACACGCTCCATACAAAAACCACTTGTCCTCTATGTTCCCCGGGGACGCGTCCCCTGCCTTTTTCTGGCCGTACCCGTACCGGGGACGTCCCGGGGACGCGACCGGGGACAGCTAGCCGTCCCCTTTTTCCCAGGAAACTCCCAACTCAAAAAATTAAAAAAAAAACATACTTTTGGCAGGAAACAAAGAAATAGTTAGCAAGGCTGCCCTGAATTGTTTTTGTATACATTGATTATTGCCATATTTTATTTTTTCCTACTACAAATTTGTCAAATACTTGATGTACTGATCATTCCATCTCCTTCACTGTTAGTGATGTAATCTACATGGGAACCATTGCATCTACATTTCCTTCCTACGCAGCAATTTCTTGTCTAAGTTCTTTAGCTTGGATACACACAGTTCATCCATATGTTGTTCGTATGTGATTGATTAACTTGCAATTCTATTTTGCTGAAGCCTGAAGCTCATATACTTTGAACTGGTCCAAGCCAATTCTCATGCGACAAGTTGAAAAAGTGTAATGTTATGGTTATGTATGCATGTTTTAATGTTCTATAATGTCTATAATGAATGCCTTATCAATGTTATCATTTAAATATTTGAAATTTCCTTATATTTTTTAAAAAAACATTATTTTAGTAGCCGTCCCCTGCCGTCCCCTAAAAAATGGCCAAAAAAAAATGCCGTCCCCGAAACTCGTCCCCCCGTCCCCGTCCCCGTCCCCGGTACTTGGGGGAACATAGCTTGTCCTTGCTCAGGTGACCACTCATCTAACTGTAGAACACCATCATTATGCAGGAATCTGCTCTCTTTATCAAATAAAGCATTGGACACCAGTACTTCGTAATAGCCCCTTTGGTGTTCTCCTTGAGCGAAGTACTCATCGTCCAGTACGATCAAAGCGTGTCTTGCTTTTACTTCTCTCTACCTTTTTGTCAACATACGGCTTTTCCATATAGCCACTGCAAGCAGACTCTTCATCTCAACAAACTTGTCCATTGCCTTGCCATCTAATTGACGGCAACATGCTGCATCCACTACGTATACAGAGGACAGCTGCCCGAAATCATCAGGAATCATCTTCAGATTAATGCAAAACCACATGTCCAGATACTTGAGAGACTTGAGCTGACCGAATCCATCAGGAAGACTCTGCAGTTCCTTGCAATGACTTAAACCTAGCTCTTCCAAACAACTAAGCTCGCCGAAGCTGTTTGGAAGGCAACTTAATTTACTACTATACCGTAAACTCAGCTTTCTCAATGAAGAGAGATGTAGAGGATGAGGTAACTGCACCAACAGTTAATTTTCAAAATTAATATTCTCAAAATGCAAAATAAAATACAAATCGTTTAGAAAAGAAAACCAGAGCCACATTCTAAATTTTTTAAACTAAAAATCCTCAAGTGCAAATTAAACCGGAAGCCGCTTTTAAAGAAAGAATCAAGGAGAGAAAAATAGCATAGTTACCTTCTCTAAAAGACATGCGTGCAGAACTGCCAGTTCTTCAAGCTTTATCAATGCCAATCCTGAATAACCGAAGGTGCTCAGGAACCTTAAATTTGAAAAGGATTTGATGCTTTCTCCATTCAACTTGGTTCCATAGCCTAAATACAAAACTCTTAAAGATCTCTTCATCAATTCCAAATGCTTTGCTTGAACTTCAAATATGCCAACATCATCATAAGGTTCAAGCCAAATCACTTCAATTTTTCCAAGATTCTGGAAAAGTTTAAAAAGAGGAAGAGTTATACCCCACAATCGAAGAGAGAAGTGACCAATTTTCTTACCTACTACGCGAAATAATGTGTTTTTTCACAATTAAAATTAGCTTGTGCTTTACGAAATTTTAACTCAATAAAACTAAAATGAAAACCAAAGAAGACAATAGGGCATATAGCTAAACTCAACGTATCGGCTAAGTGCACCTGTGGATCCTGCAGAGCACGTTGGAAGGATTCGTGGTCAGTTATTCTAGTTCCTTCTGCCAACCTTCTTCCCCGTGCTTGAATGATATCATGGACTATCACTTCCCCTTCTTCGGATATCTTTACCAGGGCTGCCTCTTCTATGGCTTTAAGCTCCACCTCTCCAACAATGTAACCCACCTCCTGCTCATTCCAGTTTTGAAAACATACTACTATATATAAAAATGCATCTTTGTATACATCAGGAGGGTATCCTTCAAAAATCGTTTAGTGCTTTCACAAGCCTGGAAATCATTGCCAAGTTTACGCAATTTGGAGCCTACCATCTCCAACACCAGAGGCAGGCCGCCGCATATTTCCACAAGACCCTCAATATCTAAGCTTTTGTCAAAAAAATTGTCAACACCGCCTAAAGCCTTCCAACACAGAAATTTTTTTGATTCTGCCTTAGAAAGAGGGTCTACGCGACACTCATAGCGCTTGACGCCTCCCTCTTCGATCATGTCAGTCTCATCTAGCTTTCTTGTGGTTATTAGAATCCTGCTTCGATTTGGAAGGCAAGAAAGGTCATTTGGAAGAAGTTTGGCCAGATAACTTCCTCTCAAAGCATTGTCAATGAACAAAAAGACAGGCTGAGATTTTGCTTTTCTAAAAAAATTTAGTAGACATTCTTTACCCTCGTCAAAATTCCTTAGATGAATCTTTTGTGCAAACAAGTCATTTAAAATCTGCTCTTGCAGCTGCTTAAGATCAGAATCTGAACAGTCTTGTTGAATGTTGATTCTGCAGTGTTTGTAGGCGTCGAGTTTAAGAGAGCTGAAGACGGCGGTTGCCAGGGTTGTCTTCCCTATGCCCCCAACCCCATACAGCACCACACCTCTTGTTGATTCATCCTTCAGGTCAAGTAGCTCGATTACTTTAGCTCGCGCCTCATTGATGCCAACTTCAAAAATTCATACAAAATCCAACATAAATAAATTTTCAGATCAAGCTTACCAAAAACAGTATTATCCACATTTTTTAGTTCATTAAAAGGTAGACAATTTAGAAAACAATATATTACATTCCTTAAAACCCTAAAATCAATGTGAAAAAATATGACCTTTCATGAACATAATATAGCATAAGACTGGCTTTGGAACTGGTTTTTACTAACATACACTATATTATAATTACGTTTGAATTTGCTTTGGCAGTTTTAGTAAATTTTTTAATAGACGGTTTTTGGTTCACCCTATAAAACTCTGAATATAAAAATGTCAGCTTTGTTTAAATATTTTGGATCCTCTCAAAATAATTATAAATAAAATGAAAATTTTAAAAATTACATAAGAATACTAAAATAAAAAATAATATGAATACCTGCGTTAGGATATTCTCCCTGTGTGGGAGGGAGAGTGGCGGGCATCAGATTCAATATTTGTATTACAACATCCAGAATAAGTGTGGGCCAATTGGGATTGAAAACTCTTTAACTCTTCCGCATCCACTGATGCACAGAAAAACCTGTACCCACTACAACTTTATCGGTGATGGTGATGGTGTTCGACTATTTTAATTAGAGTACTAAGTAGGTGAAGAGGAATTTTACCTGGAGAGTTTGGAGAGATTATTGGTATGGTGCATTCGTGAAATACAGAAGACAGATCCTTTTGCAATGAATACAACCACGTCTCTCAGCTTTTCTTCGGTTAAATGTTTGTCCATTTCTTTAATTTGTTTGGCCAGGCCACACATGTAGCGCAAAAACTCAATGCATTCTTTTCTGTTGGTAGACATTTTGTTCGTTTGGTCCATCACATATAAGCCACAACCCCAAGTCCCGCTACGACCCAATGGATTTGAGCTGTTTCTTTCAATATATCAATAATCACCTTTCGGGTTTCGCCACTGAAAAACTGTTATCATGAAATATCGGATTTCAAAGTTTAAACCACAAACTTCAATGAGCACAACAATGATAACCAATGCATTTGAATCATGAATCTTTGAAACACGAAAGGTAGTTTAATACCTTGGAGGAATGTTTCTGAGCACGTTTGAGTGCCTTTTCTAGTAAATATTGGCCATACTTGATGGAAGATTTCACAACTGAAGTAGTATTAGTCTCTGCTTCAGACGTGCTCTCTTCTTCTGGCTGCAATGATAGGTAAACACCATGCATATTTGCAGTTAAATGAGTAGATTGTTACTTGTTAACTATAAATTAGTATAATTTTTATGTAAGTGCTAAAAATATATGATTTATGGGTAATAATAAACTGTATATAATGTGTTGTTACCAATATATACATCTAACCAACTTACTCAACTGGATCTGGGAATCTATTGACTCTACTGGATCAACGACAGGATCTACTTATGCTGAATCTGCTGCTACTGCCCTTACCTATGCCAACGTAGCTATTGGCTATAGTTGCGACCAAAGCTACTGGTAATGGCTCAGATGCTAGCTTTGATGCTTATGGATATGGCTATGGATCACGAAGGTCGAGATCTGGACCTCAATTTGTATCTATATATGTATCTTTTCCCACTCTGGTTCAACCTATGCTGGTAAAATGAATGGGGTGACTATGATTCTGGTTCACCTGGTTCAAGCTAAGCAACCGGATCAAGGTAAGCAACTGTAGCTAATGGATACGTGTCTGGACAAGATGCTGGCTAAGATGCTACTGGTACAGCTTACTCTGCAACCTATGCCTATGTCTTCGCTATTGGTGCTCACTATTGCATCTGGACCCAGAACTAGCTTATACGCTACTGGTATATATGCTACGGATCTATATATATGCTGCTGGATCTTCGCCTGGTGTATCAATGTCAACTGCTGCTTATGGATATGCTTACTTCGCTATTGGTGCTTATGGGTCGGTCCTTCTACAAGTGGTGCTTCAACAGGTTCAAGGTCAACTAGTTGTTCTGGTACAGGATATGCTACCACTGGTGGTGCTTGCTATGGATCCATAGCTGCTACTACTGGATATGTATCTGTACCTGGTGTTGGATCTACTACTGGATCAACTGCATCTGGATCGAGATCTACTGCTTCATCGATAGGTTCCAACCGGATCAACTTATGCTTATAATGGTGCTTTCATTATATATGCTCTGGATGCTTAGCAAGGTGATGCTTATGGGTCTAATGGTTATGCCTACCTTGTGACTGGCGGCGGTACCGGGACCAGTACCAGTGGATCAACGACTGCATAAACACCTGGAGCATACATATGACTGTACAGGTGCTATCTCTGCCTTTGTTACGAGTGCTTCTACAGGTACTAATGCTGGTGTTGCTTCTTCGACTGGATCTATATCTATATCTGCTACCTATGCCTCTATACAATAAATCGAGAAGGGGCTAGGTCTATTGCTGCCTTTGCCACTGGATATGCTATTGGTAATGGTAATGGGTACGTATCCGTACGAGCTGCTGCATCAACAGAATCTACTGGAAGTATGCTAGATGAGGAGAAACTGGTACTGGAACAAAAAAAGCTACTGGACTGACTGGATCTCACTCAATGACTGGATCAACGTATGAACCAACTTATAGCTATACTCCTGCCATAGGAAGCTGCTTAAGGGCTTCTACTTATAGCTATACTCCTGCCATAGGAAGCTGCTTAGGGGTTTCTACTGCTGGGTATTGATCTGTAGGATCTACTAGTAGTGATGTACCAAGCACTGCATCTACTATTGTTGGTACTGGTTCAGCCGATGGATCAACAGAGTCGACTGGATCTAGATCAGAATCATCGACTGGATCCACCACAACTATCCTATCTCCTCCCACAACTATAGCCTCCAACCCACCCCCGCAACTACTTCCTCCCATCTACCCCTGATAGTTGGGGCTCCAACTCGATCATCCACAGCTATGTCTATTACTGGGTTTGGATATAGAACAGGGTCGACTAGGTAAGCGACTAACTCGACAGAACCAACCGGATCAACTGTTACTGGGTCTACTATAAGAACCGGTATCTACTTTTAGCTACTGGTGCATCTGTATCTCTTCCTAGAACTGCTGAAGGGTTTGTTGCTATCTTTTTAAACTGGTATACAGTCAACACATTTTTTAAGCTACAAACATTTATATGACTGGATATAGAACCTAGGTAAGCGACTAACTCTACAGAACCGACCGGATCAACTGCTACTAGGTCTACTATAAAAACCGGTATCTATTTTTAGCTACTGGTGCATCTGTATCTCGTCCTGTAACTGCTTAAGGGTTAGTAGTAATCTTTTTAAACTGGTATACGGTCAACACATTTTTTTAGCTACAAACATTTATAACATTTAACCTAGGCGAAAGCATTATATCTCCAAATAAATGTCCATAAGAAACTAAAAATGAATTATAAATACCTTGGCAATAAAAATGGCGTTCAAGCGCGTCTCGATGAAAGAGATTACTTCGTCAAGATCGCTTATGTCTTCCACCTGAGGAAGCATAATGGCACTCTCCTCTTCATTTGAGTTTTTTTTTGTCAAGATGGTGTATTATATTACAGATCCAATCTGGCACTCTCTGCTCGACCTGAAAATAGTAGATTCTCAAACTGTGTTTCTCAAAGGTCATACACAAAGTATTGTTTAACGGATTTACAGGCGGTGTGATGGATTTATCCGAAGTTTTGGACTGTCTAATACTTAGAAACCACATTATCAAGTCATTAACACTTACTGCCTTCCTCCCTGTCAATTTGTCAGTGTGGGAGGATAAACTATTGAAAGGTCTAAATTTAGAGGGGCTCTCCAAACAAAGAAACAAGTCTACTGGTTTATTCCAACATTGTTGAACAGCCCCACTACATTTAGACCTTTCAATAGTTTCTCCTCCGAACTAATATTATACGCCATTTTTGTATCCAGGAACATCTTCCCCCTAGGAAGGGCATCCTCCTCATCATTACACCGACTGTGAGAAGAATCGGAATGGGCGTTTCTCTGTATTTATCGCCAATCTAGCATCAAATAAACCCTAATGCCACGCTGGAACTGTATCGTAACCCAATGCATACATCACCGTCAGATCAAAGAGAGATGCGAGGTAATTATAATCATTCAAACAAGAAGCTTTATTTTTGTATTGATTTTTTTGTAGTGCAATGAAGGTTAAAAGTAGCACGACCAGAATATTTTGGCACCGACAACATCATCATAACACTAACTTCACTAACCTCGCAGGGAAACGGCTATCCAGCACCGCAAATCGTATGCCGCTTCCCTTCCCATCCATGTATGGCATGACCAAAAATTTAATGTTTTGTAAGAGGATAGTGCTGACCGTCGATGTGGCAAAATGGGCTCTTAAACTGTCTCCCGCCCGAGCGCCTACATGAAATGGCCAGGGAGACATGCATCCAAAATGTGGAAGCATAAACAAGGCACGCGAACTGTTTGACCGGCTGGCGCAGAGAAATGTGATCTCCTCGGTTGCTATGATTGCAGGATATGCACAAAACGGGTTTGTTGAAAAGGCTTTAGAAACTTTCAAGCAAATGCAATTGGCAGGGGTAAAGCCAGATTCCGCAACCTTTGCCAGCATCCTCCCTGCCTGTACCAAAATGGGAGCTTTGGAACAGGATATGGACATCCACCACAGGATAAAAGATGGACGAATTTTGTCAGATGTTGTAGTTGTAACGGCCCTGGTAGACATGTATGTAAAATGTAGGAGCATACACAAGACACGTGAACTGTTTGACAGAATGCCTCAAAGAGACATCATCTCATGGAATGCCATGATTGCAGGATATGCAAAATGTGTAAGCATAGATAAGGCACGTGAGTTGTTTGACAAAATACCTCAAAGAACCTTGTTCTCATGGAATGCCCTCATTGCAGGATTTTCACAAAATGGATTTGTTGAGAAGGTTTTAGAAATTTCAAGCAAATGCAATTGGCAGCGTAAAGTCGGACTCTACAACCTTTGCCAGCATCCTCCCAACCTGTGCCAAATGGGAGCTTTGGAACGGGGTATGCACATCCATCAAAGCATAAAGGATAGAGGATTTTTTTCAAATTTTGTAATTGCAACTGCTCTGGTAGACATGTATGCAAAATGTGGAAGCATACACAAGGCATATGAACTGTTTGACAAAATGCCTCAAAGAAATGGGGTCTCATGGAATGCCATGATTGCAGGAATATGCACAAAATGGATTTGTTGACAAGGCTTTAGAAACTTTCAAGTAAATGAAATTGGCAGTTATAAAGCCAACATCCTCCCCCCCTGTGCCAAAATGGGAGCTTTGGAACAAGGTAGGACATCCATCAAAGCATAATGAAAGTGGGATTTTTTTTAGATATTCTAGTTGGAAATGTTTTGGTAGACATGTATGAAAAATGTGGAAGCATAGACAAGACACATGAGTTGTTTGACAAAATGCCTCAAAGAAATGTGGTCTCATGGAATGAGATGATTGCAGGAATATGCACAAAATGGATTTTGCAAGGATGCTTTCAAAAAATCTTTGAATTAATAAAGCACTTCGGAACATATCATGGCATCATAAGCTTTGCTTGTGTTCTATGTGTATGAATCCATGCAAGTTTAGTGGATGAGGGTTGTACATACTTCAATCACAGAGTAACCCTTACTATATTACACCCACAATTGATCATTATGTGTGCATAGTTGGCCTTCTTACTCGTGCTAGTTATCTTGAGGACAACTTAATCTTTATTATTAAGATGGCAGTTAAACTTCTGGTGGTTTTGTGGATGTGTTTTCTTGGTGCCTATAGATCACATATGAACATAGGCTTAGGAGTATTTACAACGACGCTGCTTTTTTATTTGGATCCTAATGAGATGAGGGTTTCAAGGTGGCTAGGAGAGAGCTAAATAGGGCATTTCATAAGTGTTTGGAGTGACAATAGGACTTAAAACAAGAGGCAGTCAAAATGATGAGGAGAATTTTAGAGAAACACAATGGGATACATCATAGGTTTAAAATGAATATTATAATTACATTCATAATATGGTCAAATTGACTACTTTATTCACTTGTGGCAAACCTAACAAATGGCAGTAAAATTCAATTCCATTTGGTAAGATGGGAATTGAATAATTGTGAATTAGTTGCATACACTAGTCATTTCAAAATGTCCAAAGACCTATGAGTCATGGCTAACAATTTTTGTTTAGTTGATTTAAAAGTGAAATGTTATCATAAGCATACATGATTGTATACAATGAAGGCAATAAAAATAGTTTTATGGAAAGAGTCTAGCATGATGAACTTTAATTCTTCATCTCATGCAAATGCATTTGGCAACTTTATGGTTATAAGAGAACATATATTTCTAAGTTATTATAAGTCTTTATAATGAGTGCTTTTAATGTTTACAATAGAAGAAGGGAATTTGTTATGAAGTACCTTCTATTCTTATAAAAGTTAAATCACTTTGTAACTATCATTAATAGTATCACACTTGAGGTCCCAAGGTACATCTAAAATTATAAATGAATACTTTTGTGCATGCATTATAATAGTAGGAAACATTTGAATTGAAGCAACTCTATTGTTATTAAAAATTGAAAAAAATTCTAAAATAATCCCATGGACTGCATTTGGTGAAGTGAGGTCCTTAATAAATAAAAGGTGCTACATTCTTCCTACTACCACTTGGTACCGCCACATCTATTTGACTTGATTTATTAAGAATCCCCAGTGCTAGATGTGTTCTTGACAATTTGTTTAGATGGCTTCTTCCTTAGAATTTAATAATTCCCATCCCACTTTAAGGTTCCTTTTTTGCTCATTCCAATGCTATCCAACTATAAAATTTGTTAGTTTCCTTGGAAACATTTGGTCTCTTATTTCATGTCGAATGATGAGTATTTCTTTTGCAATTGATTTTAGTATTTCATCTTCCATTTTGTTGGTGTCTCTCTTCGCCCATCACCCTTGCTTATTTCCCTCCATCTTAGAGCTTAGCAACTCATCTATGAACTGCTCTTTTCCTTCTTTTGTCATCTTTTCTCTTTGTATTCCTCATTGTTGAAGTTAAACTTGTGAAACCACAATGATAACAATTATTGCCTATTGATACACTACAAAAGATTAACTTTTGAACTTTAGCTTTCTTATTACTTGCATAAATAGAGTAGTTGCATGATCAATCCCTAATCAATCTTGAAATTAAACCTAAAATTTTATCCTTAATGGCCCATTAGGCCCTTAGTTTTAAACCATGCTAAATAGGGCATTTCATAAGTGTTTGGAGTGACAATAGGACTTAAAACAAGAGGCAATCAAAATGATGAGAATTTTAGAGAAACACAATGGGAGACATCATAGGTTTGAAATGAATATTATAATTACATTCATAATATGGTCAAATTGACTACTTTGGGTTGAACCATCAAATTTCAACACTCGATATGGGAACACATGGCCAACTCCAATTGGTACATTCTTGTGTTCTTAAAATCCCAAGCATCTTTGACATACATTAATTATGCTTATGGATATGAAAGCAATTTATACAACTTGGTTTAATTGAGTGTCTTTGTCTATAAATTTAATGGCCTTAGATTTGTAGTGGATGCGAGAGTCATATTAAGGATGACATAATTGTAAGTCAGTTCTAGAATCTTAAGGTTGTATTCTAAAGTTATCCATAGAGGACACGTGTCTAGTTAGGGTTAACTTTGATATAAAGACATGGCATGCACCCAATAGGGGAAACATTCAGATTCCCACTTAGAGGATAGGCATCATCACATGATTAACTTTGGTCAATTAATAACTTTTATTTCACTTGATAGAGTAATGAATAGGGTTTTTTCTCAACTTAGGACACTTGCCAATGTTTCTTTCCTCTTTGGGACATGGTCCACTATAGATTTACTCTAAGACATCCATGGTCAAGAATTTTCTTGAGGAATTGATGGTCAAGAGTTATTTAGACTTGAAAACAAAAATAGGCTTTAATATTACAAAGGAAGCTAGTCTCAAAGCATAGCCTTGATAGAGCAATTCTCATGAAGGGACTCCAAGACTTATTAGAATTAATTCAAGCAACAAGCAACAACCTCCCATACATAAATTATTTAGATTTTAGATTGTTAAATCTTGCAAAGAGCCACAGGATAGTGGTTTCAATCTAGGCTATTAGAATTTACCTTAGACAATTTTGCTAATTCCTTTAATGATTTATCCATGGGGTTTACACAATTAGCTCTTAATAAATCTTGACCATCCATAGGACTTGATTTATAGCTAGGGAATATGCTCAAATTATGAAATGAGAGAATTACTTGTCAAATTTGGGAATCCCAAGTACATAGCCTTTGTACTTTATCCTCTAACCATCCATGGCTCCAATTGTCTAGATCATTCATGATAGGTCAATTACACTTAGGTAGTTAGGTTCACTCACTAGAACATTATAGAATCATGTCACATGTCTTACAAATTAACCGAAATAATAATATAAAGTAATACTTTAGTAGGAAGGTATCAAGCCTTAGAGGGTTCATAATTGGCTTTAACAAATGACAATAAACCACTACAATATCTCGATAAAAATGAGCATGTACTCATTAAGACTTCTAAGAAGCTCATCCAAGCTTTAAATAATTTATATCACACACTAGAATCATAGTATTCAACAACTAACTCTATCTTTTAGGTGGTGGGTCAAATTTTACACAAGTAGTTTACAATAAGTATTATAATCTTTAACTATTAAAATATCCTATATAGTTATCTAGACTTTACAACTTAATACCTTAAGATAAATTAATAACAAGTATGTTGATCCTTAACCAAGAATTTTATGATTGTTAATTGCCACCCAACAGTCCTTGATGCTTCCTACTACACATCTTTGATGGAGTCCTTAAGCAATCTCCACCCCTTTTTCCTATAGACATATTGGGGAAACAAAGATCACAAAGTTCACTACAATAGTCAAATATTACTACAATTGGAAGAGATAATATTAATTCATCTTTATTGCAACTAGAGTTATTCGTTTATTCATAGAATGTAAGAACATGTGTTACCAATTTATTATTAGAATGTAGAGGACTTTGCTTGGAGGCCAACCTAAGTATTATGCCTACTTTCCTACTATCCACCATTAAAATGAGGTATCCAAATTGAAAGGGTTTTTTTATGAGGGACTGTGGCCATCAAATGTCTCCAACCCATTTGATTGGTGCAAGGATTCTACCATCTAGGCAATTTTGTAACTAATTTCTAGAACCAATCCAAGAAAACCGTGGAATCCACCACTTAGCCAATCTAGGAAAATTATGGCATCCACCACTCAGCCAATCTAGAGCTCAATATCACAAGATTGACCAATTGACACATGCATAAGCATGCATACATATAGACACACACAAGTCTCTAAACATCTAAGTCACAATTATAGTCAACACAGTTTGGGGGGGTTACAACCACTCCAATGGGCCCAAGTACACGTCAACAAGGAAGTATAAATTGATTCTTTTAAATAAACAATCAAAATTTCCTTAGTTTGTGCTTCAAGTGGCCACTCCTTGTAGTGATTTTGGTTGTTCTTTGCAATGTGATTCTAGTTAGAGCACACACTAGTTTAATTTTGATTTGAACATTATTCCAAAAAGTACATTAGATACATACCTCCTCTTTCATTGCTTGTTTGTTAAATTTTATATTAAAAATTAGTTAATATAGAGCTATTTCAAAATTAATGCACTTACTTTGTGTAAGAATGGGTCATGATTATTCTGAAAATACAGCACAACTAGTTTTTGAAGCACATCAATTATTAGGAAAAGTTCCCATAAATAAATAGTTCACATTTATAGTTTGTTCTCTATTCACTTTTTCCTACCACACATAATAAACAATATTCTCCTATATTTTATCATTCTCCTTTGGCTTGATGCTTATTTTATATTTTACAATTGTTCACTAAATAAAGTTTATTCTTGGGTTTTGTAAATTTATTCTCTACCATGTGCTTTATTCCAAGTTTTCATAGCCCAATTCAAGCTTTCTCAAGCTCTTGTTCAAATCTATTGTGTCCAATCCCTATTGCCAAGAGGAGTACCCCAATGTTGCAAAGGAAGGGAAGATTTCCAAAAGGATCTCTAAGGACACACCAAGCTCATGCACCTTTAGTTTCAAGTTCTTTTATGTTTTCATAGTAATTAGATAATCACAATCTTGCTCTTGGAGATAGTAATTTGATAATTGCAATTTCCTTGATAGGCTAATTAGATTTCATTTAATTAGTTTACTTCAAGTACATTGCTTTGTTAGATTAGATTTGTAATTCCGTACTTACATTTCTTAGAATAGTTGAAAAAGACTTTCTGAAAAAAACAAAAAACATAGCTCAATTGCATTAGGCAATTTCATAATTAGTTGTATTCATATTTGATTCATAGATTAATTAGTTCACTTTCATTTCAAAAATCACAGAAAAGAACAAAAACATTGTTTTGCATACATTTAGATTACATTCATACAAAATATCATAACACCAAAAACAAAACATCAAAAAAAGCACAAAACCCCTCGATTTCATCACGAGGTCAACATAGTCAAACAAATCAAACAAACCTTAGGTATTCACACTAAGTCAACTCATGGTTAACTCTAGCCAACTCTCTTCATTTAGGCATTCGAATGTGCCTTGGACTTAGAGGTGAGGGGGTGAGGGTGGTCCTAGAGGAGATCAAATTGATCCACCATAGGCCTTAACAAGCACAACCAACAATTGAAGAAGAAGAACATAGGCTTAGGTTGCTTGAGCAAAGAGAAAAAATACAACGAATACTACAACATTTCAAAGAAGAGGAAAAATGTCTTGCACTCATAAACAATCACAATAGACACTCGTCGAGGTGTTGGAATCTTAGGAACCCAAATAGGAGAATAGTAACCAACGACCCTTCAAGTCATATCATTTTCTCAACAACAATGGTCACTGAGTATCACATAAGAAACAACTGCCAGAAAGGCCCCACAACTAGTTGACCACTCTTCGCGAAGTCTAGCTCCCAAGCAAGCAGGACCGCCCCTGTGTCTCGCCTCCTCTTGACTGGCTTCTACCACGAGAACGAGAGTGACATGGAGGCTCAACTAATGCAAGGAGAGGGTCCCGTGTGCTTCATCAAAGCTGACTCAACCGCTCCATGCTACCAAGTCACATTTTGAAGTGTACAAATTCATCCCTACATAGAATCAAGAGAATATTTTAATCCCATGGTGATTGCCTCTATGTTATCTCTTGTTCCTAACCTTGAAGCTTATCAAATTTAGATCTTCATTAGTTTTTATGTGCATTCATTAATTATCAAGCAAAGTAGACTAGTTTTCTATTTACATTCTTGCACATTTTAATTACTAAGTTCAATACTCAAGTCAACTCAACTCCATAACTAGTCTAGGTTAATGATGTTAAATGCGTATGCATTTTATTGGATTATCCTAGACTAAGCTTTAGGAAACCTTGTTTTCTTATACATTTTTTATGAACTCAATAAGTCCTATAAAACCTATGTAATTTCATGGAAATGGATCAACTTTGGGAGATAATGAGTCACACATGGAAATGGTTCAAATAACTTGTAGCCTTGATAGGATATTAGAATTGAAGTAAAAATGTCTAACCCCAAATTAGACATAAGGACTTGATGGATGTATAGAACAAGAATAGGCCAAGGTCATTTAACCTTGTATCAATGCATAATCTTTCCTAGTGCTCCTCTTCAAAAAATATGGCTCATGGAATTTATGTGTAGAATTTTTGAGGTTTAAATTAACTCACAATCAAGGATAAGTTTCCAATCCCTATGATTGATGAGTTAGATGAATCACATGAGTCTTATTTCTTCTCGAAACTAGATTTATGGTTTGCATAGCACTATATATCCATCTTCAAGAAGCATTCTAGACCATGTTCTAAACTCATGAGGGCCACTCAAGTTCCCAATTATGGATTTTGGCCTCACTAATGCCCTATTTACATTCCAAATCCTCTTAGGTCCTTTAACCATTTCTTAGGAAATTCATTATGGTATTCCTTGATGACATTCATTTACAAAATAAAATTGGATGAGAGCCTCATTCACTTGGATCAAGACCTCCAAATTCTTTTAGATAACTAGTTAACTGTAAAAAGTGTTAGGACTAGGTGTTGTAAACCTTGCAAGTCCTAGTGATGATGTCATTATTGAATATTTGCAAAATATTATAATAGAAGGCATGAGTTTTCCACAGTCCATGACAGTAAATATGCAAGTGCTTCTGGATTCAACTGTGTATGATTTTGTATCAATATTTCAGATCATGCTCAATGATCCATCATTAGCTATCCTCTTTCTGATGATGGATCATTGAGCATGATCTAAAATGTCGATACAAAAACATATGTGTAGTTGAACCTAGAAGCAATTGCATGTTTAAATATTATAATGTTTGGCCCTAATGAAAAAGGGTGACACACATGAAGAGAATCTTGAGATTCCTTTATTGTCAATCTCTATTGTGTGTCATTTGTGGAAGGGGATTGGAAGCTAGACTAGTCAAGGAATCTTTAATTGTCTCATAATTTAGATGTTTGTAAGAGGTGTGTAAGAGACAATATTGCACCCACAAGGAGAACTCAAGAGTTGCATATGTTTCCCTTGGTCATAGGGGTCAATGGTCATCATCATGAATTATAAATTCTAAGTGGGAAGGAGTTAATTTTGGAGAGGGGCACATGGGTTCAACTTGGACAAATTTGACTCATCGTTTTGAGTCCATGGTTTTGGGAAAACATTTGTGGCTTCTAAGATCTGCTTTTCCTATATACCAAGGGATTCAAGTGGAGATTGTATGTTTGATTTTATGTAGGTTTATACTACCAAAATTCTTTCAAAATGCAAAGTGTTGATCTTTAATTATATAGGAACTCCCAAGCTAATTTATCTAGCTTTACTATCACAACCCCTATTTTTCAAAAATTAATTTTCAATTTAATATTACTATTTTAATGATCGTTGACTAATTTTGATTCATCTGCGTGACAAGAATACACTCTCAGCGGAGAGGTATCAGAACATACTTGAAACTTATTTATTAATTATGATATTTTATTGAGAATAACTAATGTTTATTTATAGTTTCAAGTTAGTGGAGCTAATTTTAGATTTTTTTATAAAATTATGATATAAGTTATAAAGATAATAGAATTTAGCAGTAAGGTCTTAATATGGTGTAGTTAATTGATTTAAATTAATTATTCTTGTATGTTGTGGGGAATAAGAGCTCTTTTATCCATATTTTTGGTAAAATTAAGACCATAGGTCAATCACCTATGGGTAGGGTATTTGTTTATTCATAAAAATTATGTTTCAGAGTTGTTTTAATGCATTTTAGTGCACAAGAAAATGGGTGACGAAATTGGAAGTTGTAGAGTCTTTTTCTCTCGAAGAGTCTTAGAGCATTCAAGTCATGAAGAAAAGAAATAAAAGGAAATCCAAGAATCACATTTCTTAAAAAGAAACGAATGCCACAAGCAAGAAGAGGAATACAAGGAGTCATTGGAGCCCAAAAGAAGAATATGAAACTTGGCAAAAGGAGATATTATAAGGAGATGGAAGTTTAGCTTCAAGGGGAGGAAATCAAGAGAAGAGCCCAGGTTTATTTTTTATTTTTGCAGGTCATCAAGAGGACGTTCATAATTGATGTTGAAGAATTCTTGAAGGAAATTGCAACCATTTCGATGAGGCAAAGAAAACATACATCCACGGTGACTTGTTAGATGAAAATTTTCTAAATTTCATGAGGAGGGCAATAGAATCCTAGGTAGAAGAAAGGAAGCGCTCAACTTAATAATATGGAAGCTCTCACATTAAGGACTCTTGAATTCTTTCTTCAAATGCATTTGGGGGTATTCTTCTTTAATTAAATCCTTGAGGTATTTCCTTGAAACCTCACCATTATTTATGTTAAAGTTATTCTGAAAATTCTTTTAAGAAAACTTGTTGTTGTCTCATGAAATTAATATTATCATACGAATTAGTTTATAAAAAAGTTTCTAGGTTTTGAAAATCATGTTTTCTGCTTTCCGAAACATTTTATGTTTTTCAATTTTGTTAAGTATTTTGAAAGTTATCGCATTTTTACCACTATTGTAGAAAAGATTGAAAATCTAGGGTTTTATTGGTAGTTTACTTTGTTGAAAATAAATTATTCTCATTACATAAGTGTGTTAGATGAATTCTCATATTGTCTTTCTTGGAATGGGTATGATTAGATAATCTTTCATATATTTAGTTGTATCCAAAAATTATATTGAATTAAGAATATTCTTGTAGTGCAAGAAGGTCAAATTAAATCCTTATGTTGATTACTTTATAAAAACAATTGTTAAATCACACACACACACACATATTGCATAGTTATTTGAAATGTCAAAATTAAAGCAAATAAAAGATCTTTAATCTTTTAGTATTTCTATCATTTATTATAATATAGGGAATACTTTTGAGTAATCAATTCATTCTCAATTTATAGTCAAGTTTGGGGTAAATCAAGATTTGAGGGAAATAGATGATTGCAATAAACACTACCTCCTCATATTATAGAAATTCTCTAATTGTTTTATGGGTTTTATTCCCCTTATTCTTACCTTTCCAAAACATCTTCAATTTTAGAATTACACTAAGAAATAAAAAAATTATGACAAATTTACTACTAGGTGGTTTTTCATGTTAAAGCTATTTCTATTCAATTAATTCATTTTTCCAATCATCTAGAATGTTTTGTCAACAATTGAAATTGATTTATATAGGTTAATAATTGAAAATAAGAATCTCATTTAAGTAAGTAGAGTGAATTATTTTCTTAGAATATTTAATCTGTAACTAGCCATGTATGAGAGAATAGAACTCTTGAGATACTTGTGCATTGCTCTAATGACTTAGGAATTGGAGGTTTTCTTATTGAATGTAAAATTTAGTAGGTTCTTCATGAATTACCTTAAGCTATTTTTTACTTTTGTTTGGATAATATAAATGTAGATTAGAATTTAGGAATGAGGCTAAATCTTTAAATTATAGTATAGATGAGGATGAGAGAAATATAAAAGAAAGTGTGTTTCATATCAATATCCAAGAATGGTCGGAATATTTTTGTTGTTATAACTTCCCTATTTTACCTGTAGGGAATATTTATAAATTTAATTGTTGCATGCACTTTTTAGATCTTGAATGATTTAATTAGCATATGGAACAATATGGATGTCTATATTAATTGATTTATTGATTCTAGAAAATATTATGTGATGAACTAGATCCCTTGTGATTTAAAGTATCTAAGTCAACCTTATGGTTGCAAGACTAGTTACCCCGAACTACGAAGTCTCTACGTTGCACATACATAGGCAAGGCCATCTTGAGCCCCCGATGGGTAGGGTATTTGTTTATTCATAAAATTTATGTTTTAGAGTTGTTTTAATGCATTTTTAGTGCACAAGAAAATGGGTGACGAAATTGGAAGTTGTAGTCTTTTTCTCTCGAAGAGTCTTAGAGCATTCAAGTCATGAAGAAAAGAAATAAAAGGAAATCCAAGAATCACATTTCTTAAAAAGAAACAAATGACACAAGCAAAAAGAGGAATACAAGGAATCATTGGAGCCCAAAAGAAGAATATGAAACTTGGCAAAAGGAGATATTATAAGGAGATGGAAGTTTGGCTTCAAGGGGAGGAAATCAAGAGAAGAGCCTAGGTTTATTTCTAATTTTTGCATGTCATCAAGAGAATGTTCATAACTGATGTTGAAGAATTCTTGAAAGAAATTACAACCATTTTGATGAGGCAAAGAAAACATACATCCATGGTGACTTGTTAGATGAAAATTTTCTGAATTTCATGAGGAGAGCAATAGAATCCTAGGTAGAAGAAAGGAAGCACTCAACTTAATAATATGGAAGCTCTCACATTAAGGAATATTGGAGTCTTTCTTCAAATGTGTTTGGAGGTATTCTTCATTAATTAAATCCTTGAGGTATTTTCTTGAAAACTCACCATTATTTATGTTAAAGTTATTCTGAAAATTCTTTTAAGAAAACTTGTTGTTGTCTCATGAAATTAATATTATCATACGAATTAGTTTATAAAAAGGTTTCTAGGTTTTGAAAATCATGTTTTCAGCTTTCTGAAACATTTTATGTTTTTTAATTTTGTTAAGTATTTTGAAAGTTATCGCATTTTTACCACTGTTGTAGAAAAGATTGAAAATCTAGGGTTTTGTTGGTAGTTTACTTTGTTGGAAATGAATTATTCTCATTACATAACTGTTTTAGATGAATTCTCATATTGCCTTTCTTGGAATGAGTATGATTAGATAATCTTTCATATATTTAGTTGTATCCAAAAATTAGATTGAATCAAGAATATTCTTATAGTGCAAGAAGGTCAAATTAAATCCTTATGTTGATTAGTTTATAAAAACAATTGTTAGATCTCACACACACACACACATATTGCATAGTTATTTGAAATGTCAAAATTAAAGCAAATAAAAGATCTTTAATTTTTTAGTATTTCTATCATTTATTGTAATATAGGGAATACTTTTGAGTAATCAATTCATTCTTAATTTATACTCAAGTTTGGGGTAAATCAAGATTTGAGGGAAATGGATGATTGCAATAAACACTACCTCTTCATATTATAGAAATTTTATAATTGTTTTATGGGTTTTATTCCGCTTATTCTTACCTTTCCAAAACATCTTCAATTTTAGAATTACACTAAGAAATAAGAAAGTTATAACAGATTTACTATTGGGTGGTTTTTCATGTTAAGGCTATTTCTATTCAATTAATTCATTTTTCCAATTATCTAAAATGTTTTGTCAACAATTGAAATTGATTTATATAGGTTAATAATTGAAAATAAGAATCTCATTTAAGTAAGTAGAGTGAATTATTTTCTTAGAATCTTTAATCTGTAACTGGCCATGTATGAGAGAATAGAACTCTTGAGATACTTGTGCATTGCTCTAATGACTTAGGAATTGGAGGTTTTCTTATTGAATGTAAAATTTAGTAGGTTCTTCATGAATTACCCTAAGCTATATTTTACTTTTGTTTGGATAATATAAATATAGATTAGAATTTAGGAATGAGGCTAAATCTTTAAATTATAGTATAGATGAGGATGAGAGAAATATAAAAGAAAGTGTGTTTCATATCAATATCTAAGAATGGTTGGAATATTTTTGTTGTTATAACTTCCCTATTTTACCTGTAGGGAATATTTATAAATTTAATTGTTGCATACACTTTTTAGATCTTGAATGATTTAATCAGCATATGGAACAATATGGATGTGTACATATTAATTGATTTATTGATTCTAGAAAATATTATGTGATGAACTAGATCCCTTGTGATTTAATGTATCTAAGTCAACCTTATGGTTGCAAGACTAGTTACCCCAAACTACGAAGTCTCTACGTTGCGCATACATAGGCAAGGCCATCTTGAGCCCCCGAGACATTAGGTCAGCCCCTTAGGGCCTATAGGTTCATCATCTTGTGCATTGATATCTAATATGTTGTTCATTAATTTTGCGAGACTAATGTTTATATCTAGTTGTGTAGATTCATGCCGAAAGATTTGTGTAGTTACTATTACGAAGACAAGCTTTATATGAATGGTGTAGGTAACTGGACAATCTGAAGGTGATTATTAATTATTATGTAAATTGTACTTCTCATTATGTATCACCAATGTATTGGGAACAATTATAAAATATGATCTTTGCTTATTATGGAAACTCGCTAAATGTTAAACATTTATGGATATTCCATTAATGAATTGATTTCCTTTCTATTTTTGGATTGAGTTGCTTTTCAAATGTTATTTTTAGTAAGTAATATTTTCGGACTTTACATTTACATAGATCTCGTGTCTGTGGATGCAATTTGTCTCCTACACAAAAAGCATGTACTATTTTATGGTCTTCAATCTAACTACATCCATGGATCTTTTTAATTTCTTTATCTCATCAATCTCCTTACTATTTCAACCTCGCACCACTTGCCCACTTCTACATAGATGTTTGAGAGAAGAACATCAGTCACAACATTTTTAGGATCTAAATCAAAATGCAATGTCACTCTAAATACTCTTAAGCTTATGCCCATATGTGATCTGCAGGCACCAAGAAAACACATCCACAAAACCACCAGGAGTTTAATTGGCACCTTAACGATAAAGTTTAGGGTGTCCTCTGTAATGCCCCTCCATATTCACTTTGGTTGTACAGTGTGACATAGGAATTATACCATGATGAACATGCAGAGATAAGTATTATTCCAGAAATTAAAGGGTTAGAAGTTGCTTGTAGAGGGGACAACAAATAGAGAAGAAATTGTTTCCAAAGAGGCGTATTTGAGACTCCATCTATTTCTGTAAGCTCCACTTTTGCCTAACAGTGCCTTCTTCTTGCTTTATTAATTTGAATGCATGTACCTTCTTGCAACTATTGCAAATCTAATGTATGACAAAATCTTTCCTTTTGATATGTATTGGAGGTGCCTTCATTAATTATAGATTTCTAATTGTGAGTGTTTTAGTGCTCGGAGTTGTTCCACGATGTGAAATAATGATATAGGAAAATGTTCTGACCCTTGGTTGGACCTATTGGTATAGTCATATAATCTCTTTATCTGAGCGTTATAGTGCTGGATATAGCATCACACCATGAAAATATCCATGTGGCATTGGTTCAAACTTGTCAGTTGTTCCTATCGTCAGAAGATTTTCTAAACTTGTCAGTTGTTCCTATCGTCAGAAGATTTTCTAAACTTGTCAGTTGTTCCTATCGGCCAAGTTATTTCCCACTACCTGTTGTCTATTTTGAGACAACCAGACGTTAACTTCCCACTACCATTTGTCTATTTTGAGACAGCCAGACGTTAACTTCAGTCACATGCTTATAGTAAATCAATAAATATATTCCTAGCATTCTAAATTTTGGGAGGAGAGGATCATGCAGGTCTGAAGGTACTACTGATGGAGACTTCCAAGGAGCGATGATCTCTATACAATTTGATCAAATTCGACAATCTACATGTGGAAGAAATTTAATGAGGTTTGATTATTGCTCTATTTTTTGCCATGGTCGGGATTTCAATTTGAGCTTGGTATGTGGTTTCCCTATTGCCTTGCCTCTCATCCGTTTGGATATAACTAGCTATAGAAATCTTGGATCTCTATTTGTCGAAGGCACTACACGCATCTTTCTTTATTCAAATCCTTAATTCTTCTGAGCATGTTTGAATCAATTTGTTATTTTATGATTGCCAGAGAACCTTTCAAGACAAATTGTTTCTTTGTGGCCCTTGTTAATTTTTTTAAAAAAAATTTGCTCTTGGAATCCTTATGTGATGGCAAGTTCAATTGCATTAGCATTTTAGCACCATGTTCTATGGCAGCGCCCAAACATTATGGCTTGCGCTATATTTGGTTTCATCTGCCTGGCATTCAATGCCTCTGAATTTTAGCTATCTTAAGATGCATTGTCAGCTAAGATAGGCCTTTCCATTCCTAAATTTTCTGGTATGTATAATGCTCTGTCATATTCATATGAATGTCTTAATCCTTCTCTGCATTGATACTGCAATAAAAACACTATTTTAAACTTTTCATTGTTGTGGCCATACTCAGAGGTCGCCACCTTGATACAATATTCTTTTTAAATTAAAATGGTTCCACTCCTCCTACCCGTAGCTACAAAGCTCTTTTATAATCACAATGCCCTGTTTTAATCAACTTTTCTTCTATCTGTGAGATCATAACTCCAAGAGAATTTAATCCATTAGGGAATTCTTCTTGTTTCATGGTCTAGGTGTCTACTATCAATCTCTTGATAAATTTATTAGCATATTCTATTTTAATGATAACTTGTATTATATTTAAAAAAGAATGTTTAGATTCTTTTCCTTGGGAATCTTCAGTCTTCCCTTACATTTTGGGACATCATAGACTCTACTGTCGTTTCCTCGTCATGAATAGTTCCTTTGCCAATTTAAATCTCTTGCATTTTGTTGTCTTCGATAGACCCAGGGATTAAATTTGACAGTTGTATAGCTGTATTTAGACATTTTAGTTGTAAAATACAACTGAAATTTTGAAAAGACAGTATCATATGAAAGGAGAGATTTTGGACAAACTGTCAAAATTTATATAGGATTATGATATATATATTTGATCTTTATATAATTTATTTATACTAATGTATATCATAGTATTTTAAAGGCAATATTGAATAGATAACTCTCATAAAAAAATTGCTTGACAGGCAAGGTTGACTGTCAAATTTAAGCCCTGGATAGACCCCTCTACGTTAATACTGTTATGTTTTGATCCCTATTCTTAGGAGAACGTTATACATATATGTTTATATAAATATGTTCCAATAAATCTGGTTTTCAAACAAAGTCTAAATTATCTCTAAATAAGTGACAATTTATACATGTGGTACTGATCAAGTTTTAGCTGGAATTATACGTTTTGGGTATTGTGTGCCCTGCACAAGCTTCTACATAAGCATGCATGCGAATCGAGAAATTAGCCACAGCGACAATTGATATGTTCTGTTCTTTCTTTATGCTTTAGAAGTTTTATCTTACTGTATCTTTTATTTGATGTTAGCGGATTTAATCTCTAGCGATATGGCATCATATCCCATCCTTCTTTTTCATCTATCGATGGCATTATTGTCATAGTAATTTAACGGGCGTTTTGTTACAGCCACGCCATGTTTTTTTACCAAAACATTTCCAGTATCACTCATTGTCCTTTACTCGCTTGCCAATTTCTTTTGTTTATAATTATTTCATAACAAATCAAGTTGCTTAAAATCCGTGTTCATTTCTTTTCATGTGAGGATGTCTCTTTGAAGCTATCTGTCGAACATTTCATGTGTCTAATCTCTGTTTCCATATTCTGTTTATTCGGTGTACACATTTACCAGAGCTATTTTATTTTTGGCGAGTAAAGCTTTCTCAACAAATCCATTTTTTTGCGCATATCCTGAGATCATTGCATTTTATCAATGACATCTCTTTGTTTACTTAAAACAGAAACTAGGGAAAACGCTTCGAATAGGTGATACATCTGTCGTTAATTCGATTTGCATGGATCCCGTGTCAAGGGTGTGATCTGTTTCGTTTATGGAAAACTATGCTATTTTAATTCTTCTTCTAACCTCTATGTATATGAAGACGCATTTGGGCAATTTTCTTAAAACCTTAAATTCTAGAGAATCTCTCTACAGACTTTCAGCTAAACAACTTATTTTACAATGCATATTAAGAGGGATTTGTCAGGCCGCACCATAAGTTAAAATGCATTTATAGTAGTGTATTAATTCATCCTTGGCATAAATAACTGCTAGCTTAGTATACATTCATATTAATCTCATCCGAGTTTTCTTGTAAACTAGTCTAGTTTCTAATAACACTATAGTAGTTTTAGGAAAGATTAAAATAAATGAAAGTAGTCTAATCGAAATGGATATGATCATAAATTAAAGTAGAAGAACATATAAAGATATAGGTATGCCAAACTTTATATAACTTTATTTTAGTCTCTCTTTTGAAAAAGGAATTTGTTTAATATTCTAAGAGCATCATAATAATCTTTGGATGAATTAATGTTAAGTTCTAGAGGGATAATTATTGAATACATGATGTGAGTCTTCTTTTATATGCATAGGGATAAGTTAAATTAGGTGGATGAACAATAGTTTTAGTTATTAAGAAGAATATTAAATTTAATAGGAATTTATTTTGTAGAAAGATTTTTTTAGAAAGAATTAAATATATATAGATATATAAATTTATTTTGTATAAATATAAAGATTATGTTATCATACATTGAGTAAATCTATCTTGCTTTTACTTATAAAATAGTCTTGTTTATTTTAATTTTTCTTGTATTTCTAGATAAATATTTTAGTTTATCATTTAAAAAAAAAAATGCTAATGTATATGATAATGATTTTCTTGTGGAATTGTAATTGGAGATCATACTCATAATATCATTAGTTTTATTTACTAAGTTGTTTGAAGTTAGTTATTACTTAACCAACAAGATAGAAGATAACTTTTCTATGAATAGATTAGTGGAGTTAATCTTAGATCTTTCTTGATTTGTCATGTTAAATAAAATTTTATGGTTTTCAATGTGAATGTTGTGAGGTAATTTCTTAAGAGTGAAATTAAGAATTTGTTTTCTTTGAATAAAGATTACTAAAATAAGGATTTTACCCTTTAGGTTAATGTTATAGATAGACAAATATGATATAGAATTGAACTTTGTCTTGTCAAAATACTCTTGTATTGGTCAAATGATCCAAACATAATGCATGATATGGTTTTAACGATAATCTTTTTCCTAGGTGAACCTTATTTGTGCAATTCGAATAGTTGTGATATTGAGTCTATAAATGAGAAGTTGTCTAGAAAATGGAATTTGCATCCCTAAAGAAGGATATTTAGACCTCTTTTTGTAAATTAAAAAAAAAAATTGAAATTCTCTATCATGGTTAGTCTTCCAAATATTGAGGTTGTATATGATCGTCGTTGATTGCAACTTGGAAGATGTTAATACGTATGTGATATGCATTTTGTATTCTAATTTTATTTTTGAATGATGCTTTATTGCATAAGTTGATGCTTTCTTGTGAATTTGAATCTATGTATGGGAAGGTGTCTAAATTATGAGAATAGAATCTTAGAAGAAATATTTTTAGAATTATATTGTAGATTGAAGACTTTAATATTGTCTATTTAGGACTTGTCTTCCAAATTGATATATTTATTGTGAATGGTTTAAATTAAAGCTTAGAAATTTTGATTTGTATGAAAACATCTAGTAATTGCAAGATTAAGTTCTAAACTATGAAGTCTCTGCGCTACGTGTACATAGGCAAGGCCATCATGGATGAGCCCCCGAGACACTAGGTCGACCCCTTAGGTCCTTAGGTTGTCACTTCGTGGAATTAATTTTTGTGTAATTAATAATCATGCAGGACTAATGTTTCTTTAGATGTGCAGTATGAGACCTTTAGCCATGCAGGACTCAGAAGCTAAGGAAGCACCTTTCCAATTGGCGTATGGATGATCATTTGGCACTAGGGTAAATGGGTATACATATGTATAATTTAAATTTGATATATTGTACCTAACATTTCAATTACGATGAATGTGATATACACTATTATGTAATCTGAGCTTTACTAAGTTAAGATTTATAAATTGTATCTATCACGCAATTAATTTCATTATTGTTACTATCAATATTTTCAAAGATAAGCATTACAAAAAGTGTGTGTGTATGTGTTCAATTGATGCATTTAGACTTAGAACAAACCATGGTTATTTTCATCATGTTCGTGTGTAGTAATGAGTTTTTGTATATGGTTGAATGTTGCTTAATTTCAATAATGTAGTCATGTTATCCCTAGAGATGTTAATTAACTTGTTGAATCAAACTATGTTATAGTTTGTTAACATTATTTCTATTTAAAAAAAAATCTGCCTTTTTATTGCTTTAGTTGACTTATCTCTAGGGTTGCATGGAAGGGCATTACATCCTCAAGATAGCCAACATGGGCAAGAAGGTCAACCATGCAAAACATAATGATTAATTGTACATGTAATGCAATAAGGATTACTTGTGTGGTTGAAGTATGTACAATGATCCTCATCCACTAAACTTGCATGGTTGCATACACATAGAATATAAGTAAAGTTTATGATGCCATGATATGTTCCAAAGTGCTTTATTAATTCAAAGATTTTTTGAAAGCATCCTTGCAAAATCCATTTTGTGCATATTCCCACAATCATCTCATTCCATGAGACCATATTTCTTTGAGGCATTTTGTCAAATAGCTCATGTGTCTTGTCTATGCTTCCACATTTTTCATACATGTCTACCAAAGCATTTCCAACTAGAATATCTACAAAAATCCCACTTCCATTATGCTTTGATGGATGTCCATACCCTGTTCCAAAGCTCCCATTTTGGCATAGGTGGGGTGGATGTTGGCTTTATAACTGCCAATTTCATTTGCTTGAAAGTTTCTAAAGCCTTCTCAACAAATCCATTTTGTGCATATTCCTGCAATCATGGCATTCCATGAGACCATATTTCTTTGAGGCATTTTGTCAAACACTTCACATGCCTTGTCTATATTTCCATATTTTGCATACATGTCTACCAGAACAACTGCAATTACAACATATGAAAAAATCCTCTATCCTTTATGCTTTGATGGATGTGCATACCTCGTTCCAAAGCTCCCATTTGGCATAGGTTGGGAGGATGCTGGCAAAGGTTGTAGATTTCAGCTTTATGCTACCAATTGCATTTGCTTGAAATTTCTAAATCCTTCTCAACAAATCCATTTTGTGAAAATCCTGCAATCGGGGTATTCCATGAGAACAAGGTTCTTTGAGGTATTTTGTTGAACAACTCATGTGCCTTGTCTATGCTTACACATTTTGCATATCCTGCAATCATGGCATTCCGTGAGATGATATCTCTTTGAGGCATTCCGTCAAACAGTTCACGTGTCTTGTCTATGCTCCTATATTTTACATACATGTCTACCAAGGTAGTTGCAACTACAACATCTGACAAAATTCATCCATCCTTTATCATGTGGTGAATGTCCATATCCTGTTCCAAAGCTCCCAATTTGGTACAGGCAAGGAGGATGCTGGCAAAGGTTGTGGAATCTGGATTTACACCTACTAATTGTATTTGCTTGAAAGTTTCTAAAGCCTTTTCAACAAACCCATTTTGTCCATATCTTGCAATCATAGCAATCGAGGAGATCACATTTCTTTGCACCAACTGGTCAAACAGTTTGCGTGCCTTGTTTATGCTTCCACATTTTGAATGCATGTATCCCTAACCATTTCACGTATGCACTCAGGTGGGAAACAGTTTCAAAAACTAATTGGCTGGGCGGGAGACAGTTTAAAAAAATTAAACTTTACCAAACCATAACTGTGAAACCATGATTGCCGAAGCGTGATGGAAAACAGAAATGGAGGGAACAAACAGAAGTTGAAGGGCCCACATTGCCATGTCGACAATCAGTGCTATCCTCTTACAAAACATTAAATTTTTGGTCACGCCATGCATGGATGGGAAGGGAAGCGGCTATCCAAGCCACATGCGATTTATGGTGCCAGATAGCCATTTCCACCTCGCATGGCATAAGGTAAACCTTGGCTTGACTTCAACAAGGTTTGGACATTTTGGAGTGGAGTAAATATTTCTATTGTGGCAACAAGTGATAGAGAAAGAGAACTCCCCAAGATACAACTAGGATTGCAGAGTTAGTGTCAAAAATACACAATATATGGAGTACAACACAATTTAATTTGAATCTAAGAAAGAGTAGGTATGTATGTAATAGAAATTTAATGGTCGTGCATCTAGATTTTAATTTTTTTATGGTATCTCAATATATTTAATTTATTTTCAATATTAAAATAGAATTTTATATTATTTATGTGTTTTAATATATATATATAATTTAATAGAAATATTAATTTAATTTATTTTCAATATTGCAATATAATTCTATATTATTTATGTGTTTATATATATATATATATAAACTATTTAATAGAAATATTTATTGAATTTATTTTCAACATTAAAATATAATTTTATATTATTTATGTGTTTTAATATAAAAATTAATATATACAAACTATTTAATAGAAATATTTATTTAATTTATTTTCAATATTAAATATTAATATATAAACTATTTAATATAAATATTTATTGTGTTGACATCATCTTATAATGATGCAAGGCAATACAAATGATGGGTGTCGCTAGAATCATTCCTTTCTTGTGTTTATCAAATAAAAACCTAAAGCGTGAAAGATTTAACTTCAGCCTTAGTTCAAATATCCCTTTCTCTGGTTGAGATTTAACTTTCTTCTCTTAGTAATTTTATCGTTGCTCATTAGACGTTGTTGTAATTTGTAGAGCAACCATTTGGACAAAGTAATTGCAATTCCATTATGTCTGATTTCTATTGTAGTGATGTTTGATATTACATGCCACATCTTCTCCATGCTCTTAAGTTTAAGATGACAAGACAAGTTGAAGAAAATATAGGTTAAGGGATATGATTTCATATGCATATATACATTTCATGTAAACTTTGAGGATGATGGGGAATATACATTTCATATTTCACTTACCTAAATCATGGTCGAATCTTTGAGGATAGTTTAGAGAGAGATAGAGTTGGAGAGATCAATGGGTATTATTTTCAATATATATGCCAGATTTTGTGAAGCTTGATAGAAATCTCGCAGGATATTAGAAGACATCCACAACACAATTCTATAAATACTCAAAAAGGATATTGTCAAAATAGGAAAACTAAATAAGAGATGGGAAATTTTGATCATCGAAGATGCTCTATCTTAAAGAGCCTACCAAAGTTTTGTTCTTTTTGTGAGCATTAGACCAAGACGTAACAAGCAATGGGGCAAGGTGAAACTTTGTACCCTAGATAAAGAACTATTAAAGAAAGCTAACCAACAAAAAAATTAACTTCATAGGTAGGCTTAGTGATTTAAAAAAGTATTCATTAACTGTTAAAAAAATACAAGGAAAAACAAATTCGATGATTACAATATGCATGCTTATAACTATAGATAATGCCATGACAAAGTGGGGATACATGGTTCAATGAGGAATTGCTTCTTCTCCTTTCTAGTGGTGTTTGTGGGAAATTAGGGGCACATAATTTGTAGTGATTTCACTTGGTTTAAGTTCAACCTTAGTGATCAAAATTGTGAAAAAATCATCTATCGAATGGTACTTTAAAATTTGGCACAAAATTGTAAGGATAGCCACTTTCCAAGAAACAATGAACCATATGTGTAAAAACCACTCCAATAAAATATTATTCTTATAATTAAATAATACAAAAATGGGAATTAATGAAAAAGAATCCCAATGAATAAAATAACAACTAGAAAATAATCAATGACTCTATAAACAACCAAATTTTTTTGGCACCGATAACATCATCATAACACTAACCTGACATGCCATAAGGTAAACCTTGGCTTGACCTTAATAGGGTTTGGAACATTTGGGAGTGGAGTAAATATTTCTATTGTGGCAATAAGTGGTAGAGAAATTATTTTATCTAGTAGGTATCCGACGAACTAAATAGTCAGAGAACTCACCAAGATACAACTAGAAATCTAGAGTTATGTCAAAAATACACAATATATGGAGTACAACACAATTTAGTGATGGCTAGTGTGTCCACAATAAATCCAGTTCGTGTTAATTTGGATCTCAGAAAGAGTAGGTATGTATGTAATAGAAATTTAATGGTCGTGCATCTAGACTTTAATTTTTTTATGGTATCTCTGTAAAGTACTCAAACCATCACAAATTACATGAAGTCCACTTAATTAAAACATCTCAAGTAAAAGATAAATCTCATAAATATGAATCAATAAAAGTCAATAAATCTTACATAATCATGTGCTCAATCTAGGTGATAGCACTATAAAAGAATATACAAAGTCCAATTGGATTTCATGCCACAATTCATCCATTCACAAGTTACAATAAATATGTACAACAAGTATAATAAATCAAACAAACTCTCTAGTCACCACGAACCCAAATGGTCCTCCTGCGAGCTGAGAGACGGGAACATGGCTCAAGCACTTTTCCACCTGACCATGATGTAATTACACTTCCTTGGATCCCTTCATGACATAAAGGAAACTCATCCCTACATGAAATGTCTAGCTACCTGGAAACAACTGGCAAGAGGGAACACCCAATGCAACCTGATGTCTAATGTGCAATTCTAAATAATGAAATGCAGATTGTCTCACAATAGGATGTGGCAAAGATATATATTAATAAAGTTTTCCTAGGCAAAATATTCATCTTTTTCAATGACTACTCACTTAGATCTAAGCTTTAGAAAAATAGTTACAGGTTCAATTCTTGAAAAGAGGAAAAGCCATCTTTGATAATCCACATTCGACATCCTCGCCCAAAAGTCACCCCAAACACACACAGCAAAGAAAATCAACTTTCTTCAAAATAAATAAACCCAAAATCACCTATAACCACCTCTAATCCCTTTCCAAAGCACTAATCAAGAAAACACACTTTCAAACAAGCAGTAAAGAAGAACATCATACTATCTTTCCTCAGTTTTGCTATCTATTCCATGATTCAAGCAACAAAGATAAGGGAAAAATTCAATTTAAATAAAATAGTTGCCAACAATATTTAAGATGGAGTTTACATAGATACGCAAATAGTAGATAAGCTAAATGACTTCAATGGTTTTATCTATGATTTCATATTCAAGTCAATAGCACATACTTTTACCAAAATACAGTTTACTAATTCTTTTCTTTACTTCACCAATGAGAGTACACTTTTAAGCAAGTAATTCATCAAAGAATCATCATTTAATCATGCAAACTGCATCTATATGACTATCAATTGATTTTATTTTTCTAGTCCATATTTCATTCAAACACACATAATATAATAGTTTTCTAATTAAAACCAAATATATCATTTCGCTTCAAGAAAGTTTGTAACAAGAACTATTGTATATCCACATAATATTTAATTTATTCACCACAAACGTAATAAGAAAAGATGATTTAATCTAATAATCTAATTCATTAAAAGACCTTACTGTCACAACTGTGATAGTAACAAAGTTGTGGAACTCTCAAATAGGTTACTGTCAAATTTGTGACAGTAACTATATAGGTTAGATACAGAATACAAACTACTATGACAGGAAGTTTTGAATCAATTTGAAATGTAGGAAGCTATGACAGGAAGTAAATAACAGTCACTAACAGCTTGTGACAGGGAGTTAAAGAAACAAGCAACAGTCTTACTTTCACGACTACGATAGGAACTGTGACAGAGTTTGAAATAAGAATAACAAAGTTCAGCACAAGTTTACTATCACTCAAACAATAGTAATTAAAATAGGTATTTGAACAACAATAAAATAAATAATTACAGCTACAGGAATCTAGTACTATCATCTAAGTTAAAGAGTCTATTTTCACATCTTTGATCACTAAGTATAGGCTGAATTCTAACAAAAGTCTGATTTTTAACAACTATAAGTATTTTTTAGGGCAAAATTATGAAGAGGGTTTTGGTTTTAATGGTTTATGTTGATCCTCCTTTCACCACTAAACATTCAAGGACATTCAACCGAGTAGAGAACTCTACTACAAATATCATGTTACTTGGAACATAGGGGAAGATTGAAATTGTGTGATTTTGTTATTCAATTAAGCCTAATTATGTTCAAAGCCCTAATTTCATGAAATCATAAACAAATAGACAAATTACAGAAAATGATCGCACATAGATATAGCAAATGACAATTAAATGCGTTCCAGATTTTGAAGTTTGGTGTGCAGAAAAGTCAGGGACTAATGAGCGGGGGCCCTAGTCCAATGCCACAATTTTCTTCAGGATATGGGAATCTTGTTTGTAACATGTTCTTGTTGTTCCAAACATTTTTCTGTTGCGGGATCCAGAGGACTAATAAGCAGGCACCCGAGTCCAAGCCCCTATTTTCTTCTCTGATCTATAATTCTAACAGTCTGCACTACTCTCCTGCAACTCCACTTCTTTCACTCTCGCACCCTGTAACCTACAATCACGGGAAAATGGGTTGGGGGTTGTGGTATTTAGAGGCTTGCCTCAGTCAAGCCCCGGAGAGACATTTAAGTCTTCCGAACACTGTTGTCAAATAAAGAGTGTGTATCCCTACGAGATAGATGCAAAATCTAAATAATAAATGATAGAAAACACAATTCATATCACCTTGTAGTGAAGATCTCATGGAAGGAAGATTCTCTTCATGCCATGAGATGGATGTCAAATCTACAAATACAAACACAATAACAACACAAAACACTGCTCTGCAACACAATGAATGCCTTGAATCACTTTCACACAAGCTCTTGAATCCAAATTATCATCTAGTCTCCAACTGATAACCTAATCATGCTTATATATGCAAGTACAAACATTCTCGCTAAGAATTTTGTAATTCAAACTTACTGTGTCGACATAGACCTAAGTAATGGTCATAAACTGACACTTTGAAATTGGTCTTGACCTAAAATAGGGTAGGACTAGGGCACGGGTGCCCAAGTCCTCCCCCTATTTCAGGCAAGATTTATCATAAATGCATCCCTTGAGTCCTATTTGTCATGAAACTTTAGGGTTTTCTCATCGAAAGTCATCAAAATCATGCAAGATGCTCTAAATGCATTCTAAAGGACCTAGGAGCTAAACCTTAAGAGGAAAAAGCCCCCAAGGTTGCTTTTCTGACTTAACATTTAGCCCCCACTTTAATGTATGTATAAACACAAGGCCAATACATGCATTAAAGTATGGTCAACAAGCATAGCAAACACGCCAAGCATGGAGAAGGCACGCCAATCACAGAGAAGATAGTAATAGGCACGCAAAACACAGAGAAGATAGTTACAGTCACGCAAAACACGGAGAAGAAAACATTGAAGACACGTAAAACACAATGAATACAGTGAATGTAGTGAATTAAATGATGATTTTCTTTTTCTTTTTCTCATATATGAAATGCAGATGCAAGTATAAGGAAAGTAAACACACCACCCATGATGCAGGAGGGACTCATCACCACCAGTCTTTAAACTGCATATGGGGCAACACACATGCCAAACAAATCAAGCACGCCATACAAATCCCAAAGCATAGGAGGGACTCATCGCCACTGGTCTTTAAACTATGCTTGGGAACAAACACACAATACACACACTTGGAAGACATGAAGAAAACATGGCAGACAAGCAATGGAGTGTTCCTATTTCAAGGTTCATCACCATCTCAGGCACACACTGACGATTAGGCTTTGCCACAATAATCACCGAAGACACGCTTAAGGATTGAGTTAGTCACAGAACCTCTCCTTGCCTCCATAGAGAACTTTTAGAAAATGATAGTGTAACATCAGAAAATGTCCCTTTGGGGGCTTTTCCCTCATAAGGTTTAGCTCCTAGGTCTTTTGCATGCATTTAGGACATCTTACTTCATAATTTGTCATCCCAATGGAATGAGCCCTAGGTAACATGACAAATGGGACCTAGGAGGACCCCTTGAGCTAGACCCTACCCAAAATAGGGAGGAGGACTTCAGCACCCGTGCCCTAGTCCTGCCCTATTTTGGGGTGGTCCCAATTTTTGGGTGTCGGCTTGTGACCATTATTTGGGTCCTATGCCGACACGGTAAGTTTGAATTATGAAAATCTTGGCGGGAGTGTTTGTAGTTGCATATAAAAGCATGTTTAGGCATTCATTTGAAAACTAGATTTTCAACTATAGGGCAATTGTGATGTTTATGCATTCTCAAGGTAATTCAAGGCTTTCATTGTGTTGCAAGATCATATTGGTGTTGTCTATGTGTTGGTGTTTGTAGATTTGAGCATCCATTTCCTCATGGAATGAAGAGCATCTTCCTCCCATGAGATCTTCACTACAAGGTGACATCATATTGTGTTTGTGATCATTATTTCATTTGGTTTTTGCCTCTACCTCACAAGGGCATGCACTCTCTATCTGAAAATGGTGTTCAGAGACTTAAGTGTCCTCCGAGGCTTGACTGAGGTAAGCTTCTAAACACCACAAGTGTAACGACCAAAACCAAAATGACAAGAAGTAACTAAGTTTTCACGATGGTAAAATTTTTTTTTAAAAACATAGTAATCAAATACAAAAGTTTCTCATCTATAAACCATTACAACATTTTTGTTTAATTTATCATAAACATGATTGCATTCTCATAAAGACTGAAAGAAATGATATTCATAATACATTTTGTTTTCTAACAAATGAAATTTTTCATGAAATAACAAATATCGGAAACATACCAATATCATGCATCTCGATTGTCAACCCTTCACGTTCAAGACTCAGCAGTTCCTCAATATTAGGAAGAGAAAGTATCTTCAAGGAGCTTAACCTCCAACCACAGACCGTCGGTCTCCCGCACTCCTTCCTAACCGGAAGTGGCCCTACCCTACTCAAGAGAATAGACTTAGGATAACCATTGGTGTTTGCCATCTGAGCTCTGGTGTTGTAACCTAAGTGTCTTGTTATCGCGCAGATCCTTAGATACCCTCTAGTCATGCACGACACTCCACAAGAAACGCCATCCAGTTACGGTGAACGTTCGATGCACTTAAGGATAGTACACCACCTTGGCCAAAGGATTTGTATTTAATTAGCATTCTACAAACGCTTGAACTTGATTCACCCACCCTACTCGACTTGAACTGGTCGAAATCCTACAGTTTCCAATTTGTATCATTTGAACTAATTGACGACCTTGATACCCTCAAGGTTTTAGGATTCCCTCCTGTAATGGCGCATGGCGCAATATTTACTCTAATCCTGAGTTCTTAGTTTCATATACACTTATTCGTGAAAAACACTGTTTACTAACGACCACCCTAACTGGTTCACAATTGTTTACTTATTTTCCCATGTTTGCCCAATACACTTGAATATCTAAAACGATATTCTGTTATCCCGGAATTCAAGGTTTCTAGACTCTTAAGGCCTACAAAACGAACTAAAAACGTCGCATGCATCAATAATCAAGATTCCACATGCGGGTATTCCACTCTACATTCCCGTCATAAAAGCATGGCGTTCTACGACACAAGTAAACTAACTCCCTACTTCGTTTTGAAGTCAATAATTTTGCATAAGTTATCGAGATGAGAATCACAGAATAAAACAATCAAAGATTTGGGCTCTTTCTTATGGGCTTAGAGATGACCAAACACGTGCTCGACCTCTAACAAAAGATAAAGGACGAAAACGTCTCAAGCTGGTTGCCACTACCATTTAGAAAATCAAACACATTAAAATTTATGTTGATCATGTTTTAAATCGGTGGTTTTAATCTCCCACACAACATGCGCGTGGAGCAACCCGATTTCTCACAATGGAGCTATTGTTCCAAGTGTTCTAAGAGCAATTTTTACGCTGATAACTCAGTCATAACGGAAACTCGTAATATTTTACATCGTTACTGATGGTTTGAAGTTTGTAGTTCACATTTGCATTATATAATGGTCATTCTTAGATGATTGAACATTGAGATCTATACTCTATCGTCTTACAACGTCAACCAAGTGAAATAATGATCTATATTCTAAGTTCTTGCATACTAATCAACAGCAGCAATATTGTCACTGAGGTTTCTTTTACCATAACACAGTAATAATACATTTATATTGATGAACTTCTCACAGAACCGCCGTAAAGGACATTATCATAATATCATATTCGTAGAAAATGTATTACCTTACCTTGGCAATAAAAGGCACAGCAATGCCGAAGACTCCCCTCTGCCCTCACTGCCGCTTTTCCTTATTTCTGTGCAGGTGACAAAGCACCTCCCTGTCTCTCCTCTTCTCTGACGTGTCCAACTTAGTTGAAAACAGCGTTGCCCACTAGTCACTCTTCCCTCACACAGCGATTTGCTTCTCTACTAACTCTTTTCTTCTCCTACTAAACTCCCCGTCCAACTTCTATGACTCTCTCTTTCACTTCTCAGACTTTCAACCCTTACTATTCTGCCATGTTTGTTTTCTTCCTCTCTAACAACGACTAACCTTCCTCTCCATTCCCAAGACTCTCTCCCCCGTCAGTTTCTTACTTCGCAGCCCTCTCTCTAAACTGCCGTTGAATCCCTTCTTTCCTTTCACTATCTAACTCTTCTAACTATCTCCGCCTAACTTCCCTACTTCAAAGGAACTTCTCTCCGCAGTTTTCTTGCCACACAACGACGATTACTTCGCCCCATTCCCCACTCACCATCGAATCTCCTTCTCCCATCACTCTCTGCCGCGTTTTTAGAAGGAAACCGCTCCTCTTAGACTGCCGTTTGATAACCTCTTACAACAGCAACCTTTGATTTCGCTCCCTCATCTATGAAACTGTTTCGGCATTAATTCCATCGATTTTACTTCTATTACCACCGCTGAGTTGGCTCTCTCTCTCGCCCACGGTGAATTAAAATTCTACGCTCTCATAATGAGGCTAAACATAAAGGTTTGAATGGGAAATGGTTCTGATAAAGTCGCGGTAAAGGAAGATATTAGTTCATGATGGACATAGTACACCACATGTTGAGGTTGCGCGACTTAACAAGCAACATGAATCTCAAAGGAAGAAAAGAATACACGGCATCAAATCTAAGCCATTCTTGCAAGGCATCTCGACATCACACATTGCCGGCATAAAGACACATTTCACGAAAACATGCATAGGCCCAAAGGTTCAAGGTTTACCATGGTAACCATTTAACTCATTGAGACCGATCCATTCATGGTGAGAACTTCGTTGACCAAAACTCGCTTGAACACAAAGCATCTAATTCTTCAAAAGAAACTAAAAGCTTGAAAGTGAAGTTAAACTTGACAAGACGACGGTTAAGAAGTGTCTAGGGCAACGTTTGGCCAAAAGGAAAAGAGATAAAGACCAACTTAAATAAGGAAACTCAAGGTTAGATTGATAACAAATCGCGGTCGAAGCTAGAAGAAAAGACTCACGCGAAACGACGTCCAAATTAAATTATATCACGTTAAGGCTTCAAATCGGCATTCGTCGATCTACGCGAAAAGAAAATATTCGCAACATAAATTCGACGCGATATACGACAATCACGACGGATTGATCGTATCGCAAATGAATTCTTACAATGTTAGACGCTCAAGGTCGACTTCTCGCAATTTCGACTTCGAGACAAGATCTGCAAATTTGCCACAAGATGACTCGATAAATACTTATAGACGTAAATATTAAACATCCCAAATACGTCGACTTGCTATTAGGAACTTACGACGCCATCGACGACTCCAAGATTCTACAAGACAACTTTCGACTAGGATGTTATACTTTATCCTTTGGCGTCGACATCAAATTAACTACCCAAACTGACAAACAAGACTTACTTGTTGGTTCCCAGGTTTATCTATCTGTTTGGCGATCTCAGTGACAAACACCCGTGGTTAATTTCCAGAGTCTATACTCCCTCTCGAAGATACTTTCTCTTCCCGTCGGACACGGTCCACCTGTTCCTGCATCGACAAACTCGCATACAATTTTGTGGTCAAAGCATCTATGATCCAAATATAATATATTCAAACATCATTGCATTTATTATAAAGACATTAGTCTACATTTCACCTTGATCAATAGATTCCGCAATTTCATATTACAACTTTGTAAGATAAATCCTCAGTTTTCAAGTCGTTCACAACATAGTAATTAACTGAAATTTGTAAGAAAGTAAATAGCATCATTGTTTTCAAAAGGAGGGATGTAACATATCCTTCCCCTTTAAAAATCATCGTCCCCGATGATTAAGTTTATCAAGCAAAAATTTAAACTTAAAACAAACTTTCTATTAAGCAACATTAATGTCTTTAAAAAGTTTTGGAAATCTTTGATAAATGTCTTTGTAGTCTTCCCAAGTGGCGCTATCCTCGCCATATTGGTCCCACTGTATTTTGCATTGCAAAACTTCTCGATTACGTAAACAAAGTTTACGCATTTCGAGCACCTTGAGTGGCTCGATCACAACCACCCCGGGTTCTTGCATCTGTAAGGAATTCCAGTTAAGGATGTGGTTATTACCCACAAAATATTTCTTTAAATATGAAACATGAAAAACATTATGCATCTTAGACAAGGCTGGAGGTAGAGCAACTTTGTAGTCAACCGGATTAATAATTTCAAGAACTTCGAAAGGTCCGACATAACGAGGAGCCAATTTCAAAGATTTACCAAACTTAATAGAACTCTTTTGGGGTTTCACCCGCAAAAGCACCTTTTCGCCAACAGAGAAGTGTCTAGGCACTCGTTTGCGATCAGCATAACTCTTTTGCCTGTCATTGGCTTCTGCCAACCTCTTCCTAATCACTTTAACTTTTTCTTCCATATCAGCAAGCATTTCAGGTCCAATGCTTATCCTATCTTCCAGCTTATCCCAGCTTATAGCAGTTCTGCATTTCCTTCCATATAATGCTTCAAATGGCGCCATCTTAATGGCAGAATGATAGGAGTTGTTATAGGCAAACTCGACAAGAGGTAGATATTCCTCCCATCTATATTGCTGATCCATGCAATACATTCTCAAAAGGTCTTCTAATACTTGGTTCACTCTTTCTATTTGTCCATCAGTTTCGGGATGATATGCAGTACTTACATTCAATTTAGTCCCTAATGCAGAAAATAAGGTTTGCCAAAATCGTGAAGTTATCCGAGCATCTCTATCAGATATTATCTTTTCAGGTACCCCATGCAGTCTGAAAATCTCTTGCACAAATTTTCGAGCCAAAAGATGTGCTCCATCTGTCAAGTTTCCCGGTATGAAATGTGCAACCTTGGTTAGTTTATCCACAACCACCAATATTGCATCATGCCTATTCTTAGACATTGGCAACCCCTGGACAAAATCCATACTAATAACTTGCCATTTCCATTCTGGAATATCATGTGGGTACAACAACCCAGCAGGATGTTGGTGTTCTGCCTTCACTCTCTGACACTCCAAACAACTAGCTACAAACTTTGCAGCATCGCTTTTCATTCCTTTCCAGAAATATAACTGCTTGACATCAGCTAACAGTTTTGTCACACCAGGGTGTCCAGAGTAGGGAGCACAGTGAACTTCCTTCCACACAAGGTTTCTAAGTTCCTCTGAATCAGGGACATAAATTCTTCCCTTGAATCTCAGCAATCCATCGGATTCAAAACTGAATCCGTCATATCTTGGGTCCTTAGGGTTTAGATGCAGAGCTTGTTTCACTTGTTCACAATACTCATCCCCAGATAAGTTTTGCAATACCAAGTCTTTAAAGTTAGCATGAATGGAAATTATAGAGGCTATATGCCTTCTTCTGCTTAAGGCATCCGCTACTCGGTTTTCCTTGCCCTTGATATAAGAAATTTCAAAATCATAATCTGATATGAGTTCCAGCCATCTCCTTTGCCTTGCATTGAGATTAGGTTGTGTGAATATGTAGCAAAGGCTTTGGTGATCAGATTTTAAAATAAATGTCCTTCCCAACAAGTAATGTCGCCACATCTGAAGGGCGTGAACCACTGCAGCCATCTCTAGGTCATGAGGAGCGTAGTTCTGCTCATAATTTTTTAGCTTCCTTGACTCATAGGCTACTACTCTGCCATCTTGCATAAGCACACCTCCCAATCCTTCTCCCGAGGCATCAGTGATAACCTCAAACTCTCCCTCAGGATCTGGAACTTTCAGAATTGGAGCGGTTGTTAATTTTTCTTTTAACAAGTCAAAGGCCTTTTGACATTCATCCGTCCAAACGAACCTTTTTCCTTTCCTCTGTAAAGAGGTAATGGGACTAGCAATGCTTGAGAAATTCAACACAAATTTCCTGTAAGACCCTGCCAAACCCATGAAACTTCGTACCTCTGACACATTGGTAGGTTCAGGCCATTCCATAATAGCTTTTATTTTGGCCGGATCAACTGATATCCCATCGGCTGACATTATGTGCCCTAAATACTGTACCTCTTTCTGAAAGAAAGTGCACTTGGAGAGTTTCGCATACAGCTTATGCTCTCTTAATCGCTGCAAGACTATTTGAAGATGTCGTGCATGCTCCTCTTCATCCTTGGAATAGATCAGAATATCGTCAATGAAGACTAGTACAAACTTATCGAGACAATCTCTGAATACACTATTCATGAGATTCATGAAAGCAGCAGGTGCGTTGGTCAATCCAAATGGTAACACCGTGAACTCATAATGACCATACCTCGTTCTAAAAGCTGTTTTGGGAATGTCTTCGTCTCTTAACCTTAACTGATGGTATCCAAATCTCAGATCTATCTTGGAAAAGACCGATGCGCCACGCATTTGGTCAAATAGATCATCAATTCGTGGCAAGGGATACTTGTTCTTTATAGTTGCCTTATTAAGCATCCTATAGTCTATGCACAGCCTGAGAGTTCCATCTTTCTTTTTGACAAAGATAACCGGAGCTCCCCACGGTGATACACTTGGCCTAATCAAATTCTTAGACAAAAGCTCCTGCAATTGAGCTTTTAATTCCATAAGCTCCGTGGTAGTCATACGATACGGAGCTTTAGAAATTAGCTCCGATCCTGGTTTAATATCTATACCAAAGTCAAAAGTTCTCTTCGGAGGCAAGCCAGGTAACTCCTCGGGAAATACATCTCTGAAATTACACAGAAATGGATATCTTTCCTCAAAAGATTGCTTCTCCGAGGTTTCCTCTACTAAGTCCATCTTAACTGCAAAAAGTTGACACCCCTTTCGCCTAGCCCGCTTCAATTGTTTTGAAGAAATGGATCTAATCTTTATTTCCCTCTGAATTCCTTGGAGATTTACAGTTTTGCCCATCTCATCCAGACACTCAATGGTTTTATTAAAACAATCTACTTTGGCTCGATGTTTCCACAACCAGTTCATTCCTAGGATGACGTCGTAGGACCCTAAAGGTGCTACGTATAAGTTTGCCTCAGTGGTGAAGTTAGAAACATCAATCCTAGCTTCGAACAAACATTGCTCTACCTGAGCCTTTGAATTATTTGCATACTCTACTGTCCAAGGTTTTGACATATAGCCAGCTTTTCTAGAAAATTTACTTAGAATTCTAGGTGACACAAAATTTTCTGTTGCACCAGTATCAAATAGAATAGAAACAGGAACACCAAATAAGGTACCTGTCATCTCAATAGGAGTGATCTGAAACTCTGCTTGCCGATTATCAAGAGCGGCATGAATCCTTTGCTGAAAGGCTTCCTGTTGTGAAGGAAGCTCCGTGTTCCTGGGCCTCCCATTCGGCTTCTTGTTGGGGCAACGGTTGGCATAATGATCTCCTCCACAAGAGAAACATCCTCCTATAGGTCCTCGCTTCTCAGATGGCCTACTTGCAGAATCAACATTCTTCTTAAAATTTGCATTTCTCTTAAAATCTTCACCCCTGCGGTCATTACCAAATCCTCCTTGATTCTTTCGATTTCCCCTATCAAATCTTCTGTTTCCAAATCCCTTATCATTTTTCCTTTTAAAAGACTGATCATTATAGTTCTTGTCAAACTTCCTGCGTTTCTTGTCACGGTATGCGGAGATAGACTTTATCTTCTGCTCCTGTTTTATTGCCTTTTCATAAACTTGATCCATTGTGCTTGGACCATGCACCTCCACCTCACCGCCGATCTGAGGATTGAGTCCCATGATGAACTTTCTGATTCGGAACCTTTCGTCCTTTTGGTATTGGGGTACATACTTTAGTAGCCTAGTGAATTTTTCTGCGTACTCAATCACAGATAATTCACCTTGCCTGAGGTTCTGGAAGTCCGTTAACTTCTGATCAAAATACAACTGTGGTAACCACCATTTACGGAATAGTTCCACGAACTCGTCCCATGTCACCTTCAAGGGACTTAGTTCCAACTCCATTTTCTTATTCATCCACCAAGTGGATGCTTCCCCAGACAGCTGATAGGCTCCCCACACGGCTTTTGTAACCTCAGAGTAGTTTCTGATCTCAAAATATTTCTCCATCTCCGTCAACCATGCTTCAGCTGCATCTCCAGTTTTTGTTCCATCGAACTTCAGAGGATTAACCTTCTTCATATCCTTAGACAACTCTAAGGCAAGTTTATCCTTGGTTCTCCTTTGGGCTTCACTGTCATCATGATGTTCACTTGACGTGCCATTTTCCCAATGTTTACTCTTGCTTGTGAAGTGAGAGTTCTCGTTTCCATCCTCTGTGTTACCAGTTTCATCTATTTTCCTCTCTAGTTTGTTCAGTCTTTCCTTGGTTTCAGTGAGCATGTTGAGGATCCTATCCAACTTGTCAGTGGAATTTTCCCGAGAGTTATGACCTTCCCGATCCTCCCCCTCGTTAAACCCTGATTGGTCCATGCTAATTTAGTTTCACACCTGTTTACACATATACTAATCAGTTTTCCACTTATTAATTTAAACACCATCAAAAGAACACAACATTTGATCATATTCATAATTGCTCTCAAGCCAAAATTTTGTCTTTATTCATTTTGCAAAATTGTTTCAACAACATAAGAGATAGACAAATCTCATGTTTCTACATAGTGTTATCTAGTGGAGTGTAACCTTCGGATTCATTGTCCCACACCTAATTACGAGTTGTATACCCCTCAGACTCACTATCTGAAGATAACTCGATAATCTCAGCTCTAGGCACTACACGAGGATCTCTAGTGATCATGGGTATAGCACTAGGTACAATCTCAGGTACACTAACAGGTACACTATCAGTTTCAATCCAAGAGCAACGGTCGATCATGGTTCGAACTGCCATCTCTGCTCCCTCTAGGAGTTCTCTCCTAACTCGCTTAAGTCGTGACATTGCATTGGCTAATGTTTCCACATCATCAAGCCAAATGTCATTCTCGTCATTGGTTTTCTCTATGGTCTTGACCATCGCAAGTCGTTTCTGCTTAGCTTGCAGATAACGCTTCTTACCCGCGAAGGATTTTCTTGCAGTTCTCTTGGTGTATACCATCCTGGCACAATAAACCAAATCATTAGCTACCCACATAATGATGATTTCCTAATCAGGTTAGTGGACTCATCAGCCCATGTGCTGAACCTGGCTAGCTCTGATACCATATGTAACGACCAAAACCAAAATGACAAGAAGTAACTAAGTTTTCACGATGGTAAAATTTTTTTTTAAAAACATAGTAATCAAATACAAAAGTTTCTCATCTATAAACCATTACAACATTTTTGTTTAATTTATCATAAACATGATTGCATTCTCATAAAGACTGAAAGAAATGATATTCATAATACATTTTGTTTTCTAACAAATGAAATTTTTCATGAAATAACAAATATCGGAAACATACCAATATCATGCATCTCGATTGTCAACCCTTCACGTTCAAGACTCGGCAGTTCCTCAATATTAGGAAGAGAAAGTATCTTCAAGGAGCTTAACCTCCAACCACAGACCGTCGGTCTCCCGCACTCCTTCCTAACCGGAAGTGGCCCTACCCTACTCAAGAGGATAGACTTAGGATAACCATTGGTGTTTGCCATCTGAGCTCTGGTGTTGTAACCTACGTGTCTTGTTATCGCGCAGATCCCTAGATACCCTCTAGTCATGCATGACACCACAAGAAACGCCATCCAGTTACGGTGAACGTTCGATGCACTTGAGGATAGTACACCACCTTGGCCAAAGGATTTGTATTTAATTAGCGTTCTACAAACGCTTGAACTTGATTCACCCACCCTACTCGACTTGAACTGGTCGAAATCCTACAGTTTCCAATTTGTATCATTTGAACTAATTGACGACCTTGATACCCTCAAGGTTTTAGGATTCCCTCCTGTAATGGCGCTTGGCACAATATTTACTCTAATCCCGAGTTCTTAGTTTCATATACACTTATTCGTGAAAAACACTGTTTACTAACGACCACCCTAAGTGGTTTCACAATTGTTTACTTATTTTCCCATGTTTGCCCAATACACTCAAATATCTAAAACGATATTCTGTTATCCCAGAATTCAAGGTTTCTAGACTCTTAAGGCCTACAAAACGAACTAAAAACGTCGCATGCATCAATAATCAAGATTCCACATGCGGGTATTCCACTCTACATTCCCGTCATAAAAGCATGGCGTTCTACGACACAAGTAAACTAACTCCCTACTTCGTTTTGAAGTCAATAATTTTGCATAAGTTATCGAGATGAGAATCACAAAATAAAACAATCAAATATTTGGGCTCTTTCTTATGGGCTTAGAGATGACCAAACACGTGCTCGACCTCTAACAAAAGATAAAGGACGAAAACATCTCAAGCTGGTTGCCACTACCATTTAGAAAATCAAACACATTAAAATTTATGTTGATCATGTTTTAAATCGGTGGTTTTAATCTCCCACACAACATGCGCGTGGAGCAACGCGATTTCTCACAATGGAGCTATTGTTCCAAGTGTTCTAAGAGCAATTTTTACGCTGATAACTCAGTCATAACGGAAACTCGTAATATTTTACATCGTTACTGATGGTTTGAAGTTTGTAGTTCACATTTGCATTATATAATGGTCATTCTTAGATGATTGAACATTGAGATCTATACTCTATCATCTTACAACGTCAACCAAGTGAAATAATGATCTATATTCTAAGTTCTTGCATACTAATCAACAGCAGCAATATTGTCACTGAGGTTTCTTTTACCATAACACAGTAATAATACATTTATATTGATGAACTTCTCACAGAACCGCCGTAAAGGACATTATCATAATATCATATTCGTAGAAAATGTATTACCTTACCTTGGCAATAAAAGGCACAGCAATGCCGAAGACTCCCCTCTGCCCTCACTGCCGCTTTTCCTTATTTCTGTGCAGGCGACAAAGCACCTCCCTGTCTCTCCTCTTCTCTGACGTGTCCAACTCAGTTGAAAACAGCGTTGCCCACTAGTCACTCTTCCCTCACACAGCGATTTGCTTCTCTATTAACTCTTTTCTTCTCCTACTAAACTCCCCGTCCAACTTCTATGACTCTCTCTTTCACTTCTCAGACTTTCAACCCTTACTATTCTGCCATGTTTGTTTTCTTCATCTCTAACAACGACTAACCTTCCTCTCCATTCCCAAGACTCTCTCCCCCGTCGGTTTCTTACTTCGCAGCCCTCTCTCTAAACTGCCATCGAATCCCTTCTTTCCTTTCACTATCTAACTCTTCTAACTATCTCCGCCTAACTTCCCTACTTCAAAGGAACTTCTCTCCGCAGTTTTCTTGCCACACAACGACGATTACTTCGCCCCATTCCCCACTCACCATCGAATCTCCTTCTCCCATCACACTCTGCCACGTTTTTAGAAGGAAACCGCTCCTCTTAGACTACCGTTTGATAACCTCTCACAACAGCAACCTTTGATTTCGCTCCCTCATCTATGAAACTGTTTCGGCATTAATTCCATCGATTTTACTTCTATTACCACCGCTGAGTTGGCTCTCTCTCTCGCCCATGGTGAATTAAAATTCTACGCTCTCATAATGAGGCTAAACATAAAGGTTTGAATGGGAAATGGTTCTGATAAAGTCGCGGTAAAGGAAGATATTAGTTCATGATGGACATAGTACACCACATGTTGAGGTTGCGCGACTTAACAAGCAACATGAATCTCAAAGGAAGAAAAGAATACATGGCATCAAATCTAAGCCATTCTTGCAAGGCATCTCAACATCACACATTGCCGGCATAAAGACACATTTCACGAAAACATGCATAGGCCCAAAGGTTCAAGGTTTACCATGGTAACCATTTAACTCATTGAGACCGATCCATTCATGGTGAGAACTTCGTTGACCAAAACTCGCTTGAACACAAAGCATCTAATTCTTCAAAAGCAACTAAAAGCTTGAAAGTGAAGTTAAACTTGACAAGACGACGGTTAAGAAGTGTCTAGGGCAACGTTTGGCCAAAAGGAAAAGAGATAAAGACCAACTTAAATAAGGAAACTCAAGGTTAGATTGATAACAAATCGCGGTCGAAGCTAGAAGAAAAGACTCACGCGAAACGACGTCCAAATTAAATTATATCACGTTAAGGCTTCAAATCGGCATTCGTCGATCTACGCGAAAAGAAAATATTCGCAACATAAATTCGACGCGATTTACGACAATCACGATGGATTGATCGTATCGCAAATGAATTCTTACAATGTTAGACGCTCAAGGTCGACTTCTCGCAATTTCGACTTCGAGACAAGATCTGCAAATTCGCCACAAGATGACTCAATAAATACTTATAGACGTAAATATTAAACATCCCAAATACGTCAACTTGCTATTAGGAACTTACGACACCATCGACGACTCCAAGATTCTACAAGACGACTTTCGACTAGGATTTTATACTTTATCCTTTGGCGTCGACATCAAATTAACTACCCAAACTGACAAACAAGACTTACTTGTTGGTTCCCAGGTTTATCTATCTGTTTGGCGATCTCAGTGACAAACACCCGTGGTTAATTTCCAGAGTCTATACTCCCTCTCGAAGATACTTTCTCTTCCCGTCGGACACGGTCCACCTGTTCCTGCATCGACAAACTCGCATACAATTTTGTGGTCAAAGCATCTATGATCCAAATATAATATATTCAAACATCATTGCATTTATTATAAAGACATTAGTCTACATTTCACCTTGATCAATAGATTCCGCAATTTCATATTACAACTTTGTAAGATAAATCCTCAGTTTTCAAGTCGTTCACAACATAGTAATTAACTGAAATTTGTAAGAAAGTAAATAGCATCATTGTTTTCAAAAGGAGGGATGTAACAACAAGCCCCTCCCAAAGTTTTCATGGTTGTAGGTTACAGGTTGAGGAGCTAGACAAAGTGAAGTTGCCGGAAGACATCTTGGAGTGTCAGAATTGTAGAACAGGAAGGAAATTTGTCCCCTGGACTTGGGCGCCCTCTCATTAGTCCTCCAAGTTCTATGACAAGAAAATCTTTGGAACAATAGGAAAGAGTTGCAGACTGAGTTCTTAGATTCCAACAAAAATATAGGCCTTGGACTTGGGTGCCCACTCTTGTGTCCCCAAATTTTTTGCCTCGGAACCCTGAAAATAGGTACTCTGTGATTTGACATTTTACATCCCTTTGCAAGAGCTTTTTTTGTAATTCATCCGTTTACTGTCGCATTTGCAAAATTAGGGTTTTAATGGTAAATTAAGCATAAGAGAAGGAAAATTGATACTTAAACACCCTAATCCAAGTTTCCCTACATCTCACAGTGACCTAGGGTATGATAGTGCACTGCCACTTGACCCTAAGGTCCTTGAATGTTAAGGGTGAAAGGAGGATTCAAACATCTAACAACCAAAACATTAAGCAATCCCAATTTTACCATAAACATTTTGGTGAACCCATGTTTTTGGACTTAATTGCAACTTTCTGAGTGTTTGTCTTTAGATTTGGATTGATTTCATTGATTCATATAGTCATTCATTTTATTGCATTGAGAAAAATTCAAAAAAATTCAAAAATTTGGAAAATTCAAAAAAATTGCATTGTTAGGGTTACTAATTTGCATCAATTCTTTCTAAATTTCCCTAATTCATGATTTTTGCATCAGATCTAATATAAACTATAGAAAAATACAAAAATTCAATAATTTTCATTACATTTGCATCATTAATTTGCTAGGGTTTTGTAGAAATTTTGATAATTTTCATATAACCTAGTAATTCCAAAATCTAGGGTTAGTAGGCAAAATCTTCTTTCAGATTTTTATACTGATTTTAGAGGCTCATTAAAATTATAATTTGTCTGTAATATTGCATTTTGGTGTAAATTTGCATTTAGATTTAAAATATTTGCATTTTTGCATAGAAAATTTCAACAAAAAACTAACAATTTTCATGCATTTTCATTAGATTTGCATTGGCATTTCGCATATTAAATCTTGGAATTCATTTTCATATCTGAGAGTATTGTATTTCCATTATAAATCAGACCTCAAAGCATTCACATAACATTTTGTGTCAAGATCTCAAACCTAGGGCTTCCAAAACAACGATTTTCACTAGATTTGGCCTTATCGACTCTCTAAATTTACATCATAGGCATGTTGTGAAGGGTATTTTTGTATTACTTGGTTGTTATCAGGGTATTTATTTTTTTCCCCTTCCTAAAAACCTTCACAACACCCTTTTAACGGGCTCTTGTATTGAAATTTTGGTGAAAAACTACAAATTTTTGCTATTTTTGCCCTAGGGTTTGGCCTAGTTTGCACTCCAAGTGTGTTGTGATAAATTTTATGGATTAAGGTGACTGATATCATTTCTTTTATTTTTTTCACCTCCTAAAATTCATTACAACACCCCTTTTTTAGGTCTTGGAGTTGAAAAACTGTGAAAAATAGCCTATTTTTGCTATATTTTCACTAGGGTTTGACCTTAAGTGGCACTAAAAGTGTGTTGTGACAGATATATTATCACTAAGTGGCTGTTATTACTGATATACTTTGATTTCCCTCATCATTTTCTCACAACACCCTTTGTTACGCTCTTTTGCATCAAGATTTGGTTAAAAAAGTGCCTATTTTGACATATTTTCACTATATTTTGACTCGACATTATCTTAAATTCGCATCAAGAGTGTGTTGTGAAGGATCTTATTTCTATTTTGGACTGATATCAGACATATAATTTGCTTCTCCTGATCAAAATCCTTACAACACCTTTGCTTTCACTCAATTGCATTGAAAAACTACAAAAAAAACCCAAGCATTTTTGGCCTTCAATCATATCCCTCTCTTAGGATTTGTTCTCTTAGTTTGTGCATTGTGTGTTGTATGTTTTTTTATAAGATTTATGACACGCTATCCTAAAAACAATATCCCTTTGAGAAGAAGTAAAAGGTTAATGGGATCTAGTGCTCTTGGAGAAAATGACATTCTACCTCTAATGATTCTTTGAACACCTTCTTTACAAAGGGAGAAACTCAAATTACGCAAGATATTATACATCCTCCAACCACAATGGAAGAACAAACTTTTCATGATGTTGATGATACTATTGAGGCAACAGGATATGTATTTGATGAGCAAATAGAAAAATTGGATAAAGAGCTAGCCCAATTTCAATCATTTATGGAAAATGAGAGAATAGCTGAAGAAGTTGTCCCTACAATTCATAATATAAGAGAATTGATAAAAGAGGGACAAGATGGTGTTAATGCAATTCGCGGTCTAGCACATATTGTACAAACCAATATCATGCCGGTAACTGAATGTGTACAAGTGATAAATAACACTTCATCACCATCTCATACTCAAGTATCCATACCTATACGGACTACGGGAATATCAACTTTTACATCAACGATCTTAACAACGGATGCAAATGCTTGTAATAATGCTACCACTGGTATTGGAGTATCTAACGGCACTAATTAAAAAGTTGTGGGATTTGATTATCAAAATTTGGTTCCTAAGGGTACCTCCTCTATGCATAATTGTTCTCAACCACCTATCTATTCCACTCATTTCCAACCACCTATTACCTACTCACAACCATCTTCCACCTATCATTATGTCCAACCACCATTGACATATTCTTAGCCTCCGCCTATCGTATCTCAAGCTCATTCACCTCCTCACTTTGGTTCTAATTCCTCACAACAAACTGCATCTCCTAATGATGCCATCCTAAACCAAATTTTATAGGGCATGATTGTTTTACAACAAAAGGTAACAAACTTGACAAATTCTTGGCAGCCTAGCCTACCAACATATCATGCCCATAATCCCCTTTCCTATGCAATCTTGAGAACTCCTATGCCTGAGAGGTTTAAGACTCCCCGCTTTAAAAAATATGGTGGACAAGGTGATCCTAATATCCATGTGGCAGCATTTACAGCCATGTGTAGTGATTTTTACTTTGAAGAGGATTTGTTGGCAAAACTTTTCCTGTGATCTCTCAAAGATACTGCTTTAGAATGGTTTTAATCTTTGCCTCTGAATTCAATACACTCATTTTCATAGTTGACTGACCAATTTTTACAACATTTTCAAGCAAATATCAGACCCCAAGTCACTCTTATTGACTTGGTTCAATGTAAACAAGGTCCGAAAGAAAAGTTGACTGAATTCATTAGTTGGTATCAAGGACTTTATGCACAGATTCAGTATCAGATGAAAGATGAGGATGTTCAAAAGATATTTATTACAAATCTACAACCTAATATTCGTGATAAGATCCTCTTGATGAAGTATAACTCCTTTCAACATTTATGCACTGCCCTTCGTGATTATCAACTTTCGTCTAGTTAGTATGAAAATCAAAACTCATTGGCTCAAGTTGGACAATCCACGGGTGGATCATCACACAACAACTTTAAGAGGAATAATAATAATGGGAGCTTCATCAAGATTAATGGATCGAATATGAACAACTTTTTGAATGTTTCAGCTATCACTAATCCAAAGAAAGCATCATATCAACCACGAAAGTTTACTCTAATATCTGAGTCTTATCATTCTATCATGAACCAAGCTGTGAGTAATAACATTCTGAAGCTTCCCCCGATCAAGCCTGTTGATCCTAGTAAACAAGGACCTTACTTCAATGTTGATGCCTTTTGTCATTATCATCAAACGCAAGGACATGACACTGAACGATGTATGTGTCTTAAACACGAGATACAGAACATTATTGATTCAAATGTCATCCAACTATCAGGTGTGAATGATAATGGAAATAAGTTGGTTGCTCTACCGAATCAGAACTTACAAATCTTCATTAATCCTTTCCCTAAGCATACTGAAAACAATATGGTGGAATAAGGTTTAATGGAAGTAGACGAGGATGATTACTTGGACTATGATAGTATCGTGGGAATGATTGAAGTAGATAAGAAATGAGTGGATAATCCACCTCATCCACAAAGAAATGGAATTTATGTTGAGGTTCCTCCTCCATTATCCTTATATGGATCGAGAGATCATCAGAATACATAAGAAAAGCAAGAACAACAACCGATACATACGAGTAAGATGGTACAGGATGATTCCTGTTACCTTGTTAGAAAGATTCAACAATGAAAACTCACTAAAAATCAAAAAAGAGTAAAATGACAATCAATAGTTGGAAATAATAGTGGTTCTCCCCCTCATATGCAACAAAAAGTCTCACTTCCACAAGAAATTACAAAACAAGCATCGTATGATAGTAAACAAGACTTTCATAAGAACCACTCAAATTTTGCATTAAATATGATTGAGTACCTCTCCAAGAGGTTCATAAGTTCCAAAATCTAATATGAATACTCTACAGGTAAGTATTTCTAACCCTTTTATCTCTCTCTCATGATGTGCTTCCCCCGTGATGTGTTATGTGTTGTTTAGGTCTCCTAGGATGACCCCTAATTCTCCCGTAAGGTTTGGGATACCAGGAGACCACCTCTGTTGTGACCTTCTATTTGTATCATCATTCTTCTAAATTGCCTCTCTAATTTCATTGCTGTGTGTTGTGTCTTATGGACATAGCGTTGCGGTTGGTGACTTAGGGGCACCCTCCTATGTGACTATCCCTAAGACACTTGTTTCTGCTCTCTTATTTATTATTTCCCTTCCTCTAGTGTTTCTACCTAGCGAGTGGATGACGAAAAACATTTATACTGATGCGGACCTAGTGTCCCTTTCAAGAGCAATAAAAAAATGGACTTAGTTCCTAATATGACAATGGGGTTGTATATCTTATCCGACGCTTGGCTAGTGGAAGCACTTGTGCTTTCCGCGTAGTGAATTTGATGATGTTTTTTTATCTCATTTACAAACCTTAACAATACTGCTTCTCTACACACCTTTATTTATCTTTGAATCTAGCCTTGATGGTACTTGATTCAGAGAGCTTCATGATATAGCCCCATGGTTATCCTCGAACTCTGAATTCATTGTATAACCTTGGCTCTTTGTGTGGTGAATCATATGCATTGATGTTGTTGTTTATCATGATGTTGTAGACACTAACATGTTTCTTGCAGGGATGTGTTTGTGGGAACATTTGGTGATCGTGAAGTACATGTCACCTCTGGGGGGCATGGGCTTTGTGAAAGTCTATGTTCCCTTGTGTGTTTTCTTCTTGCCTTAATGTGCTTGATATCAATGCATGATATCAACCACCTTAAGGTGGGGGAGTATATAAGGTAAGTTGTCTGTTATAGATGTTAGCAATGTGCTTGTCCTCAGATGCAGTTTAAGGACTAGTGCGATGAGTGCTTCCTGCATCCTGAGTTTGTTTGCAATCAATCAATCGATCATGTAAGCCCTCTGCAAAGGCGGGATATCACATATATCCTTTTTATCTTAAGCCCTCTGCTAAGGTAGGGATGGTGTATTTCTCATAGCAGATTGCATCATCTTGTCATTTTCAAAAGTCCTCTATGAAGGCGGGGAACGGTTTTGTGACTAACTCAACCCTTAAGTGTGTCTTCTACAATTGTTGTGGTGAAGCCCAATCATCGGTGTGTGCCTATAATGTGCCTGAGATGGTGTTGGACCTAGAAATAGGTACACTCCATCGCATGTCTACCATGTTTTCTCCATGTCTTCAAGTTTGTGTGTTTGGCATGCTTGCTTTGTTTGGCATATTTGTTGCCCCATATGCAGTCTAAAGACCTGCACAATGAGTGCATCTTGCATTTTGGGAGGTTTTGCGTGTCTTGCATGTGTGTTGCCCCATATATATAGTATAAAGACTTGCACGATGAGTGCATCCTGTATTATGGGAGGTTTGTTTACTTTCCAATACTTGCATCTATGTCTTCTATGCATTTATTGTCTTCTCCATGTTTTGCGTGCCTGTAATTGTCTTCTCCATGTTTTGCATGCCTATTACTGTCTACTATGTGATTGGCATGTCTTCTCTGTGCTTGCTGTGTTTGTGACCGTACTTTAATGCATGTATTGGCCTTGCATTTTATACATACATTAAAGTGGGGGCTAAATGTAATGTCAAAAAATGTCCCCTTGGGGGCTTTTCCCTCATAAGGTTTAGCTCTCGGGTCTTTTGCATGCATTTAGGACATCTTACTTCATAATTTGGCATCCTGATGGAATGAGCCCTAGGTAACATGACAAATGGGACCTAGGAGGACCCCTTGAGCTAGACCCTGCCCAAAATAGGGGGGAGGACTTTGGCGCTTGCACCCTAGTCCTGCCCTAATTTGGGGCAATCCCAATTTTTTAGTGTCGGCTTGTGACCATTATTTGGGTACTATGCCAACATGGTAAGTTTGAATTACGAAAATCTTGGTGGGAGTGTTTGTAGTTGCATATAAAAGCATGTTTAGGCATTCATTTGAAAACTAGATTTTCAACTAGAGGGCAATTGTGATGTTTATGCATTCTCAAGGTGATTCAAGGCTTTCATTATGTTGCAAGAGCAGATTGGTGTTGTCTATGTGTTGGTGTTTGCAGATTTGAGTATCCATTTCCTCATGGAATGAAGAGCATCTTCCTCTCATGAGGTCTTCACTACAAGGTGACATTATATTGTGTTTGTGATCATTATTTCATTTGGTTTTTGCCTCTGCCTCACAAGGGCACGCACTCTCTAGCTGACAATGGTGTTTGGAGACTTAAGTGTCCTCTGGGGCTTGACTAAGGCAAGCCTCTAAACACCAGAACCCCCTCCCAAAGTTTTCATGGTTGCAGGTTACATGTTGAGGAGATGGACAAAGTGAAGTTACAGGAAGACATCTTAGAGTGTCAAAATTGTAGAACAGGAAGAAAATTTGTCCCCTGGACTTGGGCACCCGCTCATTAGTTCTCGAAGTTCTATGACGGGAAAATCTCTGGAATAGCAGGAAAGAGTTGCAGACTGAGTTCTCAAATTCAGACAAAAATATAGGCCTTGGACTTGGGCGCAAGCTCCTGTGTCCTTGACTTTTCCACCTTGGAACCCCGAAAATAGGTACTTTGTGATTTGACATTTTACATCCCTCTACAACAGCTTTTTTTGTAATTCATCCATTTACTATCACATTTGCAAAATTAGGGTTTTAATGGTCAATTAAGCATAAGAAAAGGAAAATTGATAATTAAACACCCTAATCCAAGTTTCCCTACATCTCACAACAACCTAGGGTATGATAGGGCACTGCCACTTGACCCTAAGGTCCTTGAATGCTAAGGGTGAAAGGAGGATTCAAACATCTAACAACCAAAACATTAAGCAATCCCAATTTTACCCTATATAGATAGGATGTGCACTCTCCACGATAAATACACCATCCATGCCTCCACAGAGGGATTAAGATAAAAAGGATATACATGATATCCCACTTCTGCAGAGGGCTTAAGTGATTGTAGTAGATTTTAAACAAATCTCAGAGTGCAAGAGGGACTCATCGCCACCAGTCTTTAAACTGCACTTAAGAGCAAACACTTTGCTAACATCTAAAACAGACAGCTTACCTTATATATTCCCCCACCTTAAGGTGGTTGATATCGTGTACCAATATTAAGCACGTTAAGGTAGGAAAAAACACACAAGGGAACATGGACTCTCGCAAAGCCCATGCCCCCCGGAGGTGACATGTTCTTTATGATCGCCAAATGTTCCCACAAACACATTCATGCAAGAAAAGTGTTGGCGTCCATATTATCATGATAAACAACAATGCATATGATCATTCACATGAAGAGCTGAGGTTATACTATGGATTCAGAGACCGAGTATAATTGTGGGGCTATACCGTAGAAATCTCAAAACTGAGTGTAACCAAGGCGAGATTCAAAGATAAACAAAGTGCACGAAGCAGCAGTATTGTTATGGTTTGCAAGTGCGATAAGAAAACATCAAGATCACACGGAGTGATTCTACTAGCCAAGCGTCAGATGATATATATCAACCCCATCGTCATGTATGGACTTGGTCCATTTTTTGATTTCTCACTGAAGGGACACTAGGTTCGTATCAGTATAATAAGTTTTTCATCATCCGCCCACTAGATAGAAACACTAGAGGAAGGGAAACAGTAAATCAAGAGAAGAGAAACAAGTGCCTTAGGGACAGTCATGTAGGAGGGTGCCCCAAAGTCACCAACTATAATGCTATGTCCATAAGACACAACACACAATAGTGGAAAATAAAGGAGAAGCCATATAGAAGAATGATGATACAAATAGAAGAAGGTCACAATAGAGGCGGTCTCCTGGTATCCTTGACCTTACAAGAGAATCAAGGGTCATCCCAGGAGGCCTAAACAACACATAACACATCACGGGGGAAACACAACACGAAGGGGAGGTAAAGGGTTAGAAATACTTACCTGTAGGGACAACCGGGCTAGCGGTCATCATGGATCTTGATCTTTACCTTAATGGTTAAGGTTTTATCTCTTCTCTCTTCCACACGTTCATGAGTTTGTAAGGGTATCCTTGTAGGAGGGTTGTTTATTAGTGATGGTAGAGAGGGGATATTGCCATTTTTCTATGTCAGGTAAACAGGGTGATGTAGGAGTTCTTATAATTCCATTTCTAGTTGAATGAGGTTATGGATTACGAAAAGTGCCCATTTCAATCCATATATAGGGTGTTGGAATAACTTGGGTTTGAGGGATAGTTTGTTCTTGAATGTCATGTGAAATTTCACTATTTTCCAAGGTATGTGAAGGTTCAGGTAAAGACATATGGTTTGTTTCTTTGTTTAATATGTAGTTGATAAGTTCTTGAACATCGGGTGGTAAATTTTTAATTTCAGCGGGTTGAAGCAAATGGTCACAAAGAGAATCTGCGTCATCCAAAGCATCATCCTAGCTAGGGAGCAGGAAGGGATGGCAGAGTGGCATGGACAAATGTATCAATGATGTCTTCTTCTTGTGCTAATATATCCTCACTAAGTGGGGTTATGTTGGGACAAGTCTCTTTGTTCGATGAATCACCCATTGTTATATCATTCTCATAGGTCTCAGAAAGAATTTCCATTATGTCATCATGAAACGAGGGGAGAGAGGGAATAATATCTTCACTACTACTTTCCCCATGGTTATTTTTAGAGATGAAATTAGTGAGATTTTCCAAGATTGAAGGGAAAACACCCACGACAGTGAGAAAGCTTTCAAAATAGACTATTGTTCGAAGGATATCACAAGTAGAGCTCACATTCATGTCAATGTCGTAAATGTAAGAATTGAGGATGTTTATTAGTGAATTTGAAAAAATTATCATAATTTATTATGTACTCAAATAAATCTTCCAAAGATGAATGACGAGGAGAGTCCATGAATGCAAAACTATGTGTAAATATAACCTAAAATGCTTGATTTTTTAACTTTTTTCAATGCAAATAAGTGAAAGGAAAGGGTGTTGTAAGGAAATTGATGAAGGGAAGCAAGTAATATGTCTAATATTAGTCCAACAGAGAAAAAATATCCTTCACAACACACTTTTGATGCAAACGTAGAGTGATGACAAGTCAATACCTAGTGAAAATACACTAAAATATGTAAATTTTCACAACTTTTCAATGCAAAGTCCCAATGAAAAGAGTGTTGTAAAGAAATTTAGGAGGTGCAGAAGATTATAACAATAATATCAGTCACATAAATCCATAACATCCATCACAACACGCTTGGAGTGCAAATCTAAGTCAAACTCTAGTGAAAATATAGCCAAAATATGCAATTTTTCACCAATTTTCAATGCAAAGGCCTATTAAAAAGGTTGTTGTAAATAATTTGAAAATGGGAAGTAGATAATAACCTTTATAACAGCTAATTAATGCAAAAAAAATCTTCACAACATGCCTATGATGCAAATCTAGAGAGACGATAAGGCCAAAATCTAGTGAAAAAATAATGTTTTCAAACCCTAGGCATGAAATTTTGCAAACAAACCACTATGATGCAACACTATAGTTAGAAATAAGTCCTAATGAGTATTTTAAAAGGGTAGTAAAATCTGAAACAAAATTTTGACTACAAACTCTAGCTAATGCAAAACTAGGTTATATGGAAAAATGCACAATTTCAAGCAATTTTGATCAATTTAAGCATGAAAATGCAATTTAAATGAATGATGAATGAAAATTTTATGTACTTTAAATCAAATCTGATGATAATGATAAAAAAATTATTGAAATTAAATGTCAATTAATCTAAATTATTTGAAAATGCAAACTAAAAATGCCAATTTTTTTTGTAATTTTTTGAATGCAATAAGATGAACAATGAAATAAGTGAATGAAAATGAATGTAAATCTGAAGCACAACACTCAACATGTGCCAAAAGGTCCAAAAACACGGGTTCACCAAAATGTTTAGGGTAAAATTAAATGAAGAGGGTTTTGGTTTTAATTGTTTATGTTGATCCTTCTTTCACCACTAAACATTCAAGGACATTCAACCGAGTAGAGAACTCTACTATAGATCTCCTGTCACTTGGAACATAGGGGAAGATTGGAATTGTGTGATTTTGTTATTCAATTAAGCCCAATTATGCTCAAAACCCTAATTTCGTGAAATCATAAACAAACAGACAAATTACAAAAAATGATCGCACATAGAGATATCAAAAGATAATTAAATGCGTACCAGATTTTGAAGTTTGGCGTGTAGAAAAGTTAGGGACTAATGAGCGATCACCCTACTCCAGTGCCAAAATTTTCTTTAGGATATGGCAATCTTGTCTATAACATGTTCCTGTTGTTCTAAAGATTTTTCTGTTACGGGATCTGGAGGACTAATGAGCGAGTGCCTGAGTCCAGGTCTATGTTTCCTTCTCTGATCTGCAATTTCGACAGTCTGCACTACTCTCCTACAACTCCACTTCTTTCACTCTCACAACCTATAACCTACAATCACATAAAAATGGGTTGGGGTTGTGGTGTTTAGAGGCTTGCCTCAGTCAAGCCCCAGAGAGACATTCAAGTCTTTCGAACACCATTGTCAAATAAAGAGTGCGTATCCCTGTGGGATAGAGGCAAAATCTAAATGATAAATGATAGAAAACACAATTGATATCACCTTGTGGTGAATATCTCATGGAAGGAAGATGCTCTTCATGCCATGAGGAGATGGATGCCAAATCTGCAAATGCAAACACAATAACAACACAAAATACTACTCTACAACACAATGAATGCTTTGAATCACTTTCACACAAGCTCTTGAATCTAAATTGCCATCTAGCCTCCAAATGATAACCTAATCATGCTTATATATGCAACTACAAACATTCCCGCTAAGAATTTTGTAATTCAAACTTACCATGTCGGCATAGGACCTAAGTAACGGTCATAAACCGACACTTTAAAATTGGTCTTGACCTAAAATAGGGCAGGACGCGCCCAAGTCCTCCCACCCTATTTTAATCAAGATTTATCATAAATGCATCCCTTGAGTCCTATTTGCCATGAAACTTCAGGGTTTTCTTATCGAGAGTCATCAAAATCATGCAAGATGCTCTAAATGCATTCTAAAGGACCTGGGAACTAAACCTTAAGAGGAAAAAGCCTCCAAAGTTACTTTTTTCGACATAACAAGTATTAATTCTGTCAGAGAATAATTTAACAACATCCAGATAGCTGGTAACTATGGTTTCAATGGTTACATCAAGATTAAGAAAGGAGGGTGATTCACTCAACATAAAGCCAAGAAGACAAAGTATGCAAGGGAGAAACAAGAACGATTGGCAAGAAGATACAACGCAGACCAAAAAGATTAGTTCCTAGGCCAAAATTACTATGGTTTAACAGTCACATTCAACCAAAATTTATTGTAATTAACAACAAGGAGAGTACCCAGTTTGATAGCAAGAAAAGAGAGGTCGGTTCTGCCTCTGATGCTACTCTTTCGCTGCTACCTGTTGCTCCCAGATCCAGAGATATCAGTCACTTGAAGATGGTGATCACCTATCTGCTAACCTCTCTGTGTTGATGCTCAGGAAATAAAAATAATAAAAATGGTGATCGATCCCTTTTTCTCTGGTGTCCCTGTATTTTCTCACGCCCAAAATAAATCACGTCCATCTTTTTTCTAAACTTCTCACTAATTATTATGAATATCTTAAAATCCTTTCTGGGTTTTGTTCCCCCTTTCACCAGCTTTCCATAATAGTTTACAGTTTCAAATTTCGTTGAGAAATGACAAATTTATCACTGATTTACTATGACTATTTTTTTTGGTTTTCAAAAACGCCTTTACTATCCTAAACTTGGCGTCCATAATTTAGGTTTTCTTTTTCTTTTAATAACTCTAGTTTTCATCTGTTTGCATGAGTTTTGATTTTTCAAAGCTCTCTTTTAATCTTTTTTTTTTTTAAATAGAATTAAAATAATCTTTATTTATTTTTCTGTCATTTGCATGACAATAATTCTTTTAATTAAATTCTAAATATAATAACAATATTGCTCAAATCAACAAGAAGTATTTGCAATAATAATAATATATATCTATTTTTAATAAAGCATAATCACTTTTTTAATCAATCAAGTAGTATTTGCAAATAAAATTATATATATAACTATTATAATTAAACATAATTGTTTTAAGTCTAAATTAGATATTTGTTTTTCAAACAATAATATTTATATAAATAGGAAAACACTTATTATTATTTATTATTAAATAATATAAAATACACTATTTAAAAGATAGAGCACACCATTTTAAATATAAAATACACCATTTAAATATAAAATACACCTTTTCAATATAAAATACATCTTTTAAATATAAATTGAAAGAGCACTAATATTTATGACTAAATCATGCATTCAAAATGGACTTAATTAAAACACATATTTATCTACTCCTAAATTATCAATCACATTTTTCAACTAATTAATAATGCATAAAAAGATCATTCAGAAAATGAAATATGATATGAGACTATGTGAGTGTGTGAGTGCATCAAGGTTATCCATCCCAAACAATTCTTGCCAAGTGGCTAGAACACCTCTACCTCAACCATGTTCTCATCTTCAACATTCCCTGCACTCAGTCGCACTTAAATTTTTATTAATAGGTTAGTTCCCCAAAAATCATAGCTGAAGCAAAACAAAAATGTACATCCATAATATTTAATTATTAAATTAACTTTCTAGTTCATGCAGATATAACATCACGATAATTACCTTCACACACGTGGAATTTACTCAAATTAAAAATGATCATAACAAAATGTTCAATGATCTAATTTATAATAAACTATAAAAAAATGAGTTGTGACATCCTTCCCCACTAGGAAGAGACATCGTCCTAATGTCTTATCATACACATACTAAATAGTAGAAGTATACCATTTATATCAATCAAAGTATCATCAAATCAAACAAAGCATCTTTGTTAATGCCCTTTACATCCTCCCATGTGGCACCATCCACCAAACTATTGGTCCTACTCATCCTTATACAAAACAATATCTCAATTTCACACTTAACATTGTGTCAATCAAATAAATCCAAGTATATAATCAATCAACCAATTCACATGGCACAACTGCAAATTCAATGTATACAATCTAACACATGGCACAACTACCACTCAATTACATTCATTCTAGCATAAGAATAACAATCGCATCTTTAGTGTACACCAAATGAGGCAAAATCAATTCACATAGACTCATAAAAACTAGAATCAATCCTCATAATGCATATGCAACCTCATGGTAACACAATATAATATCAAAAGATCTATCCTCCAAATAAACACTGGTCGAAATTAAAGACATAAAAATAGAGCTTCCAAGGTGCACCAACTAGGTCATATCCAACCATTGTGCAAACAACTATTTTGAAACTTTACTGCTCATATCATTCTTATCAATGGAATTCATTTCCTCTTTCATTAATTGCAACCAAACTTTATCTTCAACTTGATCTACAATTCAAAATTTCTGTAAAAGCTCTTCCTTATCTTCCTCGTGCTTCTGTAATTTAAATAATTCAATTTCTTCAATCTCTTTACTATTCTCTACTTCTGTTGTTCAATTCTTTTTCCTTTTTCTCAACATGAGAAGACTCATATCTATAAAACATTCTAAACATACCTGTGATCTTTTCCCAATCAAATACATTTATTCAACCACAATTCATTTTCAAACAACTTGTCATGGATTCTTTTTTTTAACTCTCTATTACAACATGTCTTTTCACTATGATTTTTTTCAAACCACAAATTTTGCAAGGATGTAAATTCCAACAATTTTCTTTTCTATGTCCTCCTCTATCACAATGGAAACAATGTAAAATCATCTTAAGAACAGAAATCATCTATGTCACATGAGACTTCACAAACTAATGGCTTGATTTCAACATTCATTTTCTTTTTGGCATACTACAAACAATTGTTTTAACTCATCATTTTGATCTTTCAATTTTGAATTTTCTTTCTTCTAGCTTCTTCAACTTTTCTTGCAAGTCTTCATTCATTTTTTCTTTAACATTATCAAACAACTTCAACTCTTCTTCTAATTCTTCATTTTTCTCTTGAACTTTCACCAATTCTTTTTCTAGAAGATCATTTTCACATAAATTTTCATACTTTTCCTTTCCTATCTCCTTTATTCTTTCTATAGATTCTATATTGCTCTTTTTAAAATTCATCAATTCTTTATTAACTTTTTCTAAATCTTCTTTCAAAAATTCCTTTTCACCTCATAAACCTTTAACTTCAAACAAAATTTCAACTTACTTCATGTGATCCATAGTGACACCAAAATCCATTTCAAAACTTCCTCAACACTTCAAACAGTGTTCATTGCATCTAACAATAATTAAAGAATTCAATCTACCAAAACTCTTAGTAACACACTCACTACAAAACAATATATTCTCCGCATCCTACTCCCTTACACAACCTATCAGAGGCCCATCATGGACATGATAGCAAACATAACATGATACATGACCAATAGTTTAAAACATTCAAACATAGCCACCAAAAATAAATAAATAAATTCCAAAGAAAAGAAAGTCAATTTCAATAATAAGGCATAAAAATGGGTGCAATTTCAACAATAAATCCAACAAGACCATCAAGGTCACAAGATAAGTAAATATCAAATTTTGATGGCTATACTTTTTCATAAATAAAAAAAATAAAATTTCAATGGTCTTTACAAGGTTTAGAGAAATTATCAAAGTTAAGTAAATAAATATCAAAATTCAAAAGTTTCACATTACATGAACTATGTGACTAATTCTAGCCACTAGAGAGGGAGTATGATGCTACACTACGCCTGGATAAAAAATTGGGGTGAGTTAAGAGAACACACTCAATCACACAAACAAACAAGTCCTCTAAGACTCCAAACACATCTATATCATATGATCATTTCTGCTTAACCATACAAACATCATTCAATGATGCCGGCAGCAAAGGTTGCATCCCAAACAAGGAAACCATATTCATCATGCAGAGACATACAATCATACACTAGCAACATTTAGCATCCAAGTTTTAAGCTAGAACAAAATCAAATTCACAAACCAAGATATTTCAACACATCCATCTTTCCAACAAATAGCGGTTGACATTTCTCGTCAATCAAGGATTAATTCACCAATCATATATTAACAAAACATTCTCATGAGACCAAATTCAATCATACTGAAGAACATGGTATTTCCTTTCACACAAGGTTTCCATAACTCCACTACCACAAGATCATACAAGCATGAACATGACCCTACAATGGCCACTCGAGCACACTCAAACACTGCAAAGGCTCATGACAAGCCTTTAGGACATCAAGAAGGTAAACACACATAAACAACTTTTAAGCAACCAACAAGGTCTATCTATCCCTAAAATCAATGTATCCCTCACCCCACACATGCAAGAAAGACACAACAAAAGAAGGCACATGCTATTAACAATAGGCCAACACATAAGGACCCACACATGCTCGATCAAACTGAGCAGCACACACCCTAGAGCTCCCAATGCTGGAACCGTGGTCTAATACCAAAATGTAAAGTACTCAAACCATCACAAAAATTACACAAAGTCCACTTAATTACAACATCTCAAGTAAAAGATAAATCTCATAAATATGAATCAATAAAAGTCAATAAATCTTACATAATCATGTGCTCAATTTAGGTGATAGCAATATAAAAGAATATACAAAGTTCAATTGGCTTTCATGCCATAATTCATCCATTCACAAGTTACAATAAGTATGTACAAGTATAATAAATCAAACAAACTCTCCATTCGCCACGAACCCAAATGGTCCTCCTGCGAGCCGAGAGAAGGGAACATGGCTCAAGCGCTTTTCCACCCAACCATGATGCAATTACACTTCCTCGAATCCCTTCATGACACGAAGGAAACCCAGTCCTGCACAAAATGTTTAGCTACCTAGAAACAACTGGCAGGAGGGAACACCCGATGCAACCTAATGTCTAATGTGCAATTCTAAATAATGAAATGCAAATTGTCTCACAACAAGATGTGGCAGAGATATATATCAATAAAGTTTTGCTAGACAAAATATTCATCTTTTTCAATGACTACCCACTTAGATCTAAGCCTTAGAAAAATTGTTATAGGTTCAATTCTCGAAAAGAGGAAAAACTATCTCCAATAATCCACATTCGGCATCCTTGCCCAAAAGCCACCCCAAACACACATAGCAAAGAAATCCAACTTTCTTCAAAATAAATAAATAAATAAACCCAAAATCACCTATAACCACCTGTAATCCCTTTCCAAAGCATCAATCAAGAAAACACACTTTCAAACAAGTAGTACAGAAGAACATCATACTATCATTCCTGATTTTTGCTATCTATTCCATGATTCAAGCAACAAAGGTAAGAGAAAAATTCAATTTAAATAAAATAGTTGCCAACAATATTTAAGATGGCGTTTACACAGATACCCAAATAATAGATAAGCTCAATGACTTCAAGGGTTTTATCTATGATTTCATATTCAAGTCAATAGCACATACTTTTACCAAAATACAGTTTACTAATTCTTTTCTTTACTCAACCAACGAGAGTACACTTTTAAGCAAGTAATTCATCAAAGAATCATCATTTAATCATGCAAACTGCATATATAGGACTATTAATTGATTTTATTTTCCTAGTCCATATTTCATTCAAACATGCATAATATAATAGTTTTCTAATTAAAACTAACTATATCATTTCGCTTCAAGAAAGTTGTAACAAGAACTATTGTATATCAACTTAATATTTACTTTATTCACCACAAACGTAATAAGAAAAGATGATTTAATCTAATAATCTAATTCATTAAAAGACCTTACTGTCACAACTATGACAGGAACTATGACAATAACAAAGCTGTGGAACTCTCAAACAGGTTACTATTGAATTTGCGACAATAACTATATAGGTCAGAAACAGAATACAAACTACTATGACAGGAAGTTCTGAATCAATTTGAAATGATAAGAAGTTGCAACAGGAAGTAAATAACAGTCACTAATAGCTTGCAACAGGGAGTTAAAGAAACAAGCAACAGTCTTACTATCACGACTGCGACAGGAACTGTGACAGAGTTTGAAATAAGAATAACAAAGTTCACCACAGGTTTACTGTCACTCAAATAACATTAATTAAAATAGGTCTTTGAACAACAATAAAATAAATAATTAAAGCTACAGCAATCTAGTACTATCATCTAAGTTAAAGAGTTTATTTTCACATCATTGATCACTAAGTATAGGCCGACTTCTAACAAAAGTCTGATTTTTAACAGCAATAAGTATTAATTCTGTTAGAGAATAATTTAACATCTGGATAACTAGTAACTATGGTTTCAATGATTACATCAAGATCAAGAAAGGAGGGTGATTCACTTAGCATAAAGCCAAGAAGACAAAGTATGCAAGGGAGAAACAAGAACGATTGGCAGGAAGATAGAATGCATACCAGAAAGATTCGTTCCTAGGCCAAAATTACTACATTTTAACAATCACATTCAACCAAAATTTATTGTAATTAACAACAAGGAGAGTACCCAGTTTGATAGCAAGAAAAGAGAGGTTGATTCTGCCTCTGATGTTGCTCTTTTGCTACTAACAGTCGCTCCCAGATCTAGAGATATCAGTTGCTTGAAGATGTTGATCACCTATCTTCTAACCTCTCTGTGTCAATGCTCAGAAAATAAAAATAATAAAAATGGTGATCGATCCCTTTTTCTATGTTGTCCCTGTCTTTTCTCATGCCCAAAATAAATCATGTTCATATTTTGCTAAACTGCTCACTAACTACTATGAATATCTTAAAGCCCTTCTGGGTTTTATTCCCCCTTTCTCTAGCTTTCCAGAACAGTTTACAATTTTGAATTTCGTTGAGAAATGACAAAGTTATCGTCATTTTACTATGATTGTTTTTTCTGGTTTTCAAAAATGCCTTTTCTCTTTTTTCCAATTTGCATGACGCATTTTTTTAAAATAATGGATCCTTTTTGCTTAAATAAATTATTAAAAATATTTGTTACTATCCTAAACTTAGCATCCATAATTTAGGTTTTCCTTTTCTTTTAATAACTCCAGTTTTCATCCGTTTGCATGAGTTTTGATTTTTTAAAGCTCTCTTTTCTCTTTTTTTTTGTTTGAAAAAATAGAACTAGTATACTTATATTTAAAAAAATATATCTAAAATACGCCGAGGTATATCTTTTTTCATAGTTTCTTTGATTTTCTGTTGTAATTTCTTTTTTGGTTTTTATTTTTTAATTTTTCCAATTTCTTTTTTGGTTCCATAGTTTTCGTGATTTTCTCCAACTTTTTCTCCTTCCAATTTCCAATTTCTTTTTTGGTTTTTGTTTTTTAGTTTTTATTTTTTTATTTTTTTATTTTTTCAAAATTCTTTTTTGGTTCCATAGTTTTTGTGATTTAATTTTTTCTCCTTCAACTATTTTTAATTTCTTTTTTAGTTTTTTTTCTTTGATTTTCTTAAGTTTTATACGTCGAGAGGCGTTATACAGTCACATCGGGGTGGGGATGAGAGCACTCATTTTTTCTGCCTAAATTTATAGAAAAAAAAAATTAAAATTCCAAAAAGGAAACTTATTTTTTCTTTGAAGATCATTGGTTCCAATTTCTTTTTTGGTTCCATAGTCTTTGTGATTTTCTTATTTTTCAATTTCTTTTTTTTTATTTTTAGTTTTTTTATTTTTTCCAATTTTTTTTTTAATTTTTAGTTTTTATTTTTTCCAATTTCTTTTTGGGTTTTTTTTTTTTACCAATTTCTTTTTTGGTTGGATAGTTTTTGTGATTTTCTTATTTTCAATTTCTTTTTTGTTTTTTATTTTTTATTTTTTTTTTAATTTTTTTTAGTTTTTATTTATAGTCACATCGGGGTGGGGATGAGAGCACTCATTTTTTCAACCTAAATTTATTAAAAAAAAATTAAAATTCCAAAAAGGAAACTTATTTTTCATTTGAAGATCATTGGTTCCAATTTTCTTTTTGGTTCCATAGTTTTTGTGATTTTCTTATTTTTCAATTTCTTTTTTTATTTTTATTTTTTTAATTTTTTCCAATTTCTTTTTGGGTTTTTATTTTTTATTTTTTCCACTTTCTTTTTTGGTTGGATAGTTTTTGTGATTTTCTTATTTTCAATTTGTTTTTTGTTTTTTATTTTTTATTTTTTATTTTTTCTAATTTCTTTTTTAGTTTTTAGTTTTTATTTTTTCCATTTTTTATTTATTTATTTATTTATATTTCAATTTTTTTTTTCAAATAAACTATGGAAAAGAGATATCCCTCAACATACTTTAAATATATATTTTTTAAATATAAATATACTAGTTTATTTCATTTTTGGTATTTTAATTTTTTTTTTCTTATAAATTTAGGCAGAAAAAATGAGTGCTCTTGAGTCTCATCCCCACCCCAATGTGACTGTATAACGCCTCTCGGCGTAATCAGGGCTTAAATTTGACAGTCCACCTTGCCTGTCAAGGAATTTTTTTCCTACAGTTTAGTAGGAATTATTGCCTTTCACATGACAATCAATTTTTTAAAATGTAAGTCAAATTCCAATTCTTTTTATTTCACTATTTTTGATGTGCAGCAAAAGCTTAGAAAGTTGTGTTGAAAAAGCCTAAGATAAATAAAATATTTTATTAAAAAAAAAATCTAAGGATTTTTTTTTAAATAATAGAAGTTCCTATTAAAAAATAAAAAAATAAAAGAATATATATAAAAAGTTTAGAGAGTTGTGCTGAAAAAGTCTAGAAATTTAGAATGAATATAATCTAAAAATTTGAGACTTTTTTTCTTAAATAATAGAAGTTCCTAGTTAAAAATTTAAAAATTAAAGGAAAAAACTAGAAATTTAGAATGAATATATTCTATAAAAAGCAAATCTAAAAATTTGGGAAATTTTTTCTTATAATAGAAGTTCCTATTAAAAAGTTTAAAAATAAAAGGAAAAAAGATATATATTATATAATTTAGAATGAATATATAATTATATTCATTAAAAAACAATCTAAAAATTTAGATTTTTTTCTTAAATAATAGAAGTTTCTATTGAAAATTTAAAAATAAAAAGAAAAATTATATATTATATAATTTAGAATGAATATATTCTATTAAAAAACAAATCTAAAAATTTGGGAATTTTTTTCTTAAATAATAGATCTTATTTAAAAAAATTAAAATAAAAAGTGTATATATATATATATATATATATATACAATTAGTTTTTCATATTAATTATTTTTTTTACAGTTTTTAAAATAAATTACAAGTATATCAATATAGTCAAATATTTATTTTTATTGTATTTTACAGCTAAAATCTTTAAATACAGCTATACACCTATCAAATTTAAGCCCTGGGTGTAATTAAAATAATCTTTATTTATTTTTTGTCATTTGCATGACATCAATTCTTATATATATATATGATTTGCATGATAGTAATTCTTTTAATTAAATTCTAAATATAATAAAAATATTATTAATAAAATCTATTTATTTTAAATAATACATAATTGCTTAAATCAATAAGAAGTATTTGCAATAATAATGTATATCTATTTTTAATAAAGCATAATCACCTTTTTAATCAATCAAGTAGTATTTGTAAATAAAATTATATATAATTAAACATAATTGTTTTAAGTCTAAATTAGATATTTGTTTTTTAAACAATAATATTTATATAAATAGGAAAACACTTATTATTATTTATTATTAAATAATATGAAAAACACTATTTTAAATATAGAGCACACCATTTTAAATATAAAATACACCATTTAAATATAAAAATACACCTTTTAAATATAAAATACATCTTTTAAATATAAATCAAAAGAACATTAATATTTATGACTAAATCATGCATTAGAAATGGACTTAATTAAAACACATGTTTATCTACTCCCAAATTATCAATCACATTTTTCAACTAATTAATAATGCATAAAAAGGTCATTTAGAAAATGTAATATGATATGAGACTATGTGAGTGTGTGAGTGCATCAGAGTTATCCATTCCAAACGGTTCTTGCCAAATGGCTAGAACACCTCTACCTCAACCATGTTCTCGTCTTCGACATTCCCTACACTTTAGATTTTCATTAATAGGTTAGTTCCCCAAAAATCATAGCCGAAGCAAACCAAAAATGTACATCCATAATATTTAATATTAAATCAACTTTCTAGTTCATGCAGATATAACATCACAATAATTACCTTCACACACGTGGAATTTACTCAAAGTAAAAATGATCATAGCAAAATGTTCAATGATCTAATTTATAATAAAGTCTAAAAAAATGAGATGTGACAATCTCAATATATTTAATTTATTTTCAATATTAAAATATATTTTTTATATTATTTATGTGTTTTAATATAAAAAATCAATATATATATATATATATCATTTAATAGAAATATTAATTTATTTTATTTTCAATATTGCAATATAATTCTATATTATTTATGTGTTTTTATATAAAAAATAATATATATAAAATATTTAATAGAAATATTTATTGAATTTATTTTCAACATTAAAATATAATTTTATATTTTTTATGTGTTTTAATATAAAAAATTAATATATACAAACTATTTAATAGAAATATTTATTTAATTTATTTTCAATATTAAATATTAATATATAAACTATTTAATAGAAATATTTATTATATTGACATTATCTTGTAATGATGCAAGGCAATACAAATGATGGGTGCCGCTAGAACCATTCCTTTCTTGTGTTTATCGAATAAAAACCTAAAGCGTGAAAGAAAGAGAGGGGGAAATAGAGTATATATATATATATGTCTAAAAATGTCTCCCTGGACTTTTCCCTCTTAGGTTTAGCTCTCGGGTCCCTTGTTTTGCATCATACATGTTAATTTTGACTTCCTGAAGAAAATGGTCTGAAACCCATGTCACATGGAGCATGAAGGACATTGTGGCATTTGATCTTGCCTTGAAAAAGGACCTATGGACATGGGTGGTAGCACCCTTGTCCTGCCCTATTTCAAGCAGTTTCCAAATTTGAATGTCAATTTGGTGACTGTTAATTAGGTCCCATGCCAACATCTTAAGTTTGAATTATGAAATTCTTAGCGGGAATGTGTTTAGTTGCATATATAAACATGTAATTTAGTGTTTCATTTGCAAGTTAGAAGATTATTATGAACTTTTGTCTAACTTATGATTTTAGAGCATTTGAGATATTCATTGTTGCAGAGCAGAGCATTGTTATTATGTTTGTGATTGCAGATTTAGCTTCATCTTCTCATGTGTTGAAGAGCCTTCATCTATGTGAGATCTACACCTCCAAGGTGATATCTATTTGTGTTTGAATCATTTATAAATTTGTTTTACCTCTATCTTGCGCAAGGATACACACTCTTTATTTGATAGCGGTGTTCTAAAGACTTGAATGTCTCTCCAGGGCTTGACTGAGGCAAGCCTCTAAACACCACAACCCCTAACCACTCTCATTGTGATTGCAGGTTACAGGTGTCACATCTTGACATAGTGGAGTTGTAGGGAATGGTAAGATAGTATGCAAATTCTAGATCCCTGAAGAAAAGGACTGCTTGGACTAGGGCGCCAATGCTAGTGTCCTTCAAGGTTAAAAACATAGAAACAATTGTGACAGTGACAATCAGCATTTGAAGAGCTTTTGATATCCTAAAAATCACCTTGCCTTGGCCTTGGGCTCGAGTGCCAGTGTCCTTCGCATCTCCTAGGGCAGAAACAAAAAGTATAGTGAGCATCAGTGTCGAAAGGAGGTCAAGATTCCACAAAGAAAACACCACATTGGACTTTGGTGCTAATTCCAGTGTCTCTGAGCATTCCACAACCCGAACTTTGAAAAATGGTTAGTTATTAGTCTCTGCCTACTGTATACACCTAAAATTGGCTCAGGTCGAATTAAGTAAATATTTTAATATTTATCTTAATTCCTATTTTCTTCTGTCAATTAAATAAATATTATAAATTTATTTAATTGGCTCATTATCCCATAATTAAATAAAGTCATTTTATTTAATTAAATTCCCTAAATTCTTCTAAAGTCTAAAGTCTAAAATCCACCTCATCTCTTCCACCTCACCATGTTGCACATATAATTAAATATTCTTAATATTTAATTAGCTAATATCCTCCATTTTCCAAAATAAATCTTTAAATCAATTATCGTCCACCAAATTGAATATTTAATTCAATGTTCCCCACTAGCCTTCACAAATGGAATATTTAATTCAATGTTCCCCACTAGCCTTCACCAATGGAACATTTAATTTAATGTTCCCCACTAGCCTTCACCAATTGAATATTTAATTCAATGTTCCCCACTAGCCTTCCCCAATTGGATATTTAATTCAATTGTCATAATCCACTATTCTCAAATAAAGAATTTTTAATTCACCCATTATGAATTAAAGATTCACAAAAAATGAGAGCCATTGATCTCATCCTTTGATCCTCACCCTCCATTCTATTTTTAGAAAATCTATAAATAGAACCCTCTTCTAAGCCATGGGGAAAAAATTTCATTTTGCACAATCACTATACTAAAATTTCTCTCATTCTCTCATTTCTCTCTTCTCACGTCCATTTTCAAGTGTCCTCCATTATTGTGTATTGAAGCTCACCTTCAACACAAATAGGTATCAAGGCCATTCTTCCTTTGTCATCTTCAAACAAGCAAGCAAGCAAGGAAAGCTTCTGAGGGCTTCACAATCAAGATCAAAGAAAGATAGGCCAACAATGGAAAACGATAGGTAAAAGGGGTTGTAAGCATGTTCTTACTTGTCTTGGTTTGATTCCTCTTTGCTTTCAAATTTCATTGGTGTTTGGGTTTATGTTTTCATTTGTTTGACTAACTCACATTCTCTCCCTCACACCTACTACCTTGGTCTACAAGCATTTGTCGTAATTCATCATTTTACATACTATTTTGCATAATTAGGGTTTTAAGGGTATTTAAGTAATAAATTGATACATTAATTGATAATCTCTGAATTTCCACATCATTCTAAGTGACAGCCTAACCTGAAGGTGAATCCTCTTGCAAAAGTGTGATTTAACTCAGTTGATATGTCCTTGAATGTTTGTAGTGAAAGGAGGATTTAACTCACACATCCATTGAAATTGAAAACCCCTCATTTTTACCACTAAACATTTTGGTGAAACGGTGTTTATTTGAATTTTGCACCTTGTTGAGTATTGTACTCTAGATTTGCATTCATTCATCTTATTGCATTTGAAAATTTACAAAAAAAAAAAAAAATTGAAAATTTTGAAAAGACTTGGCATTTTAGGCTTGCATTTTGGCATAATTTCCATTTAATTCCATTTAATTTCTGTTATTTTCATTAGATTCGATTTAAATTGCAGAAATCCATCTTATTTTAATCACTTGCATTGCATTTCCATGCTTAAATTGTCAAAAATTGCTTGAAATTGTGCATTTTTCATAAAAACCTAGTTTTGCATTAGCTAGGGTTTGTAGTTAAAATCTTGTTTTAGATTTTACAAACCATTTCAAACATTCATTTAGGACTGATTTCTAATTGTAGTGTTTCATCATAGTGTCCTTTTTGCAAAAAATAATGTCTAGGGTTTGAAAACCTTGCATTTTCACTAGATTTGGCCTTGTTGTCTCTCTAGAATTGCATTACAGGCGTGTTGTGAAGGATATTGTTGCATTATTGGATTGATATTGAGCTTATTATTTTCTACCCCTCATAAAACTCTTCTCAACACCTCTTCTGTTAGTGATTTGCATTGAAAATTTGTGAAAAAAAAAGTGAAAAATCAAGCATTTTAGATCATAAGCATACATATTTTTGCATTCGTTCTCTTGCATATCTCATGGATTATCCTCGTCATTCATCTTTAGAAGATTTATTTGAGTACATTGTAAATGTTGATAATTTTTGCAAATTTACTAATAAGTATCCCCAAGTCTTGCATCAAATAGCATACATCTATGGCATTGACATGTCCATAAGCACTACTTGTGATATCCTTTGAACAATAACATATTTTGAAAGCTTTATCACTATCGTGGGTGTTTTCCCATCAATCTTGGAAAATCTCACTCATTTCATTTCTAAAAATAACCATGAGAAAATTAGTGGTAAAAATATCCTTCCCTCTCTCCCTTCGTTTCATGATGACATAATGGACATTCTTTCTGAGACCTATGAGACTGATATAGCCCTAGGTAATTCATCTAATAAAAAGACTTGTACCAACATAACCCCACTTGGTGAGGAAATTTTGGCACAAGAAGAAGACATCATCGACACATTTCTTAACAGTACTCTGTTGTCCCTTCCTGCTCTCCCTAGCTAGGATGAAGCATTGGATGATGCAGATTCCCTTTGTGACCATTTACTTCAATCTGTCAACACTAAAAACCTACCATCTAATGTCCAAACACTTCTCAACTACATCTTAAACAAAGAAATAGACCATACACCTTTACCTGAACATTCACATACCTTGGACAATAATGAAAACTCACAAAACATCGAAGAATAAACTATTCCTCACAACTAAGGTATTCCAACACCATATATACGGACTGAAATGGGCACTTTTTGGGTTCCTCCACAACCTCACTCAACTGGAATGGGTATTGTTAAGGCTCCTACATCACCCCATTTAATTGACATAGAAAAATGTGACACTTCTTCTCCACCATCATTAATAGATACCTTTCCTATAATGGTACCCTCACAAGCTCATGTGAAAATGTGGAAGAGAGAAGAAGAAATAAAGCATTAACCATTACTGTTAGTTCAGTTGTATTTGTAGGTAAGTATTTATAACATTTACCTCTGTGTTGTGTTTCCCCTATGATGTGTTATGTGTTGTTTAGGCCTCCTTGGATGACTCTTGATACTCTTGTAAGGTCAAGGATATCGAGAGACTGCCTCTGTTGTAACCCTTCTTCTATTTGTATAATCATTCTTCTATATGGATCCTCTATTTTCATTGTTGTGTATTGTGTCTTAGGAGCATAGTGTTGCAGTTGGTGACCTGGGGGCACCTTCCTATGTGACAACCCTAAGGCACTTGTTTCTCCTCTTTTGATTTATTATTTACCTTCCTCTAGTGGTTCTATCTAGCTGGCGGATGATGAAAAACAAATAAGACTGATACATATATTATCCGACGCTTGGCTAGTAGAATCACTCCGTGTGATATTTTGATGATGTCTTATAGCACTAACAAGCCATAACAATAATGTTGCTCTGTGCACTTTGTTTATCTTGGATCTCATCTTACTTACACTCAGTTCTGGGATCTCTGTGGTATAGCCCCACGGTTATACTCAGGTTCTGAATCCGTAGTATAACCTTGGCTTTTGATATGATTATGTTTATTCAAATGTACTTTTATCATGTGATTTAGTTATTATCTTATGGAAATATTTCTAACCTCTCTTCTTGCAGGAAATTGTGTGTTTGTGGGAACATTCGGCGATTATAAAGTGCATGTCACTTATGGGGGCATGGACTTTGTGAAAGCTCTTTTTCCCTTGTGTGTTTTCTTCCTACCTCAACGTGCTTGATATTAGTACACGATATCAACCACCTTAAGGTGGGGGCATATATAAGGTAAGTTGTCTGATGATTTTGGTACTAATGAAGCATGTTTGTAAGCCCTCTACGGAGGCGAGATAGTGTATCTCCATGTGAGTGCACATCTTTATTTTAAATTGCAATGAGAAAGCCATCTATGGAGGCGGGATATCATATCTCTTGAGCTAGTACATATCCTTTTTTATTTTAAGCCCTCTATGGAGGCGGGGATGGTGTATCTCTTGAGCCAGTGCACATCCTTTTTATTCTAAATTTGCTTTGAGTAGGCGGGGTTAGTGTATCCTCCCTTAAGCATGTCTTTGGCAGTTGTTGTGGTGAAGCCCAATCGTCAGGTGTGCCTGTAATGTGCCTGAGATGGTGGTGAACCTAGAAATAGGCTCCTTCCATTACTTATTTACCGTGTTTTCTTTGAGTCTTCCATGTGTGTGTGTGTATGGAGTGTTTGTTCCCAAGCATAGTCTAAAGACGTGTGGTGATAAGTCCCTCCTATGCTTTGGGATTTGTATGGCATGTTTGTTCTCAAGTGTAGTCTAAAGACGTGTGGCGATGAGTCCCTCCTACACTTTGAGATAAATGTATTACATGTCTGTTGCCCCATATGCAGTCTAAAGATGTGTGGCAATGAGTCCCTCCTGCATTTTGGGTGACGTGTTTACTTTCCATGTACTTGCATTTGCATTCACATATATGTGAAAATGAAAAAAGAAATAATCACTGCAATCACTGTATTCATTATGTTTTGCATGTCTTTAATACTGTCTTCTCTGTGTTTTGTGTGACTGTAACTATCTTCTCCGTGTTTTGTGTGTCTATTACTGTCTTCACTGTGATTGGTGTGTCTGCAATGTGTTTTCTCTAATGTCTATCTAAGACTGGGGGCTAGAGATAGTTTCTCAATCTTTGTGTATGCATTAGCTTTAAGTGCTTGTCATGTTTGTTGTGTTTTGATCACACTTTAATGCATGTATGGGCCTCATGTTTATACATACATTAAATTGGGGGCTAAATGTTATGTCAAAAAATAACTCCTTGGACCTTTCCCTCCTAGGTTTAGCTCCCGAGTCCCTTGTTTTGCATCATACATGTTAATTTTGACTCCCGAAAGAAAATGGCCTAAAACCCATGTCACATGGGGCATGAAGGACACTGTGGCATCTAATCTTGCCTTGAAAAAGGACCTATGGACATGGGCTCTAGCGCCCTTGTCTTGCCCTATTTTAGGTAGGTCCCAAATTTGAATGTCGGTTTGGTGACCGTTAATTAGGTCCCATGCTGACATCTTAAGTTTGAATTACAAAATTCTTAGAAGGAATGTGTTTAGTTGAATATATAAGCATGTTTAGTGTTTCATTTTCAAACTAGAAGATGATTGTGAACTTTTGGCTAACTTGTGATTTTAGAGCATTCAAGATATTCATTGTTGCAGAGCAGAGCATTGTTATTGTGTTTGTGATTGCAGATTTAGCTTCATCTTCTCATGTGTTGAAGAGCCTTCATCTATGTGAGATCTACACCTCTAAGGTGATATCTATTTGTGTTTGAATCATTTATCAATTTGTTTTGCCTCTATCTCGCAGGGATACGCACTCTTTATCTGACAATGGTGTTCGGAAGACTTGAATGTCTCCCCAGGGCTTGACTGAGGCAAGCCTCTAAACACCACAACCCCCACCCACTCTCTTTGTGATTGCAAGTTACAAGTGTCGCACCTTAACGGAGTGGAGTTGCAGGGAACAGTAAGATAGTGTGTAGACTCCAGATCCCTGAAGAAAAGGACTACTTGGACTAGGGAGCCAATGCTAGTGTCCTTCAAGGTTGAAAACATAGAAACAATTATGACAGTGACAATCAGCATCTGAAGAGCTTTTGGCATCCTGAAAATCACCCTGCCTTGGACTCAGGCTTGAGTGCCAGTGTCCTCTACATCTCCCGGGACAAAAATAGAAAGTATAGTGAGTATCAGTGTCGGAAGGAGGTCAAGATTCCATAAAGAAAATACCACATTGGACTTGGGTGCTAATGCCAGTATCCTCGAGCATTCTGCATCCCAAACTTCAAAAAATGGTTAGTTGTTAATCTCTGCCTACTACCTTGGTCTACAAGCATTTGTCATAATTCATCATTTTACTTATTGTTTTGAATAATAGGGTTTTAAGGGTATTTGAGCATTAAATTGATACATTAATTGATAATCTCTAAATTTTTGCATCATTCTAAGTGATAGCCTAACCTAAAGGTGAATCCTCTTGCAAAAGTGTCATTCAACTCGGTTGGTATGTCCTTTAATGTTTGTAGTGAAAGGAGGATTTAACTCACACATCCATTGAAATTGAAAACCCCTCCTTTTTGTAGAGCAACCATTTGGACCGAGTAATTGCAATTCCATTATGTTTGATTTTTGTTGTAGTGATGCTTGATATTACATGCCACATCTTCTCCATGCTCTTAAGTTTAAGATGACAAGACAAGTCAAAGAAAATATAGGTCAAAGGATATGATTTCGTATGCATATATACATTTCATGTAAACTTTGAGGATGATGGGGAATATACATTTCATATTTCACTTACTTAAATCATGGTCGAATCTCTGAGGATAGTTCAGAGAGAGAGAGAGTTGGAGATATCAATGGGTATTCTTTTCAATATATGTGCTAGATTCTGTGAAGCTTGATAGAAATCTCACATGATATTAGAAGACATCCACAACACAACTATGTAGAATCTCAAAAAGGATATATTCAAAACATGAAAACTAAATAAGAGATGGGAAATTTTGATCATCGAAGATACTCTGCTCAAAAAGAGCCTACCAGAGTTTTGTTCTTCTTGTGAGCATTAGACCAAGACGCAACAAGTAATGGGGCAAGGTGAAACTTTGTACCCGAGATAAAGAACTATTAAAGAAGGCTAACCAACAAAAATCAACTTCATAGGTAAGCTTACTTACTAGAGTTCAAGTGATTTAAAATAGTATCCATTGATTGTTAAAAAAATACAAGTAAAAAAAAAATTGATGAGTACAATACGCATGCTTATAACTATAGATAATGCCATGACAAAGCGGGGATACATGGTGGTTCGATGAGGAATTACTTCTCCTCCTTTCTAATGGTGTTGGTGGGAAATTAGGGGCACATAATTTGTAGTGATTTCACTTGGTTTAAGTTTAACCTTGGTGATCAAAATTGTGAAAAAAATCATCTATCAAATGTTGCTTTAAAATTTGGCACAAAATTGTAAGGATAGCCACTTTCCAAGAAACAATGCACCATATGCGTAAAAACCACTCCAATAAAATATTATTATTATAATTAAATAATACAAAAAATAGAATTAATAAAAAAATCCCAATGAATAATAATAATATTCACATTATCTCAATAAAAATATTCAATTAAAGAATATTCAGAAGCTAATAGATTTGAAGTACAAATGGTTTTGTGCCTTTTACAACATTCTACAAAAATAAGTCACACATACCATACCATATCTTAGACACTGAACCTAGCAGAGAGAGGCATCATCAAGGTGATTTATTGTCCAGACACAAGGCTCATGCCTCCCTGGTCTTACTCCTTAATGGAGAATTCTGACCTTTCACGAAGGGTCTAACAAACTAAAGTCGACATGCGTGAAGGAATCTGGTGTAGTATGACATATCTAACATTTTAATGCATAAATAAATGCTAATGTACTTATAACATGATATGGAAAAGAGATAACCAAATCAAATAGTAATAATTACTAATGATTAATAAGCTTTGGCCAAAGCATCTTTTGAGTCGTTGATGGGTAGATATACTACAAATAGAAACCTCTCCTTCTATGTAGTTCCATATTCGACACTTGTCCATGTTATTCTCTAACTCTAATGATAGAAAATGATAGAAGAAGAAAATGCATAATTACAATCATGCATCATCCATAATGCCCTCAACTTAGATCATTCATAGAAAATCCATCAATCTTGAAGACAAGTTTTATACGGTCAAATGATAGTCTTTGAACTTTCTTCTAAGAGGCAACTACCAAAATCTAGGCATCTTCCTATTCATAGAAACACATTTTCCTTTCACTCGAAGAAAGTAGAAGTTTAAGTTAATTCCAATTCAAATCATTCACACAAGGTTCTCACAAGTTCATCATATTGAAGTCGGGAAAAAGATCTAATTCACAAGAGTAAAGGTTCCTAAGTATTCATAACTAGGCTCTAAAAGCATAAAGTCATATTAGTTCTATCATAATCATTCTATACGAGTAAGGAATACTTTAAGTTTTTGGTTATAACACTAAGGAACATCACTTAATACAAGTACCTACTAGTACAAGAGAGCTCAACTTACAAGGGGGGTTAATAGTAATAAGACACAATAAAAATTGGTCTTAGAATAAGAAATATGACAAAGGAAAATCTACAACCTAGCTTAGCCATTCATAAACGATTTTGTAAAGAATTTCTCATCACAACATAATAATGAGCATAAATGTATACTAGCACTTGTAACTTTAGGGGTGCAAGGGATTCGCTGATAGGAAGTTCAAGGGAACATTAAGAAGATCGGGCTTCCTTCAGTTTTGTTTTTTATTTAATAAAAGGGGGCAATACACAGTAGAAACATAAAATGTTTATAAATATTAAATACAAAAATTTGATTTGCAAAACAAAAGCTTTTGATCATAGTGTAATTTTAGTGTAAAAATAACCCTTTTTCAGTTAGGTCAGTTATCTAATAACTCCAGTGGCCCCAATTTGGTCACACTTCACAAGGGAACACATGGATATTATAAGAGAAAGTAGTTGGCATTGTAAGTCTTCTCACAAATTGAATTTTGCATATTGTCTTCCATATTTAACAATAACAACAAAAAGTAAAAAAGACTTACAAAATCTTAATTTTCCCTCCTCGAGTAGTTCCCTTAAATTCTTGTGTTGTGTGATAGATTTTCTTAATTAGAAATTATGTGACCAAATTTCAATACACATACAACACGGATCGATGTATCTAAGGTATTTTAGTGACATAAGATTCTTTTAACTAAAAGACAGTGGTTTCCACAAGGCTATCTATTTAGCTAAAAAAGACCATAATGACCAAAACAGAAGGCCACAACTCAATTTTCTTAAGAAGAGTTGTAATGAAAATATATTCAGAGAAGTTAGATCATGTAACAAAAGGGTTCCTTGGGACTTAGATCTCTTTATTCTCTATCATTGCATCCAAGTTTTTTTGTGTGGTCACCCTTGTTATATTCTCTTTAAGATTGAACTCTCATTTTACTTAAAAATTATAAATCAAAAATTGCTTGATCTTTTGATAAAAACCCCTTTTATCTAAATAAAGTACATGTAAAAAAATTCATGGGAAGAGGCAATGTAAATATCTTGGCATGAAATAAATTTTGACATATTTTTAAAAAAAGGCAGTAATGGGATTTCAGTTTTTCTCTGCTTAATGAAATTGCAGCAAACATATTTTAATTTTTGTGTTGGAAAAACAAAGAACTCATGCAAATACTTTTAAAAAAATTCCTCCACAGCCTTGGATCGATTCCTCAAAAGGCGATTCTTTTGTTTTATGTTCGCGCTCCCGTTCAACTCACCTCAAATCTTGCAATTTGATATGCTTCGCTGAGTGAGTTGCTTTCAATTGTTTTCCCTTTCCTTTTCCTTCAGAAATGTCACAATTTCTTTTTTGATGTGACAAAAACTGATGAGTTTTAAAAAAAATTGGCGTGAGACAATTTCCCAAGCATCAATGCTCACATATAAAAGCCTGTCGGCTAACAAGGAAAGAGAATTGCATGATTATCATTGCAAAATCATCAATATTATTTTTCTTCTAAGATGCAACTTGATCAAGGTTGAACAGAAAATATTTACATCTTTAAGCAATTCATAAGAATATAAAACTCATAGCCACCTATCATCAATATTCAAATGAAGTGGAAATATTAAAACCTAGTCAGTACATATAATATCATATCTAGTTCATACTCAATAAACTAATTCTCGAATCCCTAGATTAGAAAAGTGTATCTTTTAACCAATCTTTCATACAATTAATTTGACTGTCAATAAATCTTTCAAGACAAGATGAGGTTGAGAAAACATTGTATTATAATGAAAATAGATAATGAGTTCAGTATTAGACTGCAGTATTGGAAAGGGTGTAATTCTCAATAATAGAATTTATTCGTAACAAAAGGATAGCGTAGACAACTAGAGGAAAGTACTAACACAAGGTCATAGGAATTTATATAAAAAGACATAGATAGCTGCCCAAATCCAAAGACATGGGAATCAACCACAAATAGATTAGTTAAGCTTCTCAAAGGATGGCGCAAAGAAAGGATATGACCAATAATAACATACAAAGTAATATCAAAATGCAGATTGTAGATTTAGGAGGCACAGACAGTTAAATCAAGGCGCTCAATCCACAACAAGAGATTACAAATACAGTGGCTTTTAATTATCTATTTTCAAAATGAAGAGAGGCACAACACGGTAAACAAATAGTCATAAAACGTTAATACAAACAACTAAGGAGGCATGGGTTCCCTAATTGGAGGAATAAAGGGACTCAAGGAGAAATCGATAATAAATAAGTAAAGATTTACCATCAAACAAGCGCTTATAAAAAGGTGCAACATGGCGTGAGGTCAAGTGGATTAAAAAAAGTGGCAGAGGCACCAATCATGAAGATATTCCATTCAAGGAGAAATCGGTAATAAATAAATAAAAATTTACGATCAAACAAGCGCTTATAAAAAGGTGCAACATGGTGTGAGGTCGAGTGGAATAAAAAAATTGGCAGAGGCACCAATCATGAAGATATTCCATTCAATACTAATGCCTCTTATCTAATTCCTTGGATCGAACCAACATGTTAAGTTGTAAGAAATAATCAATGAAAGATACTAAATTATCTACCTGCCCACACAATCGTTAAACCAGAGATTCAACAATGAAGTATGATAAAAAAAACTAAATTGAAAGATATAAGACCACGATTTCAGGAAGAATTGAGGTTAAGGAAAGTAATTTTTTTAGAATATGCACATCCAAATTTGTTGATAACACTTTATAAACATTCTAACAAATGCAATCGATAGGTGCTAATTGATTCATCACTTTCTAATTCAAGATCAAAAGAATTTCTAAATTTTATTTATTCATCTCAAAATGCAAATGACAATAAGATCACTAGTTGGCAAAATTGAAAAACAAAAAAGGATTAAGAATGTTATTTATAAACAAGCCGATAGATTCAAAGACAAAACTTCATGCCTTTCAAAGCATGAAAATAATAATCTAACAAAGAGATGAAATTGTAGGAGGATTGAATGTGTCGATGCAAAAAGAATAGATTTGTATGCCAGTAGAAAAGGTTGATCCAAGGATTAACACAAACATTTACAAAGGGTAAAGTTGCTAGATGATTGAAGATAATAATGCAACCCCAAAGGATAGATACAAGATGAAGGAGATCACAATCTAGTCAACAAGTAAACAAGCAGGCCAATAGGCCATTCATTTTGCAAGCAGGTTGACAAGAATATGCAGGTTAATTAAAGGCTAAGTAGATTGATTTAAGAACATACAGGCCATTTCAGAAATATGCAGGCCATAAGGAGTATATATAGGTTGAAAGTGAATATACAGGCTGATACAAATCGATAGGAGGAATACAATTTTTGACAAGAGACCTCTCTATCAGTGCCAATAAAGATGCATTGGTTGCTATGGATGATCAAAGAAACATCCTAATGAAGAATTATCAAATGAAAAGTTTCACATATGCAAGTTCTAATGCCTTGCATATGAAAAGGAAAACATAATAGTGAATGCATGATTCAACAATATGTGTAGAAATTCCAACAAGATCACAAGCTTAGAGGAATGCCTAAAGGTGATGAGCTCCTATGCATTACATAATCACAAGAAAAAGGACATAATAAATTTGTTAGAATTACTTTAGATTAAATCAAATAATTTTAAAGGCACAAACAAAAGAATTTTACTAGAGTGCTTGAAGAGGAAACCTGGTCGAGACCACAACATAAGCCCTTCTTATTCTGAATACTCCATGGATCAATCTAACATAAAATCTCTGAGATTGAAGAATGCTCTAAAAGTTCTTCCCCCCAAAAAATTATCCTCTATCTTTTCCTTTTTAAATAGTATACAGAGCATCTTTCATAAAATGCATGCTCAAGAATTGAAATCAAATGCATTCAATTTTTCCAGCACTCCCTGTCACAAAAATAGAAGAGGCAATAAATTCCTAATAATCCAATTTTTAAACTCTCCAAGATTCTCAATAAATCCGTAGTTGCCTCTTGAGGCTAAAATAGAATTCATTAACTCAAACAAATTCTAATGAAGCATTTAAAGAATCTTTCTAAATATATTAAAATATCTTAAAATAATAATTTGAAATAATAATATATATATAAATATTACGACTAGATATTTACTTAGTCTATCCTAGTATATTTTGTGAATACATTATTCTATAATGCAATGCAATGCTTAATCTATATGAATCTATGTGGTGTGTGCAGATTCTCTTCACCACATTTCACCTTTGGTCGATTAAACGCCCTCTACCTCGATGATACTCTCCCTCCATCGAGAGAGTGTCATGTCGCAACCACAGTCAAAGTGAGTCATTAATTAAATAATACTGACAGTAATATTTATATTCATAATTTAAATATCCAAAATAAGGGTTGTGACATCCTTCCCTTGTTGGAAGGGTAAGATTCCTAATCAGATTTGCCCTAAATTTCTAATTTTTATCTTTTCAAAACCCTAAGTCTAAAATCTGATTTTTCTATTTCTGAACTGTAAATGGGTTTGGACAATGAATATATGTATGCTAATTGCTCAAATATACATGTCATTCATGAGCCCTTTTGAAGATAACATCAACCATATATTCTACCATAAAATATGACCATTCTAATGCAAACAAAACGACATAAAAATTTTATTTATGAATATGATTAATGGTTCCTACAAATTAGATTACTCAGAATTGAAATTACATCAAGTTTCAAGGCCCAAACATGCCCAAACATAACTCAAATCTTTGTTGTTGCAAATCAAACCTTTACATTGATAAACAAAGGCTCATACATACCAAAAATGGTGGAAAATGTTGTCTTGTCTCAAACCCTAGATGGTTCACTTGGTTTGGCACTTGAACATGCACCCAGGAGAATCACAATCAATGATTTCTCCTACAAACTAGGTGGCACTCCTGGCAGATGGAAAAATGGCATGCAAATGAAGGGTGACGACTAGGGTTTGGTCCTCAAATGCTCCACCCTTTAGAAATGACGCTCACCCTAGGGTAAAACCCTAGAAATAATCTCCAACCAAAATCCCTCAAAAGATGGCACTCCAATCTACTATGAAATATGAATATGAAATCTCAATCTTCAAATTGTATTTGGCCACAAATCTCAGAATTTGGCCCTAGGTCTTCTTCTCCAAATCTACAGAAACAAATATATCCTTATAGCTCAATCCTTTCCTCCAAATCGCCAATGAAGTGTAATTGTGAACTCCGTAATGAATCCACCTCAAGATGGAGTTAAGTTTTCATCCAATCCACCTATATTCCTAAGGGTTTCCGTCCTTGGAATATACTGAAGCAAAGTTGCAGCCACAAGAGAAAATCTCTAATGAAGAAAATAAGATATGAATAGATGAATGAAATGACTTGTTTCTTCCTTCTTTTATAGCCACCAAATGACCTCCACCTCGGCCGACCTTCCTTTGGCAATCCTCTTTTATTTTATTTTATTTTTTCCAAGTGGATCATTTTTATAAAAGCTATTTTATATTATTATTAGGTCCAACTTAATTAATTAAACATAAATTAATCCAAATTGATTTAGGATTATTTAGTATTTAATTAATTATATTATTTGCTTGCAAATCTTGACTTAGCCTCCATGAATAAAATAGGCTAGCCTACTCCAATGGGTGATCACTCTGAAAAAGGGGACATTACAATCCTCCCTTCCCGGAATTGCTTGCCCTCAAGAAATTGCAAACCTAGATGCTGCAAAATGTGTTCACCTTCCCAAGTAGCATCCTCAAGTGGTAAGTCTCTCCATCTAACCAAATACTCCTTGATCACCCTATCCCTCAACCTATGCTCCCTAACATCCAATATAGAATGAGGAATGAGTATCAATTTCCCCTCTTCATCCAATGGAGAAAGCTCAAGAGAAGATGTAATTTGTTGTCCAATTGCCCTTTCGAGGCAAGATAAATGAAATATATTATGAGTTTGGCTACCTTCAGGCAACTCCAACTCATATGCAACCTCTCCAACTCTCCTTGCAATCCTATAGGAGCCATAGAACTAAGGTTTTAGTTTGTTTGCACCACTCTTCTTCAGTGTAGACTATCGGAATGGCTATAGGCGCAATAAAACTAGATCACCAACCTCAAATGTCCTCTCCACCCTGTGACGATCTACATACATCTTTTGTTGATTTTGAGCATAATGTAAATTATCCTTAAGTGCCTTAAGTATATCCTGGCTATCCTGCATCATCTCTCTAGCTCTGGGAGCTTTGTTGTCATCAAATGCTAAGTTTATAAAAGACATAGCGTCATAACCATATAAGGATCTAAAAGGAGATATGCCTATCGACATGTGATAGATGGTATTATAACAATGCTCTCCTAAATACAACCATCTGACCCAAGCCTTCTACAGCACCGCAACATAATTGCGTAGATACCCTTCCACCCATTTGTTCACAATCTCAATCTACCCATCTGTCTGAGGGTGGTAGCTACTTTTTGGGGTTAACTCTGTACCAACCAATCTGAATAGCTCCTGCCAAAACACACTGAGAAATTTGCTATCTCGATCAGTGACAATGGTCTTTGGAAGTCCATGAAGTATAAACACCTCTCTAAAGAATAACTTTGCAATCTAAGGTGCCTATACTAAGATGAAATAGCAAAGAAATGTGCATACTTAGTTAATCTGTCAACAACCACAAATATGCAATTTTTGCCTTAGATCTTTGGAAGACCTGTGATGAAATCCATAGATATACTCTCCCACTTTTGTTCTGGAATAAACAATGGTTGAAGCAAACTTGCTGGGAAAGTATACCTGGACTTGTTCTACTAAAAGGTCATACACTCTCGAACATGTCGCAAGACATGATCCTTGAGACCCTTCCAAGGGAATCTCTCTCTCACCTACCTATAGGTCTTGAAGAACCTTGGATGTCCTACTAAAGGAGTATCATAAACAACCCTCAAAATCTTATCCTTCATTTTAGATTTAGGTACCATATAGATCCTGTCCTTCTAGTATATCACATCATCAATCACCTTATACCTGTCATCTCGAATCTTGTCATCCATGATTTTGCATGTAAAAGTATTCTTGGAATACTCAACCAAAAGGTGAGCTTTCTAATCAGCTGAAGTCTCTAACATAGAACAAGGTGTGGGCCTCTTGGATAGTGCATCGGAAACAACATTCTTCTTCCCCTTAACATACTCAATATCAAAATCATATGCCTGAATCTTACTTACCCACTTTTGTTGCCTCTCATTCAAATCCTTCTATTCTAGAAAGTATTTCAAGCTATTGTGGTCAATCCTTGCCATAAATTTTCCACCCACCAAGTATTGTTTAAACTTTTCCAACACATGCATAATGGCAAGCATCTCCTTATCATAGGTGGAATATAACCGCTTCACATCTCTCAACTTCCTACTCTCATAGGCAATGGAATGTCTATTATGCATGAGAACAACACCTATCCCTTCACCTGATGCCTCACACTCGAACACAAACTGCTGAGAGAAATTAGGTAGAGACAATACTTGATAAGTGCTCATCACCTCGTTAAGTTTATCAAATGCTACTTGAGCCTCATCCGACCATCTGAATGCACCCTTCTTAGTGAGATCTTTGAGAGGTACTACCAACTATGAAAACCCCTTCACAAATCTCCTCTAGTAGCTGCATAGCCTGAAAAAAGCCCTCAAATCTAAAATGTTCTTTAGCGGCAACCAATCTAGAATAGCATGTATCTTCTCCTATTATACCTTCACTCCATCAATGCTAATCACATGTCCTAAATATAAAATCTCTATCATTCCAAACTCACATTTGGAATCCTTAGCAAATAGGAATTGTGCCTCCATAATGCCCAACACCTCATCAATATGCCTGAGGTGATCTTCCCATGTCTTACTGTAAATCAAGATATCATCAAAGAATACCAATACAAACTTTTGCAACTACTTATTGAAGATATGATTCATGCATGATTAGAAAGTCGCGAGAGCATTAGTAAGACCGAAAGGCCTAACCAAAAACTCATAGTGTCCATAATGACATATGAATGTTATCTTATGAATATCCTCATCATGGACTTTGATCTGATGGTACCTTGAACGAAGATCAATCTTAGAGAAATAATCTACTCCATGTAACTCATCCAACAACTCATTGATCCTGGGTATGGGGTACCTATTTGTTATGGTCCTCTTATTCAAGGCACAGTAATCAATGCACATCCTCATCGTGCCATCCTTCTTCTTCACCAAGGCCATCAAAGATGCAAAGAGACTGGAGCTAGGCCTGAGTGTCCCATATCTAATAACTCCTTAATTAGTTTCTCAATTTCTTCCTTTAATCTCCTAGGATGACAATAAGGAGTGGTGATGATAGGATTGGAGCCCTCTATCTCAATCACATGCTCAAATCCATGATCAAGAGGTCTACCAAGAGGAATATCTTCAAACACCATGATGTGCTTATCCAACACTGATTGGATATCCACATGATAATGTTGGTCACTATTAGAAGGGGATTTAGAAGACACAAAACATTGGGCTGCCCATGCAACATCACCATGTCTAAACAATGTCTCTGTCCTCTTTGTTGTCAATATCCTTGGTGCACCATTCGTCAATGCTCCCAACACTACCTTCCTCCCATTTGACATAAACTCCAACTCCATCTTCTGAAAATCTTGGATGTACTTGCCAAGTGAATGCAATCACTAGATTCCTAGAACATCAGTATCACAATCCCAACTACATAGAAATCATCGGTAACCATATGGTCACCCAACTAGATACTCAACTACGAGATCTTCTTAGTGCAACTAATCTTGAATCCATCGACAACCATAACGTTGAAACCTAAAAACTCCTCTTCTTGAAATCCTCTCTTCACCACCAAACCCTCATCAATGAAGTTATGAGTGGCTCCGTTGTTGACCAAACATGTGACCCATTGTCCCTTAAGGACTCCTCTTACTCTAAAAGGATGATATTTCATAACTCCTAATAATGTAGCAATAGTACCATGTACGGTATCACCTGTAGTTGTATCATCAAGCTCCAACTATTGCTCCTTGTTCTCAAGTCTTCCGAATTAGTGTCTTGGACTCCATCATCATCAATGTCAGAAGTGACCTCTATGTAATCAGTTTTTCCTTTTCCAAGGCATCTATGACTAGGCTCCCAAGATTCATTGCACGAGAAACAAAATTTCTTCCTCCTTAGTTCATTTTTGGCTTCTTTGTTTGGATTTGTCCTTTTAGGCCATTCCTTCTAAAAATTCCTCTTGGGATCCTTTCTTGAGGAAGAGAAAGGTTTGCTTTGAAACTTGTGTTTGGATGGTGTTGAAAATTGTATACCTCTGGCCCTCTTAATAGCATCTTGTAATGAAGGTGGATCTATGGATTTCACCCAGCTCCAACCCTTCTATGAAGAGATAAGTCAATCTGCTCTTTAAAACATTTGGAACCAAAACTACAAGCATCTAAAAATTAGATATGTATGCATCCACAAAATCCTTCTGTTTGAGTTGGGCCAACTCTCTGAAAAACTATTCAGGATTAGTTTTGTCAAACCTATAAATCAACCTCTGAGTGAGATCAACATAAGTAGTGATAACGTTATGACCATGTATAACCATCCCATTATACCACCAATCATATGCATCTCCTTCCAAGTATAGAGCAACAAACTGAAGTGCTTCCTTCTCAAACATAGGGTTCAAAGTGAGATAGTTATCCATCTTTTGAATCCATGCACGTGTCATGCATCTACCTGAACCATCAAAAGGATTAATAGTTACATTCCCCAACTTCCTTTTCAAATCATGGTTGTGATTTCTTTCCAATCTAGGCATGTTCCTATACTTCAATTGACAGAATTCCTGCAAAGACATTATAGCTTGAAACTCATTACCTAGAGATTGCCATTCCCTCATGTAATCATTAAAGCTCTCACCTGTAACCTGTTGTCCACCCTCTTGTGCTCCTTCCTAATCCAAAAACATAGGCATAAGAGGCTTAACTATGGAAGCTTGAGTGGCTCTAGTGTGAATGTTGTTATTGTTTCCTAAATTGCTAGTCTCTCCATTGTTGTCCACCCTCTTGTGCTCCTTCCTAATCCAAAAAAGTAGGCATAAGAGGCCTAACTATGGAAGCTTGAGTGGCTCTAGTGCAAATTTTGTTATTGTTTCTTAAATTTCTGGCCTCTCCATTATTTCCATTGGTACCTCCTATATGTTGATAGTCTATGTTGTTATTCTGATTTCCATTGTTGTTTTGCATGTTATGCTGCACAAATTGGGTCAAAAGTTGCATTAGGTCACGTTGTTTTCTAGCAATATCATTGAGGATATCGACTTAAGTTTACCAACTCATAATAAGGTCCATACCTTTTTCTAACCTTGTTTTACCTTAACATTAACTAGGATGTTGATTAATCCAAATGTGTACACCTATTTGCTCAATATAATCCTTGCGTCTAACAGTTAAACACTTACACAAGTTGTTAGAGCTTTTTTAGGCAAATTTTAAATATCCTTTGAATATAGCCAGTCAACTATCATACCTTTGTTTTTGCTAAGTCATCTAGATGGAGATATGCACGCTAACTTCATACACATAAATCATCATTTCATAAGATGCATTACTAGTAGAACATAGGAATACTCAAGGTGCATTACTCACAAAGAGTAATAATACAATCACTAAAGGCAATCATGACTTAAACATGATTTTCATCAATCTTTTTTTGTTAAATCAGTAGAACGAGACTTTAGTTGGGACATGATACATAGATGCTTGCCTGGTCTACATTAGACATCATATCCTTTACTATAACAAAGAAGTAGTATTATCCTAAGTTATAATTCATAAGAACTACATGCAAAAACTCCACTCACATTTATTCTAGAATCTATGTTCTTTTATCTCTATTAGACATGGTTCAAGATCCTAACTTATCATCGTGCAATAAGTTAAATAAGTCTTATCAAAACCTAAGACATTTGTATACAAGTGACTTTAACATTTAGTCCTACCCAAATGGTACATTTCCCTACTAGAGGTATAGGAAATAAAATCCTTTAAGTTCATCTTGTCAAACATGTCAATCCCACATGCGACACTTGTACAATAAACACTCCAAACACATAATGGAAGATGTGTTTCTTTACTATCACCAACTCAAGAGCATCGTTTCAACATTATTTTTGTTTAAATCAAAGGATCATTTCTCTGAATCAAAAGAGATGTTTCAACATTCAATAGTTAAATCAACATAAAAGATCATCAACATCAAATATTTTAGCATGAATACATCACTAAATTATGATTTCAACAAGATAAGAAGATCAATAATAAATGGATATAGACCAATATGATTCAATGTTATACCATTATTGGTGAACTTTGATTTCAACACTAAATCACTGATAAAATTATCATCTTAAAAGTTGATTACAACTCTAAATTGTCGAAGAACCATCAATAAGGATAAGTTGTTCAATACTAAATCTCCAAAGATGGTCAAAGATTATAAAGATCATTATGTTCTCTTTTCAAAAATAAAATCATTAACATTGAAAAGGTGATCATATTATGTCTTTTATAGATGATCAAGATAAAAGGGTCATCAATAAGATAAGGAGATCACCAATGACCAAAAATAAAGTAGATCAATATGATTTCAATGTTGAGTCAAGATGTTGAAAAGTCAAAAGGATCAAAATGATCTCGACACCAAATCATAGAAGATCAAGTTCAACATTATATAAGGTGATCGACTTTTAAAGGAAAGGATGTGTTGACGCCTGAATTGACTGGTAGTTTTTTGAAAAATTTTCATTCAGGCACTCTCCCTAAGTATCCAAAAAATGCTCTAAGTAACGGACCTCCTCAGTATTTTTCAGCTGCATCATCATATTTTCTTGAGGAGGTCATCATCATCATGTTTGTTTCCATGAAGGTCAGCATCATCATGTTCTCCTTCGACCGGTTTCTCATCGTCATCATCATATTCAGTCATCGGGTGATGTTTGGTTTTTATCATGATGATGCTGCCGAGCTACAGTGCGCCCTTATCTGCTTGCGAGGGTGATTCTTCAAAGTCTCCGATGATCTTCCATTTATCACCTTGTGCGGGCATGATGATGATGTTGCTTATTCTTTGAGTTGCTCGACCTAACTTGTTTTATCCTAAGGGTCGTCATCACCATCATTTTTTCCAGTTATCATCCTGCTGCTTGTGGAGGTCATCATATTTTCTGCCTTCATGATATTTCGCCGGGGTGATATTTCTATCATCGGATGATCTTGGTTATGATCATCCTGATGATGATGTTGAAGAGTTTTAAGTGCGACCCGATATTCACTAGGGTCATCATATTTCGAACGTCAGGATGATCTTAGTCAATATCATCCTGATGATGTTGTATCACTTCTTGTTCTTTGTTTCTCATCCTGATGATGCTGACGTCATCCGTATATCAGGGTGATATTTTTCTTTCTGCCTATCTGCATCATGATATTCCGAAGGAAGGGGTGATATTTTCATATCACCCGGATATATGTTTGCTCGAGCATCATGATGATGCTGATATCAGGGAGATATCCGCCTGCTGGCTTCGCGCATTATCTACTGGGGGTGATCTTTTCAGACGGCATCATCATATTCAGTTATCGCCCCGATCTTACAATGGAGCTACAGTGCAACCTGATATTTGAACATCAGGAGGATATTTCCAAATATCCGGTTGTCTTCCGAATATCATGATGATGTTAATATGATGATGAAGTCATCAAGGTCCGCGGGGGTCATATTTCTAACAACTGATCATCTTGAAGAGACCTCCTGATATTTGCGTATATGATGATGATGTCATCAGGATGTCCATCGGCCAGATTTTTGTTTTAAGCTCAGCAGGAGGATGTTCCTCCGAAGGATCAGGTTGTGCCGATTATCATGAAGGTTATGTTTCAAATATCATGATGACGTCAGGGTGATATTTCGAACAATAGGATATCATGCTGCTGGAGGATGATGATGATGAAGTCTATACTAGTGTCGTCAGGAGCAAAAGCACCGACATGATATATGCTCATGACCTAATATATAAAGTGCAAAAGAGTTTGCTGCGGGGTGCATGTGGGATAATGTTATCCTGCATATTCAAAACATCATGATGATGAATCTCGGCGGGAAGCGGTTGCGACTGTCTGTTTGATGCTCTTCCCGAGGCCGCGGGTTGGTGCGCCATCAATGGCGATTGTTGCAGAGGTATGGGCGATGGCGTGGACGAATGTTGTACCTGATTGAAGATCTGAATCCCTAGGCGGCGGCGCAAGGCTCAAAAAATCTTCCTGTCTCCTCCCCTACCTGCTGCATTCAAGTTTGAGCGCCATTTCTATGGTACTGTATATCTGGCGGGAATTTTGGTCAACCTGGGAGTTGATGCTGAAGACATCCTCCTGCTATAGAATGCAGATGGTGTTATTCTTTTGAGGTTGTTGAAAGTTGTAGATTTTTGGCTCTGTAATCCAAAACCAGCTGATCTGGTTGCTCTGTACAGTTATCTTGTGAGTTTATGTATCTCCTGTTGTAGGACTTGGCATGAATCCACTGGTTTCATGGTTGATCTTATATGAGTAATGATGTTTAGCATGTGTTGTGTTAATTCTGTCTCCAGTATTGCATGTATCCTTCTTCTGGATCTGGATGTTTGCTTATGTTTAGATTCTAGAGCATAGAATTCCTATGTTGAATGTCTGATCTTTTAACCTCTGCTCAAGGGGCAGATTAAACTGTTTTCAGGTTGAACATTGGGAAGGGTATACTGCAGTAGGGATGCCATAAGTAGAGATAGCTCAACACTCTATATTGGGAGATATCTGTAGGGCAGATATCATGTGTATCCCCCTGAAATCCAGTTTTAGCTATTTATGCTGATCATTCACAGGTGTATGTCTACCGACTCCAAGCCCTGGATAGGCACCAGTCATGCTGTGTTCTTGTGTTATACACCATATCTAGCTTTGCATCCAAATTCATATCAAAACACTTCATACCTCCACCTGTTAGTTGTAGGAGTAGAATTAGGAACCCCCTGCATACTCTCATACCCAACCAGACATCATGTCCAAGAATGTTGCCAGCCTTGTGATCTATCATACAGATCTTGGTCCATACATGAGAGTATTCTGCCTGTTGTTGTCAAGTTAGATCTTTCTATCTTTGAGCTAGTCAAGGTTACATCTTGAGTTATAGGGATACCCCCCTTGGTGCGGCAGAACCAGAAGTGAAGGGGAGGAGCTCACGCAACCTCCTGTATTCAGTTGGCCTGAATCTGCCTGTGCATTAGAAGTGGCAAGCCCTAATGCTGATTCAGAAGAAACGTCAACAAAATGGCGACTCCGCTGGGGAAGGATTGATAAAATAAAGAATAATACTTGTGACCCATCCGAGTCACTAACAAAATGATGCTCTGCTGGTGGAATGAACCTGGAAAAGTAGCTTTCAGCTATTGAAAATTTTGTCCTCTCTGGAGAGGTGGCGACTCTGCAAAAAATATCCAAATGCACATGTGAGATGGATGTATGTGATGTGACAAAAAAGATGTACATTTTTCTGCATCTGTATGAGAAAAGGTAACCTCCTTCCTTCCCTTTTATTTGCTGTTTTACTGCATAGGTTAGATGCCAGGGGAAGCCTAGGGTCTTAGACAGACAAAGGATGTCTAAGAGTAAGATTTTTGTGAATCCAAGTATGAAGTATCCCACACTCAGTGGTAAAATGTTGGATAAAGGAATAGAGGAGATAAGAAATAGGTTGATACTCTTAGAGGCTGAGCAGGCCCAGTTAAGAAGCAATAACCCTGTTGTGTCTGCCTGTCAGAAAGCTAAACCTCCTGTCAGCCCTTTTGATCCTTTGTATGACCAACTGGATTTGTCATGGGTGGATTACAAAGTAGAAACTATGCTTGCTAGGATATACTGTCAGATGCCTAGATTTAGTGGTCACAATGTATGTGATGGGAATGCACATATCCAAAATTTTCACAGTTTTATGGGAAAATATTCATTCAGAGATGAGGATATGTGGATGAGGTTTCTTGTTAGGTCCTTTGATGCAAAAGCAAAAGACTGGTATTTGAGCTTTCCAAAGAAGTCCTTTGCCTGTTGGGATGAGCTTGCTGACTGTTTCAAGGAAGAATTTGCAAAAGAACCGGCTGATCTTGTTGTAGAATTGATGAGAATCAGAAAACAAGATGAAGAGCCATGTGTTGATTTCAGTCATAGGTTTGCAGTAGCCCTTTCACATGTCCCTGAAAGTTTCAGACCTGATATTTCAGCCTGTGTTGGCATATTCTTTGAAGCTTTTGAGGAGGGCTCTAGTGCATTACTGAGGGATTTCAAGGTGACAAGTATGCAGATGGCATACAGGTTCATTGAGAATGTAGAAGAAATGAGAAATATGCACCTGCTGAAACCCCCCTCCCCAGGCCTTGGCGTGAAAAATGGTTATGAAGCTGCAAATGACCAAGTCATGAAGGCATCATGTGAAGATGAAAAGATGAATGTTGAGGATGCCAGTGAAAGGACTAATGAGGATTCCCATTGCAATCATGAGGCAGCTGACCATGAAAACAATAACGAGGTTGTGGACAGCAATGAGCAATTTTTAGAATGGACCTGTGGAGACGATTGTGAGTATTGTACTCAAGACAGAGAAGATATAAGCAAACAGAGAAGCAGTCCTATGTGTGACCCATTGCCTACCTTTCAAACACATGGAGATCATGAAGAGCAGTCAGAAATTGAGATAAGTGCTAGTTCGGAGCATGACTGTTTTTCATTTGATGGTTGTTTTGCTTATGATATACAGGCTGATACTCCTCCACAGAATGAATCCATTGATGATGAAGAGATGTGCTCTGCTGCCCATGAACAAATGGCATACTATGATGAAACTGATGCACCTGGGTCACCCATTTATGACACATATGGTGATGAGGATCTATCTGAGTGTGGTGAAGATCTAGACACTATTTTTGGCTTGGATTCTGTTTCTCATCATGATGAAAGAGGAAATAACATACATCAGGTAAGTGACTGTGAAGATGTGCCTGATTGTAAAGAGGTGTCAGAGCCTGATCTTTTCCAGCCTGGTGTACCAGATGGTTGTGTACATGATGTGCACAATTGTGATTTTGAAAGCTTTTCTTTTGATATGCCAGCATATGACACAATGAGCCCTGATCTTCCTAGTTGTGTGGTGGACTCTGAGTGTTTCTTATTTGCAGTCCAGCTAGGAGATCATGTTGCAATGCATGATGATGATGTGAGTGATAAGTGCTATATGCCATATGAGCATGCATTGCCTGAAACATTCTGCACCCACATGTCACATGATGCTGACGGTTATCTGCACAAGGATGATGACAAGCCAAATCAGAGGGTTGAATATGCAGACGACAAGATTTGTTTGTGGGTGGATCTTTGTAGTATCTCCAAGCTTGACCCAGTGCATGCAGATGAAAACAAGATATTTGACAAGGGAAGATACATGTTTTTCTTTTCTTGGTGGCCTTAGGCCATCAAGTGTGTTTGGTGATGCAGGTCAGTGCAGTATTTGACTCTGTGCCCAATGGATAAGGGACTGGTCTGCATCCCAGAGATCTGGGGTTCTCGCTGCAGTCTTTCACCTGCACGTCCCCAGACAGAGCCACTGTTGACGCCTGAATTGACTGGTAGTTTTTTGAAAAATTTTCATTCAGGCACTCTCCCTAAGTATCCAAAAAATGCTCTAAGTAACGGACCTCCTCAGTATTTTTCAGCTGCATCATCATATTTTCTTGAGGAGGTCATCATCATCATGTTTGTTTCCATGAAGGTCAGCATCATCATGTTCTCCTTCGACCGGTTTCTCATCGTCATCATCATATTCAGTCATCGGGTGATGTTTGGTTTTTATCATGATGATGCTGCCGAGCTACAGTGCGCCCTTATCTGCTTGCGAGGGTGATTCTTCAAAGTCTCCGGTGATCTTCCATTTATCACCTTGCGCGGGCATGATGATGATGTTGCTTATTCTTTGAGTTGCTCGACCTAACTTGTTTTATCCTAAGGGTCGTCATCACCATCATTTTTTCCAGTTATCATCCTGCTGCTTGTGGAGGTCATCATATTTTCTGCCTTCATGATATTTCGCCGGGGTGATATTTCTATCATCGGATGATCTTGGTTATGATCATCCTGATGATGATGTTGAAGAGTTTTAAGTGCGACCCGATATTCACTAGGGTCATCATATTTCGAACGTCAGGATGATCTTAGTCAATATCATCCTGATGATGTTGTATCACTTCTTGTTCTTTGTTTCTCATCCTGATGATGCTGACGTCATCCGTATATCAGGGTGATATTTTTCTTTCTGCCTATCTGCATCATGATATTCCGAAGGAAGGGGTGATATTTTCATATCACCCGGATATATGTTTGCTCGAGCATCATGATGATGCTGATATCAGGGAGATATCCGCCTGCTGGCTTCGCGCATTATCTACTGGGGGTGATCTTTTCAGACGGCATCATCATATTCAGTTATCGCCCCGATCTTACAATGGAGCTACAGTGCAACCTGATATTTGAACATCAGGAGGATATTTCCAAATATCCGGTTGTCTTCCGAATATCATGATGATGTTAATATGATGATGAAGTCATCAAGGTCCGCGGGGGTCATATTTCTAACAACTGATCATCTTGAAGAGACCTCCTGATATTTGCGTATATGATGATGACGTCATCAGGATGTCCATCGGCCAGATTTTTGTTTTAAGCTCAGCAGGAGGATGTTCCTCCGAAGGATCAGGTTGTGCCGATTATCATGAAGGTTATGTTTCAAATATCATGATGACATCAGGGTGATATTTCGAACAATAGGATATCATGCTGCTGGAGGATGATGATGATGAAGTCTATACTAGTGTCGTCAGGAGCAAAAGCACCGACATGATATATGCTCATGACCTAATATATAAAGTGCAAAAGAGTTTGCTGCGGGGTGCATGTGGGATAATGTTATCCTGCATATTCAAAACATCATGATGATGAATCTCGGCGGGAAGCGGTTGCGACTGTCTGTTTGATGCTCTTCCCGAGGCCGCGGGTTGGTGCGCCATCAATGGCGATTGTTGCAGAGGTATGGGCGATGGCGTGGACGAATGTTGTACCTGATTGAAGATCTGAATCCCTAGGCGGCGGCGCAAGGCTCGAAAAATCTTCCTGTCTCCTCCCCTACCTGCTGCATTCAAGTTTGAGTGCCATTTCTATGGTACTGTATATCTGGCGGGAATTTTGGTCAACCTGGGAGTTGATGCTGAAGACATCCTCCTGCTATAGAATGCAGATGGTGTTATTCTTTTGAGGTTGTTGAAAGTTGTAGATTTTTGGCTCTGTAATCCAAAACCAGCTGATCTGGTTGCTCTGTACAGTTATCTTGTGAGTTTATGTATCTCCTGTTGTAGGACTTGGCATGAATCCACTGGTTTCATGGTTGATCTTATATGAGTAATGCTGTTTAGCATGTGTTGTGTTAATTCTGTCTCCAGTATTGCATGTATCCTTCTTCTGGATCTGGATGTTTGCTTATGTTTAGATTCTAGAGCATAGAATTCCTATGTTGAATGTCTGATCTTTTAACCTCTGCTCAAGGGGCAGATTAAACTGTTTTCAGGTTGAACATTGGGAAGGGTATACTGCAGTAGGGATGCCATAAGTAGAGATAGCTCAACACTCTATATTGGGAGATATCTGTAGGGCAGATATCATGTGTATCCCCCTGAAATCCAGTTTTAGCTATTTATGCTGATCATTCACAGGTGTATGTCTACCGACTCCAAGCCCTGGATAGGCACCAGTCATGCTGTGTTCTTGTGTTATACACCATATCCAGCTTTGCATCCAAATTCATATCAAAACACTTCATACCTCCACCTGTTAGTTGTAGGAGTAGAATTAGGAACCCCCTGCATACTCTCATACCCAACCAGACATCATGTCCAAGAATGTTGCCAGCCTTGTGATCTATCATACAGATCTTGGTCCATACATGAGAGTATTCTGCCTGTTGTTGTCAAGTTACATCTTTCTATCTTTGAGCTAGTCAAGGTTACATCTTGAGTTATAGGGATACCCCCCTTGGTGCGGCAGAACCAGAAGTGAAGGGGAGGAGCTCACGCAACCTCCTGTATTCAGTTGGCCTGAATCTGCCTGTGCATTAGAAGTGGCAAGCCCTAATGCTGATTCAGAAGAAACGTCAACAGGATGATCATCACTAAATTGCAAAAAGTGCTTCTACTAACTGCACACAGTTAAGCTTGAATTTAAATGTATATAAGTATATTATATTATCACAAGTCTACATAGCATCAAATGATCAAGGTGCTCTAATAGTTCTAAGCACAATTAAAACAATGCTTCAATAAGAACTTTAAGACATTCAAGTCAAAGAGAGTCAAAATATCAAATTGCAGTTGCAAACATTTCAATTGATAGGAAAGGGCAAGGCAAAATTCCAAGCCAAAAGAATGACCCAAATAATTTCTACTCATATCGAACACATGAGAAACCATTTCTTAAAATGCATATTTCACATAAGGTATGATTTCACATAGTGCATCACTCACACATGGTAAGAGTACTATAATATCATAAAAAACATCATTCGTACAGTGCATAAGTACAATCTCAAAGTGCATTACTCGCACAAAAGCATAAATTTTACATAAAGTATGAATACAATCACTTTTCAAATGCATCACTCACAAAATATGAAAATAATCATTATTCAAGTGCATCACTCAAACAAAATATGAAAAGTGCAACACTTGCACAAAGTATGACTACAATACTTGCACAAAATATGATAAGTGCATCACTCACACAAAGTATGAATACAATCATTACACAAGTGCATCGTTCGCATAAAATATGAAAAGTGCATCACTTGTACAAAGTACATAATTAAGAGTATAACCTCAAAAAGCAACCATAACATACAGGAATCTTAAGATCCCATCAAACACAAATATCAAGATTTTTCTACCTTGTCCACTAGACAAAAGGAGATGACTCATCCAATCAACTCCTTATCCTAGGTCATCAATGAAGACCCTTAAGGCAAAGTTCAAGCTCACATCCTAGATTGAAAGTTGAATAGGCATCACTTGAAAATCAACTTGGATGAACTTACTTTTCTTTCATCTCTTTACTACTAAAAATTGAGTACATACTTTTTTCACCAAGCATCAATCTTTATGTCATTTTGATCTCACCCAAGTCATTACAATCATCATTTTATCCTTATTCTTTTTTATTTTTCTTCCCAAATCTAGTACATTCTTCTTTTATATCTTCAAATAGATCTCTCAACTCAAACATTTCTCTATTCAAGCTTCCACACCATCCCCAGTGGTTTACCATCAAACTTAGAAAGTATAATTTCTTAATTTGATTTCAATTCTACACCATTTTTTAAATCTCAAATATCCTTCTCCTCGTAATTTTACTCTTCAGGACCCTCTTAGCTTTCATCTTTGCTTAAGTATCAAAAGAAGATTCAAAATATATTCCATGGTCTGAAATGATTTTAATTCCTTTCTTACACCTTGTCTTCTCCCTCACTAGAGAGTCCTATGAAAGGAAAATGCAACTAAAGTGAAGGAGATGCAAGGCCCTAAAGCACTCTAATCAATCAAACTGTCTATACTTCTACTTGGTTCCAAACTGAACTATCTAAGAAACAACAAGATTCTAATTTATCTAAGGAATCTTCAACCCAAAACTAGGGTCTTCAAGCACTCAATGTGCCTATAGTATCAGGCCATCAGAAAGGCTTAAATGAATATAATGTAACCTTAAGTGTAGAAGAGTCTAGGCCCTAGTGTTGAACCCGGTACCACTCTGATACCATATGTAAAAACCACTCGAATAAAATATTATTATTATAATTAAATGATACAAAAATGGGAATTAATTAAAAATTTTCCCAATGAACAATAATAATATTCACATTATCTCAATAAAAATATTCAATTAAAGAATATTTAGAATCTAATTTATTTGAAGTACAATTAGGACTATGTCCTTTTACAACATTATACAAAAATAAGTTACACCATACAATGTCCTTGATACCATACCATATCTTTGACACTAAACCTAGCCAAGAGAGAGCATCATCAAGGTGATTTACCACCCAACCACAAGGCTCGCACCTCCCTGGTCTTAATCCTAAATAGAGAAGTCTGACCTTTCGCGAGGGGTCTAGCAGACTGAAGCTAACATGCATGAAGGAATCTGGTGTTGCATGATATATCTAACATTTCAATGCATAAATAAATGCTAATGTACTTATAACATTATATGGAAAAGAGAAAAATGAATCAAATATCAATAATTACTAATGATTAATAAGCTTTGTCCAAAGCATCTTTTGAGTTGTTGATGGGTAGATAGATTACAAATAGAAACCTATCCTTCCCTGTAGTTCTATATTCAACACTTGTCTATGCTCTTTCTCTAACTCTAATAATAGAAAATAACAGAAGAAGAAAATGAATAATTGCAATCATACGTAATCCATAATTCCCTCAACTTAGATCATTCATAGATAATCCATCAATTCTAAAGACAAGTTTTATACAGTCAAATGATAGCCTTTGGACTTTCTTCTAAGAGGCAACTACTAAAATCTAGGCATCTTCCTATTCACAGAAACCCATTTTCCTTTCATTTAAATATATTAGAAGATTAAGTTAATTCCAATTAAAATCATTCACACGAGGTTCTCATGAGTTCCTCATATTGAAGTTAGAAAAAAGATCTAATTCAGAAGAGTAAAGGTTCCTAAGTTTTCTGCATTCATAACTGGTCTCTAAAAGCATAAAGTCATATTAGTTCTATCGCAATCATTCTATCTGAGTAAGGAATACTTTAAGTTTTTGGTTATAACACTAAGGAACATCACTTAATACAAGTACCTACTAGTAAATGAGAGCTCAACTTACAAGGGGGGTTAATAGTAATAACACACAAGAAAAATTGGTCTAAGAATAAGAAATATGACTAAGAAAAAGCTAGAACCTAGCTTAGCCATTCATAAATGGTTATGTAAAGAATTTCTCATCGCAACGTAATAATGAGCATAAAAGTATACAAGGAAAGAGAATTGCATGATTATCATTGCAAAATCATCAATGTTGTTTTTCTTCTAATATGCAACTTGATCGAGGTTGAAGAGAAACTATTTATATCTTTAAGCAATTCATAGGAATATAAAACTCATAGCCGAATATCATCAATATTCACATAAAGTAGAAATATTAAAACTTGGCTAGTACATATGATATCATATCCAGTTCATACTCAATAAACTAATTCTCATATCCATGGATTAGAAAAGGGTATATTTTAACCAATCTTTCATACAATTAACTCGATCGTTAGTAAATCTTTCAAGACAAGATGAGGTCAAGAAAAAATTATTTTATAATGAAAAGAGATACTGAGTTCAGTAGACTACGGTATTGAAAAGGGTGTAATTCTTAGGAATAAAATTTATTTGTAACAAAAGGATAACATAGACAACTAGAGGAAAGTACTAACACAAGGTCATAGGAATTTCTATAAAAAGACATAGATAGCCACCCAAATCAAAAGACATGGAATCAACACAAACAAATTAGTTAAGATTCTAAAAGGATGGCGCAAAGAAAGGCTATGACCAAGAATAACATATAAAGTAATATCAAAATGCAGATTGTAAACTTAGTAGGCACAAACAGTTAAATCAAGGCGCTTAATCCACAATAAGGGATTACATATACAATGGATTTTAATTATCTATTTTCAAAATGAAGAGAGGTACAACATGATAAAAAAATAGTCATAAAACATTAATGCAAACAACTAAGGAGGTGTGGGTTCCCTGATTGGAGGTATAAGGGGCTCAAGGAGAAATTAGTAACAAATAAGTAAAGTTTTACCATCAAACAAGCGCTTATAAAAAGGTGCAACATGGTGTGAGGTCGAGTGGAATAAAAAAAGTGGCAGAGGCACCAATCATGAAGATATTCCATTCAATACTAATGCCTCTTATTTAATTCCTTGGATCGAACCAGCATGTTAAGTTGCAACAAATAATCAATGAAAATTAAATAATGAAGGATGATGTAAAAACTAAATTGAAAGATATAAGACCATGATTTTAGGAAGAACTAAGGTTAAGGAAAGTAATTTTTTCATAATATGCACATCTAGATTTGTTGATAACACTTTATAAACTTTCCAACAAATACAATTAGTAGGTGTTGATTGATTCATTACTTTATGATTCAAGATCAAAATAATTTCTAAATTTTATTCATCTCAAAAGTCAAATGACAATAAGATCACTAGTTGGGAAGATTGAAAAACAAAAAAGGATTAAGAATGTTGTTAATAAACATGCCAATAGATTTAAAGACAAACCTTATCACCTTTCAAAGCATGAAAACATTAATCCGACAAAGAGATGAAGTTGCACGAGGATTGAATGTGTCGATGCAAAAAGAATAGATTAGCAGGCTGGTAGAAAAGGTTGACCCAAGGATTAACATAAATGTAAATAAAGGGTAAAGTTTCTAGCTGATTGAAGATAATAATGCAACCCCAAAGATAGATACAGGATGAAGGAGATCACAATCCGGTCAACAAGCAAACATGCAGGCCGATAGGCCATTCATTTTGCAAGTAGGTCAACAAGAATATGCAAGTCAATTAAATGCTAAGCAGACCTATTTAAGAACATGCATGCCATTTCAAAAATATGCAAACCATAAGGAGTATATACATGTGAAAGTTATTTATACAAGCTTATACAAATCGATAGGAGGAATACAGCTTTTGACAAGAGACCTCTCTGTCGGTGCCAATAAAGATGCATTGGTTGGCATGGATGATCAAAGAAACATCCTAATGAAGAATTATCAAATGAAAAGTTTCACAGATGCAGGTTCTAATGCCATGCATATGAAAAGGAAAACATAACAGTGAATGTATGATTTAACAATATGTTCAAAAATTCCAACAAGATCATGAGCTATAGAAGAATGCCTAAAGGCGATGAGCTCCTATGCATTACATAATTACAGGAAAAATGACATAATAGATTTGTTGGAATTACTTTATATTAAATCAAGTAATTTTCACTAGTAGAATTTGGCAAATAAATGACTATGTGACTAAAACTTTTAGTCACGACAACTAAAAATGACTAAATTCTACTATTTTTTTGCAACACAGCTATAAATGACTAAATAAATGAAATGACTAATTTGATCACTAGGTAAAAAACACAACTAAATAATTAGTCACATGAATACAAATGAGCAAATATTATATTGTTTGTATTTTATAAAGCAAAACTAAAGTATTTAGTGGGTTGAGCGCACCAGTGCACAACCCACTCTATCCTCTTTCCTCAGCCCTACGCTGCTACGCTGGGCTTCTCATTGACCGATTTTTGGGTAATGAAAAAAATATTTCAAAATTTCACCCCTTTTTGTAGATTTCATGCTCCTCCACTATTTTCATCCCTTTTTCTATTGTGAGTTCATTGCATAGAGGGCAGGATGCATATCAAAACCCTAGTCACCTGACATACTTGATCTTTCTGAGCAGAACGTGGCTGGTGTGAGGGAATTTTGAGACATTTGAAAGGGTGTGGTGATTGTGGGAAGAAGAGTGAAACTCTTACAAGGTCTTGCACATCCATTTTTGGCTTGAAACACTGAAGCAACCTTCCCTAGCAATGGCGTGAGACTCAGAGCAGAGAATCATCCTAGTTTGGCAACGATGAGGGTTTTATTTCCTAAGCAGCAAATAGTATGAGGGACATATGAGGTTACAAGTGTGATCTAGGTGTATAAGGGTTCCTTTCTAGTGTTTCTCATCACTTCTAGAGCCTATCTTCTACAAATCATGGCACATATACATCTCAAATTGAGTGCTATCCAGGTCTGGTATCTGTATTCTAGTTTTAGCCTGTGTAGTCGATAAGTAGTTTGAAAAGGACACTTTGTTGTTGTATTAATTTATCCACACTGCAGAAACCTTTCTTTGTTGGCTTTGAATTCATTCACATTGCAGAGATTCACAAGGGTTTGAAGACACGTTGCATGCACGAGGAGATTGTCTAAGGTTTCAAGGATAGATCATGCCCACGTTGAGATGATATTCAAGGTTTTCCTAGTGGAAGCCTTCATCCTCACATCTTGTTGGGTATACTCTATGTCGTTAGGGTTTTTAGTTTTGTTTGAAGTTTTGAGGAAGAGCTTGTTTGTCTCCTCATGAAGATTTTAACCCTTTCATAAACCCAAACTAGGAAGTCAAAGCTCTTTTTAGGAAAACAACCACCTTCATAGGTGATACTTTCATAACACAATGTAGATCTTTTGAGAAGATCGCAGGCCATGATATGTTTAAGACATGACAGTAGTCTCATTATTGAAGTGTCAATGGGTTTTACTGGTTATGAGGAGTTTTTCTGGTTATGAATGGCAATATGTATGTCTTTGTAAGGAAAATAATGACGAATAAATGGCAATATTATGTTTTACTATCTTGATATCACCAATGTCGACCACCATTAAAAATCAGCCATGACTATGGGTGAGAACGGCTTCTTTGGCCAATAGGTTTTTGTCCTTGGCCATTTACAAACTAGTAGGGGTTTTGTCCTCTAGTTACTAACAATCTACGAGGTTTTGTCCTCAAATCTATTCGTTTGAAAATAAATGCTCAAGACAAATCTCATTAGGGTTTGATGTGGGTGTTCAAAAGTAACCTACCATAGCATGTTTTCTTTATCTAAATTATCATGACTATAGCTTCTCTTTCTTTTTATCCATCCTTTTCTACCTAAATAAACAAGTGTTTTAGATCTCCCTTATCACCCATTGTCATGTGGCTATAATTGTCCCATGAATCCTTCATGATTGATCTTTCATGACTGTCATTCATATTTGAAGATGGTAGTTTAAAAGTCTTCAAGATAATTGTGCTCTATCCTTTCATGTCTTATAAATATTGATAACCATGACTATCTTATTTCAATGAGGTCAATCTCAATGCAATTACTTGATATCCACTTATGCTAGCTTCAACTATGACTAGGGTCATATTTACTGTCATGTATGAGCTAACTATCCTCATAAAATTTTGTCACTATCCATTGGTTATAATAACTATCCCTACTTCTTGATTTTCCCTTAGCTTCATGGTACTTGTCCTATTTATTACAATCATAGAGAGTATCTTTTGCATATGGATTGCCCTTATATCCATTGACAACGACTATCATCTTTTATGTCTTTTAACCATCTTTTATTATCTGCAATCTACCTTTTTATAAATGTTTATACACAATTCATTTCCCTTTGTTAATAGGTCTACCACTATTGAATGTTCAAGGAGACCTTCCTGGTGAAAGCCTTTGCCATTTGTAACATGATTGTATTTAATAGAGCACTATCCTCTTCAAAACTTTGCTTTCATGTCTTCATGAACATCTCATAATCTAAGGTATAGCTAAGAGTTGTCCATGTAGCTTGCACTTGACACTGTCATGGTGATGAATCATTTGCAAATTTCTTGTCCTCATTCATCATTGGACTCATTCTAAGTATTCATTGTCTTTTGGCATAAAAAAAACCTTATCATTTCTATATGATCACTACCCTTGCACAGTCCTTTTGACACATAGTTTTGCTACCTTCTATACCATTTCTCATGAAAGGCCTATAAGCTTCCATGTTATGCATTTCAAACTGTCCTACCCCTGCCTTTTGATCGAGTTCATTTCATGGTTTAAGATCACTTTCTCATGCATCCCTACACACTTATTGTGACCTTAACAACTTCATATGCCTGTCATCTACATTGCACTATTTCTCTGCTCTTGAATATTGTCACCAAAAACCTCTTGCTTGGCAAATGAAATTAAATCCCTATGTTGCAAGGGATGGTTATATCCTTCTAATTCAATGTTAGTAAACAAAACTTCTAGTCTTGTGTTGAATTATTGACTTGAAGCCTTTTACAAAAATCACCACGGTGATGATCTCACTGTACATATCTCTGGCTTTCTCATAGTGAGTCTATGTTACAACTCTTTTACAAACTCTTTAACCTTCGTATCACTATGTAGGGATGATCTGCTATCTCCTACCATCTTACACCTTTTAATGGATTCAAAAAACTAAGAACATCACAGATAACTTGTCATGAATTAACAGAGTTCCAAGAAAAGAAAGTGAAAACTACAACCAACACTGTCAATCATGCACTTCAAAGAGATATCCTCTATGCTAGGAACCATACTCCACCTTCATATGACTTTCTTTACACATCTTGTATTCATGCACTCAAACTATCCTTTAAAGTTGTCACATGCCATGATGAACTTTAAAGACTGTGATATGCAAATTTTAAGTGATTGTACATTCATGTGACAACTGTCCACCTATACTCTTGATTACAGTCATCATGACTACCCTTACAAGCCATGATTGTCCTTGTGATTATCCTGTCCTCATATGACATTTCTCCCCATGATCTTTGACCTGCAACTTTTCCTTTATGATATCTATCTTCTTGTTAATGAGACTCATTACCATACTATCACTTCCATGCAAGATATACCTTAAAAATATCTACATCCATTATATAGGCCTTTAAATCATTATATCACTATATCTTCCAAAGGCTTTAACTTTCTTTTACTAAACTATCTTCCAAGTCATCTTAACCTCTAATCTTTTATTACTATTGAGGACATTGGCCCTGTTCATCGTAATGTCTTTGGGATTCTCTGTCCTTTAAAGAACTATTGTGGACCGTCATCAAAGTTCCTACTCTCTACCTTGCTAGGGTGTTCTTCACAAGTCTGATATATACTTTGGCTCCTCAAGACTGTGATTTTCCCATTGTTTTGGTGCACGATGTCTTCCACCTCAACTCACTGCCATTACAATTCTCAATACTCATATGCACTGTCAAACAAAGTGAAGGCAGGTTTATACAAGGTAGAAAATTTCCTCAATCTATGTTATTCAAACCTAGAGATGGCCTCATATGAAGATTCTACTCTTTTGATTAGTCTCCCTAAGAATGTCCATTTTTTGTCCTAGATCTGCCTTTTTGCATGAACAATCTTTGTATGAGGTGATTGTGACTTATTATCTTGTGTCAAGGTGATTGTGTCTTGTGATGGTGACTCAAGGCAACATTTCTTCTATAATTTTTCCTTTCTCTTGCACTTGTGAGAATGTCACATGGATTTGTAATTTCATTGCCTATCTTCACTATCAATAACACTTGTATTTTCTGATGATTGTCCTACAACTTCACATATTTTCATTTTAATGATAAAACTGGAGTCCTTTGTTATTTTACTCACACCATTGAAACCTTGTTTACTATGCTTGTATCCTTGGGAACCATTGACTGCCTTCTCTCATTATCCTTTTGTAGACTATGTTGCATGTCTTGAATTATCTCTTGTGTTGAAAACCATGAAAGGGATTTTATTATCAAAAACCTATGATAGATTTTATGTGAGGACAGAGTAGGCACAATCTATCATGAGTGTGGCAACAGTCACTTATTGGATATCAAACGGATATGTCTAGAGCAATAGTGATAATCCATAGTCATAGTAGAAATAATACTGAGGGAGTAGTCCTTTAGGGACATTGTGATCAAAAGGGAGTAACATTCACTCATGAATACAGTCATAGTCAAATGCATTAGAACAACCAAGGGATGAAAGAAAGGGTATGAAGTTCTAAGGACAAGTCATAATAATAGATAACCTGGGCATCAAACAATGATAATCCTTGGAATGCACATTGAAAGAGCTTGAGGTAGTCAACATGTGATGCCTTGAGCATAATGTGTGAGATCTCAAAGATTTAAGGTAGAGGAGTGTATTGTTGTACCTTTGATCCATGATGTTGGTGGAGAAAAATATGATCATCCCAAATGTGCCCACAGATAAGATACAGGCTCTTCTACAAGAACCCATGCTTAAAACATTCATATTGACTGCCATGACTTGAGAAGAGGCTTTCTTGCATCACCACTGGCATGACTTGAAGAGTTTGCAGGAGAGAGAGTGACTCAACATGCTTTCCCCGCATCGCCGCAGGGCCCAACAATAGACCGTGCGGTGTTGCGATGGAGGCATATAGTGACATTTTATAAAGTGCAGAAGTTTTTGTGAAGGATTTGGTGATCCGAAGTGGAACTTGTAACTACAATATCTGATAAAAACCCACTTCCAAATATGCTTTTGATGGATGTTCATATCCTCATCCAAAGCTCCAATTCACACATAGGTAGGAAGGATGCTTTCAAAGGTTGAAGAGTTGGGCTTTACACCTACTGGTTGCATTTTCTTAAAATTTTCTAAGCACTTTTTAGAAAAAACCATTTTGAACATATCCTTTAATCATGACATTCCATGATATCACATTTCTTTGAGGCTTTTTTTGAAATAGTTCAGTTGCCTTGTCTATGCTTCTACATTTTCATGTATGTCTAGCAGGGCACTTGTAGTTTGAGCAACTGTGGCACTGGCAAACCACCATACCTAAACCCTCTTGGAGTTGTTGCTACTAATGCATATCTGTGAATGTTGGCCCCCTGTTAAGTTATTGGTGACCACTTTTCCCAGCTTAACAAGTAATAGATTGTCGGTATTCTTAATCTTCACTTACAGGTGGCTTTTATCTTCAGCCTAACAAATAATAGATGATGTATCTCTGCTACTAGTTGTCATTATGCATAATCTTCATTAGGACATTGCATCTTGAACATATAGTGATTTCTCAATGATTGTTTGGCTTGTTAGTATATCTTGTACTGTCTCTAAAAAGTTCAAAGGACTTTGTTTCTTATAGCCGAATAATATCAATATTAGTATTGTTTGATGCTAAAGACATATTAGTTGGATGTTTATCATTTACTAAGATTACATCAATCATTTGTTCACTTTACTTGTAAAATTAGTTGCTAAACAGGTGAAGTCTTCCTGATTTCATGTTAGAATTTTGAGGTCTTTATTGTCCTTGTCTTTATTTATATTTTTTTCTAAATTTTATGGCCATATTGATGTTTAAAACAACCCCAAAATGCTTGTGATTCAACATGTTACCTTTGGCCATTTTTGGTTGTTTTGAGTTTCCTGCAACCTGAAATATCCTAGAAAAAGAATTGCAAGGAGAAGGAACCAAATGGATAGACCCAAATGCTCATGGTACTTTCTCCATGGATAGTAATATCATTGAAGAATGATTAAGATAGCTCTATACAAGTGTTACAAATAGGTCTAAAACCATGTTAAACCCTAAAGAGCATGTCAAGGAACCCTAATAAATCATGTCAGTCTTTTAGAGGTTTTGTTAAACTGCATAAATAGTAAAGAGGTACAAAATAGTCTCAAGATCATGTACAAAGATCTATGAGAAGGGAGAAAATAGACCAAGACCATCATTGCCTCTTACATAACCCTCACTATATTCTACAAAATTTGAAGAGGTATGCATATCTTTTAAACCCTAGCAACTAATTTGAAGGTCTTTATCAAAGCATAAAGGAGTAGGTAAGGTCTTTGTAAGTCCTATGAAGAGGTATGCATATGTTATAGGTGTGTTTCTAAGATCCATGGACCTGAAATATCATTAGAAGGTTTGTACATGCATACTAAAGGTCTACCAAACTTTTGTAAAACTTTGTGAAATATTGAAGAACCCTGTTAATCATTAAGAGGTCTATTAGAATGGAAAAACCCTATATAAGACATAGAGAAGACTTAAATAGGTCTAAGATAACATAAAAGGAGAGGGTTAAGTGGCAATATGGAAGATAGAAAACTATCATTGTCTTAGAAGACTATCGCTATATCCTAAGAAGTATGAAGGGGTATGTGGTTAGCATAAAGAGCCTTAGGGAATTGTCAAAAGTAAAGAGGACTGTCAAAAATTTAGGAGGTTTACATGATCATTAGAGGTTTTCAAAGTAAAAATATGTGGCAAGTCTTCATTAGGTCTATGTGAAGGAAAAGAGGAGTGTTAAAGGTTAGTGATGCATCCTTAAAGCCTTGTCAAGTAGTCTTAAAGTGTATAAAATGCTCAAAGAGTCTTTTCAAGCCTTTGGAAGACCATGTTAGTGTTTTTTAGGGATTGTTCACAGTTAAGGTATGCTCATTAGTTGTGAGAACCATTGAGGACACCAACCAAATCTACGGGCACCAAGAAAATGCATCCACACAATCATGACAAATTTAAATGACATCTTAATGATATAGTTTAGAGTGTCCTCAAGATAGCCATCATGAGCAAGAAGGTCAATAATGCACACATAATGATCAATTGTAGGTGTAATGCAATAAGGGTTACTAATCTGATTGAAGTATGTACAACCCTCATCCACTGAACCTACATGGTTGCATGCACATAAAACACAAGCAAAGTTTACAATGTTAGGATATGTTCCAGAGTGCTTCATTAATTCAAATATTTTGAGGGCATCCATGCAAAATCTATTTTGTGCATATCCTGCAATCATTGCATTCCAAGAGATGACATCTCTTTGAGCTATTCCATCAAACAATTCATGTGCCTTATCTGTACTTCCACATTTTGCATACATGTCTATCTAACAAAAATCCCCCTTCAATTATGTTATGATGGATGTTCATACCCTATTCCAAAGTTCCCATTTTGGCACAGGCAAGGAGTATGCTAGCAAAGGTTATCAAATTTGACTTTACACCTACTAATTGTATTTGCTTGAAAGTTTCTAAAGCCCCTTCAACAAATCCATTTTGTGCATATCCCACAACCATTGCATTCCATGAGATGACATCTCTTTGAGGCATTCTGCCAAACAGTTCGCATGCCTTGTCAATGCTTCCACATTTTGCTTACATGTCTACTGGGGCAATTGAAACTACAACATCTAAACAAATTCCTCTATCCATTACTTTTTGATGGATGTTCATATCTTGTTCCAATGCTCCCATTTTGGCACAGGTAAGAAGGATGCTGGCAAAGGTTGTGGAATTTGGCTTTACATCTGCCAATTGCATTTGCTTGAAAGTTTGTAAAGCCTTTCCAATGAATCCATTTTGTGCATATCCAACAATAATTACAGTCCAAGAGATGACATCTCTTTGAGGCATTCTGTCCAACTATAATATCTAACAAAAATCCCCCGTCCATTATGCTTTGATGGATGCCCATTCCCTATTCCAAAGCTTCCATTTTGGAATAGGTAGGGAGGATGTTGGCAAAGGCTATACAATTTGGCTTTACACTTGCCAATTTCATTTGCTTGAAAGTTTATAGGGTTTTTTCAAAATATCCAATTTATGTATATCCTGTAATCATTGCAGTCCATGAGACCACATTTTTTTGAGGCATTCTATCAAACAATTCATGTGCCTTGTCCATGGTTCCACATTTTGCATACATGTCTACTAGGGTAGTTACAACTACCGTATCACCGCAAGGATCAAGTCAAAACATTGCAGTATCACGGTTAAACTATAAAACAAAATATCACATTTCTTTGAGGCATTTTTTGAAATAGTTTGCTTGCCTTGTCTATGCTTCCACATTTTCATGTATGTCTAGCAGGGCACTTGTAACTACCACATATGACAAAAAAATCTCTATTGTTATGCTTTGATGGATGTCCCTTCGTTATTACTAGATATCTGATGTAGTACACATTATTATAGTATAAGCCTATTTTTCAGATTGTTTCATTTAGCATCACCAATATTCTCCACAAGAATATTGTCCTTGTTTAAAATGGTGGAAATGGTTCACATCTCTTAGAACAATTTCTAATGCAACAATCTTAGAAATGAATTTAGATGCAGTGTGAAAATTAGAACATACTCAAAGGTTCTTAACAACTCTAATAGTTGTACCAGGGGCCATGTTTAACAAACCAAATGCAATTGCTAACTTTTCACTATGGTGGTAGATAAATGATTCTTTTTTCTTCTATTCCACAGCATTAAGTAAAAGTCTTGAATCTAGAAATACCTTGTTGCCTTCATTTGCCAAGCCAATTTCTCCAATTTTGTATAGCTCTCCCATGTTTGTGGATGTGATCTATCTTCTACAAAAAAAAATGTTGAGAATGTGTGTCTCAAACTCACTGTTGAAACCCCAGCTCAGTTACCCTCAAACTCAAATTTCCCAAAGCATTGCATTTAGGGCTTTACTGCAATACCGCTAGGTGCACTTAAAGGAGTGCAGGCTGGCGATGTTACCCACCACCCTACAGTGATCTTTGTCAGTGTGTGTGGTTGTGTGGTGGTTATACCCCCACCTTGTAGTGATCCATGGAGTTGGTTGGTGGGTGTGCGGGATATACCGCCACCCTGCAACAGCCCATGTGATGGTTTGTAGTGGTGCAGTGTTTGTTTTGTTGTCCCGCGATGGTTTCTCTAAGAGACTTGCGATGATGTACGATGGTGCAATAGATATACCATTGTCCCGCAATGGTCTGTTGGTGGTGTTTGTTGTATGGCAATAGCTTGCAAAGCTTCGTTGGTGGGACTTCCTTGTATCAATGGGAGGTGCTAAGTTGTCCCCTCGATATCCCGATGGGAGGTGGTAACAACAGTGAACGATATGCATATCGATGTGATGATGAGAGTTCAGAGGGACAAGGTTTATTCTCTCTGATACTCTGATATGGTTTTGGCAGGGCAATGAGTATTGACGGTTAAAACGGTATTGTGATCGTTTGTCTATGGGAATTGAAACATATGTTTCCTGGCAAGGCTTGGAGATAGAATGAATGGTGTATGGGAATTATATAGAGATAATCTACATTGTATGTTGTAATGCATTGTAACAGTGTGGGGATTATTGTGATAGAGAATTACAATTTGTACAAGTACTACAAAAAGTTTAGAACTATAAATCGTTGCCTGTGTGGTTGTGCTCTTAATTTCTCAACTTGTATGTCTATTCCTAGCTTTGAAAATTTTGAATGGAACGAAATGTCAGTAATGTTCAGGTTCTTACACACTGCCTGAAATTGCATTATGTTTATTTCTAAGTATGACAAAACAGAATACAATGAGTTCTTCTCATACTGCTCATCATTGTGTGATCTAGACATATGTTGAAGTATTGCAATAAAAACACCCAGAGATTTAATTACTCTTGAGTATAAAGTATGTACTTAATTGAGTTTATAACCAAGGCAAGGTGCAAGTCCCATTCACCTTGAACGCTCACAGTCATAGCATTTCTCAATAAGACAGTCCTTCAATACTCTTGTCTAGACCATCAACTAAGCTTTCTTTTTCTCTTATCTCAGCTTCATCAAATACTACCCTTTTGCATCCTTGTTTTTGCCCTATATCTATATCCATGTCCTTCACAACACCATCACACTTTTCTAGGTTCTTATCACACCTGTTTATGCTCTACAATCCCTTCACAAGCAATATAAAGATTTTATGCTTGACCAAGCCTATACAAGGCTTATGAGATCTCTTTATGGCTTCTTTCTATCTATACACGGTCTCTAAAACTTATATATAGCCTTATTCTTGTCCATGTTTTTCTAGACCTTCACAAGGATCTACAAATTCCACACAGTTCTATACATGCTTACACAAAACTCTTCAAACTTTGGCATGTTTATATAACTTTCTGGAGCTTTGACAGATGAATATACTTATGAAGACTTGTCAATGTTTTTCTCATTCTTATCAAGTTTGACATGGTTTCTATAGGCTTTATACAGGCTTGAAAGGGTTTTGACAGGTCTACAAGCTTCTAGACTACCTTTTTAACCTAAACAAACCTAAAATTGGTTTGGAAGACCCTTTACAAGATTAGATAGGGTTTTTTAGAGGTTTAATATGGCTTTTACAAACTTGATCAATGGTTTCATACTCCGTAGAAAGTTTGACAGGGTTTCACATGACTATGTTAATCCCCTAGGATTACATAGGACTTAAAATGATGGTGCATACCCTTTTATGCTCTTATCAGGGTCTGGAATGCTTAATAGACTTGCTAAACTCTCTGATAGAGCTCTAAACTCTTGACAAAGCTCTAGACTATTGGACAAAACTTAAAACTCTTATGCAAACTTCTAAACTATTGGACAAACCTGTAGACTATTAAATAGACCTTTAGACTGCTTAACAGAGTCTCTTTAGGGTCTCACAAAGTCTCTTTGGGGTCTCACAGAGTCTCTTTGGGGTCTTACAGAGTCTCTTTAGATGATTTTCTAGACCTTGAAAAGGTTAAACATGCCTTAATAATGATTGTGCAGATTTTTTCAAGGTTATATAGGGATTCAAAAATGATTACACAAACCTACTATGACTCACACAGACCCTTTAGGGTTTGACAAGCTCTTTGAACATTTGACACTCTTCTAACTCTTGTGCATACATTCTAAATTGTTGATAGACTTTTATACTCTTAACTGACCTCTTTAGGGCTTGTGTAAAGTCTAGATGGCTTGGCAGGCCTTGATATGTCTCTTGATGGCTCTTCCACCCTGAGTTGGGTAGATCCAGTCCTCTTGTATCCACTTCTTGTGCTTTTATTTGAATGCAAATATAGTTTTAACAAAAGTGAAACCATTTGTCATGCTGCATGATCTGTGTGAGTGCATCAAATCTAGAAAAATTTATCCATAACTCACATTGTATCTACATGAGACCCCTATTTTGAGGCTAAATGGGTAACCCTCACATAAGCTCAAAAATGACTTCTATAAGTTAAGATTATAAGGCTTTACTAAACTCTTGATGTGGGACATAATCAAACTCTCTAAGTGTATACTCTTTGAGCCTAATAGATGAAGATAAGGCATCTACACCATTCAATCCTGCCCTATTTGGATCACAAATGACTATCAAGATAAATTTTAGCTTCCTCACATAGAACCAAATATCCAACCATGCATCTTCATAGACCCTCTTACCTTTGGGAAATGCTCCAAAGTCTAAGAAGCAGTCCCTTGCCTCTTCATCCAAGAATCCAATAGTAGCTTCCAAACATTTGAGAGGTTTGTCTCTATGGGCATCTATGGTTTTACTTCTGAGAACTTGATCATTTCTCTCTCCCATCTTGGGTGAGGCTCACCATGCAAGGAAAATCCCAATCACCTTCATAATAAGAGGCAATTGCAAGCCCTAGGTACATCTGAAAAAAATAGATTCCCACTAGTGAATTTGGGAGTAATTAAATTGTCAGTGACAGTTACATGGTACCTTTAATGGGCAGTGAGTAGCATAAAAAGGGCAACATTTTAGGATACCTTTATATTGCAACATTTTAGTTTATTTTGTATTGTTTGCCTTATCTATTATACTTATGTCTGATGCTTTTTATTATTTTAAGTGTGGATATTCAAAGAGAGTGAAGGACAATGCTTAAATCATAGCTATATCTGGCATTTTGTTGTTTTGTATGGCACTAGTAAAGTGGTGCAGGGGCACCTAGTCTACATTTTGTAAATATGGGTCAAATGTGAGTTTTATTGTGTTGAGTCATGTTTTTTATGAAATAAGGTCTATTTAGACCATATGTGATGTTTTAGTCATGTAGGGTCAGTTTTGAGTCATGATGTCAAGTTTTGCAATGTTGCATTTTTTGTGAGTATGGGAAGTTGACCAATCAAATGTTTGAAAAATAGTTTTGAACCATTGGTTTTTGTTTTTGAAGTGTTTATATATGCCTTGGGATGTTCAAGGCAAGTGGTTGGAGACATTTGGAGTTCAAACAATAACAATATACCCTATTTTCCTGTGTTTTTGTTGTTGTAGACGTTGGTACGGCCCTGTACGGCCTGTAATTGAGGAAAACTAATTGGGATCGATGGTATATTGAGTCTTCTCTCATTTGCAGGTGATTTCATTCATTTTTATCAAACTTGAAGAAAGTTAAAAGGATTTTATTGAAAACAGCTAGGAAAACCTAGGTAGACATAGGGTTTTATAGTTTGGTGATATTTCCAATTGATAAAATTAGCATATTAAGAACCTATGTAATGTGAGGAAAGCCTTGAAGAGAGGTTTTGTGATCTGGGTTTTGAATTTCATATACTTGCTTTGGAAAATAGGCCTAATTTAACTTAATTGCAACGTAGCAGTCAAATTTGAGGGCTCTGTTCCAAAACAACCCTATCTACAAATTTGGTATGTTGAAAAGAGGCATAAAGGGTATCCTAAATGATGTTTAAAATTTGTGTTTGAAATCTGAGTGGAAAGTTATGGTAAAAAAACCTTGTTTGTTGTACTACTAGGGAAGTTGAAGAGTTGGTGAGAAAATAACCAAGTTAGGGTTTCAGAATTGCAAAGTTTGTTTTAGATTGTGATTGTATAGACTATCTCCACATGCTTTGCATCATAGTGGTATCAAAGCATAGGTTTTGATCAATAAGGGAAAGGTTGAAGATTGAAAGAAACAAAGATGCCTCCTAAAAGCAATCCAACGACTAGAGAAGTGAGAGAGTTGAAAGAAAAGCATGCCAAGGAGTTGAGACAGGTAAAAGAGGCTTAGGAAGTTGTCCTTGCAAGGCTTGTAACACTTTAATCAAATCAAAGAAGAGGTGTGGTCACCGGAGACCAAAGTGATGAAGAGGAAGAGGAAAGGGGTGAGAATGAGAACCCTTAAGGAGTCCAAGTGGAAGAGGTGGACCCTGATGAATTGAGAATGACCAAGTTGCTAAAGGCTATGAAGGGAGATACACCTAAGGTGAAGATAGAATTTCCCATGTATGGTGGGAAGATGGATAGTGAAGAGGTGCTAAGTTGGATTGATGCACTTGATAACTATTTTAATTATGAGGAGGTAGCAGAAAATCAAAGAGTGAAATTTGCCAAGACAAAATTGAAAGGCCCTGCCTTAACTTGATGGAATTATGTGCATGAAGAGAGGTTGAAGAAGGGTAAGTCAAAAATTAATTCATGGGACAGAATGATGTCTAAAATCAAGAGCCAATTTCTACCCTGTGATTATGCAATTCAGACATTTAGAAAGCTTCAAAACCTCAAACAAAAGGAGATGGATGTGATGGCTTATACCGAGGAGTTTCACAAGCTGATCATAAGGATAGGTCATGTTGAGGATGAGGTGGGAAAAGTAGCAAGGTACATAAATGGGTTGAGGTTAACTATATAAGATGAATTAATCCTTGCTCCCCCAAGAACAGTGGAAGAATGTTTTCAAATGGCAATCAAGGTAGAAGAAAGGTTGAATAGAAGGCAGGAGAAACAAAATAGAGGTAGAGGAAAGAACTTCAGGGGTAGAGGAACATTTGGAGGAAGAGGACAGTCCACACAACCATAAGGAGAGTCAAGTTGTAGTCAAGAACAAGGGGCAGATCAGAGAGGTGGTTTCAGAGGTAGAAGACCAAATAATAGAGGCAGATTTGGTGGCCAAGGTAGAGGCTCAAATACATTCTCAAGCAGATGCTATCAATGCAATCAGTTTGACCATCAAGCATGGAAATGTCCAGATAAGCAACCTTCTACTTCACATGGTGGAGAAAGGACTAGAACTCAATTGGTGCAAAAGGAAGATAATAAGAGTGTCAACTCTCCATCTCAGCCTATTGTTCCAAAAATTGGAGAGACTCTAATGATAAGGAGAACATTACTCAAAGTTCCTATGGTGAAAGAGCCTCCACAAAGAAAATCTATGTTTAGAACCACATGCAAATCTCAAGGTAAGGTGTGTAAAGTTATTGTTGATTATGGTTCCACAGATAATTTGGTTTCTTTAGAGATGGTTGAAAAGTTAAAACTGAAAAGAATTCCACATCCCACTCCCTACAAGGTTTCTTGGTTGAATAAGGGTCAGTAAGTCCTAGTTAATGAGAAAACATGGGTGGAATTTAACATAGGAGCATACAAAGATAAAACATTGTGTGACATCATCCCAATGGATGTTTGTCATATACTTTTAGGGAGACCATGACAGTATGATAGAAAGGCTAATCATGATGGGCAAAAGAACACTATTGTGATTGAAAAGGATGGGGTCTCATTCACTCTTATTCCATTGTAAGATGAAGGTGTAGATACACAAGTTAGGTCTAGTGTAATGCTGGATGGGCAAAAAGAGTTTTTAAAAACCATGAAAGAGGAAGGTGGAGAAGGTTATGCCATTCTAATTAGACCAAAATCTGTCATGACAGCAGCAACAAAGGTTGAAGATGTACCTAAAGAGGTCCAAGCCTTGTTGAACAAGTATAAGGACATAACGGTAGATGAACTCCCTAACTCTTTGCCACCAATAAGAGATGTGAGCCACCACATAGATTTTATACTAGGAGCAAACCTACCTAACAAAGCTACATACAAAATGACCCCTCAATAGAATGAAGAGATTAAGAAGCAAATTCAAGAGTTACTTGACAAAGGCCTAATAAGGGAGAGTCTTAGCCCATGTGTTGTCCCCACTGTTTTGGCACCAAAGAAAGGGGGAGATTGGAGAATGTGCACCGACTCAAGGGAAATTAATAAGATTACCATAAGGTATAGGTTCCCCATACCAAGAATGGAAGATTTGATGGATTGTTTACGAGGGGCATGTTATTTTTCCAAGATTGAACTCAAAAGTGGCTACCACCAAATTAGAATTAGAGAGGGGGATGACTGGAAAACAACCCTCAAAACAAATGAGGGGTTGTATGAATGGCTTGTCATGTCATTTGGGCTTTCAAATGCACCAAGCACTTTTATGAGATTAATGAATGAAGTTCTAAAACCCTTCATAGGTAAGTTTGTGGTTGTCTATTTGGATGATATTCTTGTGTTTAGTAAGACTAAAGAGGAACACTTGCAGCATCTAGACTTGGCTTTGAAGAGGCTGAATGAAGAAAAGCTAATGATCAATTTGAAAAAGTGTAAATTCATGAAGGAAGAATTAGTCTATCTTGGATTTGTGATCTCCAAAGGCTCTTTGAAGATCGACCCTAGCAAGGTGGAAGCAATTCTCAATTGGCCTACTCCAACATCAACAAGTGAGGTAAAAAGTTTTCACGGTTTAGCTACTTTTTATAGAAAATTCATTAAGAATTTCAGTCACATATGTGCTCCCATCATTGACACAATCAAAGGAGATAAAAGGAAAAGGTTTGTATGGATTGATGAGGCAGAAAAAAGCTTTCAATATCTGAAAAATAGAGTAGCACACCAACCTATCTTAGCTCTTCTTGATTTTAACAAAGTTTTCACCATTGAATGTGATGCAAGTGGGTTTGCAATTGGGGCAGTATTGAGCCAAGAGGACAGGCCTGTTGCACTTTTTAGTGAGAAGCTCAATGAGGCAAAGAAAAAGTATTCCTCTTATGACTTGGAGTTGTATGCCATGGTGCAGTCATTGAAGAAGTGGAGACACTATCTCCTACCCAAGGAATTCATTGTTTTCATTGACAATCATACTTTGCAGTTGTTAAACAACCAAGACAAACTTAGCCATAGGCATGTGAAGTGGGTGGAGTACCTACAAAGTTTCACCTTTACCATCAAACACAAAAAGGGGCAGTCAAACAAGGTGGTGGATGCTTTGAGTAGAAGAACATTATTGGCTTAAGAAGTTCAACTCCAAAGTGTAAGTATTGATGCTTTGAAAGGTATGTATGAAGGGGATGATGACTTCAAAGATATTTATGCTGTTTGTAATCAGTTTAATGGTGCTTTTCATGAAGAACACTCTGATTTTCTGTTACAAGATGGCTTATTGTTTAAAGGGGCTCAGTTATGTGTTCCCAAATGCTCTATGAGGACTAATCTGATTAAGGAAAAGCATTGTGGCAGCTTAGGGGGTCACTTTGGTGTGGACAAAACTTTGGAGCAGGTAAGAAGCTATTATTATTGGCCAAAGATGCAAAATGATATTAGAAAATTTGTTGAAGGGTGTGTTGTTTATCAAAGGGCCAAGGGTTGTAGTACAAATGCAGGCCTCTATCAACCATTACCAATCCCAAGTAGACCATGGGAGTCCATTAGCATGGATTTTGTGTTGGGGTTGCCCAAAACTTAGAGAGGCTATGATAGTGTGTTTGTTGTTGTAGACAGGTTTAGCAAAATGGCACATTTTATACCATGTAGAAGCACAAATGATGCCTCACACATTGCAGGGTTGTTTTTCAAGGAGGTGGTCAGAATTCATGGATTACCATTGACTATTGTTTCAGACAGGGACAGTAAGTTTGTGGGTCACTTTTGGAGAACCCTTTGGAAGAAGTTGGGAACAAATTTGACCTTTAGCTGCCTATCATCCCCAAATAGATGGGCAGACTAAAGTAGTCAATAGAACTCTTGGAAATCTTCTTAGATGCCTCACAAAGGAGCATGCACAACAATGGGATCTGATTATTCCACAGGTTGAATATGCATATAATGATTCTATCAATAGAAGTGTTGGAAAAAGCCCATTTGAAATTGTGTATGGATTGAAGTCTAGGGGAGTGTTTGAACTCAAAAATTTGAGTGGACTGGAGAGGAGTGTTGAAGGGGAAGAGTTTGCAATTGCTAAGAAGGAAATAATCAGCAAGTTAGAGAAAACCTCCAAACGAGTGTTGAGAAACATAAACAACATGCATATTTGAAAAGAAGAGAGGTACATTTCAAGGTGGGAGATCTAGTTTTAGCTCATTTGAGGAAGGAAAGGCCACCAAAGGGGAAGTATTCAAAGCTGTAGATGAAAAAGATTGGGCCATGTAGGGTGGTCCACAAATTTGGAGCAAATGCCTATGAGATAGAACTCCCTCCTGGAGTTACTATCTCCCCAATCTTTAATGTTTCTGACCTTTACCCTTATAAAGGGGCTATGATTGCAGGTGAAGATGCTGGTACATAGGTTTTTGATAAAGATTGGGTCAGAGACTTACCACCAAGTGAACCTTTAAAGCTTGAATGCATCTTGGATACCAAGGAAGCCAAAAGAACAAGGCAAGAGGTGTATTATGAGTACCTAGTGAAGTGGCAAGGCCTCCCCATGGAGGATGCCACCTAGATGACAGAGGAAGACATCAAGAAGCATGGTACAATAGTCCAAGATCTGATCTCAAGTGGAGCTTGAGATTTTGTTCTCCCTGGGTGTATGGTGCAGGGGCACCTAGTCCATATTTTGTAAATATGGGTCAAATGTGAGTTTTTATATGTTGAGTCATGTTTTTGATGAAATAAGGTCTATTTAGACCATATGTGATGTTTTAGTCATTAGGGTCAGTTTTGAGTCATGATGTTAAGTTTTGCAATGTTACATTTTTGGTGAGTATAGGAAGTTGAACAGTCAAGTGTTTGAAAAACAATTTTGAACCGTTGGTTTTAGTTTTTGAAGTGTTTATATATATGCCTTGGGATGTTCAAGGCAAGTGGCTGGAGACATTTGGAGTTCAAATAATAACAATATACCTTGTTTTCCTGTGTTTTTCTTGTGTTTTTGCTGTTGTAGACGTTGGTATGGCTTTGTACGGCCTGGAATTGAGGAAAAACTAATTGGGATCGATGGTATATTGAGTCTTCTCTCATTTGTAGGTGATTTCATTTGTTTTTATCAAACTTGAAGAAAGTTAAAAGGATTTTATTGAAAACAACCAGGAAAACCTAGGTAGACATAGGGTTTTGTAGTTTGGTGATATGGTGATAGTTCCAATTGATAAAATTGGCTTATTTAGAACCTATGTAATGTGAGGAAAGCCTTGAAGAGAAGTTTTGTGATCTGGGTTTTGAATTTCATATACTTGCTTTGGAAAATAGGCTTAATTTGACCTAATTGTGGCATAGCAGTCAAAATTTGATGGCTCTATTCCAAAACAACCCTAACTACAAATTTGGTATGTTGAAAAGAGGCATAAAGGGTATCCCAAATGATGTTTAAAATTTGGATTTGAAATATGAGGGGAAAATTATGGTAAAAAAACTTGTTTGTTGTACTACTAGGGAAGTTGAAGAGTTGGTGAGAAAATAACCAAGTTAGGGTTTCAGAATTGCAAAGTTTGTTTTAGATTGTGATTGTATAGACTATCTCCACCTACTCTACATCATAAAGAGAGTGGAAAGTGAATATTTGAGTTGTAATTTTGGATTTTTTGAATCTAATTAGTTAAGCCAGGGTTCACAAAGAATAGCTCTCCCATGTTTGTGGATGTGATCTATCTCCTACACAAAAAAGCATGTACCATTGTATGCCCTTCAATCCAACTACATGCATGTATCTTTTTAATTCCTCTATCTTTCATCAATCTCCTTACTATTTGAACCTCACCACACCTGCTTGCTTCTACACATGTTTTAGAGAAGAACATAAGTTGGAGCATTTTTAGGATCCAACTAAAAAAGAAGTGTTACTGGAATACTCAACCTATATTCATATATGTTCCACAAGCATCGAAGGTTTAACTAGCATCTTAGTAATAATGTTTAGGGTGTCCTCAAGATAGCCAGCATGGGCACAAAGGTCAACCATGCACACCTACTGATCAACTATATATGTAATGCAATAAGGGTTACTGGCGTGTGAAGTATGTGCATCCCTCATCCACTAAACCTGCATGACTGCATGCATCTAGAACACAAGCAAAGCTTACAATGTTGGTGTTTCAGAGTGGTTCATTAATTCAAACATTTTGAGAGCTTCCTTGCAAAATCTATTTTGTGCACATTCTGCAATCATATCATTTCATTCCATGAGATGACATCTCTTTGAGGCATTCTATCAAACAATTCATTTTGTACTACATTTTGGTGTCAAATCTTTGGTAATTATGGTTAGTTTCTTTACATTCAAATTTTGAATTCTGGAAAATTATATACAGTAAATAGATTAATGGTTGTTTGGACAGTGAAATTAGCTCTCTTAGAAATTAATTGAAATATCTTGTCTTGAAATATCTAGATGGATTATTTTAATTAAAGAGGATTTTGTGGTTATTTTTGTAACAATGATTTTATAGTGCAGCTAGCTTGCTATTTTCATTCAAGATACAAGTCATCAAAGTCAAGCACATACCAAGAAGATGGTACTCTACTTCAAACCCTCAACCTCATTAGTTTAGTCTACTTACATGGGGATATTAAGGAAGTTGTTAAACAATTAATATATATCATTTGTTGTTTGTGAAGGAGAATCCTGTGAGATCCAATATGGCAGTGGATCAATATCTGATTTCTTAAGTAAAGATGATGCCACAATTGGTAAACTTGTTGTGAAACATCAAGTTAGTAATTTTTGGATGTTAAGGCTTCCCAGTTGGATATCAAAGATCTTTTCTCATCAACTTAATTTGGAATTTATGTATAAATGGATTCTTTCATGGTGCAGGTCTTTACTAAGACAACACATGAACTAGGGTTGACATTTTTGTTGTCTAAGTCTGATGGCATTCTTGGGCTTGGTTTCCAGGAAATTTCTATTGATAATGTTGTTCCAGTCTGGTTAGTGTTGACAGCCTTTGTTCTATAATGTCAACTTCATTCTATAATCTAAGCGTATCACCTTTCTTAAACTTTGAACAAGGTTCTGAAATCAAGGGTTCAATATGCACATTTCAAGCCTATGTTCAACACTCTATTTAAGGCATTTGTTGATAAGGCTACAATTTTTTAATTGATTTATCTTTCTGTTGTGTTTGGATTTACTTTTGTAAACTTGCAATATACAATGCACTTTTATTCTTTTTGAATTCAAACTAATAGTAATTTTGTTGGTTGTATTGAGGCATAGCTTCATTCATGGCAAAAAAGGCAACACCCTGTTGCTCATATCAGATGGCACGTTGCATATAAAGGAGGAAAGATTCTAGGGTTATTGTTGGCTATATTGAAGGAGAGAGCTTCATATATGGGACATGATCAACACTCTCCTTCTTGGATTCTACACATTACAACTTGCTCTAGGAAGATTGCCCACATTGCAGAAGCTTTAAGAGATGAAAGGGGCATGTGCTTGCATTAGAGGGCTCCAAGCATGCATTTCCATCATTGCAGAAGTTTTTTGGAGAAGTTTATTTCTTGTCATTTATGTGCATTGTAACTCAAATTTTCAGTCTTGTGACTGAAAATAAACATTGTAATATTCTATTTCTAAGAATTTTTCAAGCAAGATAGATATTTTAGACTTGTGCAAGCTATAAGGACACCTTTCTTTTAATAAAGTTCAGTGATTTTGCCTTCTTAATGGTTGTCTTATTGTGTGCAATTGATGATTGATGTGTGTTTCTGTGTTTTATGTTTAAATCCTCAAATATCAGTCAATTAAAATGACTAAATATACTACTAATCGACGTCAATTAATAATTAAATCGACTAAATATACTACCAATTGACAGAAATTAGTTAATACAAATGACTAAATATACTACCAATGGACAAAAATTAGTGAATAAAAATGACCAAAGATACTACCAATTGACGACAATTAATTATTACAATGACTAAATAAATGACTACCATGACTAAATAAATGACCAGTTAACAATAATTAATGACTAAATATACTACAAAATATACTACCAAATTAACGACTAAATATACTAGCGAATTGAAAAATCAAAACAACCAATAAATGACTAAAAATGGTTTAGTCATCAATTTGGTCGCGTTATAAATGACTGGCAATAAACTACTAATGGTCACATGACCATGCTTAGTCATTTATAAGTAGTTTTTAGTAGTTTTTTTAATCATATTTTGTTGTTTCTGTACTAGTGTTTGGAGGCACAAACAAAAGAATTTTACCAAAGTGCTTGAAGAGGAAACCTAGTCGAGACCACAACATAAGCCCTTCTTATTCTAAATACTCCTTGGATCAATCTAACATAAAATCTCCCAGGTTGAAGAATGCTCCAAAATTTCTTCCCCCCCCCCCACAAAATGTCCTCTTTCTTTTCCTATTTAAAAATTGTATAGAGCATGTTTTGAAAAACACATGCTCAAGAATTGAAAGCAAATGCATTCAATTTTTCCACCACTCCCCGTCACAAAAATAGAAGAGGCAATAAATTCCCAATAATCCAATTTTTAAATTCTCCAAGATTGTCAATAAATTTGTAGCTACCTCTTGAGGCTAAAATAGAATCCATTAACTCAAACAAATTCTAATGAAGTATTTAAAGAATCTTTCTAAACATATTAAAATATCTTAAAATAATAATTTGAAATAATAAAATATACATATTGTGTAATGTCCCCTTCTCAAGCCTAGACAATTGTGGTCCCGCTAGCTTATTTCCTGGAGTTCCAATAGGCTATGTGGTATGGTTAGGGGCTCCTTTTGTGAAGAACATTGGTTTAGTTGTTTTTGTGGGATTCCGATGTTAGCATTGAGCTTGATTATGTTTCAAGATTGCAGTGCAACTTTCAGAAGTTTCTTCGGCTTCCCGTATTGCTCTCCAAACTTCTTGGAGAAGTCGTCTCTTTTTAGAAAGTCACCTGGAGGGTGTCATTCTTCATCCCAAACTTCATGGAGGGTGATGGGATAGTTTATTTTGCAATTTGATGATGTTTGGGATTTTTCGTAAAAGTGGGTGATTTAATGATCTATTTGTTAATTATTTCACACTTATATCTATAAGGTTGGAAATAATTATTAAGTGCATTTGTGTTATAGCTCATTGGAATGAGGAAAATGTATCCTTTTTTATAGGCACCTTAAAGTTAACACTTAAGTTGGGGAAAAGTAAAATAATTGAGTTGGAGTTAAAAAGATTATTTTTCCTACGAAATAATTCTTGTTATGTGTAAACTCTAAAACTGCCTATATAAAAGAGTTGAGAGCTCATTTGCGTCTTTATGCTTGAGTTCATATTGTTATGCTGCAAAAATGAACTTGCAAGTTCTTCATCCCTTCTTGAGGATAAAAACCCTCTTGAAGAAGTTCAGTTTCGGTGGTGAAAGATCCACCCTAGCTGAAAGAGGTGACAAGTTCAATCAGGAGTTTCACATAGTAGAAATGGATTATGATATTTTTTGAGAACTTTGGTTTGAAGTTTGTTGCAAATGTCATTTTGATTATTTTTGGTGTGATTTGAATAGGGTTTTTGGGTGTTTTCTCTATTATTTTAGTTTACCCAAGCCGACCATACATTCTAGGTCATACATATGCATGAGGGCAAATTTTTTTTAAGAGATCAATGCATGCATGGTTTGGTTGATGCTTGGATAATTTACACCATGATGGAGTGCTTATTTCTAATCATACTTTAATAAGATTAATTGTAGATTGCGATGATTTGAATGTTACCGTACAGATATTTTGGTTCGTACCCCTGCAGAAGGACATGGATATATTTAAGGATGATTGCCTATGTTAGAGGTGCATGAGTATTGTCATTGTGGTTGCCATGGTTCACAAAAGGTTTCTTTGGGATTTAGAGGATGGTCATGCCATTTATCATGAACTTTTATGTGACTTTGATACTCTTGCGCTGTTTGTACAACATCATCTCAGACCAGTTATAATTGTAGCCTTCGTATAGAGGATTTATCATGGTTTTGATCAATTTAGAGGTAGTTGTTTAAGCTTTTTGGTAATGCTAATTGATAGATGCATGTTGATATCTAGAAACTACATCATTCAATAGTAATAGGGTGTTTATCAAAGCTAAATTTGTTTAGGTGCAACATCTTCTTACATTGTAATTATTTGTTTATGTTGCAAACAACATATGTAACCCCTAGAAGGTTCAACCGCCAGTGTGGATAATAATATTTTGTTTCCTTTAGCTCTCCCGCTAAATAAGTAGATGTGCTATGCTCTTCTTTGCCATCCACCCATTGACTAAGTGGAGTATCCCCACTGAATAAGTGGATGCCCGTTGAATAAGCAGAAGATTGTAATTGGTTTTGTTAGCAAGGATTATTTTGATCAGCTGAAGCACTATATGCTCTCACCTCACCCATCTTGGGAACTTGTTGATAAAAAAGCATGGAGGTGTTTCTTGGTTGCAATATTTGTGCTAACATTATTGTCATCATTGTACAAACTTGAAAAAAAATCTGGGTAGCATATTACATATTGCAACTAGATATTTACTTAGTCTATCCTAGTCTATTCTGTGAATAAATTATTCTAGAATGCAATGCAATGTTTAATCTATATGAATCTATGTGGTGTGTGCATATTTTCTTCACCACATTTCACCTTCGGTCAGCTAAATGCCCTCTACCTCTATGATTCTCTCCATTCGTCGAGAGAGTGTTCCTATCGCAACCACAATCAAAGTGAGCCGTCAATTAAATAATACTAATAATAATATTTATATCAATAATTTAAATATCTGAAATAAGGGTTGTAAAAATATGTCAAGGGATCTGAATCAAACATGAGCCAAACATTGTTATATTTGTTGTTGGGCTATGAAAGTACCTAGGCGTCCTATTTTTATTTTATTTTTAATTAGGGAGTAACAATTGATTTTCTTAAAAAAATGCATTAGATTTTTAAAATCCATGTTTTGGATTACACATGATCAATCATTAGGATGACATGATGTGTTATGATATGATTGTATGTTAAGGATAGACACTTTCCAAATAACAATGCACCATATGTCAAGGGATATGATTTCATGTAAACTCTCTATTTGGCCAAAATCAACATGTCTTCAGGTTGGTGCAAGCAATATCTTAATCAAACATGAGCCAAACATTGGTGTATTTGTAATTGTCTAGTGAGAGTAATTGGGCCTTTTAATTTATTTTTTCAAAGACCAGTTCACAAACATACTTAGGTAGAAGAAATTGATTTTCTTAAAAAAATATGTTGGATTTTCTTTTAATCTACGTGTTGTATTACACATAGAGCAATCATTAAGATGAAATGATATGTTAGAATTGTAGATTCAAGCTCCTTATATAGACCACTCTATTGAAGTACCTATGAGAAAATAATAATCAATTTAGCTTTTATATTTTAATTAATTGTCATCACTAATTAAACATTAAATGCATAAACCCTAAGGTGAGTAATATCTTTCTAATTAATTTATGATTCCAGGGAAACTTTTTTCTTTCGCTGAGAAGGGCCCTTTCTTGAGGCTAGGTGCAAGCAATATTTGAATAAGTGTGAGAAATTTATCATGAAACAAGCTTTGGCTCCATCTTTTGAGGGCCTTAGAGTTTGTCTTAATATTCTTTTCTTGTAGAATAAAAGTAGCATTGATGAGTTACATACAACTACCACTCTTCAAGAAAAAAATCTACTTGGCTTTGTAAATTTATACAAAAATCTCTTTGGTATGTATTGAATCACAATTTATCTACATTAAAATAAGACTCTTTTAAGCTTGTGAGAATTGACAACAATCTCACACCCTTGAATAGTATAATAAAAAAATGTAGTACATAGATAAAACTTTTAGTGAAATAAATGATGAAAAAAGAAAGGAAAAAATCATAAAGAATGAGAAACATGTAACATGAGAATTGAAATAGCCAATAAGGGCATGGTTCGGTGGTTAAGTCGCTCAATTGTAGTGGTAGCCACCAAAGTTCAAACGAGCTCGTGGGTTTGAAGTGTTCTTGCTAGGGGATGAGGTCCCCCATGTTGTGGCCTCACCGATTCATTGCTCCAGGCAAAAGCATTCGTGTGGAGCCACAAAAGCATTCGCGTGGAGCCGGAGGGCATGTCGCACCAACGTCACCAGTCACGTTTAAAAAGTTTACCAGGTGCATTTAAAAAAAAAACATGAGAACTGAAATAATAAAAAGAATTTGCGTGAAGACCAAAGGATTTTGAATGTTGATCTAAGGTAATGTGATCCATTTGTTTCAACTTCATGGAAAAAAATATGATATATAGAGATTAGATTAGAAAAACATTTCCAACAAATTAAAAAGACCATGAAATTAGATAATCCCTTTAGCACGAAATATTATTAAGCTATGAGATTATTGCTCCCATTAAAGACAAGTTGAATGAGACTTGGATTTTATATTGCATCCATCCAAGTTTGAATGAAACAAACATCGGAGGACACTTGACTTGGTTATGTCAACTTTAGCCAATTCAAATAACATATTAACAAAATATAAATTGAGAGGATAAGTAGATAAATTGATTCAAAAAGATTTTAAATTTTGAGAGTATAGTTAGAGCAATTAAAATATAATGCTATGGTGTGGATAAAGGTATTAACCCAAACCTTTTAGCATAGTTGTTCCAATAGATCTTCTTAACATGAAAGCAACAAGCATATTCATTAACAAAAGTAACATTGGAAGACTGGGTGGAATTAAACTTAAAGTTAAAATATTCTAAGGTAATACACTTAGTGATTACAAATACAATAATCATCCTCTTAGACAAAACAAATGATTTCCAAGTTAGGTTCATAACAAAATGACTATTCTTTTTTTCTTCGCGATGTTCCCTTTGAATAAGTTTTTCACGGAGAGGTAAAACTCAACTAGGCAATAGAGTCCATTAGTTGATTGGTTCAGGGATCCATCTTACATGTTCAATGCCTTTTGGCATGAAGATGTTTTACAACATGGAACATGGGTTAAATGTGGATAAATTTACTTCCAAGCCTAGAACTTGATTTTTACCTTCTGTTCATCATGGTCCCACTATTCCTTAATCTTGATTTTAGATAATTCTTGAGAGATTACCAATCGATTGGAACACGTCATTTGTGGGAAGAATGATGTCAATAAGTTTAGTAGCCCCTTGTGTTCAACAAGAAGCATGCATTGAAATTGACCTCACCAACCTCCTACCAAACTTGACCAAGTTCTTTGGCCTTGACTTTAAAGTCACACAACTAATGGTCTATCTAGATAAACTTATTGATTGCTCATATTATTGAAGAGAGGGACATCCCATTTGGAGTGGCCCTATTAAAAACCCCACTTTGCTCTATCTTATCAACAAGGGGATGTTATAGCCAAACGCATCACACCGAGCACCAACATTTGTGTTGCCAATTCTATTAGTAACTTGCCAGGCCAAATTGTTCCCTTGAACAACCATCAAGCATGATCTCTACAGATCTAGAAATCATAACCATGGACTACTCTCTACGTGGTATCCAAATAGGTCTTGAAATTATTCATATTGACCAAATCCTACTCTTAAATAATATGCACAATCCCAATCATTCCAATAGGTGTCTAGGATCATGATCTTTTCCATACAACCCCTTACAAAGATGCCATCATGAATGAAGGATGGCTTAAAATGAAAATAATTGAGTTGTTCTTCCATAAACTTATTGGCTACCTCATTGCAATGGAGTTGCACCTTGAAAAACATAGAGAAAAATGAAGAAAGTGACATCCCAAGTGAGATATAGCTAGAACCCCCATTTGTCAAAAATGTTCCCATTCTCCCATTAGTGTTGTTGATGCCTCTATGCATGGCTTTGTTGATTGATTGATCTCTCTATATAATTTGTTTTTAGCCTTGAATATTGAAGTCGAGGACTTTGTTCCATCTTCTCGATGAAGTACACAAATCTCTCATGGAATGTGAAGGGAATGTCCATCATGCCCACAAGTTTCAAGTTAAACAATTACTTTCCAATTGGCAAGTCAATGTGATTTTTCTTCAAGAGGTCAAATTAGAGGAGTTAGATTTGAATTTGTTATCAAAAGTATTTGGAAGTGGGATTATCACAAGCATCTCATCTTGATGGAAACAAGGGTGTGTTGTTTTGTGTAGCTCCTTAGATTAACTAAGTTATTATTCAAGAAGGGGAAGATTGGGAGAATCCTAAACTTGGATCATTGTGTTAAAAAAACCTTCCCATTGGCTTTTGTTCAATATATGCTCCTAATGACCCTCTAGAGTTTGAGAAGGGGTGGGAATAAACAATTCTAACAAACTACTAAAAAAAAAACATGGTTATTCTATTGCAAAAAAAATCATAATAAAACACAAACTATAACCATGAATTTGAACTCAAAAGTTAGAAATTAGCATAAGTACCAAACTCAATTTTTGCATGATAACATTGATTAATTCATTCTTCTCTCATACACTCCTCTCATTGAGTTTATCACATAATATGTCTCTCATTTTTTAAGGAAAGAAGCTCTAATTTATAAAACTTCTAAAGGCTACTAAAATGGTCTTATTGGCCAAGCTAGGTTACAAGGTTATTTCTTATTGACTTGCTTGTAGAAGAGCATTTTTCTTGATTTCCTAATAACTTAAAAGTAGGAAAAGAACTACTATTTCTCACTTAGGAATAAATTAACCACCTAAGAAGGTTAATTTAGTTTCCACCATCCTTTAGTAGGTGTCTTCCACTTGATGCCTTCCCCTGGGTTGATGGAAGAATTAACTCTTTCTCTCTCATGAACAAGGGGCAAAGTTAGGATTTTTTCTATTGTGTTAATCTAATTTGAATGATATTTTTTATAATCATGTGCTAAGTAGGATGTAATAAATTACTACTTTTATATCTCTTTGTTTTGTTCAGTTATCAGTTTAATAGTTATATGCTAAATGTAATCAGATTGAGCTGATTTATGTTCTTAATCAACTTTTATATTGATATTTGATTATGAAAATTTAATTACGATGATGAATTACTAACTTTATTGAGTGTGAGCTTGGATAGGTACGCATGCCTAACATGAGGGAGATTACACATGGGGAAGGCTATCATCATATTGGAGCAATGTGTGTGGAAAATATGAGGTAACTATTATGGTTGGACAATCTTAGAGGTATTAGCTTCATCTTGTTAGTCTTGTTAGTCATTGTCATTTACAATTGATTGACAATGTCCAGTGTAGTATGTGTCACTAAGTTATATCCTTAAATATGTCTTGAAGTCAATTTTTATTGGTCAGTCAAGAGATTGTACATCAAAATTTCTATTATAATTAGTCAAATAAGTTCCACTTCCTTCCTTGTCAAAATATGAATGATATAGTCATTTCATTGATATTCCTTATGGAATTCATAATATTGGTATGTTTGGTGCCTAGTATTTAAACACTATTAAATTATTTGTTTACTTAGTAATTAATCAAAATACATACATAGATACATTGTATATATCATGTATGTGTGTATATAATATAAGATATACAATATGATTCAAATTTGACATAACCATCAAGGTGATCTAGAGTTTTTTGAGGACTAACCAAGGGTCTTAGTGTTAGGAAAAGGTGTTTCAGCCTTGCATTTCCAATGTTTGTATTTATTTATTTATTTTTGATTGGTAAATGCTTTTGATCAGATCTATGAACCAATGAGGCCACAACACGGGGGATCTCATCCCCTGGCATTAACACCTGGCATGAATGCCTACATCAACACTGGAGGTTCAAACCCGTGAGCTTGTTGGCCCAATGAAGGGCCATAGCCTATGAGCACAACAGCCCGGTGAAGGCACAAGCTTGCAAGCTCTTTGGCCCAGTGGGGGTTTGAACCTTGGTGGCTACCACTACAATCGAGTGACTTGACCACCAAACCACACCCTTAATGGCCCAATGTTTGTATTTTTATTATTTGTGTTTTATTTATTAAAATGGCCTCACATTGTAAATGATTCATCCCAATTTGTGTTAGCATTTGTGCCATGTGTCAGATATTTTGATAGGTGTTTGTAAGATGTCATTAGGTGGAATATCTTGAGTAGATTTGGATCCTATGATAGATTATTATGATACATAAGAGCATGTAAGAGGGAGTTACATTGGAATCATAACCAATATTATGAAAAGTGTGGACACTTGTCATGCAACATCTTTTTGAATTGGGAATGAAAACAAATTGGGGCACCCAATATGGTTGGTCAAGTATGACAAATTATGATGACTGCAAGATGCATAATGAATTACTAAAAATAGCTAGATGGACCTAAATAAGAAAGGAGGTGTTAGAATCTTGGGCCCAAGTTTGGGTGTCATACCTCCTAGGGGTTTTGCATGTGGTTTTCCTAAACATTTATGGTTTCTAGTTTGTTCATCTTCTACAAATTGGTGCTTGAAGTTGTAGTTTTGTATGGTGTAATTTGTAGGTACCGAAATGCTGCTAAAATCACTCAAGAATTAAATGTTGGTGATACTCCTATAAAAGATTGCTCTGCAAGTGTATTGTAACCTTATTTAGATTAAACTGAATAATATATTGGGCTACTTTGGAGTTTGGGGTTTTTTATTGACATGTTTTCCCCATGGTGAATCACTGTGTAATGGTTTGCATTGATTTTATTTTGGTATGTGTTTTTTTTGCATTTTCTATAATTGTTTAGATCAACTTTGAAGTTTTTGTACATCAAATCCTTTCAAGTTTAGTGTAGGAAGTTGATTATGCTACCATTGCTTCCTTACACTTAGTTTATTCTCCCCTTATGTGGGAAGAGTTAAATCTTAATATCTAAGCCATAAGTATTAATCAATGGAAGCGTTCATAGCAATGAATAAAGGTATTAACATAAAAAAATATAAACCTTGTTATATAGTTCTCAAGATTTTGGGAGTGTATGTTGCATGCTAGAAACAATAGAAAAAATAGAGTAATGATTTAGGTTTGTTTTAAAAGCATCAAGCCCTAGTATTATGGGCTTGAAGGCCAAATTTTAAGGGAAACTATGGGAGGTGTGGCCATCGTCCCACCATACCAATGCCAAATTATGTGGTGGTGACCACATTACTCCTACTCCTAAGTCAAAAATTACCTATATTCTCTTCAAGGAGGTTTAGTGACCATTGTCGAGGAATCTACATTAATGACTCTATTATAAAATTTGGCTACAAAGGTAGTAACCCAAGATTAAGAAAGCTAAAAAAAGCACAAAGAAGAAATATGATGGAATAATTATATTATAATCAAATGATGGATTACAATGAGATTTGGTTGATTACTCGTATGAGAGCTAGAGGTGGCTATATATAGGATAGACCACCAAGAGATGTGAATGTACAACCAATGCGAGATAAAGGAGATGTAGTAACATTTATGCACATCTCCACCAAAATAGGAAAGTACAATGACATGATACAAATGCAACCTACCTAAGTATATACCTACCTAAGCAAGCTTATTCTATCCTAGGTGCATATAATGATAGGCCTGGAAATGAAATTTGGAAAAGATTGACAAATTAAAATGGATAGGAATTACACAACCAAAAAATATTCAATGAAAAGATTAACCATTCATCCACTAATCAAAATGTGATACAATGTACATATTTATGAATAGGAAATGACTGGTCAATTCATCTTCTAGGTGATTGTTCAACTTCTAGTGTAACTAGGAATTATAAAATATAAAATATTATCCTTCTACACCTAGGATTATGTACATTAGTGTTGCATCCCCCTTAATTCATAGGGTTAGTGCTAAAACCATTGTTTGTGTTGTGCATTGGGCAACTTGTTTATGGTGCCTCATTTTCTTGATACAAAGCTCCAATGTCTTGCAAAAGGTTTTGCATAAGTGACATCTTGTTCCCTTCTATAGTTTTCAAGAACTAAGGTATTGACTTGGTAAATACTTGTGTTTGTTTTCTCCAATTGAATTGGCTATCCATGATGCTATATCCCATTTTGAGAGAATATCGCACCCATTTTCTATAAAAAAAATTCACCACCATTTTTGTTCTAAGTGATGAAATTTGTAGAAGAAGATTGTCTAACTTTTATCTCTATCACTTCCGTGAGTTAAAAATGGAGAACCCAGGCCAATTGTGCCCATGAGTATTCCAAAAGTGTGCTACCTACACTGTGTGACCTAAAAATTGGATAACCTAGGCTAATTGCACCTGTGAGTAGCCCAAAAATGTGTCATTTATTAAATTAACTAAATTTTTATCAAGCTAAAAATGTGAACCACTTGTCATCCACTTGTGAAAACATAAAAAACCACTTTTTTGGTAAGAAAATTTGCATAAAAATAAGACATATGGTGATATTTCTCTATGCATAGTCATCAAAAACCAAAATGAAGTGTCCAATCTTAGGTGTTCATGTGACGAGATAAACATTACTTATTGAGATGCTATACTGATAAGTGGCAATATGTTGCAATGACAAATGGACAATATGAGAAATCTCCAAGTACCATGTTCGAAGAACTTGAAATTTGAATCCTAATGTTCCTCGTATAAGATGAGAGTGGAGAGTTGTTGCAAATGCCCCCTAAGAAAGGGAACAAAATACATGAACTTGTGTATAAAGATGTATAACTTAGTGATTCCTTCTCAAGTTTTCATCACTAGTCTCCATTAAGTTGCCCTTTCAAGTTTTCAAGTTAAAGAGAATAGTTTCTAAGCCACCCTTTCAAGTTTTCAACTTACAACTCAAGTGTAAAAGTATAATTAACAAGAGTCAATATCCATAGCCTCAAATAATATGTATTAACATGCATATCTAGCAGTCTCAAACTGTTCATTATTAATATCCCAATCAAAATGGGAAATCCCAGGTATAAAAATTCACTACTCTGATCAACACCATAGGCACCGAGTGAATAATTATCCTCTGTGGGAATTGAGTGCAACTCAGTAATATTATTAGTAGGTTGTTGCTCAATAGTACAAGTATCAACAATATATGTGTGGCTTAAGCTCAGCATCTATTAGATTGAGAACATTCATATCATGAGTAAACAAGGTCAACAAGCTTTCATACCAATGCTCAACAATATCTGTAATGCTAAGTTTATTATCAATCGAATCAACAATAGCATTTACATCAAGAGTAGATGATCTATCATCTAAAATGGTGGATTGGACTTTCCTATAAGATTTTGACAATAGGCAAGCCTTAGTTTTCCACCTGGAATGATCTATCCATCCCAAATGCATGTGCCTTAGTGATTTTGTAGGTAGATCTCTAACACAATGTTATTTTGTAGGATGTATGTGTTGACCACTTGGTATACACAGATGTAGATTAAAAAAATCACTAGAGGTATGGCCTCAATGTCCACAATGACATCTTGTTTGGACTTAATGGGTTTTAGTGCAAGTTGATTTTAATTGACATGACAACTTGTCAATTTCACATGGATAACCAATAGGTGAAGACTCAAATTGACTATTGTTACGAATACATCTGGACACAAATTTGATAGGCTCGGAATATTTTGGTACATGGAAATTCACAACACTTGTACATCCTAAACCAATACAATGTTTGTTGGGTTTTATTGTCTATCATACTCATATATAGCAGGTGGAGATTGAACAATCAGAGGACTAATAGGCATTGTATCCATGATGGGTTTTGACAACACACTTTTTGACTTAGAACCAACAACTTTGTTTTATGACACAAGAGGGGGGTCAACACTTTTCTTCAAGGACTTTTTGTCTTTTCCTACCTTCTAAGTTGTACTGCTTGAAGGAGGTGTTGCAAAGATGGTTGTTGTTGCACCAAAAGATCGACCTGTTAATGCTCGATACAACCGCCAGAGTTAATGAATCCACGGGAGGTGGTTAAGCCTTATCACAAACCCAAGCACTATGCTACACATCACAAGGAGACCAAGGGTGCACACCTTGAAACAATCCCCCTAACATAAGTGAGAGGTTCAAACCTGTGACCCAGGCTCTAATACCAATCATTGTAAAGACAGTTGCCGTTGCACCAAAAGATTGACCTGTTAATGCCTAATACAACCATAGAGTTAGTGAATCCACAGGAGGCAGTTAAGCCTTGTCACGAACCCAAGTGCTGTGTTGCACAACACAAGGATACCAAGTGCACACACCTTGTAATAGAAGGAACATCAACATCTTTCTTCTCTACAACATTATTTTGTGACACAAGAGGGGGTTAACACTTTTCTTCTTTTTGTCTTTTCCAACCTTTTGTGTTGAACTACTTAAAGAAGGAACATCATTGTTGACAACATATTTCTTCTCTTTTGAGGTATTGGGTGTTTAAATTTGTAATTAGTCTTGCAACCTATTAATTTATTGTTGTAACACTTGTATTGATCATAGAACTACATAAATAGAGGTTTGTATTGATACCAACATATCTCTACTTTTTGGTGGTTACTGACATTAATTTATAAGGATAACATGACACTAGTGTATAATGTGGACATGATTACAAAGATTATAAACACGTACGAGTCGGGTTCCACCAATAATGCTCGTAGACAATACAACACCTAATAAATTTTGCTATCAAATGAAGGTGGATTGGTTCCTTATCACTCCAAAAGGTTTTCTTTTCTATACACTACCAAATTGACATACCAAACCTCTCGATATGCTTGCCCTTCTGATATACTCGTCAATACATGGAAGAAGTCCATCCTTTTGATATACCTCTCAGTACATGAAAGAGATGTTAAAACGTATGAGAGCAGATGTACATGGCACTTAGGCAACACATGAAAATGATTTGCTCTATCAATGACACTTTCTTAGAAAGAAATTAGAATTTCTTTCTGTCAAATTTTATATTCAAAGATAACAATGAATGGGTAATGGAGGGAAATGAAAATGGTAATGTCCTTATTTATTTTTACAATTATAGGGTCGAAGCCATAGATGTAATTGTTGCAGCTTTAGGCATTAGATGTAGTAGTTCAATTGTGATGATTTGACCCATAAACATGAACTAGAGGCATAGTGTATATCGAATTCTACAATTATTTTAGTTTTGTAAAATTTGTTTGAAATTTTAGATGGTTGATTTTAAAAATGACTTATTGCTTGAATTATGAGTCTAAAAATATCCCCTAAAAATATTCTAAATGGGTAAAATTATGACCTCCTAAATGATCTTCTAAAATGAACTTTTCCCCACATACATCCATTCTAAATAACTATTGAGGAAACACCCCCAAACTATTGAAAGACTATAGTTAAGAACACCCACTTGACACCCTTAATAAAATACCAAACTATAAAATAGTTAACACTAATTTTAAAATATCCCAAAATAAAATCATAAATGCCCAAATGAAACTTTGATTGAAGAAACATGGAGACAACCATGGGAACCTCTAAGTGTCATGTGTGGAGCTTCTACAAAATTGTCAAGGACAAGGGATGATGCTATTGTAGTTATGATGCTATTGTAGTTATTATGTTATTGTAGTTATTGTGGAGGGAAAGGAGGCCATTTACAAGTACTTGCATTTGAAGAGTATTTGGCTTCTATGTGAAATAGGGTCAAGAAGTCCAATGGAGACAACGATGCTAGAAAAATAGCTACTAGTTATGTCAATAATCTACCAGATTGTGAAGCAACCACCATAAATTTGAAGGAGGTTGTGAGAAAGAATAGGTTCAGAAAGTCTTGCACATATTGAGCCACAAGTCATGAGCAAGTTGAAATTGATCGCGCTGCAAAACAAAGATGCCAAGCCTTGATGGTGTTGCAGCTATGAGTGACAAGAAGGTGAAAGGGCACATGCAACTTCACATCCCAATTGTTGGTTGTCGATTTAGGTGAAGTGTAGATGATAAAGGTGATTTTCATGATAATTAAAGAACTTATTTTTCCTTTTTTACCCAAAAATAATTACAAAACTCTCGCCCACAAAAGCAATTTCATTTTTACCTAGACAAGCCCTCCGTGAGATTTTTAGCACCAAAACTCCAACAAAATTATGCAAATCTTATAAATTTCTACCCACTTTGATCTATTTTATACCAAAACTTTTCTAAAGATTCAATGGAGATAAAAATCACTAATTCCTATAATATTTCAACTCTTCTTAGCCAAAAAGGTGGAAAAATCAAAATCAAAATCCATTTGACTATAATAAAGTGAACCCTTGTACCTTACACATTTTAAACTAAGATAAATTGCGCTCATATGACTAGAATACTCATGTGTTGGTATTACATAGAGTGCAAACAAAAATGACTTGAAAAATTAATACTTATTTGATAACCACACTCATTAGATAGAAAAGTTTAAAATATTGATAGAGATTCATAAGAATCCTTATAGAAAGAATGAGCATTCATAATAAGAATGGATGCGCTAAAATTTTCACAATATAAACATGCACTTCATTTTTATCCTCCTTCAGCCAAAGATCTAATACCAATGTCAAGCTTGGGAATGAAATGCACAAAAGATTGATAAAGGAAAATGGATGGGAATTACACAACTAGAAAAATATTTAACGAAAATCTTAACCATTCATCCATTAATCAAAATGTGATACAATGTACATATTGATCAATAGGAAATGGTTGTTCAATTCATCTTCTAGATGACTATTTAGCTTCTAGTGTAATTAGGAAATATAAAATATTATCCTACTACACCTAGGATTGTGTGCATTAGTGTTGCGTGTAATGCAATAAAATAAATAACTAAATGCAAAAAAAACACTAACAATCCCCCACAAGTGTAGCTTAGGTGGGTGGGGGAAATGAATAAATGGGGCTTGGTAAATGTGTAGCCATGTTAGGTACCCATGTGCAAGATGATCTTCTTGAAAAGAAAAGAAGAAAACATGTAAAACAAAACTCCCCTAGGAGTGGATGAAGATAACAAGGCTAGGTGACCCCACTCGAAAGAATTGAGAAGGATAGAACTCCACGCGAGAAAAAACTCCCCTCAAAATAGAGACAAGAAGAGAGACCATGCAACCCCTCAATATGTAGTCTCTTACATCAATGGTGTTAGAAATGAAGGTGCAAACCACACAACAAAAATCTGATTCAAATCTTATTTATGTCCTCTAATCAATGTAGAATCAATGGAGATTGCAACAGAAATAAAACCCACTATATAGAAATGACATGCATTAAGAACTGAACACATAACACAGTATGTAACGTGGAGAAAACCCTTTTGGGTAAAAAATTCCACCAAGAAAAGATGCCCCAAGTTGTATTATCTTCAAATATGAGATTACAATACATGTGCTTCCTCTTCTTCCTCAGTCTTCAATCCAGCAGTGTCTATTACTCTCAACTCTGCTAAAAACGTAGTATGAATATCTTTATAAAAGGGGGTTGCCTTCTAGGGCAAGAAAATCGACATAATATCGATCATCAAATTTGTGACCTAATGACGAACGGTCCAAATTTTACAATGATAAAATATAAATAAAATGTGGTTTTAGGGGCGCTGCCCTTGAACCCCCGCTAAGGCGCATGGCCCCTGGACCCCCCGCCAGGGGGATGATCCCCCCGGACCCCTCGCAAGGGGGAAACCCTCCTACAACCCCTTGTCACGGATGAATTAGCATCAGGTACCGGATATAAACATGCGGCTGAAACAAGATCGCTGCTGGTGAAACCTCTCATCCCTTATGGGTGATTTACAAACAATAATAGGAATAATAAATTACATAGGATTTACAAGGGTGATGACACCTTAATCCTAACAAATCATAAATACTCGAATATGAATGCTAAAGATGAATTGTGAACTCAAACAAGATTTCTCCCTTTAGGAAGAAACGAACACAAAGGTGTATGTGAGATATATTGCCCTCGACAACAACTATGATGGAACTATCATCGAAGAGGATATGAATGTCTTTAATAGTGCCCTCCAAATCTACAAGAAGGTACTCACAAAAAAACCTAATAAATTTGTCAAGTATTCATCCCAGGGAGTTATCTCTAGAAGATAACGAATATAATCCTACTACATGGAATCATTGGAAGCCATGGATGAAGCAACACTAGAATTGGTATAAGTAAGATATGATGATGGAGATGAGATCTTAGTGCATATCATACAACTACACTACTCATCCCTAGATGATGTGTCCATATAAGATGTCTAAGTATAAACACCAAATGTATTTACTAATGCCAAAATACAAGAATCCTCGACCTTAAGATGTTGACTTAGAAACATAATGATGTAATGCAAGCTTATCATATCCTAGGTGGATATAATGCAATAAAGTAAATAACTAAATGCAAGAAAATAAAACAACGCACCAACATCCATGAATGTTGGGTGGTGGGAAAATAAGGAAATATAGGAGATGTGTTTTGGAAAATAAGGATATTTAAAAATAAAATAATGTACCAACATCCATGAATGGTGGGTAGTGGGAAAGAAGGAAATATATGAGAAGTTTTTTGGGAAAAAAGGATATTTGAAGAGGGGAACAAGCAAAGCTTTGGAGGAGCTTAGTAGCACAAGGTATATGTGGATAGTGGTGTAAAGACTATTGTGAGCTACTACTATCATGTATGGAGTAAGTTTCATACTATAGCTAATGGGTATATATATATATATATATATATATATATATATATATATATATATATATATTATATATATATATATATATTTCATTGTCATATTCTAAATCTCTATGAATAGCAAATTATTTGCCTTCATTAAACCCTCTCTATTTAATATTTATTTTTGAAAGAGAAGGGCAAGATTAAAACTTTAGCTCAGAAATGGAGCAAGGTATGAATAATAACGAAATAATATTATGGCTATGATTGTGATGTTTACATTATTGTACTAAGGCTAAGGCCATGACTGTAAAGTCTAGAAGTCTATATTACTGAATAGGACCAAGCCAAGTGATTTGAAATTCCTATATGACTATATAAAACCATGCAAATGATTTGAAATACTTATATTACTATATAATGGTTGTGCCAATGACTGTAATGTTCATATTACTATATTATGGTCGAGGCAATGATTGCATCATTTACACTATTTTGGCTTAAGTACAATTGACTATACCACTATCTTGAGGCCATGGGTCAGAATGCAATGACTATATAGTTGTTGTATGGCTGTGGCTTTAAGGATAACATGACTTTATCATTGTTAGAGGTGTATGGGGGTATTTAGGGATATACATAGTTGTTACAAGGTAGTGGATATGGGTTGAATGCCTAGAAATTATGGCTGGTTTGATGTTGGGTGATTGTATTTTTTGACATAGCTCTTAAGTGCTAGGAATGTTAGTAGAACACTTGATAAATTGTTGAACTTTATAGGCAAACAATGCAAAAGGGGCTACATATAGTAATAATAATGAACCCAACCAAAGAATTCTAAGTTAAATATCGACATAATTCATTTCTAGTCTATATGCATGTATGTATGTATACATACATATACATATGTATATGTACATACACACACATACATATACACATGTATATATGTGTGTGTATACATATGTATATATGCGTGTGTGTATATGTATGTATGTATATCTGTACATATACATTTATATATACACATATGTATATGCATGTATGTATACATACATACACATACATAAACATTATATGTATGTATGTATGTACATACACACCTATGTGTGTATATACATATCTATGTGTATATATATACATAATATATATGTATTATTTATACATGCGTACATATATACACATATACATATGTATGTGTATATATTATATGTATGTATACATACATTACAAACATATATATTTATGCATATACATGTATATATGTCTAATATATATTATATGTAAATACATATATTTTTTTATATATGTTAGATTGTATAAAAAGAGTGAATAAAACTTTATAAGTTTGTCGAGCTTGAGTACAATAGCTCAAGTAGTTTGTATAGCAATATGTCACTTCACTAATAACTAAATAAAAGTGCCCCTAGCTCACTATTTAGAGTATATTCTAGCAATTGCACTTGGTGTGCAATGGGCATGCTGATGATGATTGCATTCGTTGAATTCGTCATTTTTTGTCATACATTGGGACAATGCATGAGGCCAATTATGAGGCCATTAAACAAGTGACAATTTGTGCACAATCTATGTCTCCATAGACAAGTGGTAGCTTTAGATTGATTAGTTTTTATTTTGCAAACACAAATGTGGCATATGAATGTGGTATTAAATTATTGATATTATGGAATTTGAATTGGAAACCTCCAATTTGGAATGGTCATTACAACCAAAAACTAGATAAAAAGTTATATAAAAATAAGAAGGTACTTGTGGTTGCAAAATTGAGATAGTTACAAATAAGGTTGTTTCCCCCTTTAAAAAATCTCTAAAAAATTTCGATCAATGGTTTTCACATAAATTTCACATGCTACTTTGAAATGTTAAATACATAATTTTTTCATAAAAGAAACTCAAAATCTTCTAATGCAAATGAAAAGTGGCCATTTACAAGCATAAATTATTTGAAGAAAAAATGGTGGCATGTTTGCTTTCATAGGGAATGTGGATGCAAATAGCAAATGATTTGGATGTCTTCAAACATTGAATATCAAAGGTAATAATGATAAACAAAAGTGATAGAAAATCATGAATCTTCGAGGCATATGAATGAGGTAACTATGTATGACCTAAAAGTGAGTTTAGATAGTAGTATCCTTAAAAAATGATTATATCAATTGCATACATTTGTGTTAAATAGTATCTTTTTTCTAACGATAGTAAGAAGAATCAATCCATTTTTAAAGATTGCGAAGCTTGTTACAGGAGAAAAAAGAATTTGAAGAGCAAAATATTCTAATCAGAATTTTAAGAGATGGTTTAAAATGTGCATTAGTTGATATCTTCACATGTGTTCCATAATATAGTTTGATAGTTGATAGCAATGTAGTTAATCCAATTGCAAAGCCTTATAAAGAAAAAATAATTTCGCATCATTATAGGATTACAACATTTTAATAATGCAAATCTCTCTCTCTCTCTCTCTCTCTCTCTCTCTCTCTCTCTCTCTCTCTCTCCTCTCTCTCTCTCTCTCTCTCTCTCTCTCTCCTCTCTCTCTCTCTCTCTCTCTCTCTCTCTCTCTCTCTCTCTCTCTCTCTCTCTCTCTCTCTCTCTCTCTCTCTCTCTCTCTCTCTCTCTCTCTCTTCTCCTCTCTCTCTCTCTCTCTCTCTCTCTCTCTCTCTCTCTCTCTCTCTCTCTCCTCTCTCTCTCTCTCTCTCTCTCTCTCTCTCTCTCTCTCTCTCCTCTCTCTCTCTCTCTCTCTCTCTCTCTCTCTCTCTCTCTCTCTCTCTCCTCTCTCTCTCTCTCTCTCTCTCTCACTCTCTCTCTCTCTCTCTCTCTCTCTCTCTCTCTCTCTCTCTCTCTCTCTCTCTATTATACAAGCGAATATGTTGTTTGAAAATGAAGAAATGAGTGTTATAAAAAATCCAATATGATTTTAAGCATAGGAGCAAAGATAATGCATGAGAAAAAATGGATTAGAATAAATATGCATACATGATTGTCAAAATACATTCTTGTAATAACAAGACAATGCTATAATAATAATAATAGATTATATATTTTGTAGGTAAGTTTTAAATGAATAAATGATAGGATTAGAAGAATCTGCTCCATAGGGATGATCATGAAACAATTTCTTGAGGAAATTATAGAGGTCTTCTAGTTTAGTGCAACTAGCATGGAACTCGGTAATGTGTTTTGTAATTTCTCGACATTGAGTTCTTCTACAAGAGTTTAGTTTGACACATTGACTTAAATTTATGAACAATCTCATGATAACTAACTAATATAGTGGACACACAAGTTTGGGCATCACTTTTAACAACATTTTCCTTGTTGACAGATGATCATGACGTTGCTACCATGGGCAAGCCATCCCAATGTAACAAATGGACTTATTATACTTTTGAATTTGTGCTAGAAATCTAAATCAGTTTGAAATTATTTATGTGATATTCCATAGCTTAAGAAAAATGAACTAAAAGGAATGTATAAACATCAAATGACATGGATAATTATATTGGAAGATATATACGTTCTAGAAATTGTATTAATTCTCCTTTCATTGTTTAAATTTCCATAACTCAAAGATCTCCACTAAAAGACTTCAACCTTCAATTTCCACAACTCAATGTTTTAACCTATTGAACCTTCTCAATCTCAATTGTCAAGGTGTTGGCCATGACTTTTGATTTTCAAATGTTATTTTAAATCCACATGAATTATCCCCAGAAGTCTGACAAATGAAAAAAACACTTACACTTTCTATTGTTTGAGTCTCCCCTCGTTTTAACCACCATCCATATTGGTTCATTAGAGCAAGATATTTGGTGCCAGGAGCACCTAGAAAATCATGTTTCTTTTGTAATAAGGTCTATTTGACCAATGCATTTCATTTTAGTTGTATCTAGGTTCATTTTGTAAGTCCCAAGTGACTTTAGGACACTTGTCAAATTGTAACTGCATAATGCCAAAATAAGGCAGTAGGGCAGTTGGAGGCTGTTTAAGATGGTTGTCTCCCAGCCGCTTGGAGTCAGTTCAGTACTACTCAGGGTGAGTTGATAAATACCCTGAGGAAGGAACCAAATGATCATATATTGTAATCAGATCGAAGCAGAAGTGTGATCGAATGTGATTGTATTGTACTCAGGAGAAATAAAGAATTATGTTCTGTCCATTTGATTTCCATTTCTTATAACTGTAAATCATGTAACTATAGATTTTCATTCATTCTGCATTTTCCATTGTTGTCGTATGTCATCGTGAAGCATTCCACTGGTGAGATTTCTGTCGAAATCAGTGGAATGGCTTCATTGTATGAATATTTGTTTTGCTCTTTGTTTTGTTTTTCCTGTTCGGCGATGCAGAGAATCCAGACAAGGGTGTTTCGCATAGTAGGTTGACCTAGCATCTCCATGTGCTAGGGTTTGGAAGGAAGTAAACTGTGCGATGGCGTATTGGTGCATAGGCCAAAGGTTACAAGTATTCACCGACGAAACGAGTCTCAGGCAAATGCCATCGGGGCATTAGCAGTAGGATGAGAGACTTGGCTGATGGAGTTGAATCAGTGGCTCTTTTGTTAGTTTGTCCGACTGTGAGAAATTAGGGCATCGGTCGTGGTATCCGCTGTGCGCTCCCCATTATATTGGTATCAAAGCCCGAAAAGATTTGGGCAGCAAATCGAATTGAGGATTTGTAGGAGTATTGGCATTTGGGTGTTGTCTGTGAATGTTTATGTCAGACAGAGAAAGCGAGATAGAGGCGGAGAGGATGCCTCCCAAAAGTATGTCGCAGGACACCGTTAAGAAGTTGATCGAGGAGGTGCTTGAATCCAAGTTGGGAGAGTTCAAGCAATCCAAAAGCAAAGATAGGGAAGATGAAAGTGATAGCGATACGAAAATTGTTGAAACCAGTAAAAAGACAGAGGAGATACCAACAGACCAGAGGGCATTTTTAAATGCATTAAAGTCAGTTAATAGGACACCATAGATGGGTTACCTATGTATAGTGGAAGTATGGAAGCTGAAGAGGTGATTAACTGGATTGAGGCATTGAACAATCACTTTGAATACAAAGAAGTCCCTGATGATAAGAGGGTTAAGTTGACAAAGGCAAGGTTGCATGGATCTGCTCTTGCATGGTGGAATTATGACCAAGGAGAGAGATTCAAGGAGGGGAGGAATATGATAACCTCCTGGGGAAGGATGAAGACAAACTCAAGGCAACAATTCTTACCCTGGACTATGATGTGCAGATGTATAAGAAATTGCAGAAACCTTAGACAGAGAGACCTTGATGTGAATGCATACACACAAGAGTTTCATAAACTCAGTCTCAAATCAAAGAGACAAGAAGAAGAGTCAGAGAAGGTGGCCAGGTACTTGAATGGCCTAAGGATGAACATCCAAGATGAGATCAACATCTTAGCACCAGAAACAGTGAACAAGTGTTTCCAAATGGCCTTAAGGGCTGAAGAGAAGATAAAGAGGAAGAGTGAGTAGAACAATAGAGGTAGAGGTGGAAGGAATTTCAGAGGCAGAGGCAGTTTTGGAGGAAGAAGTCCTAACCAGAGGCCTAGTGGTGAGTCTAGCCAAGAAGAGCAAGTTGGGGACTCCAGTAGCAGAGGAGGCTACCAAGGAAGAAGGCCTAATGGAAGAGGTGGGACAAATGGATCAGGTAGAGGATCCAAGTTCTCCAATATGAGATGTTATAACTGTAATCAGATAGGGCACCCGGCATACAAGTGTCCAGAGAAGGCCTCAACTTCTCATGGTGGTGAGAAGAGAACCACTTTGATTCAAGAAGATGCAAGGAGTGTGACATCTCTTGAAGTGAATCTAGCATCAAAAATGGGAGAAAGTTTGATGCTCAAGAGGACGCTACTCAAGGAACCAGTGCAGGCTGAACCATCGCAAAGAAGGGCTTTGTTTAGAATCAACTACAAGATCCAAGGTAAGGTTTGTAAAGTTATTATTGACTTTGGTTCTACTGATAACATTATATCTTTGGAAGCAGTGAATAAGTTGAAGTTAGAAAAGATACCCCATAGTAGTCCATATAAAGTTAGTTGGTTGAACAAGGGGCAACACGTACTCATCAATGAACAAGCATGGGTAGAATTCAGTATTGGGGGGTATAGAGATAAAATCTTATGTGACATCCTTCCAATGGATGCTTGTCATCTTTTGTTAGGTAGACCATGGCAGTTTGACAGGAAGGCTCATCATGATGGAGAAAAGAATGCTTACTCATTCCAAAAGGATGGTATGACTTATGGGATACAGTCATTGGTAGAAGAGGATCCACAACATGTAGGGTCTAGTGTAATGCTAGTAGAAGAAAAAGAATTCATGGATACACTAAAGGAAGGTGATGGAGTAGGTTTTGCTTTGATTGTGAAGCCTAAGGGGGAAATGAAGGAAAGTGTGCGAGAAGTAGGGCCTAAAGAGGTTAGAGATTTGCTTGAGAATTACAAAGGAGTGATTGCAAAGGATATCCCTGATTCCCTACCACCAATCAGAGACATTAGCCATCAGATAGATCTCATACTAGGAGCAGTACTTCCTAATAAGACAACATATAAAATGACCCCACAGCAGAATGAAGAGATAGCAAACCAGATTCAAGAACTCCTAAACAAAGGGCTGATTAGGAAGAGTCTTAGCCCATGTGCAGTACCTACTATTTTAGCCCCAAAGAAGGATGGGAAATGGAGACTGTGTACTGATTCTAGGGCAATAAATAGGATAACCATCAGGTATAGGTTTCCTATTCCTAGAATAGAGGATCTAATGGATTGTTTGGGAGGTGCTACCTATTTCTCTAAGATAGACTTGAAGAGTGGGTATCACCAGATAAGGATAAAGAGAGGGGATGAGTGGAAGATAGCTTTCAAAACCAATGAAGGGCTGTATGAGTGGCTTGTGATGCCGTTTGGTCTTTCAAACACCCCTAGCACCTTTATGAGGCTGATGAATGAGGTGTTGCAGGATTTCATAGGAAAATTTGTGGTAGTCTACCTTGATGATATCTTGGTGTTCAGTAAGAGCAAGGAAGAACACTTGAAACATTTGGAGATAGTCTTGAAGAGGCTGCAAGATCAGAAGTTACTGATAAACTTGGAAAAGTGTGACTTCATGAAACAAGAATTGGTGTACCTAGGTTTTGTCATCTCTAAGGATGATTTGCAAATGGATCCTTCCAAGGTAGACACTATTTTGAATTGGCCTACACCCAGGATAGCAGGAGAGGTCAGAAGTTTCCATGGGTTGGCCACATTTTCTAGGAAATTCATTAAGAACTACAGTGACATCTGTGCACCTATGTTGGAGACCATCAAGGGTGGAGGTAAGATGAAGTTTGTGTGGATGAGAGAGGCAGATAGGAGCTTTGAGAGTCTGAAACAGAGAGTTGCTAAATTCCTTGTTTTATTGTTACCTGATTTCAATAAGGTTTTCACAATTGAATGTGATGCAAGTGGACTGGCCATAGGAGCAGTGTTGAGCCAAGAAGGCAGACCAGTAGACTTCTTCAATGAAAAGTTAAATGAAGCCAAGAGGAAGTATTCCTCTTATGACTTAGAGTTGTATGCTATGGTGCAAGCTCTAAAAAAATGGAGACACTATTTGCTTCCTAAAGAATTTATCGTATACACTGACAATCATGCTCTCAATTTTTTGAATGGACAGGAAAAGCTCAGTCATAGACACATGAAGTGGGTGGAAAGTCTTCAAGCATACACCTTCATCATCAAGCATAAGAAAGGAATAACCAATAAGGTTGCTGATGCTCTAAGCAGAAGGGTGTTGACAGTGCAAGAAGTGCAGCTACAAAGCATGGGTGTTGAGTCACTCAAATGATTGTATGAAGAGGACCAAGATTTCAAGGAGATTTACAAGGTATGCAGTGAGTTTTCCAATGCTTTCCATAGTGACTTTTTAGATTATACATTGCAGGATGGACTTTTGTTTAAAGCAAGTCAACTATGTATCCCTAAGTGTTCAATGAAGGATAATATAGTGAAGGAAAAACATAGTGGTGGTTTAGGAGGACATTTTGGGCTCGATAAGACCTTAGATCTTGTCAGAAGGTTTTACTTTTGGCCAAGGATGCAATCTGATATCAGAAGATTTGTTGAGAGTTGTATGATTTGCCAGAAAGAAAAGGGAGTCTCAACCAATGCATGACTGTACCAACCTTTGCCCATACCAAATAGACCTTGGGAAAGTTTGAGTATGGATTTTGTGATGGGATTGCCCAAGACAAGGACAGGTTATGACAGTGTGTTTGTTGTGGTAGATAGATTCAGCAAAATGGTGCACTTTATTCCTTGTAAGACCACCAATGATGCTAGTTACATTGCAGGTTTGTTCTTTAAAGAAATTGTCAAGATTCATGGATTGCCTTTGAGTATTGTATCTGATAGAGACAACAAATTTGTGGGACATTTTTGGAGAACCTTGTGAAAAAGATTGGGTACAAATTTGTCTTTTAGTTTAGCCTATCATCCTCAGACTGATGGCCAAACTGAGGTTGTGAATAGGTCATTAGGCAATCTGCTGAGATGTTTGACAAGAGAACATGGTAGTAGTTGGGATGTGGTACTCCCACAAGCAGAGTATGTCTATAATGATTCTACAAATAGAAGTACAGATCTAAGTCCTTTTGAAGTTATTTATGGTAGTCATCCTAGAGGTATTTTTGACTTAAGAGATGTTCAAGGGTTGGACAAAAGGAGTGGACATGCTGATACATTTGCAGAGGTTATGAAAGAAATCCATCAACAAGTCAGAGATACTCTACACTAGAACAGTCAGAAGATCAAGGCTAGAGTGGATCAAAGAAGAAGGGATGTGCAGTACCAAATAGAAGATATGGTCACGGTTCATCTCAATAAGAACAAACTACCCACAGGAAAACACAAGTTGATGATGAGAACTTGAAAAATATGGTCCTAATGCTTACAAAATTGAACTCCCTGATGATATTGCTATTTCACCTATATTCAATGTTGCTGATCTAACATTATATAGGAGTTTTGATACAGGAGAAGGTACAACAGATTTTATCCAAGACAATGTAGAGTGGGTGCAGTATTTACCACCTAAGGAACCACCGAAGATGGAATGCATCTTGGATAGCAGGACAGTCAAGAAGACAAGAAATCAGACCTATTTTGAGCACTTAGTCAAATGGCAAGGACTTCCAGACTCAGAAGCCACATGGATGTTGGAAGTAGACATCAAAAAGTAGGGTGGTGATTTGCAGCAGTTAGTCTCTAAGAGGACTTGAGACAACTTTCACTGGGGAGTATGGTGCAAGAGCACCTAGAAAATCATGTTTTCTTTTGTAATAAGGTCTATTTGATCAATGCATTTTCATTTCAGTTGTATCTAGGTTCATTTTGTAAGTCCCAAGTGACTTTAGGACACTTGTCAAATTGTAACCACATAATGCCAAAATAAGGCAGTAGGGCAGTTGGAGGCTGTTTAAGACGGTTGTCTCCCAGCCGCTTGGATTGATCTCCCAGCCGCTTGGAGTTAGTTTAGTACTACTCAGGGCGAGTTGATAAATACCCTGAGGAAGGAACCAAATGATCATATATTGTAATAAGATAAAAGCAGAAGTGTGATTGAATGTGATTGTATTGTGCTCAGGATAAATAAAGCAATTCTGTTGTGTCCATTTGATTTCCGTTTCTTATAACTGTAAATCGTGTAACTGTAGATTTTCATTCATTCTGCATTTTCCATTGTTGCCGTATGTCATTGTGAAGCATTCCACTGGTGAGATTTCTGTCGAAATCAGTGGAATGACTTCGTTGTATGAATATTTGTTTTGCTCTTTGTTTTGTTTTTCCTGTTCGGCGGTGCAGAGAATCCAGATAGGGCATTTTGCGCAATAGGATGACCTAGCATCTCCATGTGCTAGGGTTTCGAAGGAAGTAAACTGTGCGACGACGTATTGGTGCATCGACCAAAGGTTACAAGTGTTCACTGACGGAATGAGTCTCAGGCAAATGCCATCGGGGCATTGGCAGTAGGGATGAGAGACTTGACCGATGGAGTTGAATTGGTGGCTCTTTTGTTAGTTTGTCGACTGTGAGAAATTAGGGCATCGGTCATGGTATCCGCAGTGCGCTCCCCATCAATATTACAACCCATTGGCAAAGAATTTCAAACAACTACCATCTATGGAATTTACATCATACATCTCCAGATCCATTGATAGACATTGATGATGAAAATATCTAGAACCATTGTTGGCATATAGAGGAAGAATAAGAGAGAGAGAAGAGACAAAGTGAGAGTGAGATAACAAATATAAAGGGATAACAAATAGAAGGGGAGATAGATAACAAATATAAAGGGAAAGTTACTCTCTTTTCTTTATCTCTCTCTCTCTATTTTTTTAAAATTGTCACTTCATACCAAACTCCACTTTTTACATTGTAAAAGTACCATATCCTAATATTTAATGTAGGGTTTTCCATTATAATGCTTGATCATAGCCCCAAGTCTATCACAAAACATAACATTTTTCTCCATTATGTTTATACAATTAAGCTTAGTTTTGTAATCCCATAATGGCCAATGATTTTTGTGTTTTCAAAAATGTCTCAACAACACATATCAATACATTCTTTAAATTCTATTGATGGATGGACACCAACCATTCGCCATCAACATAATTGTATGCTATCTTCTCAAGAAATTACTTATTATTTTTATCTACATGCTATCTCACTATACCCATTTCACACTAAGATGTGATTATACCATGTCCAGATTTACTTTTAATCTATTTGAGCTCAAAATATTGCAAATGTGTCAAATTATACAAGCAATGACGATCACTAAGTTTGATCGATCTTTGTATCGTGTGTCATCCCATGAGAGGATGCATGATGGTGGGCTATATGACAAATAAACATGGAGTAGGTGGCGACCATGCTTATATTTTTAAGACAATGTCTATTCAATGTAAGGCTTGTGATAAACAAATAAACATGCTTCAAATAATGTGCATAGGTGATGGCTAATGGAATGCAGGTGAGCCCAGGTGTAGTGCATGAACAAGAATCTAGAAAGGAGATGCATGCAAATAAAGACTACTCACCAAAAATGATATCTCACACATTTGAAATAGATAATAAGCAAAACACAATGATCTTACATTTAATGCATTGCATGCCTTACATAATTCACAATTCATAGAAATCCATATAAAATAGAGAAATGCTTCCCCTCTAGCCCATCCCTTTTGTTCTTGTTATTTCCTATCAGATTATTATAGAGATTTCCACCTATTATCAGTTCAAAACCTCCAATTTAATTAATCATTTCATCAAGCCTTCATTTTGTCAAATTCTTTACATCTTGGGAGGGAGTGAGAGAAGAGGAGCAAAGAGAGAAAGATAAATAGAGGAAGAAGGGGAGAGAGAGAGAGAGAGAGAGAGAGAGAGAGAGAGAGAGAGAGAGAGAGAGTATTAAATCACTCCCCCCGCCTTTTTAAAATATAGCATACTTATATACATTTTTTTATTTGACAAAAATACAAATTTTGGGACGTTGATAATTTTTTAAAATACATTTTTTCCTTCTCTATAGGTATTTTGAAAAAAGTGGTGTCCATTATATGTCACATGTTCTTTTTACAAAAGTCTTGCCAAGAATGCATGCCAATTTTTAAGTCTCGAGATCATCCCCATATCATTTACAAACTCAAACAAATCAAAAACTTTTCCCTTCAAATTTCATATTTTTAGATAATTAGGAATTCTCAATCTAAAATTATAGCATGTCTAAATTTAATTTTAATCCATTTGACCTCCAAATTATGCAAAGTTGTGAAATTATAAAAGTGACGGGGGTCACTAAGTTTGATTGATCTTCGTATCATGTGACATCCCATGAGAGGATGCATGATGGTGGGCTAGATGACAAATACACATGATGTAGGTGGCCACCATGCTTATATTTGCAAAAGAATGTCTATCAAATTATGACAAAAGGGGATTCATGCAAATAGAGACTAGACACCAAACACAGAAGCTCCCAAATTTGAAGTACCTACTAAGCAAAACACAGGGATCTTGAAAGCCATTAAGATTATGCAAATTACCTACTAACCCCATGTCCCCATGTGGCCATGGCTTAAATTTGATAGTCAACTTTGCCTGTCAAGCAATTTTTTTATGACAATTATCTATTCAATAGTGCCTTTAAAATGCTATGACACACATTAGCAAAGTAAATTATATAAAAACCACACACACACACACACACACACACACATATCATAATCCTATATAAATTTTGACAGTTTGTCCAAAATATCTCCTTTCATATGATACTGTCTTTTCAAAATTTCAGTTGTATTTCATAGCTAAAATGCCAAAATACAGCTATACAACTGTCAAATTTAAGCCTTGCATGCGACTGCTTAAGTTATTTTTTTGCTTAAATTTAAGCATTTGGAGTGGCTCCATGGAAATTTACAATTATCAGAAAAGGATAATATAGAATCTTTCCCTATTTTTGTGGAGTAGCTATTGTTTAGAAATTGCAAATAAGCTATGGGAAAAAGGGGGGGGGGGGCGCAGAAATAAGAAACCACTGCATAATGAAAAATATGCCATGTGGCTGCATATATTTCCTTCCCTCCTTTTTAATTTTTTTTTTTCTAAATTAAGATAATTAAATAATTTGTTTTTATTTTTTATATAGTAAAAACTACAGATCAAGATAATTGGTTAAAATAAGCAAAAAAATAAAATATTCATGAGGTCACTAGGGGAGAGGGGTCATTAGCTGCCCACCCTAACTTTGCGCATGTCAAGTTCATAGCTAGACATATCGGATTTCAACGATTTTTTTTTGGTTTCTCTGTATGCTACCGAAGATCTTAAAGCTATTCTTTTAGCTTCTAGGCACTTATACATTTCACTATACGATGCGTTATGTGCACATGGGTCGAAAAAGTGTCATTTCAACATGTCGCCCCATACATGTGCAACGATGTGCCGGTAATAGCTCGCCATCACATTTGTGCACTTGTCTTAATTTCATTGGTTAATTTATTGGAGTTGTGAACATGTATTGGTGCATTTGTGTTAATTCATTAGGTTGGTATTTTACATGTATTGGTTCTTTTTAAAAATTTAATTGGGGGGTCAAGTGATTAAAAACATAGCAATTATTGGGGCATGGGCGGCAACTAGCCCCTCTCCCCTATCTCCACAAATATCTCCTAAAAAAATTGAGGTACTAACCAAAATAAGCTAAGTAGCAACATGGGGACATGCCCTAAGCAAAACATAGGGATCTTGAAATCCATTAATATGCAAATTAATTCACTGACACTCAAAAAATACCTAAGCAAAACATAGAGATCTTGAAATCCATTAATATGCAAATTAATTCAGTGCACTCAAAAAAAACCTAAACAAAACATAAAGATCTTAAAATCCATTAATATACAAATTAATTCAATGACACTAAAAAAAAATGACATAGTCAATATGAATATGAATACAAGACACTCCTCATTCAGACATGACAACTGAACTTCCACAACTATTCGACCTACCCATTGCACACCAGGGTGCGATTGCTAGTGTTTTATAGAAACTCAAATAAAACATTCCCAAAAAGCAATCTTTTAAAGATATGACAACAAAAGAATCTTTTGGCGTATAATTCCAATTTGTTTTTGGCATGATTCATTCCGTTCCCATAAAGAATCTTTCATATTTTAAAGAAACAATTAAAAATTTAATTAGTAAGATCGCTCAATGAAAGAGGTAAAAATAATCATGCCCTAATTTCTAATATTGACCGCAAATTTGGATTATTCACGCTGTCCCCTCTGCGCCCTCACATTCTCCACAACCGATTTGCCGTTACATGACGGCAAAGTACGAAATCGACGTGGGCAGCGACGGCGTAAATATATGCAAGAAGACGTGCCCTCATTCTTCCTTTCGGCTGCTGGATGCGACGAGACGAATGAAAAGATGGGGAAGCCGTACGAGGGAGTCTCTGTGCACTCTCAATCCTCCAACCCTCCTCCTTCCCTCATTTTAGACGCCCCGCCCGAAAGAGCTCAAGAAAATGATGCTGCTAACAATCACCCAACACCAGATTGGGAATGGGATTCCGTTACTGGGTTGGAGCAGCAGCAGAGAAAATCGCTGGGAAAACTAAGCACCCGCGGAGTTTACTGGAAAAACCCTGTCCAAAATGCCCTTCTTTTGCTCTTCCATGGCGGGGATGTTGAGGCCGACGGAAACTGCCTCTTTGCGGCCTTGCACAAGGCAATGCGGATGAGTTCCAATGTCACTGTAACAGACCTGCGCAGGAGAACAGTTGCGCGGTTTCTTGAAACCTACGAGGTTGCTGCGCCCCATGAAAAAGAGAAGATTGATAAGGCCATAAAGAATATGTATTCCCCTTGTCTGGATTCCGGATGGGGTGTGCATTTGGTTCAGGAGATTAAACTTCTGGCGCCCAAACGAGACCGCCATGCCCTAGAAACTTCCATCCATGAGCTTCTTCAACTCGGCTTCCTCAGGTTCGCATTTACTTGTTGTTGGCGGCATGGCATTTGCGAAACAGAAAAAAGAAACAGTTAGTGTATGTTTTTGTTGTTTCAGAGAAACGGCGGCAGAAGTTATATACAAGGAAAGATGTGTTGCGGTAGAAGATGGGCTGAGTTGGGGTAAGTATATGTCCATTTGTGGGGGTAGTGATGATGAGTACGATATTATCACGCTGCAATATACGGCAGAGGGGCTTTTGTCTGTCGATGAAAGCAGCCGCCATGGCCGTGCTGCTGCTGCATTTGGAGACGACATTGCTATCCACACTCTCGCCACTGAGTTCGACCGTGAAATATTTGTGGTAACGATTTCTTGCATGCCATTTGCCTGTTTTTCTCTTCATATAGTCACATTTTGTTTGTAGAGAAAACCAATTATTTATGTTAAAAATTAACTTTTCCGGACATGTTTTTGTGGATGCATAGTCACATTTTGTTTTTAGGAAAACCCAATTATTTATGTCAAAATTTAACTTTTCCTGACATGTTTTTGTGGATGCATGACTGGCGCTGCTATATACCTACATATGTATCATCAAAATCTGTATTACTAATGCTGCATGAAAGAAGTCTAAATATGAATTGTTAGTTGGCGCGCTTGGGAAGAATGATGTCTATTTGAAAATAAAAACAGTGGTTAATTCAAATAGGAATGTATTGTAAATTGAGACTTAGGAACTGATCTTTGAGGCTCATACAGGAGATTGGTCATCCTAGTTTTCCCAAGCCAAGATTACAATCTGTTCATGACAAGTAATATAAATGGTTGGGCTATATCACTAACTCTTTCATTTTCTTTATATTTATGGCTGGCAATTTTTTGGCTCTAAAAAAGAATAGTTGCCGAACATGTTTTTTTAAAAAGAAGAACATTTGTTTTGTATAAGAGAAGGAATCAGACTACTGAATAGCTTTTGGGCTGACTAGTGTATTTTTATTCAAGTGCATATGCTCAAATTGCTACAGCCACGTTTGCAATTGGACGTAGTACCATAGCTCTGGCTCAAGATATGCATAGCTAGCTAGCCTCTGATACTGTGATAAATGTTTTACTTCGCCACTTTGCATTTGGAAGGAGTAAGCTTCGACCAATGAGAAACGATCCAACAAGGGTGAAAATGGAGGGATGGGGTTGAAAATAGTTACTTGGAACCAATTTGTGATTTTGCTAGCACCATCAGATTGAGGCTTATACCTAGGAAATTTGTTTCTTGCCCCTCGTAATTTTAATCGGCAAGTTGTCTTTTGTGTTTTTGTTTTGGTTAAACCTTGTGGAGGACGACCAAAAAAATAGTTAGCCACTTTGCATTTTCAAGGACCAAGCTTTGGCTAATGATAAATGGTTCAATGGGATGAAAAGAGAACAATGGGGTTGAAAATAACTACTCAGAACCAATATTCGACCAGAAGTTTGACGCCTATACCAAGAATGGTTGCTTCTTATCCCTCAAAGCAACAAGGCACTATGACATGATATTCAAGGGAATTTTGCCAAGCCAGCTTGCTGGTAGGAAATTTATCTCTTTGTTGATATACTGAAGCCAACTACTTTGGAGGATGCCATCAGCAAGCACAAGCGTATTCAAAAGCTTTTAAGAGTTGCCATACAGTAGGCCAATCCTTCTAAACAAACTAAACAACAAAGGGGGAGCTAAAGGGTAACGAAAAATCTAGTTTATTTCTTATTTCTGTTGTTGGATAGTCGAAGAAAAACAGCAAATCTGATTTATTTATTGTCAAAATAGCTTCATTGTATTGGCCTATTTAAGATGGAAAGGATGTTCACAAAGAAGTAATTGAAGTAGAGAAACAAGCATATGAAAGACTAAAAAAAAATAATTTCAATTCTCTTGTTTGTTTCCTTGCTCTCGTAATCACTCAATATTAGATTCTGAAGATGAAAAGAAAAATGAAAGGAAGAATGGGAAGTCGCATTTATTATGAGAACATTCACAACTTCAAATACTCAAAATTGGTTACTAGGTGTGTCTGTGAATCATTTTGATACATAATCTCTAGGTTTGCTGGCCAATAAATCTATGAGACATAATCAATGTGATATCCCCTTTTTCAGATTAAAATAATTAATAATATTATTTAAGTTGGGCCTGATAATTTCTAATTTTAAGGGCAACTTAATAATATTATTATAATTAGAATAAAAGGTGTTTTTAAACACTAGTACTAAAATATTTTTTTTTAAAATATTTAAAATAAAATAAAATAAATTAAAAATTAAAAAAATATTTCTAAATACTTGGAGGGAAATTTAGGACCCAAGGGCCCAATTCGAAAAGGTATATCAAGGAGGCATCTATCTTCATTTGATCATCATTCAAGTTATCTTTTTGCATCCAATCTTCAGATTTGAGCTGGGGCATCCAAGGACGAAAACCTTTGTTCCCAATCTTGGGTGATTCTATCTGGAAATCACAATTGTGCTGATGTGTGGAAGATTTGGAGATATTTTTAGTTGCTACAGTATATTTCTAAATACTTGGAGGGAAATTTAGGACCCAAGGGCCCAATTCGAAAAGGTATATCAAGGAGGCATCTATCTTCATTTGATCTTCATTCAAGTTATCTTTTTTGCATCCAATTTTCAGATTTGAGCAGTTTGTTCAATCTGGGGCATCCAAGGACGAAAACCTTTGTTCCCAATCTTGGGTGATTCTATCTGGAAATCACAATTGTGCTGATTTGTGGAAGATTTGGAGATATTTTTAGTTGCTACAGCATTACTACAGTGATTTGTTGAAGGTTTCATCCTTTGGAGGGTTGTATGTTGCAGCTACAGTGTTTTATCAACAAATCAGTATTTTTGGGCCCATTTAATGTCATTGTGGAGGCAGATCCGATTTCATTCTGCCCAGGCTGCATCAATATTCCAGCTAATTGCTATGTTTTGTGAGTGCACATTGTTTGTAGTTGAGGATTGATGATTGTTGGAAGGTTTCTGCTGTGAGTTAACATCATTTTATGAGGTGGTTTTAATTATAATCAACTGTTATTTTGCTGCTAATATTTATAAGTTGAATTATCAATGATATTAACTAGTATATTTATATTTTTAAAAATATATCTATAGTATGCCGAGAGATATCTTCTAGAGGTTATGTACTTGCTTTTTGCTTTTCCATACCTTTTGTGATTTTCTCCTTTTTTTTTCAATTGTTTCCAATTTCTTTTTTTATTTTTTCCAATTTCTTTTTTTATTTTTTCCAATTTCTTTTTTTGGTTCCATATTTTTTGTGATTTTCTCTACCTTTCTATCCTTCATGGTTTTTATTTTTTATTTTCATCAATTTTTTAATTTTTTTTTAAAAAATTTCCCAGTTTCTTTTGTGGTTTTATTTTTATTTTATTTTTCTATATATCTACACAGAAAAAATGAGTGCTCTCATCTCCACCCCGCTGTGATTGTAGAATGTCTCTCGGCCTAATTAACTATCTACTCCAACCTAATCCTTATTTATCTCTGCTCAGATCTGAAGTAATAATTGCTTGATCTTTATGTATTAGATTGCAGCACTTAGCTGATTTATGCTGTGTTAATTCTCTGAATTACATTGCTTTTCACAGTCACATAACCCTTCATTTTCAGTTTATATCTCATATTACAGTGAATTATTCTGCTGTTATTATCATCATATCAGTCCAAGTATCGATGAGGATTTCTAATGAATTTGCATCATTAGCTACTAGTCTGAAATACAGAGGGTTTAATTAATTCACTGTTATTTCAAGGGATTCAAGTGGGTTTGCAGTATTGCTGCAATAACAGTCTGTTGGACAAATATAATTGGGGTATTTAGCTGTATGTTGGACATTGATCATTGGCACTGCATGGTAATTCTGAAATGAATTACAAGTTTGTTGCTTGTTGATGAATTTGGAGGATTTGCAACTTATACTAGTGTTTGATCTATCCATTCTCTTGGGAGAGTTGATTATACTCTGAAATTGGTTTATATCAGCTGTTCACACATAATCAAACTTGATGTATTTGACATATGTCATTTAGTTCGACTGTTTGTAATACATTTGATGATAAGCTCCAACATTTGTGGGTTTTTGATGCAATTTCCAGCCATTTGTCATTTTGATCAGCAGTCATATTTGATACATTGACACATACAACTCAGATCTGTTGTATATGGTTGCATTTGATGGCGTACACCAGCATTATGAGGGTTGCAATTATCATATTTTGCTAATCAGCTAGGGTTTGGTTTCTACATTGATCATTTGATTATTGTTTCAACTTGCACATGTTTGATCAATCGTCTATTTCCTAGGGTTGTCCGATCGGGGACATTACAATCGAAGGGCTGAAGATGCTTTTGGATAACCATAGTTAAAGTTTGATTTTTTGAAGACTGCAAGCAAAAACCAGACGAATATTGAAGTTTTATTCAAAAATTGAGTAAGGACATGTGAAATATTTCAGTGCACTTAAATTTTAATAAATATCCATTTTATTGAAATTGTTTGAAACACATAGCATAATGAGCGGGAGTAGTTAGTGTTGGCCTTGTTAAATAAATGTAATACATCCCCTCTCCCAAATGAGGAATGCAGGGAAAGTAAGCTCACTTAAGGCCTACATGTTCAAACATGATCCTCAAGCAAAGGTGGGTATATGCATTAAGTGTGGATAGCATGCTTTTTAAGTCTCCTCCTTTGGATCCCTTGTTTAATCAATGGTTGTGGATTGCCCTTCCCTTTTTGGGTGAATTACAAATATGAGGACCTCCCTCTTTAGGAAGGGGGGCACCATGAAGAAGATTCGCTGCACTCTTGGCATTTCCCTATAGATCTGATGGTCCCGAGTCTTGCAGAGGTTGAGCATTCTGCACGGGTGTCCACTACTCATATTGGAGTTGCCACACCTCCTTCTTGCCCTCAGCTGCAAGAAAATCCTTCCTGTTCACAAATTTCATTTTTTGATTAAGTGTAATCTCTGGGTATCTGATGTTCGCATTGGAGTCCCTGAAACTCCTCCTCAGCCGTTGCAATATGAGATGAGTTTATGGTTCTGCATTATTTGTAGGTTGTGTTCTGATTTTTCTTTGCATGGTTTCCTGCTCTCTATTCTGGTGCATCACCTCATTTACTTTTTATGCACTTCTCAGAAACCCTTGCCTCCTATCCCTTTTCTAGTGAATGTTAGTTTAGGATAGTGTTAGAATAGAGAAGATAGGAGCTGGCCTTATCCCGAGGTTGCTCGGGTGATGATGCTGGCCTGGGCTTCCCATTATTGTGGTTCCTGCTCATTTCCAAGCCCCAACAGGACAATCGCTGATTACAATTAAAATGCTGTAGGTGGGTAAACTGTAAAACAACTCAATTGTAATCCCCAGAGAGGTTAACTATGTTATATCCTAAAAAAGTTAAATGTAATTCTATGAAGTGCTTGCATGTCAAGGTGAAAATGTAGAACCTGTTGTGGCCACAAGTCACAACACACCCTGGTTCTTCAGAATGTGGGGCCTCTTATTTTTGAAATTCTTGAAGCACCAAATTTGAGGCAAGTGTGTATTTTAGGTGATTGTTGTTGATTCTGTTGTGTTTTCTCTTTCAAGGCCCTAATTTTGAAACAGCGTTCAGAAATCTTATTTTTTATTTATTTATGACTTCACAATATTTATCCTTCTTTGATGTTTGTTAATTCTTGGGTGTTATTATGAGTAAATCTCAGCATGATTGTTCCTGACCAAAGTTCTTTTGCTTTTTAGGTTTTAATGTAAGTTTATGTATAAAATGAATGTTGCAATCCAAATTCCTATTTCATGCATGCAACAGCATGATAATTTCACGAAGTCATAAAGGATATCAGTTCCTATCAGCCAAAGGAGCCTCTCTTCGCTAGCAATCAATTAGCTGTCTAGATGCATATGGTGTGTTCTATTGTTATCCTGAGATCCACTGCTATCTGTAAGAAAATGTACCTGTGGCAGTTATAAAATAGGTGATATCAGACAATTATTCGGCAAACATTCCAAGAACAATTAAGTTTCTTAGGCATTTAAATAATTTTTGTAGCTATTGCTTTCCATGTAGCTTGAGTTACATTCTTCACTTGGTCAAGAATTTGTGGAGAAAATGCATAAAACAGCTCCCTTATCCAGCGTAGTCCATAGTAAAGTGAAAGGCATGCTACTTGCTTTTTCCTTTCCAACTTCCAAAAATGGCGAATACTTCAATGGTGATAATTGCTAGTTGACTCAGCTAGAGCTAGAGAATTTGAAGATCCATAGATGTTCAGAAAGGATTCCTCTTGCATGCTTTTTACAGCATACTTTATCTTGCTCCCAAGTCTCATTACATAGTTACCAGAGGTGCTTACTCATAAGGGAATGCCATTAACATTATCTTGGTAATTTAAGTTTTATTGTATATTGTAGATTTCAGTTGTTGCATTGAAGATTCTCAGTACAATGGCCCCAATATAGTCCTTTCTCAACTTTGTTCATTGTACCTTCTAGAAACACCCCTGGCTTGAGAAAGAAAAATAGCAATTTTGCTTCTAAATTTCGAACAAAAATAGGGATGGAGTCCAAAAAAAATCTTGGGAGTCCAGTCACAGACCTTAATGTCAAAATACGCCAAGATCACCCCATCAAACTCCTCATCATATTGCAAAAGCAGCGATCTCATAAGCTGAAAGACTCCCTGTAAACTCGTCATTTTATGCATAAACTAACATTTAATTCTAGAAAGCAAAAGAATGTTGCTTGGGAGTAATTATGCTGGGAATTAGTCATTATAACGCCCAAGAATTAACAAACCATGCAAAGATTTCCTACTCTTTTAGATTTTAGCTCAAAGTTGCCAGTTGCTCTTGATAACATAGAATTTCATCTTGATCTGATGCTTCTACATTCTACAACATCTTCAAACAAACAAATTACTGAAATACCAAACGATCAATGAAAAGATAACTAAAATAAACAAAACATGTACAACTAAAACAAAACAATTAAAACCAAAAAATTGAACTGTACCGGTTTTTGTTTTACATACCTTTGGAGAAATTTTATATTCACAATACCTTCTTTGTTATTCTCTAGAATAAATTTGTACTTCCTCTCATAAATGATTTGCCCTTTCAACATCTTTGCATCATCAATGATCTTTAAAATGTGTGCTTTTCAGATCTCATCAATCTTTTGACAAAATTCTCCCTTATCATCCACTAGCCCTTCTTTGGATCCTTTCTGTCGTTTTCCCTGAGTATTTGAACTGCAAAATCTTTCTCACTTGATTGGAAACACAAAGTCTTATAATTGTTAATGACTTGAAAACAACAAAAATCATCGAGGATAAATTTTTCAAATACGTCAAGTTTTCAGGATAGTGAACTAAAAGATTACCTATCAATCCTCCTTCCATAGTGTCACAACTGAATTCTCTATCATGATCTGGGACACTACTCAATGTATCATATCCTAGTGGAGATGGATAGTTATCTATCTTGTTGTTTGGTAATATTGTCCTCATCACGAGGCATAATATTGTATTCAATGGTTCATCTTTATTCTAAAAAACATGATTACTTTCTTGGATGCACTGACAAGTGGGAACATCTTTCAATAATATTCTTAGGTTCATTCTCATCCTCACACATGCACTTCCAAGTTTCAAAATTTTCTCTGTTCATATTAGAATCATGTTCAATCTTGTCTGAGGGAAAGCATAGTGTGGATTCTTGGTGTCCATCAAGTATCATCTTTTGATTTTTCTCTCTCTCTGAAAACATCTAGGACCATACAAAACATAAGTGTTTATTATATGTGATATCATGAATTTGACCACTGGTAAAATGTGTGAAGAGAACTGGATTAAAAGAGGACTTATGTTTTGATTTAATGGATGATTGCTTTCATTATTAATATAATTGCTCTGACCTAGGTTGTTCTCTTGGAATACAGAATATTCATTATAGGATCAATGGCTTCCCTAAGTTGGGCAATAAATATTTCTTCTGATGTATCCAACTAGTAATGAATCCGGGAGTTTACGTTCAAGAACCAGTCATAAGCCAAATCATCTAGGGTGAAAGGAAAGTGTTTATCGTGTACATCCTTGTGCTTGACATTTAGAAGCTTTTAAGGCTGCCTTGAAAGCAAAAGTATGTTTTCAGTCATCCCAGGATCACCAGGTTTATACAGCAGGAGATATTTTTTTAGCTCTTGTAGGTAACTCATGGACATCGTTAGGATCCTCTATTAATAGGCCGGGGCATCAAAATTTAGGTTGAACTCTTTGGATGATTAAAGCACATTATTTTGTTTTTTGGTTTTTATGTTTGTGAAGTTTTAACATTCTTTAAAATTTTGTACCAGAGAAATGATGATCTTGAGTTCTCTTTCTAGCGTCAATTTTCTTGATGGGTCTTTTACACAACAATTAAGGGGTTAAAAACTCTCCCATTTTAGGATTGAGATGAGAATATAAATGTTTTTTAGTGCTAAATGCTGCCACTAGATAGGGGAAAAAAACCTATGCTCCAAACCCCTCGTACCGGTACCAGGGAGGTTTCAGGGACGGGTAGGAAACGTCCCCTACCCGTCCCCCCTTCCCCGGGGACGTCCCTAAAAATTCGGGGATGCAGGGGACAGCTAGCCGTCCCTGACACGGCCAGGACGTCCCCTGACCATCCTGGGTCCCCGAATACTTCTGCAACGGATTTTAAAAAAAAAACACATTTTTTTAAATAAAAAAAAGGGAACATCCCTTTAAACATACCCTAAACCTAAAATAGAGATCATATCAATCAAAAAGAAAAAAAAAATATAATTCATTTTCACATTTTGCATTGGTGAACAGCAGCAGTCTGAAAGGAGAAAGAGGAGCAACAGCAGTTTGAAGAGGTTAACAACAGTTTTAGGAGAGGCTGATTGGGGACAGCCATATATTCTCTATGTTTTTGTCATTTTGTTGTTGAAACTTGCAGCCTTTGGGCATTTTGATGTAATTTTGATATAATATATATGCAGATTGTCATTGAAAACAATTAAATTTTGTTTATTTGTTTGCCAATTCTCATGTGACAAGTTGAAAACTAAGTTCAAGTGTAATGTTATTGTTATGTATTCATTTTTTAAAGTTCTATAATGTTTATAATGAATGCCTTATCAATGTTATCATATAAATATTTGAAATTTCCCTATATTTTTAAAAAATCTTTTTTTTAGTAGCTGTCCCCTGCGGTCCCCTAAAAAATGGCTAAAAAAAAATGGCGTCTCCAAAACTTGAGGGAGCATAGAAAAAAACTGCTTAATACTAGTTGATATATGTTGTGGTTAATAGCTTAACCATGTATGCTTATTGTTCTGCCATGGATTTCATGATAAGGCTCCATGCTAAGTCATTTTATACAACACCTATATAGGTTGCACAATATTTTTGGTAAGATACGATTGTTATTTGAAATAGTTTAAGGAAAATCCCAATGATGGCTTAGGATCAGGATTGCTGGATACACCACCCCCCTCCCCTGGTATGCATACCGGTGTATCTACAGATTGGATATGGCTCAGGTATTGTGCCTGCCTGTACCTGAAATTAGGGCAACATTCTGCTGCCTTGGATATGTCTGGATTCGTGAACGTGGCTGTCTGTGCTGTATCCAGGTGAAATATATCCTAGCACTGGGTAGGCCTTGAAAGCTTGTCTATTGTTCAGAAATCGATTCCTCGTCTTCAGGACTCGCTCAATTGGTGTCTTGGCCGATTTGCAGAGTTTACTTGCATATATCTTTGCATTGTTCAGTTCCCCTGCGCAAATGTGGACTTTTTTTTTTAAATGAGGTAAGTTGATAATGAGAATTCAAACTGACTTTACCCATTGTCCTGCTTTTTATAACGCTCTCCACTGTTGCGGTTCATAAGGAAATAACCAACCGCTTTCCGTTCCCTGGACGTCAATGAAGACTCTGTCCTGTATGGAGTAGAGCACTCAAGAGACCGAAGGGTACCAATGTATTTCGCCAAACTCGTGATTCAGCAAAATTTGCAAAATGATTTTTCCAGATCCGAGTCATGTCTGAACTTCAGGGTGACCTACTCCTTGAACATCTTCTCTACGGCAAATGTCACTCGAGAAATGGCTCCCAAAACTCTGAGAGTACTTTTTCCGCCTTGAAAGTCTCCTCTTTCTCTGTCCTGTATGGAGTAGAGCACTCAAGAGACCAATGTATTTCGCCAAACGCGTGATTCAGCAAAATTTACAAATGATTTTTCCAGATCTGAGTAATGTTTGAACTTCAGGTTGACCTACCGCTTGAACATCTTCTCTACTGCAAATGCCACTTGACAAATGGCTCCCAAAACTCCGAGCAAAACCTTTTCCGCCTTGAAAGTCTCCTCTTTGTCTGTCAAATGAATAAGCTTTGTGTAAACCTTGTCTGCAGCTGCTAGAAGCACCATGCTAATGCCCGCCACATATTTTTTATTAATTTAATGATTATGATTTGATGTATTAATATTATTAATTTATGAAGTTAATTTATTAGGTATATAATGATTAAAATATTTATATTAAACTATATTAATTATTAATAAGTTTATTTTTATTAATTTTAATATTATTTATTAGTAATTGTATGTATTTATTATATACATATGATTGTCATATCCAGTTGTATTCATAATAGTGGGTCTTGAAAAATAGCCATATCTGTATCCGATACCATATCCATATCCATGTAACTCCGCTTAAGATAGGATTGTATCTCAACAGAATTAGCATTGCAGTCACTGGGAAACTGAAGTTGGGTATTGGGGTTTCTTGAGACTGCAACTCCATAAGAAAAAGGTAAAGGGTTATAACAGAAGTGGGACAAGTATATGCTTTTGAATTGCCAGGAAGGTCACGAGTCTATAAAACCTTTCATGTCACATGTTTTAACATAGATTGTAGGGCAAAAGTTAAAATTCCATAAAGCTTGCGTTTCCTTCTTGATGGTCATGTCCTTTCTGATTTTGGAGTACATTCTGGAAACTAGGAAGAAGTTGGTAACTAAGCTATTATATATATATTTATTGATATATAAACAGTTATATGTAAATATTTCTAATTCTTTTTTGATTACATTGTTATTCCTTCTTGTCTTTTGTTATAATCCTTTATTCTTTTTCTTTTTATTTTTATTTTTTGATTTCTCTCTTTTCGTCCATCTCTAATTATTTATCTTTCTAGTACTCCGTGCCCCACCCCACCTCTCTCTCCTTCTTAAGCTGTTCATCTCTGCAATTGTAACTCACATATTCTCATCTTTTTCCTGATGAAGGATCACGGAGTGTAATCCGAAATGTCGATCAAAATAAACTACACGGTTTTCTCCAAAAGCTTCATTCTATAACTAAACTATTGTCAAAATACTGATTTTGAGGAAGGATTTTCCAATGGAGGATGCCATGTGGGATGGCCTTGGAATATGCGATGTTCATTAACAATTTTGTATGGTGCTACGGAGTTGGAGGACCTGCAAGCATGCGACTATAATTATATTTCATGTGGTCTTCAAGTAGTAATTTTGACAAGTGGTATTGCAGCCAATGCAAAAGATTGAGTACCAGGGCAAGAAAATACCTATTTTTTTTCCTTCTTTTTAGATTCTTCAAGGGGCATAAGCACCTTATTTGCATGGTGGGTTACATCCATGGGGGCATATGGATGCATTTTTACCTCATTGCTGCTTATTAGGAAATGGTCATATCTTGATTGGTTAGTTTCTCCTAGAACGCCTTTTGCACAAAGTTACATTCTCTCCATTGCCCAGGGTTCTACAGTGAGTCCATTTAGAGTTCCTCTTTTTAGCCATTATTTCAGTTTTTACTTTAGGAGGAAAAAAAGCCACAATATAGAACACCAAAAAACTTAAAATAACTGAAGAAATTTAGCATAAAAAAACTTTAAAAAGTTGAAGAAAACACCAAAAAACTTCAGTTTTTGTATCTTTGTTAAGAACTAGAATCCTTTGTTTAGTATGTATGCAGGAAAGGGTGAAAAGCGGCCTGTCAACTGTTCTCTTTCTCCACTTGACAATAACTCATGCAAATCTGTGAAAATCTGGCTGAATAATGTTTACAATCTATTTGTTTGTTACTGGGACGTGTTTCTGGCAAAAAGAACAGGAAAAAGTCTTTTGAATAATTTTTTACCTCCTATCTTGTAAGAGATGCTGCCACGTTACTTGGTATCTGTCTTGTGAATAATACAAACGCTTGATGAGTACTGGCAATAGTTGGTGAGCATTAATATATGAGTACTCATTTACTGGTTAGGTTAAGCTTTACTGATTTTGATAGATTGCGGGCAGATCTGTTTTGGTTAAGTAGGGCTTGCTGAGTAGTTAGCAAACTTAGCATACTCGGATTCTTTTATCATCTATGCATCTGTGGACAAGGAATTATTAATTATTTGTGCATATCCCTTCTTGTGCTGATCGCTAATTGGAAATTACTCTTCAGCTGCTTATTAAACATTGACTTAGACAATATCAGCCATCAATGGCTAGAAATTAAATTTCAGAGTTCATCTCTAAAGCAATGCTGGTCTCAAGTGTAGTGTTTTGTTACTTATTCCTTGATTTGGCAAATTGAAATATGAAATAACAAGTTGATATTTGCTACATTTCAATCCAGTTAAGCTTAAGGAATTTCTTTCATCTTGTTTATGTAGATATTTGCACAACCTGACATTTTTGTGAAATCTTTCGTAATTATACCAGGTTCAAGCTCATGGGTCTGATGGAATGGTTGAAGACGATGATAGCTGCTTATTTTTTCTTCCACATCGACCCATGGGCGAAATTTCTTATCCCCCTGTTTTCCTCTTCATGAAGGGCACAGGTAGTTTCTACATGAAAGATGGATTTGTAACTTTGTTATGTTATAGAAGAGATTATACCTAAATTTAGTTATAACCTTTTACTAGGTGCAGAAGGCTCTGTAGCACAAGTTTTTCATGGGAATTGTGATTTAGTCTTCTTTGTTAGCTGATATTTTGTATTTGAAATATAGGTTGGTGTGGTGCCGGTGCTGATCACTATGAGCCGTTACTTGCTTTTCCTGCTCCAGTAATTTCACAGGAGAAGGCTGCAGTTGTCCTTTGACCTTGAAGAAAATTTCATTGAAAGTTTTTAAGAATTCGTCTTTCACAAATGGCATTGTTTGCAGCAACAGAGTTTAATGCATTTTGACATTTTGTCATTTTATAAAAGTACAGGAGTTTTTAAACAAAAAGGGTTCTGGGTCCTAGGACCGTCTTATCAAAATTGTCATTTATTCTAAAACCGGGTTCTTTTCTTTTTGTTGAAGAGTTACGATCAGGTCAGACAATTTAATTTGGGCTGTTTGAGAGAGTTCCTTTCTTTGAAAGGTGCCCAAGTTGTAGGAAAGTGGCTAGTGCAATTTGAAGGAAAGCTATATTTTTTTGGCGGCTAATTTGAAGAAAAGCAGTAACTTGTTTGACAAAACTTTGTTTTTTTGGCAGTTTGCAGTATTCATACAATGAAAATATTGTGTTGCTTCAAAACATGACTCTTAGAAAGCAAGGATTATGCAGTGTATTTTTGAGTTTTCGGACAGGTTGATAAGAGGATGCGTTGTCAAAGATTGGCCAAAAAATTCCGGTACTTTGGAAGGGTGGGGATGAGAGAGAGAGAGATGAGCGGACAACTTGTACATCTATGTATTAGAATTTAAAAATAGAAAAAAGAAAACATAAACAATAAAAAATAGTAGAATTAAAAAAAATTAATTAGCCGATAGGCTTTCATATGGGAGCATTCGTGTTCGGAAAATTGTCTAAAATAATTGACGTCGGCAAATTTTATAAACTCGTTTTCACGCAGGGAAAAATCGTGCCACAAAAAGTCTCATGTCGTTTAAATGTCCCCCGCCGGAATTTTTGGTTTTTTTTCGAAGGAAAAGGAAAGGGAAAACCAGAAAACATAAGAATCGCCTTCCGAGGAATCGATCAAGGCCGTGGAGGAATTTTTTTTTTTTTTTTTTTTTTTTGTTTTTTTAACAACACACAAACTGAAATCTGTTTGCTGCAATTTCATTGAGCACAGAAAAACTGAAACCCCATTACTGTATTTTTAAATGTATGGTATATCATAGAGTTGGGAGTTCAAAAAAAGGGAAGTCTTTTTTGGCATTATTTTTATTTTTGGGAACTAATATAACTTTTTCAAGTTACAATTCATTAACTTTAGAAGACTTGTTTATACCGCTAGCCTCAAATTTTAGATTTGTGACATTGAAAATTTGCATCAAGAAAGAGAATAGAAATAAACAATAGATTGGGCATTTGCAAATTACATAATAGCATTCAACAATGCTGTGTTTACTAGAGAATCCATCTACTAGCACTAAACAATGGGCATTTAATAATAAGCTCAAAATTGTTGCGATGAATTCAATTGTCAGATTGGGGAGGGAAATCAACCTGCAGCTGAAGGTCATGGAGGAGAAAAGGTAATTGATTGGATTTTTTTTGGTATAAACTGCTTTATGGACCATTCTTCTCTTACAATTCTTATCAATATGGTAATATTGGTTTTGTTACAAACATGGGATGATATATATCTGTAGACACTCAAAGGAATTTCTATATAAATTCCAATATTACCTAGATGCCATAGATATTTAAAGTCAAAATTACAAGTCTTGTAAAATTCTTCACAAACATTAGTACCGACAAGAACAACATGGCTCCATTAATTCACATCACAAGATAACAATCCAATTTCAAAATGTAGCTAAAAAGACTTACAAATAGTGTATGTTCACACAGTCCTGTAACAAGTGTTTAACTGATAACGAATTAGCTATTATAAAAGACTTGCAAATAGTATATGCTCATACATGGTCCTGTAACAAGTGTTTAACTGATAATAGACATGTAAAACTTACTAGTTTATATTGCTTGTAGTGGAATTTAATTGCTTAAATGAAAAAGCATGCTAGGAAAATTGAGCATTTTACATCTTCTTCTAAGTGTTAGTGTCAAAAAGAGAATAATGGTTTTTAGATGCTTTTCAGGTAGTTTCCACTAACTACCATAACAATTTATTACAGCTAAGAATATTGGCCTTTTTTGAAACAAAATCTTGTATGTTTCCAATGTAGAAGGGAAGAAAGAAGTGGAAATTTGTTACATAATCAAACTACGATGACCTAAAAAGTAATTTATTACAGTTAAGAATATTGGCTTTTCTTGAAACAAAATCTTGTATGTTTCCAGTGTAGAAGGGAAGAAAGAAGTGGAAATTTGCCACACAATCAAACTACCATGACCTAAAAAGCATATAAATGGAGATTTTGATACCTATCGATGAGAGTATGTCGGGCATTTATAATAGTTTAGATGCACATTTGGGACACCTCTTATGATAATGAAATTTGAAAGACCTTAGGAGTTTTCTGTTGAAACTGCAAATAATAGCTTGTTTGGGGCATGCTAGCCAATTTTAAACCTTGAGAAGAAAGAATAAGAGTAGAATATTTCCTGGCAAACATCTTGGAGGATTAGTCTGTAAGTAATTTGCATCATATAAAATTATTAGTTAAGTTAATTAAAGTTAGGAAGAGAGTGAACCAGCTTTGATCTTCTTTATTGTGAACCAACTTTGATCTTCTTTATTCTAATTATTATTTTAAATTAAATTTGTTTGAAATTTTTGAAAAATGACTGTTACAAATGAATCTTAAAAATTATTGAATGCCATCTTTATTTGTACTTAAAGCATGTATAAATTTATTGTTATCTTACTATTTATGTATTATTAAATTCATTGATTCTTTTCCTGAATTTCCTATCTGCCTATCCCTTGAACCTCCAAAAGGTGCAAGTGCTAGTTAGCTTATAGGCTTTTAAATTGGATTTGCAAGTCCAAAAAAATGTCTTTACGCTGTGAAATAATTTCGTGTTGTGGGAAAACAAGTCTCAGTAGCTGGAAAATTATTTTAAAAATAAGACACATTTTGATTTTATAACCAGTGTCCACGTAATCCTTTTATATAACGCAACTAGCAATTTTGTTTTTAGAACTTCATGACGAGAAATACTCGGTTGCGCAGGGAATCCATGAACCGAATGTGAGAAGAATTCACAAGCTATGTTCTTGGCAGTGATGGCTATTGATATAGATGATAGTGCATAGCCCATATGGCTGAAGATTTACTTTGTAGTGGTCTTTAATAAACCATAAACTATATACTTTTAGCGCATCATCGAATCTTTATACCGTTCAACTTTAATCTCTTCCAAGATGTTTATTGTGGCAAGAATTAGAATTAAACGCATTCACATCTAGTTTGAGGATTATTGTGGCAAGAATTAGAATTAAACGCATTCACATCTAGTTTGAGGATTTGATTTTCTTAGCCATCGAACCTATCGATTCAAAATTTGATAGCTTTCTTTCAGAGCTGTAAGTGCACCTATCCACCATATAATATTAATTGTAAAACTCTATGGCCCTAAATATTGCAGTCTCTCTCACTGCCCATAGTCTAGATAAATACGCTTCAATTCAATTGTTACGTAGCAAATTTAGTATGGAGTAACAAAAGCATTTGAAGAATAGTAGATTTATTACAGTGCAACAGAAGCATTTGAAGAATAAATAACAATATGTTTGTCTTGCAGTAAGGGTAGATCCATTCCTCTTTGGGGAACTAGAAACTTGTGAGAGGAGGTAAATGACAAATGATTAATAATTGTCACAAGCTTATTGTCATATTTTATGTCATAGCTTTTATGTGTAAGACTTATATTATTTGAATTAAGAAATTTGATCCCATGAAGACATGATTGCAACGTCCTTTGCATTATGTTGTGTTGAGTTCCTTTATGAAGCACTTCTTCACCTCCGCAGTCATTAATAGAGACAATTCCACTAGGGCTCTTCATGAAGCATTTCAGATTCATTTTATATGCAACCATTGTACAGGGATGTTCATTTTCTCCCACCACTTCTAAATGATAGTTTGATTATGGCTTTATTGTAATTGTAAGGTGAGGTCTCTATAATGAATCACAACCTTCATTTTGCCAAGGCATGTTACAAATATATTCATAGATCTCTCCAATGTTGGGGGTTACTAAAGTCTCTGTATCAAATGGATGTGATTGATCTCACATTTGAATAAAGAGAATTGTTGAACACTATATTATTAACCCTCTTTCCCTACACATAAATGTATTGCATTGGAAGGGTTGACCTCCTAAATATCACCACTCAAAATATGAAATTGATATTTAACATTTTTTACTTACATTTATGCTTGTGTTTGATGAAGATTGACTCAAAACTACGTGATTGAATCTTGACAAAACATCATATAATATTTTTGCTTTCTAAAACAATCACCCCCCTGAAAGAAATAATGGTCTTCTTTACATGTGACTACAACATTGATGATTGAGTATTTTTTAATACATGCCCATCTATTTATGATGATATGGCACCCATCCTCATTGCCTCCATGAATAAATTAATTTGGAATATGTATCTTCGACAAAGAATCATCAAACACTTTTACTAGGTGATAAGGATTGAATCTCAATGACCATTTTAGTGAGGGGGAATGGACATCATTGAAATTAGGTGTGTGGTTAATGTAGTAGAGCTGGTTGTGTTTACCTTATGGTTAAATAAATGCATGTAAGCTAGTTGTTGGTAATGAAGGACACCTAGATGGCAAGCTTATGCATGTGAGACGATATAATCATCATCGTATGATGATTTGAGTAATTTTGGATTCAATTGTGTAAGTTTTTTGACATCATTTCAAATCACACTCCATGATCCATCATTAGGATGAGGATAGAATTGAAAGATTGATTGCAAACTTAGCTACTAAATAGGAGGAAGGTTAGAGATAGAAAAGAAAGGAACATAAAGTCGGGAAAGGAAAAGAGGAAAATGAATTTTAAAAACAATAGTTTACCTCAAAATATGTCCATGGAGAATTATCATAATTGAAACATATAATAATAGTCGATTGCCCCTATTTTTCTATCTAAATGAAAAGATAGTTGGGTGTAGAAAATAATAAAATAGACTAAATATATAAAGGAAAAGAAAATAATGATTGAAAACACTAAGGGAGTTGTTTGATATTGAAAATGAGAAAAAAAATAAAAATTTAAAAAGGACATTGTATGAAGGGCCATATAGTATGATAGGGAAGGAAATAAAAATGAAAATACAACAAAATTATTTATACACAACCTAAATGAGCTTAACTCATATAAAGAAATAGAAAGTAAAAAAGGTCAGTTGAATTCTACCCAAGATATGAAAGATATGAAAGAAAAGTAAAAAATTACACTTATAAGAATAAAGAAAATAAAAATATTAAGAATCTTTTTTGATGAAATTAGATACAAAAGCAATAAATTTGTTAAAAATATTGATCATGATAAATGAAATAAATTGGACAAATAACAAATACAAGACATAAATCAAAATAAAACAAAAGAAAATTAGAATAGATAAAGTGAGGATTATAATGAAATTGTTGAGAAAAATATAGGTATTCCAAAAGGGAATAAAATAATCAAATGGTTGAGAAAATTGAGAAGGAATGTTTACAAAACTATTAAAAATAAAATCTTAGCAATACATTATTACGCTGAAGGCGTTCCCTTTGTGAGCAGTGGACTAACTTTGCGAGATCGACGGTCTTAGATGTTTCATAGGCGTGCAAGACAATTGAGGTGTCGATAGCCATTGATCTTGCCGGACGTTTGTCGCTTGTTCATCGTTTTCCATTTTCGTTGCCCGCCCGTTAAACTGCCTCTTGATTTCGCTTTGTTTAATGCACGATTTGTTACGAACAAGGGTGTGTTTGTTTCATCACAATTTTATTTCCGTTGATTTATCCCGCATGAATTTTTTTTACGACGTGAGACAATTCCGAGCACTATAATGCTCACATATAAAAGCCTATCGACTTCTAGTCTAATCAACACTGGCTATGAGTCCTCTGATAAGCCGGACTCATAAGTCGGGCACCCACACGTCCATCGCTTAATAAATTCTTTCAAACCCACATCGCCACAGTTTATAAGGCATAGATTAATTGAACCAAATTAGAACTTTGACATGATGGTTTCCCAACAAACTTTGTTTAGATTAATACACCATACATGCCGAATCATCTAAATAAAGCTAGCTATAGGTGTATTCTCTTTATTTTAACAATGATTGTTTATTTATTTAAAAAAAATATTTTATGATTTTAATTTTTAAAATATACATTCATATTTTAATTTTATAAATAAATAGTTTGATTATATATATAAAAGGTTTATGTATTATTTTTAAGTTATTAATATTTTAGTTTTATATAATATGATATTTTAGCTATATATTATTTATTTAAAATATTTAGTATAGTTATATAATATATTTTAATTGTTATGAGTATTTATATTAAATATAAGTAATTGTTTTTAAAAGCATTAATTAATAATAAATACATTTTGGTAATAAATATATATTTTTACAATTCATAAAAATTAAAAGAGAAAAATCGAGAAGGGAGAGGGATATATAGAGAGCTAAAGAAGAGAATGAGTTTCAAGCAATCATTTCTCCATGAGGATCTATGCTCAAAGAGACACAACATTTTCTTAAGGACTTAATAATTCACCTTTAAGACCGCTCTAGCATACCCATAGCACACTAAAGAGAGAAAGAGGAAGATAGAGAAAGATAGAGGGAGAGAGAAAGATACTAAAGAGGGTAGAGAGAGTTAGGGAGACAGAGAGAGAGGGGGGGGGGGTAAAGAGGTATATGGAGAGCGAGAGGGGAGAGAATTAGTAAGAGGGAAATAGATGGAGAGAGAGAGGAGACAGAGATATATAGAGGGAGATTAATAGAGTGGAATAGAGAAAGAGAGAGATAGAGATAAGACATAACAAATATAAAGGGAACGAGAGATAGAGAGAAGTTTGATTAGCCATTTTGTGCCAACAATCCAAAGATGGTACATGTTCATTGGGATCTACAGTTGGGGCATATTGTCATTTGCTTAAGGACTCGCTAATTCACTTTTAAGAAAAGAGAGACTAACTCTCAATCAATTGTTTTGTGCCAACAATCCAAAGATGGCATGTGTCTATGGGCAAAGATAGGAAGAGAAAGAGAGGGGGGACTACATAGAAAGAGATAGAGAGAAATAAAGTGAAAAGGATGGATAGAGGAGACAAAGATTTATAGAGAGAGGTAGAGAGATCGAGAGGGGGAGACAGAGATAGAGAGGGAGAGATAGAAATATAGCAAGATAGGGAGATTGATATAGAGGAATAAAAGAGAGAGCTAGAGAGAGAGAGAGAGAGAGAGAGAGAGAGAGAGAGAGAGAGAGAGAGAGAGAGAGTTTCGATCAATCATTTCATGCCAACAATCAAAAGATGGTAAATGCCCATGCACAGAGAGAGGAAGAGAATATTTCAAATAATAGCTAATTATGAGAATCAATGGTTGACATCATCTTAGAGTATTCCATTTTATTATCCATCAAATGCTTTGCTACAAATCCATTTTGTTATATTTATTATTATACACTATTAGATATGGATATAAAATAATATATAATTACTATATATAGTATTATTTAAATTAACCTATAAGAAATCTAACAACTTAAGAGAGATGAAATGAGAATGAGAGAGAAGCCTATCAATCTACTTTACACTAAAAGGAAATTGCACACAACAAACAAATAATTAAGAAAAGTGAGATTATTGGAGAATAGTGCCATTCTCTATCCCATCCTTCCAGGTGATAATGCAAACATTGCTTTGACAAATGAGAAAGTGTAGCTCCACATTAATTATCCCTTTGTTCTATGTTTCGATCTCTCAAAAGTCTTTTATCTTGACAAGGATAAGGGCATTGCAGGATAGTCCATATGTGCCTCCAAAAAACAAAAAAAGAATGGGCTAGCACGAAGGATTGACGATCAACATTCACAGAGAGGCATGCAAGATGATTCAAATGTCATTGGTCATTTGATTTCACTAGTCGTTGTTGTTGTTTTGTCATCGTCGGGAAAGTAGAACACCAAAATTTATTAGAATAGTTCTTTTCCCCTAATTTATACGTCCACATGTTCTCTTTTACATTAACAATGTGACACCACTTTTCATTGACATTAGATTTTAGTATTTTTTTAAAAATAATTTTATCATTTCATCTTTGGTTGGTTGATTAGGATTAACGTGGATGTATATGTTTATGTATTAGTTTAGGTATTTGGTTGATGGAATTTAAATGAGAGGTGATTTATTTATCTTTAATAAATATGTTATATAATTAAATAATGTCAAAGTTTATAATAAGTTAATTTAAAATATAATATTGATGTTAATGATAATAATTTTAGTGGAGTTTTATGTATAATGTTTAAATTTTTTTAAAATGTAAAATAATATAAATGTATATAAAAATATATTTTTTAATTTATTTTTATGTACCATTTTATCTTATTTTTTTATTGGTCATATTTATGCTTTTTTGTTAGAAAACATAATCAAAATTTTATTAAGATATGCTTAACATTTGAATAGGGGCCGAGATGCTAATAACTCATGATGGTCCAAGACTCAAGACACTTATGTTTGTCTTATCTTGTTTTATTTCTCAGTAGTCTTTCAAGATCGACATTTAACTGGATTTTTTTTTAATTATTTGTCATTCGTCAAAGAGTTGAATTTGTAAAATATGTATATTTACATTAAATCTATTATATATTTTATAGTTATCTATATTTATTATTGAATTATATTTACTTCATATATAAAACTAAAAATATAACTATATTTATTATTATATACCATATTTATTTTTATTTGTGATAACATATTATAATATATAATGCTATATTTATATTGAATATATTATATGTTTGATGTTTATTTATATTTATTATTTTATTATATATTTATTTTTATACAAATTATATAATTTTAGTTCCATTTATTATTATACATTATAAAATATAAATATAAAATAATATATAATTTTTTGGATGATTAAGTGCTACCAGTGGGGGTAGCCCCTTTATGCTATATAAATGAAAAAATGAAAGGATCACAACCCAGACGGGTTGGGTTTTTCTTTTGAAATTCTATCTGCAAGGCCAATCCACCTAGTCTTAACTGAGTCTAATATATAAGGATCTACCTGGGCCGCTCCAAAGTTGGCAAGAAGGTCTGTTGCACCATTAGTTTCTTTGAAGACATGATTGATGGTGAAATCTTGAATAGAATCTAGGGATTCCTTGATAGTTGAGTTTCGGTTGAAGTTCCCAACTAGATATGGAGTTCTTGACTGCTTCAATGCAGATTAGAGAGTCCCCCTTGATGTCAATATGGTTAAGACCCTGTTATTTGCAAAATTCCAGACCAGTTTTTAGAGCCTCAAACTTTGCTCTGTTATTCGTTGCCCAAGAAATGCTCTTTGAAAGTGCCCACCCCATCTGACCTTGCTCATCCCTCAAAAGACAACCTGCACCAGCAGCTTCGGGGTTACCTTTTGAGGCGCCATCAAAGTTCATCTTTAGGCAACCGCTGGGAGGAGCGATCCATTTTATTTGTTTCCTCTTCTCTTTTTTGGACGCCGCTGGGGAGAAACTGGTAGGAATCTGGAGCATTGGTAGCTTCATAAAATAATATATAATTACTATATATAGTACTATTTAAATTAACCTAGGGATAGACATGAGAGAGAGAAAAGAGATGAAGAAAATATAGAGGCTATGGAGGATGAAGGATGAGAGGATACACCATTTGAAAAATCCAACAAGTTACCAATACTATGAAGATTTGTTTTGATGAAGCACCCATTGATGTCTTGTGTAAAAGAGTAGCTGGAATTATTTAGGAGATTGAGCATGTGTATGCATATCAACAAAAAGTTGTCTAGGAAGAGCAAAATCTTGCTTACCTACATATCTTGGTGTTAGAATGGTTTTATCTGTCTGAATTATGGAAGCAAGTGTTTGTATGACAATAGTAAGAGCACAACAAACCCATATGGAGGGATTGAATGCACAAGGGACTGCATTTAAAAACACATGAAAGAAGTGAACAAAAATCAATAATGGTTAGGCCAACATCAAGAGCACATGTCAAGGCCTTAATGAAATGATCAATCCAATTGGACGACAAGCCTCTTTTTGACTAACAAAAGTTTTGCCAAAGCGAGATTGAACATAATGGGCTCCCATGAAATAAAATAAATACCATTTTTTAGGTCTCGAGATCATTCCCATACCATCTACAAATTCAAACAAATAAAATTTTTTCCCTTCAAATTAAATATTTTTAGACAATTACAAATTCTCAAACTAAAATTATACCTTGTCTAAAATTAATTTTAATCTATTTTCAAGCTCCAAATTATGCAAACATGTGAAATTATAAAAGAAATGACGGTCAATAAGTTTGATTTATCTTTATATATTATGCCATCCCATGAGAAGATGCATGACGGTAGGTTAGATAACAAATACACATGAAGTAGGGGGTGACCATGCTTATATTTGCAAGAGAATGTCTATTCAATGTAGGGGGCAAGATGCGAAATATGAGGCTTGTGATAAACAAGCATACATGCTTCAAATAATATACATAGGTCATGACTAATGGAATGTAAGGGAACCCTAGTGTAGTGCATGAACAAGAATCCATAAAGGAGATGCATGCAAATAGAGACTAGACACCAACCATGAAAGCTCACACATTTGAAATAGATACTGAGCAAAACACAAGGATCTTGAAATCCATTACGAATATGCAAACTAATTCACGACACTCGAGAAAACAAAAATGGCATGGGCCATAGGGATACAAGACAATCATCATTCACTTAAAGACATAGCAATTGGACTTACAAAACTCTTCGGCGTACCCATTGCACACCAAGGTGTGATTGCTAGTAAAGAGATCAATAAGGTCACAAAGAGGTGGGGTGGGAGATAAATAAGGAGATAAGAAAGTGATAAAAATAAAGATAAGCATAATAAAAATAGAAAGGAATTGATAGAACATTAAATAAAAAATTGAAATAAAGAAGGAAATAAAGAAAAATTAATTAGGAGAATGAAAGTTAAGAAAAAATAAAATGTATAAGATCAAAATAATTGGGTTATGAAAGGAAGGAGATGAGATAGTTGCCATGCCCACATTTTACACGTGGACATGAAAACCGAACTAACCAAAATTTTCTAACACGACGCTAAAACCTCCTCACGTGCAACATGTGTGCTCGACGGTATACACACTTAATGTTGTTGCATGTGCAACTAGCATTGAGCACGCCACACGAAAGTGAGGTAGAAATTAATGAAGTCAGGAAAGTGCAGAACTCCTTTCGCATCCCTTAGATATGGGGGTTAACCTACTAGGTTTAGGCATCGCAACAAGCATCGCCCAAAGGGATGGTCTCCATCGAGAAACTGTCCCTAGGGTTTCCTAGGTGAAAATGAGAAAAATGGTTTTGACCTAAGTCGAAACCCTAACCCTAAAAAAATTAATTAACCAATCTAATCAAACTATAATGTGGAAGCAAATAAAATTATAATCTAATCTAATCCAACATAAATAACCTAACCATTGAAATAAATTAAATGTAAAGCCTTTCAAAAATCTAACTATAATAAATTAGATGGAAAACCTTTTTAAACAACTATACAACAATAACATTAATCATCTCAATAATAATTTGCCATAAAAATAACTAACTCAAATGCCCATTTAACCCTAATCCCACTATCAGGTCTCCAAAAATTTCAGAGCATAACATTACTCGGGCAACTAATTTTCCAAATTTTTCGACAACATAACTTTACAAAGTGAATTAGGGAGCAATTTAAATCAAGGTGCAATAAATTAAAATCTAAACTATAGAGCCTTACCAAATAATCTGATTTTGACTTAAGAGGATTTGAATAGCAAAAAAGGTTTTAAAAGTTGTTTATTAATCCCTAATTATTAGGACAACCCTCCTCAAACCTAAAAAGGGTTATAAAAGCAACTCATTTCTCAATTCCTCTCACAATTGTTTGTTGTTTGAGTACAGGTTGGATTTGGAGGAATTAGGGTCCAGTCTTCTCCCTCATGGGAAGATTATTTCCCTACAATATTTAAGTTTCTAAAGGTTTTATTTCTAGGTTTTAAAATAGTTTACTAACCCCTTTCCTTTTTCCTTTTGTTTGATTTCAAGTTTACTATAGCTTCCTCAACTAAACTACAATATTTTCTATTGTTTAAATGTTCAAATTATTTTTTCCAGGTCCAACATGTTATTCAAGAAGTGTTGGTTTTGCCTATATGCCTATATATATAAAAATAATAGGATAAATACTAAGAATAGGCAATATATATATATATATATATATATATATATATATACTACATTAATAAATATATGCTATTGGATGTATACACAAAGTTATGAAACTATATAATTACTGTCAAATAGAGCAAGGGCCAAATATAATAGAGGTCAAGTTTCATAACGCAAACTCTGCGGACCACAAGGCCGCAGACCTGTACAATCCGCAGGCCCATGGCCTGTGGTAGGCAAGGCAGAGTCTTTGCGAGGCCTCTGGCCCTCCTCCCACAGCCCCCGCGTTACCAGGGGTGCAACTAGGGCTTTGACCCTGCCGCCCCCTTCACAACGCTACTCTTTTTTTTTTTCTCATAAGTTTATTTAATCAAACAATAAAAAAAAAAAAAACCCCAATCTCTTTCTTTTGTAATTAAATCATAACATACATACTTCATATATCTATTGATATCTATATATTAATATATATAAACATTTTATATATTTTAATATTTTGTGTAAAAATATAGATACAATTTCCATAAAAACATAATGTTCCATATGGTATTTACATATTTTTATACATATATACATCCAACATATATATATATAAAATAAGTGTTCTTCACGCAATAGTCTAAAATAAAACAATTTTCTTTTCTTTTCCCAAATACAAATGCAATAAGAGGGGAGCAATACACACACACACACACACACACACACATATATATATACATATATACATACATATATACATATGTACATACATACATATGTACATACATACATACATATGTACATACATACATATGTACATACATACATATGTACATATATATATATATATATATATGAAACCAAAAACTTAACCCAACTACCTTAAAACATTAATATATATTTTTTTATCACAACAATCGAAACAGGGGGTAAGTAGAGTATATTTCTTCTTTATTTTTTTCTATTATAGATCCACTACTAAGCAAGGAAGGGAAAATATTTCCTTTAACCAATATTTATTGGTTTAATTAAACTATAGAAGGGTAGGAAACATATTTATTTTAACCATTACAACTAACTTCCTTTGCAAGATTGAAACCATATCTATATTTTTGAATGTAGAGAGAGAGAGAGAGAGAGAGAGAGAGAGAGAGAGAGAGAGAGAGAGAGAGAGAGAGAGAGAGTTTAAACTATTTATCTAGTAACCATATTTACGATGGCAAGCAACAACTATAGGATAAAGAACTTTCTTTCATTTAATTTTCTTTGCAAATAAAACATTTTTACAAGAGAAACAAAACAATACAAGGGAGTCCCCAAAAGAGAGATTTGCTCTCTCAAATAACAAATCTCATTTACAAGCTCAATAAGCCAAGGCATTTACATTGCCATACAAACTATAACTTGCTCAAAACCACAAACCACTTTAAGGCCTCTCTCATAGTCCCTCTCCATAGAGCCAAGAAAACCTGCGAGACAATAAAACTCTTCCCATGGCTAAGGGAAGCTCACCACCTATCCTTAGGCTTTCTTGCAAGCCATCCCCAAGCTAGGAGGCCTACAAGTAACCTGATCTCATACACAAATAAGGGATTCCAAGGCACACTCACAACAAACACATTAACACCCAACTCAAGGTATCTTAACAACTAGATCCATGGATATGGATTTCAAGGGAGAGAGAGTGGACTTCACTCACTCAAGAGGAAAGACCATCAAGAATCATAGTAACCCAAAACTCATTTCACAAAACCTTATAGCCTCTTGCTATCAAATAACCAACTTATGGCTCTAAAAGCCCAAGGCACTCATGCCATCCACAATCACACTAAGATCTCCCTAAACAAGGCTAAAGCCTACCAAATCTCCTTATCAAGGAGTGACTTTCCTTGAGGAGATTCACTCCTATCTCACTCTAAACAAGGTGAGCTCTCTCACATGGACAGTTCATTCCAACAACCCTTTAACCCTTCACAACACACAAGGAAAAACACATAAACCAAGCACATAAACATCTCTAACAACATATATGAAATAAAATGCAAAAGCAAGAAGATCTTGAAACCTTGAGAGCCTACCTCTCAAGTCTCAAGTCAAGGAAGGTAGTTGATGAAGCCTTCCAAGAGCCAACTCCAAATCTCCTTAGCTCAATCTCCCTTCCAAGCCAAGATCCTTCCACAAAATCCAACTCCAAAAACCAAAAGAAAGAACCCTTCTCACCTCAACAAGAGGGAGATAAATAGGTCTCCAAAAACCATCCCCATGAAAGAGGAGGTGACACTTGTCACCTTCTCATTCACTCTTTCAAGCACAACTCCCCACATGTGCTCTCACACATGTGTGAGATATTGAGGAATAGGGAGGTGACACTTGTCATCCTCTCATTCCTCCTCAAGAGCACACCTCCCCACACTTCTCTTCACACATGTGTGAGGCATGGGGAAAAGGGAAGTACTTGGGGTTCTCTTCCCAAAGGCTCTTACAATGTGTGCTCACACATGTGAGACCTTTGGGATTTTCCCAAGCCCTTACATGAACCTAGGGTTGTGGGATTGGGATGTGACAAGTCACCCAACCCTCATCCCCAAAAACTTAATTTCGCCACTTAACTCCCATGGTCAAATAGAGTGGTCAAATATGAGTTAAAACTCATGATTTGAGGTCTATAAGGTACCTAACCCATAGGTATTTGACCTAGGACCATTAAATACAATAAATAATCATAAAAAAAAGTTTAAAAAAAACATTTAAATAGCCCCTAAAACCCATGAATGAAAATGGACACATGGATGATACTCATCATCCACCTCATCCTAAGTCAACCTTAGGAGACTCAAATAAAACCAAAATAAATTAATAACACAATACATTCATGCTCAAACAACGTATAACCTTTGTCCACCTTAGGGACTAGGTTGGCATCACGAGGATAATTACTAGGGTTACTTGTGAGACCTCTAATTTCCATTGGCCATGGAATTAACCTGCACACTTACACACACATCAATAGTCCAATGTATATCATAGCCGAAGCAATTCAATTTACACACACACGAAGTCGCATGAGTTCATACATTTTAATTAGGTCAACTCATAATATATGGCAAAATTCACTATATTTCCATATCAATTTACTTTCAAACAACACAATCTTGATCATGAAATCGTAAATCAATATACTAATCTATCAATTCAAATTAGCTCATCCTATAAATTCAATTGCATCATGTAATTCAAGACATTCATCATCATAGGAAGTAGAATATAACCTAAGCATGTCTAGATACATCATCAATAATATAACAACATATCTATCTACTCCAATCACAAAATAATGCCATCAAAAGTCTAATGGATGGGATCAACAGTCCCCAATAATTTCTAGTGTCAAAATATAAATCCAAATGTAACAAGTCTAATAAGTCGAATCAAGAGGCGTAACAAAGGTGGTCTCACAATAATTCACTAAGGATCCTTTCCAAGCACAATTGAGTGATATACAACCAATCTGAGCTAAGGCGTACATCTCCTATGCATACTCAAATCAAACACAACTACCTTTTAATTAGATCCACAACAATACCATATCATCTCTTGGACAAGGTCACAATACCATAAACCAAATCCTAAGCCTGGGTGAAGATATACAATTAGGTCTAATATTGCCACTAAACATGTCACACAAGGGTGGGCCTCATATCCTACCCCCTAGAGCTAAACTTCCTCTTGGAAGTTAACACGGAGGTAAGGTAGAGCAACCCACCTTCAAGCCATGCCAACATGGTGGTGAACTCAAAATGATTTCTAAATCAACAATAAGAAAAGCAATTAGGAACCTAATAAAGTAATCACTTAACAATTAATCTAGATGATATCCTCCTCCAATTAGGAGAAGTCAAGTATCTAGAAACAACACATTCACCAAAAACTTTAGTAGCATTACAAAACAAAAGGGGCATTAGATGCCCTAAGATAGATCACCAAGTATTTCAAGGTCATAAAAGATGAAGTCACACCAAGAAGGTTAGCACCACTAGAGGCCTTTTTGACACCACAAACTGACTTTACTAGACTCCTATCCTCTCTTAGCCATCTGAATTAACTTAGACTAACATATAAACAACCCATAGGAAGTTTGGGAAATCCAAATAGTCACAATTATCATACTGATCATAGGCCCAAACATGCATTTAACTCACCATACCACCGATGCTAAGTTATAACACTTTAGATTCCTTGCAATACGCATGAGACTCACAAGTCTCGTCTGCCTCTTCTATCAACAGGTCTCCACTAAACTGTCAAGTTGAACCTGTAGAATAGATAAGAACCATAACACATCTGTGCGTTCCTAGCATCAAGGAATGAAAAACTAAACACCCAAGTCACTACAAAACTCCAGAGTCAAGTTCTAATCGATTGAAGAATTTAAAAAGTCTTTAACAAAAGGGAGCCAATATCACAAGAATAGTGGGTCCACACAACAATAGGATGATCTATGGGTTTCCCAACCTGACTACTCCTTCAAACCTTTCTAGAATTCTTCTTTTGTTAGCTTAAATATTTAGCCTCCCAAAAGGGAAGTACAAGAGTAATACTCCTCAAGGCTCAAAGTCAACAAAGAATTCTGACCAACCTTTATCGACTCGATCTACAATCCTCAACCTTATGTCATCATAATCAAGACCAACTAGCCCCATTTTCCTCTCACCAAATACCTCTTATGGGCAGGCTATATCACATGTCACATCACTACACATGTACCAGCAGTAGCAACAATGAGAAGATCCTCAATATAAAAAAGCTTGTAAAAGATAAGCCTTTAAATCAATTTCAATGAATAAAATTCAAAGGATAAATCAACTTCAAAAGATAAATCAATTTCAAAAAGTGGTGCCAAAATTCAACATTCAAAATTTGAATTGAAATATGATTAAACAAGTCCTTGAGATAAAAGGACTATAAGAAAGTAAATCGGCTAAGTAGCCCAAGAAAAGAATTCCAACACTGCTAGTTTTCTTCAATCAATAAAATCCCATCGATAAATAAATAATTATCTTCAACAATTTTACCAAAATTGCACATTACAACATCATATGTATATAATAGTCACAAAAAAGGGAGAAGAGGAATAGTGGTCACACTCTAAACTAAGATCATGAAACATCTCATCTAAACAAACACCCACATATTCTATGCAAACCAAGACATGCTTGGAAATGATTGCCAAAAGTCATGTATCATAAGAGTCACCTTCGTAATTGATGGAGATTGATTGTCATTGATGTCAAAAAGGTATTTCAGTTGTCTTGTCATTGATATAAAAATGATGTCTTGTCATTGTTGTCTTGTTTTCATGCCTCAAGTAATGCAGGGTTCATGAGCATCATGTGTGAGAATAAGATATGTGATGTTGAGATCAGGTTGTATACCTTTCATATGGTGTGGTGCCTTCAAGAATGTATCAGCAGTATATGGCAGAAATCAAGATGTTGGTGTAGTGATAATAAGATGCAGTGCATATATGTTATTATGCTTCAGATTTGGTTTGTTATGCTTCTTGTCTTCTTGATCATTTCTTCACACAAGGTGTTGATGATGCAAAGTTGTCATTCTTGATCAAAGAGATATTCATATGATCACTCATGTTGATTGGATCATGTGCCAGGATGTCATCTTCATATGTCATGTCATTACTTCAAGTGTTGTGGAGGTTGAAGAGAACTTAGATCAAGTTGGATATCTGCATGTTGAGGAGAATTCACATGCTTCACTCATACTTAATGATAAAAGGACTTCTTCATGGGACTGCATCATGGCATAAAGAATTTCATGAAGTATCATCAAGATTGTATTTGTGGCAAAGGATCATCTATTAATCTCAGATCATCACTTTAATGGGATCAAGGGTTGTCATGATGGTGAGATACCATATATGTATGTTGGTGAGATACTATGTTTGATAGTGTATCATTATGTTAGTGATATGTCATGATTGCTTGAGTTGTCATGGTTGTTTGAGTTGATGACAGAGATGAATGTTACATGATATTGTGGTAATGTGTACAGTACAATGTTAGACATGAGATGACTAGAATTCAAGTTGATGTGATGACAAAACTTATAAAGAATAGTGTTAGATAAGAAGTGTTAGAGCTCATGTTTGTAATCATGACCTCATCTCTCATGATTCATAAACATGATGTTATAATGTTTTGGTTTCATCCATCTTTCATAACGGTTAATGATAAGTGGCAGGTTGAGATCAAACAAGGATCATCAAAGGAGGTGTTCTTCATATGTTTCATATAAGGAGTTAGATCTTCATTATACTTTATGATTTCTGACTACAGTGGCAGAGATTAAAGTGACAGAGGTGTTCAATGATCAGTCAAGGAAATGGTTATCCAATAAAGACCATATCTTTCAAGGTTAATGTGTCTTAAATGGTAATCTGACACCTAATAAAAGTCCTAACACAGTCTGTTTGAAACCGTCATATATTGAAAGCACTTTATGTTATATTTGTTAGTTGACTCCCTATCATAGGTTATTGTCACTTAAGTGACATCTTTGAGGGTATCAACATCGTGGCCTAACCGGCCTCCTCTCCTAGTACAACCGACTCCATCGGTCACCACATGTATGCGATGGGCGGCAAAAACACATCTATGGCTCATATTTAAAGTTTCTTGGGCGCGCGTTTATAGATCATTGGTTATCATTTAAACTTATCTCCAATTCCCTGAGCTCCATGATTGACGTGCTTGTGACTGTCATAAGCCTTATGACTGCAATGGATGTGCTTTTTAAAGACTATTATTGGACATGTTTAAAAGGCAGGATGTTGGTGATATTAAAAACAATTTTTTAAGGAGATTTTTATGGAGATTTTTTCTTAATTTAGATCCCTTCGTGCAGATAAGGGAGTGAATAAATCCCTTTTCTATTTTAAGAGTTTTTATGCAATATTAATTGCATTATTTAAAGGGAAAGTTTCTATAGACGCGGCTTTTCTTTTTGAAAAGAAATATTCATTGCAGGGAATATGAACAGGTGATATTTCATTGTGATCGAGGAGTTTTTGTACAGTATATAGTGTCTTTTTTAAGATATTAATTTTTATTATGAGAGCCTTTTTTTTTGTACAGATTGAAAGATATTGAAGAGTTGGGACAAGGAATATGAATGGTTATGAAGAGAAGAGATATATGATCTTATTTTTTGCAGAGTTGTTAATTGAAATGGTGAAGATGAATATGCACAGAAGAGAAATATCAAAAGTCATTTCATTTATATTGCAGATGCTTGTGAATTGATTTTGTGTGTGGACAAAATGCAGCATTGAAGAGATAATTTATGTGAAGTGTTAGATATATTATTGTAGGAATGACATATGCAGATGAAGACATGTTATGGAAAAAATTATGTTATGATGTGTGTGATTTTGACATAGAGGGCCAGAGAATTTTTGCTTGAAGATGAATTAGGGTGTGAAGATAATTTTTCAGTGCAAAAGACAAAATGCAGATGTTGATTCTTGAACAGAGGAAGAGATTGTAAATTGCAGAGATTGTAATGTGCAGGTGATTGATTGTCATGTGTATTAGAAGCTTGGTTGATCATATTATGAATGAAAAGAATTTTGTCAAGTGAATACAAAAGGAGAGATAAGTTTTTTTTTGTGAAGAAGTGAATCAGGGAAACCCCCTGAATTATTTTCTTGTGTCCAAGGTAACTGAATGTATAGTCGCCAGTGAGGCTTGCATGGTCAGTGAGACCTCTTTGTAGCCAGTGAGGCCTGTATGGTCTATGAGACCTATTCATTAGCTAGTAAGACTCTGTAACTCGTGATTTTTATGATTAAGCCAGTGAGGTAGTTTAGAGTAGTTTTTCATCCCTATGAGGGTTTTCCAATCATGAAAAACTTATGTTATGATTTGCCTCTATGTGTGTGTATTCTAATGTTTTACTCATAAGGTCATGTTCACACTATTCATCATCATACTTGTGCATATGTATTTGATAGATTATTGATGTCTCCTTTATTCTTTGTCTTGTAAATTAAAAGGTGCAAAAATATTTTTAAAATTATACAACACTGATTCATCCCCCCTCTCAGTGTCATCCTATACTCCAACAAGTGGTATCAGAGCATAGGTTCCCTATAGAAGTCTAACCAACTTGGGTAGGTCCTGATAGTGGAGTACCATGGGAAAGTGTAAAAGAAATAAGGGCAGGAGAAATGTCAAGTCACATACTGGTCACAACACACCATCTATACCAAATTCAAATGTTTCACAAGTTAAGTTAGGTATTAAATTAGAGAAAGGGTTTTTAGGAGTTCCTTTCTTTGATGGTTCAGATTTCTCTATTTGGTGTATTAGGATGCAAGTCTATCTATCTTCTTTAGGGTATGGTGTGTGGATGTCAGTTATGAATGGATATTTTATTTCCTCTCAATCACCTAATTCTACAAGTAACAAAGAAGCTTATGAATGCAATTATATAGCAAAGAAGGCTATTCTATCTGGATTATCTAATGAAGTTTCTTGTAAAGTTATGCATTGTGAAACAACTCAGGATGTGTGGAAGGAATTGATAAGAATCTATCAAGGTGATGCACTTGAAGGAGAGGACAACTTGGTCTCTGAAGAAAGTGACAATGAAAGGAGACATTCACATAACGAAGATGAGATTCAATCTGATTTAGAAGAAGAAGATCACATTATGAGTGATGGTGAACAAGATTGTGAAATTGATATAGAAGGAGAACTTATGTGTGCTCTGGGAGAAATCAATAAATACAAAAGGAGAATCAAAGATTAGAGTTGTAGCTACAACAAGAAAAAGACTTCAAAGACAAAGCACTTTCAGACCTTGAGAGAGTATTTTCTGATCTTGAAGAGGCAAGAAATCATGTTGTGAATTTAAGGACACAAGTTGATGAATCAGACAAATTGATTATTAGCCTAAAGACTAAAATTGAGGAAGCCAAAAGAATAATAGATGTAACAAAATCTGACCTTGAGGTTAAAAGAATTGAAAGTCTAAAATTAGAGGCTGAAATTGTCAATCTTAGAAAAGATTATGAAGGTCTCAAGGTTCTGTCCAAGAAATATTAGGAGTTTGAAGAAAACACAAACAAGTTACATGAAATGTTGGGCAAACACAAGTATCATAAGGACACTACTGGTCTAGGTTATAAAGAAGGAGAGTGTTCCAAGTCAGAGAGACTCCTAGAAGGAAAATTGATCTGAGTTATCATGTTGCTGCTCCTGAAGGCAAAAAGAAGATTGAAGATAAAATGAAAACCAAAGATGAGTTTGTAAAAATGTACAATCAAAGAAGAAATTTCAAAAGAACTACTCCAATAAGACAAGCATATATGTACAGGTATAATTATTCATTTTTTAGTTATTGTTATACCTATAATCATTTTGGACACAAAGCAGTTGATTGCAGAAGGAATACTAATCTTGTATGTTTCAAGTACAACTCTCCTGGTCACAAAGCATATAGTTATAGAATGTATGGAAGAATAGCATCACCTGGTTTGAAAGGTTGGAAAAAGAAAAAGGTTGAAAAGGTTTGGAAGAAGAAAACTGAACAGAAGAAAGAACCTGTGAAAGTTTGGAGAATGAAACAAAGTCAAGAGAAGATAGATCCTAAACTTGTGCATCTTGCACAAGTCACATCATCAGTTGCATAACATATAGCATGAAGTGAGTCGGGGGAGTTGTCCAATGTCCTATCAATTATCCCCAAGAAGTTTTAGGAGGAGATCATTTGGTGCTTGTCAATATGATGTTCTTGTCTTATTTATTATTAGATTCTTGCCTGATAATGTTTGCTAAGATACTACTCATATCCCGGTCTTATGAAATAAAGTTCATGATGATGTTGATAACTATGTTGATCTTCAGTGTATGTCAGTGATATAGGTGATCAGTGGTTTATGTTGTCATTGATGTCATAATGCATACAAGATGTTAATAATATGTTCAAAGGTTCAATGTACAAAGAGTTTGATGATGTTGAATGACCTTGTTTATAAATGATCTTGTTTATATCTTGTTCATATCATGTTGATACTTAGAAAGGTTGAGTTGTCATGATGTTGCAGTTCAGAGTGTTCTTGATATGTTAGTGAGAATGTGAAGTGTTGGTTGTCATAGAAAAGAGTTGTTCAATTCTAGTTAAGGTGTACTCAAGGAGCTCTCATCAAATGTTAGCATATGTTGGCTAAGGAGGTTGCAAATGGAAGAAGTCAATTCATAGCACTTGTCTCTGTATTTGGTTTTGCAAAGGTATTGACAGTGGTTTCATATTTGACATAACAATATTTCATCATTAGTGTGTTGTGATTGTGCAACTTAGTCTTTATAAGAATAGCATGACAATGCTTAGTTGCTGACTCAAGACATATGAACTGTGAAAGAAGACTTCAAAATGAGCATTTGAAACATTTTAATCTTGCATATTGTTGAAAGCATGGCAAATGCTATTTCACAGTGAGCAAAGAGTAAGCAATGATTTGTCTTGATGATGTTCATTTAGGATAGTGTTCTTACCATAGTTTTCATGAAAGCAGAGAATCTATGTTAGAATTACAGACAATGGTGTATGGGAGTATGGTTTGAATGCTTCATGTTATGGGTGTTTATCTTGTCATGAAACTTGGCTTAGGAGTTGAAGTTGAGGTAAGTCATAGATCTTATTGAAGTATCTAATTGTGGTGCTTCTGCAAAATGATCAATGTAACATACCTATTCTAATCTTTTTCATGATTTATAGTGCAAGAAGTGATTTGCGTTGATATGGTTTATATTGGGTGTTCACATTTTTCTTAGTGATGGTGTTGATTTCAAGTCATGCTTATGGATAATCATGGTGATGATCATGTTGGTTTGTCAATGTTGTCTTCTTGGAACAATACTTTATGTTGTATTGATGAATGGATATTGAGTCTAAGTTGAAGAATTTGAAACAAGGCATTTGGACTCAATGCTAAGTGAGTTTTTCTATTTGGAGTCCAAGACAGGGGGAGTTAATTCATCCTTTGCCATCCGATGTCAAAAAGGGGGAGAGAGAGAATGCATCATGTAGTTTTTCCATCAATGACAAACGGGGAGATTGATTGTCATTGATGTCAAAAAGGTATTTCAGTTGTCTTGCCATTGATGTCAAAATGATGTCTTGTCATTGTTGTCTTGTTTTCATGCCTCAAGTAATGCAGGGTTCATGAGCATCATGTGTGAACAAGATGTGTGATGTTGAGATCAGGTTGTATACCTTTCATATGGTGTGCTGCCTTCAAGAATGTATCAGCATTATATGGCAGAAATCAAGATGTTGGTGTAGTGATAATAAGATGCAGTGCATATATGTTATTATGCTTCAAATTTGGTTTGTTATATGCTTCTTGTCTTCTTGATCATTTCTTCACACAAGGTGTTGATGATGCAAAGTTATCATTGTTGGTCAAAGAGATATTCATATGATCACTCATGTTGATTGGATCATGTACGAGGATGTCATCTTCATAGGTCATGTCATTACTTCAAGAGTTGTGGAGGTTGAAGAGAACTTAGATCAAGTTGGATATCTTAATGTTAAGGAGAATTCACATGCTTCACTGATACTTAATGATAAAAGGACTTATTCATGGGACTGCATCATGGCATAAAGAATTTCATGAAGTATCATCAAGATTGTATTTGTGACAAAGGGTCATCTATTAATCTCAGATCATCACTTTAATGGAATCAAGGGTTGTCATGATGGTGAGATACCATATATGTATGTTGGTGAGATACTATGTTTGATAGTGTATCATTATGTTGGTGATATGCCATGATTGCTTGAGTTGTCATGGTTGTTTGAGTTGATGACAGAGATGAATGTTACATGATATTGTGGTAATGTGTACAGTACAGTGTTAGACGTGAGATGACTAGAATTCAAGTTGATGTGATGACAAAACTTGTAAAGAATAGTGTTAGATAAGAAGTGTTAAAGCTCATGTTTGTAATTAAGACCTCATCTCTCATGATTCATAAACATGATGTTATAAAGTTTTGGTTTTCATCCATCTTTCATAAAGTTTAATGATAAGTGGCAGGTTGAGATCAAACAAGGATCATCAAAGGAGGTGTTCTTCATATATTTCATATAAGGAGTTAGATCTTCATTATACTTTATGATTCCCGACTACAGTGGCAGAGATTAAAGTGACAGAGGTGTTCAATGATCAGTCAAGGAAATGGTTATACAATAAAGACCATATCTTTCAAGGTTAATGTGTCTTAAAAGGTAATCTGATACCTAATAAAAGTCCTAACACAGTCTATTTGAAACCGTCATATATTGAAAGCACTTTATGTTATATTTGTTAGTTGACTCCCTATCATAGGTTATTGTCACTTAAGTGACATCTTTGAGGGTATCAACACTGTGGCCTAACCGGCCGCCTCTCCTAGCTCAACCGACTCCATCGGTCACCACATGTATGCAATGGGCACCAAAAACACATCTATGGCTCATATTTAAAGTTTCTTGGGCGCGCATTTATAGATCATTGGTTATCATTTAAACTTATCTCCAATTCCCCGAGGTCCATGATTGATGTGCTTGTGACTTCATAAGCCTTATGACTACAGTGGATGTGCTTTTTAAAGACTATTATTAGACAGGTTTAAAAAGCAGGATGTTGGTGATTTTAAAGGCAATTTTTAAAGGAGATTTTTATGGAGATTTTTTCTTAATTTAGATCCCTTCGTGCAGATAAGGGAGTGAATAAATTCCTTTTCTATTTTAAGAGTTTTTATGCAATATTAATTGCATTATTTAAAGGGAAAGTTTCTATAGAAGTGGCTTTTCTTTTTGAAAAGAAATATTCATTGCAGGGAATATGAACAGGTGATATTTCATTGTGATCGAGGAGTTTTTATGCAGTATATAGTGTCTTTTTGAAGATATTAATTTTTATTATGAGAGCCATTTTTTTTTGTACAGATTGAAAGATATTGAAGAGTTGGGAAAAGCAATATGAATGGTTATGAAGAGAAGAGATATATGATCTTATTTTTTGCAGAGTTGTTAATTGAAATGTTGAAGATGAATATGCACAGGAGAGGAATATCAAAAGTCATTTCATTTATATTGCAGATGCTTGTGAATTGATTTTGTGTGTGGACAAAATGCAACATTGAAGAGATAATTTATGTGAAGTGTTAGATATATTATTGCAGGAATGACATATGCAGATGAAGACATGTTATGATGTGTGTGATTTTGACACAGAGGGCTAGAGAAATTTTCCTTGAAGATGAATTAGGGTATGAAGATAATTTTTCAGTGCAAAAGACAAAATGCAGATGTTGATTCTTGAACAGAGGAAGAAATTGTAAATTGTAGAGATTGTAATGTGCAGATGATTGATTGTCATGTGTATCAGAAGCTTGGTTGATAATATTATGAATGAAAAGAATTTTGTCAAGTGAATACAAAAAGAAGATAAGTTTTTTTTTGTGAAGAAGTGAATCAGGGAAACCCCCTGAATTGTTTTCTTGTGTCCAAGGTAACTGAATGTATAGTCGCCAGTGAGGCTTGCATGGTTAGTGAGACCTCTTTGTAGCTAGTGAGGCTTGTATGGTCAGTGAGACCTATTCATCAGCCAGTAAGGCTCTGTAACTTGTGATTTTCATGATTAAGCCAGTGAGACAGTTTAGAGTGTTTTTTCATCCCTATGAGGGTTTTCCACTCATGAAAAACTTGTGTTATGATTTTCCTCTATGTGTGTGTATTCTAATGTTTTACTCATAAGGTCATGTTTACACTATTCATCATCATACTTGTGCATATGTATTTGATAGATTATTGATTGATGTAGAGCTTACACCACAAACACCACCAAGGGTTACAACTAACTTCACAGGAGGAAAGAGGATGTAGGGGATGGCGGGGCAAATAGGACATTAGACCTCTATGGGCCTGACTTCTCCATTGATCTTCTTACTAGACATGACTGTCCACTTATTCTCCATGGTTCCACGACTACACAATAACATCATCTATGGGTTCATATATCTAGGCTTTTTGCCAAACTTTCTAGGGACCCTAGACCTTCTAGGATTGACTATCCCAAGCTCACAAAACCATCAAAATGCCCAGGAGGTACCTCCTTGTACCACTTCCTTGACACACTGACCCACTCCCTTGTAGCCCTCCAAAAGGGACTGTCATGCAATAACTTTTGATGCAGGCCTTCGATCAGGACTGTTATGGGCTTTTTGAGTACCCATTATCTTGTTCTTCAATATATCTTTCATGCAAGGTAGATTTTTTTTCAACATATGGGTCAAACTAAGACTGTTACTGCTATCCTAAGCCCAATTAGGCCTCCTACTCCACAAGTACATGAAAACTCTAACCCACAATGAAAATTCTTTTTCTAGGGTGATTGGAGGTTTGAACTATGATGGACAAAGCTAGTCTCAGGGTTCTAGCCACCACACATACCATACTTTCTTCAAAAAACTGATATGCCTATGCTAGGACTGTCCAATGCATGATGATATTAGAATTCATGAACACAAATATGCCCTTTGCACTAATCCCCCTACTCCTGCACACAAACCCATTAGAGAGACATGTAAACTAAACCTATTACATTCATTTTCATCCATAGTGTAGAGTTGGAATGCTAGAAATCCATCAATTTGATAAAACCCCTCTAAAACCCTAGTTAAAGACCTATTTGCACAAAAACAATAATAAAATGCTTCCTCTATGATCTTAACTCCTCCAACTAGGCTTAAATGAAAGGTAATAGCCTACACTCCATCATTTCAGTCATTCCTACCTTTGACTAAATGTACGAGCAAGTACCATGCATGGGAACAGTGAAAGAAACAACATCAAAACAGTAAACAGGGCAGTTTCTAGAAAAACATTTGTTAAATCCTCCACCACTGATGAAAATCCCTCCAATATGATCTAAAACAAATCTAACCCTATTCTCTTATGCATCATGAACATTTGGAGCCATGACAGTGTTGTACAGATCTGGGAAAATGCAAAGAACAACAAAAACACAGTAAAAAAGCAGGAAAACTATAATTTTTAGTATTATTTCTCCTTCAAACTTTTCCAACCACCTCTTGCTCGACCCAAGAAAGGTATAAATCCTTTGTTTACAATGAAATTCCATCATTTCCCCCACTCCCATCGTGGGAAAGGCCATCATTAATGCAAAAAAACTAACTGTTGACCATAAAAGGCAAACTGTCCATAATTAGACTGTCCTAAACTATAGGAAACAACAGACTCCACTAAGGTAAAATGTCTATTCTAAGCCTTCATTACAAGTTGATGCCTTTAGTAGGCTTTATTACATTATTTTCAAAACCTCATAGTCTTCAACAAACAAAAATTTTCAAATATTTGACATAAAACTATTCTAGGTGCACTGCACCATTAATGTCTCCTTTATTCTCTATCTTGTAAATTAAAAGGTGCAAAAAGATTTTAAAAATTATACAACACTGATTCACCCCCCCTTCTCAGTGTTGTCCTGTACTCCAACAGTAATATTGTCTTTAGTTCTTTCTAACAAGGAACATAAACTGATTCCTTCATGGATACCACCCAAACACCATCTCAAAATCTCCAACTCACTTCCATAACTTGTGAACACACAAAGTGGTTTCATACATATAACAAATTTAATCTCACTCAAGATACCATGATACTAGAGTGGGATCCATTCCAACGGGAACATGTATGTCGATCACACGTGTCATCCACAACACTTATCCACTAAATACCAATAGGTATAATTTGCAACTTGCTATTACTCACAAATTGAATTCTACTTCCTAACACATACTTTCAATCCCAAACACTCCCAAGATAACAATTCAAGTGACTATTCACATTCATTACCCTAAAGCAAGGTGTGTGAATCCCTATTCGATTTATCACCTAGAATTATTGCATTCCATAACATAATATCTTTCAATTTTCATTATGAACATCATTGTGGAATCGTGCAACCAATTACACAAAGGGACTTATCCTTAGACCTTTCAAAAAGCCAACAAACCTAATGGTTCAAGATAGTAGTGCAGACACTAGGACTATCTTGTCGTATCAACTACTTAATCACCTTAAGCATCTCATGCGTTCTTCCATACTAAAAGACAAGGAGATACTACTAGAGGGTTTTCGCAACAACCCAAAAGGAAAACCATAACCAAATCTTAACTTCCTTTACTTTAACCCATCTCGCCATCACAAGGCTTCACTACCGCCTTCTATGCACATAGACATAAGTTGCTCCCAAGTTTGATTTATCACCCTATCAAGACATAAAGGTATGCAAAAACCAACAAAACAAGGGTGACAAGGTAGGGATAAAGTTGCTCTTAAGTTCTTATTTAATAAGTAACTAGAAAATTATACACACAACTAGATCTTACTCCTCAACTATCATTATATGGTTCAAACATCATGCAATAAACCACCTTCATACCATCAACCAGTGAGGTACCATTATTTAAGCGAACATATCGCATTAAAAAATTAATGCTAAGAGCAATGCATAGCCTTTATAAACACTAGACACCAATATGTTGCAAGGAGATTATCTTAATGTGGTACAACAAGTGTCACAATATTCACAACAAGGAAGTGGTTCTCGAAGCCACCACTATCCTTCCACTTAACCAAAATCTTACATAAGAAGATAGCCATAAAATGCCTTACACGCCAGACTCTTTTAACATCCACTACTCCATCTTCAAGATGAGGGTTACAAAACAACTATGACAATAGAATATGTACCATCTTTATCCTCTTTTCACTCTTCATGTGACAATTGTCCATCAAGGTAACTTAACCCTAAATCCTAAGTCAATGGACACCTATAAATCTTCAACTTCTTCACAACTCAAACATGAGTCTACTAAATAAGATAGAAACTCATCCCACAATACAAAGGTTATCTAGACAAAAACAAGGTGGGGGATAAACGTAGTAGGGTACATGAGTCTTTGTCCAAGGTTAGTGTACCACTTTAATACATTTCTTTCTTCCTACATGGTAGGATAAACACAACTCAACATTCTTAGAAAATAGTAAGTCTCACACGATGTGATCACACTCACAACTTGCAATGTGCCACTCAGACATTCACAAGGGCAAGCCTTCCAGGTTGCTATAAGAGGTAAAATTTACCACAACAACACCCTTCCAATTGTGCGGTACAAAAGGTTGTCAACAATCCCTATCAAAGGATCAAATTACGCCATTTAACTAGGAAAAAGGAGCAAGGCTTTACTAGAATAAAACACCCAACAATACTTATACACCTACTCTCTTTCTAAGGTAATATTAACAAAAGTTGTCTAAACTCACAAAATCAAGACTTGCATGGTCCTTCAATTACTCTATTCGTCATGATTACACTCCCCAAATACCTACAACACTAAGTCGTCCATGGGGTTAGCGGAAAGTAAAATCAATGGAAACTAGTCATTCCCACGCAAGGTGTATTATGAACTCGTTGCTAAGCAAGCTAGAGTTAGACATGTGACTCAGGTACACGTGACTAACAAGTGCCCCAACACAAACACTTGTACACACTGACAAGTTGTTGTTGAGTCCTAACATTTTAGTTAAAAAATATGTCAATTATGTTGACCGGGTACTGTCCAAGGCTATTTGCAATAGGGAATGGATTCGGACATCTCAACTTAGCAAAAATTTTCTGAATTTCTGAGAAAGCGTTTAACAGAATAAATCTAAACTAGAAAGCAAACAATCTTAATCTATAAAGCATTTGGACTTTAACCTAGAAAGCATATAAATTATAAACTAGGAATCAACACATCAACTTCTACCTAAGGATTCGAAAGAAATAGGTTAATCTAAGAAAACATGAAATTTCTTAAATGTTAACTTCCACTATCAACTGTAACAAATTTCTGTATTGAGCAGGAGCTCCAAAAATTATAGCATAACACATAGAACTTTACAAACTTCAACTTTAAAGGAAATAACTAAAACACAATATCCTGCAGGGTCACAATAATACTATTCTACAATAACACCATTCAATAGAAGGTTACACTAATATGAAATAAAACATTCACAGAACAGAATTTAAACATAGCTTCACAACATTAAAATACTTATCTATTCCTATATCCTTCGAGTGGCCAGCTCTCCGGAGATCTTCTACTGATTCAAATCACATTCATCATTTAACAACTCCAAAATTCCATTCATATGCTCATTACTCAAAATAAGAGTACTTAGAACAGAACTTGATTGTCTTTTTCATAGCATAATAGAACATAATATATCAACTGAACATCACCATCGCATAGTATATCATAACATAACACATATCTATTTTTAGGAATCATCCAATAATCTATACTACCAAAATCCTATATTTCAAATGGCATATTAATGCCACTGAAGAAGTATTCAACAGAAAAAATAGACTTTAACTAAACTAGTTGTCTGTTAAATTCAACATATTAAAGGCTCCGAGTGGAGCCATGAAATGTCTTAAGTGTTTTCAATAGAAAATAAAAGAAACTGAGAAACTCCAGGTGGTTGGAGGTAACACAGAATAAAGTCCATGATCATGCATCTCCTATATTTCTGGCGCCCCATAATTCTGGTGCTGCTGACTCCAGTTGTTTTCAAGTCTATTCCTTCCACTAGGCTATACTTAAAAACATGCATAAATACATAGATCAAGTTACACACGACCATGTCAACATTAGTGAAAAACTTTAATCAATTTGAAAACAAAGATTGTACATTATTCTTTCAAAAATAAACAAATATTGCTTATAAAACTAATAAATTGTCATGGTTTGGGTGGTTTGTTAACATAGGAAAGGGTTATATGGCTCATAATAAAAATGAGGTTATTTATACCTCATCACGGTATGGAAGGTAGCTATGGAAGCCCCTTGACCGGAGAGCGGGCTTGGGTACCAGAAAAAACCAAAGAATTGGTCCAGGTGTGGAATCAGTGGCCCTGTCGATCCAAAACCCCGGGTTGAAACTGTGGGGATGTAAGGTCTCCATATCTTCCACCGTCTATTTGTCGTGGGGTGTTCTAGCTCCACCATGGCCACCCGAGCCCCGCCCCTGGTCCAATTATTATCATCCGAAGAAGGTTAGCTGATCTTCACCCTCATCCTTTCTTTATCTCAGAATATAATGGGTGGGTGGGTTATACCATAACCTTCACGATATAGTTCAGGAGAGTGCCCCCCTTGGCTGCTAGTATGGTTATGTTCAATCATCTGAATAATAGCCCATACCACCCACCCCGGGCTAGAATTCTATCGGGGGCCCCCCCACCCAACTAGAATCCTCCCACCCACCCTCAAGCCATTGAACCACCACCCCCTGCCGATATAAGGGAGGGTTTGCCCAGAACCCTCGGATATAGAAGCTGGCAAACTCGGAAGGAATTCAACTACCCAGTTCAGGATGGAGCAGTGCCCCCCTGGGAGGTATATTAATTGAGTAGAGAATCTGGCCGAGCGAGGAAAGGAAGGGACTACCCTGAATAACTCTACCCATCCTTCACCCCTGGGATAGCCAGATATCCTTTCAAGAGTACACTAGTTGGGAGGATTGCCCTCCAACTTTAATAGTGAAGCAGAAAGGTCAGCATCTATACGTAACATGCCAGGTTGGGTGGTGGGCATAATCGGGGCAAAAATTATAGCCCCGCCATAATGGCCCCTCTTTTCTATATATAGTGGGGCCGGGGATGGACAAGAGGGTCGTGGTCGATTGGTCGTGGGATAAGGCCTCGGTTCATATCTCCAGGATAGAGAAGAGGCAGGGGATACATCTATTCCTTTACTGTAGTGGGGAGGTCCGCAAGTAACTATCCAAATTGAAGCGATTCGCGACTATGGGTTTAATTAGAACACTCAGAGCCTTATGGGGTGGGTGGGTGGATATAGTTGGGTGGGTGGGAGGCTAAAATTGCCTCACACACGTAGGGTGGGTGGGTCCCCTCACACCCAGAGTTCCCAGTGTTTGAAACTTGAGCTCTAATACCAAATGTCATGCCCATATTTTACACATGGACATGAAAACCAAACCAACAAAAATTGTCTAACCTGACGCTAAAATCTCCTCACACGCAACATGCACGCTCGACGGTATACACACTTAACGCTATTGCATGTGCAACCAACATTGAGCATGCCGCATGAAAGCGAGGGAGAAATTTATAAAGTCAGGGAAGTGCAAAACTCCTTTCACATCCCTTAGATACGGGGATTAACCTACTAGGTTTAGGCATTGCAACAAGCATCGCCTAGAGGGATGGTCTCCATCAAGAAACTGTCCCTAGGGTTTCCTAGGTGAAAATGAGAAAAATAGTTTCGCCCTAAGTCGAAACCCTAACTCTAAAAAAAATTAACCAATCTAATCAAACTATAATGCGGAAGCAAATAAAATTATAATCTAATCTAATCCAACACCAATAACCTGACCATTAAAATAAATTAAATTTAAATCCTTTCAAAAATCTAACTATAATAAATTAAATGGAAAACCTTTTTAAACAACTATGCAACAATAACATTAATCATCTCAATAATAATTTTCCATAAAAATAACTAACTCAAATGCCCATTTAAAACCCTAATCCCACTATTAGGTCTTCAAAAATTTTGACAGCATAACTTTACAAAGTGAACTAGGGAGCAATTTAAATCAAGGTGCAATAAATTAAAATCTAAACTATAGAACCTTGCCAAATAATATGATTTTCACTTAAGAGGATTTGAATAGCAGAAAGGGTTTTAAAAGTTGTTTATTAATCCCTAAATATTAGGGCAACCCTCCTCAAACCTAAAAAGGGTTATAAAAGCAATTCATTTCTCAATTCCTCTCACAATTGTTTGTTGTTTGAGTGTAGGTTAGGTTGGATTTGGAGGAATTAGGGAAATCTCTTCCCTCATGGGAAGATTATTTCCCTACAATGTTTAAGTTTTCTAAAGGTTTTATTTCTAGGTTTTAAAATAGTTTACTAACCCCTTTCCTTTTGTTTGATTTCAACTCTACTATATTTTCCTCAACTAACCTACAATATATTTTCTATTTTTAAATGTTCAAATCATTTCCCCCCTCCAACATGTTATTCAAGAAGTGTTGGTTTTATATATTCACACACACACACACACACACACACACACACACACACACACACACACACACACACACACACACATATGTTTATAAAAACAACAAGATAAATACTAAGAATAATAGGTAATACACACACACACACATATAAACTACATTAATAAATATATGCAACTAGATGTATACACAATACTATAAAAGAGCAAGGGCCGAATCTAATAAAAGAGGCTGAGTTTCAAAACGCAGACTCTACGGACCCCAAGGTCGCGGACCTGTGCAGTCCGCAAGCCTGTGGCAGGCGGGGCAGAGTCCCCGCCCTCAATAGAGCAGACAAGCTCTGTGGAGGTCGGGGCTTCTGGCCCTCCTCCCACATCCCCCGCGTTGCCAGGGGTGCGGCTAGGGCTTCGGCCCTGCTGCCCCCTTCACAACGTTAATCTTTTTTTTTTCTCATAAGATTTATTTAATCAAACAATAATTAAAAAAACCCTAATCTCTTTCTTCATAACATACATACTTCATATATCTATTGATATCTATATATTAATATATATAAAAACATTTTATATATTTTAATATTATGCGTAAAAAGAAAGATACACTTTCCATAAAAATAGAATGTTCCATATGATATTTACATATTTTTATACATATATACATCCAACATATATAATAATATATATTATAATAAATGTTTTTCACACAATAGTCTAAAATAAAAGTTTTTTTTTCTTTTCCCAAATACAAATGCAATAAGAGGGGGGGGGGAATATATATATATATATATATATATATGAAACCAAAAACTTAACCCAACTACCTTAAAACATAAATATATTTTTGTTATCACAACAATGGTTCAAGAGGAGGTAAGTAGAGTATATTTCTTCTTTTCTTTTCTTTTATAGATCCACTACTAAGGATGTGAAAATATTTCCTTTAACCAATTTTTATTGGGTTAATGAAACTATAAAAGGGTAGGAAACATATTTATTTTAATCATTACAACTAACTTATTTACTTTGAGAGAGAGAGAGAGAGAGAGAGATCATTTAAACTATTTATCCAATAACCATATTTACGATGGCAAGAAACAACTATAGGATAAAGAACTTTCTTTCATTTAATTTTCTTTGCAAATAAAACATTTTTACAAGAGAAACAAAACAATACAAGGGAGTCCCAAAGAGAGAGATTTGATCTCTCAAATAACCAATCCCATTTACAAGCTCAATGAGCCAAGGCATTTACATTGCCATACAAACTATAACTTGCTCAAAACCTGCAAGACAATAAAACTCTTCCCATGACCAAGGGAAGCTCACCACCAATCCTTAGTCTTGCTTGCAAGCCACCCCCATGCTAGGAGGCATACAAGTAACTTGATTTCATACACACACATAAGGGATTCCAAGGAACACTCACAACAAACACATCAACACCCAACCCAAGGAATCTTAACAACTAGATCCATGAATATGGATTTCAAGGGAGAGAGTGTGGACTTCACTCACTCAAGGGGAAAGACCATCAAGAATCATAGTAACCTAAAACTCATTTGTCAAAACCTCATAGCCTCTTGCTACCAAATAACCAACTTATGGCTCCAAAAGCCCAAGGCACTCATGCCATCCAAAATCACACTAAATCTCCCAAAACAAGGCCAAAGCCTACCAAATCTCCTTAACAAGGAGTGACTTTCCCTGAGGGGATTCACTCCTCTCTCACCCTACATAAGGTGATCTCTCTCACATGGAGAGCTCATTCCTACAACCCTTTCACCCTTCACAACACACAAGGAAAAACACATAAACCAAGCACATAAACATTTCTAACAACATATATGAAATAAAATGCAAAAGCAAGAAGATCTTGAAATCTTGAGAGCCTACCTCTCAAGTATCAAGTGAAGGAAGGTAGTTGATTAAGCCTTCCAAAATCCAACTCCAAATCTCCTTAGCTCAATCTCCCTTCCAAGCCAAGATCCTTCCCCAAAATCCAACTCCAAAAACCAAAAGAAAGAACCCTTCTCACCTCAACAAGAGGGAGATAAATAGGTCTCCAAAAACCATCCCCATGAATGAGGAGGTAACACTTGTCTTGTTCTCATTCACTCTCTCTAGCACAACTCCCCACATGTGTGAGATATTAAGGAGTAGGGAGGTGACACTTGTCATCCTCTCATTCCTCCTCAAGAGCAGACATTCCCACACTTCTCACACATGTGTGAGGCATAGGGAAAATGGAAGTACTTGGGATTCTCTTCCCAAAGGCTCTTACAATGTGTTCTCACACATGTGAGACCTTTGGGATTCGTCCAGACCCTTACATGAACCTAGGGTTGTGGGATTGGGATGTGACAAGTCACCCAACCCTCATCCCCAAAACCCTAATTTCACCACTTAACTCCCATGGTCAAATATGAGTTAAAAATCATGATTTGAGGTCTATAAGGTACCTAACCCATAGGTACTTGACCTAGGACCCTTAAACACAAGAAATAATCATAAAAAAGCTCAAAAAAACAACATTTAAATAGCCCCTAAAACCCATGAACGAAAATGGACACATGGATGACATTCATCATCCACCTCATCCTAAGTCAACCTTAGGAGACTCAAATAAAACCAAAATAAATTAATAACACAATACATTCATGCTCAAACAACATATAACCTTTGTCCACCTTAAGGACTAGGTTGGCATCACGGGGATAATTACTAGGGTTACTTGTGAGACCTCCGATTTCCATTGGCCATGGAATTAACTTGCACACTTACACACACATCAATAGTCCAATGTATATTGGGCTCTTGAAGCCTTTTACCGAGAAAAAAAAATAGTCCAATGTATATCATAGCCGAAGTAATTCAATTTACACACACACAAAGTCACACGAGTTCATACATTTCAATTAGGTTAACTCCATAATACATGGCAAAATCCACTATATTTCCATATCAATTTACTTTCAAACAACACAATCTTGATCATGAAATTGTAAATGAATATACTAATCTATCAACTCAAATTAGCTCATTCTATAAATTCAATTGCATCATGTAATTCTAGACATTCATCATCATAGGAAGTAGAATATAACCTAAGCACGTATAGATACATCCTCAATAATATAACAACATATCTATATAATCCAATCGCATAATATTGTCATCAAAAGTCTAATGGATGGGATCAACAGTCCCCAATAATTTCTAGTGTCAAAATATAAATCCATATGTAACAAGTCTAATAAGTCAAATCAAGAGGTGTAACAAAGGTGGTCTCACAACAACTCACTAAGGATACTTTTCAAGCACAATTGAGTGATATACAACCAATCCGAGCTAAGGTGTACATCTCCTACGCATACTCAAAACAAACACAACTACCTTATAATTAGATCCACCATATCGTCTCTTGGACAAGGTCACAATACCATATACAAATCCTAAGCCTAGGTGAAGCAATAGAATTAGGTCTAATAGTGCCACTAAACCTGTCACACAAGGGTGGGCCTCACAATATTGAAAGTAAAGGGAATAAGAATTGGAAATAATATTTTTTGATTAATTAGGTATAACATGTTTTGAAGGGACCCTGAAACTCTTTACAACTAACAACATATTAGCAAAGAAACAACATAACCACAACAAAATGTTTGTAAACTGCGAATCGAGACACCAACGATAAAAAGAGAAAACCCCTTAGATCAACTAGCAACAAAAGACAAACACAAAAGGACAAACCACCCCAAACTACACCTGCTTCAGAATCCCAGTTGTTTCCAGCTCTTGCTGGTAGAAGCTCTCATGATGTTTAATAAATTATTGGAGTTACTTTTTCTCCTCTTCAAACAACTTCTTATTTCTCTGAGTCCTTGCACTAGGGCCACTCTTCACACTCTTATCAACACCAATGTTCTTTTCTTCCACACACTGGGCCTCAAATCCTTATGCCATTTCTTTAAGTTTCTCAGTAAGAATCTTAATTACCATTGCAAGTTATATTGAATAGTCCTCTTGCTCACCTAAATAGCCATGTTAATATTATCATTTATGCCTATTAGCTCCTTTTCGAGAGTGACCAATCTTTTGTTATGATCTTGTTTCCATTTCTCCAACTCCATTGACATGTTGACACTGTTCTACTTTAATTCAAAAATATATTGATCCAACTTGTTAACTCTGGGCACAACATCCCAACTCTGAAAGATTCTACTATCTTCCTCCCTTTCCATCTCAATTTGTCCACAAATCCTTTTCTCAATAATGGAAAGTTTCATATTCAATCTATTAATTTCAACAAAGAACCATTTGTTAGTGAATGTTGTGTATCCATGACCTCCTGTACAATTCCCAAGACATCAAATAATTCTTGCATAGAAGAAGAATTAACCACCATAATGGAGAAGTCTTTAGGAATACTTGGGGAAGGACCCGGTATTCTTGAAAAAGGTACTCCAATTGAAGGTTGTAGCATACACATAGGTTTCCCTTTCTCTTTGACCCTTTTCTCCTGATCCTAGACATTCTCTTGATTGACGTCATTCACATCCTTCTCAATTATTGCTTCAACTTGAACCACTATCTCTGTTATGTTCAACTTTTTCCCTTTCTTATTCATTTCCCTCACTAACTGAGGCTTGGTTTTAGGTTTTTCAACCACCCTCTTTATTTTACTCTCTATAGGGTTCTCATAATCCTCTGAATCCTAACTCTCATCTTCCTCTCAATACTCCAGGATTCTCTCCCTAGGGAAAGAGTCTTTGGTATCAGAACCAATGAGAACCCTCTTCTCAGCATCCTCAAAGGAACTCTTCAAAGAATGCTCTGAGTTATTAGAGGAAGTGTAAGTGTAATCCACAACATTATTCACTTTTTCCTCCCTTGACTTGACACTCAAAACATGGCTTCTAGGGCCAGTATTCTGACCTTTCATATAACTGATTAAAAGGAAGATTAACCCTAAAGAAGGGGGGTTGATTTCAAGACTCATTTACATTCTTTCATAGAAGTTTCCAAGAAGATATAAAGGAAATAAAACCTCATTTTGTACCTGAAATGGTTTAATAGAACAAAATGATAACCCTACATGAATTTAAGCATTCCTTCTAGAGTTACATACCTCATTATGTATTTAGCCACTTCACCCCATAACAATTTGAGAGAATTCCTCGCATGCCTAGAATGCATTTTGGTTATATTCTCCCCAAGCTTAAGGAATGTAGCCATGGCTCCATCCCCAGCTCCCCTGTCTTTAAATACTTTATCCCCCTCCATAGATAACTCAGTTACATGAGCAACGAGTTCCTCCATGATGCAATATTCCAAACCCTACATAATAACTTACCTTTCTTTCCATCCCTTAACAAAGGCTTTAGCCACTGTTGTATCATGCCCCTTTAATCTCTCTAAATAAGGTGTCAACCCCTGGCTTGTTAAAATCCTCCAAACTCTCTCATTCTTATGAATCTCATTGCAAGAGGAGGGCTCCACATGATTTCTTTCACCACCCATAGTAGATTTCACCTTGTTGTGTTCAGCTCTATCTCACACAATCTTGTAATTGTTCACTAAAAGCAACATTAGATTTCTATTGAAGAACTTGCTATAAGGCGTTGGCTTTACATAGTACTCATCAACATTAAAGGTGATGTAATCTTCCCTCGATTGATCTCTAATATCTTTTCTCTGTAAGGTGATATGCGTCATAATTCTGGCCATCATTAATAATTAATCTAGTCGCTTAAGTGAGTAAGATATCTTTGCTATCCCATTTGGTTATCCCTTTATTATAAGCTCCCCAATTAGTGAAATAATCAACACATTTGTTACCTTCACAAAACACATGTTGGAAATGAACCTCTTCAATTTTTTTGCTAAGGGTAATGGCATCTTTAATAAAATTATTTATAGTCCATCTAGGAGATTTCTTACCTTGAAGGCATTTAATAATATTCAAGGAATCCCCCTCGACTATAAGTTTTTTGACACATGTTTGATAATCCATCTGAAGTGCATTAAATGTTACAACTGCCTCTACATAATGATTGGTTTGTTGTCCCAGGTGAATAGCATAAGAAGCAATAAGTTTTCCTTTGTGATCTCTAAGAACACCACCACCACCTGCTAGCCTCGGGTTACCTTTCAAGGCCCCATCGAAGTCCACTTTACTCCAGTTACAAGGAGGGGAGGTCCAAACCACACCTGACCTTTGAGATTTTTGCTCTTTAAGAGGAGTAGAGATATCAAAATTAATGTTACAAGATATGGCTATCTGAAGGTCTGAGTTAGAGACTCCCATCTTCTGAGCCTTAGAGATCTTTTATTTTATTCTTGTCCTAAAATTTTCCTTAATTGCTAAGCCAATTATGTCTGTCGTGTTCTACTAGCGATAGCTTTCTTATGTTGAAATGTCCTATTATTTATTTCTTTCCATAGACCCCAAGCTACGTGGGTTAGCATAAGGGCCCACAAGAATTTTAAAGAAGGATTCTATGATAGTAAAACCCATTGTTCCATCAAGCCTTGAATAGAATCCAGAAAAACCCAACTAACTTTGAAGAGGGAAAGAAAGGTTTCCCAAACCTCCCTAGAGCATTGACATTCCAAAAACACATGGATGGTACTTTCTCTTGTCATTTCACAAAGAGCACATCTATTTGGGAGAGCAATGTCTCTCTTCATAAGATTGTTTAGAGTAAGAATTTTATTTTGGGCCAAGAGCCAAAATAAAATATTAATTTTAGGAATCAACTGCGGAAGCCAAAGCTTAGCCCAAAAAGGATCTAGTTCACTCTGGTACCTCAAAGATTCAAACCTTGAAGCAACCAAGTAGATGCCATTGGTAGACCCTCTCCAAATTAAATTATCCCTACAAGGGAATTAAGGAATATGAAATAAGGACAACATAGATTGCAACCTAGATACAGGCCCCACAATATCTAAGGAAGAAACAAAGGTTAATAAGGACTTCTAGATTTTAACTCCATTCTCTTCCTTAATATAATCACTGACTTTACAGCCAAGGATTCTTTTGCAAGGCTCCATAATAGGACCAACCCACTCACACTTGACGAAGGTGTTAGAAATGAAGGCAAACCACTACAGTATAGAAATCTGAAATAAACTACAAATCTAAAATTTATCTATAGAATATCAAATTAGAGTTTTAAACTAATATAAATAAATAACAAATAAATCAACAAACTCAAGAGAATAACACATTACATAGTGATTCACGTGGAGGAAACCTTGTGCGAATAAATTCCATAAGAAAAGAGGACAAGTTTGTATTATCTTCAAAATAGATTGCAATACAATCACTTCCTCCTTTCCTACATCCAATATGACTGCACCTATGTACCTGTAAAACATTCAACTCATACTCAACACTCCTCTAGCTTCTATTAAATAGAAAATACAAGCTTACAGAGGAAGTTACATCAAACATGGTGCCCATACTTGGGAAAATCCAACACCCACTTTGGGAATCTAGCTAATTTTAGTGTTTTACATATGTCATAACCTCCACATTGAATAATGCACCCAACTAGGACAATATCCCATGCCCTCATAGAGAATAGTCAATAATAGGGTAAAAATAGCCTCTTACACTTTCTTAGAGGTTGTCATATGATGCTCTGTTATAAGGGTCCAATAATAGTTGATTCCTTACAACATGTAAGACTTTAATAATAGAAAATGCTCTTACACTCGTCATAAGTCTTTATTGAACTTGGACCCATATTTACCTATTTACTATCCTGAGATAAAATAACATAATTACCATCACCATAAATAAATATTTATTGCAATCATTAGAATCTTCATCCCTTATGGAGTGCATTTGCAAAATAATATTAGGAGTAATTAAATAAATAGGATTTACAAGGTTGATGGCACCTTAATCCTAACATAAGGGGAGTCAATTAGCCATGTGTCCTCCCAAAAGTTTATATTAGGCCCATCACCAAGTTTCCATTTAATACCCTTTTTAAGAATAAATCTGCTCGACATCATATTTTTCCATAAGTAGGATCCTAGGGGTAGATCATTGCAAGAAAGGTTCTCGAAAACATCCCCATTTTGGTGAAGATATTTTATTTTAATGATTTCAGTCCACTCCTTTTTCTCAAAAAGTAATCTCCATGTAATTTTAGCATAAAGGTGCTAGATTGAATTATTTAATCTTCCTTATCCCTAGACCACCTTTTTTCATGGATCTACAAACTGAATCCCAAGCCAACAAAGGAAATCTTTTCCTTTTATTAGTCCTTGCCTACATAAACTTTCTTTAGATTTGTTCAATCATGTCAGCAATCTTTGTGGGAATTACCAACACATTCATACTATAAATAGGGAGATTTTGCAATGTAGCTTTGACAAGCTAAATTTTACTAGCTTGGCTAAGAAGGGTCCCCTTCCATCCAACCAACTTCTGCTGAAATCTTTCAACAAGTTCATTCCAAAAGGAATCCTAAACAAAATACCTTGAAAAGAGGTAATCCAATATATTTGGAAGGAAGAATATCCACTTGATACCCAAGAATATGAGCAACTTTCTGTTATCTTAGAATCAAAGTGTTTAGGAAAAAGATAGTGCTCTTGGGAAGGCTAATGTTCTGACCGAAAGCTCCTTCATGGTTAGAGAGGATTTTTTAGTTCCATAGCTTTCAACACTGAAGCGTCTCCTATGATGATAATATCATCCACAAACTGTTGATGAGAGAAAGGGGAACATGTGGAGGTGGATTTTATGCCTTTTAAGTTGCCCCTACTAATTAATTTTTGTAAGCCCCTTCCTAACACACCATACAATAAAAAGAAATGAATAAATGGGGTCACCCTATGTAATACCCCTCAAGCTCTTGAAGAAACCAGACAGATTGACATTGACAAGAACCAAAAATTTAGGGATCAAAATCATTTCATTAATCAACTTGATGAATTTATCCCCCAAACCAAATCTTCTCAAGACTTTAAGAAGGAAATCTCATGCCACCCTATCATAAGATTTCATAAGATCCAGTTTCAACATAAAACCTTCTCTTTTGTAAATCATCAGCAAACAGAGGACCTCGTGAATGGAAATTATTAAGTCCATAATTTGTCGACCATGCACAAGTCCACTCTGTTGTATCAATATCAGCTTTGGCAAGAATTGTTGAAGCCTTGAGGCCGTAATCTTGAAGAAAATTTTATAGATGGAGTTATAGAGACTGATGGGTTTGATGTCTCCTAGGGAATTAGCCCCTGTCTTCTTAGGAATAAGGACTATACAAAAAACTCCCTCCCATTGCCAAAAAACTCCCTAGTAGTAGCAATAACGTCTTTGTTGACAATATCCCAGTAAATCTGGAAAAAAGAAGTGTGGAAAACCATTTGGACCTGGTGCTTTGTAACCTTCAAAAGAAAAGGTGGTAAACTTAATTTCCTCCGATTTGTGAGGGGCTTCCCAACTACTTGTTATCAAAATCATCTAACAGCTTGGGGATTTCCTCAAGATAATTCTATTTTGTATTCAAATCAATGGAGTTATCATCGAATAAAAGATCAAAGAAAACCTTCACAACTTTAATTTTTATCTCATTCTCCTCAGAACTCTCGATACCATCAACCCAAATTTCATTGATTATGTTAGAGGATTTGTGCTTAAGAGTAGCAAGGTGAAATAATTTAGTGTTGTGGTCACCTTCCTTCATCCAAACTTCCCTAGATCATTGTCTCCAAAAATCCTCCTCGGCTATAATAGAGTGCAACTTGTACAGGAGCTCCTTCTCTTTAATCATAAGGTCCCGATTCATACCATTGGCTTAGATTTCTTGCTGAATCATGTCCAACTTCAGTTTAACTTCATCTTTAATTTTGAATATGTGTCCAAAGGAGTTTATATTCTAAATTCTAAGGTTGTTCTTAACATTACTGAATTCTTTGGAAATTCTATACATTGCAGTACCTTCCACATCGATGTTCCACTATTCTGTAATTTTATCCTTAAGATCAAGATGACGAGTCCACATTTTCTGAAATCATAAGGGGAATCCTTTTTTGACCCAACTTATTAGAATAAAAAATAATATGGGAGTGGTCTAAAACAATCCTGGTAAGACCAGACAGAGAGCAACAATAAAAGGACAACTAGTGAGGCTAAATTAAGGCATGATCCAACCCAACCTAGATGAGAGAAGATCCCATTCACCGATTTCACCATATGAAGTCAACTCCTTGCAAGTCCATATCCAAAAGTGTGTTGTTTCTGATGAAGTCTACCAAATCATCTCTACTATCCATCAAGATTTGAGAACCCCCCTTCTTTTCACTTTATCTCAATAAAGCATTGAAATCTTCCATAACAAGCCACTTCATGTTTAGATGTAGCCTCCTAAAGATCATGAGATTATTCCAAAGCTTTTTTCTCAAATTCCTAGAACTAGGAGCATTGGTATTAGAGGTAACCAAAGACACGTTATCTGTTTTATTGGTGAAGAGGGTTGCCACATGGTTGGGGTCATCACACAAAAAATAACTGTCCATCACAACTAGGTTCTGCGAGGTGGCAATTCCTCCTAAGGCTCCATCAACATTAGCCCCATGACAATCACTATTTTTTTAAATATTATTTTTGATTCTAAGCATTTTTTCTAGAGGCATTTTAGTCTCCCATATGAGCAATAAGTCTGGTTTATGCTCTCAAACAATATTAGTTAGAAGGTTATATTTATGTAGATTATTAAGGCCTCTAACATTCCCCGATAGAACTTTCATTTCTTAGCTTTGGGGGTGCTCATCAAGCACATTTCCATAATGCTCTATTGATTACCATTAGCTAGATCATTTTTTCCATCCATTTCCCTAGCATCTTTGAGTGATAATCTCCTTACACTTCTAGGATCCGCCCCATAGTCTGTTGATTTACTATTCCTTGTCTGCATTTTACATTAGGTTTCTTTTTCAATACTTTTTTCCCCACTTGTGGAGAAATATTGAGCCAATTTTTCTTTCCCTTCAACATAGTCACAACTTTTGGGTTCTGAGAGGGTACAACTAGGACAACCTTCTCTTCTTTTTTATCATCTGGGGGTTCCTCCTTGTCCAAGTTCTCACATAAAACCTCATTTTTTCTTTCCATCAATCCCTCGTTAAAAGATTAAGATTATTTTTCTTCCTCCATAATTAAATCTTCAATAATGATCTTATTTGTTTCTCTCATCTTACTTTCCTGTGGTGAACCTTCCACCCAAGTTTCATCTTCAGTTCTGCCCTCAACTATCTGGGACTCTTCCATCCCTTCAATTTCCTTTTGAGGTCCTTCCCCCAATTCTTCTTCCTTAGGATCTTGGGTTTGATCATTACATATATCTTTCTTGTTGTTGTTTGCCTCGCTAGACATTTTTGGTATCCAAACCTTTCTACCTTTTTGGGTTGGGCAATGTTTAGCCCAATGTCCCATTTTCTTACATTTGAAGCACACAAAAGGTGAGGATTCGTACTCTAGGGTTTGTTTCCATACCCCAAGCTTTGAAGATATTGATAATTGGGATGGAAGGAAAGTTTATTGATCAATGCACACACAAATTCTCACATAAATGAGCCTTTTTCGGGAGCTGGTCATCGGATCAATAATAAGTAACTAGCCAAAGGCACTAGCTATCCCTTTGAAAACTTCACCATCCTAGAATTCCATAGAAAGGCTAGGTAATCTCATTTATACATGGACTAAATTAAAGGATTTCTATGATGGGTTAAACCTTGTGGTCCATTGGAAATTATATTATATAAGGAATGGTATGAATAAATAATAGTATTATAATATTAAGAGATGATTAACTATTGAAAATTTAAAAAACAAATATTCTAAAAGAATAAAAGTTAAGAGATCCTAAGAGTTCAAAAAGTATTAGCAATCATAAATAAAGGTAGAGATAACAATATACAAGGAAGGAGATAAAATAGGAAAGGAAATAATAAAATCGTGTGTATTGTTATACCCATAGAACTTGCTAGAAATAATAAAACAAGGACTAAAGGCCCAAGACAAAGGAAGAAATTGGATAAATGGAAGAGGCTCAAAGGGTTAGGGAGATAAGATAGAAGAGAGCAAAGGTGGGCATTAAGGATAAGAGGCTTGGTAAAGAGAGCAAACTTGAAGGAAGAGAGGTGACAACAATAAGAGAAGGGGAACTTAATGTGAGCAAGGGGTGGGTTATGGTCAAGAAAGGAAGGAGAAGGGAAAAGTTAGGGGGGAAGGGGCCAGATGTGAAGAGGTGGAAGGTGGAAAGAGAGGAGGGAAGGGGAGGTGCTGAGGAGGATGGAGAGAGAGGGAGGGGAAAAGGAGACCAACAAGAGGGAAGATAAGTGCAAGAGAGAAATAGGGGATGAGGGAGGTGTTAGGTCACAAAAACGCAGGTTTTAACCCTAAGAAGTTACCAAGCTCTCTTAATGTTTTTGGCTAACTGACACGGGGTAGATATGGCTAAAACCTCCTTCACTTCAGGTTCAGCCAGACCTAGGTGGGTATACCTTGACTATTAGTGCATACTTAATCTTGACCTTCACAATGGCAAATGAGTGTGAAGTAGATTGTAAGGCTGAAAGCAATTCTTAATACTTGAGTTTGAGATTTTGAAAGTGTGAAAGGTTTTGAAATAGTGTTTTGGAAAGACCAGTGCCTAATTCTATTGGGTGAATGGGGTCAAGATTTGTATGATTAGCAGATTTATCTATTTGGTTTAACTCTTACTACCTGGCACCTTTTGAATGCTTACACCTTGTATAAACGTGCAAGGATATTGGTTATCAGACTCTTCTTTAATAATCCAATTGACACTTCTCCAAATTACTGTGGTTGTCTGAAAGTGAGTTAATTCTACTTCAAAGGAAACCAACTAAGATGATTTAGTTTAAAGGATTTTAACTCAGGGCAGAGACCAATAAATGTAAATCATTCAAATGGACTTAAATCAACTTTAACTAGAAACCAGCCAAACATACCACACAGAGACAACAAATGTCCCTTGAAAATCTTAATTGATTTAATAACTGGAAAATTTCAATATGGAGATAGTCAAACAACTCATAAGGTTGAATATCAACAAAGTAGTAGAACACCAGAGATATATCCACATATTAAAACCATCTTGCCCGTTGTATTATTAAAATATCATAAAAATTATGTATCCTACTTCTAAGATGTGACTAAAAAGAGATATTGTAGTACGTAATGATGTTTCTTCTGCTTGGTTCCCCTTATATATGTGTGAAGGAGACAAACTTCGGGCCTTAAACGATGTGTCCATTCATAATTACACCCTTTTAGATAAATGGATCATAATTAAGGAATAGACGAATCTGATTAAGATCTGGATAAATCATCGTAGGGCATCTATAATGGCTGGCCTGGCAAAATCTTCCCTCAAATTTCCCAGTATCTGATAAAATGTGCTTCGCCTGTTTCTCATTGCTGAAAGCAATACATCGATCTATATATTGTAAAAGATTGAGAAAATTTCATTCTTGCTTTCCCCGACCCTTTTGAATTCTTAAGATTCATCCAAATTTCCTATTACAACAGCCTTTTGAATTTTAATGAATGCATTTGTATATGTATGTTTAATTCGCTTGTATGTTTTATACAAATGTATTTGCATGTCTGATCATGGTGGGACCCTTTCATTTTCTTGTATATTCTTTTTGTATATCTTATGCAATCGTAACAACATACACCTGCGGACTCCATCAGGTTTATAAAGCAGATTGGAATTAATTCCAAATCCGGCTTTGCCTTTAAGTCTTTTGAATCACCCATCCTTATATATTGCATTCAGAATATACATGCAAGTGCGGACCCCATCAATTTTATAAAATAGCCTTTTGAATTACCTTTGAGTTCAGCTTTGCATCACCTTCTTGTATATCAAATACATTTTTTTATATACAAGCGCGAAGAGTGCCACATGTCAGTATGGCGGGGTTTTGAAAACCCAAGAGAAAAGACGATTCCAAAAGATACGCAAAACTACCACGTGGTAAGGAGATTAGAAGCAATAAGAATCGTGACCGGGAGTAGCGGACAGTGCCATGTGTCTTCTTCTTAGTTCGCGATTCCCAGGTGCCACATAATTATGCCACGTATCTTTGACTGTGTTTCTTTTGTATAATTTCTATCTGTTACCAGAACAAGCCACGTGTCGCCCCCGCGGGAATTCACGAAGAAACTTTTGAGAAAGACATCAAGAAGGAGCGCAGCTGTGCCATGTGTCTTTTGTTGCAATGTGCGGAGCTGGCCGCGTGTCTCTTTCTTTAGTAAGCTTTGAAGTGTCGAGGTACAGTATGGTGGGCCCTGAGATATCATGTCTAAAGTTTCTAAAGTGTAGCGGAGTGTGCCACGTGTCTCTACCACGGGAAACTTTAAGAGCCTTGTAAAAATGAATGTCACAGTGTTGCAGTGCGTCATAAGTGACGTCACCTTACCCCTGCACGGCCACGATAATGTGACATCTGTCTAAGTGGTGGGGCCATAGGTATAAAGGATCCCATGGTAGTGCGCTCCTATAGAAGAATCTTTAGCGGAGGCAGAGATTCCTTGTGCTACTGCGCAATTACGCCACGTGGAATGTTCCCAAAAGAAATGAAAGGGCTTGCAGATGGTGGCCACGTGGAGGTTCTTTGTATGATTATGCGGAGCCAAAAGGAAAATGGACCACTTGCTAATGCTTAGCCCCAGAATTGCGACATGTGGTGGGAATTGATGCTTGGAAAGGGGGAAAGGGTCAACGAAGGAAAGACTGTCTGACTAGCAAAATTATATTGGCGGAATTTTAAGTTTCCAACAGGAGGAAGGTGGAGAGATAGATTAGGAGGTATGGGGATTTGTTTTGTGGGAGTTCAATAGAGGTTCGAAAATAAAACTCAAATACCACCCTTCATCTTGGTTGAGATTGTTCAGGTGATTCCTTATAATGGTTATTTATTTGAGTTTTCTCTTGAAAAAATGTTCTTCCTTAATAAGGACTCGGACATCCTTAAGGTGAATGTGGTGCTTGGTGTTGTGGGAGTGTTCACCAAGGGTGGATTTATAGATCCACTCATGCCTAATGTCAACACTATGTTCCTTGATCCTAGTGCAGATGGAATGACCAATTTCATCAAGGTATGGAGTTCCACAAGAATATGTGACATTATAGACCCTAGAGTTGAGCACAATGTTTTTGGGATCTTTAGTGGAAGGAATGAGGTTTTTGACCATAGAAAAAGGTTTAAAGGCACACTGAAGGCCTCTTTCACAAAGGATCTTGGAGATTCTATTAGAGATTCCTTCTATGAACGAGAGGGTGACAACATGAACATCAGTAGGGGTATCATGCTTTAGAGTCAAACACCTGGCTTGGTTAAACACTTTGGTGATGTATTTGTTGTGATACTCGTTGAGGGTCTAAATTTCTTGTTCAAGACTAGCACACCATTCAGGACCAACGACATGGAAAGCCTCACAGGCATGGGACAATCCTACAAGTCAATCTTCAAGATTGAATGGTTTGTTCTTTATATATCCCAAGCTAATCTTAAAGTTGTGCAAGGTTTAAAAGGAAAAGAAATTATAGAAAACAAATAAAATAAACAATGGCTCATGCTAGACAGATATGTTCTCACAATTAGAGCAAATCTTTGTAATTCATGATGTAATAATCAAAAAATTGAGAATACATAATGCGTGTAACAATAAACGCACAAGTATTTACAAGAATCATAATTTCTAAAATAACAACTTCTTATATTAATGCTTATGAGATAACTTAATCATTACATACAATAAATACAAATAACTTTAGAAACATGCATAGAGGTTCCCTTATATAACTATGAGAAGAGTGAGACTAAGTCCATACATCAAACTCAAAAGCTCAGCTGTATCAAACAAAACCTAACCTACAATGAGGCACATATATCAATATCTATAACTTGAAAACCTTAGCCACGATGATGTTTTGTCCCCAAAATAAGAATTTCAAATTTCATATCAACCAAGGGGAGGACAACTCTATGAATTTGGTGCCTTGAAGTCCCTTGTTGGTGGTTGGAATTTACCGCGGTGCCTAAGGGTACATGATCAATGAAGTTTTTCACGTAGTACTACACTGTGTAGCTTTGGGTAGGTGAATTCTCTTGTTGTGCATTGCATAGGATAGAAGTTAGCTGGTCATGAATGTTGGATTAGTATCTGTGAGAAAATTTTAAATTGAAGATATGATAGATCCTTGCCCAAAATTTTTTGGAGTTAAAAGATAGCTTGTGAATTTCACAGACGAGTCACAAATGTGAAAATTATGCCACCATGGAGCCTTGCTAAGGAGATCTCTACTAGAATGGTCGCACATCTTTTGGGTCAGTTTGCCTTTCAAGGACTCTCAGGAGTGTGCCATGTATAACATAACTAATGACCTTGAACAAAATAACAAGTGGGGCCTATCATGATGTATTATGTTATTGTGCCAATAAACAAAGATTTGGTGCTACATCCTTAATCCTATATTGGGCATAGGGTTATGAGTAGTCAATTTGTGACTACCTTAACTCTTAGTTAACTTATATGATCATTAATATAGTTTTATATAGGTATTTAAGCTGGCTTGGGTACCATCCAAGGCATAAGTATGGTATATATAGGAGCTAATGGTTAGTTTATGATCATCATATTGTGAATTGTGTTATTACTAGAGACTTTTGGAGGTTCGCCCCCTCAAAATGGCTTATTATTCTCAAGTAATATCAAGTATTGCAACATAATTCTTATTATATTCTTCTATTGTGTAAGTTATTCCATTGCTAGTGGTACTAGAGCATGATCTTGGCATTTGAAAGGTAAGAAACAAGATGATTGTTTTTATTCATGAGGTCAAATTGTGAAGCACGTATGTCTCTCAAATTAGCAATTTTTTTTCTAATATTTGGAGGGTTGATCAAGGACACATTGAAATTGCTACAGTTCATATTTAAGGCCATTTGGAGCATATTTTAATGAGTTATTATGAAATTAGGGTTTCCACCAAATTCACTCCTAAGGTGTGATGTCCCGATATTAAAGCATTGTTTAAATTAAAGATTTAAACATTACAAGAAAGACAGTGAAGTCGCTTTCATGAAATACGATGATTAGTCAATAAACAAATTAATATATATATAATTTAATAAGTAATATTATTAAAGGAAAATTCCCACTCTAGAGGATGTCAATTTTTTGCTCTACATGTCGAGCTAGGGCGTTTGTGCTCTAGCCCGATCCTCTGGTTTTTTCTTTGTCGTGCGAAGTGTGGGGAGTGCATGCATTTTGGGGAGGTCTGGGGTTGTGATTTTTATCAGTGCAAAGTTTTTTTCATCTGCATCGGTGTCTCTTTCTCCCTGAGCGTGCGGGGGTTTTGTGCTTGGTTGGAGGCTGTGGGTGGGGTTTTTTTGCCTAGTTGGTTTGGGTCTGTAGTTCGAAGGTAGTGCTGGGTGGTGGGTTGGTTAAACCCAAGTGGTGGTTCTTTTTTTCTCGGGGGTCTGCATGCCCGCCTTGGGTCTTGTTTAGTTTCAATGCCAATCGGGGAGTCTTCAAGGGCTAGTCCCAAGATGGATTTTCACTCAGCAGTGGTTGGTGCGAATTCTCCTTCACATGCTTCGAAGGTTTTTCATAATAACTTGTTCTCACCAGATCCGAGGTTGGTTGGTTCAGGTTTGTCTAGTGGTACATGGATTACGAAGATCAATGGCTGTCTTGAACGTTGTGAGGAGAGGCCAAAATTGGTTATCCCGCTGGAGATGATTGCAGAAAATATTGACTATTATTTGAAGCATGCATTGCTATGCAAGTTTATGGGGATGCGTGTTTCATTACAATTTCTTGAATCGTGGGCCCAACGGACTTGGATGCCAAAGGGAGAAATGGAGGTTATGCTTTTAGCAAATAGCTATTTCATGGTTTCATTCAATTGCCTAGCGAATCACAACAAGGCCTTTGAAGAAGGCCCCTATTTTCATAATTAGATTGGATTATTTATTAAACCTTGGCATGCGAGCTTCAATCTTGTTGAAGAGCTTCTGAACCGGGTTCCGGTGTGGGTTCGGCTTCCAAGGTTTCCTGTGGAATGTTAGTGGGATGATGTTTTGCACTTGCTGGCTTCGATGCTAGGAAAACCAGTTGGTGCTTCACAACAGACTCAAGTTAAAAAGGTGATGAATTTTGCTCGTATCTGTGTTGAGATTGATTTAAGTAAACCTTTGCCAGATTCGGTGGATATGTGTGCAGGTCCTTACTCTTGGTGCAACAGTTGGACTATGAGACTCTTCCTTTTCTGTGTCATCTCTGTCATGAATATGGCCATTTGCAGAGGAGATGCCCAAAGGCTAGGCCTGTGGATTCCCAACCTTCTCAGCCTCCCTGCAATCCCCCTAGGGTTGAAAAGGGGAAGGAACCCATTCTTGGTGGTGTGGATGGGGCTGATGGTTTCATTCCTGTCAAGGCTCGAAACAGGAATCGGGGTCAAAAGAGGACTTTGAAGGAAAGGCAGGATGAAAATTCTTTCAACAAATTTGAATTTTTAGATGATCTCAGCTAACAGGAAGTGAATCCGGGCTTGGTGAATCTGGATCAGGGTGCTTTGGGTACAGGACAGGAGGGCCTTCTTTCTGAAGCTACTCAGTTTTTGCATGATAATAGGGCTTTGCAAATGGACACAGATGTTCAAATGGAAGTCCAGGTGGAATTGGTTCCTATTATAGTAGGGAAGAAGGGTGCTGAGGATGGATCTCCTCTTGTTTTGAATGCAGGTACTGAGGGGGTGAAGAATAATAAGTCTTCTTCTTCTCATTTGGGTCTTCTTCAAAAGGACCCAAAAAAAGGGGCTAGGGAGAAGTCTTCCAAGCTTGGTAGAAAAAAGGATTTGGAAAAGATTAAATTAATAGGGGAAACTTTGGTAGAGTCAGGGTTTGTTAAGACTCTAGATTCTCATTTTTCAAAGCCCTTGAAATGATTCTTCTATCCTGGAATGTAAGGGGCTTGAACAGTGTCCCTCGACAAAAAGTTGTTCGTGATTTGGTTAGAAGTCAATTCCTGATGTTCTTTTCCTGCAGGAGACTAAGTTATCAGTGGAGTGTATGTTTGGTTTAGTGCCTAAGTTGTGGGGGAGTGGAGAGTGCTAGTGTATTGGTGCTCAAGGGTCTGTTGGGGGAGTGGCTTGTTTATGGAATCCTTAGAAGATCCGCCCTCTTTGGTGGTTGTCCTTTCAGTCTTCTATCTCTATGATTGCGTCTTGTTTTGAGACGGGGGAGTCTGATCTCTTCTCCAATATCTATGTGCCTACTGAACTTTAGGGTAAGCAACTTTTGTGGTCCCATATTCGGTTTGTCTGAAGCATGGTTCCTTTCCATCCATGGATTATGGCTGGAGACTTCAATGCTATTTATGAGTTAGCTGAGAAGCGGGGTGGTATTACGAGGCTTGACCCTTTTGTGTTGCTACTTCAGGATAACATCTCAGCTTTAAATCTTGTTGATATCAAGCCCATTAATGGCCAGTTTACTTGGAACAATTAAAGGATCAGGAATAATTACATTGCGGAACGACTTGACCGCTTTCTGGTTTCTTGCTACTGGGTTGGTGGGTTGTGGTCTTCTAGCTCTGAAATTTTGGATTGGAGGGGCTTAGATCATTGGCCTATCAAGCTGGCTATTTGTTCAGCTCATGTGCCTCGGTCTCCTTCTTTCAAGTTCCATCTTATGTGGTTGCATGACTCCTCTCTCCATGACTATGTTGCTGAGTGGTGGAGGTATGGTAGACTTGCTTATGGTACAACAATGTATACTTTTGCTAAGTTACTTCAATTTGTCAAGTATCAGCTTAAACGTTGGAATCGACAATGCTTTGGAAACATTTTCCATGCTAAGACTGCTGCCCAGGCTGAGTTGGATGGTATTACGAGGTTGATCAGGGAGGATGGAGTGACTGAGGACTTGTTGCGGGAAGAGACTAGGGCTTTGAAAGCACTGGAAGAGTGAGAGCTACGAGAAGAAGTTTTTTGGAAATAAAAGGCTCGGATTGAGTGGCTTCAGGAAGGGGATAAAAATACTGCTTTTTTCTTCAACTCGGTCAAAGCCAAGAGACATGGCAATTCTATTTTTGCTCTGGTGAATGACAGGGGTGAAACTCTTTCTTCTTTTCATGAAATCACACGTGAAGCTATGCAATATTTTGCTTCATTATTCAGGGAGGACTCGTTGGGGGTTCTAATAAGGAAGCTCAGGTCCTTTCTTGTATCCCTTCTTTGGTATCTAGGGAGATGCATGAGCACCTTATGAGTGATATTTCGATTGAGGAGCTAGAGGGGATTGTGTTTCAAATGAAGAGGGGGAAAGCTCCTGGCCCTGATGGTTTCCTGATTGAGTTCTTTCAAGAATTCTGGGAGATTATCAAGTTGGACTTGTTGGCAGTTGTTCAGAAGTCTCGAAAGAATAAACAGATGTTACGGGCTTTGAATTCTACCTTCCTTTCTCTCATCCCAAAGTGTGATGGGGCGGATAGGTTAAGTCAATTTCATCCTATCTCTCTTTGCAATGTGATTTATAAAATTATCTCTAAATTGATTGCTGATAGGTTGAAAAATTAGCTTAAAGTGCTGATCTCTGAGGAACATAGTGGTTTTGTGGCGGGACGGCAGATTCTGGATGGGGTTGTTATCGCAACTAAAACCATTCACTCTATGGCCAGTTCCAAAGATAAGGCGATGTTCATCAAGCTTGATATGGCTAAGGCTTATGACAGAGTTCGATGGTCCTTCCTTCGGAAGGTTCTTGGTGTTTTTGGTTTTGGGGATGAGTGGATTTATTAGGTTATGAGTTGTGTTACTTCAGTCTCCTTCTCTGTGTTAATAAATGGTGAGCACTCTAAACTTTTTGGTGCCTCTTGGGGTTTGCGGCAGAGTGACCCACTCTCTCCTTACTTGTTTCTTCTTGTTGTTGAAGGTCTGGGGCGTTTGATAAGAAGGAATGTGGAGTTAGGTTTCATTTAGGGGTGGGGGTGGGGGTGGGGAGGTGGTTTACCTCCACAGTCTCACTTGCAGTTTGTAGATGACACTGCTTTGATGGGTATGACTACAATTAGGGAAGCTTCGAATTTGCGCAAGGTGTTGGATGTTTATCTTGTAGCTTCGAGCCAATTGATTAATGAAGATAAGTCTTCCATCTTTTTCTTCAATACTCTAGGTTCCATTCAGAGGCGAATTGCTCATATCTTGAGATTTTAGACTGGGGTTCTCCCTTTGACCTATCTTGGTATTCCCATCTCTATTGGAAGACTACCCAAGGATTCTTGGCAGAATATTTTGGATAAATTTCGTGTGAAAGTTAATCATTGGACCCATCGTTGGTTGTCCTTTGCGGGTCGTGTTCAGTTGCTCAAGTCTGTGGTGAAGGCCCTCCCCATTTATAGATGTATGATTCAGGTGGCCCCTTTGGGTTTTGTTAGGGAATTAGATTCCTTAGCAAGACAGTTTTTATGGGCTGGTAGCTTATTGTCCTATAAATGGAGCCTTGTCAAATGGGACATTGTTTGTAGCTCGAAGCAGTTTGGCGGCCTTGGGTTAAGGCAATCGTCGTTGTCAGGGATGGCGTTGGATGCTAAACTGTATTGGCGGTGGTGTGTGGAGCAGGATGGGATCTGGGCCAGGATATTAACACAGAAATACTTCCCAGGGATCCCTCAGATTGATATTCCTCGTTATCCCCTGGTGGGAAAAGGCTCAGTGATTTGGAGTACGCTCAAGAAAGGGGCTGCTCTGGTCAAGGATGGCTTATTTTGGATTTGTAAAAGAGGGACGAAAGCTCATTTTTGGTCTGATTCTTGGGATGCTTTTCCTCCCATTGTTTCTCAGTGCCAGAGGTTCTGTGAGGCAAGATGGTCAAGGGTGAGTGACTTCAAGTCCTTATCTTCTCATGGGCAGTTGGTGGTGGCGAGACGGAAGAATCCTAATGAGTGGCCTGTTGTTGGTATGGAGGAGTGTGCCGAGCTTCATAGTATCCTTTCTCGTAGACGTTGTAGCTCCCTTCAGGAAGGGGATGTTCTTTCTTGGTCTCATCCTAAGGGTGTCTATACTGTTGCTTCTGGATATCAAGTGTTGTTATCTCACCGACTAGATGGAGTGGAGGTTCACTAGTGGAAGAAAGTGTGGAATAAGCTTTCTTGGCCAAAGTGTAACTGCTTTATTTGGACTTTGGCTTGGAATAGGTGCTTGACATGGGATAATATTCAGAAGCAGGGTTTTCAGGGTCCTTCTATGTGTGTTTTGTGTGGATGTGGAGAGGAGGACTCCTCTCACTTGTTTTTCCATTGTCCCTTGACTTTGCAGCTTTGGCATTTTTGGTGGGAAGTTTGGAAAAGCCCCTGTGTTCATGCTTCCTCCTTGGTGAATTTTTGGAGTAGTCTGGGTAGACCTCCTTCTATGGCCTCTTTCTTGCAAGATGTGTGGTATGTTGGGCCTTCATACTATGGCAGATTTGGTTGGAATGGAATCGAAGAATATTATAAGGTGAGAAGCTGTTGATTCAACAAGTTTGGCACAAAATTATGGGTATGATTCGGGAGACAGTGGAAGCTAAATGTGATGTGGTGTTCCCTTCGGAGAAAGGGGATGCTGAGCTGGTGGATAGATTGGGTATTCAGGGGTTGTCTCCAGCTTCTGCTTGTGTCAGGAGAGGAAGGCGGGTGAAAAAGAAAGTTCAAAGGGTGGGGAGTTAGCTACCCCCTCTAGCTGGCATTTTGAAGCTCAATATTGATGGTTCTTCAAGGGGCAATCCTGGACCTGCTGGGATTGGTGGGGCTGGCAGGGATTTTTCAGAATCGGTGGTTTTTTTAATTTTCTGTTCATGAAGGATTGTAGACTATCAACCTTATGGAAGCTTTGGAGATCCTCTACGCTTTGAAGAGGGCTTATGCTTTGGGATGGCGCAAGGTTATCTGTGAGTCTGATTCACAGGTTTTGATTAATTTTCTGAATAAACAGAAGGTATCTGATATTAGTTGGTAGTTGGCTATGATGGTGCAGCAGATCCTGCAAATAAGTTCTTTGATGGAGATGGTGTCTTTTGTCCATATTCCAAGGGAATGGAATAGGGCAGCAGATTGTTTGGCTAAGTCAACTTCTAAGCATTTAGATGGCTGTAAGATTGATGAGTGGGAGCAGGTTCCTCATGAGCTCTGACATGACTTGGATAGTATTCTTGCCGAGGATGGGAATGGTATTGGTGAAGGATGATGTTGTTTCATGCTTTGTATGGCTATTTCTTATGAATTCTCGTGGCCTTGGCCCTTTGATGTTTTGTAATTCTCTTTTCTGAATTTCAATAAAGTTTTTACCCCCTTTTTTTTAAAGTAATATTAAATAATATTATTATTTTAATATAATTGAAATATAATATATTTATTATATTTATAAATAATAAATATGAATAACAATTATAAATAACGGATATAAACATTGTTATAATATTAAATTAAATGTTATGATCATTATAATATTATAAATATATAAAAATGAATATATTTATATATTCTATATATAATTATTAATAATATTCATTTGATAAACAGTAGCGATTGATATCTGTTGTAGCAAACAAGGATTAATAAGAGGGAAATACTTATATTGAGGCAATGAATAAAAAAAGAACAAGGCGGCAAAGATTAGCGCTGGTGAATAAGACAAAGGTCCTATGGATGCAATGACTAAGACAAATGACTTGGACAAGTTTCACGTGGCCATACAAACTAAAGCAATCTACTTATAAAACAAAAGACTAGTAGTGTTAAAGGCAACAAGGCAGCGATTAAATAAAGAAAGCACCTTAGTTAATGGTATGATCACTATTAGATACGGCAAAATGTCTATTTAACAAGCAGGTAATATATGATGTGATTGTTCAAAGCTGCGATTGAGAGGTAGCGATCCATGAAGAGGTGCCAAGCCATGATTAGTGGAAGGGATGCATAATTAGAGATGTATCCCTTGATAGGGGTTAGGCTTTTGGGAAGCATATAAAAAGAGAATATCATTCAATTTAAAAGGGAGATAGATAAGGATATATAATGCAGATTTACAGGCAGACCTAATGAAGACTTGAGCGGATTTAGAAGGAAAAGATATAATGTATATAAAGGAAACTATCCATGAGATAGAGGGATGCATATTGGAGAATATAAGAATAAATAGCAAGTTTATCCAACATCAACAACAGATCCGATAGACGACAGACTCACATAATATTAATAGTTGAACATAGTAGATTAGCAGAACAAACCTTTATATGACAATGAAATAGATGAAGTGTACATATCTGAAATCAGAAATATAATGAACAGATGATGAATACTAGTCAACACTAAAGGAAGGAATACAGTCCTTAGATCTCCAAGGATACAAAGACAAGAATTATATCCCAGTATGATGTATCTAACCCTATGTCTATTATGATGAATGCCATGTGGTAAGTATTGATAAATGCATATAATTGAAAAATCATCATTAGACATGTATATATAAGCATTGTGAAACTTGCTACAAAATATATATAGGAAAACATCAATAGTTCATGCATATTATCATAATTCATTATGCATTGCTGATATGATTGTTTGCAACTATGAGTTTGATTCATTTATTATGCTTTAATGTGGATTCTTGTGTGAATGTTATGATGGAGGGAATTAAGGGCCTACGAGGAGGGGAAACAGCATTGGGATCATCCTCTAAGTATGCCACACCATGGTGGATGGTTGAGGCCTGCTACATGTGGGCCAAGGGGGCATAAGAGGCCACTCTTGGGCTTAGAAGGAGTGATTTCTGGGATACCTACTGTAGTTGCACCCCAACCTCCCATCATGGCGATTAATTGAATCATAAGAAGAAATAGAATGGTTCTAATAAGGGGAACAGTGATAGGACGCTTCACTAGGCACGCCACCCCATATGAATGGCAAGAGGCCACATGGGGCCAAGAGGGGTAAGGTACCCGCTCTTGGGCCTTGGGTAGAGGGTTTCTTGGGCACCCTATCAAATCATTTTGTTTCAGGAAGAGTGAATTAGAAACCTAAAAGATTTTAATATATATTTATAACATGATAATTCTGAAACCCTAACCCTAAACTTGTTGGATTTGAGTTTTTAAGGTAAAATTAGTATTGTTCCAATAGGGGACATTACATAAGGCTATAAAATAGTGATATTTTTTCTACTAAAATTTGGAGGGTTGATCAAGGACATATTTAAGCTACTACAATCCATATTTGAGGTCATTTGGAGAAAAATTCAAGGAGTTAGTCCAAATTAGGGTTTCCACCAATTTCGCTCTCAAGACTGTAAATCAACAAATTTCTTGGAGATTTTTCTAACAAGTGAGATCTAGGCCCTAGTAAGTTATAGTAAAAATTTCAAATTATTTTGATTTATTTTGAGTAAGTTATTGTGAAAACTATTTTGGCAGCATCATGGTAGGGCCTTCAACAAGAGGCAAAGGAAGAAATTCAGTCACTCTTGGAAAGACTCCTGGAAAAGAGGGTCCATTAGTGAAGGAGATGGCTACCATAACCATTGATGATATAAGCAAAGAAACCAACAAGATGATAGATGAAATCTTGTCAAGGGTGTAAGCTAAGATAGGAGATCTCACGACAATGTTTGGATGAATAACTTCTCACCAAGGTTCTAGAGATTCCCAGCCAACAAAGTCACACCACAAGACTTGGGAAGAAAACATGTCTTCTAAGGGACGTGATGCTTTTGGGTTTGACTTAGATCTAAAGATGGATCATCGCCCGAATAATTCTATGGCTAGGCATTTCACACCAAAGATGGATAAGTGAAAAATTGATGGAAATCATCCAACCAATTGACTTTACCAAATGGAGTAATTCTTTGATCTTCATCATGTTCCATGTCAAAAAAAGGGTGCAATGGCATCCTTATACTTGGAACTAGACCAATTAATTTGGTATTGTTGGCTATTTGAAGAGAAGAAATAGAAGGAATGTGTTGTCATATAATCTATTTTTTAAGATGAACTCACTACACATTATGACAACAATCTTATGGATAGCTACTTCAACCAACTTACCAAATTAAAAAAAAAAACAAATATGGTCAAGGACTATACCCATCAATTCCAAACATTATCTTTAAGAGTGGAGTACATTACAGAGGAAAATTTGAAGGAATTATTTATAGGGGGTTTAAAAGACCACATCAAATATGAGGTATGCATGTTCCATCCAACTTTGGTGTCCCAAACAATGATTATGGCAAGCCAGGTAGAGGAAAAGTTTTTTTGTTCTTCAACATACCAGACTAACTCCATAACAAATTGAAGAGAAAAGAGCAAGAGAAAACTCACCTGAAGTCTTTGCCAAATATATTTCTTTCAAGAACCATAAAGTCAAGCTCCTTTTGTGCATCATCACAAGGGTGGCTATGCATAGGTAGTATTGTCGTCTCCATCTTTTCTAGGTTGAGGGTGTGTGTTGCCTATGTATTCACAAGATTCTTGGGTTGAAAGTGCTACGAAATGCAAAATAATACGGTGGTGCACATTTGCCTGCTTCATCAACGAAGAGAAGTTATAGGGTTTTTTTAAATTTGTGAGAAATTGTGGCGCTTGCTCCGTTTCCCTAATCGAACCTGAGCCACGCCGAAGTTTTCCTTTTTATGCCGAGAGGCAGTTGCAGTCACATCAGGGTGGGGATGAGAGCACTCATTTTTTCTGCTTAAATTTATAGAAAAAAAAAAAAAAAACCAAAAAATTAAAAATAATAACCAAAAAAAGAAATTGAAGAAAATAGAAAATAAAAACCAAAAAAGAAATTGGAAACTTTCAAGGAAAAAAAAATGGAGAAAATCACCAAAAATAATTGAAAAAAATATATATATATTATTGGAAAATAAAAATTATTAAAAAAAAAAAGTGGAAAAGGTTGAAGGAAAAAAAAAGTGGAGAAAATCACAAAGCTATAGAAAACAAAAAAACATGGAGTCAAGAAGATATTTCTAGGCATACTTTAGATATATTTTTTAAAATATAAATATACTGATTTATTTTTAGCTAAAGACTGAAGAGCTTTGAGGACTCGATCCCACATCCTATTGTGTGGTGTGTTTTAGCAGAAGTGTTCTAACTTCTTTTTTGACTATCTTTTTATTTATGCAATTTTTTTGGTGATAGATCATTTTGATGCACAGCGGAAATGAGGGGTGGGATTGAAGGTCATGTTTATAAATATGTTGTCTATATTTCTTCATGTGAATCCTCAAGTAATATGCAATGAACAAACAATCAGTGAAGGCTTCCATGCAGATTTTGAGAAGCACACAATTTCTTTCATTCATATGTATAGGACATTCTATATAAATTGCAATCATTGTCATCATTGCACCTCTTTCTAGTATAAGTGTTAGTAAAAGATACCCTCACCCATGTGCGGCCACCATGTATCACGTAGAAGATAAAGACAAAGAAATAATAATGAGGCACCCCCTCTTCACACTTTATATCAAAGGAAGCAATAAAATATATGAATTGTCCCTTGTGTTACGCTATTAGCCTTTGCGTTGAGTGAGGAGAAGAGGGTGAGTAAAATATTAAAATAATAGACCACCTACTTCACGCCTCCCTTTACGTTGCTATAAAAATCACTTCCATACTTTGCTTTAAACCTTTATAATTATCCACAAGTCCGCTTTTAATTCAATAGCCAAGTGAAGAATTATGCAATTGCGCTGGGCAAGAAAGTGAATAGGTATGAGACTCGGCGCAAACAATCGAAAAATTGCCTTCCTAATAATCTGCCCCTTAGATATTTTCTAAATAATATGTTTAAAAGATTTATACTTCGTCTCTTGTAAATATTTTGATTTTGATTTTTAATGTCATCCCACCAAAAATATTTCAATTTGAGCTCGTGCAATAAAATATCAATATTTATTTATTTTTTATTTGTTATTTTTTAATCTCATTTTGGAGTAACGAGATCATTGCCACAAACACAAATTGTGTCTAGGAGGTCTGGAAATTGTCAAGAAAATTTGATTGACAACCATTAAACAAAAGCTATTTGCAAACAAGATGTGCAACCAACATGTCATTTCAAAGCTAAAAATGCGACTATGGCATCAAATTGAAGGTCGAATGTCAAAAATATGATGTGCAGAATTGATGTCAACATAACCAAAGAATGATTATCTATGGAGAAAATTCTAAAATACTCCATGATTATGCTCCATCCACATTTAACTTTAGACAAATTGTCAACAAGGGAGAACATGTAACACCTAGTTGAAATAATCTTTTGAACCCTTTCTTTTATTACATGAGTTTAAAATGGTGTCCTAATTCATGAATGCATAAGACACTAGTAACAACTATAGACAAGGATACAATAAAATATTCTTGAGTGCATTGGTTAGTACTTGAATGTTAACAATAATTTTGAAATATGGCTCTTGGCTCCCTCTAAGCTCTTGCAATTAAGAATGATCTAAGTATAATAAATGTCCCAAAATTATTTGAGCCATAAATAACTTTACAATTAACTAAAGAGTCTCAAATAACTCTTGTACAGGGTAACGTACATGCACTCCAAGCTCTTAGGAATGAACCTACATTTTACATTGTTTGGTTATTTGAGCTAGACTTCAGCGACAAGGCATCAACAATTGTTAGGTGTATAGTTTATGTTATCACCTTTGACATGTGCTACTGAGTTTGGATTAAAAGTCTATTTGTTTAAATGTTGTGCAAACAATCTAACGAGAACTATAGTTTTTCATCATGTTGATCATCCCCATCTTTGTAATGACCAAATGATCAATATTTGGAGCTCCTACTCACAAGTAAATACTAGATACTAAATTTCCTTGTAACAATGGATAAAAGGAAGGAAATTGGGAGCATATTTAAATTTTTAGAATGGGTGAAGCCCACAGATTGTGATGGGCCAAACAATACCCTAAGTGAAAATGAAAATGTTAAAAACTGACTTAAATAGCTTCACATGAAAAATTGAATAAGTTATCTACACATAATTTGAAAGAACAAAAATAATAATAAGATTTGTAGGAAATTGTTTTTTTCTTAAATTAATTTGATGAAATTTAGATATAAAAATTTTCAAAAAAACTAAAAGTTGGTGTCATTTTGACAAATCTAATTATGAAGAAAAAAAAAATAGATGTAAATAAAAAAAACATAAAATATGAAGATGCATGTTTTTTAAGAAAAATTGTAAATAAATAAATTATTTTAAAAAAAATCAAAATAGTAAAAATAATTTTCAAACCAACCTAACTTTATAAAAAAATATTAAATTCTTTTTTAAAACTATAGCCAATAAAATCCTGAATTGTAAAAATAAACAATTTAAAAATAATGAAATTATTTTAGTATCTATTTATGAAAAATTCAAACATAATATATTTAAAAAATAATTATTACTTATTAATTATTTTTTATTGAAATTATAAAAAAACATTATATTTCTAAAATTGTGAGAGTTATCAGAGTCGAAAATCTAAGAAGAAATATTCCAATTTGAATTGAAAAGAGTTAGAATATTTTTTTACACCATAAATATGATTGATTTCATTGAATCACACAATTATTTAAATTAAAAGATAGAGCTTAAGGTTGACATTGAGCGTCCTATGTCAATTATTGAAAAGTAATTCATGCTGAACTTTTTTGAATTGAATTTAAAGCTAATAATGAGGAAAATGAAAGCGAATTATAACATGAACATCTCATATGTTTGAATACGACTTGGATGATTAATGGATATCTTTTTGGTTTGATATTATCAAACTAAATTTAAATGTGTTATTAAGTCATTAAAAAAAAAATGTTTTATGATTCTCGTTAAGTGTATTAGAATTTTTTTTAATCTATTGCTATTATTATTGTTTTGTTTTTTTGTTTATTATGATTTACTAATTTCAAATTTAAATTAAATCTGGTTGACTCCTTCCCATTAATCATTGTGAAATGATTTAGTGTGTGTTAAGATTAAAGAAATCACAGAGAAAGTAAGAGGAAAACATCTTGGCATTAAAATACAAAGTAAAAATGTAAATAGTTAAGCTAATGAATGTTGTGGCTTTGAGTTTGATGATATTGTCATTGGTCTCTGTTCCAGTATAGTTGCTCAAGCCTATTCATCATCTAGCAAAGCAATGTTAGGACATAGGTACCCAAAGTTGTGGTGAATGAAGGGTGCATAGTCGTCATTGTGGAATATGAAAGAAAGGGTGTCTTAGATGCTACAAAGAAGGGTACCCATGATGTCATTCACATTATTGTTGTTTATGTTGAGGTGACAAGACATTTCTAAAAAAATGCATTTTGATTGAGTTTCAAACTTACAACCATTGTCTATTCTCAAAAACATTGTCTATTGTCTATTTATTGATACAATTATATGATTTCTACCAAAAACACATGCTTAGCCTCTATTCCTCAAAACATTTTTCTTTTTTGAGGCCATGCGACGACCTCTCCAACTGCAATTTAAAAAAGATGTTTTTGTTGGCATGTCCACATGTTAGATAAAAACAACACCATACAAATACACAAATGACTATGATATATAAATTGATATTTTTTAAGATAGATTAGCTAGAGTTTCTATTGAGACCTCACCCTTAAAACATAAGATAAGTTCATACGATACTAATGCTAGAGCCTATGCTCGAAACTATTAAAACAAACATACTATCTTAATAGAACATACATAGAAAAAGGTACCAATGCCTAAATATTGTTATATTACTATTAGTAAAGGTGTCTCAACCTTGCTCCTAAAGGTTAGAAAAAGTGTGATTTTCATACTATAGGATAGAAAAACTCAATTTATAGGCTATAGAGGTTGTTTTTGCCAAAATAAATATTTGGGTTGTTCGACATCAATTTCCGAATGGACATCTTCGAGCTCTACAATTTTTTAAAAAAAGAGGGGCCCAAATGACCTCCCAAATCAGAAGTTATGGTCTTTGGAAGTAGGGTCTCTTGCATTTGAAATATAAAAACATCCAGGACATATAAAAGAGTTGTAAGAGGGAGGTACACTTGTTGACCAACTTATGATACATGTAATGACACATCATAAGTCATCTTTGAATGGAGATAATGAAACCAAAATGGAGCACCCAAATTGGTGAGTGAATTATGATGAACTTATGACAAGTGGATGAAATATGTTATTTTTACCCTGTGGACTCATCTTGGAATTTTGGTGTTAGATTTTTAACTAGAAATTTGGGCGCCACTTTTTTGGGTAGTTTTAACTCATAGTTTCTCGATTACCATTTAATGGTTTCATGTATTGCGAGGTGCTTGAGATGGAGGTTTTAATAGTGAGTTTTGTAGGTACTATTATGCTCCCAGAATTACTTCAGATCTCTTATTGGTGATACTCTTTTAAAGGCTTAGACTTGCAAGTGTAACATTTGATTACTGAATAATATACGTTGAGTTGCTTTGTAGTGCGAGGTTTTCCTCTCAAAACAATTTTCCAGACATATATCACTATGTTATGGTATATTATTTTTGTATCTATTTCCTTGTAATTGTGTGATTAGTTTGATTTTTTGCACATATCACCTCTCATAGATTAGTGTATGAAGCATATTTCGCACCTCTGTTTCCTTTCATTTGGTATTAGATCCTGATCACCGAGATTTCAAGTGTTGGGACAAAAGTTTTTTATACTGACCTTGGATTAAGTGGGAGCTTGTGTAAAAAAGATCTTGTTGCAGGAAAAATAGCAAGCACATCAAGGATAGAGATGGAAAAGTTCTCAAGCACAAACTTTCAACTTTAGAAGCTCAAGATGGAGGATATGCTTATGGATAGAGATCTATGGGCTACAATATCCGTATCCAAACCTATAGTTCCATCACAAGAAGACTTGGACAAAACAGATAGAAAAATAAAGGGTCTCATTAGAATCTATTTGGATGATTCAATATTGTTGAATGTGCATGAAAAGACTTCCACATCAAACCTTCAAAAGAAGCTGGGTGAGATTTAGCAAGTTAAATCCTTGGTAAACAAGCTTTTTCAAAAGAAGTTGTATACTCTCAAGATGGAGGATGGTGAATCTATGGTCAAACATTTAAATGCTTTCAATATAACTGTGACCTAGTTTCCCTCCATTAGAGTGAAGCTGGAGGAAGAAGATCGATATATGACTTTGCTATGTTCTTTTCCAGATTCATAGGACCACCTTGTTATGGCTATTGGGAGCACTACCACCAAGTTGAAAATGTAAGAGGTAGTGGCATTGTTACTTTCCAAAGAGATGTGAAGAAAAAATTGAATATGTTAAGGAGGCCCTAGTTGTTCATGGAAGACAAAGAGAAAGGAAAGAAGAAGGACAAAAAGCAAGACAAGTCTAGATCTAAATCATGTGGGAGATCTAAATCTACCGGTAAGTCCAAGGCTAAATGTTGGAATTGTGGCAAGAGTGACCATTTCAAAAGATATTGCAAGGAGGAGAAAAAGAACGAAAAGAGAGATTATAATGATGAGTCTGATAAGTCCTCCCAAGAAGATGGTGATTCCTTTGAAATGACCTTGACTATACATGCATCAAAAGGTGTGTGGTTGATAGACTCTAGTTCCTCTTTCAACATGACCTCACCTTAGGGTTGGTTTACAAAATATGAAGAATATGATGGTGGGAAGGTGTACCTTGGATATGATTCTCATCTGAATATTTTTGGATGTGGAAAAGCCCTGATTTGATTCCCTGATAGATGAGTGAAAGGGATCAATGGTATATTATATATCCCTAATTTGGCATGAAACCTATTTTTGCAAATAAATTTGTTGTTCTGAATGTACAAATTATTTTATTGAGTGAAGACTGCAAGATGGTAAGGGCTATGGTGCTTGCTAAGAGCGTTTGCATTGGCATTGTATTTCAATTAGATGCATGCATGATTCAATGCAATAGTTCTTATATTCCTATAGTCAAGAGATATGCAAAACCTACACATTCACCATTGGAATCGACAACAAAGAGAGGTGTTGCATCAATTTCTAATGATTGTGCTTTCTAGGTATCTAAATGTGCCTGTGCTTTGGAGGATAAGCTACCAACAAAGAAAAAAATGTTCTAGCACCAGAGGATAGGTCACACAAGTGATAAGGATCTGAAGACCCTAAAAATAAAAATCTTGTTGAAAGGTTAAACGATTGTAATCTTGAATTTGATTTTTTGTGAACATTGTGTATATGGAAAACAAAACCGCGTTCAATTTTACTCTAGTTATCATAAATCTTTTGGGTATTGGACTTAGTATATTCTAATGTTTTTGGTCTTGTTAATGTCCCTTTGATTTCAAAATATGTATATTATGCATCTTTCATTGATGATTATAGTAAAAAGACATGGGTATATTTCCTTAGGAGTAAATCTTAAGTCTTCAACCATTTAAAATAGTTTAAGGCTCTCTAGAAAATCAAATTGGTAGAAAGATAAAGATTTTCAAGACTAATAATGGTAATGAGTTTTGTTTAACAAATTTGACAGATTATGTAAGGATCATGAGATAGAAATATATAAAATAACTCCATACACCTCTCAATAAAATGGAGTTTCAAAAAGAATAAACAGGATGTTGATGGAGAGGACTAGGAGTATGCTCATGGGATCTAGCTTGAAACAAAGTTTTGGGTAGAAGTAGTTTCCAAGGCTTTATTCCTTGTTAATGGGTATCTTACATTAGCTCATGTTGATAAGACACCTATGGAGGTGTGGTGGGACAAAAATCCCTCATTAATACATCTTTGAGTCTTTGGTTGCAAGGCATATGCACATGTGCCTAGGGAGAAGCAGTCAAAGTTGGAAAACAAGGTTGTAAAATGTATCTCCATCGGCTATGGTGTTGTTGTGAAAAGGTACAAGCTTTGGGACCTATAGCCAAGAGAGTTGTATAACAAAAGTGTTATCTTTAGAGAAGTCAAGCTTTCTTCTATGGTATTGTAGTTAGAGAAGGATGGAAAGAAAGATGTGGTTCAACCCCAAAGACTAAGAAGGTTGAACCAAAAACCCACTAAGAACCCGAAGAAGAGAAGAGCTCAAATAGTTTAAAGAGTTTCAAAGAAGAAATAAAAACCTCCACTTGAGGAGGTCCACTCGGTAAAGACAAAAACTAAATAGGGATACTCCTCTTGATTAGAGATGTATTTTTTCTTTGATTACTAACACTAATAAGCCTAGGACTGTGAAGGAGGCTATGGATATGCATGATGCAGAGTCTTGGAAAGTGGCCATGGATGATTAGATTGCTGCATTGAAGAAAAATGACACGTGGGACTTATTTCCTTTGCTTAATCAATGGAAACCCATTGGGTGCAAACAGGTGCTCAAAAAAAAATTGGTTCAGATGGTAGAGTTGAGAAGTATAAGGTGAGATTGGTTGTGAAGGGATATTTTCATGTCGAAAGAATTGATTATAATTATATTTTCTCTCTAATTATTAAATTGACATCCATTCGGTTCTTATTATCTATCGCTATAACTTTTAACCTTGAGATTGAGCAGATGAATGTGAAGACAACTTTCCTTCATAGTAATTTGGAGGAAGAAGTTTATGACACAATCAAAGCACTACATTGAAAAAAGTAAAGAAAAGTTGGTAAGTTGAAGAAATCTTTGTATGGTCTTAAACAATCTCTTAGAATGTGGTACTTAATTCTTTTGTGTTGAGATTGGGATTTCTGAGGTCCAAATCAAATCATTGCATTTATTATAGGATGAACAATAATCATTTCTTTGTTATCGCATTATATGTGGATGCAATGGGGTAAGTGCAAGATAATGGGTCCACTTTTTGCCAAAAAAGGACAATTTTTTCCTATAAATTAAAGTTTGTTACAATTGAAGTAAATATTTGAAGCACTTCTAAATATAATATTAACATTGTAAAAATATGAAATGTAAGATTTTGTTTCTAGTTTTCAAATATATAATTTATTTTAATACCCAAATGATAAAAGTTAATAAATGATGTACAAAAGTGATCTTTTGAAAAAAGTATGTCAGAGGCCAAAACATGCATGTGTATGGCCCAGATAAAAAATAATAAATTAAAGTTTTAAGAATCTTTTTTATGGGTAGATGCATATGATGTTGAAGTTTGGTTTCAATTTTTTTTTATAATTTTTAATCAAATATATGTTTTTTATTAATTATTTAGTAGAATTAAAGAGTAAACTTAAAAACCCTCATCTATGGCCCACATAATTTGGCCTAAAATAATAGTAACATGAAATGTTTTTACTGTGTATAGAATGATGCCCAGATTGGTAACATATAGTTTTTAAAAATAAATTTCAAAATCAAAATTATTAAAAATATAAATATATTTCATTTCAAGATTATGAGATTTTGTGTTTAAAAATTAATAAATAATTAAAAATGGGTTTAAAGTTTTTTAAAAATACATATTTGAAAACTATACATTCTCATCTTAATGAGTTTTAATTTCATTAAAAAATATTGAAAACAAAGTCGTCAGCCATATTACACATTTTTCCCCTCAATATGAACCTTGAATTATCTTGCACTTACCCAATGTTGTTTTTTAGTAACAGTAAGGGCATGATTTGTGAATTGAAATCTTAGCTTTCAGCGCATTTTGAGATGAAAGACCTAAGGGACGCTAGGTTCATCTTCGAGATGGAGATTAAAATAGATAGAGATTAATAGAAAGCTTTGGTTGGGCCATAGCAAGTATGTGATCTCAATGTTGGAGAGGTTCAGCATGACAACGTACAAACAAGTGTTTCCTATTTCAGTGGGGACTAAGTTATTAGAAGAGTGTTTGACTTCTAATGAGATTGAGGATATGAACAAAGTACCCTATGCTAATGTTATTGGAAGCTTTATGTATGTTATGGTATGTACTAGACCAGACATCGCCCAAACAATGAGAGTCCTCATCTGCTTCATGGCTAATCCTAGATGAGTTCATTGGGATGTAGTGAAGAGAGTCTTCAGATATTTGTAGGGTACCTTTGAGTACTCAATCTGCTATCATGGTGATTTTATAGGAGATCGACACTCAATTGATATTCATGGATTTGTGGATTCATATTGGGCAAAGGATGTTGATAGCAAGAGACCCACCAATAAATATGATTTCACTATGTTTGGTGTTGCAATCAGTTGGATGAGTAAGCGACACGTTGTGGTCACTTTATCCACTACTGAAGCAGAGTACATGACAGTTATTTATGCTTGTAAATAAGCCATCTAGCTTAAGTGATTGTGTTCAGATGTGGTGCTAAATCTAAGAGCTATTACAGTTCCTACAGAAAGTTGACACTTTGGAAAATGTTACAGATGCTTTGACGAAGCTATGAGCACAAAAAATTTCAAATGGTGCTATGAGTCTATGGGTCTCTCGGCCCATAGCAATTAGTTCATAATTTTGGTACTCCCTTTGCTCTTGCAAGGTACTCAACAAGTGAGAGAATGTTAAGAAAGATGTTTAAACCTTGCTCCTAATGTTAGAGATACAAAAAAAATGTAATTTTTAAGCTATAGAATTTAAAAACTTGATTTCTAGTCTATAGAGATCATTTTTGGTGAAAATAAATATATTGGGTTGTTCGGCATCAATTCCTGAATATTTGTGACATGGACCTCTTTGAGTTCTACATTTTTTTAAAAAGGCCCAAGCAACCTCTCGAATAAAAAGTTATGGCCTCTGAAAGTTGGGCCTCCTACATTGGAAATATAAAAACATCTAAGACACATAAAAGAAATGTAAGAGGGAGTTAAACTTGTTGACCAACTTATGATGTGTGTAATGACACATCATAAGGCATCTTTAAATGGAGCTAATGAAACCAAAATGGATCGCAAGTTGTTGAGTAGATTATAATAAATTTATGATAGGTGGGTGGAATATGTTATTTTTACACTATGGACTCATCTTGAGATTTGGGAGTTAAATTTCTAAATAAAGATTTGGGTGCCACTTTTTTATGGTTTTAACTCATGGTTTCCTAATTATCATTTGATGGTTTCATGTATTGCAACCCCTATTTATTGGGTGCTTGAGATGAAAGTTTTCATAGTAAGTTTTGTAGGTACTATTATACTACCAGAATTACTCCATATCTTTGGTTGGTGATACTCAATAGAAGCTTAGACTCTGAAAGTACATTTGGTTACTAAATAATACATTGAGTTGCTTTGGAATGGGATTTTTCTCTTGAAAAAGTTGTCCCCACATACATCACCATGTTATTGTATATTGTTTTTATATTTATTTTCTTGTAATTGTGCGATTAGCTTAAATTTTTTTCACATATCTCCTCTCCTATATTAGTGTAAAAAGAATATTCTCCACCTCTACTCCTTTCAATTACAAATTAAAAATAGCACTAGACAAACAACCTTCATTCAACCCCCACTTCTTTGTATTCTTGTTGCATCCTCGTGATCTACTACATGTTTTTCTACCCATGCCAACTCTCCAAGAACACCATTCAATTGAGCATTGTTTTGAACTTCACCTAAAAGCTATAGGAAATGCAAGCCAAAACACATGCCTTTCGAATGGAAAATTACTCTAGACTTCCACAACAATTGTGACGAGTGGCTTGCAAACCAACCATAACTTTACTAGTGTCATATAGCAATACACTCTCAAAACTCCTCAACAAAGAGCCTCCATTTGTTCATTCCTATACAACATAACCGTAGATAGTCAATGACTACATTTGCTAGCCCTAAATCCTCCTACTCTCCTTTAAGATTCTTTGTAAGCTTGGCCACTTCAGTATCACCAAATTGGTCAAACAAAAGTACTTGCAATAAACATGTACCCTAATCTCCACGCCAAGAACAAGGATAGCCAGATTTGTGACAAAATCATTGTGCAAGGTCGTTTTATTTTTGTTACCTGACTCTAAGTTGCACTCTCCTAAGACTTTTTGAACAAACCCTCGGGTTGCATCACTAACACAATGAAAGATATGCCTCAAGCGGTGAGTCAAGATTGAGCTGCTATACTTGATGCCCTTTCCTTTGTCACCATTCCTCTTGTTAGCTTTATGCCTACAACAAACAAAAACTATTACATCCCCAACTTGTGATTATTTTAATTTCTACTTTTATATGGTAATCAGGAAGATTAGTTAAGAATTGGATTATTGATGTTTGTGGAAAATGTCAGATTAATCATTACTTCTAACTTATGATGGTTAGTTATGAGATTCTAGATTTAAATGATTATTTAATTAATATGATTTATCAATTATATGATGATGCACTGATCATGACCTTTTGATTGTGAGTTGGATCAAGAAAGAGATCATCTTTCGGAGACGGAAGGAATAGATGTTGGGAAACGAGGGTCGACAACCATTTGAGTATCAGACATGTTTTGTCCTTGCGAGCCCACATAAGCTGGCGTAAGTTACGCCTTATTTTAACCAGTTGATTTCCTTTGAGTCGTCTTGTCAATTTAGTCGTTTCGACAATGTTGCATTTGACTCAACTCAAAACGTTCTTTGAATGTCAATGCAAGTCGAGAGTTAGTCTTACTTTCGGTTAGAACTTTTCCTTATTGCTCTAATTATTTCCGAAGAAGGGAGAGCAGTGCTCAATCCCTAAACTACGTGTCGATCTTGTCTCCCTGAAGGAGGTGATGTCGTAAAACGATATCTTTATTACTTCTAGTAATTGTTTATATCAAGAGGAAGCATGGAAATATTGTTATGCTATGACTATATAAATCTCATACTATATTATCATGTCATTAACTTGTTGTAGTCGAAATCACCCATGATAATGGGATGATATTGTGTTTATTTCTATATGTCTATGGGAGTTACGTGTTCAAAAGGTGGCGAATAAGCTTGTATGGGCGACGAGCCCTATGAATCGGGGAGTGGCCGAGTGGGTAGAGACCACTCACCCCATCTTAACGTAGGGTGGTTACCACCAGGCTCGGCATGTGGGGAATGCATAGCAAGTCTTTGTGACTCGAAAAGAAAAAGGAAAGAAAGGCAGATCATTATTCAGTTTTCAGAGAAAGTAGAGACTTGACCTCTGCGCTAAGGAAGGTGACGCTGAGCGAGAGAAAGAAGTCTATCGACATGAACTAACAACTTAAGACAGACTCCTTTCAGGTAGAAAGAGAGTCATTAGCATAATGTTGTTCTTGTTTTCATATTTATATGATAGCTATCACTGTATTGAATCTTTTATTAAAGTTGCAGTGGCTCAAGACCACTTCGGTCGAGCCTGTTTATATTTATAGAACATTCTTAATGTATCGGCTCAAGGCCGAATGGCCGAGCCTGCTTAACATTGTTATATTCTTTAAGAAAAAGCTCATGGCCGAATGGGCGAGCTTAGAATAACATTGAAGTATTCTTTATGAGTCGGCTTGTGGTCGAACAACCCAGCCTGTAAAAACCTTTGCAATACACTTAGTCGATGGCTCGACGCTGCATAGGCCGAGCTAAGAGCCTTTATAATCTTTATTATGCAGAAGGCTCGAGGCCGTATAGGCCGAGCTGAGAATCTTTATAATCTTTATTGTGTAGATGGCTCAAGGCCACTTCGACTGGGCTATAAAACTTTGTTTATGTAGTGTCTGTGGCTCAAGGCAATGGAGGCCGAGCCTACATCAACATATTCTTTACTATATTTTAGTCTCGAGTCCATTATGGACGAGCACCTATCCTCTAATGTATTGCATGCCAACTAAGAACGTGTCTTGGGAATTGAAGGTACCAAGACTCGTAAGTGTGATGAGTCGTACGTGCTCATGGCACGAATATGCAGAATACTGCATTCCATAACTACTCATTGTTCGGTTTGTATATAACTATTTGTAGTCACCATGAAAGGTGGTAAAGGTCATTATGACCCTAGTCATTGAACTTCCTATCTTTTCTTTATGGAACCGATGGTGGCAATAAGGTTAATGAAGTAACTGAGGCCATTTTTGAGTAACCCTCGAAAAAGGAGGTAGTGTATTATTGTAAGAACAATCTATTATTACAAGTCTTAACAAATCTGTATCTTTCTTATGAGTGAACATTATAAGATAGTGCTTAACACCAAAAGCTCACATGGGTAAATTTGAGTTGTCAGCTATTATGAAACCATTCTTTTTAGTCTAAGGCAAGGTATGCCTAGAATATCAAGAATATGACTTTGACTTTTAAGGTAGTTAAAATCGAACTTGTAAACCATAAAGGACCTAGGGTGGTGAATATGGTTCGATTTTTGATATGATAAAAAGTGGAATAAGGTGACGAGGAGTCACAATTCCTCGTTACAAAAGTAACCTAAAATGGTCGAAAAAAACCCAAGATGGGAGTCTAATTGCCCTAGTATGGGCTATGAATCAAATACATCCCACTTATTTTAGACCTAGAGTGAAAGGTCAATTTAAACTTACTGTAGGACATGACAGCGTATAAGTCGAGTCAGGGTGGTGGACATACGACAACGTTCATAATGTAAACTTTGGCCAAAGTAATGCATCCGTCCATGCATCCATTGTCGGTCCACGGTGCTCCAAATGGCATAATGGTCTCCAGTAGCGTCATGCATAGTTAGAGGGAATCTATAGTTGCGTAACCATGAGACATTATGAAGGACACAACACTAGATACTCAGATGGCTAACCTATCGGTTCCTATTATCTATTCCTTCCCTGAAGGGTCGAGCCACTTCCAAGGTTAAAGCAAGAAGTTGAGTATACATTTCATGGAAATTTTTCGTGGATGAAAAATGCCGCTTGGAACAGGTACCCATTTAGGATCGGGCTCCCGAAGCAAAATGGGTACCTGTTTTCAAAAAAATTAAAAAATTAGCCATAGACATGTAAAAAAAATACTTTTTGAAAATGATACCCGTTTTCATTTTTTTTTTTACATGTCTATGGCTAATTTTTTTATTTTTTAGAAACGGGTACCTATTATTTTTAAAACGGGTACCCGTTTACCCATTTCTAATATTTTGAAATTTCAAAACCCCCAATTTGCATTGGTTTTATGCTTAAAAACCCAAGCCTTAGCTTTGAACCTGCAACTAGTAGACCATGAAAACAACAAGAGAAAAAACTAGTTGCACCACTGATGGCCTTAACAACTTTTTTTCCAGAATATTTTAACGAAATTAAACCCATTATAGATCTCAAAGTCTAGTTTTCAAATATGTAAATTTTTTTTTACTATTGAACATAATTTTCTATTTATTTTTTATTTTCCAAACAAACTAACTCATAAACTTGAAATAACATAGGTTATTTTTTTTAATAACTTTTGATTTTAAAAGTTTCTTGAAAAAAAATATCTCTGACCAAACTAGACATCATTCTCTACATGACAAAATAAAATTAGTGAATTGATTAGTTTAGCTCAAATTATGTTGGTCGTACACAAGAGGTCTTAAAAAACACTAATTATGGCCATTAAAAAATTAATTAAAAAAATATCTATCAAAAAATTACAAAAAAAATACCCTAACCAAAATTCAACATTCTGAGAATCTTTCCACAAAAAGAATTAGAAAAATACATTAATTTAGGTCAAATTATGTTGGCCGTACACATGTATGCTTTTACAAAAAATAAGAGATTTTTAAAAAACCACTTTTTGTATATCCAATAAAAAACCAACTTGCATCATCTGAGTATTAGAAAAAATTAAATATTTGAAAATTATAAACAAAATCCTACATTTTTTATTTTTACATCATCTTAATATTTTATGTGCAAGTGCTTCAAATTGTCATTTCTAAGTACGACAAAATTTGAAAAACATGAAAAACACTTCCACTTTTTGGCCAAAAAGTGAACTCATCTTCTCGCACTTACCCTCCAGGTAAGAAGGTGTTCGAGGGACTATCGGTCTGTGGTTGGTGAAAAAGCACCTGAATGATGCTCTCCTTCCCAAGCATGAGACAAGTCGAGACTTATAAAGATGGATGTCATTTGTTCTAGATACAGTGTTTCTTATTTTATGACTTGATGGTCATTTGTAATGTATAATTTTGATATGTATGGACTTTTAAAAAGCCACTTTTTGTACATCCAATAAAAAACCAACTTGCATCCTCTGAGCATTAGAAAAAATTACATATTTGAAAACTAGAAACAAAATCTTACATTTTTTATTTTTACATCATCTTAATATTTTATGTGCAAGTGCTTCAAATTGTCATTCTAAGTACAACAAAATTTGAAAAACACTTCCACTTTTTGGCCAAAAAGTGAACTCATCTTCTCGAACTTACCCTCCAGGTAGGAAGGTGTTCGGGGGACTATCGGTCTGTGGTTGGTGGAAAAGCACCTGAATGATGCTCTCCTTCCCAAGCATGAGACAAGCCAAGACTTATAAAGATGGATGTCATTTGTTCTAGATACAGTGTTTCTTATTTTATGATTTGATGGTCATTTGTAATGTATAATTTTGATATGTATGAATTGATTTATGATGCCTTGGGCGTAACTTGTTCATGAATAGCGATGGTTATTCACTAAGGACATATAAATGAACATTGTTTTGTAAGCTTGGTTATATTCTATTTAGAATAACATGCTTAATTGTTGAAATGAAAATGAATCATTATGGTGAAGTTTGATTTGTGAAATTAGATGGTTAACTAATCTCTTGATTATGATGAATGTTTATGATAAATTTTGGGCATTATGGATAGTGATGTTACAAAAACCCTCCATCCCCTCCTATAAGACTTCCAAGGAGAGTAATCAACTAGAGCCACATTGCAACATAAGAGGTTGAATGAGTAATTTAATAGACAAAAAACCCATTATCAATAGTCCCATTACTTCCCACACTTAGCAATAGCATGCTTCAAGCCTACCAAAGCTAAAACCATCTCCACTTAACCCTAGAGAAACTAAATGCAAGATTCCATGATTACAATACAAAATATACCTCCTAATTGTCAATAAATGCATGATTACCACTCCTTGAATCATTTCAAATGAGATCTCCAAATGCCTTGCAAATTAGCCCCTCTGCCTACAAACTTCAAACTTCTCTAAAATGTGGCAACTATTACTCCCTTTGCCTACAAACTACAAACTTCTCTAAAATGTGGCGGCTATTACTCCCTCTGCCTACAAACTACAAACTTCTCTAAAATGTGGCAGCTATTACTCCCTCTGCCTACAAACTTCAAACTTCACTTCTCTAGAATGTGGAGGCTATGCATGACCATCCCTAAATAAGATTATAGAGGTTGATGACAAACCTAATTCTTGACAAGTAGGGAGGTATTTTCCACAATGCATCAAATAATGATATTTATGTGAGGATATCATAAACCTAATTCTCACCAAGTCCCTACTTGAGTTAGAACTATACTTCGCCAACTATACTCAACCATGAGAGAATACTCTCCCATTCCCATGTTAACTAGAGAGTTGATTACAGATATAAATATCATTAACCTAATTTTTGTGCTCGACCATGAGAGAATTCTCTTTCATTCCCACATTAGCTAGATTTGCACTTCTACTACATTTGCACTTCTTCCACAACATGAAACTTATCACACAGAAATCCTCCTTCGTGCTTTGCACTCCTTACCAAAAAATAAAAAATAAAATGCCAATTAAGACTTGAACTTTCTATGAAGATATTTATAACTATAAAAGGTTGATGTTATTCGCAGTTTTAAAAAGAATTTGAGTTCAGATCGTGTGCAAAGGCTATTCTTAAATATCATCCACTTCAACAGTCAAAAGTCAATTTTGGCCAATAAAAATAGGATAAATATTTACCACTTTTTGTTGTGAATGAGGTGTAAATTTGCTATTGATTGTCTGACCATTAAAGTGGATGATATTTAAATAGAGTGGTGTGCAAAGTCGCTTCTTATAAATATTGCTCGACTCTCAAGTGTTCTTATGCCCACAATAACCATGCACAACTTTAAATCTAAAAATAATAAAAACTCATTTTTATTATACCGAATCCCGATATCGGATATGGATCCTCTGTGTACCGAGAAACATCCCTAGATTCTAGACTGCTCCTTTCAAGAAAAGGAAGAAAAACATGTAAGCAATATTGATAACCATATTTTATTGTCATTGTCATTTAACGGTCTTCAACCACCTAATAAAGACACGTTATATGTAGACTTATACGTATCACGACAAGCTTAAACTAGGACAAATCTCAATTTTCCCCTGCTGTGTCTTTGAACGGTTTTAAATTTTTCTTGTGTTTGACTGTGTATGGAGTATGTGCGTGTGGAACAGTGGATGATGGAAGAAACGTTGGCTCTACAGTGTAGGAATCGAATCGCTGTGGGTCGTTTGGTTTTGATTTTCAAGGAGACAAGTAGTTTGTAGTTTGTAAGGGATGTCCCTCAACCAATGGAATGGAAAAAGGCTGCAGAACCTGCAGTCTGCAGACGTATCTGAAAAGACTACTTTTGCTTGATCCTTTCAACGAAATTGTTGGCTAGAGCAGAATAGCCAGGCACCAAATCCTGAAGTGATTTGGCAACTAATTTTGTTTCTAAACAATAGCAATTCCCTCGGGAATCCTTTGCTCAATCTGAATTTGAAATCTCTCACATTTATGAACGTTTATGACGATTAAATCCCGGCTGAAAACTTTCGAATACATAGTTTTATTTACGAGAATTTATTAGACCTAATACGCTGATGTAGACTAACAATTTGCGGGCAAAAATACTGTTGTAAATAAATGCTCTCAATGCAAAAAAATCTGGTAAATCTGATTAACAGTAGTCAGAAGATTAATACTCTAATCAGTAGTCAGAGTAAATGCTTAGACTAAGACTAACAACTTGGCATCGTGTCAAAAAATATTAAGCAACCAACTTCATCTAAAAATAAAAATTGAAGTGATTACATTAAGAAATAAGAAATAAGGGGAGAGGACACAATGAAGATGTTCCAATAGCTGTTTGTGGATTTACAGCCCAATATTTTTAAAAGTTTATAGCACTACTAGTTGTGACTTAAAGGCTGTTAGTGTTGAGTATAAACACTTATTCTAAATACTTATTCTTCAAGGTTGTTAGTATTTATTCTAAATACTAATTCTTCAAGGTTGTTACTATTCTTCAAGGTTGTCAGGGTTGATTTTAAATATTTATAATTGAATGAAATGTGCTCTTTATAATTGAATGAATGAAATGTGCTCTTTAGATCTAAAAAGCAACCAATCATATGATGCTACATCAAGACACCAACCAAAACAAGACTCTTAATGCACAACCATTGGTCCACTTTTTTTGTCTTTTTGGACACCTCAACCCTCAACAAAAAAAAATGCTTATGTGGCATCATATTTGATGATGTGGACCTGAAACCTCAACTATTGGTCCACCTGTTTTTGTTTTTTTTGGACACCTCAACAATAAAACATGCTTTATGTGACATCAAATTTGATGATGTAGACTTGAGACCTTAGTTATAAGCCGGGCCTTGCCAAGTAAACTGCATAAAAATTTTGGAATAATTCGAAATTGCCAGGTATGATTTTGAAAGGCGTGTGAAGTCAGGGTGCTCCACTAGTGAGTCCTCTCCCCTATAAAGTTGTTGAATAATGCATGGCATACTGATTCATATACCAATATCCCTGCTGCAGCAGGGACTACTAATAAATGGAGGAAATAGCTTTTAAAGCAAACAAATTAATGGGAACAATGAGACGTAGGCTTGTTTGTATTGTAGTGGGTTTAGTAAATTCCTACTAATAAGAGTAACTCCTTTAAATCGACTGATAAACACACCATCAATGTGAAGGGAGAGAGGTACGTGCCTTTTTTTTCCATTAAAGAAATTCAACTACCAGTGCCTACCACCACACGCTAGCAATGTGAAGGGAGAACTTTTTTGTTGTTACTTCCGTTCTGAATTTCAGTAAAGGGAGAACCAGTCGACGATGATGCAAGCTACTTCAAACAATATTTTCAGCCCTTCACAAATCATCTAACAGTTCAAGAAGCCTCACTACACAGAAAATTAATGTAATGAAAAACTCAATGGAGGCATACAAATAAAAAATTTCAATCACAGCTTTATATAAAACTACTGTAATCCAAAACTCAAAGGAGGCAGGCATACAAATAAAAAATTTCAATCACAGCTTTATATAAAATTACTGTAATCCAAAACTCGATGGAGGCATACATACAAATACAAATTTTTAATCACTGCTTTATATAAAATTACTGTAATCCAAAGCTCAATGGAGACATACAAATAAAAAATTTCAATCACAGCTTTACATAAAATCACTGTAATCCAAAACTCAATGGAGGCATACATACAAACACAAATTTTCAATCACAGCTTTATATATTACCATTGCAGTTAACAGACAACAAGTTCGGTATGTGCATTAAAAAGTTGGAAGAAATCTCCCTCAACAGCTATAAAAAACGGATTTTTTTGTCTATTATTTAAAAAAGCCTGGAAACCCTAGAAAATGATGAAACCTAAGAGACGACCTCTCTGCATTCATTCCCCTACTGCTAAACACTATTGCGTTATGAAAAGGGTGATGAATTTACAGCAGTGATGCAACCAAAATCACAAGAGGGCAGAGAAGAACCCAAACGGTGAATTCCAGCCGGAACTTCTCACTGTTGTTCGCACTACTGCTCGACATGGACGCCGGCGGCGACTTCGATCCTGCTCAAACCATTAACCAAATGAATCCCCTGAAATCTTACAATCCACAAACCAGAATGCAATAAATGGCGTGAAATCTCACCAGAAGAGGACGGAGAACCAGTTGAAGACGAATTGGTGTTTTGAAAAATCTTGGCGTCCGGTGAAGAGGGCGACAAATTGAGAAGCGCTATGACAATGAACCGAGTATTTGAATAATGAGAAGCAAATGGCACAAAATAGAATTAGGTTACAGTGAAGAATGAACCAAGAATTTGAATGATGAGAAGCAAATGACACAAAATAGAATAGGTTACAGTGAGGCAGAGAAAAAATGCTTACCTGGGCAGTCGGAAATGGAACCATTGACTTTACAGAGGGCGGGCATTTGCAGAGCAAGAGCAGTATTAATGGAGACGCCCAGAGCAGGAGTTGTGCTGTCCTTTATCAGAATACAGAGACATTTTGGTTTGCTCTTCCTGACGCCCTTCAGATTTGTGCAGCAATCTGTGGAAGGGGTTTTCACAGTGCCCTGTACGAAGGAAAAGCACGTCGATAAACTCGTGAGCTGGTCTTGGCATTCCTTCTGGTCTGCCTGCAAGTCTGCCATGCATAAGACTCCCATGGATAAAACTACAAACACCACAGCTCTCTGCATAATCTCACCCATTCTCATTCTGCTAATGTTGTGATCTTTCTTTCTTCCTGTGAGAGGATGGTTGGATATTTGAGGAATGGAATAAGGCGTTGCAGGTGTCGTTAAATGCGTTGTTACGACATAACTAAGTGTCACCTGTCCTCTTTATCTTCATTTATTTCGTCTCAACGGCCCTTAGGACCGCATTTATGAATTCTCTCAGACGAGTTGGGATATGTTAATTTCGTGACTTTATTTTTCCTTAAATGTGGAAGGTTGAATTGGGATGGTGAGCATTTAAACATCATCTACTTCAACACTTAAAGATCACTTGGTTAATAACTAGCAGTTGTACACAGTTTTGTTTAACAGATTTGTTCATAGGTTATTGGTACTGAAAACAAATAAATTGTGGAATGAAATATAGAAATAAAAATTCGTACTTATGAGACAATGACAATGGTGTTTAATATTTTTGCAATGTATAAGAAATATTTTTAATTTACATTTAAAATATACAGTATTTATAATAAATGTTCTTTGTATGAATAGGAGCAATACAAGATTTATAGGATTTGAGTTTTCATCATTAACATAGGCTTTCTCTTGTATTATAGTATTTAGGGTAGTATCAAATGCATGTGTATTACAAGATTTATAGAATTTGAATTTTCATCACTAACATAGGTGTTCTCTTGTATTATAGTATTTAAGGTAGTATCAAATGCATTTGTATTACAAGGATTATAGAATTTAAGTTTTCATCAGTAACATAGGCGTTCTCTTGTACTATAGTATTTAGGGTAGTATCAAATGCATGTGTATTACAAGGTTTATATAATTTGGGTTTTCATCACTAACATAGGCATTCTCTTCTACTATAGTATTTAGGGTAGTATCAAATGCATGTGTATTGAAGGCTAAAACATTAGTATGATGTTGTAGATGATTACATAAAGTAGAGGTATTTTCATATTTTTAATACAGTAAAAGCCATTTGAAGTTGTAGTGAGTTCTCCATGGTGGTGTGACAAAGTATGCAGATTATATAGTAAAAAAAAAAAAATGTTTGGTGTTAGTAACCACATCAAACATAGAAAGATGCAAAGAAAATGGATCATTTAGTTTTTTCCTCAAAAAGACATTTTTAATATTACCAATTGTTTTACTGCTAACATTACATATTGACCATCTTACAATACTAAATGCTATAGGCAATACAATCTCTTAGAGCTCATCTTAAGCCAAGCAATTGTAATTGTATAAATAATAATAAATAAGAGATGGATCGACAACACAATCATTCAAAAATATATTATACAAGAATAAATACAATTATATTAGAGATATATATTATATATAAAATAAATATAATTAAGTTATAAATATTAAATATTAGCAGTATCAATTATAATAGAAATTAACCAAATTTCAACATAATTGTTGGTTTTCATTATGGTTTCTTAGTGTTTGTGTTTCTTTTGTTTAATTTTTTGTTACTATTATTCTTGTGTACCTATAACTTTAAGAGGAGGGCATTTGTACATTTCCTTTGGATTCATATGTCTTGGAGTAGATTCTTAGCCCCATGTTTATCAAGAGTGGAAAGCATTATTAAACTTTAATTGTATAGTGAAATCATTATTCTTTGGAGATTTAATACTATAGAGCTAATTCAACTTAGAAGAGACCAGTTTAACAGTGAGAAAGCTTAAGAATAAAAACAAATGCAAGTACAAATGGAAAGCAGTGGTAACTGGTTCCCAATTGTCATTGCTCTTTAAAAAAAAAAAAACCATGTCTTTATAGTCAATTAAAGAAGAATGTCTTCTGTAGAAAGTGTGTTCATATGTGAAAATAATAGTCACTTTGTCAGAGAATCAAGTATTCTCCACATAATTTGTAAGCAAAGCAAGTGTTTGAGTTTGTATTTTAAAATCTAAGAAAAATAAAATTTAAAAAACTCCAAAACAAAAAATATTAGAATATTTTGATTGAGTACACAACTGAAATAAATTATACACTTCCAATAGAGTATTCTTGTCAACGAAATATTTGGAGACTATATACTATAGAGCTAATTCAACTTTGAAGAGACCAGTTTAACAATGTGAAAACTTAAGCAAAAAACAAATGTGAGTACAAATGGGAAGCAGCGGTAGCTGGTTTCCAGCTACCGCTGCTCTTAAAAAAAATAAGAAAGCTATGCCTTTATAGTCAATTAAAGAAGAATTTCTTCTGTAGAAAATGTGCTCATCTGTGAAAATAATATTCACTTGGCCAAAGAATCAAATATTCTCCACGTAATTTGTAAGCAAAGCAGGTGTTTGAGTTTGTATTTTAAAATCTAAGAAAAATAAAATTTTAAAAACTCTAAAACAAAAAAAATTAGAACATTTTGATTGACTATACAACTAAAATAAATTATACACTTCCAATAGCTTTCCATTTAATAAATTATTTTATATAGTAAACTTAACCAAGTCAATAAATTTAAACATAATCAAAATAACATTTACATTTAAAAAATGTATCATTAAAGCTTCCTCAATATGGATACGTGCAATACACCCTAGCTTAGTGACATCCTAAAATACAACCAATACAAAATATGTAAAATAATTAAAGAAAACATAAAGGTGAAAATAAATGGGGAAAAATAAAAAGAAATAATGTGCTTGCCCCAAAATGATGCATGTCAAACTAACAACATATCCAGTTGTGATATGATATATATCATTACCTACTAAGAACCTATCCCCTTGATGATTGAAAATAAATAAAAAATTATGAGCATAATTAAAAAAACAAATTCAGCTTATATAGTATTTCTGCATATGTTTGGCCCATTGAAAGTCCATTTGGAATCAATTATAGTCAAATCCACAAAACTAAACCTAGCATCAATAGACACTTTTCTAGGTTTTCTCAATATAGATCTACGCAATCATTTGGCATCACTTCCCTAATTAAAAACTACATCTACCACCTTTTGTACATATGCCTCCTTTTGGGCCACATTATAATGAAATGGGTACGCTTTAATAGAAATAAACAGATTCATTATTGTGTGAAAGTCCTTTCCTTCCCTACTCAGTGTCTCCTAGCAAACGCACTCCCCAGGTAAGTATGTATTTTACTATGGTTTTTTCCCTGTATGTACAAAGTTATTCTTTGGTCCAGGTAAATCTATATTTTACCGTGTTAATCACAATGTTTGAATTGCTTTGGTTTGTTAACTTCAGTTTTGGAGACCATCAAGTTCTTTCAGTATCGTTGTGGTTGTTTAAAATTCCACACTGTCCTAGTTTACTGCAACTTAATTAATGGTATGTTTTGGTGCATCAAGACATGACTGGACCCACATTTTTAGTATCTTATGTGTTTTGTTAGCTTGTTGAGGCATTTCTACTTATGAATTCAAACAGGCACAATATTATTATTGTCCGAATGAATGTTCCAGGGCTTCCTTTCTTACTTCATTTGTACTTGTCTACATTTAAACTATAGTCTTCAACCCAACTCTTCTCTAGAGTAAACTTTTGAAGGGAAGATGAAAGAAAGAATTCAATGGTAGGTTATAAGACTGGCTGGTAGAATAAATGCTTCTGTGTGGATGTCAAATAGAACATATTAAATGGGATAATGTGCAGAAGATATGATCCCAAAAGCAATCTAGAAACAGATCATTTTATGGTGTTCACTAATGTTGTGCAAATTTCCAAATGTGTGATGTGTAGATTCAATCGAGAGGGCTTGAACTGCATTCCATAGAGCTAGGAGTGCATTTACACCGTCCCATACAATATCTTTGACATGAAATTTGAGCAACTTTATAGCAATTCTCTTTCTTAGTGTGGTTAGCTAAGTGAGAATGGCATGGTTACTTTGCATTCAATAAAGTCTTATGTTGTTTTTAGAAATTTATGACTATGCTTGGGAGGGGAGCCCCCTGACTATGCTAGTATCAACTGAGATATTGTAAGTACATATTTAAAAAAATAATGTTTTTCTTTTCCAATTTGATTGTTTTACAAGTGTATAGTATACCTTCATACTTGCAACTGATGCAAAATTATTTATGGCAAGCTTGAAATGGGCCCTAAAAAATCTTTATTGAAGCATATATTATAAAATGTTCTATTTTAATAGCTTTGGACCACTTTGTGGCATTGGATTTCTCTCCTTAAACTATGATGTTGAGAGAATCTCAGGGTCCAAGGTGATTCATTGTTTTTTTTTATAAATTTAAACTTAACAAGTAAATTAAAGTAAATAGACATGACTGTATTTTGCAGTGGACATATAAAATTGTTAAAACTGAGATATTATAAGTACATATTTAAAAAAATGATGTGTTTTCTCCCAATTTGATTATTTTCAAAGGGTAGACATTTTTATATTTAAAAGAGAAAAGAAACCCCTATATCAGTGACAAATTTTTATAGAAGTATACCACCATAAATTTGCATACATATATGTGTCTAAACATATACATTATAGCTTATATATGCTTATATATACTTGACATGATATTTGTATAAACATATACACTTCATATGTTTACTCCCAATACGGAAAGAATCAATAACAAATAGTGGTTGTTCTATAGTTGAAATGGTTGTTATTGTATAGCTGGGTTTTGATGATAGTTTGGTTATATTTTTAGATTCAATAAAAAAATTTCCTCTCATGGTTTTTTGATAAATAAGTTTTTTTTATAAATAAAGAATAAAGAATTAAAATAAAATAATTCAAATGAAAATTTTGATATTAATATATTTCGACATAAATTAATACGTGATAAATATTTATTATATTATTTTGTATATTTATTGGTGTTTTATTTTTAAGTAAAATATAATATTAAAATTGAGTTTGGAAAAAAAATATTATTTTAAAATTTAATATAAAATAATTTATAAAAATAGTTAAAATAAAATAAAGAATTAAAACTAAAAAAATAATGGAATTATATAAATATTGGTATAGTGGATTATAATATTGGAAAAATATATATTTAAATTAGAAGTCATTTTTAGTTAAATTATTATAAATAAAGAATGAAGAATTAAAAATAATAATTAAATTAGAAGTAATTTTTGGTTAAATTATTATAAATAAAGAATAAAGAATTAAAATCAAATAAATCAAATAAAAAAATTGATATTAATATATTTCAACATAAATTAATACGTGATAAATATTTATTATATTATTTTGTATATTTATTGGTGTTTTATTTTTAAGTAAAATATAATATTAAAATTGAGTTTGAACAAAACAATATTATTTTAAAGTTTAACATAAAATAATTTATAAAAAACAATTAAAATAAAATAAAGAATAAAAAATTAAAATAAAATAATTTATAAAAAACACCAGAACTTCATGTCTTGTCATATTTTGCCATGGGAAACACCCAAACAAATTTGCCATTTAAGAGAAGGGACACGACTTGGTTATAGAAGATATCATAAATAAGCATCTCCTTTATGTCATACCTATAAATAAAATTGTAGTTAAACCACGAAAACAATAAAGTTTGCAAACTACGAGGAGATAAAATATATTTATAACGTCTTAAAATAATTTAATGTCAAGAAGGCTCGCACATTTTGACTATTAACTAATTGAAATAGACTTCTCGCCTACGTCAAGCGAAGAAATAGCAATAAATAAATAAGATGACCAAAAAAAAAAAATGGTCGGGCGTCCGACACTTTGGCAGGGGAAATCTCCCACATATAAGCCTATTGGCTAAAAATAGGATAAATATTTACCACATTTTATTGTGGACGTGGTGTAAAATTTCTTTTTTTTTATATTGAAAAAATGTGGGTTACAAGAAGAAATGCAGTCAAAAGACTGCAAGATATAGGTTACTCAATCCAAACACAACTAAGACAATAGGAACTCCAAGACAATTGTAGCAGCAGACAAGGATACAAACCAACCAACATCAATGAATAGACTGAACCACATGATGTTTAAGTAGAGTGTGTCAAAAGCTATGCAATAAAACATCATATAATTTGATATATTGCAGAATTTTTTTTTTATTGAATTAAATTTATAAATATTCATAATTTATTATTTTTAATAGAATATATAGTTCAAACGAATATGTATTCTAATTTATAGGGGAGAGGACCCAATAATGGTGCACCCTAACTCTATGGGTTGATATAGCAACGTACGTGTAACATTGGCACTAAAAAATTATATCCCTAAGCATCCAGGGATGTGGACAATTCAAATATTTTGTTTCACCCATATAGACCCAGAAAAAAGGTATCATCGACATGTTTTTTGTTGAGGTGTCATAATAGACCCTCATAAAAAGTTAGACCAATAGTTGTGCATTAAGTCATGTTTTTTAGTATGTCAATGTGGCATCATACAATTTGTTACTTTTTGAATTTAATGGACATATTTTATTCAACTATTAGGTCCTCTCTTACAACTACTAGTACCATACTTTTAGAATATTGGGCTTTTAATGCGTTAGTTCTATAATAACTATTGGTATCGGCACCATTATTGGGCCCTCTCCCTTATATCCACTTTAATTTGGATTAAAACTATACACTCAATATTTTCAGAGCTTATTTAAGTGTTTTGGTGAAGCATATTGAAAAAATATATATATTTGGAGGTAAATAAATAGTCTAACGTTGTTATTTAAACTAGGTTCAATGGGCACGCTGATAGTGTTTCTAATGTTGATTAATGCTCTTGTGATTGTTAGATCATGTGTTTTATGGATTGTTAGTCCTCAAGCCATTTTTAGTGGGATTTGTTGTTGCCCGCTATGAGTGACAAGAACAAATGTCCAATTAGTTTTTTATTAGTTCAACTGGAAAAAAGGGTCCATAACCCTTTACAAAGCTACCCCCGGGGAAAAAAAAGGCCTCAAACGTGTCATAAACAGTACATTAACAGCATAGAAATAGTAGTCAAAAAATGAGACTAATCAAAAACATAAAAGAACCAGCAGACCTACTAGGAACTATCAGACGTCCCATACTTAGCCAGGGAGGTAACCATATCCTTGTAGTTGCCCAAGCTGTCCACCCCCACATCTCTGACCTTGTCATCAAACTCTTTAACAACAGCAAACACCGAGGCTGCATGGTGAAGAGCATTGGTAGCAAATTTAGTCATTACCTGCCATTTCTTCTGCATCTTGTCCATCCTGGCTTTAAGCAGCTTCAGCTCTCCAGTAGTCTTGCTACATAGTGAGTAGACTCCCTTCTTCTTTTGTCCCCGAACTTCCTCGGTCTCCTCCTCCATCTCTTATGAGCTAGGCTTGTTCAATCCAGCAAAGTGACTCGCTCCTTCATCCTCATGAACATATTTAGTGGGTGTTTCATCTTCTCCCTCCCCACTGGTGTCTTCCACAAACTTAGAATCCTCAGAAATATCCATGCCCTAGGGATTAGTGGACGGGATACCAGCAATACAGCTGGACCTCCGAACTCCTTGGGCAATATTCTTACCAGCATCACCCCCACATCCACTCTCCATCTGCTTAGGTTTTGAGTCCAAGTCAATGATTCTCGAAGGCCCCTCATCCCTTTTTAACTCCACTCTCCCATTTTTAGCCTTTTTGGACTGCAAAATACCCCCGTCCTCCTCTGCCATTCGTTCTCTTTTAGCAAACATCGTAGTTTCCTTCCCAATCTCCAGGTTAGGGGTATCAAGTTTACGGCTGGCAATCTTGGGGGTTTTAGTCTGGGAATCAGGAGTAGGGGGCCCAACAGGGGTAGTACGTTGGTTGTCCTCAATAGTGGGTCCCTCCTTAGGATTTTATGGGGATATTTTAAGGACCCAGCAGCTTTCTTGGCTTTTCCTTTCGCAGCAGGAATCTGGGCCGACGGGGTATCCTCAAGCATGCTGACTTTGATTTGTTTCGGGGGGCACAAAGCCAAATGAAAATGATACAACCTAAGGATAAGCCCTTGGTGAATAGGGATGAGCAGGTAGTTAGGGTTTTTAGCACGAATTTCCTTAGCAAACTTAATGGAATTCTCCAGGGAAGACAACAAAAAAGGGAAAACTAAGCTCCAATATATTCCTGAAATGGTTAAGTAAAGTGAAATGGTAATGGTAAAATACCTTGAACTGACCCTCCAATGTGAAGTATTTCATGATCATAAGGCAGACTTGCCCCCCATGGAGCCGACAACTTTTCCCTTTCAAACCCACCATGGAGTTTCATAGCAACTTCTCCTTCTCTAAAAAAATCCCCATATTTTCAAGGTCTGGCACCTTGCTGCATCGACTATGCTTCTTTCCTTTGATGGGAAGCCCCGTGGCTTGCCCAATCACTTCCTTAAAGACTTCAAATCCAATACCCCCCACATGGACTTGCCTGGTATCGTCGTCCCATGACTCCACAAACTGTCAGGACATATTCTCATCATGACTGATCATCGCTTCAAGGAAGGATGCCACATCCCCCTCTTGTATGATATGTCAGACCATAGGATCTTGCCTAAACTCCTCAGGCGAGGTCGAATCAATCTTGACAATGTCGCCACCCATCTTGAAATCTTGAGAACTAAATAGCCAAAGCAAAAGGAAATAATGAAGGCAAATTATGTTAAAATGCCTAGCAAGATATACATAAAAGGAAATAAATCCCTCCATGCAATTCCATCATTTCAAAGGCCATGGAATCCCTGCATTAAATTTGACGTCATGATTTCGAAGATATGCATTACCCTTGCCACCCTAGTTCTCTTCCTCTGAAAAAATTCACACCCGCCACCACGTGCGAACGTGACCATCACTGGAGACTAGGATGGTAAAAAAATTATTACTCTCGAGCTAGCCTGTCATCCAGTCATCCCACCCCCCAATCGCTTACCACCTCAGCATCCTAGTAGGAGTCCTAATCAGCCTCCATGTATCTGTCTCAAAACTCCCGCTCAAAAAAATTTGAATAGTGGTAATTCTTTCCCTGCCACTATGAATTTAAAAATCAACAACACCCAACATAATTAAAGAATTTCTATTCCTCATAAAAAGGTAATCGCACCTTCACATCCAGAGCATGCAAATAATGAGGAGCCTGTACCACTTAATTTGTGTGCTTGCATCCATCTTTTTTATGAGAATTTGAATTATGTTGGGCAACCTAAAAGAACACCTCTAGCACCGCCAACCATTTCTATTAGTCCCGAGGTTCGCCATGGCATTAGCCACATCATTACCTTCTCTGTGGGTATGAGAGACCTTGTACTCCTCCATGGTGTTAAGGAGTAGACGAATATCCCCAACAATGTTCACCAGATTGCAGCCTATACTGACATATCCCAAGGTAGCATTAACAATTAACTTTGATTCCCCTTCCACATGGAGATGTTGAATGTTCAAGGAAATAGTAAGTTTGATACCCCATAGCATAGCTAAAGCTTCGACCTCATTGTTACTTTTAATTCCAATGCCCCCTGTGTAGGCAGCCACAAATGACCCCAAGTCAGCTCTGATTATGCCTCCTCCACTAGCCTCCCTAGGATTCCCTTTGGCCACCCCATCAAAATTGAGTTTGAACCAGCCTTTTGGGGGTGAGGCCCAACAAGTTTTGGCCCTAGCTATCTTTTTAGAATTATCACTTTGAAAAATATTCAGACTGATAATCCACTGTTGCATTAAACTCTGTTCTTCCTTCCCTGGGGGGTTCTCCGCAGCTTTGAATTTATAGGAATTGATGTTTTTTGCCAGCAATTTAGAGAAGGTCTAAAAAACCTCCAAAGGGGTTCTGTACTTCTCCCTAAAAATTCTATTGTTACATTCTTTCCACAAGTTCTAGGCCAGATGGGGGGAATTTGTAACCAAAGCTCTTTGACAACCGGGAATGTTGGTCAGAAGGGGGATCTTCAGGCTCTGACCAGAGTAGCCACACTATCATTGAAAACCCAACACAAATTCAGCCTCTACATGATAAGGCTCCAGACTTCCCCAGCAAAGTTACAATGCAGAATGAGGTGGATAGCAGACTCCTCCTCTTCACCACAGAGAACACACATGTTCAGCATTTGAAATCCTCTCCTCTTTAAATTGTCAAGAGTCAGGATTTTATTATGCATTAGGGTCCACCAAAAGAAATTAATTTTGGGTAAAATATTAGGTAACCAAATTATCTCCCACAACTTGTCCTCCCCTGGGTCTAATAGTAGACCATAGGCACTCTTCACAATAAACTAGCCTTTGTTGTCTTTGTCTCAAACCATCTAATCCTATTTAGGAAGGAGGGAGAGTCTTACATTGTTCAACTCCCTTTAAAGCTGAAGTGCCACCTCTTTGTCCTCATTGTGATCCATAACACAATCCATGATACCCTTCCAACTCCTTACACACCCATGATCACCGATGTAATTAGCCACTTTACTCCCAAAAAACCTTTTGGCTTTATCAGCTAATCTGTCGTAATCTAGTTCTCTGAGGGGTACATCCTTCAACCATCTATCCTCCTAGAAATTGACATTCCTACTATCTCCTATCTTCCACCTAATGTCTCTATGAAGGAGACCCCTTATTTTAAGGGTCCCATTCCAAATGATAGAGCCTTTAGGGAGGCCAAGATCAGCAAGTAGCTTGCAACCCTTATCCCCATTGAGATATTTAGCAGCCATAATATCACCCCAATCCTTATTACCTTGAATTAGGTTCCACCCAATCTTGGTCATAAGAGCCTTGTTCATAAGATGGATTCTCCTTAACCCCAAGCCCCCTGGTTCCTAGGGGTATAAACCTTCTCCTTGCCAACAAGTGCAATTCTCTTCTTTTCCTCCACCACGGACCAAAGAAATTTATTCTGAATCTGCTCAATCTTCTCATTAACACATCTCGAGATTTTGAACAAACTGAGGAAGTAATTAGGGATGACTTGAAGAGAGGCTTTGAGGAGTTGAAATTTCCCCACTTGACTTAATAAAGATCCTTTCTAGCCAACCAGCTTCCTCTACATTCTCTCAATAATCAAGTTCCAATAATCAAAAGTATATTTGGCAGTCGTGAGAGGGAGACCAAGATAGATCACAGGTAAGCTCGCACTGGAGCAACCCAGGACTCTAGTAATTTTTTGTTGCAGAACCTCCTGAGTGTTCAGAAAATAGATGTGGCTTTTTTCAAAATTGATACTTTTCCCTGAGGCCCCTTCATAAACATTAAGAAGGCCTTTCCACCTCCTGGCTTCAACCACAGAAGCAATTCCAAACAGAATAGTATCATCCACAAACTATTGGATGACCAACGCCTGACCTATGGAAGCAGGTTTGATGCCCTGAAGGTCTCCATTCCCCAACAATTTGCAAGCATTCCTTCCTAACACCTTCGAAAGCAAGATAACGAGCTAAGGAGAAAGGGGGTCTCCCTACTTGAGACCTCTACTAGAGGGGAAATACCCCCGAGGAGAACCATTGACCAAAATAGAAAATCAAATTGTGGAGATGCACTCCTTCACTAGGTTGATCACCCGCTCTTGAAATCTAAACTTCCTCAGAACCCTAATCAAAAAATCCCAATTAACTCTACCATAAGCTTTGGAGATGTACAGTTTAAAGATCATACCCGGGGTGTTGCTTTTGGAAATAGAGTGAATGATCTCATGAGTGGTGATGGACGCATCAAGGATTTGCCTTCCCGGGACAAAACCTTTCTAGTTGGAAGCAATGAGCTTATCCAGAAGAGGTTGTAATCTAAAGACCATGATCTTGGTGAAGATTTTGTACACTGTATTGAAGAGGCTGATAGGTCTGAAGTCTGTCATGGAGGTGGAATCAGTTTTCTTCGGTATCAGAGCTATGAATGTGTTGTTCAATTGCTGCAGGAGTCTACCTGTTTAGAAGAAATCCTTGGCTACATTAGTAACATCTTTCCCAATAACATCCTAGAGAGTTTGAAAAAAATCTAGAGGGAACCCATCTAGACCAGGAGCCTTGAAAGCCCCCATGGAGAAAACCATCACTCTAACCTCCTCCTCCGTAATTGGTTTAGTCAAGAGGTTGTTATCATCTTTAGACAAAATAGTAGGAATGGAGTCCAAAAGGGTCTCACTTTCCTCCAGGGGGACGTTAACATGATGGGCGACCAAAAGAGACTCAAAGTAGTTAGAAGCTAACCTCCCTATCTCTACATCCTCCTCCACCACAACCCCATTCTCATCCTTGATTCTATTAATAGAGTTTCTCTTCCTGTGTCGCAACATAGATTGGTGGGAAAAAGACGTGTTTCCATCCCCCTCCCTCAGCCATTGGACCTTGAATTTTTCCTTCCAATAGATCTCCTCCTCCTTCAGAGTCAACAACCCGTCTTTAGACAAAGAGTTATCCAGAACCTGTAACTCCTCCGATAAATCTCCCTATTCCATACTAGCTTGAGCTTCCAACAATTGACTCATAATGTTCTTCTTCCTGACTAGAACATTCTCAAAGGTATACTTGTTCCATCCCTTAACTCTATTCCTAACACTGGCAAGTTTTTGAACCAATCTATACATTTCCGGCCCCTGAATAGGAATATTCCACCACTCAATCAGACAATTTCTGAAATCCAGATGGAGCACCCACATCATCTCAAACCTAAAAGGAAAAGGGCCTTTAATATTCTTCTCTTGCCAATTTAGCAGAAGAGGATTGTGATTTGAGCCCACCCGAGGAAGAGCCACCAGACTAACAAGGTTGGCTATGGCCCAGTTGGAGGATATTAAAAATCTATCTAGCTTAATCTGGATAATATTTTTCCCTTGTCTTCTATTGGACTAGGTGAATGATTGACCCACCAGATCTATGTCCATGAGACCCGCATTGCCTAAGAACTACACCAAGTTAACCATGTTGTCAGAGTAGTCAGCCAACCCCCATTTTTTTCAAAAGGGTAGAGGGAAGAGTTCAGGTCTCCCGCAATCATCCAGTTAGTTTTCTTAGAGCCTTAATCTTGTCTGCCAAATAATCCCAGACTTCCTTCCTCCCAGAACATGTGTTCGAAGCATAGACATTGACCAGGGCCCATCGGATATAGTTACAATTGAAAGAGATTTCAAGGCGATGCTTGGAATAGGACACCATTATCCCCTGAAGGTTATGGTTCCACAAAGTGGCAATACCTCCCAAAGCTCCTTGGGCTCCACTAATGGCATAGATAGCATTGGGCCATATGTTTTTTTATCACCATCTTGAAATTCTCCTCAATCATTTTAACTTCATGCAGTAAAAGAATGTCCACCTTATTGTCATAAATGCAGTTCTTAACAAGCAACTGCTTGTGAGGGTTGTTTAGCCCTCGGATGTTCCATGAAACTATTCCCATTTTTTGGTCCGCCTTTGGGGGACCACCAAGGTGGTCTGCCTACCACTAGCAATTTCCCTCTCCATGTCTCGTTGTCTTATTTGCATGTGTGAAGGCCTACCTTTGCTATTTTCCCCTCCCACATCCACAGTCTTCCTACATGAGCCCTTCCCTCTTTTCCTTGCAATGGACCAACCCTCTGAGTCCTCAGAAATTCTACTAGTGCCCACTCTTGGGGATGAGAAGTTTTTCTCTAGAATGCTTAGCCCCAACTTGAAGCCCCCCATCTATTTAGGGTTGCAATTCTGAACATCTTAAACATTCTCCTTCAGCATTGTCTCAACCACCTAGATTTTTGAGGTCTGGAAGAACTCCCCCTCCTCCCTTTCTTCTGATCTACCACTAAGGTCTTCTATTTGGCTATTAGTACCCATATGCTCCCCGGCCACCTACTCCACTGAGCCTTGGGCCTCCCCACTAGACACCATTCCCTGTTCACCCCCTTTGGACTGCACAACCTCCTTCTCCAAGGGTCCTTGTTGGTCTCCCACCGTAGAAACTTCCACCATGACATTTTTAGCCTTGGAACCCGGAGGGAATCAACCAGTTTGAGAATATCCTCCTTAAAGGGATAGTCTTCAATGCTCACATTTGTATCCTCCGTCACCTCGCTCTGAGGTGGGGGGCATTTAGGGGCCTTGCACTGAGTAAAAACATGTCCTAGTTTCATACAATTCTAACAAAAAACCCTGAAGTTCTCGTAGAGAATACTCTGGTTCCATTTCCCATATTTAGATTCCAAAATGTTGGAAGTGGGAAGGCTTTTGAGAATGTCCACATTAACACAAAATCTAGCATAAACCAATCTTGCCTTTGCCTTGGTGACCTTGTCAACTGTCACATAATCCCCAAAGGAATTACCAATCTAGGAAAATATTTCCTCATCCCAATATTCTAGTGGGAGACTCGGAAGCCTAACCCAAACCGGAGTCAATTGGTTGAGATCAGCTTTAGGGTCAAAGTCAGGTTTCTATTTACATAGAGAAAGTGAGTGCTTCCCGTATAGCCACGGGCCTCTAGCTAGGATCAACATCAGATCCTCTTGTGAAGTGAACTTAAAAAGAAACATTCTACCTACCATAGCGATGGCTGAGACACTTCCCCTTAAGCACCCACTTGGTAGCTACCCATCTTCTAACCAAGTCGATATCGGGTCTGTAAGCAAAAAACTTCCCCACAAGCATGTTCTCCATGGTCGCCACCACCCTTAGGATCGTCTGATCTGACAGTTTGAGAGCCTTAGCACCCTTGTGCTCAAAAAGGACTGGGAAACTTGTCAGACAAGAACCACCACTATGAGCAGCGCCCACGAGGGCCTCCTTCTATCTCTTGGATCTGAGATCCAAGGATGGATTCACATGTTCGTCACGACAGCCTGTGCCAGAAACAATATCCCCATACGCAAGGGGAGGGGACTGGGTCACGCCTCCCCCCGAACTATCGCCAGCCATTCCCACCCAAAACCAAATTCAAAAACAGGTGGGATTGTTGCAGAGCAGAGAAGACAAATCTCTTTTTTTAATCGCATTAACAAATGGAATCAGTTGTGGCTCTTGTGTGTCCCATTTACGACAACAAAGAGAAGTAGATGAGGTAGCCTACTCCAATTTTTTTAGAACAATGTAACTTTAAAGCAATAAAGAAAGGTAGATGAGGTAGCCTGCTCTCATTTTTAGATCATTGTAACTTTAAGGTAATAAAGAAAGGTAGGTCGAGTGGAATGCTCTCATATTTATACGATAGCAACTACTTCATCTTGGCACAAAATTCATCAACCCAAGACATAAAGATGATAAAAATAGCACACAAAGCCACATTAAAATCATCTCAAATGGTTACCAACACAAATTTGTCATTCATTCAAAGGGCATTCATGTGATATAGTCTTCTTAAATTTTTAATCGTATTCACAGCAAAATTGCATAAATACGGATATCTAATTTAGCCCCATGATTCATCTTTATTGAAACAATTAAATCCTTTGCTCAATCTAAAATCTTAAACAAACTTAAGACATGCACATCGGATCAAACGATCATGAATTCACCCAATAACATACCTATAAAATAAAATCTTAAGTACAAGAATTATGAAAATTACGTTAAAAAACCATATTTATTCAAATGGTTTTATCTCATTTATTATACATTCCTTCTAAATATGGCAAACATGAATAATTTTAGAAACTATCATACCATTCCATAGAGTACAAACACTAATATGTTTCAACATCATTTACTAACTCAAAAGTAACAATTACACTTAATTCACTACTATACCCTTAATCCAATGGTGTGCCTAGGGTTATGAGTAGTCAGCTTGTGGCTACCTCAACTCTTAATTAAGTTAAGTGTTTAGATCATCCTAGGGGTTATAATTAAGTATCTATCTCAGCCTGGGTGACAGATGATGAGTCTAGTTTATGACTTAATTTTGTTAGAATTTATTATCCATTTACTGTAGTTATCATGGACTTTGGTACCTAGATCTTGATCTTTTCATGATATTTCCTCAAAACCATAAGATATTGCGCATAGGTTATTTCCTATAATCTTTAATGACATTGACATGCTATATGAACTATCTATGTTAATTTTACATGTGGATTAATGAATGTTACTCTAAGATAGTTACAGATATGTAATTATTGTGCATACTAATATTGTTATGCAAATATAATTAGCAGTCTATAAAATTGAGGAAGATTATGTCAGTTGGTTACTCGCCATCAAAGTCAACAAGATGGTCGTTCAAATGTCAAATGGAGGGAAGATAACCGCCTTGTAACTGGTCTTAATTACTTGTTGAGTGAATATAGGAGTTACTGTTGTGCTAGATCTGCGTTAAAGCAAACATGCTTGACCAAATTCCACGCATGCATAACCTCCTCTCCACTTTCTATGCTTTCCCTAAAGTGGCGTCCTTCTATTCTGTTGGAGTTGACCGCCTTGCTAGGTAATTGGTTTGTAGCTTTTCTTTCTATAAATAAGACTCAGATGCTCTTTCAAAAGGGTTGATTAATCTGAGGTTGTACTCGCATTATTAAGTTTTTCAGCAATACAGTTATGTTGCTCGTTTGTACCAATGTTTTCCAATGAATAAAATGAAGTTATAAGTTCGTATCTCTAAGTTTACATTTGTCTTAAGGGATACTCATCCAAGGGGCCCCACTTGGTGAGCATTCCATCCTTTAGTTTAGTTGTTATTTTTTGTTAAGGAATTAGTTAAAATTTGGCATCGTATGTTCTTGCAGCCACTAGAATTCCATTCTGTGTCTGTTCCTGCAACCAAAGTAGACAAAGTAGTTTCTTGTTTGTTTGCCCATATTTTTATTTTTTGTCATGCACTTCAGCTTAGTATAGTTGTTGGTTGATGTTCAGCATTTATGTTATTTCTTTCCAAGCAATTTACTTTCAGCATTATGTCTTTCTTAGCCGTAGAATGAATGTGGCTACTTTGGAGTTACTAGTTCACATACTGTGTTGACCCATTTCAAGTTCACGTCCCTAGGTTGACAAGTTAAATGCATCTTCATAGTGATTAAGACAGCTATTCAGGTTAGATGTCCAATCTCTCAGTCACAGCTTTATGGGCTTAGTTGTTAAATCATTGTAGGAGACCAACATTTTTGGTGTCATTACCAAGGAAGGTGTCAAACTAGGAAGATCTTTGGAGTCATTTTTAGTATTATTTCTTGTAGAAGTATTTTTGAAGTGTGTTCTTTGTATATCCCTCATTTAGGAAGTAATGACCCACAATCCATTCACAACATTCTTTGTGTCAATTGGATGATACTAAGTGTATATTGCATGCATAGAAGCAGAAGAAGAGGTGCTTTAGGGAGATTCCTTCCTAATGATCCTATTCCTGATGACAGCTTAGTTGAGTATCCAAACTACCCAGCAGAAGAAGCAGAAGTGAATCCTTTTCTTGATGCATTCCCCGATTTGAATAGTTCTGAAACATCCTCTGAAGAACAAGCTACCCAAAACTTGATTGACAATCCATTTGCTTTGATAATCAGCCAAGCAGCTATGGCTGCCCAAAATAGACCCAATCAACCAACCTTTCCATTTCCTATTACTCATCAAGATGAAGTCGATAACCTCAAGAACATCCCTGCTTCAGTACTCCCCAAGTTCTATGGACTTGCAATAGAGGACCCAAACACCTTCTTGTTTGAATTTGATATCCTCTGCAGAAGCTATGACTACACCACTGATGCTCATAGGCTTAAGCTGTTTCCTACTACCATGAAAGATGTTGCATTGAGATGGTTTATGGGTCTAGGTAGTGATATTGTTAATACTTGGGGTGAGATGAAAGAGAAATTTCTTGAGAAGTATAAAGACTACTGTAGGGGTGGAGATATGAGAGGAGATGGTATTTTTAGAATGCAACAGAAAGAGGATGAAAGTTTGGAGGATTACATCTCAAGGTTCTTGTTTTGTTTGCAAAAATCTCCCCATCATACACTCAATGAGGAGTCTCAAAAACTACTCTTCCTCAGAGGAATAAGTGAGTATTGCAGGGATGCCTTGGATTTAATGGGAGGAGGAGATATTACCCAAGTGCCTTGGGAGGATATTAAGAAGATGTGCCAGAATTATTCCAGAGCAGCCATGAAGAAAGGAAGAGGTTACTATTCCCTTATGGGAAAACCCCTACCAATGGAGTTTCAAGGATGGAGATAACTCACTTGCTGTCTAATTTTAAGCAAGATATCATAAATAATATGGCCACCCAGTTGGACACACTTCAAGCAAAGAAGAAGCAAGACAAGGCAGAGGCAATGTTGGCAGAATATTGCCCTTATTACAGACAAAAGAAGAGGGACTACAGATGCAAGATGGTAGCTAATATTGATACTAAGTAGATTCCACCTGAGTTCAAGCCAATCTAGGTTGAAGAAGATCAAGTCTACTATGTTGCACAAAGGAGGCCATGGGCTCCAAGACAAGGTATGCCACCAGATCCATTATCATTTGCTGGACCATATTTCAATACTTATGCATCTAGTAACCAAAGGCAACAACCATCTCCATCCAACTATGGAGGATATTCACCTCGGCCTTGGAATAACCCTCCAAACACTTGGCAAAATTACTAAAACTCTGCACCCCAGTGGCAATAACCACAGAGGAATTGGCAGTCACCTCCAGGAAACTGGCAGCAAACATCTCAATGGAGGGGAGGACAGCAATGGCCAAACAAGACAACTAATTACATGTAGCCACCTTCTCAGCCCCAGCAGCCTGCTATAATGCCTCCTCCTACTAGTTCCAATTCAAATAACACCTAAACCTACTTAGTTACTAGCTCAGCCCTCACCTAACCCAAGTAATAGACCACAGCAGCAGTCGGTATACTCTGATGATCCAAACCAATTCTGTGCATATGCTGTGAATGTAAGTGACATCCACCTGCCTTCAGGAACTACCTTGGCAGCTCCTTCTAGACCCATTATTACTGAGCTTCCTGAGGAGGAAGAGGAGCCTTTAAATGCCCCCATTCAGCCAAATGCACCTGAAAATCCTGAACCAGTCCCAGTCAAGCAGACTGCACAAGAACCACCATTTCCATAGAGGTTGGAAATTGTGAAACAAAAGGAAGAGAAAGAGGAACCCACCTTTGACATTCTAGAGCAGTTGAAACATGTATGTGTTAAGATCCCTCTATTTCAGGCCATAAAAGATGTTCCTATATATGGCAAAGCAATCAAGGAATCATGCCTTAAGAAGCCAAGCAGAAAGAGGAAAGACCCCACTATGGTTCATGTGGTGGGACAGTTGGCTGACATCATGCTTGGGAAAGTGATTGTTCCCAAATACAATGATCCATGGAGTCCTATGGTAGGAGTTGTTATAAATGGGATCCAAATAAGGAATGCTCTGATTGATTTGGGAGCAGTAATAAATGTAATGACCAAGGATATCCTGCAGCAACTAAATCTTGCAAACATGAGACCTTCTCCTACTGTCCTGCAGCTTGCTGATAGTTCTACTGTTAAACCTGATGGGATAGTAGAGGACCTTGTGGTATCCCTAGACTCATGGGAATACCTAGTTGATTTCATGCTACTTTCTCCTAAAGCTACATTGGGAGGGTATCCAATCATTCTAGGAAGGCTGTGGTTAGCCACAACTAATGCTTATATTGGATGTCGGTCAAGAGACATGACCATCTCTAATGGGAGAAGCACTAAAAATCTTGTTCTTTACCCACCTGCACAGCCATCTCATTATATGGATAATCCTGTTTCGCCACATGTTGGTGAAGAGGCTGAGGAAGCTAATTCTATGGTACAACTTATGATGTTAGGCAGAAGCTCTTTCATGCAACTTCAAGAGGAAGATGAGATATTGTCTAACATAATTTAGAATCATTGTGAAGTAGAGGAAGCATCATCCTCTCATTTTGTTGATCCAGTGAAGACACGTATTCCCACTTTTCCTACAGCAACGGGTATGTCTCATACATTGCTTCCACAAGAAATCAAGGTACCAAGCATTAGTGAAACAACTATGATAGAGTTAACAACTCAAGTGGAGATTTCAGAAGAAAGATATCTGAATATTAATAGCAAATTAACTCAAGAATAGCAGTTGTCTTTGACAAACTTGTTAAAGAAACACAAGAATGCCTTTGCATGGGATTACCATGACATGAAAGGACTAGATCCCACCTTATGCACCCATAGGATTTACATAAGGGAAGATTGTACACCAGTAATATTTCCACAAAGGAAAATCAACCCTGCATTAACAGAGATTGTCAAAGAAGAATTACAGAAGCTATTAGATGCAGGATTTATCTACCCAATCTCAAATAGCCAATGGGTGTCTCCTCTGGTTCTCGTGCCTAAAAAGGGAGGGAAATGGCGAGTTTGTATTGATTACAGAGAATTAAACTCTGCCACCAAAAAGGATCATTTTCCCCTTCCTTTCATAGACCGGGTATTGGACTCACTTGCAGGAAAGCAATACTTTTCCTTCTTGGATGGGTTCAGCGATTACAATTAGATACAGATTGCACCAAAGGACCAAGAGAAAACAACCTTTACCTGTCCTTGGGGGACTTATGCCTGCTCAGTGCTTCCATTTGGCTTATGCAATGCACCTACAACTTTCCAAAGGGCAATCATTAGCATATTTTCTGATATTTCACATGATTGCATGGAAATATATATGGACGATTTCACTACTTATGGTGTTACTTTTGATGAGGCATTGGAAAACTTAGGGAAGGTCTTGGAGAGATGTGAAGACCACAATCTATCCTTGAATAGTGAAAAGTGCTTCATGATGATGCAGGAAGGAGTAGTGCTTGGCCACTATGTCTCTCCAAAAGGAATTCAGGTAGACGCAACAAAGATTGAAGTGATAATCAATCTGCCCATTCCTGTAGAGCAAAGAGATGTCAGAAGCTTCTTGGGTCATGCAGGGTACTATAGACGTTTTATCAAGGATTTCAGCAAAATAATAGCCCCATTGTATACTCTTCTCACTAAAGATGCTGAATTTCAGTGGAATAAAGACTGTAACAAGGCATTTTCTGATTAAAGGCAGCATTAACTAATGCTCCTATACTCAAAGGGCCCGATTGGGAGCTCCCTTTCCACATTCATACTGATGCCTCAGATTATGCCATAGGCGTAGTCTTAGGGTAGAAAGAAGGAGCCATTGAACATGCTATTTATTTTGTCAACAAAAACTTGCAGGGAGCTAAGTTCAATTATACAGTGACAGAAAAGGAAATGCTGGCAGTAATCTATGCCCTCAACAAATTCAGGCACTACATAACAGGCTATCAAATCTTTGTGCACACAGATCATGCAGCCATTAGGTATCTCATGAACAAACCCTTGATATCAGGTAGATTAGGAAGATGGGTGTTGCTAATGCAAGAATATGACATTACCATTGTGGATAAGCCAGGGAAGGCCAATGTTGTTGCAAACTTTCTTTCAAGGCTGACCACATCAGAGGACAACCAAGTCATTGATGACTTCTTCCCTGATGAACACCTGTTTTCCATCACTATGCAAACACCCTGGTATGCTGACATAGCTAATTATCTGGTCACAGGGAGAGTCCCTCCTCATTTATCTCCAAAGGAGAGAAGGGTGCTCATTGAAAAGTCTTTTCCTTTTTCATGGATTGTTGGATGTTTGTTCTACACTGGACCAGACCATTTCATGAGGAGATGTGTGAGGGAAGATGAAACATATGATATTTTGCATGCATGCCACAATGAACCATGTGGAGGGCATTTTGTAGCCAAGAGGACAACAATGAAGATTTTAAATACAGGTTATTACTGGCCAACACTCCACAAGGATGTAGGGAGATATACAAGGAAATGTGACAGATGCCAAAGGATGGGACAACTAACCAAATCTGATGAGATGCACCTTTACCCTCAACTTGTGATCACTCCATTTGATAAGTGGGGATTAGATTTTGTAGGACCCATTGATACTCCATCCAATGGTAAATCCTATATCTTAGTATGCATTGATTATGTAACCAAATGGGTAGAATTTAAGGCCATGAAGCATGCAAGAGATAACAAGGTTGCATAATTTCTTTATGAGGAAATTTTCACAGGATATGGGGTTCCCAGAGAAATAGTGACTAATCAAGGAGCTCAATTGACCTCAACCCTAGTTGCAACACTAGTCAATGAGTACAACATAAGGCACAAGAAATCTACTCCTTATCACCCTCAGGCCAATGGCCAAGTTGAGGTGACTAACAAGGAAATTGAAGCCATTCTGACCAAAAATGTGGCTGTCCATAGGAAGGATTAGGCAAATAGGCTGCCAGAAGCTATCTGGGCCTATAGGACAACCTAGAAAACAACCATAGGCTTCACTGCTTTTGACTTGTTGTATGGAAAGACAGCTATGATGCCCATTGAATTTGAACATAAGACTTTTCAGACTGCAATAGACTTGGGGATGGATATCTCTGACGCACAAAAGGATAGAATCATGCAACTCAATGCTTTGGATGAGATGAGGAAAGCAACCTTGCATCACAGAGAGGTAGTGCAGAATCAGAGAATAAAGTGGCATGACAAATTCATCAAAGACAAGAAATTCTAGCCAGGTGACTGGGCACTGCTCTACGACTCAAGGTATCAGGATAATGTAGGAAAATTGCAGACAAGGTGGCTAGGACCATATGAGGTTGCTGAAGTTTTCCCCAATGGTGCTGTTCAACTCACCACCATTGACCCTGTCAGATTTAAGCTGCTCATCAATGGTCATCGCCTCAGGTTGTATCACGAGCCAACTTCAAAGGATGAATTCCTGCAACAATTCACTCACCATGCAACTCCAGAACTTCTTGCAGTCGAAGGCAGCAGACCAAGTGTCCCTCCTTCTGGCTAACCAAGGTACGACACTTGTCATAATAAAGACTTCCACTTTTGTGGGGGTCCACTTCTTCATTCATTCACCCATCCGCCCATCCATATCCATCATTCTCTCTTCCATCATGTTGCCATGATCTCACTTCATTCCACCTCACTTTCTTCCACTTCACTTTCATTCATTGCTCAATGAATCTCTTAAAAGGTGACCAGTACTTTCTCCATCATTTTTGCAACTAATCTTCCAAACATCAAGGTACGTGCACATCAATTTGTTATATCTTACTTATCTTTTAGTACATTCATTTAATTACTGTACATTAATGGCGATGTTCTCCATAGCATGTAATTATTCCCTGCCCTGTCTAATAAAGCATGATCATTCTGCATGTGAGGACACATGCTCAAATTAAGGTTGGGGAGGGAGTTTGAATACCATGTCCATGTGTCAGTCCATGTTGGTTTACGCCAGCACGATAGCAAAGTTTAAAATTGAGTTGATTTGAATTCTGAGTGAGATGACGGCTCACAAGTGTGAGGTGATAGCCTTCATTGATTACTCCTTACTGTCTATACTACTCTTCTCATAATCTTGAGTCCCCAAATAAGGAAAATTCATATGACATTGGTGTTGGAAATTTAGCAGTGTTGCAGGAAGGCGAAGTTTAGCTTTCAGATAAAGATTACAAGAGAAAAACTTTGCAGAGTGATTGTTTATTTTTAGATAGCTAAACAATGGGAGGTGGATTAATTCAAAATGACCCTCGGTTCATGAAGTATTACTACAGGATGCACCCAGCCAGGCCGAGTTTAGAAATTGTGGGTGGTTAGATTATTTCCTGAAGCTGAATGGTTTTAATGAAGATGTTGCATTGGAATTTGCCCAGACATTGTCTGAAGGTAAGGCCACGATAAAAGGGTTAGAGGTATTGGCTACTGAAGAAAGGATTGTAGAAGTTACAGGGTTGCCTACTGATGGTGAAAATTACCCTGTTTCCAGAGATGCCAGGTCAGCTAGGGCTGAATTTACAGAACCTGGTGACCCTCCAATAATTGTGGACAAACAAGGAGCCAAGAGAACCTCTCTGCCTGAGCCATGGAAGCAAGTAGTTGTTCATGTTGTAAGGTACATTACTTCTGAAGGTCGTCAGTCGAATCTACATTCTGTGCATTTCAAACTGCTAAATCATATAAGGCATGGGAGAAGAATGAATGTGCCAAATTTCAGGTACTACTAGTATGATATTGCTGAAGAGAGACAGAGATGGAGCAGATTGGATAGACAGTAAGGGTTCTATTGGGATCCTAATTCACGCACTGCAGAAACTGATATAGGACAGCTGGCATTTGCTAATTTCAGGGCATTGACCAAATAGAAGAACAACCCTTCCTCTGGTGCAGGACCAACAAAGTCTTAGGTTGGGGAGAGTGATGAGTCTAGTTTATGACTCAATTTTGTTAGAATTTATTATCCATTTGATGTAGTTATCATGGACTTTGGTACCTAGATCTTGATCTTTTCATGATATTTCCTCAAAACCATAAGATATTGGGCATAGGTTATTTCCTACAATCTTTAATGACATTGACATGCTATATGAACTATCTATGTTAATTTTACATGTGGATTAATGAATGTTACTCTAAGATAGTTATAGATATGCAATTATTGTGCATACTAATATTGTTATGCAGATATAATTAGTAGCCTATAAAATTGAGGAAGATTCTGTCAGTTGGTTACTTGCCATCAAAGTCAACAAGATGGTCGTTTAAATGTCAAATGGAGGGAAGATAACCGCCTTGTAACTGGTCTTAATTGCTTGTTGAGCAAATATAGGAGTTACTATTGTGCTAGATCTGCGTTAAAGTGAACATGCTTGACCAGATTCCACACATGCATAACCCCCTCTCCACTTTCTATGCTTTCCCTAAATTGGCGTCCTCCTATTCTGTTAGAGTTGACCACCTTGCTAGGTAATTGGTTTGTAGCTTTTCTTTCTATAAATAAGACTCAAATGCTCTTTCAAAAGGGTTGATTAATTTGAGGTTGTACTTGCATTATTAAGTTTTTCAGCAATACAGTTATGTTGCTCATTTGTACTCATGTTTTCCAATGAATAAAATGAAGTTATAAGTTTGCATCTCTGAGTTTACATTTGTCTTAAGGGTTACTCATCCAAGGGGGCCCACTTGGTGAGCATTCCATCCTTTAGTTTAGTTGTTATTTTCTGTTAAGCGGTTAGTTAAAATTTGGCATCGTATGTTCCTGCAGCCACTAGAATTTTAACTAACCGCTTAACAGAAAATAACAACTAAACTAAAGGATATGTTCCTGCAGCCACTAGAATTTTATTTTGTGTCTATTCCTACAGCCAAAGCAAACAGAGTAGTTTCCTGTTTGTTTGCTTAGATTTTTATTTTCTGTCATGCACTTCAACTTAGTATAGTTGTTGGTTGATGTTCAACATTTATGTTATTTCTTTCCAAGCAATTTACTTTCAGCATTATGTCTTTCTTAGCCGTAGAATGAATGTGGCTACTTTGGAGTTACTAGTGCACATACTGTGCTGACCCATTTCAAGTTCACGTCCCTGGGTTGACAAGTTAAATGCATCTTCATAGTGATTAAGATAGCTATTCAGGTTAGATGTCCAATCTCTGAGTCACGGCTTTATGTGCTTTGTTGTTAAATCATTGTAGGAGACCAACAACAAACATAGCATAATTAGGTATATATAAGAGCTAGTGGTAAGTTTACTATAATCATATTACGAATTGTGTTTTCAATGGAGATATTTGGAGGTTTGCTCCCTCGATGTGGCTTGTTATTCTCAATTATTATCAAGTATTTGCAGCATGTTTCCTATTATATTCTTCTATTGTACAATTTATTTCATTACAAGTGGTATCAGAGCATGATCTTGGCACCGTGAAGGCAAGAAACAAGGTGATTTTTTTCAATTTTGGTGGTCATTTTGGGAAGTGCATATCTCTCTCATTTTGGTGAATCTTTTCAATATTTTTGGAGGGTTCTTCAAGGATATATTGAAGCTTCTTCAGTCCAGATTTCAAGGCAATTCAAGCAAAATAAGAGAGTTATTGTAAAATTAGAGTTTCCACCATTTTTGCTCCTAGGGTTGCAATTTAGCAATTATTTTCCTGATTTCTAGAGGGTAGAACAAGGGCAAATTAATATAGATACAATCCTAATTTGAAGGCATTTAGACCAGATCTAGGGAAGTTATTACAAAATTATTGTTCCCACCAAATTCGCTCTCAAGGCTGGAAATCAACTAGTTTCTAGGAGATTTTTTCTGGGAAGTGGGATCTAGGCCTTGGTAAGTTATAGTAATAATTTTAGATTAATTGGATTTGCTTTATGTGATTTATTGCCAAATTATTTTTCTCCATCATGGTAAGGTCGACCATAAGAGGCAAAAAGAATCATGTCACACCAGGGAAATCTCTAGACAAGGATGATACGAAAAGTACAGAAATTCCTACTAATGATATGCATGAGGAAATCTTCAAGGTTAAGGAAGATATTTCATCAATGATGATGGGGATGAATGAAATATCCAAGAAAATGGATTCCCTTCTAAGTTGTATGAACTATAAGGGAGAAGATTCACATAGTAAGAATTGGAAGGAAGAAGATGCTTTAAGGGACATGATTCTTAGGGGTTTGAATCGGATCTCAAGATGGATCAACACTCAAATCATTATATGGAGATGCACTTCATACCAAAGATGGATATGTGGAAGTTTGATGGTTAAGATCCTACTAATCAACTCTGCCAAATGGAGTAATTCTTTGATATTCACCATGTTCCTTGTCAACAAAAGGTAGCCATGGTTTCCTTATACTTGGAATTTGACCAACTCATTTGGTACCATTGGCTTTATAAATAATTTATAAAAAGAACGAATGTGTTGTAACCTGGTTTTTTTTTTCCAAGAGGAACTCATTACACATTATGGTGACAATCTTATGGATAGCTACCTCAACTAGATCACCAAATTAAGGAAAACAAGTACAGTCAAGGATTATATTCATCAATTTTGAACATTGTCTTTAAGAGTGGAAAATGTGGCAGCACAAAATTTGTTGGAGTTATTCCTAGGAGGCTTAAAGTAGGCTTAAAGTATCACATCAAATATGAGGTACATGTTCCATCCAAATTTTATTTCCCAAGCAATGATTATGGCAAGACAAGTAGAGGAAAATTTGTGGTTAACAAAAGGCATTTTTTTGTAAACATAAAAGATAAGAACACTCATACACAATCACTTCCTCTTCCTACTAGATTGATACCACAACAAATTGAAGATAAGAGAGAAAAAGGGTTATGTTTTAACTATGATAACAAATACAGTCGAGAACATAAATGCCCTAAAAATAAATTATTCTATATTGAGGGATTGTGTGAGGAAGAAGAGGAGGATGAGCAAATATTAGAGGGTAACAATGAGTTAGATGAGGAATCAAGAGATCCCCAACCAATCATTTCTTGTCATGCACTCTCAAGTTTTAGCACCCCACAAACTCTCAAGGTAGTGGGTTTCCTAAAGAAGGAGAGAGTAACAATGTTGATAGACTCGTGAAGCACTCATAACTCCATCAACAAAAATTGGCTACTCATCTAAATTGTTTTATAAATCTAGCTCCAGAATTCCAGGTCCTAATTGCATATGGGGGTACTATTAGTTGTTCAAGAAAGTGCCATAGCATTAAATTATCCATGGGAGATTATCATCTTGATAGACCAATGTTTTCTATCTCCATAGGTGTAACATATATTATTTTGGGAGTGCATTGGCTTACTACTTTGAGAACAATTGAGATTAACTTCCAGGAACTATTCATGTGCTTTCACGAGTAGAGGGAAGGATAATAGAACTAAGAGGGTTGTGTGCAAAGTCTCCACAGATGGTGAGCTCTCACCAAATGCAAAATATGCTTAAGAAGGGAGCAGATGGGTTTGTTGCCCAATTGTTTTTATTAGAAGCATATCACTCAAAGGTTTTTACACCACTAGATCTACAAGTAGTTAAAGAAAAGTACTCAGTAGTTCTTGGAGAGACTCCAAAAGGATTGTAGCCTAAAAGAGATCATGTTCATGCCATTCAACTAGTATCAGAGAACCAACCACCCAACATCAGGCCCTACAAGTATCCATATGTACAAAAAAGTGAGATTGAGAAGATAGTTCAGGAGATGCTAGAGGCAAGTATTCTCAGGCATAGTCATAGTGCTTACTCCTCTCCTATGGTAATGGTGCGCATGAAGGATGAAACTTGAAGGATGTGTCTTGATTATAGAGAGCTCAACAAGTACACCATAAAAGATAAGTTTCCTATTCCATTAATTGATGATTTGTTAGATGAGCTTAATGGTGTTGTTTATTTTACAAAACTTGATCTTCATTTTGTTTATCATTAAAACAAACTTAGAGATGAGGATGTGCATAAGATAGCTTTTCAAACCCATGAGGGTCACTATGAATTTTTGGTAATGCCTTTTGGTCTCACAAATGCACCATAGACATTTCAAAGTTTGATGAACTCTATCTTCAGGGCATTTCTACATAAAATTTATTTTGGTATTTTTTATGACATCTTAATATATAGTAAAAGTTGAGAGGAACATTTGCAGCATGTAAATCAAGTTCTGGACATTCTTGAGCAACATTAGCTATACACTAAGCCATCCAAGTGTGTGTTTGGAGTGAAAGAAGTAGAGTACCTAGGTCATATTGTGTCCCATGAGGGAGTCAAGGTGGACCCTCATAAGATCAAGGCTATTGTAGAGTGGAAAATACCTAGGACTCTCAAGAACCTAAGGAGTTTCTTAGAGCTTACATGTTATTATCATCGATTTGTAAATAATTATGGTAGCATAGTATCACCTCTCACAAGCTTTTTGAAGAAGGATTCCTTCTAGTGGAATGAGGTATCTACAAAACTATTGGAGCAACTAAAGGAAGCCATGTGCACAACTCCAATCCTAACTACCCCAAATTTTTATAAAACATTCATTATGGAATGTGATGCTTTAGGTCAAGGCATATGAGCAATACTCGTGCAAGAAGGAAGACCCATAGCATTTGAGATCTTCCAATTCAAAGGTAAGAATTTATTGAAGCCAGTTTATGAGAAGGAAATGTTGGCTAACTTGCATGCAGTCAAACAATGGAGACCTTATCTAATGGAAAGACACTTTAAGGTAAAGACAGATCATGATAGTCTCAAATATTTCTTGGAATAGAGGTTTTCATTTGAGGAACAACAAAAATGGGTCAAAAAAATGTTGGGATATGATTTTGAGATCATATATAAGAAGGGCAAGGAGAATGTTGTGGTTGATACTCTATCAAGGTGAGATGAACCCAGAGAGTCACTATTATATGCCATTTCCATAGTACAAATACATTGGGTAAATGAAGCAAGACAAGAGTGGGAGGACTTAGTTACTCAAACTCTCATTGAGAAACTTCAATAGGATTCAAGTGTGTCAAAAAAATTTACATGGAAAGGGAATGTCTTGTGGTACAAGGATAGGATGTACCTTTGCAAGAATTTAACCCTTAAGTTTAAGGTGTTGGTAGAACTACATGCTTCTCTAGTAAGTGGGCACTCTAGATTTCTAAAAACTTATCATAGAATCAAGCAAGATTTCTTTTGGGAGGGGCTAAAAGGGGATGTTCAAAAAATTGTTGCAAAATGCATGGTATGTCAGTACAATAAAGGGGAGACAATTAAGACTCTAGGTCTTCTACAGCCCTTATTTATCCCATGTTAGTAGTAGGAGGAGGTATCTATGGATTTCATCACAGGTTTGCCTAGATCTAAAGGAAATGTTATCATGGTTGTTGTGGATTATCTCACCAAATATGCACACTTTTGTGCTTTGGTACACCCATTGGTAGCAAGCACTGTAGCAACAACCCTTATGAATAATATTCAAAAACTACATGGGACTTCAAAAGTTATAGTAAGTGACTGTGATCCTATATTTACAAGTAATTTTTAGACTGGCTTATTTTCATGTTTGGGCACTCAACTTGGTCGCATCTCATCATATCATCCCAAATCTAATGGTCAAATTGAGGTAGTCAACAAATTCTTGGAATGGTATCTTTGATGTTTTCTTCAGATAAACAATAGAGATGGGTGCAATGGTTATGATATAGACAAGATTAGGGGGTCTTAACAAACTACCCAATCTTGCAACCTTAACATATTACCCACTCACACTTTTGCACACATATCAAAGAAAACATTTATATTGTAGCAAATCTGAAATATTTTTTTATTTACAACTTTCATATGTACTTTCATACAACAAAATTCCTTGAGAACAATTACATGTAGTGAGGATTTCAACAAGAAACAAAATTTAGAAAATTTGTAGGGTTTCTAGGCACTTCATGCCTTCAAATCTTCAAACCCTCTTACCTTCATACTTTCTTGGCTTCACTCCTCTTTTGAAATTTGATTTTTACCTTCATACTATAGCTCTCATGGTTTCCTTGAACACCTACAACACACTTGCAACTTTCTTCTTCTCTTCTTCTATTCCTCTCCTCTTGGCAAGCTGATTTTTTCCACATTTTTCCTTGTGCAATCCTCTATAGCAACCTACAAATTCTTTCTTCAACCTTGTTGTTGTTGATTGCTACCTCTAAACATAATTCAAGGTTGTACTTTATAGAGGTTAAAACCCCTATGAGGCACCAAAATGTGGCGCCCAAATCTTCTCTTTGATTTCTACCACCTTGACCCTTAAAATTCTTGCAAAAAAATGAAATAAAACATAGTTTATCGCTTCCAAATGTGGTATTCAAAGTTGCTGCACCATATCCAACACCTTGCTACTATAGATGCCTTTGAAAATTAAATAAAATCAGAAATCAACTCATCCTTATCCACCCCAAATTGGAAATTGAAGTGTCATTAATTGTTTTGCCAAAAATCACTAGATTTTTCCTCCATTATAGATACCCAAAATGAATAAATGAAATATTAAATTTCAAATGAGGGAATACCAACAATAAAATATCATTTACACACTTACCAAGGCATCCAATTTGAATAAATTAAATAATTTTAATTAATTTTCCTTCACAAGCCCCTTCTACCATGTCAAATGGACCCTAGGACCTTGAAATTGTGCAATATAATTGTTGGCACTTGGATATGCACCCTTATTGATTTGTCCACTCAGCTATCCAGTGAAACATGGGATGATCTCATAGAGTGTGCACTATGATAGTTTGAGATCAACCTCTAGAGAAGGTTAGTTCCCTTGGTACTTCACTTAGAATGACTTAAACTAATGTTGATCTACTAAGGAAAAGGGAGAAAATGTGACATAATCTAAATTCTAACCTATAGTGGTGATGCACCAAACTTGCTTAAGACCTATATTTTTGTTTGACACACAATCTACTCAATAACCAACTAGTTTCATGCACAACTCAATTTTGTTTCAATGCCCATGTACAAATGTTTCATAAGAAGGTTTTGATATTATAGTTTTAGAAGGAAAATGTTATTTTTCTCACAACTAAGACTGTTTTAACTTAAAAACATAGCTTATAACCTACATAAGACATCTATTTTCTACATACAAGTGTTTGAATGAGACATACATTCAAGGATTTTGCATATAAATCACAAAAACATACATCAATCACCAAATAACACACCATAACAGAGATTTGAGAAGGAAAATATTGAACTCTTATTCAAAAAGATGTCTTACAATGCCATGTTTGGTCTATAAATGTATAATATTGCTTGAAAAATGAAGTTTTACACTGTTATTTTTATGAAAACTGAGCTTTTCGCTAAGTTACAATGCAAGTTTCAGGTCTGAAAATTGAAAGAACTGACTTCTCCTAGCCAAGGCGTCCATCTTATCATGCCCAACATGGGAAAGAAAAAAGGAAAGAATCTAGAAGAAGTAAATATACTTTTAATTAAGTCAAACCTCAAACTAGGTGCCTAGAAGACTCTTGATTTGCTTTGACTTCTTGGAATGTTGTTGGAAGGTGTTGATGATGTTGTGTTTGACCTTTTCCAACTCTGTATACTTCTTGTTTATCTCCTAAATGCTTAAAAGGTGTTAGAATTGCTCCTATATACCTTGAAGATGCTCCTAGTTGTCCACAAGGTCTTCAAAACTCCTCAAATTGCTCAAATTGTCTCATAACTACCTTCAAACCCACCTTGCACAATGATAGGACATGTGCCTTTGTTATTTGAATGAATCCAGACTCCTTCAGGCATTTGGAAAGAGTTTGACATGATAAGGAATCTTGAAACTACTCATAATTGTCCATCATTGCTTTGAAAACACTCCTAACTTCATTCATTACCCCTGCAGGGTCTTTGTCAAGGTTAAAACTGCTTGTAGGTGTTATTTTACTTAGTTTACATCCCTTTGTTATGAAAAAAGACTCCATCTCTCCATTATTGTCCTAGTTGAAATACACAGTTGTGTTTTGAAGCATATTTCAAGTCTTTGATCTCTTAAGCATGATATTCACTCTTTGGCTTAGTCCCTGACCTGTTTTACACTTGTCAATGCTTTGACAGAGTTTGTCAATGCCTACGTCAATGTTTTACACTGTCTCTTAAAAATTCAATACATTGTTTACAATCTCTTGGATAAACTTCTATCTTGTAGGCACACCTATACAAATCCTTTTTCTATAACCTTTTTCACACCTATTGTTGTTATGACATCATTTTCAGTTGCACAATTTTGACAACCTCATGTTTTTTATAGACACTTCTTCATCTTTATCTTGTCCTCTTTATTCACTCTATCTCTTAAAAGGCCTTGACAGTGTTTGTTATAGGTCTTGCAACTTCATAGCTCTTCTATAGTATTGCATTCTTTTCATTGTTCTTTATTATCTCTGTATTAGGTATGTAGTATGATTCAAGGACTAACTTTCATGGGCCTTTAAGAAGCTTCTTAGAGTCTTACACTCTTGTGCAACCCTCTGTCTGATTAGATAGGTCTTAATCACCACTGTAGACCTTTGTTTGATGCTATCCTACATTGTCCTTTGTATCTCACTGTCTCCTCACTTAGGGTTTGCACCTCTTCATTGTACTTCAAGGTTTTGTTCATTGTCCTCTCATCACTCATCTCATAGACCTCTACAAGATCTTTACCCATTGTAATAGACCCTTTAATGTTGTAATAAGACAATATTGCAGACCCCAAGGTGGAGACAGGGGTATTGTAGACCTTATTGAACAGTCGTGACCCTTATTGGACAATCATTTACATTAACAGAGCTCTAACAAACTCCTCTTAGCATAACATATTGTTAATTGCACTTACACTAGGTCTGCACCTCTGTCATATGTCATTTGATCTCTGCTTTGAGAGTCTCTGCATACTATCTCAACCCTTCTTAGGAGAAACCTGGACTATTATATCTTTGTGACTTGGACCTCTGTGATTGCCCTATCACCTTCTCTATATCTTCAAGATTTCTCGTTAGCATCTCCAACCATTGACTGTGGGGTCTTTGTCATTATTTGAGTATGTAATGTAAGGATTTGCATGTTCATACAAGGGTTTATATATAAATCCTTATGAGGGAACAATCCCTTTAGACTTGTATCTCACTGTCACACTACCTTGACACTACTTATCCTTTAGACTTGTATCTCACTGTCACACTACCTTGACACTACTTATTGTAAAGTCTGAAAATATCACTTACTAAAAATAACCAATGAAAATCAACTTAATCCAAAATTGGAAAGTGAATAAATTCATTAATTGGAATATCCATAAATGTTTAACATTTAGCAAGTTTCCATAATAAGCAAAGATTATTTACAAGTACAAGAAGGAAGTCATATTACATATTTTACAAATGTTCCAAGTACATGAATGGTACATCAAAATTACATTAAAGAGAGTATAATTACATTTTTGGGCTCACAAGCCATACAATGATCAATACAATATATATATCTATTTTGAGTTATATAACATATAAGATCTGTCTTCAGCCTCCATGACCCACCGGTCTCCTGCAAGTTGAAGCCAAGAGCATGGTTAAGGTGCTTTTTCTACCCAACCACGAAGCACTAAACTTCCTCGGGTTTCTTCCTAACTCGAATAATCCCTGACCCTGTGTGAGGAGCCTAGCAACCTGGAACAGATGGCCAGGAGGGAAACTCTTGATGCAAGCCTGATGCCTATATGCATTCTAAACTAGAAATGGCATATTTCTTGCATACAGGATGTGGCAGAGACAAATAAATAAATACAGCTAGGCTTTTAACATCCATCTATTTCAATGGTACATCTAGCTTTGGCCAAAGTAATAAACATAAAGTGGTAAACTTGAAAAAGAAGTTTACCTTCTCTGTGAATCCATACTTAGCATCCTATCCCAGAAGGTACATAAGGCAAGAAAAATAGCTAACTCTAACGCCAAATAATACATACATTGGTCTAATTAAGGAACTATAACATTTGACTCCCTATTTGTTCATTTATGCATAGCAGAAGAAATTTCACCATAATTCATATGCAGACGTTCAAGAGTTAACATAATGAAAGTAAGAGAAATGGATAAATATGATGTTATAAGATTAATGCTTTGAAACTTATTTCAATAAATCCAATGTTTTCTTGTATGGGACTACTTTTCACAATTTTTTTTTTTTTTCTGTTAAGTGAGCAATTTATAAAATTTATTGATTATCATCAACCTAATTGATCTTAATGGAAGTTATTAGTTTCTTGTGAAGACAATCTTATCTTAATGTGAAAGTTGTGTTTTTGCCTATTTTGTTATTTGAAGTGTTATCCTTAATTCTATTGATAAATATTTATCAACGGTAAAGCTCGAGACCAAATCGAACCATTTAATTGTTGTGTCAGATAACATTTATCTATGATATACACCTATAGTGTCTAAGTCTATTTAATTAATACAACATATTCATACACTATTCCAAAGGAAGTGGCAATTAAGAGATGGGAAATTATTTAAGAGTAATAGGTCGAATTCACCTATTCCCTATTCGTAGTAAATGGAAATAAAACTTAGGTGAAACAAAACAAAACACCAATCAACTTGGCAAATATATATATATATATATGAAAAGATGATGAGGTACCAAAACTTCGGCAGAAGTATTCAGTCAAGAATCATAGCAATGTTTACTGTGTAATTAGCATCATTAGAGATAGTAATATTAAAGACGAGTAAAATAAATAGGAGGTGTATTTGGAGCTATATCAGCGAGGCGATTTCTTCTTATTGTTGAACAAGACACAGCTTTAACAGTTAATGGTGATGAAATAAAATGCACTTACCAATGGAGATAAAATTACAATCACTGAACAACTTTGGCAACTAAGTATGTATACAATCAAAAGAATGGTTAAGTACTTCTTACTGCAGAGGTGCCACCCTCAGATCGGGTTGCGGTGGTTGGCAGAAATTTCACTTAAAACATAGTCAAAAATTGGCGATCGGCGATTGAAATGATCGCAGTAAGCATAAATTGGTTTATGACTCAGCAAGTACTATAAGTAAAGAACTATAACTGCAAAAAGGCCGTTATTTACCATTGCTAGGTCATTGCGAGCGAAATTGTCATCACAGAGGCCTTACAAATGATTTTTAAACAAATTATCAAGATGTACAGCACCTTGCTCCAGCAAGATAAAATTAATCTTTCAAAGGAATTAAAAGATATCTAATTTTTGGTAGAAGCACCATGATCCAATCGAAGGTGATGCCCAACAAAAAGAAAATACGTAGAGATTGATGTTAGATATGGCACAATAGTAATAGGATGGAATACCAAAACTTGCAAGATTCGAACCTTTTAACTTTGTATGCGGCGCACCATGGTTGACGTCCAGGCCATAGGGTCGATATGGGAGGTCATAAACAACCTAAGAGTTAGACAGTAAGGTTTGCACAGCTAAAAAGGCAAAAATGACATTTAAAGGAGCCCATTAATAGGCATATCGAGAGTCATACTTCCATACAAACGGCAAGAAGAAGAAGGGTCATCTGGCTGTGAATTGAAAACAACATGCCTCATCCACAACTGGAAATAAATCGAAACTAAATACTAGAGGTGCCAAAAAGGAAACGACCCACCATTACAACATAGGGTAGATATGGCGAGGTTCAAATAGTAACAGATGGAAAGATATAGAGGTTCAAATGATTCAACAATGATGTTGAAAATTTAGAAGGTCAGGTTGATTCAATGTAGAGGAAATGTAATATTTATGCAAAGGAAGAAGGCGACACATCATATAAGATAACTATAAACATTAAATCAATTGATACACAACCAATTAATAGCTTTGTAAGACTACAAATTTCACCCAGGTAGATTTCACATATTCAAACTGAAATGAAGGAAAAGTACCTGTAATTTCCACGCTGGGATTTGTTTATTGGTTCAATGCTCGTCAGTTATTCTTGCCTATCCTCCGGTCGTCCTTCTCCTTCTCTCCCTTCTTTTTATGCAGACTTCATCTTTTTATTTTTGAAAGTTTCTATCTTTTTTCCATTTTATTGATTTTTTATTTTTATTTTTATTTTTAATTTCTAATCTTTTTGTTTTTATTTCTATTATTATTGTTTTATTCTATCCTTTCAATTTGTCATTATCAAAAGTATAATTTTCGAAATGGATACCTATTACAAAAATATATGTATATTTTATTATTTCTAATCTACCACATAATTATCTAAAAAATATATATTTAAAAGAAATTTCTTTCCTTCACATACAATTTTAATAAAAACAAATATATATCAATTAAATCTATTTTATTTCAATAAGAGCATATTTAAATTTTAAAAAAAATATTATTTAGTTTTTCAACCATGAAAGCATAACGAAAATATTTTCCTATCAATAGCGAAAAACAATTTATCGACAAAGAGATTATTCATGGAATGATAAGAATGCATATGGAATGCAACTAAGTGTTTGGGTGTGCACATCAAGTCTCTCTCCATCCCATCCCTGCTAAGTGGCTAATCACCTCTACCTTAACCAAACCCTTGTCTTTGACAACCTACCATCATTAAACTCAAATCTCCATTAATATGTTAGTAACCAATCCATAGCCGAAGCATTGATTATTTTATAATTGTATATTTAAATTGGAAAATAATTAATAACCATCCACTTTTATCCATAACATAATCATAAATAGACATTCAACATTTCTAAATATAGTCAGGTTCAGAAAGCATAATAGTTTGAGATGTGACATCCTTCCCCACTTGGAAGAGACATCGTTCCGATGTCTTATTACACAAACATCAACATAAAAGTCTTACACAACCAGTGTCAATGTATGAACCAAGTCATAATTATGCAAAAATTAAAAGAGTTTATGCTAATTTTTCAAATGTGGGAAAGCTATGTCTATATCATCAGCATTCTCCCAAGTGGCACTATCCACCATATACTGGTCCCACTGGACCTTATACTACACAACATCCCAGTTTCGCAACTTAACGTTACGTCTCTCCAAAATTTGGGTGGGCTCCATCAACACCGCCCCTGGATCCTGAACCTGCAATGCACGCCAATTAAGAATATGTGAAACATCTAGATGATATGGTTTAAGCAAAGATACATGCAAGACATTATGGATTTGGGATAGAGCCAGTGGTAGAGCAAGCTTATATGCAACCGGATTAATTACTTCCAAAACATCAAATGGTCCAACATATCTGGGGGCAAGCTTGGAAGCCTTGCCAAATGAAATAGAACTTTTATGAGGTTGAACTCTCAGGAAGACCTTATCCCCCACTGAGAACTATCTGAAGGTTCTATTCTTATCCGCATAACTCTTCTGGTGGTTTGAAGCTTGTTTCAATTTCTCCTTAATCAACTTCATCTGATCCTCCATTTCTTTCAACATTTCGGGTCAAATTACTATCTTGTCTTCCACCTTATCCCAACATATAGGTGTACGACATTTACGGCCATATAGAGCCTCAAAAGGTGCCATTCCTAGGGAGGCATGATATAAATTATTATACGTTGTTATCCTTAAAATTAGTTGCGCTCAATTTTATAGGATGACCCCTACGAAACTTGTCTGTTTCGTAGCCCACAACTCTCAACATGCGAATCGAGGCAAATCTTCTTACCCTCGCACGTGGTCCTCTAGCTCCGAAGAATCCATTCAAGTATTTCTTCATCTTAGTTTCTCGAAGTTTGCACAAATAAATCAAGTAGCAAACTTAGCATCAAACTTGTGAGTTTGATAGTATTAAGGAGTTAGAAAAATTATTGTTTTGCATGCAATGGCGGTGATTTTCGCCGCCAGTGCATGTCATTGTTAAAACATCCCCCCATATGCAAGGGTGGCAATAAATCACCGCCTGTGCATATGTTTCTCATCCTAGATGTTATGGCAGAGATTTTTGCCGCCCAAACATCTTTTATTTCAACTCAAGTGTCATTAATGCACTTTGAGTTTAGTTTTTAAAATACCTTTTTATGTGTTTTAATCATTTTAGTTTTCATTGTTTCTTTATTTATCAAACTTTGTGATTCCTCTGAACATTTTAAAAACCCTCATATTTCCTCGGTGCGCGCATTGGATTGAATTTTTCATGGATTCAAGCTAGGGTTCGTCGTCATTTTGATTATCTGGGTAGGCTTTCCTTGTTTCAGTTTTCTTTTCTCGATTATTTAGCTCTATAATATTAGGATTTTGTCATTGCTCCTTCTACTGCGTTTTCTTATGATTATTTCTTGTTTAAAGTTTTAAACCCTAGTATCATTCTTCATTATTTATATTCTATGTTGTTTAGCATTTACTTCTTTTTGCCCACTTTCGGGTTTTCCTCTAAACTGGCATTTTCTAGTTTTTAGAAACGTCTTTGTGTCGGCCTTAAGCATGGCAGTAGTTTTCACTATTTTTTCCCTTCATGAGTTTTTAGTTTCTTGTTTTATTTACTGCCTACATGAAGAGGCAGCAATTATGGCAAAGGTATTCGCCGCCCTCATGTCCAAACTCAGATGAAAACCTAGATATGAATAGGCGGCAGAAGTTGCCACCAATACATGTTTAATATCTTACCTCCAATACACGAGTGATGAAAATCACCGCCTGTGTCAAACTTGTATCTACCTTAAGTGTAGGGGTGGTGATTTTTGCTGCCCATACACATTTGTTCTTTCCCTCGTGAAATTTTAAGTAGCATATTTGAGCAGTAATTTTTACCGTTGTTGCATGTATGAGATTTTCCCCTACATGTAGGGGCGGTAATTTTTGTCGCCCATTCATGATACCTTCAAGTATTATCAAGGTGTAGGGGCGGTGATTTTCGCCGCCCATACACAAAAGTATATTTTATCTTAAGGATGCACAAGCTCTAAATTTTTCCACCAATCCACTTTGCCATTTTCACTCCTATAAATTGCCACCCTGACATCAAATGAATTTTACCCTACATGCAGAGGCAACAATTTTTGCCACCCTTGCATCATCCCTTCCAAATTCTCTAACTCTGGAGAATTTCTACATCTGTTAACTTTAGCCTACTTCTCACTTTGATTGCTCTCTAGCCCCTTCAAGCTCATGTTGTTGATCATGATTTCCAATATTGCAATTTCCCAAATTGCCAATTTTTTCCTAACACTACAAAATCATGCCTTCTATTGTTGCAGTTGCTTCTGCAAGATTGTCAAGTTCTTTTTCTTAATCGAGGGAGTTCATCTTTCAAATGACCGATCCTCCACCAAAGAAAGCCAAAGATATGAAGTACAAATACCAGGGTGTGTTCACCGTAACATCAGTCACATCCAATGTGGATGAGATACGGGATACAGAAATTCGTCATGTGGATATGGCCGAGTTTGTAGAAAGGACAAAGTAACATAATCTGAGTCACTATATGAAAAGAATTGTGGACATTAATATCCATTTGGTTGCTTCCTTTCCTGTAGTAGCTCACAACACTGAATTTGTTCTTCAAGTAGTTTATTTCTATAACAAAGATAATATAATAGTGGTTGATGCACAAGGCAATGTGATAACGAGGTTGGATGCAGAGTTTGTAGACAAAGTCTTCATGTGTCCTAGTGTAGAGGAAAGTGCAGAGCTTGATTTCAATATTGCTCAGAAGGAGTATGACAAAGATACTAAAAAAGAAAAAAGGATCATAAACACTAAATGGTTGAAAACTACCAGGTCTAACCTTTCTAGATGGCCCAAGAGTTTCCCAAGGAGTGACTTTGTTGAAGAGGTTAGTGACTTGATAACTCTTCTCAGCAGAGTTAGAGGGCTCCCTTCTTCCTCCACTTTTCATGAGTGGATGTATCCTTATATCAAAATCATCCTCCAAGGTAAACAAATTATTTTTTGGGGCGAGCAGATAAGTAATGCTCTTCATGAGCAATTAACCAAGCTGTCAACAACTTTCAAATTCTACATGACATCTTATTTGGTATATGCAATTGCTTCTATGAGAAGTTTTCCAGGGTTAACCTTAGAAGGAGACTGAAGAGTCATTCATGTGTATCATTATTACCCCTAATTGACTCTGAAGGGATCCATTCATCACTTTCAAAGGGTAAACGATGCTTTCTTTGCAGTATTTTTGTGTCTTTTTGATCCCCAATTGGAATAGAAGAGAGTGTTAGATGAAGCCTAGGAGGTGGTGAACACTTTTGGTTGTCTGTACCTTCAATTCCCAACTTTACTTATCTAAGGGTTGGTTATTTCCAAGGATATCCATATATGCTACCCAAATTTCCTAGTGACAAAATTGTTTTGATGGAGTTATGCCGACAAATGATTGTTGTGCATAATAAGCAGATGGAGTTAAAGAAACCTAGCTTCAAGTTTCCTATAGACATTGGCAAGTACTCCATAGCTACTTCTGCAAAAGCTAAGGCTCTTGAGACTGAAATGCAATTGGTAACAATGAAGCAATTTAAGAGGAGAAACAATTTTGATTTTAGGAGGGTGAAGGACAAGATCAAGAGGAAGACTCAATCATATGTCCCAATGGTAGAAGATATATGGGTTGATTTGAGGACTCAGTAAGAGATCAGGAAATTGGATTACTACAGATTAACTCTAAGTCAAATTGACGACTTAGAACTGGCTGATATTCTAGAGGGAATTACAGATGATAAAGACATCGTGAATCCCAGGTATGTGAATGAAAATGTTGTTGGTTCTCCTTTGCCTGTAGTCTTATGGTCAAAGAAAGAATTGGCCTCCATAAGGAAAAGATTTGAGCATATCCTGGCAAATACTAATGTGTGGCTAAAAGGCAAAGGTATTCAGTTGAAAGACTCTATCATTGGCTCAAAGGAGGAGACTTTAGAGCAAACAAGCAAAAAGGTTGAAATAAGAACCAAAAATAAAATTGATGCACCAAGCTCTTCTAAGGCTCCTATTCCTAAGATAAAGTTTGTATTAAAAGAAGGAAAAGCCAAAGTCACGGAAGAAGAGCCAACTGGAGAAGAAATGGAGACAGATGAACAAGCAATTGAAGAGCCTACTGCTGAAGAGATGGATACTAAAGAGAGATATTCAGAGGGAAAAGAGGACGAATAGGAAGCAAAGAAAGAAGATAAATAGGAACAGTTAGAGGAGCCAATCATGTCTTCTGAAAAAGATTTGACACAAGAACCTCAAACTTCTTCTTCTTTGCCCACTATGCATGTTTTAGATTCAATGCCTGTCGTTTCTTGTACTTCAGTTACTCCTATTGTCATACCATCTTCTGGTTCTTCTACACCATCTTCTTCTAGAACACTTTTTTATAGTCCTAAAGCTACTTTTGATGTTGTTTTTGGTTCTTCGGGATCTATGCCAAGTTTGTCTTCTCCTTCATATGACATTGGTGATCAAGCAATTTTGGACCAATTTGTTTCAGGAACTGAGCAAGCTGCTAATGTTAATGTGTTAGGTGTTGTTTTTACAAACACTTCTTCGATAATCACTACAACTAGTGTGGGGGTAATTCCTTCTATGCAAGAAATAGGTTCTAATCTGGATGCTAGTTCATCAGTGCTTCCTCCATGGCTTTCAGCCTACACTCCAAAAAGGAAAAAGCAAGCCATCTCTCTAGATGACTTCAATTTTGAGAAGCTAGTACCTGTTAAGGCAAAGACTCAGAAGAATCCTAAGACTCTTTCCCAACTTTTGGAAGACAAAGGTCATAAGTATGTAGAAATTGCTCAACCTCCACCAGATGCTACTATTGAGAATTTCAACATGAGTGATTATTCAATCTCTAGGATTGAACTAGGGAAAATCACTCATGAAAGTGCTAAGGCCGATGTGCAATCAACTCTCAATTCTTTGATTATGAAATTTGATCATGAGAGAGAAATGAAGGATCAATACAAGGCAAGAGTTGAACAGCTAGCTACAGTAATATGGAAGATCACCTTGTCATCTAAAGTCGTGGAACCTAAGGCAATTACTATGGAGGATCCTATTATCCAGAAAGTAGAAAAGATTCATGCTAAGGGAAAAGTAGTTGAATAATATCTTGAGAGGATGCATGAGAAAGGGGTGCTTCTCTTAACAAGCACAATTAAAAGGAAAAATAAAATGGATAAAGTAAGAAATGAATTGGATGACTTGGTTGACGCTTTGTCTCAAGAGGTTGAATATTTGGATGCAAGTCTGGAGAAATGGACCGACACGAAGAAAATGAAGGTGAAAACCTTGGTATTAATTGACATCCTTTCAAATCGTGAATCATATGTAGAAACCAAGGAATCATTGATTCATCGTAGCAATGTGTTGAAAGATTTGCAAAGTGCTCAAGAGCTTAACATGGACAATGATGTTGACCTTCTTCACAAGTTGGAAGAGCTTCCATGTAAATTGATAGGTGATGACCATCATTTTCTTTCAGCCAAGGAAATGGTCCAAGAATTCAAGAGTATGTTTCAAAGGGAATTTGAAGACAAAGCTTTTTCAGTCGCTTCTCTGGATAATATTCTAGACAACCAATTAACTTTGGATAATTTGAAGGCTAAGTTGACAAATCATGAGAAAGTGGCTACTACAGTGAAAGATGCAATAAGCAGAGCCCGAGTTATTTCCAAGAACACTGTTGGTCCTGATAGTATTGAAATGCAAGCAGTGTTCACCATGTACGAAGATTTTCTCAAGAAGAATGGGGGAGAAAGTTAATTCAAATGTTTTTACCTTAGTAAATTTTCCATGTATTTTCGTATGTACTTTCTATTTAGTTTTGGACATTTTCACATGTACTTTTTCAAGATGTAATTACATGTGAAAACAAGGAAAGTCCCAAATCAATAAGGACTCTTCTTGTTGAACAAGTCAAGTTAGTTGTATTTTCCCTATTTTTTTGCTCATGGCCTTTCACTATAAATAAAGAGGGCCCTTTGTAATATTTTATCTTTTAGTTATTGAAGCAAAACTCTACCAAAATTGAGAAGCATTTTTGAAACTTTGTGTTCAAGTTTGTAAATCAAGATTTTATCAATAATAAGAAAGCAAGTGAGCATTCAAACTTTGTTTTGGAAATTTACTTGTAGTGTATGAGAGATGTTCTTATGTCTTTTCTCTTACATTTTCTTATGCAATTGATCGAATAAGTAGTGTGAATTCATATAATCTGGGAGATGATCTAAAGCTGATTTTGGAGTCTTTGTGCTACAACATTGCCTTTGGAATTTATATTCTATGTTCTTGAGTAAAAGATATTGGAAATACTTTGAGCTGTTGTTATCTTTTATGTTCGTGTGATTTTATCATAGCATTTGGTGAAGACTTTGGGTTGCACCTTATTCTATAAGTTTATAACTTCAAGTCAACAAAAGAAATTACAAAAGACTTTGTGCTTCTATGAATTTCTTAGTTATTTCACGTTGGTATCATTTTGGATATTCTTGTGTTCATTCAATCTTGATATTAGTTATTATTGTTCCAATAAGTGGTTTTTTGAGTTTATCATACATTGTAAAGATTAAGTTGAAACATCATTTCTGAAAAAAAAAAAAAAAAAAAAAAAAAAAAAGATGATATGGCACCATCCACAAGTTAGTTTATAGTGTACATAAATCTAGTTAAGTACTTGTTGATTGTAGTGAGCCCACTTTTGTCAATTTATCTACTACAACTAAGATGACATCATGTCAATTCTTGGTCATGGGTAGCCCCTGAATAAATTCCATACTGATTAGCTGCCACTTATACTCTGGGACACTGTGTGGGTATAAAAGTCCCGCCGGATGCACATGCTCAGCCTTAACTCACAGGCATTTTAAACATCAGGCTACAAATTCAATAACATCCTTCTTGAGTCTTGGCCAGAAGTACAAGGGTCTTAATCCTTTAATCATTTTTGTCACACCAGGTTGCCCTGAGTATGGTGCATTATGAAATTCCTCAAGCACTAGCTTCCTCAACTCCCCTAAATTGGGAACATACTTCCATCCTTGATACCTTAAGAGTCCATCTATCTCAATCCTATATCTATCAAACCTGTGATCAGAGGGATCTTGCTCTAAGGCTTGTTTCACTCTATCATAATGTTCACCTCCTGGTAAAGCCTAAATCACCTGTTGCTTGAAATTGGATCTTATGGAGAGCATAACTACAAGATGTCTCCTACTAAGGGCATCTGCTACTCTATTTTCCTTTCCCTTTATAAATTTGATTCCAAAATCATACTCACTCAAAAACTCCAACCATCTTCTCTACCGAGCATTTAGATTAGGTTAAGTGAAGATATAATTAAGGCCCAAATAGTTTGTTTTCAATTCAAAGGGCTTTCCTAAAAGGTAGTGTCTCCACATTTTAAGGACATGCACTATGGCAGCCAACTCCAAATCATGAGGTGCATAGTTCAATTCATGTTGTTTCAATTTCTTGGATTCATATGCCACCACCTGTCCATCCTACATAATTACTCCTCCTACACCCTCTCCTGAAGCATCTATTATCATAGTGAAGGGCTCATTTGGATCTGGCACAGTCAAGATAGGTGCAGTCGTGAGCTTCTACTTCAAAAGTTGAAATGCTTGTTCGCACTTGTCATTACACTCAAATTTCTTTCCCTTCTTTTGGAGCAAGGTTATGGGTGCTGCTATCGTAGAGAACCCCTTTACAAATTTCCTGTAATATTCAGCAAGTCCCATAAAACTCTGGACTTCCATTACATTCTCGGTGATGGCCACTCCATAATTGCTTTGATTTTTCTTCCAATCCACTACTATCCCTTCCGCTGAAATGACATGGCCTAAATAGTGTACCTTACTTTGATAAAAAAGTTCATTTGGATAGCTTTCCAAAAATCTTACGCTCCCTTAAGAATTGCAAAACTATCCTCAAGTGCCTATGATGCTCTTCTACTGACTTCGAGTAGATCAGGATGTCATCCAAAAATACTAACACAAAATCATCCAAATAGTCTCGGAATACACTGTTCACCAAGTTCATAAATGCTGCTAGGGCATTGGTTAACCCAAACGGTACCATAGTGAATTCATAGTGCCCGTATCAAGTCCTAAATGTAGTCTTAGATATGTCATCATCCTTTATCCTTAATTGGTGGTATCCCGACCTTAGATCTATCTTCGAGAACACCTTGGCTCCCTTCATTTGATCAAATAGTTCATCTATCCTAGGGAGTGGATATTTATTCTTTATGGTAGCCTTGTTGAGCATCCTATAATCTACGCACAACCGTAAGGTTCCATCTTTCTTCTTCATGAAAATAACTAGTGCTCCCCATGGAGACACACTTGGCCTTATGAATCCCCGATTTAGCAACTCCTGTAACTGTGCCTCTGAGGCTCAATTCCAGGTAGCAAATCTATCGAGAAGTCAAATTCTTGTTTTGGCAGTAGCTCGGTTAACTCATCTAGAAATACATCTTGAAACTCTTTCAGAATAGGATAATCATTAACTGATGGCTCCAAGTTATTAAGTTCTCTAACCTTAACTACATAGATGGCACACCCTTTCCTGTTAGCTTTCTTCAACTGCATGGCAGAGATTTGCCTGAGTTCTAAGGGCCTCTTCAATCCATGAATCTCTACTTAGTTTCCCTGATCATCTAGACATTTCACAATTTTTCCTTCACAATCCACTATTGACTTATGCTCAGTGAGCCAATTAATCCTCAAAATTACATTGTAAGACCCTAGGGGTGCCACATACATGTTATCTTGTGTTTGGAAACTAGGAAGGTCTAATTCACTGCAAGTAAGATATAGCTCTACCTTCTTCTCTATGTTACATCCCTAATTTTTGTCTTGCCATACTTTTTAATTTTACTTGGACATAAGTAAATCTATTATGATGTTTAGATTAATGTTGAGGAAAGACATATATTATATCGAATGTCATATATGGAATTATGGAAATGAATATTTTATTGTTATTAATTTAATAATTGCTTATGAGATTTGGTTTATTATTTGAATAATGATGCATTGATCATAATTTGTTTGGTAACAAGTTTGATATAGGATTACAGGTTTTCAGATAACTCTTGGAGAAAAGAGAGAGAGAGAGAGTATCTTTCGAGGAGAGAGATGTAGACCTCAGGTTATGAGTGGTTTATTTGCCAAAAATGAGTATGAGTGTTTAATAAAAACATGAACTAGTTTCATAAGAGGTAAGTCTTGTCTTGTCAGTTTACTTTTGAACCCAATCGATAGGTAGTCGATATCTTTCAAATCTATTCTAGTCAAGTTCTTGTGTGTCGGCATAGTCATTTGTAATGTAAACGACTTCGTCTGAGTAAGAATTATGACCATTTATGTTTAACGTAAAAGTTATGACGTCATTATCGTAAAATGGTTGTGTTATTATTATTAAGTCACTTAAGTGTTTTATTGTCAACGTTTAATGTCAAATGACAATCTCGTCAAGTCGACGTGATTTTAATGAAGGATTGTGATGGGGAGGTAAACTCTACCCATTCACATTATCCCTAAACCTTAGTGATCAATTGAGATGGTCGTCAAATTAATATTAACCACCTTCTCTATTATCATGCCTATTTATTCTTCTCTAGGGATGTATTGAAGAGGGAATCTTTTAAACATTTATGAGGCAATTACTACCTCATTGTCATTTTAACCATTCATGCCTATCCTTTAGGAGAAGTCCATGATGAGGACGTAGACTTTTAAACTTTTAGATAGTGATCAAGGTGGGACAAATAGATAAGTTTTTAACAACTTCAGGTAGAGGTTTGAAATAATTATGTGATAACTAAACAATATCTTGAGTCATGATCCATTAGGTGATGGCCTTTATGAGAGAGATAGTGGTGTTTTATACCATGTAACCTCTCATGTTTGCTGGCTCAAACGTCTTAAGTCTGCCAAGTATTGATGTCAGTTTTTAAGAGAACTATCTCCAACTTTGTAGTGGGCCATTATGACAATTATGGAAAGGTTTAACAAACTTTTAGTGGCAGCTCAATGATCAGAAGTCATGGAATTACTTTGGAGTACCCATCTTTAAGAGCATAGTTAGTTGTGGCAAAGAAATGACTGATAGTTGAGTCAAACATTGGATATAAAGTGATAACCTTAGAGTTTAGGGGGAGATGGCGGTGGTAAAACATCTTATTAGAGTCAGGCAGAGAGGAAAGGAAGAGATATTTCTCTTTTGATCATTATAGAAATACGAAGAAGGAGAGCTTAGCAGAGCATCAAGGGAGTCGAGAGAAGGAAAATCATTGAGCAGTGAAGGAAGATGTCTCAGTTGAAAACTCTTTAAGTTAACGTAGAAGTCTGGACTGCGGAGGAAGTGGAGAATCGATAGAGAGGAATCGATGGAACGTTGAAGAGAAGGGTGATATCATTACACGGGATGAAGTAATTGTTTGTAACTTGTGCGCTATCAGTGACAAGGAAGAATCATAGTAGGTTTTTTTTCCTTATTTGTTACCTTTGTTTTGTGTCGATACTTGTTTGCAACTCTGCAACTATTTTTGTTCCAAACTTTGAATTGTGTTCTCATCTTATAAGGCCGATGCCTATGTTGATAATGGGCAAGTGTGTTTAAGTTTAAATGTTAGGTTTTGAATGAAAACCAGTCATATCATAATTGTTATTAAAACCTTTTAGCATTAACGTCAGTAATAGGGCTGTATGTTTCATGCATATTAATATCTCTATTATGTCGATATATATAAGACTCTATAACAATAGATAAAGAACACATCATTACTCTCACTGTAATCATTGTTTCAACCTCTTATGTAGTTAAATCAAGCAAGTCTATGCAATTATCAGACTCGTTGTTTAATGTCTTCATACCTTCTAAGTTATTTGAAAACTTAAACACTCGTCCTTTGATTGAGTCAACCTATATTTTTTCTTTGAGAGATCATGCAGTACGTAGGGCTAGGCTAATCATGAGTTTGGATGGAGAAAAAGACTTTCGACTTCAAACTTATGTATATGATTACTTTATATATATATATATATATATATATATATATATATATATATATATATATATATATATATATATATATATATATATATATATATATATATATATATATATATATATATATATATATATATATGTTCCTTTATGTGATAATCATCACAGGACAAAAGCATAAGATAATGGTCTCTTAACTAGTCTTTGGTGTCAAAAACCATATTAGTCAATATCTTATTCCTTATGGAATTATAAGGCTAATTGTAAATAAGTTTACCTTGTAAGGGAGAATAAACTTGTGTATTAACATTGACCAATCTATTAGTGTTAAGCTCATTAGGATTCCATTGTCGATTTATTCAAGAGTTGGGAAACAAGAAGTGACCTTGTAGTTAGAATAAAGACTAGGAGATTAAGCCCTTTTGCTTATTAAAATATGAATATATGAACATATATGTTTGTCATCCCATTACGATGGAATAGGAAGAATCAAACCCAAACTTGACTCAATGGAGTAATCTTATATATTAAATCTTTGTGATCATTTTTATAGACCGACAACGAAGAAGCAAATACTCTTACAATGAATGTTTATTCTTACTTGACAGAGAAAAATTTGCAAAGACTTAAGATGTCTCAAAAATAGTATTCATTTGCTCTTAGAAAATTTTAGTTTTCAAATGGATATTAATATTATTAGGAGAATCCTTTGCTCTAGGGATGTTCAAAGAGAGTGAGTGTCCCTTCATCTATTTAAAAGAAAACACTCCTTTATATTTGATTCTATATAGTTATGTACATGCAAAAGGAGAAGAAATTTAAACATGAATTCTAATGGATATCAAATGGGATTAGACTGTCAACCAATTAGGGTCCAACTAAACTTGGGAGAAACTTAAACAAGAAGTTGAATCGTTTGGTATTATTGTTAGACGTGTTTGGAAGTTTGAAGCGACCTTTAAGACTAAAGGAGAATTATTTACTTTAACTCTATTCCTAATATAATTGATTGTTTGATTTTCCATTGGCATGAGAAAGGAAAAACAAGCCCTAGATTGACCCAGTAGGATTAAGTTATTAAATGTACCTTTGAAGATTACAACTTGCTTTAACTATTTTTATATGGGTCGACAAAGAAGGTCGAGTACCCTAAATAATAATGTACATTTCTTGTACTTGTCAAAAGGATGTGTTGATAACTGAGAGGGGGGGGGGGGGTGAATCAGTTATCCTAAACTTGCTTCCAATTCAAACACTTAAATCCACTTTGTTATTCAATAGCATAGCAATTTATCATTCATGAAAGCATAAACACCAGAGCAGATACACATCAACACATGAGACACCAAGATTTTGACGTGGAAAACCTGGTTAAGGGAAAAACCACGGGGTGATTAACCCAAAGATTATTCTCTGTTAGAAGAATAAGAAAAATAGATGGCATGTGCCAATTAGGGCTCACTGCCCGAGCACACTGCTCATAAGAGGTACACTGCCTACAAGAGACACACTGTCTACAAAGTAACAAGTATCACAAGCTTGAACTAGAGATTGACATCTTTACCATGCCTGGATCAGTTCCATTTAGCCCAAAACCTCCTGCTCTGCCTTTCGCTCTTCTTCTTTGCTATGCCACACTCATCCACACACTTCATGCTTTGGAATGACTTCACAATCCTTTATTTATACAAGGCATCGACTTAGGAATAATCATCTAAGTCGGCAAACACTTTTATATCATCCGGAAGACGTGTAATACATCCGGTCAACCTGTCTCAGGAAGAACACCAACAATCGGTGGTCTTTACATCAAATCCACACTCTAACTTCAATGCAGACCACCAATAAGAATTGTACATGATCCAAGGATCACCAAAACCTTTCCCTGAGTCACCAACAACATCCACACTTTGTCAGCTTCCTGAAATTCTTCTCTTGTTCATCTGGAACATCAAGAACATAGTCTGTCATCACTGTCACAATGAAAATAGTGCTTCCGAACCTCCAAACCATGAACAAATCTAGTTGTCACTTCACACAGACTTCTTCAACACTCCCTCCAATCCACAGACTGAGAAAATACAATTTCGGAGCTCACCGGACCAATCTGTGACACTCTGTCATCACTGAACATCTGCCGGAACCGGTTCTCCTGGAGCATTCATAACTTCTTCAGATTGTTATGCGGACCTCTGAAAACTTGACTGGATCATCTCAATACTCATATCTGCAAACCCTTTAAACCGCATCCTCTGATCTTCATCTTATCTTGGAATTTTACCTTACTGTCATCACTTTTCTTCACTATTCCTAATTGAGACCAGTACACAGCTCATCCAATCCTTCTTATTAATGCAGTATGAGTATGTTGACATCAATGACAACACTGGTTATCCTCATACTTGCAACAAGATGATGTGTCCTTATCGATACAGTTTATCCTTGGTTTAAATAAGTGTCGATAAGTCAAGGAATCCTAGGTAATGCAAGGATGCAAAGGGATATTCTTGCATAAAAGTAAATCCATGAGATCTATGGAATAATGATGGTGATTAAAAACCAGTCAAAGTCGTGAAGACTAGAACATTGATGTTGTCAAGACTATATAAGTTGACCAAGTCAAACTGTAGGAATATGATAGTATCCAAGTCAAGTTGGGGTGGGTGAACATTACGACTACATTCATTATGAACGTCTATTCATATTAAAACTTTGGCCAAAGTAATGCATTCATTTTTTGCATGCATTATCGATTCGCCGTATCTGGATTGCACAACCTATTAGAAATCATACTTAGCTAGAGGGTATCTAGGGTTGTATGGTTGATAGAGTTGTGTAGGATACAACACTATGTACTTGGGAAAGGCAAATTACCACTTGTCACCTAAGGTCTATATTCCTCGTGAAGGGTAGGGCCACTTCCTATGTGGAAGAACTGTGGGAGACCACCGGTCTATGGATGGAGGTAAATCACTGGAAAGATACTCTCTTTCTCTCTCTAACAGAAAACATGTCGAGGCTTGCAATAAAGATGTCAGATTTCTAGAAATAGTAAATCATTGAGACTTGAGTTTTAAAAGGTTATGTAAATGATTATCTATTGCAGACATTTGTACTTATGTCATATTATATTAAGATGATTATTTAATAAAAGATATTATGCAATTTGTTGAAACTTGATTATTTGATTAATAAAAGAAAAAAATTATTTATCTCATTTTTACCTTGTTGAATTACTCGATGGTAAATTTCTGATTTTACTATGTTTTTAGAACGTGGATGTTACATATGGTATTAGAGCCAAGTTTGGCACTAGGGCTTATGAGTCCACTATGCTAACCAGTAGTCAACATTATGCGGTTAGCTAATGTTTGAATTTTCTTATGCCAGAATGGCATGGAGAAGGACCAAGAAAACTGCTAGAAAGTTTGTTCCCCGGCATTTGCTTGAATTAGTGGTTAAGAAGGAACCTATCAAGGAGGTTGAACTTAAAGAGCATATTATTTACTCTGAAGGAGCATGGCTGGAGGATTCAGAGACTTTTGCTGATGCACTTAAGCATATTCAGCTACAAAGAAAACAATGTTTTGAACTGGCCAAGAATCCTACTATTTCTACTTATGTAGTTAAACCTAGTAAACTATAGTCAGTTACGACATGTCACTTGGAGATCGGTGTGATGCTTCTGTTTAGGAAAAGAGGTGTTGGAGGAGAATCTGTGTGTACACCCACCCTCTAAGTTTGTTTAATTGGAAGATCTTTTAATCAACAGTGGCATGTAATCTTGTCGTATCAATTATATAAATAAGGATGTAGTTACTCCAAAATAAATTATAATAAAGATGAGAATGTTTTGTATCAATCTATTGATTGTTATGAGATAAATATGTTGGATGTTTTGAGTCGCTTAGATTCAGAAAACTATGAGATAACTTATTTATCTGGCATGAGAAAAATGACGTGTTTTATACAAGAACAAACTAGTGTGAGAATCTAGAAGAGAATAAACCATCAGTTAATCTCTTGGACAAATTGGAGCAATCCTAATCATGTTTGTAAAAAACCTAGGAGAGAGCTGGTATTTTGGAAAAGAAAGAAAGAGATCAAGGAAACCCTTATGGGAAAAATGGGATTTCTCATGGGATGAGCTAGGAAAATCACCAAGAATATAGAGTGAGTAATGAAAATCCTGTAACCATAGACCCTAAAAGGAAGCAAAGGATAGGCTTTCCTTAGAACTCTTTCTAGATATGAAGAAAGTCATTCCACCAAAGTTGATGGAATGGGTGATTGGAGCAACTAAAAATTTTATTCCTCCTAGAGTTTTGTGATAATTTACCTAGAAAAGTACCTTGCCATATGACGACTACAAAATTAATGGAATCAAAAGCCCCATAACAAGAATTATTGGCTAAAGGTTTGATTAAATCCAGTATTTCACCATGGGGTGCACTAGTTATCATTGTCAAGAAAAAGGACATTACTCTGCAATTGTGTATTTAGTATCATATGCTCATTAAAGCAATGATAAAGAACAAATATCTTTCACCACGTATTGATGAACTCTTTGATTGGATGCGTGGAGCTTGTTGGTGCCTGATTTCACTGTCAGTTTCTGAGCAATTTTCATGCAGGCACCTTCCCTAAAAATCCAAAAAATGTTCTAAGTGTTGGACCTCCTCAGCATTTTTCAGCTGCAGCATCATATTTTCTTCGAGGAGGAGGTCATCGTCATCATCATATTTCTGGTCATCACCCTGATGTTGCTTACGAGGGTCATCATATTTTCTGCCTGCATGATCTTTCGCGGGGTGATATTTTAACATCGGGTGATCTTTGTTAAGATCATCCTGATGATGTTGCTGTAAAGTTCTAAGTGTGACCCGATATTCATCGTGGTCATCATATTTTGAACGTCAGGATGATCTTAGTCAATATCATCCTGATGTTGTTGTATCACTTCATGTTCGTTGTTTTATCACCCTGATGATGCTGACGTCATTCTTACGTCAGGGTGATATCCGCTTTTCTGCCTGTCTGCATCATGATATTTCTGAAGGGAGATATCCGCCTGTCGGCTTCGTGCATTATCTAGTGGGGGGTGATCTTTTCAAATATCTGGCATATTCATCTATCACCCCGATCTTATAGTGGAGCTATAGTGCAGCATGATATTTGTGCATCAGGATGATATTTCCAAATATCCGGTTATCTTCCGAATATCATCCTGATGTCGATATGATGATGACGTCATCAAGGTCCAGGGGGGTCATATTTCTAACACTGATCATCTTGCGGAGATCCCCCGATATTTGCAAACATGATGATGACGTCATCCGGATATGAGGAGGTGCGCAGTAGGCAGATATGCTTATGACATCAGCAGGATATGACGGTGACGTCATTAGGATTTTTCATCGGCCAGACTTTTGATATTGGTTAAGCAGGAGGATCTTCCTCCGATGGATCAGGTTGTGCCGATGAAGGCGATTATCATGCAGATTATATTGCGATATGATGCTGACGTTAGGGTGATATTTCAAGCGACAGGATATCATGCTGCTGAAGGATAATGATGATGAAGTCTTATACTAGTGTCGTCAAGAGCAAAAGCACCGACATCATATATGCTCATGACCTAGTATATAAAGTGTTAAAGATGTCACCGCGGGGTGCATGTGGGATAATTCGACCCTGCATATTTTCAAATATTATGACGATGTATCTTGGCGGGAAATGGTTGCGACGCACAATTTTCTGCATTTCCCAAGGCCGCGGGTTGGTGCGCCATTAATGGCGATTGTTGCAGAGGTATGGGCGATGGCGTGGACGGATCCAGTACCTGACTGAAGTTGTACATCCACGGCTGGCGGCTCATGGCTCAAGATCCTCTTCTGTCCCCTCTTCTACCTGCCGCATTCAATGCGTTGAGCGCCATTTTTCTGATACTGTGTATCTGGCGGGATTTTTGGTCAACCATGTAATTAATTGCTGTGGTACACTTTCTGGCTGTTATAAGCAGACTGTGTTACCATTTTTCAGGTTGTTGAAAACTGGACATTTTGGCTCTGTAATAAGATACAACTAGTTTTGGTTGCTCTGTGCAGCAAAACTTGTGAGTTTATGTATCTCCTGTTGTACGTTTTGGCATGAATCCACTGATTTCATGGTTAATCTTATATGAATAATGCTATGTTTGCATGTGTTATGCTGATTCTGTCTCCAGTTTTGCATGTATCTTTCTTCCTGCAATAGGGATGCCATAAGTATCGACAGCTTAACACTCTGTATTGGGAGATATCTGTAAGGCAGGTATCATGTGTATCCCCCTGAAATCCAGTTTTAGCTATTCATGCTGATCATTCACAGGTGTATGTCTACAGACTCCAGGCCCTGGATAGGCACCAATCTTGCTTTGTGTTTGTGTTACAACCATGTCCAGCTTTGCATCCAAACTTAAAATCAAAATCTAAATCTAAAACAATCTTTAGGACATTAGAATTAGTTTTAGGATCCTCAGTCCTCTGTCTACAACTGCAAATAGGCCCAAAGCTAGCCCCTTTGCTCTTATCTTTCAGTTTTGGTCTACTTACAGGAGGACTTATCTGCTTTCTGTCAGCATCCCAGCCTTGTATGCATATCCTCATGGATGTTGAGTAGGGAATACCCCCCTAGGTCTTGCAGAGCCTGAAGAAGAAGAGGAGATAAAATACAGAGTCTATCTCCTACACTGTTGGCCCCTGGCCCAGAGATCCTGTTGATCACTGATGGCTACCTTGTAGGGAAATCTGGGAATAAGCATCCAGTCTGGGAAAAAACCAACAGAAAATGGCGACTCTACTGGGGATGGACTGATAAAAAAAAGAGTAATATATCTGTGACCCATCCGAGTCACCAACAAAATGGCGACTATGCTGGGGATGTTGATGTAAAGTGATATCCTGCAGTCTCTGGTGAAGTTTTGCTCTGCTGGTGGTATGAACTCAGAAAAATATGTGTTGAGCTTTCAGCTGCTGTAAATTTTGTCCTCTTTGGAGAGGTGGCGACTCTACAAAAAAGATCTAAATGCACATGAAAGATGGATGTATGTGATGTGACAAAAATGTGCTGTTCATATTTCAGCATCTGTATGAGAAAAGGTATCTTGTTCCTTCCCCTTTATATTTGCTATTTTACTGCATAAGTTAGATGCCAAGGGAAGCCTTAGGTCTTAGGCAAACAAAGGATGTCTAAGAGTAAGATTTTTATGAATCCAAGTATGAATTATCCCATACTCAGCGGTGAAATGTTGAATAAAAGAATAGAAGAGATAAGAAATAGGTTAATATTCTTAGAGGCTGAGTAGGCCCAGTTAAAAAGCAGTAGCCCTGTTGTGTCTGCTAGTCAGAAGGCTAAACCTCTTCTCAGCCCTTTTGATCCTTTGTATGACCAACTGGATTTGTCATGGGTTGATTATAAAGTAGAAACTATGCCTGCTAGGATATACTGTCAGATGCCTAGATTTAGTGGTCACAGTGTATGTGATGGGAATGCACATATCCAAAATTTTCATGAGTTCATGGGAAAACATTCATTTAGAGATGAGGATATGTGGATGAGGTTTTTTGTTAGGTCCTTTGATGCAAAAGCAAAAGACTGGTATTTGAGCTTTTCAAAAGGATCCTTTGCCTGTTGGGATGAGCTTGCTGACTGTTTCAAGGAAGAATTCGCAAGAGAACCTGCTGATCTTGTTGCAGAATTGATGAACATCAGAAAACAAGATGAAGAGCCATGTGTTGATTTCAGTCATAGGTTTGCAGTAGCCCTTTCACATGTCCCTAAAAGTTTCAGACCTGATATTTCAGCCTGTGTTGGCATATTCTTTGAAGCTTTTGAGGAGGGCTTTAGTGCAATACTGAGGGATTTCAAGGTGACAAGTATGCAAATGGCATACAAGTTCATAGAAAAGATAGAAAAAATCAGAAATGTGCACCTGCTGAAACCCCTGTCCACAGGCTTTGGTGTGAGAAATCGTTGTGAAGCTGCAAATGACCAAATAATTAAGACATCATGTGAAGATGAAAAGATGAATGTTGAGGATGCCAGTGAAAGGACTAATGAGGATTCCCATTGCAATGATGAGGCATCTGACCATGAAAACAACAATGAGGTTGTGGACAACAATGAGCAATTTTTGGAATGGACCTGTGGAGACAATTGTGAGTATTGTACTCAAGACAGAGAAGATATAAGCAAACAGAGAAGCAGTCCCATGTGTGACCCATTGCCTTCCTTTCAAACACATGAGGATCATGAAGAGCAGTCAGAGATTGAAATAAGTGCTATTGCAGAGCATGATTGTTCTTTGATTGATGGCTGTTTTGCTTATGACACACAGGCTGATACTCCTCCACAAAAGGAATCCATTCGTGATGAAGATGCATGCTCTGTTGCCCATGAACAAATGGCATACTATGATGAAACTGATGCACCTGGGTCACCCATTTTTGAGACATATGGTGATGAGGATCTATTTGAGTATGGTGAGGGTCTTGACATGGTTTTTGACTTGGATTCTATTTCTCATCCTGATGAAAGAGGAAACAACATACATCAGGTAAGTGATTGTAAAAATGTGCCTGATTGTAAAGAGGTGTCAGAGCCTGATCTTTTCCAGCCTGGTGCTGCTGATTGTTGTGTACATGATGTGCACAATTGTGATTTTGAAAGCTTTTCTTTTGATGTGCCAGCATATGATACAATGAGCTCTGATCTTCCTAGCTGTATGGTGGACTTTGAGTGTTTTCAGTTTTCAGTCCAGCTAGGAGATCATGTTGCAATGCATATTGCTAATATAGATGACAAGTGCTATATGCCATATGAGTATGCATTGCTTGATACATTCTACACCCACATGTCACATGATGTTGAAGGTTATCTGCACAGGGGTGATAATGACAAGCCAAATCAGAGGGTTGAGTATGCAGATGACAAGATTTGTTTGTGGGTGGATCTCTGTAGTATCTCCAAGCTTGACCCAGTGTATGCAGATGAAAACAAAGTGTTTGACAAAGGGAGATACATGTTTTTCTTTTCTTGGTGGCCTTAGGCCATCAAGTGTGTTTGGTGATGCAGGTCGGTGTAGTATTTGACTCTGTGTCCAATGGATAAGGGACTGGTCTGCATCCCAGAGATCTGGGGTTCTCGCTGCAGTCTTGCACCTGCACGTCCCCAGACAGAGCCACTGTTGGTGCCTGATTTCACTGTCAGTTTCTGAGCAATTTTCATGCAGGCACCTTCCCTAAAAATCCAAAAAATGTTCTAAGTGTTGGACCTCCTCAGCATTTTTCAGCTGCAGCATCATATTTTCTTCGAGGAGGAGGTCATCGTCATCATCATATTTCTAGTCATCACCCTGATGTTGCTTACGAGGGTCATCATATTTTCTGCCTGCATGATCTTTCGCGGGGTGATATTTTAACATCGGGTGATCTTTGTTAAGATCATCCTGATGATGTTGCTGTAAAGTTCTAAGTGTGACCCGATATTCATCGTGGTCATCATATTTTGAACGTCAGGATGATCTTAGTCAATATCATCCTGATGTTGTTGTATCACTTCATGTTTGTTGTTTTATCACCCTGATGATGCTGACGTCATTCTTACGTCAGGGTGATATCCGCTTTTCTGCTTGTCTGCATCATGATATTTCCGAAGGGAGATATCCGTCTGTCGGCTTCGTGCATTATCTAGTGGGGGGTGATCTTTTCAAATATCTGGCATATTCATCTATCACCCCGATCTTATAGTGGAGCTACAGTGCAGCATGATATTTGTGCATCAGGATGATATTTCCAAATATCCGGTTATCTTCCGAATATCATCCTGATGTCGATATGATGATGACGTCATCAAGGTCCGGGGGGTCATATTTCTAACACTGATCATCTTGTGGAGATCCCCCGATATTTGCAAACATGATGATGACGTCATCCGGATATGAGGAGGTGCGCAGTAGGCAGATATGCTTATGACATCAGTAGGATATGACGGTGACGTCATCAGGATTTTTTATCGGCCAGACTTTCGATATTGGTTAAGCAGGAGGATCTTCCTCCGATGGATCAGGTTGTGCCGATGAAGGTGATTATCATGCAGATTATATTGCGATATGATGCTGACGTCAGGGTGATATTTCAAGCGATAGGATATCATGCTGCTGAAGGATAATGATGATGAAGTCTTATACTAGTGTCGTCAGGAGCAAAAGCACCGACATCATATATGCTCATGACCTAGTATATAAAGTGTTAAAGAGGTCACCGCGGGGTGCATGTGGGATAATTCGACCCTGCATATTTTCAAATATCATGACGATGTATCTTGGCGGGAAATGGTTGCGACGCACAATTTTCTGCATTTCCCAAGGCCGCGGGTTGGTGCGCCATTAATGGCGATTGTTGCAGAGGTATGGGCGATGGCGTGGATGGATCCAGTACCCGACTGAAGTTGTACATCCACGGCTGGCGGCTCATGGCTCAAGATCCTCTTCTGTCCCCTCTTCTACCTGCCGCATTCAATGCGTTGAGCACCATTTTTCTGATACTGTGTATCTGGCGGGATTTTTGGTCAACCATGTAATTAATTGCTGTGGTACACTTTCTGGCTGTTATAAGCAGACTGTGTTACCATTTTTCAGGTTGTTGAAAACTGGACATTTTGGCTCTGTAATAAGATACAACTAGTTTTGGTTGCTCTGTGCAGCAAAACTTGTGAGTTTATGTATCTCCTGTTGTACGTTTTGGCATGAATCCACTGATTTCATGGTTAATCTTATATGAATAATGCTATGTTTGCATGTGTTATGCTGATTCTGTCTCCAGTTTTGCATGTATCTTTCTTCCTGCAATAGGGATGCCATAAGTATCGACAGCTTAACACTCTGTATTGGGAGATATCTATAAGGCAGGTATCATGTGTATCCCCCTGAAATCCAGTTTTAGCTATTCATGCTGATCATTCACAGGTGTATGTCTACCGACTCCAGGCCCTAGATAGGCACCAATCTTGCTTTGTGTTTGTGTTACAACCATGTCCAGCTTTGCATCCAAACTTAAAATCAAAATCTAAATCTAAAACAATCTTTAGGACATTAGAATTAGTTTTAGGATCCTCAGTCCTCTGTCTACAACTGCAAATAGGCCCAAAGCTAGCCCCTTTGCTCTTATCTTTCAGTTTTGGTCTGCTTACAGGAGGACTTATCTGCTTTCTGTCAGCATCCCAGCCTTGTATGCATATCCTCATGGATGTTGAGTAGGGAATACCCCCCTAGGTCTTGCAGAGCCTGAAGAAGAAGAGGAGATAAAATACAGAGTCTATCTCCTACACTATTGGCCCCTGGCCCAGAGATCCTGTTGATCACTGATGGCTACCTTGTAGGGAAATCTGGGAATAAGCATCCAGTCTGGGAAAAAACCAACAGAGCTGCAGTGTTTAAAGATTGATTGGGGATCAATTTATCATCAGTTAAGATTGAAGGATGAGGATACCCATAAAATAACTTTTTGGACAAGAAATGGGCACTTTGATTTTGCAGTGTTGCCTTTTGGAGTTACAAATACCTCTGTAGTATTTATAAATCTCATGAATAGTTTGTTTAGAGATTGTATAGACAAGTTTGTTCTAGCCTTTCTGGAAGATATACTTATTTATTCTAAGAATAAAGGAGAACATTACCAACATGATGAGCAAGTGTTAGCCTAAGATTCAAGGTATGATAGGTTTTCATTTTGAGTCTGACGGACTATTGAGTTTCAGAAGAAGAATATATGTTTCTAATTCTACTGAATTAAGAAAACTAGTGTGGAAAGAAGTTCATACCGCACCATACCCAAGACATCCAAGGGTAACCAACTTCTAATAGATGAAAAACCTCTTTAATGCTAGAAAGGAATGAAGAATGATGCTGCAAAATTTGTAGCAAGTTGAGTGGAGTGCCTGAGGGTAAAAATAGAACATCAACACCCTGCAAGATTGTTGAATCCACATGATATACCAGAGTGGAAATGGCAAGTTTTATTATGGATTTTGTCCAAGGTCTTCCTATGTCTAGGAATAGAAACGATGCCATTTTAGTTGTGGTTGATAAACCCACAAAAGTAGCACATTTTATACCTGGGAATTTGACTGATGAAGCACCTGTGTTAGCTCGCAAATTTGTGCAAGAGGTGTTTAGACTGCATGGCTTCCCTGAAAAGATTATCTCGGATAGAGATGCACATGTAACATCAAGGTTTTGGTAAACTTTGTTTTCTATGCTAAGGACTAAACTCAATGTGAGTACAGCTTATCATCTTGAGAACAGATGGTTAAACTGAGAGAGTTAACCAGGTTTTAGAAGATTTGTTACAAACGTATTGTATGGATCAGCAATATAAGTAGGGAGACTACTTATCAATTGTGAAATTTTTAACAATACCTAACTTTTGCTATTAAGATGGCTTGAATTGAAACATTGGACATAAAAGATGTCGAACTCCTATAAGCCAAGTAAGCTAGAAGATAGGATTAGCATTAGTCCATAAATGTTGTCTGAATGGATAAACAGATTAAGTTGATCAGAAAAGATCGGTGGAAACCATTAATAAATAGAAAATTTACGTTGATGTTAAGCATACACTAAGACAATTCTCGGTTAGAAAAGAAAAGTTATTTTGAGGGTCAAACCCTAGAAAAAGTTTCATATAGTATGGAATGTATTCCAAACAAGTTCCTAAGTATAAAGGACTCTTGTAAATTTTCAAGATTATCAATTCTATTGATTACAAGAATCAATCTATTACCAGTTATTGCCAGGAGGCATAATGCTTTTTGTGATTCAGATATAAAAAATATATATTTATGTAATATATGAATATTATATTCTAAGAATGTTTTACAAGTACAGAACCTAGGAATGGTTATGATCAAGCTTCTTAAATGGTTGAGGTTTGCAAACACTACTTGTGTAACATAGAGGTCTTGTAGTGCAAGGTCCAATAGGATCAATATGCTAAGGAAAATGCTACATGGGAGGATTACCATGAATTTTACCAAAAGTTTCCTCATTTATTTAATGTTGTTACTAGTTGAAAACAATGAACTTGCTTTCTAGTTGCATTTTGATACTTTATATCATCGAGGACAATGAATCTTTAGGGGAAGGATATGTTACATCCCTAATTTTTGTCTTGCCATACTTTTTACTTTTACTTGGACATAAGTAAATCTATTATGATGTTTAGATTAATGTCGAGGAAAGACAGATTATATCGAATGTCATATATCGAATTACGGAAATGAATATTTTATTGTTGTTAATTTAATAATTGCTTATGAGATTTGGTTTATTATTTGAATAATGATGCACTGATCATAATTTGTTTGGTAACAAGTTTGATACAGGATTACAGGTTTTCATATGACTCTCGGAGAAAAAGAGAGAGTATCTTCCGAGGAGAGAGATATAGACCTCGAGTTACGAGTGGTTTATTTGCCAAAAATGAGTATGAGTGTTTAATAAAAACATGAACTAGTGTCGTAAGAGGTAAGTCTTGTCTTGTCAGTGTACTTTTGAACCCAATTGACAGGGAGTCAATATCTTTCGAATCTATTCTAGTCAAGTCATTGTGTGTCGGCATAGTCGTTTGTAACGTAAATGACATCATCTGAGTAAGAATTATGACCATTTATGTTTAACGTAAAAGTTACGACGTCATTGTCATAAAATGGTTGTGTTATTATTATTAAATCACTTAAGTGTTTTATTGTCGATGTTTAACGTCAAATGACGATCTTGTCAAGTCAACATGATTTTAACGAAGGATTGTGATGGGGAGGTAAACTCTACCCATTCACATTATCCCTAAACCTTAGTGATCAATTGAGATGGTCATCAAATTAATATTAACCACCTTCTCTATTATCATGTCTATTTATTCTTCTCTAGGGATGTATTAAAGAGAGAATCTTTTAAACATTTATGAGGCATTACTACCTCATTGTCATTTTAACCGTTCACGCCTATCCTTTAGGAGAAGTCCATGATGAGGACGTAGACTTTTAAACTTTTAGATAGTGTTCAAGGTGGGACAAATAGATAAGTTTTAACAACTTCAGGTAGAGGTTTTAAATAATTATGTGATAACTAAATGATATCTTGAGTCACGATCCATTAGGTGACGACCTTTATGAGAGAGATAGTGGTGTTTTATACCACGTAACCTCTCATGTTTGCTGGCTCAAACATCTTAAGTCTGCCAAGTATTGATGTTCGCAATTTTTAAGAGAACTGTCTCCAACTTTGTAGTGGGCCATTATGACAGTTATGGAAAGGTTTAACAAACTTTTAGTAGCAGCTCAATGATCAGATTTCATAAAATTACTTAGGAGTACCCATCTTTAAGAGCATAGTTAGTCGTGGGAAAGAAAACGACTGATAGTTGAGTCAAACATTGGATATAAAGTGATAACCTTAGAGTTTAGGGGGAGATGGGGGTGGGAAAACATCTTATTAGAGTCAGGCAGAGAGGAAAGGAAGAGATGATTCTCTTTTGATCATTATAGAAATACGAAGAAGGAGAGCTTAGCAGAGCGTCAAGGGAATTGAGAGAAGGAAAATCATTGAGTAGTGAAGGAAGATATCTCAGTTGAAAACTCTTTAAGTTAACGTAGAAGTCTGAACTGCGGAGGAAGTGGAGAATCGATATAAAAATTGATAGAGAGGAATCAATGGAACGTTGAAGAGAAGGGTGATATCATTACACGGGATGAAGTAATTGTTTGTAACCTGTGCGCTATCAGTGACAAGGAAGAATCATAGTAGGTTCTTTTCCTTATTCGTTACCTTTGTTTTGTGTCGATATGTGTTTGCAACTCTGCAACTATTTTTGTTCCAAACTTTGAATCACCTTCTCATCTTATAAGGCCAACGCCTATGTTGATAATGGGCAAGTGTGTTTAAGTTTGAATGTTAGGTTCTGAATGAAAAATAGTCGTATCATAATTGTTATTAAAACCTTTTAGCATTAACATCAGTAATAGGGCTGTATGTTTCATGCATATTAATATCTCTATTATGTCGATATATATATATATATAAGACTCTGTAACAATAGATAAAGAACACATCATTACTCTTACTATAATCGTTGTGTCAACCTCTAATGTAGTGAAATCAAGAAAGTCTATGCAATTATTAGACTCATTGTTTAATGACTTCATACCTTCTAAGTTATTTGGAAACTTAAACACTCATCCTTTGATTGAGTCAACCTATATTTTTTCTTTGAGAGATCATGCAGTACGTAGGGCTAGGCTAATCATGAGTTTGGATGGAGAAAAAGGCTTTTGACTTCAAACTTATGTATATGATTACTTTATATATATATGTTCCTTTATGTGATAATCATCACAGGACAAAAACATAAGATAATGGTCTCTTATCTAGTCTTTGGTGTCAAAAACCATATTAGTCGATATCTTATTCCTTATGGAATTATAAGGCTAATTGTAAATAAGTTTACCTTGTAAGGGAGAATAAACTTGTGTATTAACATTGACCAATCTATTAGTGTTAAGCTCATTAAGATTCCATTGTCGATTTATTCAAGAGTTGGGAAACAAGAAGTGACCTTGTAGTCAGAATAAAGACCAGGAGATTAAGCCCTTTTGCTTATTAAAATATGAATATATGAACATATATGTTTGTCATCCCATTACGATGGAATAGGAAGAATCAAACCCAAACTTGACTCAATAAAGTAATATTATATATTAAATCTTTGTGATCATTTTTATAGACCGACAACAAAGAAGCAAATACTCTAACTACGAATGTTTATTCTTACTCGACAGAGAAGAATTTGCAAAGACTTAAGATGTCTCAAAAATAGTATTCATTTGCTCTTAGAAAACTTTAGTTTTCAAATGGATATTAACATTATTAGGAGAATTCTTTGCTCTAGGGATGTTCAAAGAGAGTGGGTGTCCCTTCATCTATTTAAAAGAAAACACTCCTTTATATTTGACTCTATATAGTTCTGTATGCAAAAGGAGAACTTTAAACATGAATTCTAATGGATATAAAATGGAATTAGACTGTCAACCAATTAGGGTCCAACTAAACTTGGGAAAAGCTTAAACTGGAAGTTGAATAGTTTGGTATTATTGTTAGATGTGTTTGGAAGTTTGAAGCGACATTTAAGACTAAAGGAGAATTATTTACTTTAACTCTATTCTTAATAGAATTGATTGTTTGATTTTCCATTGGCATGAGAAAGGAAAAACAAGCCCTAGATTGACCCAGTAGGGTTAAGTTATTAAATGTACCTTTGAAGGTTACAACTTGCTTTAACTATTTTTATATGGGTCGACAAAGAAGGTCGAGTACCCTAAAGAATAATGTACATTTCTTGTACTTGTCAAAAGGATGATTTGTCCTTATCGATACAGTTTATCCTTGGTTTAAATAAGTGTCGATAAGTCAAGGAATCCTAGGTAATGCAAGGATGTAAAGGGATATTCTTGTATAAAAGTAAATCCATGAGATCTATGGAATAATAATGGTGATTAAAAACCAGTCAAAGTCGTGAAGACTAGAACATTGATGTTGTCAAGACTATATAAGTTGACCAAGTCAAACTGTAGGAATATGATAGTATCCAAGTCGAGTTGGGGTGGGTGAACATTACGACTACGTTCATTATGAACATCTATTCATATTAAAACTTTGGCCAAAGTAATGCATTCATTTTCTGCATGCATTGTCAGTTCACTGTATCTGGATTGCACAACCTATCAGAAATCATACTTAGCTAGAGGGTATCTAGGGTTGTATGGTTGATAGAGTTTTGTAGGATACAACACTATGTACTCGGGAAGGCAAATTACCACTGGTCACCTAAGGTCTATATTCCTCGTGAAGGGTAGGGCCACTTCCTATGTGGAAGAAGTGTGGGAGACCACCAGTCTATGGATGGAGGTAAATCACTGGAAAGATACTCTCTCTCTAGCAGAAAACATGCCGAGGCTTGCAATAAAGATGTTAGATTTCCAGAAACAGTAAATCATTGAGACTTGAGTTTTAAAAGGTTATGTAAATGATTATCTATTGCAGACATTTGTACTTATGTCATATTGTATTAAGCTGATTATTTAATAAAAGATATTATGCTTTTTTTTGAAACTTGATTGTTTGATTAATAAAAGAAAACTTTTCTCTATCTCATTTTTACCTTGTTGAATTACTCTATGGTAAATTTCTGGTTTTACTATGTTTTTATAATGTGGATGTTACACTCTACCTGATTTCCATTTTGAACTTTCCATGAATTATCCATATAACCAGGTTTAACAAATAACTTAGAAATGACATTAGGATCTATGAAACATTCAGTGGCTCCAGTGTCAATTAATATAGAAACAGGGCAATCGAAGAGCTTACCGGTACATTGGATCGGTGTCGCTTGGAAATTTGCTTGGCGATTATCAACTGCCGCATGGATGTGATGTTGGTTCGTGTTCTTTTGGATATTTGCTCTCTGTGGAAACACACTGGCATAATGCTCTCTACCACAAGTCTAACATCCTCCACGAGGTGCTTTGGGTTTATCCGATGTGTCTCTCATGTTATTGTTGTTGTTGGCCCTTTTATTGATGTTATTCTGATTCCCACCATTGCAATCCTGAGAGTTATTTCCCCTTTTTAGATTCCCAATCTGTTAGTTGTTATTGTTTTTTATTAGTTCAGCTAGAAAAGAGGGTCTAGATCCCTTTAACAAAAGAGCCCCCTGGGCATCAAGCCATTAACAAGCCAGAAACAGTAGATAAACAACACTTGAACAGTAGACCAAAAAACAACTAATCAAAAACCACAGAAGCAACAACGATGAAATAAAACAGTAGAAACAAGAAACTATGGTCTATCAGTCACCCCAAACTTAGCAAGGAACTTGACCATCTCCTTGTAATCTCCCAAACTGTTGATTCCTACCTGCTTGACCTTTTCGTCCAGATCTTTAACCATAGCAAAGATGGAAGCAGCCCGGTGCAGGGCTTTAGCTGTAAACTTTGCCATAGCCTTCCAATTCTTCTGCATGGTTTCCATTTTCCTTTGGAGACACTGAATATCCTCTACATTATTGTCACACAAGGTGTAGCTCCCCTTTTTGTCTTGATCCGCAGCAGCCCTCACGGTGTCTTGACCAATAGCAGCCCTCACAGTGTCACCCAAACCTTCAGAACTGGACTCATTCATAGAGGTGAAATGACTGGTGCCCTCAACCTCATGGATAGATTCCATGGGGGTTTCATCCTCACCTTCCTCCATGGTCTCCTCCACGAACTCAAAATCTTCAAAAACTTCCACCCCCTATGGGTTCACTAGCGGCTTACCAGTGATCTGTTTGGACCGACAAATCCTCAGATTGACAGCCTCGCCACCTTCACTGCTACCCATAGGATCCAGCACATGATCAAGCTCAACTATCTTCACAGGAACATCCATGGCAACAACACCTTTACCTTCCTTAGATTTTTTCTTCAAGGTAGTCTCTATTTCCTCCACCTCCACCCTATCTCTTTTGGTAGTCTTCTTTTCAGTCGGTTGTTATTGTTGCCTTGATTGTTATTCTGATTTTTGTTATTCTAATTGTTCCCCTGAAACTTCTTGTTTCCATACTTAGCATCCCTGCTCTTGCGGTAGTTAGTAACCTGTTGCAATTTTTTCTCCTGTTTGATTGCTTTCTCAAAGACTTCATCCATAGTTGAGGGGTTGTGAATATCCACATCATCCCCAATCTAAGGCCTTAACCCCATGATAAAATTTTGAACTCGGAACCTCTCATCTAACTGGTACTGTGGTAGATATTTGAGCAGGTGGGAAAATCTTTCCCAATACTATGTCATTGTCATTCCCCCTTTAGTAAGATTTTGAAACTCAGTCATCTTTTAGTCAAAGTACAACTGGGGTAACCATCTCTTCCCAAAAAACTGCAGAAAGTACTCCCATGTGATTTCCCCAGGTAACAACTACTTCTCAGCTGTCTCATTATCCCACCAAGTGGTTGCTTTGCCAGTGAGCTGATATGATCCCCATATTGCTTTGATCTCATTGGACAAGTTGCGAATAGCAAAATACTTTTCCATTTCTATGATCCATGCCTCCGCTCCATCCCTAATTGTTTTGCCATCAAACTTCGGTGAGGTGACCTTCTTAAGGTCCTTACCCAGCTCCTCAGCTACTCTTTCCTAATTATTTGCATTTCCTTCATTTTCAAGGATTCTCGCTTCACTCATGTGGTTTCCACTTCCATCTTGATTCTAACCTACTTGGCTTGCTCGGATTTCTTGCTCTAGGTTGTCCATTCTAGTCCCTTGTTGGGTCAACATTGCGAGGATCTGGTCTAATCCCTCATTTTGGTCACCATGGGACCCTCCACTTCAGTTAGTGTACCTTGTATCCATATTGATCAATCTGCACACATTTGCATCTTTGCATAAATAGGTGAAGGTCCTAGAGTTTAACCATGCTCTGATACCAAATGTAAAGTCCGACAATATCATTTACTAAAAATAACCAACGACAATCAACTTAATCCAAAATTGGAAAGTGAATCAATTCATTAACTGGAATATCCATAAATGTTTAACATTTAGCAAGTTTCCATAATAAGCAAAGATCAATTACAAGTACAAGAAGGAAGTCATATTACATCTTTTACAAATGTTCCAAGTACTTGAATGATATATCAAAATTACATCAAAGAGAGTATAATTACATTTTTGGGCTCACAAGCCATACAATGATCAATACAATATATATATATATATATCCATTTTGAGTTACATAACATATAAAATCTGTCTTCAACCTCCATGACCAACTAGTCTTCCACAAGCCGAAGCCAAGAGCATGGTTAAGGTGCTTTTTCCACCAAACCATGAAGCACTAAACTTCCCTGGGTTTCTTCCTAACTTGAAGAATCCCTGACCCCTCGCGAGGAGCCTAGTGACCTGGAACGGATGGGAAGGAGGGAAACTCTTGATGCAAGCCTGATGCCTATATGCATTCTTAACTAGAAATGACATATTTCTTGCATATAGGATGTGGCAGAGACAAATAAATAAATACAACTAGGCTTTTAACATCCATCTATTTCAATGGTACATATAGCTTTGGCCAAAGCAATAAACATAAAGTGGTAAACTTGAAAAAGAAGTTTACCTTCTCTGTGAATCCATACTCGGCATCTTGTCCCAGAAGGTACATAAGGCAAAAAAAATAGCTAAATCTAATGCCAGATAATACATACATTGGTATAATTAAGGAACTATAACATTTGACTCCCTATTTGTTCATTTATGCATAGCAGAAGAAATTTCACCATAATTCATATGCAGATGTTCAAGGGTTAACATAATGAAAGTAAGAGAAATGGATAAATACGATGTTATACGATTAACGTTTTGAAACTTATTTCAATAAATCCAATGTTTTCTTGTATGGGACTAATTTTCACAATTTTTTTCTATTAAGTGAGCAATTTATAAAATTTATTGATTATCATCAACATAATTAATCTTAATGGAAGTTACTAGTTTCTTGTGAAGACAATCGTATCTTAATGTGAAAGTTGTGTTTTTGCCTATTTTGTTATTTGAATTGTTATCCTTAAATCTATTGATAAATATTTATCAACGGTAAGGCTCGAGACCAAATCGAACCATTTAATTGTTGTGTCAGATAACATTTATCTGTGATATAGACCTATAGTGTCTAAGTCTATTTAATTAATATAACATATTCATACACTATTCCAAAGGAAATGGCGATTAAGAGATGGGAAATGATTTAAGATCAATAGGCCGAATTTGCCTATTCCCTATTCGTAGTAAATGAAATTACAACTTAGGTGAAACAAAACAAAACACGAATCAACTTGGCAAATATATATATATATATGAAAAGATGATGAGATACCAAAACTTTCGACAGAGGTATTCAGTCAATAATCATAGCAATGTTTACTGTGTAATCAATGTCATTAGAGATAGTAATATTAAAGACAATTAAAATCAATAGGAGGTGTATTTGGAGCTATATCAGCTAGGCGATTTCTTCTTATTGTTGAACAAGACATAGCTTTAACGGTTAATGGTGATGAAATAAAATGCACTTACCAATGGAGATAAAATTACAATCACTGAACAACTTTGGCAACTAAGTATGTACACAATCAAAAAAATGGTTAAGTACTTCTTACTACAGAGGTGCCACCCTTAGATCGGGTTGCAGTGGTTGGTAGAAATTTCACTTAAAACACAGTCAAAAATTGGTGATCAACAATTGAAATGAACGCAGTAAGCACAAATTGGTTTATGACTCAGCAAGTATTATAAGTAAAGAACTATAACTACAAAAAGGCCGTTATTTACCATTGCTAGGCCGATGCGAGCAAAATTATCATCATAGAGGCCTTATGAATGATTTTTAAACAAATTATCAAGATGTGCAATGCCTTGCTTCAACAAGATAAAATTAATCTTTCAAAGGAATTAAAAGATGTCTAATTTTGGGTAGAAGCACGGTGATCCTATCAAAGGCGACACCCAACAAAAAGAAAATACGCAGAGATCGATGTTAGATATGGCACAATAGTAATAGGATGGAATACCAAAACTTGCAGGATTTGAAGCTTTTAACTCTATATGCGGCGCACCATGGTTGACGTCCAGGCCATAAGGTCGATATGGGAGATCATAGACAACCTAAGAGTTAGACAGTAAGGTTTGCACAACTAAAAAGGCAAAAAGGATATTTAAAGGAGCCCATTAATAGGCATATCGAGAGTCATACTTCCATGCGAACGGTAAGAAGAAGGCTCATCTGGCTACGAATTGAAAACAACATGCCTCATCCGCAGCTTGAAACAAATCAGAACTAAATACCACAGGTGCTAAAAAGGAAATGAGCCACCATTACAACATAGGGTAGATATGATGAGGTTCAAATGAGTCAACAATGAAATCTAAAAATTTAGAAGGTCGGGCTGATTCGATGTAGAGGAAATGTAATATTTATGCAAAGGAAGAAGGCAACACATCATATAAGACAACTATAAACATTAAATCAATCGATACACAACTAATTAACAGGTTTGTAAGACTACAAATTTCACCCAGGCAGATTTCACAGATTCAAACAGAAATGAAGGAAAAGTACCCATAATTTCCACGTTGGGATTTGTTTATTGGTTTGATGTTCACCAGTTCTTCTTGCCTATCCTTCGGTCGTCCTTCTCCTTCTCTCCCTTCTTTTTAAGCAGACATCATCTTCTTTTTATTTTTGAAAGTTTCTATCTTTTTCCATTTTATTGATTTTTGCTTTTACTTTTTATTTCTATCTTTTTTTTTTTTGCTTTATTTCTAATCTTTTTGTTTTTATTTCTATTATTATTGTTTTATTCTATCCTTTCAATTTGTCATTATCAAAAGAATAATTTTTGAAATGGATACCTATTACAAAAATATATGTATATTTTATTATTTCTAATCTACCACATAATTATTTGAAAAAATAATATTTAAAAGAAATTTCTTTCCTTCACACACAATTTTAATAAAAACAAATATATATCAATTAAATCTATTTTATTTCAATAAGAGCATATTTTAATTTTAAAAACAATTTATTTAGTTTGGCAACCATGAAAACATAACGAAGATATTTTCCTATCAACAGTGAAAAACAATTTATCAACAAAGAGATTATTCATGGAATGATAAATATGCAACTAGAGTGCAACTAAGTGTTTGTGTGTGCACATCAAGTCTCTCTCCATCCCATCCTTGTCAGGTGGCTAATCACCTCTACCTTAACCACACCTTTGTCTTCGACAACTTGCCATCATTAAACTCAAATCTCCAATAATATATTAGTAACCAATCCATAGCCAAAGCATTGATTATTTTCTAATTGTACATTTGAATTTGAAAAGAATTAATAACCATCCAGTTTTGCCCATAACATAATCATAAATAGACATTCAACATTTCTAAATATAGTCAGGTTCAGAAAACATAACAATTTGAGACGTGACACTTATCCTTAAAAACAATCTTTGGCATATTTATAGCAGTAGATAGGCCCTAGAGATTCTCTGTAGTAAATCTTCCCTTCCATATGAGCACTACTTAGTCTTGTGTCCCTTAAAATTGTCATCAGTCCCCATAGTGTTCTCTCTCCATTTAACACACATTCAAAGAGGATGTAGGATTTTTGACATTGGATTAAAGTTTTGACATGATCTCAGACTCTTATCACCAAAGTATACCTCTATTGAAACATCACAACTATTGAAACAAGCCACAAAACATCAAATAAATCTTGAAAACCTAATGACAGTTCTCCTTGGTTGATGCAGGGCTTAAATCTCTTGACAGACCTTAGGGCCCCCATACAACACCAACAATACCTCAGTGATCTCTTCATGGTTGTGCAGTGAGTATCTTCATGACATCATTATCCCTTTGAAGGCATATCCTTATATTGCATGAAGGTTCCTTGTCTTCATTTGATAGATCAACCCTCTATTTTTGAGTTTCTTGCACACTTTTTTCTCTTCTCACTATCAATCATAGTCTTATCCCTTTGTATCCTACTTCTTGGTACTGGTAGCTCTCTTAGATATACTATTGTCCCTTTGTTTACATCACCAAGCTTTGAAGCCCTCAAACTTGTGTTGTCATCAACTCTCTTTGTTTCACCAACAACCTTGGAAGCTTTTATTAAACTTGTATTTTATTCAGCTTTCTTTGACTCCTTAGGGATCTTAGAAGTACCAGGTTTAATATTTTTTATTGAGGCATTGGCTATGAAGTCATTATCCTTCTTAGGGGGACTAGGAGACCTTGAAGAACTCCTTCCATTGATATTTCTTTCTGGCCTCCTGTTCATGAACCATAATATAGACCAGATCCACAGTCTCCTTCACCTTCTCATTGATGTATTTGTTCATCATTACATTATTTTTGTATGTCTTTGTATGGTCCTCTCTGTCATTCTCTGCGTTACAAAATCTGTGTTTCCTCTTTATCCACTATCAAGTTGTTTACCTTTCACTGTCAAGATTAACACTCTCCTGCCAAATGGTGTCTTTGAAACCTGCAATGGATCTTTGCTCAAAACCTTGAGAAACCATGAAGTTCAACATATGACAAAAGGTCACTGTAACAATGGTGGATGTAGGTAGACAGTGAGGGAAAAATATGACAATAAACAAGGTATTTAGAAATCACAAGAAGGGAAGAAGGTGTTGATAAAGTACTAACAGGTTCATGCGTCACATAGAACACTTGACACAAAGAATACATCATATGATATTTGTTTGCAAGGAATTGTACTTCATAAATCCATAATAATATTACCTCAGACCCATGCAATGGATGTTGAAGTTATTCCCAACCTTGATACACTCACTTGGCTTCTATCCAACACTCCTATAACACCTTCTATGTTCTCTGATTGCTTCTGCCCAGTGATCCTAAATATCACAACCTTGAATGTATTGATAATGCACCATTTAAAGGACATATGGATGCACTATAATGATGGAGATGGAACCCTGAAAGCATAGTTCATTTCTTCAACACACCATGCTAAAGGTAAAACAAGATACCTGCATTTTTCTTTCAGAACAAAATGTTAACAATGCAAAAAACCTAAACCTTAGGCTTTAAAGACCTAACCTAACCACAAAACCTGACCTAACTCAAGATTCAAACCATAGAAGATAAACTAGAGGTAGTTTTCAAACAAGAAACTTCCCTCCACCCATGTTGTCCAAAGATCTTTTGAAAAGATTAAGGTTTTTTTATCCCTTTTTAACATGAAGACCTTGATTTTAGAACTTTGACTCCTTTTGTGCATGCAAATACACATGAAAGGATTCCTTTTGGATGTGGTGAAAGGGATTTTAACAAATTTAAAGTCTCGAAACCATTCTAAAACCTCTTTTATGACCCTTCAAAACAATTGTAAAGTAATGTTTGATAACCCATAGCCTCACAAGACCCCTTAAGACTCCTTAAAATCATATTGGACTTATAGAACACAACTACATCATATTTTACCTTACAAATTTGAGTAACAAGGAGTCACAAAACCCACAAATGATGACAACTATGACCTTTTAGACCAACCGTGAACTACTTGGTTGCCTATTTGATCTAAGGAGAGAAAATAGGTAACAATAATAATTTCACAAATCACATTAAACACCTTGGTTGCACTTGATGTATGGAATAGAAATAAAGTCTTGAAAAATGAAGATTTCTATTCTTACAGTACTTCACCAAGATGCTAAAAATTGAACATGAAAATAAAATATCGTTTTGGTGATGTAGGATTGCCTGTGAGCTTAGATGCTCCTATACCAAGTTACCACTAGAAGAATGGTGGTTTAACACTTCCTTCCATACTTCTTCCAAGATGTCTCCATTTTTGGCACTATATGGGTACCAAACACCATCAATCAACTCTTCATTGAGAAGAACACATTCACCATCAACAAGAGGTACTTGCTAGTCTCTGAGAGAACCTAGCAATGGCACAAAATAGAATGAAGTAACAGGTTGATCAGTTTGAGAAATAAACTATTAAACTCTGGTAGAAGAGCAATTGCCTCTATCAAATTGAGTTTTTCATCATCACGAGGTTTTTCTAGGATAAATGTTGTGTTTGTGTTGTATTCTTTCCATTTTAACACATTATTTCTTATATGACAACTCTTTAATTTCTCCACATTTAATAGTTATTTGGAAATCCAAGTAGCATACTAATTTTAGTTGTTTGATTTCATAGTTTAAAATTGAACATGAAAATAAAATATTTTTTGGGTGATGCGGGATTGCCTTTGAGCTTGGATGCTCCTGCATCAAGTCACCACTAGCATAATGGTGGTTTAACACTTCCTTCCATACTTCTTCCAAGATGTCTCCATTTTTCGCACTATATGGGTACCAACCACCATCAATCACCTCTTTATTGAGGGCACAACCAAAGGTTCTAACAATTGAAGAACACATTCACCATCAACAAGAGGTACTTGCTAATCTCTGAGAGACCCTAACAATGGCACAAATTAGAATGAAGCAACAGGCTGATCAACACTATAGTGAAAGGACTTTTGAAGTGGGAGATTGGGTCTTTGCACGATTACAACCATATAAGAAAATGTCTCTTAAACAACAAAAAGATAACAATCTTACACCCAAGTATTATGGTCCTTATAAGGTGTTGCAAAAGATGGGTAGTATAGCATATAAATTGAAGTTACCTATGTCAACAAAACTTCATCTAGTTTTCCATGTTTCATGCTTAAAGAAGGTTATTGAGAAAAAACTTGTAGCACAGACTAAATTACCAAAGCTTGATGAGGAGGGATGAATAATTTTGGATCTTGAGGGAATTCTTCAAACATGCACTAAGAGGTTGCAGACAAGGGTAATCACAGAGTATTTTATAAAATGGAAGAACTCTCTAGTCGAAGAAGCTATGTGGGAAAATGAAGATTTTTTGCAAAAGCATCCATAGTTGATCAACGCTGAGGACAATGCTTCTATAAAGAGGGGGGAGCATGTTATGCCTTAATCCTATGGTGTGTCTAGGGTTATGAGTGGTCATTTTGTGGCTACCTTAACTCTGGATTAAGTTATATAATCAGTATTATAGTCATATATAGGTATTTAGGTCATCCTGGGGGTTATAATTAAGTATCTAAGTTAGCCTAGGTGGCAATCATGGCATAATTAGGTATATATAGGAGCTAGTGGTAAGTTTACTATCACCATGTATATCTAATTATGTTCTCATTAGAGATATTTGGAGGCTTACCCCCTTGAAGTGGCTTGTTATTCTCAATTGTTATCAAGTATTTGCAACATATTTCCTATTATATTATTCTCTTGTGCAATTTGCTTCATTACATTCACATATTTGCTCAATGATGAAAAAATACAACAAATTAGCTAAATGAAATGTGTTTATTTATGTGAAGACTAAATAGAGTTCTTATTTCCATCTAAAGAAATTTAAATTGAATAGAAAATAAATGTAAGCTAAATATCTTATTGCTTCCCCATCATATACGACTATTTAAACAAGATTGTTTTAGAAAATGTAATAAATGTAGGGTCATGATCATTTCCATATATCACAAATATGGATTTATTGCAACATGACAATGTTCCATGTCACAATCATGTATTTATTATGAATTGTATGGTCAAGATTTGTATGATGGTAGTCAGGTTTTAATCTCTACCATCAATGTATGTATTTCATCTAATCCTCCTCACTAAGGGAACACTTATGAGTGTAATAAAGTAACCAATAAATCAAATGAATGTATTTTTCTTTGTTTAAAGTTTGGACAATATCTTTTAATATTAATATTTTAGAAAATAGAAATACAAGTTATTTCTATCATATCTTATTGGCCTAAATTGAATGAAGTGACAATTTAAGGTCTTTGATCTATTTTTCATTAATTTTAATTCTTTTCTTGTAAAGACCAATGAATTGCAAGTATTTTTTCATTGCTTTTGTTTCACTAAAGTTTAAATTTGTGCAATAAATGTTGTGTCCTCAAATGTCAACTCTTTCAATAATTTTGATGTCATTCAAGTGAAATTATTTTGGTGAGGTTGGGGCATTGAACAAACATGTAAGGTACAGATTCATTGGAAGGTTGATATACAGATTTTAAAAAATCCCATAATCAATACCCATCTAAACTTGAATAAAAATTAGCATGCTATCACTCACTACAAATCATTTCATATTATCTCACAAAGGAAGTATGAAAATCCACTATAGTGAAAAATATAAGTGGAATATTACCTATGGTTTTATTTCATCTTACCTTCTCTTCTTTTTAACACACTACACTATCGTATTTCTTCAAACCACACAAAATGATATTGAATGGCTTGAAAACAATGAAGCTTCTTGAAGAAGTTACCAAGCTTTGAAACCCTAGTATCATTTAGCATTTTTAAGCCACAAATGACAAACCCTTGGTTGTTAATAATTAGAGGTTTTTGTTTGTGCCATTTCAACTATTATGCATTGCCTTCTAGTTCTAGATGATATGTAGAGGTGAGCAGCTTTTTGATTATTTCCTCTATAGAGTCTTATTTATTTTGATTTATCAGAACTTGTGAATACGATCTTTCAATGATAATCTTTTTTCAGTTCTATGTATTTGTGTGTAGATGCAATATTGGTGAGTAACATTAGTTTTATTCATGCTCTCAAGTATGATTTTAATATGTAGGGCAAGTTAGGCATAGAGAGATGGAAAGAAAAATATGGGTGGTGCTGAGACAAATGTGTGCTTTCCCTTCTACTACATCCTCATCCTTTCATGGCAATCAATTCATAGGAGGAGGATAAGGGTTTTTTATCTACTCATGTGAAAGCTCCATGTTGTAATTCCTAAGCTCTGCATGATACATAGGCATGGTAGCTCTTCTCACTTGATTCCCTTGTCCTTTCAAAATTTGTCATCTCTTCAACAACTCCTATGCTCTTACAAGTTTTCTGGTAACATTTTTTAGTCGATGGGGACTTTACTTAGCCTAGAGAGATTATCTCTCAATAACAACATCCTCTAGGATTTGATTCCCCAAGAACTTGGCAACTTAAAGAAACTAACTATACTAGAATTGTAGGGGAACTGATTGAGTGACACTTTACCTAACTTTAACGAAGCACAAAGCATCAATTTCTTGGATGCCAATGATAATTTGCTCTTTGACAACTTTTTGATGAATGCACTTCTGTAGCCATTTGTAGAGCTAATCTTGAGAAACAATTGGCTTCTTAAAATAGTATGGCTAGATTTAGCAAAGCTTGAGATGCTTTAGGTAGCAAACTTAGCCAGAACCAACTTGTTGGTGCTTTGTAGTCAAGGTTTTTTTATAACTAGTCACTATAATCATCCTAGTCATTCTAGTTTTACCATTGGAAAATAGTTGAATTTATGTAGAATTTTCTATATTTTTACAATATTTATCAATTGCTTCCTTAAGAAAATTAATTAAATTACACCAATTTCATGTAAAAATATTTACTTGTACATTCAAATTGACTAATGAAATATTTATTAATAATGGCTAAAAATGTGATTGTTCATAAAATGTTTAAGTTCCTAAACAATGGCCAATGATATGTCATTATCTTTTAGATTCCTTAATTACTATCATCAATCCAATCAACGAGTAGTTGGCTAGACATTCATTTGTCTTACCACTTGTCTAGGTGATGGACTCACAGTTGTTCTCATTGTCTATCTACTGCTTATATAAATCCTCATAAAACTTTTATTCTATCCTTGAATTGTTTTATTCATTAATTCCAGTTCACTAGAAACATAATATCCAACTTTAGATAACAAGTCATATGTGTTTTTGTTATCTAATAGGATTAGATTGAATGTGTTTGTTGAGTAGTTAGAACATTCATCTAAAAGTTACAATAAGTTGAAAGACAAGGCCTTGATGATAGGGGTTGTATTATGAAAAATATGAATACTTCTTGAAGTTTACACAATATATACCAAATTATTAATTGGCTTTCAATACTTAATACTAAAGAAAATTGTGCAACATTGCACAACAGAAACACCATTAAAGAAAGAAAATTTCTAGCAGTTTGTGAAGGAAATGACAGCTATAAACAAGAGCATTGTTTAAAGATGAAACATGCAACAAAAGGTATTGGAAAAGCCACATTAGAAAAGAGTGGTCGGTGTAGGTGCAACATTTCTTCCTTGCATAAGTAATATGTACCTTTGTAAGAAGAATCTCAAGGAGATAGCAACTAAATTTTTTTAAAAAATGGTGCACATCTTTAATATAAAATTATCCTTGTAAAGAAAAATAAACCTTCCTTAAGCCAAGTCTAGGCTCTCTTCACTCCCCTACACTACATTTACTTCATAGGAACTATACTCTTTCAGTAGACATTGAAAGCCTCTTTGGGCTTGGCTAGCAAGGAGCCTCTACTTTGCTTGTTTCTTGCCGACATTATCTCTTTAACCAAATTCCTACACCCTCCTTCCATTTGGCACCTGAGAATGCAAAGCTAAACTTTGTAGACAACTGTCTACTTAACTATCTTGCTTCATTCTTCTTCTATGGGGGTGGTAACCAAAAAATGCAATCCACATGTAGATTTTTCACCATGCTGGTTCCTTGAAACTACTCTACAAGTTGTGTTAAATGATATTGTTGTGTTAGAGACCATACAACAATGCTTCAGCAACTATGTTTTGGGATAAATTTGTTTCATATGATATTTGTGCTATATACACATAATTGTTTGACTTACAAAGGTCTACTCTATTTTGAAACTTTTTTATAGATTCAACTAGATTGTAACATAAATTGTAAATATTGGAAAACCTCCCTATACAGATCCAAAACCTCCTTTGTAGGGAGCAGAAATCCGTCCTAAATTCATCATGAGTTTAAATTAGGACATTTGGGATCCCTTCCCTGTGGTTTGCCTTAGGCACCAAATAGGGAATACTATTAGTAATATTGCTTTTAATATCGCTAAAGGGTCTAGAAGGTTCAGCGGCGGGTCTGCCTATTGCCATATTAGCTTGAAGAGTATTATAAACCGCCGCCATATGACATGTAACCACATTACCATTATGACGTGGATGCCTCGCGAGGTTAAACACATGGCCATTCATGTGAGCAATGGAAGGTTTAACTATTCAAGCCTCTGTAGAACTCATCATCATGATGATCTCAAGGCAATTAATCATGATATGGGTGACACTCTAATTTGCACAATGCGAATTTAAAGAATTATGACATCTCTAACTGGCAAGTTCACAGGTTGCTCATCAAAACTTGTGCTTCGTGCTGCTCGTGGATTCATATATGCATTTGTAAAGTTTATTGGCTCGCCAAAGTTTTCTTACTTTCTCAAACCCCTACGAAGTGTGGCTGCATGCTGAATATGGGAGGTGATAGGACCCGCACCCAACCTGAGTCCTGCGAAGAATTCAAAAGGAATGATACCCTTTGGCATATCTGTCGGGAGGGTGGGGTGGCATCATAACTAGAATGCCTCTAGAGGCATGACAAGAATTTATCCAAGCAATTTGTGCAGTAGTGGGCAAACAGACATGTTTAAGTTGGTAGAGTGGGCTTTGAAGTGTCTGAAGAGGTCATAGGGTTGGCTACTGGTATGCCCACTGACGGGGTGAAGCATAAGAAGATGAGTAAGGTCTTAGACTCAGAGGGAATGGCCCTGTTCTTGAAAAAAGGTGAAGTTTTACATAGTCTGCAAGGGGGTTTCGACAAAGAGAAGCTTCCTAAACCTTGGGATGATGTTTGCCATATGCTCATCAAGTACTTTATGCTCGATGGTAGGTTTCACCACTTCTTTCATTATCATTTTGTGTTGTTGAATCATTTCAGGAGAAGCCAGTAGATAAGTTTTCCTTTTTACCTGCTTACTTCCCTAGAAGCCTCGGTGCAGGCAACCATTGAACAACACTCCATTGATCCTGACAAACCCCTCATTCTACTCCACCAGGGGCTTATTTACAAATTGTATAAGTTTCATCTTACCTTCTGTCCCCCCAAGGCTATCACTACTACCCATGTCGACAGCACCCCTATGGCTCCCAAGCTGAACCTAGTCCAGAGCAATTCTGTGATTATCACAGAAGTTACCCCTAAAAAGTATCCTCTGTCTCACAAAACTGCTAAGGCCTCTTCTTCTAAGAAGAAACCCACTGCGGTGAATAGCCTTGAGGCTCGTATTGTTGACCAGATAAACCCTAAGGCCACCAGCCCTAAACTAGCCACCAAAAGGAAGCTTGTGGTAGGTGATTTTAAGGGTGACACCTCCCATAAGAAGTTTAAGGAGGGGAAGGATGGGGTAGCTTTTCTGAGAATAGTGGGGGCAAGTCCAAGGTGGAAGTGCATAATCTGGAGATTGATGTTGAGGGTTCTGAGGGAGGGATGGATGACAGTGAAAACACGAAAGATGTGGAGTATGTCTTGCCTCAAGGTAAGACCCAGGTGCCATCGACTAGAAGTTTGACCAGACTGCCTGCTAAACCAACCCCCATGCATAAGGAGCATGTGATTTCTATTGAGTTCGAAGACTATGAGGGAAATCTGGATGGAGAGGTCAAGACTAATAATTAAGAGGAGACTGTGGTTGTGGAAGCCGAGAAGGACAGCCTGAGTAACTTCCCTGAACTAAACGTGTAGGGATCGGAGATTGAGAATTTAGAGAAGATGAAACATGACACAGTTGGTAAGAGTAAGAAGGGTAACAAGAAAACCAAAAAAGACAAAGGGACCGAGGACCTCAACAGCAGGATGATGGAGCTAGAGAAGAGATTCATGATCCTGGCTAGGTTCACATCCAAAGTGATGCACAGGTCGGTGACAACTCTGGCTATCCTGCAGGACATTGAGCTCAACAGGCATGGTATGAAGGACAAGGTGCTGAAAGAGTATGAGGATATGTACCAATTTCTCACGGATGACTGGGAACAACTGTTCAATTAGCCCTAGGGGCTCTTCTATGTTTTTATGTTTAGTGTGTTGTCTGTCTACTATTATTCTGTTGTGTCTACGTCTTTTTGTTGTTGGTGGTCTCTTTTTGCTATGATGGTCTCTTTTTGTTGACTCTTTAGCGTGCCCGTGGGGCTATAATGTAATGGGCTCAGCACCCTTGTTTTGCTGCTTATATTATCAAAAACATAAATATTGGCATCTCTATCATTTAAGCAAAATAGAACATATTGAGTAAGCATATTATTACAACCAAAACCTCCTTCAATTAAGTTGTCACCCCGATGGTTCCTTGAAATTGCTCTAAAAATAGTGTTATATTGGATTTTTGTGTTAGAGCAACAGTGAGGCCTCATTTGTGTTACATACATCACTACTTTTGTAACTATGTTTTTGGGGAGAATTCTTTCAAGTTATCTTTGTATTGTTTTTATTTTTTCCTTTTTACTTTATGCATACACATAATTGTTTGTTTTACATTTACAAAGGATCGCTTTGTTATGAACATTTATACCACAGCTTTTTTCTAAAACAATGGCAATTTTTTTAAATTTGAGGTATTCAAAATTTGGTCTAATGGTTTTTTTAATTGAACAAAAGTTTTATCAATGAAAAGATATTAATTATATTATAAGAGTACAATGTGTTGTTTAGAAAATAATTAGACTATTATACATCATAGTTGGCAAAAAATAACCATCAATATAACAAACTATCCATATAATAGAACAACTAGGATAGAAATAACACCACACAAACCATCAGAACATTACAACCCCAAAATTTGAATAAAATTTAGTCTAATAATTAACCTTAATTCAGCATTAAATTGTAGGTCAACGATTCATACAACCAATATTAACGAGCAAAAATATTCCCAAATACTTATTTTAAAAAATAAAAAAATAATGTTGTTTACTTTTAGTTGACTTTCTAGCTAATTAGTAGATTACTTAAGAATACATTCGATAAAATGAGTTATATAATGTCGATTCATACATTTGAGACCATTTCTTTTATGATTATAGTATTTATAATGGTGATTTTTTATGGAAACAATTGGATTACATAGATATTGGGTCACTAACAACAATAAAATAGAAATAAGGGCCCTCTTTAGGATGCCAAATTTTCAAAACATAAATACCAATAAAGGTAAGGTTAGGCCAATAAAATAACATCAAAGAGAAGTATGCAATGGATCTTAAGTATGAATTCTTCGAAGCAATTTACTACATTAAGTTGGGTTGAGGTAAAATGTTGTTAAGAAGAAGAATTGGCATCAAAATTAAAAATAACCAGTTAAGAACATAATAAATTATAATTATAAACTCTACAAATTAAAAACACGCGACATGTTTTATGGTTTCGATCTTCCACTCATTATTTAAAGTTCAAAGAATTGTTTAATTTATTGAAAAATCAAACACAATATTTTCCACATATAGGAAAAAATGTGCAATTACAAAGATGGTTCAATTTAAAAAATCATGTTTTTATATCATTTCAAAAATACATAGGAATAGATTGAACAAGGACCAATTGATCTTTGTCAACCTTCAGGCAAGTATAAAGATGCCATCCTCATTATCGATAGTGCACCCTCTAATTAGTTATCAATTAAAATGTAATCTTTTATATAAAATCAAGAAAAAGTAACAAATACCACACCTTCACACTCGTTCAAATGAAACGTATTGCTTAAATTCATTTTGCCAATTCATATTGTAAAATCAAGAATAATTTAATTATTCGACCATTCCAATGTTGCCACTACTCTAACTAATTTATAAGAACTATACTCGTAACTATATTACAATGGTATGGACTAGTCGTTGCCCGACACTTGTTTTTTTAACGTAGTTGATTCTTGATAAAACATAATATAATTTGATATATTACAAAAAATATTATTTACTTGAAAATTTTTCAAGCTTTTATTAAATTAAATTTATAAATATTTATAATTTACTAATTTTATGTAGAATATATATTTCAAACTAATATGTATTTTAATTTATATATTTACTTTAGTTTAGATTAAAATTATATATTTAATATTTTTAGAGTTTATTTATGTTATTTTGGTGAGAGATATTGAAAAAACTTAACATTTGGAGGCAAATAATTAGCCCAGGGTTGTTATTTGAGTAAGGGAAAGAAAATTTGAATAAAACATAGCAACAAATTAATGAATAAATGGAACATCAACTTGAATGCATGTTCAAATAATAACAAAGAAATAAAGACATTTGTTATGGATAAATTCTATAAGTCTATGTGCCAAAAGATATCATGAAGAAAGAGAGAATATTATCTTGATGAATGCAACCCCACATATGATCGTCACCAAAAGGCCTAATAAGGGCAAATATTACATCAAGATCAAAGTTATTCATATCCCAATTGAGGACTCACATACATTATCTTTGGTGTGAAATAAGTAGACAAGAGAGGCCAAAAGAAGAATGGGAAGAGAGGGTATGTGTCTTTTGTACAACTAAGGTAATTGAGCCAAAGAAACACTTTATTCTGGAGTGCAAAACTTGAAACGAATTTAGCCAAATACAAGGGTACTTTAGAAATAGTTTCTTTATAGGATCTGTTCAAAGAGGAGAAGGTTGATAAAATAAGAGAGTTCATCATCAAAACAAATAGTAGAAGATTAGCAATGCAAAAAGTTAAAATGATCAAGTCAGATATTCCTTAAGTTGTCTCTAGCCTTGTGGATGTTAAAAACCTTCTATTCTATACAAGAGAAACGTCCATATTTGCACACCTTATCTTTGTAATTTTTATTGTAGACATTTTACATACATCTCAAAACACAAGCTCGATCATTGTATGACACTCTTATGTTCTTTTCCGGACTCGTGGGATCACTTGGTGATGGCAATCAAGAGCATTGCCTTAAATTTTCAAATGGATGAGGCAGTGGTTGCTTTACTCTTGGAGGAGATGTGATGTAAAACTTCCAAATGTACTAAGGAGGACCTATTAGTTCATGGGAGATTAAAGAAGAAAGGCAAGAAGGATAAGAAGAAAGAAAAGTTGAGATCCAAATCATGTGAGATATCCAAATCTACAGGAAAGTCCAAGGTAAAGTGCTAGAACTATGGCAAGACTAGGCACTTTAGAAAAGACTACAAGGATGATAAAAATAAGAAAAATATTGAGTTTGTTGATAAGTCTAATAGATATAGGAGGATGGTGGAGATGCCTTTGTCATAGCCTTGGTAAGACATGCATCTTAAGGTGCACGTGGTTAATAGCCTCTAGAGCTTCCTTCCATACCTCCCGTCGAGGCATTTTCAAAGTATGAAGAATATGATGGAGGGAAAGTTTATCTTGGTGATGATTCTCATCTAAGTATTATTGATCATGGTAGAGTCTTAATTAGATTATGTTGTGGATGATTGAAGGGGATTAATGGTGTTCTACATATCCCAGGCTTGGCATAGAACCTTGTTGAAATGCATAAACAACTGAGAAGGGGGGGTGTGAATTAGTTGTCACCAAAACTTAACTTCTTAGAGATATCAACACATCAATCAATTAATCACTGTTATTATTATTTAACCATGAAAGCATGAAATCAGAAACTTAAGCACAATCACACATGAGACACATGAGACACCAGATTTTTTACATGGGAAACCCTATAAGGGAAAAACCATGGTGAGTGTTAGCTCAAAATAATATGTTATAGTAATACCAAAAATCAGAGGCTCACTGTCTTAGGGCTCACTGCCTAAAATGATCACTGTAAAAGTTAGGGCTCACTGCCAAGATCAGCTCACTGCCAAGGGGTGGCTCATTTCCAAAGGTTTGTGAACTGATTTGATAGCATCTACTTCATGCATGAGTTTAGTTCCATTAAAGCACAATACATTTCCTCTACTTTGCTCTGCTCTACCTTTACACTTCACACTTATCTTCGCATCTTCACAATCGATATCTTTTTCACGATTTCATTACAAGTCTTTATACAATTCATCAACCTTGGAATGTACATCAAGGTCGGCATTAGATTCATCAACCATTGGAACAATCTCCAAGGTCGGCATTACAAACATACATAGAAATAGGTTTGGACCTAAACAAAATTAGCTAAGGAAAAGATGTATGCAAATCGCGTTATGTCTTAGCTGGGACTCAAATGCAATCTTCCATGCCATGACACGCTTCCACAATCTCCAAGGTACAACTGCAAGTAGTGAGAACAACCAAGTTGGCCAAGACCAGTGTTATCACAGCTAAGACATTTAAGAACAAGCTTCATCCACGATCTAGATTATACTTTGCAGACCAATCAAAAGGTTGGCACATGATCTAGAGACATCCACAAGCACGTTATAATCATCAGTAACATCCGCACAACACCCAACCACTTTAGCCAAAAGATTCTTCAAACCAAAGCACTTGAACAATACTGTCAGCCACTGTTATAAAGAAAAGATCGCTTGTGGACCACCAAATCACGAACCATTTGAGTTGAAGGCACATAACATCATTCCATACTTAAATCTAGAACCATAAACCATAATACTTCAATGCAGAGGAATGCGAAACAAAATACTTTCTCCTTGTCACCACTGAATGCACAGAAAAATAGTTTACTCTGGTGAACAGAACTCCCTCAAATCTTCATACCGAAGGCTCAAACTTGAAACATAGCATCTACAGACATCCCTTAACATTACTTCCAATCTACAAATAAAGATATTCAATCTACAAGATATGCGGAGCAAAACACTGAAGTGTTCATCAACAAACCAAGATACTCTATAACACACTATTTCCACTAGGAGGGCAAATTTTCTCAAAAGCACTTGGAAACTCAATATTAGAAACATGTTCTCATGATCTTTAGGACTAATGCAAAGCAATATTCATCACAAGCAAGTAACAAAACAAGAGCACAGTTGACACCAATGACAACATAGATATGTGACATCAATGACAACACCGGTTAGGCACATACTTGCAACAATCTCGCCCTTTGTCATTGATGGAAACATTGATGTGACCAATTGTAAGAACCATCAAGACAAGAATTTGCATTGATTATCTTCTCCCTCTTTCTCTTTACACATCTGTACTCTTTCTCCTCCTGAGTTTTTCACATGATTTCTCTCTCCCCCTTTAACATCAATGGCAAACGACATCTTTTCTTCTTTTTCTGCACATACTTGCAATTGCTCTAATCAAACTAGAATTACTCTGTCTACAACACTTAATATTCTTTATCAGGAACTCGTATCAGCAACATCTAGCTACACCCCCTGAGAGGTAGCTCTTAAAGACATCAATCCAGATCAAAGAATAAGGCTTTGAGTGCCACTAGACTGATGCACTCCTATGCATCTTAGTTTAGAGAAGGAGGGGTGATAAACCCTAAATTTTCTTTGAGATACTCAAAAGTATCCTTAGGTAGAGGCTTTGCGATGATATCTACAATCTCATCCTTGGTGGACACATACTCCATCTTTACTTCATTCTCTGTTACCTTCTCTCTCATAAAGTGATACCTTATGGATATATGCTTTGTTCTTGAGTGCATCACTAGATTCTTTGAAATATTTATATCACTTTTATTATCACAGAAGATTGAGATTGGTTATTCATACACAACTCTTATATCCTTTAATGTTTGCTTCATCCAAAGCACTTGAGTACAACAACATGCTGCAACAATATATTTTGCTTCTATCATAGACAAAGAAACTGATTCTTACTTCTTGCTTAGCCATGAAACCAATCTGTTACCAAAGAGGAAAGCACCTCCACTTGTACTTTTCCTATCATCAACATCTCCAGCCCAATCTGCATCTGTATAAGCACTAAAAGTGAAATCATTATCCTTTGGAGACCACAATCCATAATCTGAAGTCCCTTTTAAATACCTCATGATTCTCTTAACTACCATTACATGTGACTCTCTAGGATCTTCTTGAAATCTTTCCACAAGACAAGCTACCTACATTATGTCTGGTTTAGTGTGGGTTAGATAAAACAATCCTCCAATCATGGATCTATAACTTTTCTTATCAGTCTTAGGTGATTCATTAGTTTTGCTTAATTTGCATCTAGTCACCATGGGAGTACATATCGGCTTAGAGTCCTCCATTCCAAATTTCTTCAACGACTCTTTCACATATTTGGACTGAGAAATGAAGATTCCTTTATCTAATTGAGTAATCTGTAGACCTAGAAAGAAATTCATTTCACCAAACATAGACATCTCAAACTCCTTTTGCATTTCTTCTACAAATTTCTTACACATGCCTTCATTGCCTCCAAAGATAATATCATCAACAAATACTACAACAATCAGAATTTGATCACTATTAATTTTGAAATAGAGATTGTTGTCAGCGGTACCTTTAATAGATCCTAATTGCCACAAATACTTATCTAATCTTGCATACTAGGCTCTGTGAGCTTGTTTTAGTCCATACAAGGCCTTCTTCAATCTGCACACCATGTCATCTTGGTTTGATAACTTAAATCCTTTTGGTTGTTCAATGTAGACCTCTTCTTCCAACTCACCATTCAAGAATGCAGACTTAACATCCATCTGATACCCTTTGAAATCTTTGAATACTGCAAATGCCAAAAACATTCTGATTGCTTCATTTCTTGCCACAGGAGCATAGGTCTCCTCAAAATCTATCCCTTCAACTTGAGAATATCCTTTGCATACTAGCCTTGCTTTGTTTCTTATCGCTTCTCCATTCTCATTCAGCTTGTTCCTGAAGACCCATTTAGTTCCAATCACATTCTTATCAACGGGTCTAGGAACCAATTCCCAAGTTTGATTCTTCTTGTTTAGGGTGAAAAAGTAGGTTTTCTTAAACAAGGTTAGGTCCTATTTCTTCACTAACTAAACATTGGGAAGACAAGAACTGAGCTTGTGATCAAGCTACTGATTGCTTGTACATTCCCTAATGCTAATTAGGTCCGATCTAGGTGTTTTACTAAGGTTTTATCAAGTGGCCTTATTCACTAATCAAGTAAACCCTAATTACACCTTGTAACAGAAATTGACTAAATTCAGAGATGAAACAGACAAAACAGATCACAAAAATACAGAGAATAGAGTTCAAGGATCATGCACCTAGAAATTGAGGGCTAACTAGACTAGGGCACCGCTCATTAGTCCTGCAATTTTCTGTCTGTGAAAATCTTCCACATCAATTGTTTGGTGACCTCCAATGGCTTCTAGATCTCAAAGAATCTCCCCAATTGGACTAGTGCGCCCACTCATTAGTCCCAAAAGTGTTGGGATCCAAAATTTCAAAATTTAGTGACGACGGTATTCGCAATATCCATCTTTCTGCCGCTCCTTTTTGCTATATCCTATAAAACACAATCTGCACCTACAAAAAGAGAAAGATGTTGTGGCTATATAGGAGCTTGCCTCAGTCAAGCCCCATTTTTAGTATTCCTACCTCAACAATAGCCAAAGATAAATATTTACAGAAGTGTGTGCAAACCTAACAAAGTGTATGCAAAAATATCAAACCCCAGATGTCTCAATCAAGGCAAGATCAATATCTTGCTTCAATTCAATAAACACATACAACTTCACCTCGAGGAGATGAAAACAAATGAAGACTTGCATGAACAAGAAGGTGAATCAACAATGTCCGCGGAGGATCTCCAAGCTCGATGTTGGAGGCTTCAACCCTTCTCTCGATCATGCAAAAGGTGTACAAACCCTAGGAAGAGCAAGATAGTCTCCTAATCTCCATCCATTGTCTCCATGATAGCAAATTCAAATCACTTTTCAAAATCTTCAACAAGTCACTGATCTTCAATGGTAATTTCAGCAAAGTTTTGGCATCAAGCTTGCATAAAGATAATGTGTGATGAAATGATTTTCAAATGTCTTTTTATATCTAATCTTAGGGAATTCAAATTTTGAAATAACGTCTTGATATTGTGTGAAAACAAAAATTTGAAAACGGAATCCTAAGGTGCACAGCGGGAGCCGACACCTCACCAAGATTCAAAATCCCAAAAAATGGGGCAGGACTAGGGTGCGGGCCCCTAAGTCCAATCCCCCATTTTTTGACTAGATTTAGATCTAGGGAGTCCTAGGGACCCATAATCCAAATTCTCTTTCCGAGTTCCATCAGAAGTTATCTTAAAAAATGAACATTTTGCAACTAGACACTAGCCAATCAAGGTTTCAGGAAGGCTAGAAATAAAGAGGTTAAGAGGTCGCCAAAGGTGACGAGCTAAACTGAGGGAAATTGTACCATTCCATATAGGAGGACAATTTTTGACGTAACATTTAGCCCCCACTTTAGTGGCCATATGACACTACGTGAATATGCAACTAAAGCAAAGTAAATGCATCAATCATGAAAAGGATACCCAAAAAGATACTATAGAGGAAGCCAAAGTGTTGTCGTTGAGAAGGAAGAAGCCCCCAGGTTCATGATCTAGCAAGACCACAAAGTTAAGAACCGCAACCTACAAAGGAACACTTGTCAGAAAATCAAAAATCAAATCAACCTGCAACCACCGTCAACAAATCAGTACAAAAACACTAAGGGGGTTGGGTGATGAGACAAGATGAGGGAGGAAATCGAGGGGAATATATGCCCCCCTTATTTCTGCTTGCTTAGTCTAAAAAGGAGAAACAAGGAGATATCCACATGTGTCAATTTCGAGGAAAAATTGATGATAAATGTGTTGTGAGGGTTATTTGCAGAAACAATGCCCAAGAGATAGAAAGCGGAACCAAGATTCCAACGCAACAAACGATATGGAAATCTGAGTTCGGCAACTCAAGATAAAGGCTCAAGAGTGAAATAAAGCAATATTGCACCTAGTTAGGGATAGGAATTCTCATCCACTTACTTTATGTAAAGGGAGTTTTCACTTATCACTTACTCATTCTTGTTTCTTTTCTTTGTAGAAAAGTAGAGAGAGAGAGAAGGAGAAGAGGAGGATAGCCATGCCGAGCCAATGCCCGTATCAGCCCCCACGACTGGAGATGCTCTAAGCCCGAGTGGTAGAGAGGTGTTTTCGAGGTTGAGGTAGGGTCCTAATCTTATGCCTCTGTCATCTTTCTATTTTCTTTTTAGTAGTTTTTATCATTTTACCATGCCGAGGGAGGCGTAACGGACAAGGGTCCCTAATAGGGGCGCCCAAGTCTATAAGCACGAAAATCATGCACAACCTCCACGAGGACCCCTATGATGATTCAAATCCTTGTCACGCATGTATGTAAGTGTGAAATAATGTCCTTTAAGCATCAAACCTCTTGATTATGTGTCCTCTTTCTTGTCTTATGTTGTTTCTTCTTTGTTGATTTCTCTCTCTCCCCGTTTGCGATGCTTTTTGACACATTTTTGTGACAGTTGTCGACTTGCATTTTCTAAGATTTTGACCTTGCTCCTAAGCCCTATGAGCATCTTGTAGGTGATTTTTCACCTTTCCCCTATGTTTTTTATCCTATGCACCCCCTAGAAGCCTTCTAGAGGTCCCCCTATCCATCTCTCGCTTTCAGTTTTCAGTTCTGCTCAACCAATCTCCCATGGGAGATCCTACAGGTGCAAGTGGAGATTTGGATTCTTGCACATGACTAACCTGTTTCTGGAGGCAAAACCCCTCCTTTTCTTCTCTTCTTTCATCTCCCAACCTATTTTTCTTCAAAAGACCCTGTCCAGCCTGGATCCCCAGGCGACCCAGGGGCGAGCCTACTGGCAAAAGGGGCGACCCTACCATTTTCACGGCCATAGAAAAACTCAAGTTTCTCACTCATTTTTGCTCCGTTTTCACCCATTTTTCTTCCAGTTTGCATGATTTTTGATGCCTAATATGGAGTTGACTATTTCATGCACCCACACATGCATAATTAACTCCATTTGATCTATAATTAACTTCTCAATCAATCTCATGCATTCCCTCATCTCCATTTCCTCTTCAATGATAAGCTATAATTGATTTATCACTCCATAGTTAGTTGAGTTCACTAGGTAATCAACCTTGTGAACTCCCCAATTAATCCTTGTTAACTCATCAATCAAATGAGTTAACTTCTCAATCAATCCCATTCCTCAAACCTATAAATACACCCCTCCCTCAAGCACAAAGGGCAGCAAATTCATTGTGCACACAGCTCTTGCCAGTTTTTGCTCTCCAACTTAGCATTCAAATGCTCTTACAGGACGAAGGTGCCTTTTGCTTTATTCATTGTTCAACCAAGCAATGTTACACTGCTTCATTCTATGCCATTGTGCTCAACCAAAGCTCTCATTGAGCTCATTCAAGCTTCATCAAAGCTTCTTTTTGCTTCTTTGTGTCGTTTTGTCATCAAGAGGATCTCTCGCTGCTACAAAAGGACTCGAGGTTGCCAATATCAAGTATTTCTGAGGGTAGTGGAGTCACACAAATCTTCGTTTCTCTCAGGTTCCTTCATTGTTTTATTCTATCCATATTAATTAAGAAACCAAATTTGCTCTTGGGAATAGTAAAACTTTGCTTTTTCCTTGATAATTAGATCTTGCATGTTAGATTAATTATTTTCACATTTCTAGATCTAGATTATTTGAAGAAGCAACTTCAAAACTATCAAAAACCCAAAAACATAGGTTAAGATTGCATTAGGAAAAATCATATTAGATTGCATACATATTTCCCTTTCATAGATTAAAATCACTTTTCATTTCCAAAATACTAAAAGCACAAAAAAATGTTTTGCATATCATTTAGTTTTGCATGCATATAGAAACCCTAGAATAGACAAAATTGTAAACCCTCGGTACCATCATGAGGTAATCACGGTTAAATGATCCAATCAAACCCTTGATACCATCATGAGGTAAAAACAAGTCAAAGCATAACCAAACCCTAGGTCAACTAAACCCTAGGTCAAAACCCTAAATCTAGTTAAGGTTAGTAATCACACAACTACCTCCATCTTGGCTCACGAATGTTCTTAGGAGTGAGAGGAGAGTGGGTGAGGGCTATTCGTGATGACATCAAAGAAATCAATCCAAGACCACAACAATAGACATTTACTCTACCACAAGGAGACACCCATTTGTCCTCTTATTGATAGAAGAAACTAAACAACTCCAGATACAACAAGAACTCATTCAATGCATAGAGAGACGAGAGGACATAAATGAAAGAAACTACTTACCCACACAAAGGTGGAATAGAAGAAACCCCAACAGGAGAAAAGAAACCAGTGACCCTTTAGGTCATAGGGTTATCTCAACTACAACTAGAATCAAACAGAACATTCAACTTAGCACACAACAACAGAGGCCATAGGACTTGCCGACCCCTCTCTGCGAAGTCTAGCTCTCCAACGAGCCAGACCCCCATCGTGTCTCACCTCCTCTCAACTGGCTACTTCCACGTGAGTGAGAGTGACGTGGTGGATCACCCCATGGTAAGGAGGGAAGGGTCTGTGTGCATGCCAAAATCTAACCCAATAGCCCCAAGCAACTGGAGTCACGATTTTGAGCCTACAAGGTCCACCTAGGGCGCCAGAGTCTCACTAGAGCACCCTAATCCCTCTGGGACGCTAGTGTCCCTCTGGGGTGCCCAGGTCCACAGAGGACATGAGCCCTAGGCAGAAGCATGCATTACTATTTTAGATAGTAGTTTTTGGTTTCATGATGAAAATCTGATACTATTGCTTTTTTTTTATCTGCAGGATGTCCCAAAGACATGAGAGCACACTAGCGGTCGCCTGATGGTGCTACTTTGAGAACGTGCTAGTACCATGTCTAATGTAGAGAGGGAGCATTTGCAGGCAGTGGGCTTATGGTGGGTGTTTGATATGCCCATGATCAGATTTCATTGCAACATGTTGATGGCTCTGATGGAGAGGTGGAATGCAGATACATCCACATTCCACTTACCTACATGCGAGATGACTATCACACTAGAGGATGTGTATAGGATTCTGCGACTACCTATCCATGGAGAGACAGTGAGGGTCTTAGGACATCACATAGTGGAGTATGCTCGCGAGAGTCGGTTGTATTGTCTTGGTCGCGTAGTCTCATAGGCAGAGTGAGGACATATTCAGCTCCAGCTTCTAGAGCAGGGATGCGGTGACATCCCATTGGTTCAAAGGATCATGATAGTCACTATCGCACTATCTGTCACACTAGATGGATGAGGCATTCACCTTCATGGGGGTCTCGTTCACACCATTAGAGTGATGGAGGAGCACTAGGCTGTATATGCGTGGGTGTGTAGTATGCTTACGCACCTCTACCATGACCTAGGACAGTATGTCCATTACGAGATGCACAGTCTGATGATCTAAACTTTACTACAGGTTTGGGCTTTTGAGCATATCAGGTGAACATGACCAACAAGGTTTCCTATAGAGTCAGCATTCACCCATCCACGTGTTCATGCCTATCCACTAGTCAGATGTTGGAGACACGGTGATTTGTTGTACTGGAGAGTTGTCTTTGATAGATTGCAGCCCAATGATATTATCTAGAGACCGTACTGCAGCTATATTGTAGGGCCTGGTCAGCTAAGACAGTTAGTGAGGATGCAGAAGGATCAATTGATGGATAGTCATCTTGATCATGTCATGGTTTGGTTCTACTTTGATAGGGTGGCATGACAGTTTAGATAGGTACAAGATGTTCCTATAGTGTGTCCAAGCTATGCATGCACCGTGCGCAGTCAGGGTGAAGAGTGCTCAACGGCTGATAGTAGCAGATGTGCCTCTTAGTGATGATGATGGTCTTGAGGATGCAGTACTGGTATCATATGTAGACAATGTCAGTTGTACCTAGGCATATCATACCTGGTGGCATACAGCATGGCCTGCTCCTATCTTTCCTCCTGGTCACCCTATAGGTAACGCCTGACCTTGGGTCGGTCACGCTAGTGACACCGGGGTAGAGGATTATGTGAGTGACTTTGTAGGATACTATGATCTCTAGGAGGATGCAAAGGATGATGATGATGAGTCAGAGGTTCCATCGCAGTACGTCTTCAAGGAGAGACCACGACAGGACCAGCAGGAGGTGGACATTGACAAGGAGACTGAGTCGAGACCACGGTCTAGGGCTCGTGGTTTGGTCCCTGCAGGTGTTGAGAGACCGAGTTAGAGCGAGAGGGGGAGAATAGTAGGCCTATGCCCCCAACTACAGATCAAACTACAGAGCTCGTGACACCTTCAGTGATCTAAGATCCATCCTGGCGAGATGGAGATCCAGGTTAACCTTATTTCATTAGTTTGTTGTTCTTTATGTTTATTATTTATGATGGTTATGTGAGAGTCTAATATCTATCTTATTTTCTATTTTGCAATTGGGACTGACACTTGGTGAGACTTTGTGAGTCGCGTCATAGCAGATATAGTACCTACAGATGTAGTTGAGCAGTGGGTGTGGGCGGAGTATTTGCCACGACCATCCACTGGGTGACATGCAGAGATACTTATGCCTTTCGTTAGGTACAGGATGGCTATAGAGGCTATTCTCGAGTAGTCTGCATGGGAGAGAGAGGAGTTACTTCAAAGACCTGAGCACGCTGAGGATGAGCTTCAGGTGTAGTGGGATCAGGCGGTAGTGGTACCTGCAAATGAGAGAGATAGTCGTTGGTGAGTTCTTACTACATGAGGTCTATCAGGCGAGAGCTGACAGAGATAGGGCTTAGGTCGAGAGAGACCAATACCATCAAATGTATCAGGAGGCACATGAGGAGGTGATAGGGTTGAGAGGTGAGATCAGGGGGTTCCAATCGCGAAGTGTCTCTAGGAAGCATTCGCAATCCGTAGCCACACATGGTAGGGCCTCTGTCACACACACACCATGAGGGTCTGAGGGTACAAGTGACCAAGGTTTAGCTATATGACGTGTATGTATTATGTACTATGAAATCCTATTTTATTATGAGGGATAGTTGACTTGGATGTATATTTGAAACTGATGATATATATATGATGTTTATTTTTTCTGTCTATGTGCAATGGTTTTAATCTATCACATGTGATTTTGTAAAATGCAACTAGTGATGACTGTTTGAAGGCTAATATGGAAATGTAATTAATGTTAATGTGACATACTAATAAATTCTTTGTAGGACATTTTAGTAACAAACACAATGATTAAAATTTCTCATATAACCCAGCTTGCTATGCTATGTTTAGTTAATACAAGAGTGATCTGAGCCAAGAGTATATAAGTGAGATACAACAATGATTAACCGAGCAAATATGTAATGTTAAATGAATTAAGACAAAATAGTAATATCTTGTCAAAATTGAAGCTAATCTATCTAATAAATTTGCTTTATAAAGTAACATTTAACATCAAATCTTAAGCATGAAATTTATTGAGGTGCGCTGCATTAATAGGTTCCTTAAGCAGTGTACCTTGTTCATCAGCTAGTTGATACGTTCCTGATCCAAAGGCCTCAGTAACTATATATGGTCCAAGCCAATTAGGGCTGAACTTACCTTTTTCTCTAGGAGGTGCATTTATATTGTGTTGATTTTCATAAGGTACCAAGTCTCCAACGTCGAATGAACATTGTATAACATGTTCATTGTACAATCCTTGTATACTTTTCTGATGAGCCTTGAGGTGCTCAAGAGCGTTTATTCATCTTTCATCAAGCATCTCAAGTTCTTGCAGTCTTTTCTCACATTTTGTATTGTCATCGATAATGTCTCTTAGGGAAACTCTCAATGAAGGAATTTCTAACTCCAAGGGCATTACTGCATCTGCGCCATAGACAAGGTTATACAGTGCATTGCCAGTAGCTGTACGAATGCTTGTTCTATAGGCCCATAATGCGTAGGGTAACTGAATATGCCAATCCTTTTGATGTTTGTTAACATTCTTTCGTAGAATCTGTCCAACAATTTTGTTTGAAGCTTCTTCTTGGCCGTTTGATTAAGGATAATAAGGCACAAAGAAGTGATGTTGAATATTATATGTTTCAAGAAATTTCTTCACATCCTTATTATTAAATGGTGTACCATTGTCATAAACGAGGGAGGAAGGTATTCTGAATTGATAAATAATGTTATCTTGTATAAACTGACAAATTACGTCAACAGTCGTGGATTGTAAGGGGACAGCTTCGACCCACTTTGTGAAGTAATCCATGGCAGTAATGATAAATGTATGCCCTTGAGAGGAGGGTGGAGAGATTTTGCCAATTAGGTCCAAGCCCCAAATAGAGAATGGCCAAGGTGAAACTTGGGCACGAAGCTCTTGAGCGGGAGCTCGGATTAGGTGCTTATGTTGTTGACATTATGGGCATTTCTTGACATAGGTGAAGGAATCTTGTTCCATGTGCTGCCAATAATAACCCATTCGTAATAATTTTTGTACCAAGGATTTTCCCCCAAAATGCCCTCCACAGGCACCAAATGAGCTTCTTCCAAAGCTATCAGGATTTTTGAATTACTTAAACATCAGAGTAAAACTCCATTGTAGCTTTGTCTATATAACACATTTGACAAGATAATATAACATGATGGTAATTTGCGTAGATGGATTCAAGCATTCTTAGATGTTGAATTAGGAACAGTTCCAGCATGCAAATAAATGAATATATGGGAGAACCACTTGTCAGCATATGTATTACCACAGAGTTCTGAATTCGCAACTATAGGGTCTTCAATTGTCAATGTTTTAAGATTATGGATAACAAAAGTAAATTCCTTAGGAGATCATCAGGGGATATAAGGGAAGCTGCACTTGCCATTGCATCCGCGTGTCGATTATCTTTCCTAGGAATAGTATTTATTGAAAATGATGTGAATTGTTTTAAGAGAGATAACACAAACTCACAATACTGAGATAGTTTGTCATGCTTAGTTTGATATGATCTAGTTATTTGTCATACAATTATCTGTGAATCACCATATATTGTAATATTTTTGATATTAAGAGCCAAGGTGGCACAAAGTCCTGCAATGAGAGCTTTGTATTGGGCAATATTGTGTATGCACGAGAAGTCTAGGCGGTAAGACATAGGAATCAACTTACTTACACGGGGTATTAATATAACACAAGCATCGAAGCCGGTTCAACATCTTGATCCGTCAAAATACAATTCCCTTTTATCATCCTTAGTAATTGCTAAAATTTGATCATCGGGAAATATGTCCTGATGTTGTGTAGTAAAAGGTGAAGGTGCTTCAGCTAATTGGTCAGCTAAGGCTTTCCCTTTAATTGCTTTATGAGAAATGAATTTAGGATTGAATTCAGTTAACAACATAACCCATTTAGCAAGACGACTCGACAAATCTATTTTTGTGAAAAGGTGGTTCAAAAGGTTGAATTTTACCATCACATGTATTTCAACATTTAAAAGATAATGTCTAAGCTTCTGTGTTGCAAACACTAAAGCTAAGCAATGCTCTTTGATAACAGTGTACCGCACTTTATAATCGAGCAAAGTTTGGCTGATATAATAGACAACACATTCTTTGCCTTCAGCACCATGTTGCGCTAACAAGGCTGCCAGGGCATTATTAGATGCTGAGATATACAATAGAAAGGGTTTATCAAGGACAGCGGGCTGTAGAATAGGAGGATTAGCTAAATAATCCTTTAAATCTTCAAAAGCTTTCTGACATTCAAAATTCCATTGAAACTTTGAATCCTTCTTCAGTAATTGCATAAAAGGGTGAGTCCTATTTGTGAGTTGTGAAACAAATTAGCGGATGGCTATATCTTCCCTTGCAAACTATGAAGTTGGGATATGTTCTTAGGTGTTGGCATATTAACTATTGCATCAATCTTCTTCGTATCCACTTCGATACCACGATTTTAAATGATAAACCCTAACAATTTTATGTTGTCTACACCAAAAACACACGAGGATTTAATCGCATGTTGTATTTCCTTATGCGCTCAAAAATCTGTTGAAGATTCATAGCATGATCTTGCCAACGGATAGACTTCGCCAAGATGTCATCGACATAATCTTCTAAAATATTGTGCATGTAATCATGAAATATAAGGGTCATGGCGCGTTGGTAAGTAGCTCCTGCATTCTCAAGTCTGAACAGCATGACTACCCAACAAAATGTACCCCAAGGTGTTATAAAAACTATTTTATATTGATCTTGAGGGTTGATTAAAATTTGATTATATCTTGAAAAACCATCCATGAAAGAGAGTAATTCATGGCCAGCTATAGAATCAACAATCATATTAATGTTAGGAAGTGGAAAATCATCTTTCAAAGATGCAAGATTCAAATCTCATAAATTTGTACACATTCTTATACGACCATCGAGTTTAGCAACGGCGTCGATGTTCGAGATCCAAGGTGAATACTCAATAGGGCAGATAAAGCCAGCTTGTAGAAGCTTTTCTATCTCAACTTTGACAAGTAATGCTACCTTAGGATTCATCTTTACGAATCTTTTGTTTAAATGGCTTAGCATCTGGTTTCAAGATGATATTATGTGTTACAATCTAAGGATCAATACCAGGCATATCTGAATAGTTCCAAGCAAACAGTTTAGAAAATTCATGTAATAACTTAGTCGTTTCTTCTTTTTCCTTCGTATGTAAGCAATCACCAATAAGAATAACCTTTTCAATGTTATATTTCTCCATGAAAACATCGACAGTCTTTCCATTGAGTAGAGTACTGTGGTCTAGGAGATCGGGTGATTGTGGTAGGTCTTCAGATTCTTCATCAGACTTTAGAGTGACATTTATCATGTTAGTAGATTTTCAAAAATATGCATTATTGTTCAAACAATAAGGTAAGACAAGTTTATGATGGTAATGAGAATATTGTCATAAGCACCCAAGAATTCTATTATCGCTTCATCAATTGAAAAGATATCCAAAGGAATTTCTCCAGGAGGACAACTAGTGTCAATCATCTTAGGAAATATCAAGTTAAGTGTTGATATTGTATTCACATTAAGAGTAGGATGTCTACGGGCTTTAGATTCCTTGAAAGGATTATATCCAATGCCACTTGAGTAATATTGCGAAGTGGATTCTATAGGGACTTTGATTCCTTGTTGATTAACACCACAACCATTACCTACATAATCACAGTTTTTATAAAGGATCTAAAATCCTTGACCATAAAGAGAAGCCATTTCTTTGGAAGAAGGTGGAGCTTCATAAATTTCATAATATGTGGTGTACATAAAAGTATTGTCTAAATTCGTTACCAAAGAAGCTTTATGTTTCACATTCAAATCATGAGATGATATCGATGCAATATTTGATGTTTTAGGGATAGGGTTATTAACTTTATATTCTCCCATGGAAGAAGATGAAAAATCTAATGAACCCCAATCGTCACCAAAAAATGCATTCGATTGTTTGGATTCTTGCGCAACATTATCTGAGGCAAGAGAAGTTGAAGAATCAACTTTCAAATTGTTTAAAATCTTATGACAAATAACTTGTTTGTGTGATTCAATTTGTAAACAATTATCAGGTGCATGATCAACATGAATAGTGTATAGTTTATCTTTGAATATAAATTTGATTGAACGATCTAAAGTAGAAGGAACTGCCCCCAATGCATGGATCCAAGGTCTACCAAGAATCATGTTGTAAGATAGAGAACAAGGCATGACATGAATCAACGTAGGCACAATCACAGGTCCTACCTGTACAGGTAGAGTTATAGTGCCCACGGATTGTCATCCAACATTGTCAAAGCCACGGATACTTATCGTTTCTGGCTCAATCAAGGATGTATCAACTTTGATCTTATGCAATAAGTTAAGGCCACAAATATTAAGAGCTAATCCATTATCAATCATAACTCTCTTAACTAGTGTCTTGTTTATTGTAATGAAGATAATCAAAGGATCATACTGATTCTGAACTTCAAGAGATGGCAACTCATGTTGAAACAAAATGTCTATTTTTGTTGCATGCATACAATCTAATAGAGCTACTACATCATTTGGCTTGACAACAGGTGGGACAATCACCTTTTGTAAAGCTTCTTGGAGCATTCCATGGTAAGTAGGTGAAGTTTGTATAAGTTCCCAAAGAGATATCTTTGCAGGAGTAGCACAAAGCTGTTGTACAAGATCATAGTCTTGACCAACCTTATGTGTTAAACAAGGTGCTTGAGGAAGCATAGGTTGAGAAGCTAGTAAAGATATCGAAATGCTCAGGTGTTGTTTTCTTTGTTTATTATTCTGAGTGTTATATGCATGAGCAACCACATTATGACTAGGTTGTTGTGAATTTTGATGTGTTATTTGTTTAGCAAAATTGTAAATGTGATCAGAAGGTTGAGAAGAAGGTGGAAGACCTCTAACAGTGAGCATCGGTTTAGAAGTGGTTTAACCACATCTGAACATAAGGTGACCACAATTTTTGGTTTCCTAGGTTCTTCTTGAGTTTTAGGAACATAGATTACATTTATGACTCTTTGAAACAATGATGATTTAGAAGTTGTAGTGGAATGTTCAATCAAGATAAAGTCCTCAAGGGCTTCATTTAACATATCGAAGTCATAACAACTAAACGGCTCATCATATACATGAAAATCTTGTAAAAAATAATCTGACATTTTAACATGCTCTAATTAACCCAAGATTTAAATGTAAAATGATTTTTATGAAAATAAAATACTATGCAAAACACCAAGTGATAATTTCTAACTCTTTTAGTGAAAAGATAAAGAATATCATTCAAAGTTCAATGCATGCACTTTCACTAAAGAGAGTTTGCAATCTAAATGTGCTTTAGGACAACAAACTAATTTGAATCTGATGTTTAAAAGGATGCAAATTCTTTAGAGCACAGGTTCACCAAAATGTTTAGGGTGAAAAAGTAGGTTTTCTTAAACAAGGTTAAGTCCTATTTCTTCACTAACTAAACATTGGGAAGACAAGAACCAATCTTGGGATCAAGCTACTGATTGCTTGTACATTCCCTAATGCTAATTAGGTCTGATCCAGGTGTATAACTAAGGTTTTATCAAGTGTTCTTATTCACTAATCAAGTAAATCCTAATTACACCTTGTAATAGAAATTGACTGAATTCAGAGATGAAGCAGACAAAATAGATCACAAAAATGCAGAGAATAGAGTTCAGGGATCATGCACCTAGAAACTGAGGGCCAACTGGCCTAGGGTGCCCGCTCATTAGTCCTGTAATTTTCCATCTATGAAAATCTTCTGCATTAGCTATTTGGTGACCTCCAATGGCTTCCAAATCTCATAGAATCTCCCTAGTTGGACTAGGGTGCCCTCTCATTAGTCCCGAAAGTGTCAAGATCTAAAATTTTGACATTCAGTGACGACTGTATTTGTATTATCTGTCTTTCTACTGCTCCTTTTCACCGTATCCTGTAAAACACAATTTGCACCTACAAAAGGAGGAGAAAGATGTTGTGGCTATATAGGAGCTTGCCTTAATCAAGCCCTGTTTTTGGTATTCCTACCTCAACAATAGCCAGAGATAAAGATTTGTAGAAGTGTGTGCAAACCTAACAAAGTGTATGTAGAAATATCAAACCCTAGATGTCTCAATCAAGGGAAGATCAATAACTTGCTTCAATTTAATAAACACAGACAACTTCACCTCGAGGAGATGAACACAAATGAAGACTTGCATGAACAAGAAGGCAAATCAGCAATGTCCGCGGAGGATCTCCAAGCTCGATGTTGGAGGCTTCAACCCTTCTCCCGATCATGCAAATGGTGTACAAACTCCAAGAAGAGCAAGATAGTCTCAAGATCTTGATTCCTAATCTCTATCCATTATCTCCATGATAGCAAATTCAAATCACTTTTCAAAAGCTTCAACAAGTCACTCATCTTCAATGGCAATTTCAATAGAGTTTTGGCATCAAGCTTGCATAAAGATTGTGTGTGATGAGATGATTTTCAAATGTCTTTTTATATCTAATCTTAGGGAATTCAAATTTTGAAATAACATTTTGATATTGCGTGAAAATGAAAATTTGAAAATGAAATCCTGAGGTGCACGTCGGGAGCCAACACCCCGCCGAGATCTAAAATCCCCAAAAATGGGGCAGGACTAGGGCGCAGGTGTCTGAGTCCAATCCCCCATTTTCTGACTAGATCTTCATCTAGGGGTTCCTAGGGACCCATAATCTAAATTCTCTTTCTGGGTTCCATTAGAAGTTATATCAGAAAATGAACATTTTGCAACTAGACACTAGCCAATCAAGGTTTCGGGAAGGCCAGAAATAAAGAGGTTAAGAGGTCACCAAAGGCGAGGAGATCAACTGAGGTAAATTGTACCATTCCATACAGGAGGACAATTTCTAACGTAACACTTCTATATCTGCATTAGCTCTTCTTCCATAGCCTTTATCTAGTTCTCATCATTGCAAGCTTCGCCTACAGTTTTAGGTTCCACCTTTGAGAATAGGCAGTAGTTTACCTATTCTTCTGCAACCCTTTTCCTTGTCAATACTCCTTTGCTTTTATCACCAATTATCTGATCTTTAGAATGATTGATCCTTACATACTTGGGAGTCTTACCTACACTTTTTGGAGCCTTTCCTTCTCCATCTTGGTTGTCCTCTTGTTCAACTTTCTTTTCATTTGTTGTGGTAATAGGTTCATCTGATTCATAGCCAATCAGATATGATATTCTTTCATTGTCTTCATCCACCTTTACATTAGCACTCTCAACAATCTTTTTTAGCCTTTTGTTGTAGCATCGGTAGGCCTTACTCTTGGTAGAGTATCCAAGAAAGATTCCTTCATCACTCCTAGCATCAAACTTGCCTAGTTCTTCTCTTCTAATATAACATTTGCTTCCAAAATTTTGAAATATTTCACTATAGGAACTCTTCCATACCACAATTCATAAGGAGTTTTAGTACTGTTACCTTTGACTTGAACTCTGTTTTGGATGTACACAACAGTATGTATAGCTTATTTCCAATATACTTCTGGTAGGTCAGCCTCCTTCAACATAGTCCTAGCAGCTTCTTGAACTGTCATGTTTTTCCTTTCAACAACTCCATTTTGCTAAGGAGTCCTTGGTGCAAACAATTGTCTTTTTATCCCTTGTTCTTCACAGAAAATATTAAATTCATTTGATGTGAATTCACCTCCCCTATCAGACCTTAAGCACTTGATTTTCAGGTCTATCTCATTCTCAATCATTACCTTGAAGGATTTAAACTTTTCTAGGGCTTCTAATTTATCTTTTAGAAAGGTGACCCGAGTCATTCTAGAATAATCATCAATAAGCAACGTAAAGTACCTGTCACCTTGTAGACTTTTTATCCTTGTAGGACCACACAAATCTATGTGCACTAGATCCAACAAACCGACAAAAAATTGTTCTTTGCTTTTGAAAATTGTTCTTGTCTGCTTTCCCAACTGACATTCCTTGCAAATAGTATTAGCAAGCTTTACAAGCGTAGGCAAATATCTCATAGCATGTACTGAACTTATCTTCACCAAGTTGTCAAAATTGATATGACAAATCCTTCTATGCCACAACTAACTCTCATATGTTTGAGCTTTCCATGATCTTGCATCCATTATCCTTAAACCTCATATCATAACCTCTGTCACGCATCTGACCAACACTCAAAAGATTATGCTTTAAACCCTTCACATATAGGACATCATCTGTATTGTGCTTTCCATCAAAAGAAATAGATCCTTTTCCACAAATCTTACCAGCTGCATTATCTCCAAACCTAAGCAATCCTCCCTCATACTTTTCCAGACTTAGAAACTTACTTTTATCACTGGTCATGTGATGTGAGCATCCACTGTCAATAATCCATTCATCCTTATCTTTCTCCACCTGAACAGACAAAGCACTTTCTTCCACTGGTTTTTCTTCCTTAACACAGCTAGCAGGACTAGTAGATACAGGGTCTTCCTTAATAGCAATAAACAAGCATTCATTTGCACTAGTACTAGCATCATCATACTCCATCTGTTACACCATCATCATCAAGACCTTTGACAATATAACATTTCTTTACAACCCTAGGTTTACTTTTAAATTTATTTCTACCTCTTTCAATTCTCTCTGGACACCTAGAAGCATAGTGACCGATCTTACCACATGAAAAGCATTTGAATGGTAATTTGTCTTTGTACGTACCAGTATCTCTTTGCATTTTATCCATAAAGTTGGCTTCAATCTCCTCAAGGTCATCATCAGATTCCATGGCATACTTCTCAGCTCTTGAAGTCTTCTCTAAAGTACTAGCTTTGAAAGCAGTCCTTGTTTTAGGCAAGGCATCACCAAACTCTCTCATCTCAAAGGCTGTAAGTTTTCCAAGCAACTGATCTTTTGAAACATCTTTCACAGTCATGATTTCTTCAATTGAAGATACTTTGTGACTGTAAGATTTAGGAAATAACCTAAGAATCTTCAACACAACCTCTTTATCATCAACATTTCCTCCAAGACCTTTGATTCCATTGATAATTTCATCAACCTTTGGTAAGTAGACTGTTATGTTCTCATTTTCAGACTTTCATACTTAGCTTTCAGGTTCTGCAATTTGGCGCATTTTTACCGAATCATCTCCTTCATATACATTCTTCAACTTTTTCCCAGATTTCATGAGTTGTTTCCAGATCCAAGACTTTACTAACTCAGTGTTGGACAAGGCACTTAATAGAGCATCTCTAGCTTTTCTATTTAACTCATATTGTTCGATTTCATCATCACTTAATGAACCATTCAGAGGAATAGTATACTTTGTTTCTGTCATCTTCCAAACACTATAACCAAGACAAATGAGATGGCTTTTCATTCATACCTTCCAAAGAGCATAATATGTTCTATCAAACTACAGAGCATCCTTCTTGTGCGACATCTTGGATCTTCCTCAAGCTGTTAGACTTTCTTCTGAGGAACTTGGCTCTGATACCAATTGTTGAAATGCACAAGACAACTGAGAGGGGGGGTGAATCAGTTGTCACCAAAACTTAACTTCTTATAGATATCAACACATCAATCAATTAATCACTGTTATTATGATTTAACCATGAAAGCATGAAATCAGAAACTTAAGCACAATCACACATTCAACAAATGAGACACCAGATTTTTTACGTGGAAAACCCTATAAGGGAAAACACACGGTGAGTGTTAGCTCACAAAATAATATGTTATAGCAATACTAAAAATTAGAGGCTTGCTACCTTAGGGCTCACTGCCTAAAATGCTCACTGCAAAAGTTAGGGCTCGCTACTAAGATCAACTCACTGCCAAAGGTTTGTGAACTAATTTGATAACATCTACTTCATGCCTGAGTTTAGTTCCATTCAAGCACAATACATTTCCTTTGCTCTGCTCTACCTTTACACTTCACACTTATCTTCGCATCCTCACAATCAATATCTTTTTCACAATTTCATTACAAGTATTTATACAATTCATCAACCTTGGAATGTACATAAAGGTAGGCATTACATTCATCAACCATTGGAACAATCTCCAAGGTTGGCATTACAAATATACATAGAAATAGACCTGTTTAGACCTAAACAAAATTAGCTAAGCAAAAGATGCATGCAGAACACATTATTCCTTAGCTGGGACTCAAATGCAATCTTTTATGCCATGACATGCTTCCACTATCTTCAAGGTACAACGGTAAGTAGTGAGAACAACCAAGTCGGCCAAGACCAATGTTATCACTAAGACATTTAGGAATAGGATTCATCCACGATCCAGATTATAGTTTGTGGACCAATTAAAAGGTTGGAACATGATCGAGAGACATCCACAAGCACGTTATAATCATCAGGAACATCTGCACAACAACCAACCACTATAGCCAAAAGATTCTTCAAACCGGAGCACTTGAACAATACTGTTAGCCACTGTTATAAAGAAAAGATCACTTGCAGACAACCAAATCATGAACCATTTGAGTTGAAGGCACATAACATCATTCTAGACTTAACTCTAGAACTACAGACTATAATACTTCAATGTAGAGGAATGCAAAGAAAAATACTTTCTCCCTGTCACCATTGAATGCACAGAAAAATAGTTCTTACTTTGGTGAACAAAACTCCCTCAAATCTTCATACCAGAGGATCAAACTTGAAACATAGCATCTACAGACATCCCTTAACATTACTTTCAATCCGCAGACAAAGTTATTCAATCTATAGGATATGCAGACCAAAACATTGAACTGTTCATCAACAAACCAAGATACTTTATAACACACTATTTCCACTAGGAGGGCAAATTTTCTCAAAAGCACTTGGAAACTCAATATCAGAAACATATTCTTGTGATCTTCAGGACTTATGCAAAGCAATATTCATTACAAGCAAGTAACAAAATAAGAGCACAGACGACACCAATGACAACACAGATATGTTGACATCAATGACAACACCGGTTAGGCACATACTTTTAACAAACTTATCATCAATTAGTAAATTTAATGATTTGGATGCATAGGTTGTTTTCTATAGTGGAGTGTGTAAGATTATGTGAGGAGTTATGGTGCTTGCTAAGGGAGTTCATGTAGGCACTTTGTTTCATTTAGATGCATGCACTATTAAGTACAACAGTTCTTCTATTTCTATAGTGAAGAAATATACACCTTCTACATCAAAAGTATCAACAAAGAGGAGTGTTGTATCTACTTCTGATGGTCATGCTTTCTAAGTATTCAAGTGATCTCTTACTTCTAAGAGTAGGTTAACCATAGAGAAAACAATGTTATGACACTAGAGAAGTAGCCATATAGGTGAGAAGGGTCTAAGGGTCCCCTAAAAAATAAAAAACTTGTTGAGAGGTTGAATGATTGTACTCTTGAATTTTATTTCTATGAACATTGTGTATATGGAAAATAGAGTTGTGTTTAGTTTTATTCTAGTTCTCGCAAATCTTCTAGAGTAGTGGACTTGATTCATTTAGGTGCATTCAGTCCTATTAATGTTCCTTTGATTCCCAAGTCTTTGTACTATGTATCTTTTATAGATGATTATTCTGGAAGGACACAAGTGTATATCCTTAGGAATAAATATGAAGTCCTTAGTCAATTTAATGAGTTTAAGGCTTTGTTGGAAAATTAGATGGGTAGGAAGCCTAAGGTTTTGAGGATGACAATGGTGGTGCATTTTGTTTCATATATTTTAATAGATTATGTAAAGAGCATAAGACAACTCCATATACCCTTCAATAGAATAAAGCTATAGAAAGAATAAACAAGATGTTGATGGAGAGGGCTAGAAGTATGCTTAGTGGAGCTAACTTGGAACAAAAGTCCTAGGAAAAAGTGGTTGATATAGCCTGTTACCAAATTAATGGGTCTCCTACATCAACTCTTTTTTATAAGACTCCTGTGGAGGCATAAACAGGAAAAAATCTTTCATTACAACAACTTTGTGTTTTTTGTTATGAAGGGTTGATAGCACAATAGTGCATCCCACTTGTGGGACATCATAATTTTTGCTTGAAATCACCTATGTTTTAGAAAAAAAAATGATTTAAACCTATAGGAGTTCCATCTAAGGAGGTTTATTGAAGGAGGTTAGAAAAAACCCCCTTAGAGAAAACCTCCTTGGATAGAACTCTAGTAGGCTTAAATTAAACCCTCAATAGAGTCTTCTTCGCACCTATCAAAATACTGACAAAAAAAAAAATTGCTTCACCTTTTGGGGGATCAAACGAAATCATTTGGAAATGCCATTTTGTAAGTATGTAGCTCTAAGTATTAGCTTTCCAAATATTATAATATCTATTATGTTTTCTTTCATATTATATACATTTTAAATTTTATAATAAATGTAGGTCCATTAAGAAAAAACAATGACCTACACTAGGAAAAATAAACAGTGTTAGAAAAATCTCAAAAAAATGCACTATACTCCATATAGATGTTCTTGTTTCAATGAAAGAAGGAAATTTAATTTTGAGATATATGTTAAGAGAAACATGTTACAAAATAAGATAGGTTTGAAATTTTTCTTAGTACTAATTAAAAAATCAGTAATAAATAAAATAAATAATAAAAATTACCCAAAAAATCCATGCACTAGATATTGGAGTTAATGATCTAATTCCACAAAATTGTGGAATGTTTTTATTTGTAGTGAAAGTTATGTGTTATGGAATAATGTTACTCAATAAAAAATAATACAAAAAATAAAAATTGATTGCAAACTAAAAATAAAAAATGATAGAAATAACTCTTTAATTTTTTTTTTTAAATTACACCTTGAATCTACGTAGAAAATTCCACAAATCGTTAGTTCACATCATTCTTAAATTCTTGACCATTTGTTCTCTATAATTGACATAAATTAAAAAAATGTTGATTTTGAGCATCCCACTTAGGCCAAAAAGTGGGACACACTATTGTGGGATCACTCGAGGCATATGCACGTGTGCCTAGGTAGAAGTAGTCATAATTGGAGAACAAGGCAATGAAATGTATCTTCATCAGCTATGGTGTCAATGTGAAAGGGTACAAGCTTAAGGACCTTGTGGCTAAGAGAGTTATGTACAACATAAGTTTTGTTTTCAAATATATTAAGCCTTCTTCCACAATGTTGCAGCTTTAAGAGGATCAGAAGAAAGATGTGGTTCAACTACCACCCAAGACCAAGAAGGTTGAACCATAATCTCGTGAAGGACTTGAAGAGAAGGAAGCTTAGATATTTATGATAGTTTAAAAGAGGTAGAACCTCCACCTTAGCTCTTAAGGAGGTCCACTTGATAGAGTCAACAACCAAATAGGTATGCTCCTGATTGGAGATGTATGTTTGCTTTGATTACTAATACTGGGATGAGCCTAAAACTATGAAGGAAGCAATGTATATGGGTGATTCTAAGTCTTGGAGAGTGACTATGGATGAGGAGATCATTATGTTGAAGAAGAATGACATGTGGGACTTGGAACTATTACCAAAAGGAAGAAAGAATGTTGGATGTAAATGGATGTTCAAGAATGAGATCAGTTCAAATTGCGGTGTTCAAAATTATAAGGCAAGATTTATTACAAGAGGATATTCCCAAGTTGAGGGGATAGACTTTGGTGATATTTTTTCCCTAGTTGCCAAGTTGGCATCTATCAAGTTCTTATTATTCATAGCAATAGCTTTTGAATTAGAGATAGAACAAATGGATGTGAAGACAACATTCCTACATGATGACTTGTAGGAAGAGATATACATCACACAACTAGAGCACTATGTTGTTAAAGGCAAGGAGTCTTTAGTTTGCATATTGAAAAATATTTGTATGGTCTCAAACAGTATCCTAGAATCTGGTACTAGAAATTTAATTCATTTGTGTTGGGCCTAGGAGTTTTGAGATCCAAATCACATTGTCGTGTTTATTATAAAATGGACAATGATCAATTCCTTGTTATCACATTATATGTAGATGATATGTTGTTTTTAGTAATAATAAGGATGCGATTTATGATTTAAAGTCTTAGCTTTCAACACAATTTGACATGAAGGGCTTGGGGGCTACCAAGTACATCTTCAGTATGGAGATTAGAAGAGATAGAGTGAAAAAAACTTTGGTTGGAATAGAGTAAGCATGTGAACTCTGTATTGGAGCATTTTAACATGACATATAGTAGACCATTGAGTGTTCTTATTTATATGCGAACTAAAATTTTAGTTGAGTAGTGTCCTAGACACCCAACGAGATGGAGCATATGGCTCATCTTCCTTATGCCAGTATAGTTGGGACTTTGATGTATGATATGGTCTATACAAGACTAGGCATTGCCCAAGTAGTGGGAGTTTTGAACCACTTTATAGCTAACCCTAAATGAGATCATTGGGATGCAGTTAAGAGGGTCTTCAAATATTTTTTGGGCACCTATGAGTACTGTACTTCTTATCATGGTGATTCTATACAAGACAAACACTCAATGGATTCATGGATTCAAATTGGGTAGGAGATGTGGATAGCATAATATCCACTAGTGGATATGTGTTCAATTTAATTGGTGATGCTATTAGTTGGATGAGTGAGTGACAAATTGTGATCGCTTTGTCCACTATAGAGACTAAGTACATGGAAACTATAATTCATGCATATAAGGTGGCCATTTGGTTGAAGATATTATGTTTGAATCCGAGGCTTAGTCAAGGAGATATCAAATTTCTTTGTGACGGTTAGAGTGTCATATGTCTAGCAAAGAACTCAACCTTTTATGCAAGCAAGAAGCACATATATGTCTAGTACCATTTTGTTCATGATGTGGTAGAGAATGGGAAGGTGATGTTGGAGAAAGTTGATGCTTTTCAAAATATCGTAAATGCATTAACGAAGCTAGTCAACACAAAGAAGTTTAGGTAGTGCAGTAAATCTACGGGCCTCTAGGACCTTAGCAAATAGTCAAGATAGTGTTGCTATTCCCTTTGTTCTTGCATGTTTTTTGACAAGTGGAAGAATGTTAGGAAAGGTGTCTCAACCTTGCATCCTAATGTTAAGAATAAAAAATATAATTTTTAAGTTATAAAATATAAAAATGTAATTTTTAGGGCTCTAGAGGTCAATTTTGGCCCCAATAAATGTTGAAATGGGCCTTAACTAGAGCAAGATTATTATGCCAACATGGGCCTCTTCGACATCTTTAATTTTAAAAAAGGGCTCAATTGAATTCTCAAATCAAAAGTTATGGCCTCCAAAAGTTGGACCTCCCACATCAAAAATGTAAGAGCATCTATGATACATAAGAGGGTTGTAAGAGAGTTATGCTTATTGACTAACTTATAACACATGTTATGACATATCATAAGACATATTTTATTATAGATAATGGATTCAAAATGGAGTGCCGAATTTGGTGAGTGAATCATGACGAGCTTATGATAGGTGGAAGGAATATGCTATTTTAGCCTATGGAATCATCTTAGAATTTGGTTAATGGATTTTGACTAGGGATTTCGATGCCACACTTTGGGTGGTTTTAGCTCATGGTTTCCTAATTACCATTTGATAGTTTCATGTATTGCTTCTCCTATTTATTGGGTGCTTGAGATGGATGTTTCATGGTGATTTTTGTTGGTGCTATTATGTTGCCAAAATTGCTCCATATATCTTGTTGGTTATACACCTACAAAGGCTTGGACTCTACAAGTGTATTGTGACCATTTATTGTTGAATAATACATTGAGTTTCTTTGGAATGTGAGGTTTTTCTCCTAAAAAGGTTTTCTGACATAAATCATTGAGTTACGGTATATTGTTTTTAGTAAACAAAATCTTACCCATCCATCTCAAACAAACTAAATCCAAACCCTCCATTTTCTCTTTGATCCTGTTAGGACTTGTTTTACTTAGAGCTTTTAGGTGCTGTTGTTACCAAATATTTTACATCTTGAAAGCTTTGCTTTGTTTAAGCCTTAAGGGATATAGGGTTGATGTTTATTTCATTGTTGACTCCTTCAACCGGTTCCCAAAATTTTAAGTCACAACTTGATGTCTCTAGGTCCATTTGGCTTACTAGCCCCTTTTGTTTCCTTACCGACTAGGTCCATGGATGAGTTTGTGTTTAAAAGATTTTTTTCCTCTCATTTCTCGTATTTGTGGTCCCCACTCTCCCTCCTTGTCATGTGCCACACGTTGCATCTTGGTTTCATTGTATTCACTCCCCGCATCACAGTTCTTTTATGCGTCATCTTTCAGAATTTGTGAGTGTGTGCTTTGCTAACACATGGATATGTTTATCCACCAGGTATCTCTTTCCAACATGGCATTTTCCTATTGGTGTTGCAATGGTTCTTTCTCACCGCATTCAAAAGGCATCCCCATTTATCAAAATTTTGGGGTTGGGATTCTTCACCATGTGTCTTCTTCAGGATGGCATACTCCCAGCTCAGTGTGGTGAGCTAGCTTCCTCTATGTGGCAACATTTTGTTGGCCAAGCAATCTTTTCCTCCATTGTAGTTTTTGGAAGCGACAGTGAGATGGGAATGCAATGGTGTGTCATGACACCACGTGTCCCCATGGTACGGAGATGTGATGTCAGAATGCCTTCAGTATAAAGGATTCTGATTTGAATTGGCCCCTCTTCGTTGACCATCCGTGTTATATAGGTGTCAATTTCAGATGAAATCATGAAGGATTTTCCTAGTACATCTTCGATAAGTAATTTTTATTGATCCTCATGATGAGGTGCCAACAACTAATCACATCATTTCCTGACACAATCAATGGCCTTCATTCAAATTTAAGATTGACTGTGGATGACATACAAATTTGGCTCATTCAAACTTTTAATGCATATGTGATGATTATTTTTCATCACACAAGGTCGTCTTAAATCTTCACCAATAGTTAATGGTTTGATATGATGTCTAGGAGTTGTTATATCTTCTTCGCATTTCTTGAAAATGCCTTTATTGTCATGGTGACAGCTGGCGGGAATTTGAGATTGGGCGGTGTTGTTTATCTGCCTAATCAAATCAAACTTGAATTGTTCTTGTAGAATGTGGCATGGGAAATGCTGGCATTGCTAAATTTGGCTTAAGTGCTCTCATTAAAGAAATCAAGGATTAGTGGATGCTAATTTGTTCGCAGGGGATCGCTATAATTTGGAGGAATAAGGGGTTGGCTAGGGATATCTTGGCAAATGAATGCATTCATTGTTATCATCACTTTTGGCATCAACAAAATCAATTAAACTATTTTGGGAGTGACCTGCATATCTGAGGATGAACATTGGCATTTTGATAGAATGCGTTGAAGTAATGGTTTATTTATGGAAGCACATAATTTTGTGTTTCTTGTGCCTGGCATGTTCATTTCCTCTTTTGGGCTATTTAAGGATCGGGTATGTTGTGATGTAGAATCCATCTTGTTCCGGTCCTAAAGTTGCACGCTTGCTCATTATTCTAAGCATGTTCCTATATGCATATGAGATGCCATAGTTCTCTTGGCTCCAATTGTGTAATTTTAGGATAAAAGGAATAGAGTTACCTTTTTTAGGCTTGGGCGGGTCTGGAAATCAGTTCTCTATGTCCTTTTACCCATGCCAGATAGGATGGACCTTGTACTCTTTTGGCGGACAAGGTCTACTACTTGATGGAGCAGCTTGTTGTGTTCTTCCCTCACAACCTCACTTGACCTAGATTAGGTGTGGCGTAAGTCTTGATGTGGAGTCCCTATGATTGCCCGCGTCTGTTTGAAGCTGGATGGTGGAGGTTGTGGTGTTAAAGTGGCAAACTTCTTTAACTCTGTCAATAGAAGTTAAATGAACAACAGATGGTCCTTTTAGCCTTCTTGTTGCAGCAACGACTACAACAACCATTGTCATTTTTGGAGGGCAGTGTCTAATTCATGTGGTGACCCTCAAACTATCTAACCACCCAGGATCAACAATCATAACAAAAGAAGGTGGCTGGTAGTTTTTTGAACATATTCCAAGATGTTTCAATCAACCACACCTTTTGCATTTCATGGACTAATCAAATTGAATTGCATGTCAATCATCTAGAAAATTGTAAGAGGCACGCTTGCTCTATAAAAGGGTTGCGCTCATTTTGCTCTAGAGGAGAAATTTTGGGAGCTTTTAGGCTTCTCGAGTTGTTATGTGTCTGGATAAATAGAGGCCATAATCCACTCAGTCGTCGTGGTATTGTTTTCCTTGCTATTGAACTATAATGAAAGAATGCAAGTTATATATGCATTCCATCTCCAGATCTACTTTGTACTTTATTTTAATAAATCAATGAATCAAGGATTTATTATCTCTTTCATGGTACATTTGCTATCACGTGTTATCATTGTATGTTAATTCTATTTCAAGGAAATAGAGTAAGTTTTTCATATGTGATAATGTGATTATTTACAAACAAAATGGATAATTAAGAATGAAATGAATGTTGTTGCCATCATTATGGTCAATGTCATTGTATGAAGACTGAACCAATTTGCAAGGTAAATTGGTTTTCAATTTCAAGCAAATATTACTATGAAGGCTTGAGCGTTGTATTAACTCTGTTATCCCTTACTAGGCACCGGTACTTAGTCATAATTTTCTTACCCCATATATATTTCAAAATGATAAATCTTAAGCCATTTTTCATAAATTATTCATTATTATTTCCAAGCTTCATACCAGAACCTTGAGGGGTTACAAGGAATAAATCATCCGTGTGATCAACTATACAAATCTTTGTCAATGTGTATTAATCCTCTCATCTACTAGGCACTATGTTTCAATTTTGTTATTAGACTATTTCAGTGTCATAAAGGGTGACCCACCTAGGTCTTGCAAAATCTAAAGTGTAGAGGAGAATAAATGTGAATTTATCTCATGTTCGTTGGCCAAGATTCACTAAGTTTCAATCATAAAGGATGGCTACCTTTTAGGAATTAGTGGGTATAGTTTGGGGAACCAACAAATCTTATGAAAGTATTCTTGTTCAATCTCCACTATCAATCTCATCCTCAAATCCTAGCCATTCCTCACCAAAAACCTATAAATTAGCATGCTATACTATGCAAATGAATCATCCATCTTCAATAAATACATGCTATTGATATTTCGAAGCAAGTAGTTGAGCAACAACATCATACCACACTCCACATTAATTTATTTTATCAATGGATTTCATGTTTGGTAACTTTGTTTATGGTTGAATCTTGTTGTTTGAACTCTATTTTTTGCTCAACTTGAAGTTTGCAATAGTGTAGAATAGGAAGCTTTTGTTACATTTATTTTCTATTTTTGAATTCTAAATTACTTCTTACAAGTACATCTTCTTTAGTTGTAAGTATGACCACTATAGCCTATGCTTGGTTCAACTCCATTTTAGCCCATCTCTTTCCTTACGAATGGTATCTCTCTCCATTGATGATATTTTGCACTCTGTAGTTGTTGCCATATAATATGATATATGCGTATAGTTAACAAGATCAAAAAGTAGAGTAAATTGATGAGTGTGCACATAATCTCTCTACATGGTGAGTTAGCACTACTAGCATCTCTTGTGTAAGGTGGTCCATTTTCGTTGTGATCATATTCACCCACTCAGAAACACTACCTACATATCACATGACATATGGGTTTTAGTTATGCTATTTATTTTTACATATCATGTCATGCTACATCTAAACCTACATTAGATATACATGACCTATCTAATTTATACCTAGATCACTATCTTTCCAATCCTCATCTCTAGCCATTTATCATAGTGGTGATACCCCTAGTAGTGTCTCTCCCTCATCCATCCCTACACCTACCTTACGTGGCTCACCACCTATGTCCATAGTCTCCTCTATTGTTGCTAGTAGTGCCTCACTTGCTCCTCTTGCTCCTCTTGCCTTAGGTCCATCCAATGCATAGAATGATTTTGGTTGTGCCCTATCTGACCAAAATATATACTCATCTAATGCTCCTCCATCATCCCCGTCGATAGGTCAAAAGATGCACCAACTTTAAAAAGTGTTGTTTGGTTGACATTTTTCTCTTCAAAGGTGATAAATCTCCTTAAGGTTTATATTACTTGGTCTAGGCTATCGAGATAACCTTACCAAGGTGCTTAGCCATAAGTCAACACATAAGGGGCCTGGTTGTTATTACCATTTTCTAACTAATGATGTTTTTGGTTCACCACATTTAGTTTGACCTTTCCCCTCATGTGAAATCAACCATGTAAAAATATGAAAGCCTTGAGTTTGAGATAAATACTTAATGAACCTACAAAAGAATGATTGTTGAATCTCGGACTAAAACTAACCTAAGTCTAAACTATTACTAAACTACAACTAGACAAATAAATATCAAAACAAAGAAGGGAAGGGAGAAAAAAGAGATGGAGGGAAGGGAAGAAGACAAGAAGATGTTATGATCCAGTTGCAACATCAATTAACAAACCCTTGTAAACTTCCAGGAAAACCAAATTACGAAGTTGTCAGATTCACACATGTAACATAACTAGTGCAATCACCTAAGAAAAATCACTTCAAAAGATGTCTCATACATTTCTAAACCATGACCATGCACATAGGCAATATTAAGATTCCATGAAAACCAGACTTGATATTATGAATAGAAATTAATCACATTAAATTTAGAGAGATTATAATTTGGACTCTTATTGACTTAGATTATTATAAATAGATAACAGAGGTACTTCCCTATAATAGACTAATGTTAGACTTATTGGGTCCTAAAATTGTTGCTCACACTCATAAAGGGATCAATTCACTTCAAGGCTAGGGACTTGTCATTTTGAAAGTGAATCAATTAGCCCTTTAATAGAATGTGAGTGATTAAAGGCCAATTCCTAAGAGTGGGTATGCTCTCCTTCACTTTAAGCTTAGCTAGGCTCAAGAGGGTATTCCTAGAGGTATCCTTAATAGGGCATCTAACCTATCAAGATGAATCATAACTGAAACAAATATTATACCTAATATGTGCTTGACCCCTATATTTGCCACTAGGTCAAAGACTAAATAGTTACGTGTAAAACCTCTTATTAAGCTAAAGCTATAACCTTGCATATGCACCAATAGATGACAACAATATTATATTTCCTATAGATGACTCCACTTAACATTTCGTACACAAGTGCAAGTTGTGGACATGCATGACATGATTCTCTAATGATTGTTTGGGGTCTCTTGCAATGCCTACAGGCATTTATGCATTTATCTTCATCTCTTTTGGCATATCGGTGTTTTATGATATTTTGTTACGATATTTTGTTGTGATATTTTGTATTGTAGATTAGTGATCGCTAGTCGATACCAATGTTTGATTTGGATTTTTGATGTATGTATCTGGATCTATGAGACTTTTATATGTATATATGTGTAGACACCTAAAATTGACTCCAATTTCACCCTCACTCACTCTACCTTATTCTACCACATTAATTAAATAATTATTAATTATTTAATTAAGTCAATTTTCTCCAGTTCCTAACATTAATTAAATAATTTACAATAATCTAATTAATCCCTTCTTTCTTCTAATGTTAATTAAATAATTTATAATTATTTAATTAATTAAATCATAAATCCAACATTAATTAAATAAATCAAATATGTATTTAATTAATAAAATCCTAATAACACCTCATTCTCATTTTCTTTTCATTTTTAAACTCATGTGTATCTAATTAATTAAATTAATTAGATAAACCCTCTCATATCTTACCTTTCTTTCTTCTAGATTTATGTCTTTTTAAAACAAAAATCAAATCACTTATCCTCTTTCAAATCTTATCTTCTACTTGTTTTATTTCCTCTTTTGTCAAATAAAGCAAAAATCAAATCTCTATCTCCAAAACAAATCCTTATCTCTCCATGATAAAAAATCTATAAATCTAGCCTCAACCAAGCCATTACCATCATGCAACAAAATAATGTTATGTTGCGGAAATCGCGAGCAATCAACATATCACATCATTTTATCTCTCCTAGATCATTGAGAACAAAGCTAGTAGATTTGGGTGCATTTTACTCGGTTCTATCAAAGTGTGCAGACTTCATTGAAGGAGGCGGTATCACGTGTATTTGCATTTGTCTTCTTATTTCCTTTAATCATTTTGATTCATACAATATGTATATGTGTGTTTATATTATTGGAGTTTCAACTTCACTATTTTCACTTAAATAATATGTTGGGTGAGAAGATTGAATTTCCTTTAGTTTGACTATTTTAAATGATTAATTGCATCTTGATCACATTTCTAGAATACTTAGATTCTTCAAACAACTATGCTTTTTTTATGGAGAACAGGGATGGTTGTCCACGCCCTATCATAGACTTGACTCAGGAGTGCGAAGAAGATACATAAATGCTTAGGAAAACTATAGTTATTTACTGCTTCATTGGGCCAAAGTTAAGCTGCGACCACATAAAAAATTGGGTGGAAAGCTCTTGGGAGGCCCCTTGCACGCTAAAATTTTTGTCGAAGGGGTTTTTTAACGCCATTTCTCTCTCTTAAGATAACAGGGACTCAGTCTTGAAGGGCAACTCTTGGAGCTTTGAAGAAATCCCACTTTACATTCGCCAGTGGTCTCCTATGTTTAACTTGACTGCTTATGAGCTTTATGACGGGCCCAAATGGCTCCACCTCTACAAAATGCCTATTGAGTTTTGGTCAGAGATTTTCTTAAGAGAGATTGGTTGCTCCCAAAGTACTCTAATCGACATGGATTTAGAACAACTAGAACAAGATTCCTATCTTTATGTGCACATCCAAGTCAGGGCCATCCAAAGAATCCCTTAGGAGATCACTATGTGCCATGGTCAAAATACATGGAACCAATCATTGGAGATTGAGGAAAACAAAGTCTTTTGCCTCTCTTGTGGCAGTTGTACACACACTGGCGATAATTGTCCTCAAAATGACACCAGGACGGAACCCCTTATGGGCAAATTGGATCATGGTTTGTGTCAACTAGCTCATAGGGCTTGTTCCAACCCACACCAGCTTCAAAAGAGCAAACTACTCCCCCACCACCTCCACCTAATGTTGGTCCTTCTAGCAATTCTTCATCCCTAAAAGATTGTGAAGATCCCACTTGCTCGACCGATGTTCATTCACAACCAAAAGTTTCCTACTCCTAGGCTAATTCAACTAGTGCATTGATGGCCTGAGCTTCACATCCAACATCTGATACTACAAAGTAGACAGAATCAAACACTCCAAAAACCCTAGCCTCGACCACCCTAGGTAACTTGGGTTCACCACCCCAACCAAAAAGTTCACCATTTGGGATATCCTTGTCAGGGCGTGCAGAGGCATTGCCTCTGCCAAACCATAATTCTCATCCTGTTGGACTATGGCCTTTCAAGTCCAATCCTGCTGGCACCCACATCGGTGCCAACCTAGATTCGACATGTACTTCTGTTTTGCATTCGTGTACCCCTCCTGGCTCTTCAGAAAATGGCACAAACTTTCTTTAATTACCACCTCTGCATTCTATGCCTTCTTCAAGGTTACTAATTATGAGTTTTTCCCTCTCACACATGGGGCTTCATGTAACATCCATGTTCTAAGATCATAGTAAAACCAAAAAATTTACCATAAAGTAATTTAAAAAGGTAAAAATGAGATAGAGAAAAATTTTCTTTTAATCAACATATAATCAAGTAACTACAATTACAAGATTTCTCATTACAAAATACAATAAATCATACTGTCTTTCTCAATTACAATCTTTACAAATGTAAACCAATTACATATATAAAATTTTGGACTAACTATTGCATCTGAATATCTGACATCTTTATCACAAGTCCTGGCATGTTTCCTGCTTGAAGAGAGAGAGTATCTTTCCAGTAATTTACCTTCATCCACAGACCAGTGGTCTCCCACACATCTTCCACATAGGAAGTGGCCCTACCCTTCACGAGGAATATAGACCAAGGTGACCAATGGTAATTTTCCTTTCCCGAGTACATAGTGTTGTATCCTACACAACTCTATCAACCATACAACCCTAGATACCCTCTAGCTAAGTATGGTTTCCGATAGGTTGTGCAATCCAGATATAGTGAACCGACAATGCATGCAGAAAATAAATGCATTACTTTGGAAAAAGATTTAATATCAATAATGTTCATAATGAACATGGACGTAGTGTTCACCCACCCCTACTCGACTTGGATATTGTCGTATTCTCGCAATTTATCCTCTCCAACTATGTTTACGTAAATAGTTTAACATCTTGTCATGATAATAGTTTTCTTGACTTAAATAAGTCTATATGACATAACCAATCATTTGGTTCATAATCGACTCTAGGGTTTTCATAATAACCCTTGGATAATATGATATTTCAATATATATCCATCTCTCATACCTATGAGACTAAGGTATATAAACGACCTTAGGTTTAACTCAACCAAGGCTAAGAATACTATGGTTCTATAAAAGATAATAACTCTTATACAAAAGGAATATGAATACTTTCAACTTACCTTTACGTGATGTCATTAACCATCACTACTTATATACTCATATATGATTCTATACAAGGTCATTTCTAGATAGACTTAGTCTATTCCGTCATAAAATAACTAAAACGAGTTATAACCATAAAGGTGTCATCAAATAATCTTTAACCTTCCTGGGTTGAACTAGGGTTTTCTTATCCTTTTTCCAACATGATGGAATTGTTACTAATTTTATGTTCACACTGAAAATTAGTTCACACTGAAAATTAGTTGGACCTAAGTGTAATTGTTCAGAAGGAATAATAGAAAACTTCAAGGTTATGCATTCTTGAATGGTTGATGCCTTGACAAAGTTGAAAAGAAGATCTAGTTGTCAGGATAACCCATTAGTCCAATCAAGACTGATAAGTTATCATGACAAAAGAATTGATTATCAAAGGATCAAACATTCAAGGAGATACAGTTGTTCTACAAAGTTTGATCTTTTAGGAGTTATAAGTTAAATTGATTATTCAGATTAATCAGTTTTGAATAGAAGAGAGAAAGATATGGTATTACACTGTTATTTCATGTCATGTTTTGAACATACATCCAAGTATCTGTTATGTTATCTCATTCATTGATTAAAAAGGAAATACATATACATCATATGCATAAGAGAAACTAACTGATCATGTTTAAAAGAAGTGTTCAAATGTTTCCCACACAAGCCGTGAGAGTAACTAGACTAAGCAATTGCAGACATGCAAGCTATGTATCTGTTTGATAAAAGAAAGGAGAAAAGAACATATGATAAATCTAAACATCCATCATTGCCTGATGATGGAGGTTGCTACTGAAGCTAGCCTTCAAGTCTTCAGTCTTCATTCTTCACTCCAAGCCACCATCCAGTTGAAACTTGCAAAATTGTGGGGACAACCCTGTTAGTGCTCCGGATGTTTACAGTTATCACATGCTTTTATCAAACAGAGACATCTACTTATCATATCATGCATTCAGATAAGAGATCAAATCAGATATATGACACAAATCAAGAAGAAATCATGAAGGAGATCAATCAATTCTATCAGGTACTTCTTATGCTAACTTATTTGTTCACTGTGTAGGTATAGGACAAATTTTGTTGCTAGTTTGAAGACAAATAAACATGTGGATTAAATGTGGCTCCCACAAGGGTTTAAGCCCAGCATGTTTCTTTTCATTTATTGAAAAGAGTATCAAAAAAGACAGGATGCATCATTCTAAGCTATATCATGCATCATCTAATCAACTTACATAAAGAAGATGTCATCATGACATCATTATAGTTGATTGAAGCAAATCAAAGCTATATGACTGAGTCAAGATTGACAAAAGGACAAATTCAGAAATCAAATTACAGTTATCTAATGAGTGATACAAGTTTTTAGATTATTGTGCCTGATAAAGAGAAGAGAGACAGAGTAAAGAAGGATCCAAGAACTTGTGTATCATTTGAACAAGTTGCAGAATAAATCATGTGAAGGGTCATCTCATTATGACAAAGGAGTAAGATGAAGCTTCATTTTATACCAGGTATTTCTCATGTTGTTTTCATACTGTTTAAGATGATCAAAGTTTAAACAGCTATATCACATTCAAGTTGCAAGTGTCTCATAGAAATAGTCAAGAAAAATGCCACATGGAACAACAGATGGAACAATTCAGGCAAGACAATCATAAATAACATGCTAACTTGACTACCATAAAGTAAAACTTCACAAGATGTACGAGATAAGTGTGCAGTCATCCTGAGAAGAGATATAAACTTTGCAAAAGGCTATCACCAATGCCTCAGAACTTCAAACCATCAAAGATACATGAAGATGCCATGAAACAGTTCTACTGGAGCAGATGGGTCTTGATTTCCAAAAATGAAACAGCCAGGCCATGAATCTCATAATGATTCAGGCATTAAAGAGAACCTATAAATGAAGATGAATGCTACAGTCTAAAATGTAGTTAGATGTTCAAACAATCAAGCATCCAAGGATGAAGCACATAATGCATAGCAAATACCCCAACACAATGAATGGTCATCACAAACATGACAGTCAACTTTCAAGATCAAATGAGAGAGAGTCATGACTAAAGTGGAAAGATGAAAATAATAGATACATACAACATGCCCACAATTCATCAAATGACAAAGACTATCACTAACCATCAGTGATCTTAAAGCAAGAACAAGCTATGGAGTAGCTACATGTGTCATCACAGACATGATAGTCAATTACAAATCCAAGAACAAGAGACAGCCATGTCTAACACAAGGAAGAAGTTACAAAATATAGTATACTTAGAGTACAATAGAGTATAAAGAATGCAATAGTTCAAGGATAAATAAAGTGGATTCCATGCATTTCAACATTATTGTGCTTTGACAAACTTTATTTCTCATGCCTAAAGCTACAGTGATGCCATGGTGCAATCAAGAAGATGTCATGCAAGATCAAAGAGAGATACAGTGCAGTAAAGAGAGATATAGTGCAAGAGAAGTGAGATACCATGAAGATCAAGATACAGATACAGTCACCATCACCATGGACAGTCAGGGACAGTGACCAATGAAATGGCTTATATAAGCAAGAGACATTCAAGATATATCATAATGGCCATATCCATCTACATAAGAGCATGAAAAATGATAAGATAGGCAGTCAGTGTGCATAAGAATGACTACAGGTGCAAGGATGGACAAAGAACACATATCTATAATAAAGAGGTGCATAAATGATGAAAGAAGAATAGCTAGAAGAGATACGAACATGTTAAGGATGCTATGGATACACCTTGAGATGCACAAGGACAGCTACAAATACTCATAGCATGCATGATACATATCATGCAGTAGACATTCAAATGATGAAATGAGCAAAAGAAAAGGGTAACAGTGATATGCCATAATGATGCAGTTGTAGTAAATAGACAACAAGAGAAAAAATGCATGATACTATGCATAGAACAATCCCAATACATATGACAGTCAAGAGATAGCATAAGATCTATGCCATAGTATATATCCAGTTGCAACAAAGATAGTACCCAGTCAAGGATGTTTCCACATGACATACAGTCCATCACATTACAGTTAGCAACCTGAAGAAATATGCATAAGAGCCATTTATGCTATAGGTACAATGGAAATAGATGATAACAGTCATCATACAGAATATCACATGTTTTGTTGTCATATAGAATGCCAAAATGTGGTTCTACCCAGTAGGTATAGTGGGACAAGTAAGGTAAAGTATATCATCAACAACGTATGACAGTCACAAAAAGACAGGAGGAGAAGATGTTATGTGAAGTAAAGAAAGAAACCCCACTTGTTAATGCTTCAAACTCTTTATACTTTTGCCAACAAATGGAGAAAAAACCACAGTCAAGGTGGTACTGCACAGAGCAAGAGACTGTTCATGAAAAAACTATAGACCCATGTCAAGATAACAAACCCTAATGATAATTTTTGCAAACACAATTAAGAAACTACAAATAGGTGCCATGATACAGTCATAACCATGCCAGAGGAGCAAGAAACAAGAAGGAAGGTGTACCCATCTACAAACTAAATAAGATCTTTTCAAAGATACATCAAACCTTTCTTTATTTACAGTATAAAGAGAAAGAGATTAAGTGAAGGAGTGTGATCGTGGCATTACAAAGGTTTTTTGTGCAAGAAGGGTTGAAACCCTAACTTCAAAGCTCACAAACCCTCGACAGTCTACAACATTTTGATGCCTATTTTCAAGAGAAGAATAGCCATAGTAGGTAGAGGTTTTGAAAATGGAGATGTCAAAGCCCTCATCTTAAAAAAGTTTTAAACCCTCAAGTTTTTGCATGATGAAAACAGATCAAGGCAAAACGAAGAAATATATAGTCATGGCCGACAATGACATAGCATTTTTTGCTATAAAATGCAATACCCATGTCTACCAATAGACTTGTCATGCTATAAAGAGTGAAACCAAAGACAAATGAAGGTACATAGTTGAAAATGACAAGTGCTTACCCTTGTTGCTGACAGGAGGAAAGATCATTCCACAGCCTCACAGTGGCCTCAACTTTCAAGATCAGATGAAGACCGCCAAGGAAGAGGCACACATAAACAAAAATGAAGGTATTAAAGATTGCACAGCAAACAGAGAGCAAATAATGAGGAAGAAGGCCACGTCCATTTAAAATAAATAAAGCCACAGATCCATAAAATGTTTCATATCAAACAGAAAGCAAAATTACCTTCTTCAAAATCATGCAGAGTTCCATGGCAACAATAAAGAGGAGCTGTTGAAGAGAGGAGACCAAAGCTATATGGAGACGGTTGAAACCCTAAGCCATATTAATACAGTTGCAGAGCTTCAAAGAAGGAAGTCAAAGTAAAGAATGAGCATTTTAGTGTTGTTTCCTCGCTTTTGTTTGAAGGTTCTTTGCTCAAGTATGTTTTTTGACTTATAAAAACCAATAATTACTTTATCCAAAAAATTGTCATGGTCAAGACTTTTCCTAGCCATCATAACATGGAGTGACCGACAACAGTGTGTTAGGATTGATTTTTATTAAGTCAAGAGGCCGATATGATGTGAAGGAAAGGCTCCAAGCCTTGTAAACCTTTTAAAGATTCCTTGGTGGTCGGGTGGTAAATGGACAACAATACACATGCTGAGGTTCCTTTTCCATTTTCAAAGCATCCAAAGATAGGGGTATCTCCTCATTATGCACGGTGGCTAACAACCAAGAAGATGTGATTTTAGACATGGTATATGCATATGCTATACATGGAGTTTTCAAAGGTAAGCATTCATCCATGGTGGAGGTATGTTTTGAGTGGGAGGTATAAGGGTTATTGTCCTGTATTGATTTGATTATTGCATAAAGGCAATATGATGGTGGCAGTATATGATGAAGCATTTTTAATACATGGGGTTTTATGCATAATGGAGTTGTTCTTCCTTCCTTAATCTCAAATTGCATATACGGATTTAAGGAGATTTAGAAAATGTGATGTATGTGCACAAGGGCAACAAGAGGGAGTCATAAGGATATTTATGCATATTTGTTTTGTGCATGGAATGTCATGTGGAGTGACTCAGTTTCTTTTTATTTTTCTTGGAGAGGGAGATATTTTTTCTCATTGATCGTTGGAGTGATAAGGAGATATTTTTCTTCTAATCATGCACGATTTTACACATGAATTAATTGTAAATAAATAATAAAGTAATACTCTATAAAGTACTTTATTATTTTCCACAAGTTGTAAAATCAAAAATAGATCAAATTGTAACCAATAATAGAGTAATATTCTATTACTTTATTATTTACTCACAATCAATTTTGCTCATGCAAAATCATGCCAATTGATTAGTTGAGTTAACTAGGCCACCTAGGAGGTTTTGCATGACTTTTAGGAGTATTTTTAGGGTCCTTGGTCAAAATTTTGGTCAAACATATGGAGAGGCCCAAATTGAAGCTATTTTTGCTCAATTTTTCGCAGTTTTAGGCCCTAATTTTGAGGATTTTTGAGGTTGCTTGGGAATGAGTATTTTTAGAGGCAGTTATCTGCAAGTCCATATTTTTTGCATGCCTCTTGGAGAGAGAAGACCTATATATTGTAAAGCAAAAATTTGTTTTTGCTAGTTCTTGATTCTCATTCTGATTCAGACAGATTGGAGAATTCTTGTAGCTCACTTTTACAGTTTTATTGAGAGATCGACAGGTTACAGGTTATCTTTTGTCTTTTTGCAAAGCTTTCCTTTGTTTATTTCAGATCAGTTGAATTACCTTTCCTTTTGGTACTGAATGTTGAAGTGATTTTGATGAAATTTTGTTGTGTTTTATTATTAAACCTTCAAAATTATTGTCTCACCTCCTTGTTTGCAGCATTAAAGCATATATTCATCACAGGTCTTAGGTTGTGTTAACCAGAAATAGTCTTTTTATGCTGTGAAAAAACTATTTCCTTCATAAAAACCTATTTTCAAACCTTCCTTAGAATCATTTTTGTGGTATTTATGCCAAGTCTGGATTGTGTAGAAGTCAGATTTCTGGGTAAACATTGTGAATCAGATTGCATTATTTTTATCCATATCAGGTGCATCACCATTTTACCTTTAGTATTCATTTAGTTTCTTTCTTCCCTTTTCCCAAAAAGTAAAAACATACATTTCAATAGAACATTTGAAGGGAACCGGCGCATAATCTGGAGGTTTAATCTCGTCATAGGGCACCCACAACCTAAGATTAGTCCCATGTTACACGGAATTGTAGTGCTTTAATCAGCCTTGCATACGGGTGCAATTCCCAGTGATAACAGTTTTTTGCATGCCCGGTGGGACTTTGAACTAATTTTCAGTTCAAAAGAACTTTTTTTTGCTGTTTTTGGTATGAGTAGTAGAATTCCAGCCTTTTAGAGGTTCATTATCAAGTACCTAATGACTCTAATACTTTGGTTTTTTCAGATCAGATCTTACAGCCCATGAAAAAATATCAAACAAGGTCAAGTAAAAATTCTAAGAAGAAGTATAATCAGTTATCTCAACCAAAAAGGAGAATAAAAGTAGAGAAAGAGGCCAATACAACAAATTTATCAATTGTTTCAGATCTGCCAAGTACACATCCTGACTTTGCTTCACAACAGAATCCATTGTTTGCAAGTTCATCAACAAAATTTTTAAGTTCTCCACTAGCAAGCCCAGAAGAACAGATTCATGTTTTCTAAGAGGAACCACTTCTCCTTGAGTTTACTTCTGAAGAACCTGTATTACGGGAAATATTCTAAGAAGTTTTAGTCCAAACACCAGCTCAAGTTTACCCACTCCAATGTCTTTACTAGGAGGAGGAGGAGTATTACCACCACTCGGAGGTGGTGGAGGAGGTGGAGGGGGTGGAAGAAATCCACCGCCACCTCGAAATTAGCCTTTTGTGTCATTTAATGGAGGCAGCCCTTTGAATCTGAATCAGCATGATAACATACCGATGGCTGCATTGAAAATTTTACCAAGTTTTACAGGAGAAGATGGGACTACACCCATTGAACATATCAGAGATGTGGCATCTTTATGTGTTGTTCAACACATCACTGAAGAAAACATTGCAATCAGGTTGCTAGCAGCGTCACTAAAAGGTAAATCTCTTCAATGGTTTAGATGCTTAAGAGTCAATTCAATTAGATCTTGGGATGAATTAGGTGCTGCTTTAAATAGGCAATTTCAGGACAAGTCTGATCATTTATCATTAGTAGAACAAATGACTACTATTAAGAGGGCTCCACAAGAGCAAATGATAGATTTTAATTTTAGAAAACATGGAATAGAATCCCTGAAACAGTGAAACCATCTCTAGAGCATGTTTTTTTGTATTATTTAAGGGCATTAAATTCTGATATTGCTATTATGATACAATCCATGGGAGGGGTAACTTTACTAGCTACTTTTGATATTGCAATAAGAGCATAAAATAGTTTAATACGAGCTGATAAGATAGCACCTAGGCCCTAATGCCAATCTTCCCAGATATACAGCCTTTAATACCAATTCAACCCCACATATTTCAGTAATACCATCTTTTGGTTATTCAACAAATACACAAAACAATACATATCCCATTCATTCTGAATTTAGAGAGTTGAAAGAAAATCATCAAAGCATAGCAAAAATACTGCAGACTATGAGCAATGACTTAGTGAGTCTAAGAATTCAAACAAATTAGAATAACAGACCTTACCAAGCAACCCCTTACCAAGCAAATACACCTGGTTATCAAGCAGATTATCAGGGTCAAAGAAGGAATTACAACAATAGGCTAAATCAACAGTACAATCCAAATGTTGTCAGTACATCAAAAGAAATAGTGCCTATACAGAACAACATGGTTCAAGACTATGCATGGTGCTATCCCTGTAATCAGCCTCATAATCAGGCCACTTGCCCAAATGGAATAGTAAGCCAAGCTTTGATGGTAGAGAATAACTATGTTGCTGTTGAAAATTTAGCAAGTGATGTAAACAACCATTTGGACATTCAGACCCAGTATGTTAATCCTTATGTAGCTTTAATGAATTGGCAGGCTAATGAATTTTGTGGTGTAAATCAGTTGCCAGGTCAAAAGCAATCTTTTACTAATATTGCAGAAAACACAAGATCAAAAAAGAGAGTTGTTGACTTGCAACAATAGTCCAGATATACAAATCAGCAAGCTGAAACTAGTAAACAGCAAGCTGGAAATGTATCACAACCAACTGATAAAGGGAAAAATACAGTTTCTATAGCTTAGAATGAACAAAATCAAGCCTCTACATTAAAGGATTTGTATATTTTGTCAAGAAACCAACTACAGAAAAAAAAATAGCCAGCAAAAGACCAACCAGAGATTGCTGTCCCAAAAGTACAGCAAAAGGCTAGTGGCCCTGTTTTTAATATTTTGGATCATATGAAAAATACAACAGTAAGCATGTCTATTTTAGATGCTTTAAACATTCTAGGACAAAAGGATTTGTTACAAAATACTTTATCTCAGTTGCCTTTGTCAAATGAAGTACAAAAATCACATCAACCTCAGATTATGATTGCAAATGAAACAGAAAAAAGAATAGAACAACCTAAACCAGTAGGCAAACCTCCACCATTTTATGTCACTTTGATTGTGGGTGACTATTTAGTACATAATTGCATGATAGATTTAGGAGCCAGCAGTTCAGTTATGCCGAAACAGCTAGCTGATAAGTTAGGTCTGAAATATGAACCTGTTGTTAGAGGTGTTGTACAAATAGATGGAACGGAAGTAAGTACAGTTGGAATGTTCAAAACTTTAGGCCTTACTTTGCATGCTTGTCCAAACTTTGTTATATACCAGGACATTTATGTCATTGATTTGCCACCTACCTTTGCCATTTGCTTATCCAGAGATTTTACAGCAAGGTTAGGTGGCTATTTATCATCTGATTGGACACATTTATTCTTCAGAACTAGATATGGAACCAAGGTTACAATCAAGTCTGAACCACTAGCAAAAGATCATTTGGAACCTTACACACCCAGTTCTATAAATGCAAATCTTCCCATTTTTTTATCAAGAGGATCTAATTCCTATCCAAGATCCAAACACACCTTTAGAAGGAATTCCAAATTTAGTTCTAGACCAATGGGTAGCAGAAAATCATGAAACATATCCATTTGAGAAAATGGATGAGATTGGCCTTGGTGTGTACATGATTCAAGAAAATAATACAGTTATTCCAAATCTGATTAAAGAAGAAAAACAACAAACTGTAGAGGCTGAAAATGATGTTTGGGAACTATTTTTTTATGGTTCTAGAAGCAAGGTAGGAGCTGGAGGAGGAGCTATTTTAGTTTCTCCCACAAGTGAGAAATATTATTCATCTTTAAGATTTGCTTTCATCTGTTCTAACAACTCAACTGAATATGAGGCTTTAGTTCATGGACTAGACTGGGCAAGGAAGATAAAAATCAGATGTTTAAAAGTTTTTGGAGACAACGAGTTAGTGGTTAAACAAGTCAGAAACCTTGTTGCTACAAAAAATGACTTGCTGAAATTATACAAACATAGAGTTTGGGACATGATAGAAGAGTTTGATGCATTTAATCTGATATATGTACCTAGAACTGATAACAAGCAAGCTGACAAACTAGCTGCTATAGGAGCTGAGTATGATATTCCTACTGAAATGAAGAATATTCACTCTCCTTTATATGTCAAAGTTGCTGTTAGACCATCAGTTCCAGATAATAATGTCAGTTGGCAAGTGTTTGACAGTGATGAACAGATTGTAAATTTCTTAATGGAAAAAGTTGAATTTTCTACAGGTAATCAGCAGAATTTTGTACAACAATATGATGATCAAATACTGCAATTAAGATCAAATAAGCTACCTAAGGGCTTAGTGACCTTGGAATCTATCTTTAATATTGATGATCAAGTAAGAAAAGACAAAGCCAGCTCGTCAATAAAGCAAGAACATTATGAACCTATTGAGATCTTTAAAGGAAAGTTGCTCAAGTTGGGAAAGATATGTACAAAACAAGAACAACAAGCATTCATCCAACTTTGTCAAGAGTTCAGTGAAATTTTTGCATGGGAATATGGAGATCTGAAAGGTTTCAACCCTGAGTTAGCTCAACACACAATAGAGCTAGAACCCAAAGCTAAACCTGTCAGACAGAAGCAAAGACCATTGAATCCCAAACTGGAAGTGCTTATGAAAATAGAACTCAATAAACTCATTGAAGGTGATATTATTTTTCCTATCAAACATACTTCATGGGTTTCTAATTTGGTTCCTATTAGAAAGAAAAATGGAGAAATCAGATTATGTGTTGATTTCTGTGATTTAAATAGAGCATCTTTAAAGGATCATTATCCTTTACCATCTATGGAACAGATATTGCAAATTGTTTTTGGATCAGAGAGATTTTCTCTATTGGATGGTTATTCAGGTTATAACCAGATTCTTGTAAAAGAGGAAGATCAATACAAGACATTTTTTACCACAAAGTGGGGCACACTAGCATACAGAAAGATGCCATTTGGCTTATCAAATGCAAGTGCAACATTTCAGAGAGCAATGGACATGGCTTTTCAAGGTCTGATTAATAAATTGTGCTTGTATACTTAGATGATGTGACTATTTTTTCTAAAAAGTCCGAAGATCATGTTCATCATTTAAGACTAATCTTTGAAAGATGTAGAGAATTTGGGGTATCATTAAACCCAAAGAAGAGTATTTTCTCTGTTCATGGAGGCAAACTGTTGGGACACATTGTGTCTAAGGATGGAATATCAATTGATCCTGAAAGAATTATTGCAATATTAGCATTACCTCTTCCTTCACATAAGAAAGGCTTACAAAGCTTTCTGGGAAGAATTAACTTTGTAAGAAGGTTTATTCCAAACATAGCAGCACTGTTACAACCTCTTATAGCAATGCTGAAGAAGAATATTCCCTTCAGCTCGACCAAAGAAGGAAAGTAGAGTTTTAAAGAAATAAAGGAAGCACTTGCTGCTGCTCCAACTCTGATAAATCCAAATTTTGATAAAGACTTCATTTTATATGCATTTGGCAGTGTGGATACTATATCAGCTATGCTATGTTAGCAAAACAGTGAAGGAATGGAACAACCTGTGGCATTTTTCAGCTAGGTTCTGCATGACTACGGGTAAGATATTCTTTTGTTGAAAAGCATGTATTAGATGTTATCAGGAGCTTAGAGAAATTCAAACACATGCTTTCATATAATAGAATTTAGTTAATGGTTGCTCACCCAATAGTGAAAGAATTTTTACTCAGTAAAGATTTAAATGATAAGAGAGCAGGGTGGATAACAAAGGTCATGGAATATGACATACAAATTAAGGTAACCAAGCTAGTCCAAGGCAAAGGACTATGTGAACAGCTTGCAGGAAATGAAGGATACATCAAAGAATTTGAAGGAGAGGCTGAGACAGTGCTTCAAAACAATGAAACAACTGCTGTCCCAAACCACCCTGCAAGTTGGGTGCATGATATGATTCATTATCTGCACTTTAGTGATTGTCTGCAAGGCCTAGACAGATCTAAAAGAAGATATTACAGATTACAGGCAATCCCTTATGCCATAATTGATGGAATTCTATACAAGAGATTTTAACAATGTTTTACTGAGATGTGTACAACCAGATCAGACTCAAAAGATTCTAGAAGAATTTCATGATGGACCTGTTGGAGGTCACTTTGCAGCTAGAACAACAGCTCTGAAAATTATGAGAGTTGGTTACTATTGGCCTGACATGTTCAAGGATACTCATGAATGGGTAAAGAAATGTATTAAATGTTTAGTTTTTATAGGTAAACAAAGGCTGGTAGCAATGCCCTTGCATCCAATTCAAGTGGAACAAGCATTTGACAAGTGGGGATTGGACTTCATTGGTCCTATCAACCCACCTTCAAGCCAAGGACACAAGTGGATTTTGACTGCTACTGATTATTTCACTAAGTGGACTGAAGCAGTTGCTTTAAAAGATGCTAATGAAACATCAGTCTTGAATTTTTACCAAGATCTAGTGTCCAGGTTTGGAACTCTTGACTCAATTATTTCAGATAATGCTTTAGCATTCATTGGATTAATAATATCTGATTGGTCTGTAAAAAATAACATATTCTTGAATACTTCATCAAATTATTACCCTCAAGGTAATGGACAGGCTGAATCAACTAACAAAAATATGATTAAGATTATAAAGAAAACAGTTGACGAGAATCAGAGATCTTGGCATGATAAGTTAAAGTTAGCATTGTGGGTTGATAGGATTACACCTAAAAGATCAACAGGTAATTCACCTTATATGCTTACATATGGAAAGGAAGCCAAGTTACCAATAACAGTGGAGTTGCCAACACTTAGCTATAGAGCTAGAGTTACTTGAAGAACGACCAATGGAAATCAGGTTTGCACCGCTGATTGAACTTGAAGAGATCAGAAAAGAGGCCTTAAAAACATAGGCCCAAATGAAAAGGAATTTTGATAAAAGAGCAGTACCAAGAGTTTATAAAGAACGAGATTTAGTTTTCAAGTGGAATGAATTGAAAAGCAGACCAGGACAACATACAAAGTTTGATGCAATGTGGGATGGACCATATATAATCATAGAGTGCAAGCAAAACAATGCATTTCAGCTTGCTAAGTTAGATGGCGAGGTGTTGCCAATCCCAGTTAATGGGATTCACCTCAAGATATGTTACTAAGGCAGCCTTATGCTGCAAATAAGTGCTTTTGCACAGTTAGTTTTAGTTTTGTTGTTTTGTTTCCAAGAAGTGCTTTTGCACATGTAGCTGGTTTTGTTATAAGATAATTAGTTTTAGTTTTAGTTTTTAGTTAGTTATTGCTGTTGTTTTCAGTTAGTGTGAGTTGCAGATTTTCTCTAAGTTCAAGGCATAAATGACTCTATGCCCAATGAGAAGGCAAGGCTACTGGTTTTAAACTGTTTAGCAAGCAAACACCCCAAAGAGGTCACCAGAAATGTTACTAATTTTTTGTTCACACTGAAAATTAGTTGGACCTAAGTGTAATTGTTCAGAAGGAATAATAGAAAACTTCAAGGTTATGCATTCTTGAATGGTTGATGCCTTGACAAAGTTGAAAAGAAGATCCAGTTGTTAGGATAACCCATCAGTCCAATCAGGACTAATAAGTTATCATGACAAAAGAATTGATTATCAAAGGATCAAACATTCAAGGAGATACAGTTGTTCTACAAAGTTTGATCTTTCAGGAGTTATAAGTTAAATTGATTATTCAGATTAATCAGTTTTGAATAAAAGAGAGAAAGTTATGGTATTACACTGTTATTTCATGTCATGTTTTGAACATACATCCAGGTATTTGTTACTTTATCTCATGCATTGATTAAAAAGGAAATACATATACATCATATGCATCAGAGAAACTAACTGATCATGTTTAAAAGAAGTGTTCAAATGTCTCCCACACAAACCATGGGAGTAACTAGACTGAGCAATTGCAGACATGCAAACTATGTATTTGTTTGATAAAAGAAAGGAGAAAAGAACATATGATAAATCTAAACATCCATCATTGCCTGATGATGGAGGTTGTTGCTGAAGGTGGCCTTCAAGTTTTCAGTCTTCATTCTTCACTCCAAGCCACCATCTAGTTGAAACCTACAAAATTGTGGGGACAACCTTGTTAGTGCTCCGGATGTTTACAATTATCACATGCTTTTATCAAACAGAGACATCTACTTATCATATCATGCAGTCAAATAAGAGATCAGATCAGATATATGACACAAATCAGGAAGAAATCACTAAGGAGATCAATCAATGCTATCAGGTACTTCTTATGCTAACTTGTTTGTTCACTGTGCAAGTATAGGACAAATTTTATTGCTGGTTTGAAGACAAATAAACATGTGGATTAAATGTGGCTCCCACAAGGGTTTGAGCCCAGCATGTTTCTTTTCATTTTTTGAAAAGAGTATCAGAAAAGACAAGATGCATCATTCTAAGCTATATCATGCATCATCTAATCAACTTACATAAAGAATATGTCATCATGACATCATTACAGTTGATTGAAGCAAATCAAAGCTATATGACTGAGTCAAGATTAACAAAAGGACAAATTTAGAAATCAGATTGCAGTCATCTAAGGAGTGATACAAGTTTTCAGATTATTGTGCCTGATAAAGAGAAGAGAGACAGAGTAAAGAAGGATCCAAGAACTTATGTATCATTTGAACAAGTTGCAGAATAAATCATGTGAAGGGTCATCTCATTATGACAAAGGAGTAAGATGAAGCAGCATTTTATACTAGGTATTTCTCATGTTGTTTTCATACTATCTAAGATGATCAAAGTTTAAATAGCTATATCACATTCAAGTTGCAAGTGTCTCATAGAAATATTCAAGCAAAATGCCACATGGAACAACAGACGGAACAATTCAGGCAAGACAATCATAAAAAAATATGCTAACTTGACTGCCATAAGTAAAACTTCAAAAGATGTATGAGATAAGTGTGCAGTCATCCTAAGAAGAGATATAACTTTGCAAAAGGCTATCACCAATGCCTCAGAACTTCAAACCATCAAAGATACATGAAGATGCCATGAAACAGTTCTACTGGAGCAGATGGGTCTTGATTTTCAAAAATGAAACAGCCAGGCCATGAATCTCATAATGATTTAGGCATTAAAGAGAACATATAAATGAATATGAATGCTACAGTCTAAAATGTAGTTAGATGTTCAAACAATCAAGCATCCAAGGATGAAGCACATAATGCATAGAAAATACCCCAACACAATGAATGGTCATCACAGACATGACAGTCAACTTTCAAGATCAAATGAGAGACAGTCATGACTAAAGTGGAAAGATGCAAATAATAGACACATACAACATGCCCACAATTCATCAAATGATAAAGACTATCACTAACCATCAGTGATTTTAAAGCAAGAACAAGCTATGGAGTAGCTACGTGTGTCATCACAGACATGACAGTCAATTACAAATCCAAGAACAAGAGATAGCCATGTCTAAAACAAGGAAGAAGTTGCAAATATAGTATACATAGAGTACAGAAGAGTATAAAGAATGCAACAGTTTCAAGGATAAATAAAGTGGATTCCATGCATTTGAACATTATTGTGCTTTGACAAACTTTATTTCTCATGCCTAAAGCTACAGTGATGCCATGGTGTAGTCAAGAAGATGTCATGCAAGATCAAAGAGAGATACAGTGAAGTAAAGAGAGATATAGTGCAAGAGAAGTGAGATACCATGAAGATCAAGATACAGATACAGTCACCATCACCATGGACAGTCAGGGACAGTGACCAATGAAATGGCTTATAGAAGCAAGAGACATTCAAGATATATCATAATGGCCATATCCATCTAATAAGAGCATGAAAAATGATAAGATAGGCAGTCAGTGTGCATAAGAATGACTACAGCTGCAAGGATGGACAAAGAACACATATCTATAATAAAGAGGTGCATACATTATGAAAGAGGAACAACTAGAAGAGATATGAACATGTTAAGGATGCTACAGATATGCCTTGAGATGTACAAGGATAGCTACAAATACTCATAGCATGCATGATACATACCATGCAGTACACATTCAAATGATAAAATGAGCAAAAGAAAAGGGTAACAGTGATATGCCATAATGATGCAGTTGTAGTAAATACACATCAAGAGACAGAAATGCATGATATCTATGCACAGAAGAATCCCAATACATATGACAGTCAAGAGATAGCATGAGATCTATGCCATAGTATATATCTAGTTGCAACAAAGACAATACCTAGTCAAGGATGTTTCCACATGACATACAGTCCATCACATTATAGTTAGCAACCTGAAGAAATATGCATAAGGAGCCATTTATGCTACAGGTACAATGGAAACAGATGATAACAGTCATCATACATAATATCACATGTTTTGCTGTCATACAAAATGCCAAAATGTGTTTCTACCCAGTAGCTACAGTGGGACAAGTAAGGTAAAGTATATCATCAGCAACGTATGACAGTCACAAAAAGACAGGAGGAGAAGATGTTATGTGAAGTAAAGAAAGAAACCCCACTTGCTAATGCTTCAAACTCTTTATACTTTTGCCAACAGATGGAGAAAAAACCACAGTCAAGGTGGTACTGCACAGAGCAAGAGACTGTTCATGAAAAAACTGTATACCCATGTCAAGATATCAAACACTAATGATATTTTTTGCAGACACAGTTAAGAAACTACAAACAGGTGCCATGATACTGTCATAACCATGCCAAAGGAGCAAGAAACAAGAAGGAAGGTGTACTCATCTGCAAACTAAATAAGATCTTTTCAAAGATACATCAAACCTTTCTTTCTTTACAGTATAAAGAGAAAGAGATTAAGTGAAGGAGTATGGTCGTGGCATTATAAAGGTTTTTTGTGCAAGAAGGGTTGAAACCCTAACTTCAAAGCTCACAAACCCTCGATAGTCTACAACATTTTGATGCCTATTTTCAAGAGAAGAATAGCCATAGCAGGTAGAGGTTTTGAAAATGGAGGAGATGTCAAAGCCCTCATCTTAAAAAAGTTTTAAACACTCAAGTTTCTGCATGATGAAAATAGATCAAGGCAAAAAGAAGAAATATACAGTCATGGCCGACAGTGACAACATTTTTTTTCTATAAAATGCAATACCTGTGTCTACCAATAGACTTGTCATGCTATAAAGAGTGAAACCAAAGACAAATGAAGCTACAAAGTTGAAAATGACAAGTGCTTACCCTTGTTGCTGATAGGAGGAAAGATTATTCCACGGCCTCACAGTGGCCTCAACTTTCAAGATCAGATGAAGACCGCCAAGGAAGAGGCACACATAAACAAAAATGAAGGTATTAAAGATTGCACAACAAACAGAGAGCAAATAATGAGGAAGAAGGCCACGACCATTTAAAAGAAATAAAGCTACAGATCCATAAAATGTTTCATATCAAACAGAAAGCAGAATTACCTTCTTCAAAATCATGCAGAGTTCCATCACAACAACAAAGAGGAGCCGTTGAAGAGAGGAGACCAAAGCTATATGGAGACAGTTGAAACCCTAAGCTAGCTTAATACAATTACAGAGCTTTGAAGAAGGAAGTCAAAGTAAAGAATGAGCATTTTAGGATTGTTTCCTCGCTTTTGTTCGAAGGTTCTTTGCTCAAGTATGTTTTTTGACTTATAAAAACCGATAATTATTTTATCCTAAAAACTGCCGTGGTCAAGACTTTTCCTAGCCATCATAACATGGAGTGGTCAATAGTAGTGTGTTAGAATTTATTTTATTAAGTCAAGAGGTTGATATGATGTGAAGGAAAGGCTTCGAGCCTTGTAAACCTTTTAAAGATTCCTTGGTGGTCAGGTGGTAAATGGACAACAATACACATGTTGAGGTTCCTTGTCCATTTTCAAAGCATCCAAAGATAGGGGTATCTCCTCATTATGCACGGTGGCTAATAGCCAAGAAGATGTGATTTTAGACATGGTATATGCATATGATATACATGGAGTTTTCAAAGATAAGCATTCATGCATGGTGGAGGTATGTTTTGAATGGGAGGTATAAGGGTTATTGTCCTGTATTGATTTGATTATTGTATAAAGGCAATATGATGGTGGCAGTATATGATGAAGCATTTTTAATGCATGGGGTTTTATGCATAATGGATTTGTTCTTCCTTCCTTAATCTCAAATTGCATATGGGGATTTAAGGAGATTTAGAAAATGTGATGTATGTGCACAAGGGCAACAAGAGGGAGTCATAAGGATATTTATGCATATTTGTTTTGTGCATGGAATGTCATGTGGAGTGACTCAGTTTCTTTTTATTTTTCTTGGAGAGGGAGATATTTTTTCTCATTGATCGTTGGAGTGATAAGGATTTTTGTAATTATTCCTAAGTCCTATTTTGCAAAATAGGCAAATGTATTGGAGTGATAAGGAGTGATATTTTTCTTCTAATCATGCACAATTTTACACATGAATTAATTGTAAATAAGTAATAGAGTAATACTCTATAAATTACTTTATTATTTTGCACAAGTTGTAAAATTGAAAATAGATCAAATTGTAACCAATAATAGAGTAATATTCTATTACTTTATTTTTTACTCACAATCAATTTTGCTCATGCAAAATCATGCCAATTGATTAGTTGAGTTAACTAGGCCACCTAGGAGGTTTTGCATGACTTTTATGAGTATTTTTAGGGTCTTTGGTCAAAATTTTGGTCAAACATATGGAGAGGTCCAAATTGAAGTTATTTTTGCTCAAGTTGTCGCAGTTTTAGGCCCTAATTTTGAGGATTTTTGAGGTTGCTCGGGAATGAGTATTTTTAGAGGCAGTTATCTACAAGTCCATATTTTTTGCATGCCTCTTGGAGAGAGCAGACCTATATATTGTAAAGCAAAAGTTTGTTTTTGCTAGTTCTTGATTCTCATTCTGATTCAGATAGATTGGAGAATTCTTGTAGCTCACTTTTACAGTTTTATTGAGAGATCGACAGGTTACAGGTTATCTTTTGTCTTTTTGCAAAGCTTTCCTTTGTTTATTTCAGATCAGTTGAATTACCTTTCCTTTTGGTGCTGAATGTTGAAGTGATTTTGATGAAATTTTGTTGTGTTTTATTATTAAACCTTCAAAATTATTGTCTCGCCTCCTTGTTTGCAGCATTAAAGCATATATTCATCACAAGTCTTAGGTTGTGTTAACCAGAAATAGTCTTTTTATGCTGTGAAAAAGCCATTTCCTTCATAAAAACCTATTTTCAAACCTTCCTTAGAATCATTTTTATGGTATTTATGCCAAGTCCAGATTGTGTAGAAGTCAGATTTCTGGGTAAACATTGTGAATCAGATTGCATTATTTTTATCCATATCAGGTGCATCACCATTTTACCTTTAGTATTCATTTAGTTTCTTTCTTCCCTTTTCCCAAAAAGTTAAAACATACATCTCAATAGAACATTTGAAGGGAACCAGCCCATAATTTGGAGGTCTAATCTCATCATAGGGCACCCACAACCTAAGATTAGTCCCATGTTACACGGAATTGCAGTGCTTTAATAAGCCTTGCAAACAGGTGCAATTCCCAGTGATAACAGGAATAACAATCCTTCTCATTCTAGAAAGTAAGAATATCATAAGAAACGATTATCTTCAAGTCTTCTTTTGACCCATGTCTATTTCCTTATAATTATCTAAACCAAAGGTTCAAATATGAATCTAAACTTTTTCTAGGTTTGACTCCAAAAGATGATAATCTAATTCCAATTGCTATCCAACTAAAATTCACGTCTAAGTTTCTCTCTCTTGGACTCGATGAGTTATGCCAAAACTAAACATACAAGTGTTCTAGTCTAATCCTGATATAGAGAGATCATTGCTCCTCGAAGCACCTTTAGAGACAAGTATACTTATTATGGTAAAGCTTATTATCTAGAACTTAAGTGTTCCTAATAATAGGAATACTATCTCCATAGATATCCAAAACATTCTACTTTTGACATATATGTTCTATAAAAATCATATGGCATAAAAGAGACATGAGATAAGCACAAAAAAGCTTACATAGTAACTTTATGACTTTTTCACAATGTAACACACAACATAAAGTAATACATAGACATGCATACATCTTTATTACATATTAGACTTTGTGCTTTTAACTTTCTTCGATTCTTATAATCAAATATTAGCCTTCGGCCATAAAAATTGCACTTATGACTTACGACTTTTAAGAGACGAAAACTTTGATTCTAAACTTTACTTTGAAGAAAGGTTATAATATCGACTAGAAATAGTATGTAGAGTAACATCGAGTAAGTGTTCTTTAGTGAAAGTAAAGCTTTAGACATTCTCAGCTTAAGGTCAAAATGCTTCATATATTGCACTTTTATAACCGGGTGCCTTTTGCACAATTGTAAGTTATAATAATGTTAATTGTTCTAAGTATTCATAGCAAGATTTCTCCAAATCATGGGATGACTTAATCATGGAAATGAGTATAATGGTCTCATGATAGCTACCTCAAAATAATTCATTATATAATGAGCCTTATTCAAGTGTAAGTCTGCAATGATTACATTTGTTCCAAAAGGTGTTCATTAACATGATGATGGAAATGAAGACATTTAATATATATTTGCATCGAGTTGTCTGTAATATATAAGCACTGATAGAATAAGACTGAGATTATAGTAACCTACAGAGATTCCCTCGACTTATGGCTTTGACGACATTTATTCCACAATTTGAATCAAGACTAGTCTAAACCATACGATAACAATTTAAAACATCTATCATATTAATAAGATTCAATGTTTCCTAACAATCAACAAGACTCTAAGCACATATAATTCTTAGCACACACTAGATCTCCTAGCTTCGGCTATTTTGTCATTCATGGATGGCAACCTAACAAGAAAAGTGTAATGTCTCATTTTTATTTTTTTTTAACAGAGGGCAAAAATATAAGAACAAGTATTAAAAAACCTTACAGAGACTTTGAATTAGGAAAGAACCTGGTTTCTAATCGACTTCCAAAGATCCAACGACAGTTTTAAGCTCGTCACTATGCTCCACTTGTCGCCAACGACTAAAATTCACCTTCTCAAATATATTGCTCTACTATATCCCTCCTGGTTGCGGCAGTCTAAACTGAGGAAGATTTGTAGAGGAGAATTCTACTGAAGTTGTCTAAGATAGACTACCTTCTTTCCTTTCTCTAACTCCTTATTCTTCTGCCCCCCGTGCACACTCTACTTCCACTTTTTATCCCAATGATAATGACTATGCAAAAATAACCTGACACTCCATGATGCCACCAATGACTTAACTCAGTTGTGGCTATAAGGACTCGGCAAGACTCATAATGAGTCGCCCCACTTCCATTTCCCACTCTTTACAGTTGCAAAGCATAATAAATACAAAGTAGTCTGTTGAGGATTTAGTTTCAAACAATAGCTAATAAAATGCAAATCTCAACATATGTCGATGATGAGAATGTCCTTTGTGGAAGCTCAGTGAATGTGGTTAACATAACCACCACTCCTCTTCTAAGAGGCCGACAAGACATATAAATCCTCATTGAGCATTTATTAATCACAAAGAGTGCTTTGATCCACTATTCATTTACAATGAAAGCACTCCAAAATATATGCCTACGGCTGCTCAAGTGAGTAAGTTCTATTAACAACCATGAGGTATTATCCTCTATTGGTAATTAGATATATATATTTGTTTATACACATAAATATGGTTCAACATGGCACTTATCTTAAGTGATAGTTTATGCCTTGATCAAAATATGATAATAACAATTAAATCGAAAGACTTACGAATACTGTGGAAGGGTCGAGCTTGTCTCCCCTACACAGTCTATCGATAATTCACGTCAACTTATCGTGACGAGATCGTTATTTGATGTTAAACGTCGACAATAAAATCTTAGCTGACTCAAAAGTAATAACACAACCATTTTACGACAATGACGTCGTAACATTTACGTTAAACATAAATAGTCATAGTTCATATTCAAACGACGTCGTTTATGTTATTAACGACTAAGATGACTTACTATGACTTAAAAAGATTTGTAAGGTATTGATTACCTGTCGTTTGGGTTTATATGTAAACTGACAAGTTAAGGCTTACCTCTCACAACACATTGGTTCACACTTTTGTTACACATCATACTCGTCTTGGCAAATAGACCACTCGTAACCCGAAGTCTATTTTTCTCCTCGAAAGATACTCTCTCTCTCTTCTCTGAGAGTCATCTAAAAATTTGTATTCCTGTTTCAACTTGTAACCAAACAAATTATGATCAATACATCATGACTTAAATAATAAATCAAATCTGATAAGCAATTATTAAATTGATAAAAACATAATCATTTCCATAATTTTGTAAATGACAATCAATGCAAACCATGTCTTTTCTTGGCATTAATCTAAATCATCATAATAAATTTACTTATGTCCAAGTAAAAAGTAAAAAGTATAGCAAGGCAAAAATTGGGGATGTAACACTCCATCATCCACCCAAGATAGTTACTGAATTGGTACTTTTGACACCTCTAAAAATTTGAATCGGAGGTGCATTTTCATCATTCGTTCCAATTGACACACTTAGAAGGGACTATGCACTTAATGTCAAATTTAATTCATTTTTATCCCAAGTTTATTTATTCCACGCTCCTTTTCACTCTTCATCGATGGTTGCAACAAGCTTTAATTTCCTTTTTCTCATGGATTTCGCACTAGTTCATGGCTACATATGCCCGTGCGACACCGATGATGCTTTGGAACAAATTTAGCGAATGTTTACAGTCCAAAATGCGGTCACTTTGCAGGCACTGGTTCAAATTATTGACCCTCGTGTCCCCGCTGGTCTTCACCTCCATGATTACTTCTTCCTCAGGAGATTCTTGGCAGGGTTTACCTTGGCCCATGGCCATAAAGGTTTGACGCGTATCGTAGTGAAGTGGCTAGTGGCTCCTCATTTACAGTCAATTATGCTGGATGTAGTCTCTTCCTTCAACAAGAGACCTCTCTTTGGGAGTTGGGGTGGTGTGTTTGAGTTCAGACACCTTCATGAAGATGTTGATATGCAATGGGTGATAAGCTTGTTTCGGAAGGGCGTCATCAAGGACAATATGGAGACCTGTGACTTCGTGCTTGGTCACCTGGATCCCCCACTAGCAGAGGGTCGTCGAAGGCAGCTGGAGTAGTTTGTCACTGGCACCCGCCACCTTCTCCACCACATTCCCAAGTGATGCCTATATGTTCTTTGAGTTTTGTTCTATACTAGTCTTTCTATTATTGTATCTACTTGTGCACCCTTGTGACTACAAGGCATGCATTTTGTACAGGAGCGGTTCCCTTAATCGTATTTATAAATTAAAAAAAATTCTAGAACACTTGATTTAATTTAAGTGTGCATACTAGATGGTTAATATTTATTTATGTAAATTTATAATTGCTTCGGCTATTGTCACATATTGGATAGATGTGTGTAACATTTGCATTGAGTGTGTAGAAAAATTGTAGAGTATTGACCAATGGCTAGTATGTGGAGAATGCTAACAGGGATATTACTTAGTCACCTTACCTTATTTATCTCCTTGATGTTGAAACCTATGAAAACCTCATTTGAATCGATTTACGATTTTGAATCCCCCTTGTGATAGATCAGCAAAATGTCTTCTTGGGTGTATTTAATTTATCACTTGTGCGATTCTGCATGTGCTTGGTATTGCGAAATGATTTGTGGTGTTTTGGAAATTGTTGGTTTACGCTATATATTCCTAGTTTAGAGAAAATTATTTAAATGTTTTATTTGGGGCGTGAAAGTATTTTAATTGGAAAGGCATTTATTTAAGTTTCTAGGTGCTTGGAAATAGATTTAAATCCTATCTGATAGAATATTTAATTTAAATGATTTTGGTGTTAAGTGTTTGAATTGGGGAAAGAAGGTATTAGTTTAGCCTAATTCTAATTAGTGCCATATAAAGGAAAAAGGGCATTGTTTCATTTTCATTATGCATTGTTTAGAAATTAGAGAGCAAAAACTCATTTCTAAAACCCTCTTTGAAGAATTGGATTTTTGCTTGCTTGGAAGTGTTTGGATTGGATTGCTATTGGAATAAGAATCGTTTGAAAAAGGAATTGGAATTCATTGAGGTAAATTTATTTATTTTTTAGTTTGAAATTGAATTTTTATTTGAAATTTTAAGTTGTAGAAAAATTTATTTTCTAAAACTAATTTTTTAAAATAAGTCGTGTCATTTTTTTTAAAATACAAATTTTATTTGAAAAGAGTGTTGTTGGGTGGAATTGGCATTAAAGGGTATGATTACTTTTTCAAATTTTGCATTTCTTGAAAAGTGTGAAAATTACGTGAATTTCCCTATTTTACCCTGCCTGAATTTGTTGAAAAAATTATGTGATGAGAAAAGTTTGATGTTGGTATAATATGGGTCAAGAGGGTATTTTTTGTTTTTTGTAAATTGATGTTTTACAAAAAACAAATTTTGGGTATGGTTTTGGGAAGGATGCTCCAAGATCCGTTAATGGCGGACCCTAGACATTTGGAAAATTATTAAATTTTTTTTAATTGGAATTTAAATTTTTTTAATGTTACATGATATGTGGATTGGTTGATTTCCCCATAGTTTTAATTTTGTATGTGCTTTGGGAAACATGTTTTTTAGGAAAATAACTTATTTCTTATTCTTGGGCTCCTTGAAAAGTTAACCCTTGGATTATAGGATAGGGGATTTTTGTAGGAGGCTTGGGGTGGTTAGCTCCTAGGTAAGTGTTGGCGTGCCCTGCAAGAGACCCTTCTTACATGTGGTAAGCGTGTGTACAGCTTGCAAGAGGCCCCTTTACCTAAGGATGAAATGTACTTTAGGTAAGTGTGTGTGTGCCTTGCAAGAGACTCGTTACATGAGGTAAGTGTGTGTGCCTTGTAAGAGACTCCTTTACCAAGGTAAGTGTGTGTGCCTTGCAAGAGACTTGTTACATGAGGTAAGTGTGTGTGCCTCGCAAGTGATTCACCACCTCTGGAAAGCATTCACTGGGTGAGTGTTTACTTGATACCTTTGTGGCATTTATGCATTCTAGTTTGGTTATGGAAAAATCAAGGGGAAGCCCACCCCAATGTCTTAGCTACCCTCCTCTAGTCCTTATTTGGTTGGATTGTGAGTATCCAACCTTATGTTGTGACAAACCGTGTTTTATAGATAGTCACATAAAACGAGGATGCTATCCTAGATCTGATTTTGTTTGCCTATTCTAGTATTGATTTATTTTGTATGACTCTTGTGTGTAAGATGGTGTTTTGAGACTCTTGTATTTGTGTGAATGTGACTTGATGGCAATTTATCCATGATCTTCTTCTCTATATCTTAGGGGTTGCCTAGAGTGGCATAAACATCTATTGCGCTCAACAATGGTAATATGGTAGGGAGGTGGGTAACATTCCCACATTGGTCCTTGAGCAGATATTTCAAGAGATGGATGGTTCTTTGTTCATTCTTTAAATTTTGAGTAGGTTGTATTATGTGTCTATTGGAGCACCTTGGAGATGGCTTATTATGATGTATATTTATGCTATGTGTAATTCATTTATTGGAGTGCGATCTTTCCATGTTTGGGAAGTAGCCTCCATCATGTTATTGTTTTATAATGTCATTTAGTTGGAAAATGAGTCATGTTTTGGATGGAATTTATCATGTTGTAGTATTATTTCTTATGTTGGAAATAGTTAAATGAGGTTATTGGAGTCCTCTATTTTATATTATATGATTATGATATTCCACGTTTATTGCTTGGGTTGTATTGTGCCTACATTACGGTTGAGATTTCCATGTTTGTATTTGGCCTGTCTTAATGTTGGTGTTGAATGAGTGTGGCATTCCATTTGTTTTTTTCTCATTTTTGGCATGTATGTTGTGAATTGGAAAATGGTTATATTTCCATATTTGAGTTGTTGTCATGCTTTGGAGATTGGATAGCATGTTGGTTATGATTGTTTAGTGGATTCTTTTTGATTTGGATCCTTGTGGATGTGTCGTTCTTGTGAGGTGTCATGTTCGATCCCCTATTCGAAGTGTCGGTCGGATGTCAAAATTGCTTGGTGTGTTGGCCACGTGTTGGTGTTGGATTGGCTTGTCAAGTTGTCACAACTGGTTGAGAGAGGTGTGTTCATGTTGTTTCCCTCTTCTCACATGCCTTGGTGCTTGCACTTGGCTTTCTTGTCAATCTCTATCCTTGTTGGAGAGTGTTTTTGACATGTGTGTGCATTGTCAAACTTATGTGGACTTTGGATTCTTGTTTTGTCTTCTAGATGTTTTCTTGGATTTCTTGAGTGTCTCTGGAGTTTGTAGAAGCCTTGTGGTGGTGTGAGTGTTTTTCCTAATTTTGTGCCTTTGAGAAAATTCTATTTAGACATTGTTTAAGGGACTACAATGCCCGTGAAGGACTACAACATCCCAGGAGGACTCTAGTGCCCCCAAAGGACTACAACACTTAGCTTGGACACTAGTTCCTAGAGGGGACACTAGAGAAAAGTGCTAGAGTCCCAAAAAAGTGTTGTAGTCCTGTTTTATGTTGTGGTTCTTGAGCCTTCAGACAACAAGAATTTCTTGACACTTTTCGGAGACGCTTTCTATACGAAAGATGTTCCCCTTGGTACTCTAAGTCTCTCCATATGTTGTCTTGATTGGGCATGGTGTATTTTGGAATTTATGACTATTTTTGTCTTGGGAAGCGTGCTTCATGTTGTGTCGACTAGTTGTTGTTTTTGGTGAAGGTTTTGATCCCCCTAGTGGATCCCATTCTTGGTTAGGTTGTTCCTTGTGCTTGGAGTTGTGTTGTGTCGTGATGGGATGGATTTGAGGTGGTTATCACCCTCATCTTATTCCATGTGGTTATGAGAATGCGAGGTTGTGGATTGGCATCTGACCTTCATCATGGACTGAGTTCCATTCTCTCGTAGGGTGTCATGGTGGCCTTGTCACATGATTGGAAAGTCTTATGCTTGTGTCTTGTTGGTGTGTTTAGACCCTAAGTAGTCATTGTGGTTGCTTTTGCATCATGTTTTGGAGTATTATCATGGGATGTTGTGATGATTCTAGAGCATGATTATGTAATTGGGACATGTCTTAATTACATTGCAAAGAATGTGTTCATCTTGTTTTTATTTGTTAATGTCCTAGTGTAAAAGTCAGGGCATTACATCTCTTAAGATTACTCCCTAGTTTATAACAATAAATCATGACATCACATGAAACCCTAATCTACTCCTACAACTAACAAGAACAGATGATTGATAAAATGAAAGTGTTTGATCTCTCACCAATCAAACCAATGCATATTCCATTGGGCAACAAAGTCATGAATGACAAGGAAGAGGAAGATACATCCAACAAAACATAAATGGATCCAAATGTGTAGATATTACAAACTGAAAATAACACCACATGTGATGGACATACTTCATGATCCATCTCAAAACTGCAATAACCCACATGAAATAACAGAAAGGCCATTACAAAAGCTTTGCAATGCATTAGATGTTGTCACACATACATCAAACTCTTATTACATTTGTACCAGTAAATATGGTAAGAGAAAATACATAACTACGATTATGCATTCCCTTGAATCATTACAAACTACCATGGAGACATACCATTACATGTAGATGTGTGTTGAAAACCCTTCCTATGGTTTACATAAATATTCTTGCCCCTTACAGACCAGGTGTGCAATGTTTGATTCCTTAGATCCTGTTCAAAGCCCTCACAGTCATGAAATTGGTTTAACGACCAACCATTTGAATGATAAACAAACTTGTATTTATAGCATTCCCATTTTCCTGCCCTTGTTTGCTTGTGAAAACTCGACGTACTATAGGATGTCAAAGCTTTGAATGCAAACTAAAGAAATCCCATGAAGTCTGCCTTGAGCCATGTGCAAGGCAAGATAGTAAGAGCAAAATATATTTCCCATTCAAAATGGAAGGTTGCAGAAGTCAAATACAGCATTAACATGGTTCCCTGGGAGGTCAATGGGACATTCTAGAGTATTTCATAGAAGTTGGAAAATTTGTGAGAATTTGACCTAGAATAGGACATGGGAAGTGGAAGAGATGAAAACTTGAAGGAGGGAAAGGTTTTGAAATTGAAAGGAGATGATGGATTTGGGTCAACATGACAAATGTAGAAATTTAATTGGGAAACGAATGAGAGGATGGAAGAGGGACAGAGAAACTAGGTAGAACTAGAGGTGGTAAGTGGAAGGGGAAGTGCATGAAAAAGGTTTGGAAGTCTATCAAGTTTCTAAAAAGGAAGAAAACAAGTATTTTGGTGAAGAGGGAAAGATGTAAGGAAAACATGTAGAATTGGATGCTAGGACGAGACATGGGGTGAAGGGAAGAAATCTTGATGTCTATGGAAACTCCACATGAAAGAGGAAAGTGAAAGAATTGGCCAAGGGGAACTTTACGAAAAAATGACAGGGAACTAGATATGGGAATATGAGTGGAGAAATGGATGAGGTTCGGAAGCAAGTAAATGTCCCACAAAGTGAAATGAAAGGATGAGGGAAGGATGCAGGAAAGGGAAGTGGAATACGAGGTAGAAAAGAGATGGAGGACCAAATGCAGAGATATCTAGTTCTAAGAGGAGTTCCCACAAAATCAAAATGGAATCAATCTGAATGAAATCAGAGGAAAATTGATGGAGTAAAGTTTGTAGGAAAAGGAAAGCTTGGGACAGGATAGGAAGCGTGAAATGTGAATTTTGATAGGCCAATAGGATTCCACAGACTGAAAGAAACTAGCAAAGTGAAGAAAGGCTAAGGGATAAGTGGAATTCCATGGAGGTTTCAAGAAGAACAAGAGGCAAAAATGGGATATGAAGTGAAGGGATCACATTCAGTTGCACTTCGAAAACCCATGGAATGGGAAAAATGAAGAAAATAAAAAAGGTGAAGCAAATGATGAAGTCTACAGGAATTTTAAGGGGATGAGAGGTTAGGATAGGATGTGGAAGGGAAGGGAGATGTTTGGTACCCCAAGGAAAACCCACAAAATAAGAAACACTCAAAAAATGATAAGGAAACTCCCAGACTTAGGATTTTCTTGGATTTTTGCAACTTCCAATACTTGATAGCAATATGGGGGATGACAAAAACCAACACTTAGGAAAAATTTGACCAAGGGAGGGCCCATTAGATGATTTGTTAGATTGGTTATCTATGATGGGCAAAATAAGGCAAGTGCATAAAGGGACAAAGTCTTAGGATTTTCACAAAATTTGAATTGGGTCCTAACATTAGCTCTAATTGGGGACATGCGTCTCTTGTAGACAAGTGAGAATCCAATTATCTCTGGGAGGCAGACCAAAAACGTAAAACAAAACAAGGAGGAACAAAGGGAATACTAACACAAAGGAGAATGTATTTACAGAAGGTAAAACAACATACAACCAATGACATGAGGACACAAAGAAATTTGAGGTGGTATGGTTGTAACAAAACTGAAGAACACTTGTAGGTCAAACCTTGTAAAGAAGAACCGTGGTGCAAGACCATAGGGAAAATTTTGCATACCACTTGCCTTTGTCAAAGACAAATTGAGTGAAGGAGTTGATCTCCCTCAAACTAAAATTATACTCACCACCCAGCTAGAATAAATGATGTCTCTTGTAAGCATGCACAACCATGTGAAAACTTCTTAGGAAGTGAAGACTAACTCCACCATCAAGGTCACTACTGCATTGAGGCAACCAAAAAAAGTAGGTGCACGATCTACTCCACACCACATCATGCATGTTCATATCGGCAAGGGGTGAAGTACTAAAAACTAGGTAAGCACCAATACACATGGATGAAAGCAAAACAATACCACCCATAGATGCAAAACTATCACACGTGCTGAGCTCTTTGTGTGATCTAAGAAAAAAATAGAATTCCTCGGATTCACATGGCAAAGAAAAGTATACCTGACTGCAACCTTGATCAACACAAGGAAGAAAATCATCTTGCATTCTAAATTGGAATGCCTCGAGCTTGGGTACAACATCTAGTTGGGTTGCAACATACTAATCTTCAACTTGGGATATGTGTGGCTACTCAATATTCTCTTCACTTGTATGTTGGACCCACATAAAGCACTCAATTTCAAAAACATCACTATCATCCATAGCATTAGAAACATGACCTTAAAAAAGGAAAGCTTCATAATCACAAGTGTCCTCATCAAACTCTTAGACAATAGATGACCAACATACATCACTTTCACATGTGTTGATACATTGTTCAATATCTAAATCATGAGAATGATTCAAGATGCAATTCAAACCATTAACACAATTGTTTAACATCACAAGACACTTCAAATGAAGAAGCAAGTTCTTCAAATTGTCTCTCTGTTTCAAGCTTATTTTGGCAACTTGTTGTGTCATAATTACTGCTAAAATTATATTGATGACACATTTCTTCTTCTTCAACAATTGTTGTAACAACATCTCCTTGTGGCCCACTTGAAGCACAATATGCATGAGGAAGACCACAAATCTTGCACCAAAGAAACAGGTTCTCATATGTGTCCACATGATCACTATCTTCACAATTGTCAAGAAAAGGTATTCAAACTGACAATCACTGTCTACATTAATATTTACCTTAGCAATCTCATCACTAAGTACAAGCACGACCATGCCATCCTCATGTAAATAAACATTAGTAGCTTTATCAACATTAACAAGAAAAAAGAGGGCAATACATCAACGATGAAACTAATCCTTTGTTCACCTTTTACATCACATGCATGTACACACTCTACATAACCAATTTCATAAACCGATTCATTTGATTGCTCATTTGTGCACACATCTTCCTCTTTGTCTAGCTTGCTACCACAAGCTAGAGGGTCACATACCTCAACCATAAATTGAAGGTCATCATGCATTTCATCACTATCATCTCCAACCAAGGACTTGTCCAACTGAAGGTAGGTGCATACATTATCTTCATCATTTGCATTGCTGTCATATGATGCACCATCACCAATTTCTACCTACCCAACTACACTCTCATACTGATCAGATGTTGTATTCACTTGGTTTCTACTCATAGCAACTTGTTCATTAGCAGTAGAACTTGTATTTGAGGACAACAATTTTGCAATGTAGTCATTCCTCGTTCTTTCAAGGAAGTCTAAGCATTCATAAGCCTGTTACAAGCTTGTTCACTTCAAATCCTCCTACACTAAACTCAAACCAACCTCATAGGCTTCAAAGATCATGTCAATGCAGGTAAGAGTGTTAGATCTAAAAGAATTTGGAAGTTTGGAGAAGGCAACAACAAACCTACGACTAGAGTCCATACTAGACTCTCCCTCTTGCCTTTGATGTTTGCTAATTCTTGGACAAGAGCAAGAAGATCTGAATCACTTGCAAATTCTTCATCAAACATAGTCACAAGGTCTCTCCAAGAAGCAAAGGAATGTTCTTAAAACTTATCGTACCATCTTTGTGCCTTTCCATATAGAAACCTAATAAAAAATCTCATCCACATGTCTTCATCTTCGAATTGAAATCTTTATATAAATTCTAAAAATGCATCAACATGTGTGTCCCCTTCATGAATATCATACACATCAAATCTAGACATTTGGTTGAAGACCTTGGATGTCATGGCTTGCATTTCATAGTCAACCCAAGAGAGGTCTAGTTGTTTGTAAGTGGTGTCTAGGGGAATGATACGGGACTGGACAACTTGGTTTTTGGTGGCAGCAAGGTGAGCATTAGGTTGTAGCCTAAACTCAAGCAACTTGATCTGATTATCCATTTCTTTTAGTTCCAATTTGGACTCAAAAAACTTGATTTGACTTTCAATTTCCTTTTGCTGCCTAACATGTTCATTTTACTTATGCACAAAAATGTGTAGGTTTGTACGTGGGTTTGCATAAGATGTAGGGCTACTAGAATAAAAAGAATAAGAATCACTAAAATAGTCATAGGCATCATCTCTAATGTAATTTCTAAGGTTTGAAACATAAGAAGATGCATATGAAGGAGCATCCCTAGAATTATCATTATTAAACCAAGAAGTCATGGCTAGGACATTCTAATATGTATGACAAAAAATAAATGTCTTAAAACCATGTCTTTCTTTACCAAGAAAAAAACTATGTCTCAAAAGGGAGGAAGAAAAAACATGTGTACCTTTGTTACCAACCGTGGCAAGCTTGAGATGTGTTTCTTGAAGCACCAACAACAAATAAATTATAGCAGCAACAAACTTCTTTTCTTACTGCAGAGTCGCCACCTCTTCCAAAAGAGGAATACCTTGAAGCACATTTGACTTCTAAGGAAACAAACTAAATCTAGGTTCATCTCCCTAGCAAGGTCTTCAATTAATTTTAAACCCATGATATCTTCTTCCATGGCGCCATTTTTTTGGTGTAAGTTGATGCGATGCCAACTTAAAACACCAACCAACTGAGAATGCTACAACTATCTTCCAAGTTGCAGAGGTGTGAAGGATGGAAACCAAAGTTAAACTCTCCCAGGTAACACCGCCATTCTATTAGGTCCTGAAAATGCCACTCACACTCCTAGAGGGATCAACTCACTTCAAGGCCAGGGACTTGTCTTCTTGAAGGTGAATCAATCAGCTCATCAACATAATGTGAGTGATTAAAGGCCAATTACCAAGAGTGGGTATGCTCTCCTTCACTTTGAGCTCAGCTAGGCTTGGGAGGGTATTCTTAGAGGTATCTTTAACATGACATCTAACCTATCAAGATGAATCATGACTGAAACGACAAAAACTATACTTAATATATGCTTGACCCCTATATTTGTTACTGGGTCAAATACTACCCAGCTACTTGTATAACCTCTTATTAAGCTGAAAATACAACCTTGCATATGCACCCATAGATGACAATAATATTATATTTCCTATAGATGATTCCACTTAACATTTCAAACATAAGTGCAAGGTGTAGGCATGCATAACATGATTCTCTAATGGTTTACTTGTTTAGGGCCGCTTAAGATTATTCCTTGGTTTATAACAATGAATCATGACAACATGTGAAACCCTAACCTACTATTACAACTAACAAGAATAAAGGATTGATAAAATGTAAGTGTTTGATCTCTCACCAATCAAACTAGTGCCTACTCCATTGTGCAATAGAGTCATGAGCTGTAAGGAAGAGGGAGATACGTCCAACAAAACATAAACGGAACGAGGTGTATAAATATTACAAACTAGAAATAACACCACATGTGAATGGACATACTCAATCCATCTCAGAATTGTAATAACCCACATGAAATAACAAAAAGACCATTACAAAAGATTTATAATATATTAGATGCTATCACACATACATCAAACCCTTATTACATTCGTACAAACAAATACGGTTTAAGAGAAAATACATAACTGTGATTATGCATTCCCTTGAATCATTACAAACTACCATAGAGACATACCATTACATGCAGATGTGCGTTGAAAACCCTTCCTATGATTTACAAGAAATGTTCTCACCCCTTATAGACTAGATGTGCAATATTTGATGCCCTAGATCTTGTTTGAAGCACTTGCAGTATGGTTCAACAGCCAACTATTTGAATGATAAATAGAATTGTATTATAACATTCTCATTTTCCTACCCTTGGTCACTTTGTAGAAACTTGACGTACTATAGGATGTCGAAGATTTGAATGCAAACTAAAGAAATCAAGCATGAAATTTGCCTCGAGACATGTGTAGGGCAAGTTGGTAAGAGAAATATGTTTCTTGCTCGAAATAGATGGTTGAAGAAGTCAAATCCAACATTAATGGCACCTTGGGAGGTCAATGGGATGTTTTGGAGTGTTTCACAAAAGTTGGAATTTTTTCAGGAATTCAACATGGAACAAGACATGGGAAGTGGAAGGGATGAAATCCTAAAGGAGGGAAAGGCTATGCGAATGAAAGAAAATGATGGATTTGGGTCAACTATGACAAATGCAAAAAAATGACTAGGAGTTAGATGAGAGGATGGAAGAGGAGTGGAGAAACCAGGGGTAACTAGAGGTGGGAAGTGGAGGAGCAAAGTGCATGAAAAAGGTCCAAAAGCCTATTGGGTTTCCACAAAGGAAGAAAACAAGTATTTTGGTGAAGAGGGAAAGATGTGGGAAAACATGTGGAACTGAATGCTAGGATAGGATATGGGGCGAAGGGAATAAATCTTCAAGTCTATGTAAAGTTCGCATGAAAGAGGAAATTGAAGAATTGGTTGAGGGGAACCTTGCAAAAAAATGACAAGGAACTGGATATGGGAACAAGATGGGAGAAATGGATGAGGTCTGGAACTAAGGCAGTGTCCTGTAAAGTGAAATGAAAGGGTGAGGGAAGGATGTAGGAAAGCGAAGTGGAACAAGAGGTAGAAAGTAGATGGAGGACTGGATATAGAATATCCAGTTCTAAGAGGAGTTCCTGCAAAACAAAAAGGGAAGTGATCCAAAGGAAAGCAGAGTAAAATTGAAGGAATGAAGTTTGTAGAAAAAGGGAAGGGCCCACAATATGGAAGTGTGAAATGTGAAGTTTGATAGGCCAACAAGATTCTGTAAACTGAAAGAAACTAACAATGTGAAAAAAGGCTAAGGGGTAAGTGGAATTCCGTAGAGGTTTCAAGTGGAATGAGAGGCATACATAGGATATGAAGTGAAGGGATCACATTCGTTTGCACATCGAAAGCCCATGGAATGGGAAAAATAAAGAAAATGGAAGAGGCAAAGGAAACAATGAAGTTTGTAGAAATTTAAAGGGGAATGGGAGGTTAAGATAGGATGTGGAAGGGAAGGGAGATGTCCGACACCCCAAGGAAAACCTGCAAAACAAGAAACACTTAGAAAATGATAAGGAAACTCTTAGACTTAGATTTTTCTTCAATTTTTACAGCTTCCAATGCATGATAAGAATATGGGGTATGACAAAAGACAACACTTAGGAAAAATTTGATGAATGGAGGGCCCATTAGATGATTTCTTAGATCGATTATCTATGATGGGCAAAAAGGGCAAGTGCACAAAGGGACAAAGACTTAAGATTTTTGCAAAATTTGAATTGGGTTCCAACAAGAATGAACTTTGAACATGTGTGCACCAATTCTTCTTCTTGCAGTTGAATCAAGTGAATCTACCTCCTAGTCATCCAATTGCTTTCCACAAATTAGAGCTTGGGTTTTATAGATATATAAAACTTGAAAAGCTCACCCACCAATATTAAATGCACTCTCAAAGAATATTTGGTTTTAGATTTGCCCATGTCAATTTATTCCAGTTATGTTAGAGATTAGATGGGTTTGCCACGCTTCTACAAATTTCTAGGTTGGGTAGGTGCATAGGACATGCTTCTCCATACCTAAGATTTGACTAAACACACATTTATGTGATTATTTGCCATGTCCTTGTACTTAAAGGCATTTAATTGTATTCATTTATCATCCTCACAATTGATCATTCTCTCTCATCCTAGAAGCATTCAAGGAGCAATTAATAGAGAAACACTTCAACTTAGTGCCTTAAAAGGTGTAACAAATTTGCAAACATCATTCTAAGGCACTTGCTTGTGTTTTATTTTTTCATATTTATGGGGTTTGACCTAGATGAACATATCCACTTGTGACATAACAACCACCTTTCAAAGGTATTCATAAATATCACTAGTCTTGTGACAATTCTTGTATGCTTAAACTCTAAATTGACAACCTTATTGACACCCTTATTTTGTACCATCTCAAGTTTTTGAATCCAACTCTATAGCACGCTTTTGAGGTGATTCAATCAACAAAATAACCTATTCGAATATAATTCTTAAGCTAATTACCCATATTATCAATCTCATTAATTGTAAATCAACTTTTAGTAAGGATTCTTTTAGTAGAAGATCACAATCTCATAAAAACTTTGGAGATGAATTTGTGAGTCTTCTTAGGGGCCATGGTTAGAACCAACTCTAACATTCACAACTACACTAACAACTAGCACTTGCACCCATAGGAGGTTCAAGGAATACGCCAATACGAACAATTGATGAGTTTAGAAAATTTTTCTGGTGTGAATTTTTTTTACGGCGTGAGACAATTCCGAGCACTATAATGCTCACATATAAAAGCCTATCGAGTAATTATTTGTGATGTGGAAACAATCATTGCAAAGACAAATGCATGGATAACCACTTTTAGTATAATAAATACACTAAACGTTCAAAACTCATGACTTTGACAAAACATGATAGATCTCATTTTAACTGGGACTTAATAATGCAACAAAAACTGAACAAATTAAAAAATATTTAAATTCATTTTATTTTCTCTTCTCTAGCTCTCTTATTCTGATGGTAGATCATGGAGTGTGATCTGAAATGATGATGAAGAAATCTTGACACAATTTAATCCATAAACATTCAATTTGTAATATTATGGGCTGTAACATCTTTAATTAAAATAAACAAGATAAATCATAATATTTTTTCACTTAACAAATTTTCAATCTATAAAACACACAAACATTAAAAAATCCAAATAAATTTGTGTGGTTGAAATATTTACACTATAAAAAAATCCAAATAAATTTGTGTGGTTGAAATATTTACACTATTAAAAAATCCAAATAAATTTGTGTGGTTGAAAAATTACAATTAACTGGGGACAAAGCAAAATATACCTAAAACAAGAAACTCTTAACAAAATCCCCCACCTACTTCACAGCTACAACGTTATTGTTATGTTCAAGTAAAGATAGACGACCACCAATAAAAAAACAGGAAAAACTCTGTATACCTAGAAGCAAAAGATTTTTTTTGTATTGGGACAAGCCGTTAAAGTGAAGTATAAAAGCAAAAGCCAAATTGTGTACGGTGAAAGATATCTTTGCCCGACGTTCAAAAATAGTTCAGTAGGATCTCGTATGCATAAATTTGGAGTGTGCCGTTGGGCATTACAGCTCTGTAAAACGACCAAATGATCGAAAAAATCACTACAACTCTGGTAAACCAGGTGTGTCCGGCAAGCCTATAATGGATGAGACAAAAGTCAAACCTTAAAACCATAACCCTGGTAAACTGGCAATGAATGTTTCAGCTCGAATCCCAACGGACCTCTTATGTCATCACCCAAAATCCCGCTACGAATGATTCCATTAAATATAAAATTGCAAAAGAAAAAAGCTTTCAGCACCTCGTCAAAAAATTGTAAAGCTCACCGCCATTCCGTGACCCAATCGTAATCGTATAAAGGAGAGTTTAAAATGCTTTTAGGGCAGGCCATGGCCCGCGGCTAAGTTGGGTGGGTCCCAGTTCCAGTCTCAGTCCAGTCGGACACGCGGACGGAATTCGCCGGCTCCCCGGTGACGGGCTTGCCAAAGTGGCGATGCCACTTCTTGTTGTTGATATGTTTTGTTTCCGCATCCGCATCGTGCGCTCCGGAAAAAAGAAGGCCAAAATAGGTATAACCGTAATCGTTTATCGAGTGGCATAGCTTCTTAATTATTCCTACTTCCCTCTTCTTCGCTGCGCTGGACGCTCAAAAACAACTGACTACTCTGCCGGTAAAGGTATGTACGAGTATTTTTGTTGTTGTGTTCAGCTGGAGCCTGCTCTCTCTGCTATGTTGTAGCTGATCTGAGTGACATTGCAGGGTTTGGAGCGTTTTTTCCGTTTCTGAGCAGCTGAACTGAATTGGAGAATGTCAGGCCCTCTGGACAGATTTGCCCGGCCCTGTAAGTTTCACTACACAAATCTTTAGGTCCAAGTGTGCTGAAAATCGAGAGCTGTTTCGTCTTTTGATTTTCAGATGAGCATTTGTTTTCTTAACTATTGGAATTATGTAGGCGAATAATAGACATCAAATTTCCTGTAACTGGATGCTTCTGGATTAAACTGTGTGATAGTATTTTCTCTCAATGTTTGGGATCACACCACATGATCCATCGTTAGGAGAAAAGAAAGCAAGAGAGGAGAAATATAATGATTTTAGGGGAATTAGGGTTTTGTTTTTAAGGATTTAACTTCGTTGGAGCCCAGGTTTTGTGTTCTTGTATGCATTCGAGTAGATTGATGCTACTGCTGGCTTATTTGCTGAGAAGACGATTAAATCATGAATCTTGTATGTTAGGCATGATGCCTCTCGAAATGTACAGCTTGTGTCAGCTGAGAGATGATAAGATCACGAATGTCTGGCAGTGCATGTTCTGATCTGGGTTGCTTACATTTAAAATTTCAGCTTTTTGGGTATTTGAGATTGCACAACTTCTGTAATTAATGATGATATGCGATCTGCGGAGAAAACTGTTCTGTTGCAGTTGCCATTTTGTATTTTAGGCATTTTTCTTCACTTTAAAAGTTGAATTGGAAAGTTCTCGGTGCGGATGTTTCTTTTGTGATTAATTTCTTGTCATAGATGCTTACTAGCTGCCAACTGATCTATAACAGGTTTTGTCCTTCAATTGTCTAGGCGTGTTTGCCATCATTATATTCTTACTGAATTTAACATTATGCAAATGGCAAAGCCTTTTATAGCAGTGAATATAGATCTGCTGTGACAAAATGTGTAAGTTCAAATTGAATGTAGGTCCCCTTCAGTGCACACTTGGTCAAGTATTGGCCATCCCCACCTCGCAGCAGATAGACTAGAAGCCATCCACAATCCAGGCATTAGAAATACCTAGAATTAAGAATAGAAGCCAGGATGAGTCCTTTAAATCAGAGCCTAGTGCAGATGCATCTGATAATCCATTTATGGTGGAGACCGAGTTAGATTGAGGTTTTTGATGGAATATGGATACAAATGGTTCAGTTTGGTATGCAGTCAGTGGAGGAATGTATTAAGTGGGTTCAGTGACCTCTGTCAGATCTCATGTACTCACTTTAAGATGCTGAATATGCACTCTTATGGTGGGAAAGTTATTGTATGATGAGGCACTTTTATCCTGCTGGATATTAGAGAGCCCTGAAGATTCTATGATGATTCTTTTGTCAATTATCAGAGGCAAGAGAAAGGAGTTAAAAAACATAGAATGCATTTATATAAGTTTGCTATATTGCTGAACATAGTAGGAGAGGAGGATACTGTGTTGATAGTAATTCAAGGCTACATCCAAAGGGAACTGACGTTGTTGTTCATGAAGCCTCTAGATAAAGCCAACCCAAATCCCTGTGAGTTGAAGTTTTGACGAAGCAGAGATCCAAAATTCGGGACGAACAGGTTCCAGGATCAAGGCAAGCGAGGAATTCAAACATCACTTTGGTTTGGGAGGGAATGTTGGGGGCAAGACCAAGCAGAATCATAAAAGAATTCACATATGGATTATAAATATCAAATGTCTCATCTTGAGTGGGTCGTTTATAATTGTGCAGATAAGTTGTTTACGGTGACAAAGTGTGCAGGAAGAAGGGATAGTCATGTAGCTATCCATATTAGGTCAATGGAAGCTGCCTGTGACGGTGAAGCCATAGCCCATTCCACGGGGAATATGCGAATCAAACAGACCTTGAAGAAAATCATTTTGATCCAGAGAGTCAATAAAATATGATTTTTGAATAGTTCTGGAGATGACCACATCTTCCAACTAAGGCACATCTGGATGCAGATCTCTGGGTGACTCACCAATGTTGTTTTAGGTTCTACTTTACATGCTACATTGTGGACATGATGTTTGTGTAATAGCTCTGGGTGGCCTATACTTGCAAACCAGTGATGATTATTGTGAGCAGAGAGAACTAGTGGCAGTTGTCTAAGGATAGGTGACTTTTTTAATATTGATTCATATAAGGGCAAAGATACCATTTCCTTAGAACAACTTAGGCAAAGAGTTTGGTTGATGTTAGTAATAGATTGGTTTCAGGATCTCAAATTAAAGCCAGCCAGATGGAACTTAGAGGATCAACATGAATAATATGTTTATGTAGAGAAGATGAAGGGGCTGATTTAGAGGAGACAATAAACTCTCTTATTGCCGGTGAGAGCCAGTTGGGGGAAGCTGCAATTAGACCTTGTTTGAGGTGCTACGAGTTGTAATGCTGTTGGTGTTGGGGCCTTATAGATGGAGGTTGCAACTGGGCCTCATCTGTGACTGCTTGCATATAAGCCCGGTTAGAACCACACTGGATGAAGTCAAGTGCGAGTCCATCTTCTGACTGGTTGAATGGCTCTCTGAAGATCTCAGACATTCCTAGCAAGATGAAGAGTGATGGCTACATGAGTGGCAGGCATCATGAATGCATTCATTAGATTGACAGACTGGATTGTAGAAATGGTTTCTATGTATAATATGAAGAGGGACACTGCATTCAAGCCTCTCACAATAGTTATCTCTCAGCACGTAGCATTGACTAGATAGGTTAAACTGTAAACACGTCTCTCTCATTGAGAAAAGCCTTGAATTGTGTCTCTGCATCATGGATGAGGACATATTGATATTACTAATATGAGAATGGGGAGTCAAAGGACAAGTCCTTTTCTTTTTTCTTTGCAAGTGTGTCCACAGCAGGGCACACAAATATGACCTACACTGCCATATGTAGGCATCCAACCGCAGAAGGCTGTAGAATGATGCAAAGGGCTGGAAGATCTTGCCTCACTATAGACATTGTAGTCAAAATCTGTATTGACAGAATTAGATGCCGAGATTCAAGACTTAAGAGATAAGGTAGGTTCATGAGACAAGATTTAAGCAAGAGGAAAAGGGAGAGCACAAGTTTCCTTGGGAGATATGCGAAAGAAAAAATGTGATTTACAAGGTTGGACAAGGTCTGTAAAACTAGAGTTCAGGTGAAAATCACCGAAAAAGATAGGGCAGCAAGGTATATATGTGCAGAGGAAGATGGGCACCTGGAATTGGACAATCTACAAATCCAGATCCTTGACCAGCTGTTTCTCTATGCTGGCTGAAACTGCTGCATGCCGACATATGTAAACAACAATAGGAAGCCTGATCTTCCCTAGTTCCTTGACCCATTATCTAAGTTGATCTAACCAGAATGTAGAATAATAAATATCTTTCCATTTCCTTTCCTTTTTGTAGATATGTGCAAAATGAAGGATTGGGTCATCTGGATTTGGGAAAGGAGCACACCCAAATTCTCAAAATAGATGTTTCTTAATGCTAACCCAAAACGGCACATTCTGCATTTTGGGTATGTTTAAACAACAAAAGGAAACTTAACTTATCCTATTCAGTGTTTCATTTTCTCTGTTGAACTAACTAAATACAGAAAAATGAATATCTTTTGCTTTTGTTTCACTTTCAGAGGGAGACAAAGTAGAGAGCCTTAGTAATTTCCAGCAATTTCCTTGCTGGTTCTCCAACCTCAGCAGGCTACATCAAACCAACAGGAGTGTAAAGGGGTGAGAGAGATTCTGCATGTATATAGTGTAGGCCTATCACCCTTTTGAAGACAACCAGAAAGCAATATCCATGTTATTATATGCCCACGTCCAAGAGGTTGTCAGGTGGTGCAATGCACATATGACAAACAAGTGAATCATGAAGAAAAACAGTATGCTGGTCTGAAAGTGGATTTCAGGTCAGAAGCAAGCATGTATCTAGAGGCCCTGGAAAATGTGAAAGAATGGTTCTGCCTGAGCACTGTAGGTTGGCTTTCTCCATAGATTTTCAATGAAGATATGTTTGAAAGCTTGCTTGATTGTTGTGGTCATCATCTTCTTACAGAGGCTATTATTGGAGAAGCCCGTGGGAAAGAGGCTTTGAAAGATAAAGGCAAAAAAGCTATAAGCAAATTACAAACACAACACCTTGCTTATGTTCTAATTTGAATGCAATAGAGGGAAAAACTGCATGTGCTATATTTCACTCTTTTTTATTTAACCCACAATCCATTCAAGATTTTTTTTACCAGATTTGCAACACTTACATGGTTTGAGCCCTTTTCTAGTGTTTGAGCCAATCTTGAAGGGTCAGTTTGAGAGCACCAAGCCAACTTGCTGAGATTAGGTTCTTTGCGAACCATGACAGAGGCATTTGGAGTAATTACCTTATCTGCTAATTGAACAAGTTGGAGCTCCCCATCACCTTCTATAGATAGAACTTGTTTAAGCACCTCACAATTTGCCAGCTATTGGTTGAACATTTGACAGTCAACCTTACGCCAATTCAAGAAAAGCCAATCAATGTTCTTTGTAGGTTTTACCAACTTCAACATCTTTTTCTTGGGGACATATTTCAGGAAACATTAGGATCTAGCATTGCAGTGAGTGATAATGCAGTATACCTCTCTACTTGTGAGGTGAAGTTTGGAGAAATTCTCTTGTTTACTGCCAAAGAACATGGATAAAATTACTGAAAGCTCTTGTAGATCTATACAAGATATGCTCCCATCCATGGCAGCAAATATCTCTCAGGAATAAATCAACAAACTAAAATATATTTTTTCAGCAATTGGGAAAATTAGGGTTAGAGTTAGGGAAAAATTACTGCAAAAATCAGAAAAGAACCCTAACCCTAACCCAGAAATTGATTTAAATCTGTTTGACTTGTTTTCTGGGAAAAATTGCAATTTTTCAATAAAATATCACCCAGTGGGCTGAGAAAGATTTATTGTGATTTAATAAAGATTTCTGCTTCTATGCTCCAACAGATTCCCAAAGAATATACTAGATCATTGTGTTTTACTACCTGATCAAGGAGGCAATGTCGGCAAGATTTGCAAAAGTTTTAAGAAGTGCCCAAAATAGTTTCACATCCAACTCTCCTATTGGTTTGAGGTGAAGAATTATAAGAAGAGGGAACTGATATGAACCTTCTTTTATTCTATACCAATAAAAATGAAATTAATAATTATTGTCTGGTGACCACAACTCATCTTCTTGGTAACTTCAATTTACTCTCAAGCCTGGTCACAAGATAGAAACTCAGGGGAACAAAATTTGAAAGAAATTGCATGGGGCTGGTTGGGGGTCTTTCACAAGGAAGGTCTCATAGGCCAAATTGCTGCCAGGCTTCGCTGTGGCCTTAAAAACAATCTATTCTTATAGCTGGGAGGATCATTTTAAGGGCTAATGGGTCAATCTGCCACTTTTAGTTAGTGGTTCCACCAACCCACCTTTTTGATTGAGGTGTGTTCAGATTCAATAAATCCAGATCATTGGTAGGTATGAACTAAGTAGGTTCCCTCATCGAAGAGTTTATAAAGTGGCTTGTTCCTTCTAATGGGAAGCGATGATTTTTTATTCAATGGAAGTTGTTGACAAGTCCATAGCGACTGGATTTGCCAAGCAAAATGTTCAGACTGCCTTGGATATCTGGGCCTAAGTTGCCATCCATGCCTTCTCAGATAACATCCTTCTTATCAATAATTATTTGTTTATGATTAAAGTATTGTTGAAGATTTTGTCTACTCCCTTTGCTTCTCTATTTTTTTAATATGATTTTTATGGCACTATTTTACAGCTGCTATTGTTGCTATAGTTAAACCTTCTGCTGTTATTTCAAGGAGAGTTGACCGTTATGGATAAATCAGCTGCTGTCACAGAGATATCAGCTTGCTGATATATGAAATCAGGCCCATATAGCGTTCTTCTAGTCCAGTTTCAGATTTCCAGATTTTTCTTGTGATTGTCTTGAGTAATATTTTCAGTTTTCTGATTGGGCTCATAGCACTCCAAAATGTGAATTATCAATTCAACTATGGAAGGAAGTGTGTACCCAGGGAACTTTATTCTTCTTTGAACTGTGAATTCTTCACTTTCCTCTAGCACCATGCTTGCAAAGTTCGACTACTATTACTTAATTTACTGCACATGCTTATAATGATAAGTGGGGAAACCTGTGAAATTGGGAGTCTAAAATTTACTTTTTATCGGCATCAATGACTGCTATTGAATGCAATGGTATGCACGTATATGCACCTACATTCATGCCTATATCAATAGACACAAATTTAACTGGAAATAAACTTATCAATTTTCACCCACCAAAAAGTGTAGTTGATTGCAGTTCAAGAGGTTCAGTCGTCTAGGAATACCTTTCTTGATAATGCAACCATGTTTACAATAACTTTTATGTTGATTTGAAGAAGCAGTGTTTTAAATGATGTATTCTACTTTCTAGTTATGTTTAAGATTCCACATTATGCCATTTAGCATGCGATTTTCTTGACATGAATCTTTTTCCAGGTTTTGAGGGATCTTCTGGACATGATGAAAGAAGAGAGAGGAAATCTGATGTAGAGAACTCTGAAGATGAGAGAAGAACAACAAAAATTGGAGCTTTAAAAAAGAAAGCAATAAATGCTTCCACAAAATTTAGGCGTTCTTTAAAGAAAAGGCCTAAAACTAAAAGGCCTGTTGAAATTCAGGATGTACGGGATGCTGAAGAACAAGAGGCTGTAGATAATTTTCGGCAAGCTCTTATTGCAGAAGACCTCCTGCCTCCCAGACATGATGATTATCATATGATGTTAAGGTAGTATTAACGTCTTCTGTGAATGCTTGCTATGCTTACATGTGAGGGATTCTGCACTGTTAAATAAAATGAATGTCATATGATTACTGTTGTGACTCATTCTATTTATTTCATGCATGGCATGCATGAGCTTTAAGTCTTGACCATTTTAATTATTGTGTTGTTATGATGTACAGCCTTAACAGCATGTCAGAGTACATGGATGTGCTTTCCTAGATCCACCTTAGCAGTCATAAAATCTCATATGATACACAATTTATGTTATTCTTGCAAATGCAGTTACCGTTGATCACATCTGTAACCTTTTCTTGAATCTAAATGCACTTGAATGTATCAGAGTACCAAGAACTTATGGAACTGGTTCATATTGATCACATGACATAGGAGTTGGAGTTTGTTTGATTGTTTTTCTTAATGATAAAGGTTAATGACAATTCTTTTTGCTAGAGCCCTATAATATGGCTAAGAGACTACATTGGGGTATGTTCTTTATGCATACAGCAAGTTTTGAGCCATATTTCCCCACAATTATTGGTTCTTGCCTTCTTTCATGTTTCATATGGTGTAATTGTGGACCTGGATAAGGTCTAAGTCTTTAAAATTCTTTATAGTGTTTATTTCTCCTGTTGCATTCTATGTAAACCAAAATGTGATGTGTTTCTCTGGGCTTCAGGTAGGAGAATATGAATATGGATGAATTAGTCAATCCGTATGCAGTTTCTTGATTCGTGCAGCAAAGTTTTGTAGAAAGCAACAATAGTTGTCCATTTAACACTTAGGGTAAAATGGATGACCGAATATACAAATCTAGGATATCATGTATGTTCTAACTTGAGTTTCAAATTTGTTTTCAAAATTTGAAGTTTTTTGTTTCTAGGTTTTCACTTTAAGAACTGTTTATCATTACGTGCTGGTTCCATACAATCAGTTTTAACATTATTCTCAGAGTCAATGTTCCATTGAAGAATATCTGCATATTTGCTCAAAGATTTGTTAGGCCGAGAGGAGTAAGCTACAGCTACAGCCAAGGGTGGTGGTGGTTGAGTGTAATGTCCGGGAGATGTTCAGAATAATGGCTGACCATGTAATTTTTTTTCTTTCATCCAAAATCATCTTGCATATAAAAAATAATTGCCGACTATGTAAATTGTTTTTATTTCTTTTAAAATCAACTTGTATATAAACAATAGCTGTGAAGCAAATCTTACTGCTTTCAGTCTAAAGTTTAAATGGTTTCTTTCATACGCTAAACATGTCCATTTCACAGGTTTAATGGTTAAACACCACAACAATTTCCAAATCCTCTCACCCTGTGCCAAAGCATAGTTGATGACCTATGCTAATTCATAATTGAAAGTGGAATTTTGTTAGTGTATGGACAATTATCAAAGCAAAATCAAAAGTTGATTTCTCTCAGGGTATGAATGGCCATATCTGATGGCCTACTCTGCTGCTCATGACAACACAAATCCTACACCAAATCTGCAAACTAACAATGGCATGGCTGATTCTAAGGGCCTTCATGTTTCTTCTGTATGCTGTGGACATAGAGTTCAAAACCTGTCAGCTCTGCTCTACGCCAACACAATAAAACTCATCCTCACCACGTGTTTCATGTTCCCACTCTACTATCTGCACATACAAACATTCTATTATCACTTACAACGAAGAAACAAAAGCAATCTGTAAGACCAAAATAAATTTACAGATGTGTGTCAAAATGCTGGTCATTTTCTTAACTGTTGCATTCTATTCTGTAAATCTTCTTTGAATTTTCTGAATCCCTTTTGAATTTGAATAAGCACCAAAAGAGTCCTCACCATTGGATTAACTTTGCCCTATCAATGGTTGGTAGACAATGATTCGTTGTTTTCCATTGTACTAAATATTTTATAAGGCACGTAAACTTTCTAACCCTAAAATACTTTTAATATTTTTTTTTTCAGGTGAAATTTTGGGTAGAATGTCAAAATTTCTACAGATTATATTAAATACATATTTAATCTTTCATGGTTTCATTATTTATCTATGAAGTGTCATGCCTAACATTTGAAGGACAGTGTTGAAGGAATAACTTTCATATCAATTTTATATTTATTTAAAATATATATTTAATCTTCTATGCTTCCTTCTTTGTCTATGGAATTTAGTAATATTTGAAGGGCAATATTGAAGATAACTATTATAATAATTTCACCTAATTGATAGAGTCCATCATCATATTAAGTCATTGTATTTGTAGACCATGCAAACTAATTAGAAACGATTTTTTAGATTGATTGTTAAACTAGCTCAGATATCTGAAATATATCTATCTGAAAAACACTGAGGGATATCATTGAGGCACCTATCATGCCAATGTGACAAATCCAAGATAGATGCTTTGATGTTGATATCTCTCGGGAATTGTCAGATAGATATATTTAAGATATCTGAGCTAGTAACAGAATGATGGTAAACATTTTGCTTCATTCTCCTTTTTCTTTACATTTTTTTCTTGGATTATCTTTTTTTTTGGGAGGAAATTGCCTTGGGACATTTTTCAGAACCACCTATAGATATCTGAAATAACAGGTAGTGGAAACCGGGTGAGTTCCCAAATTCTTGCTAATGGAGAATGGACATAATTCTTGCAAAATTAGAACACAGATGGAAATACTCCACAAACATTTTTCCCTGCCATGTTTCTATACAATAGTTTAATCTATGGATGACGCCATTTGACACGAGTTTTCTACTTTTCAGATACTATCATAATTCTTAAAAATTGTAAAGGGTCTGTAGTTTGATCTAAATTATGTTATAGTAGTCCATGTTTAATTAAACTTACACTAATATGTGAGTAATGCAGATTTTTGAAAGCGAGGAAATTTGACATTGAGAAAACAAAGCAGATGTGGTCTGACATGCTTCAGTGGAGGAAAGAGTATGGTGCTGATTCCATTGAGGATGTAAGTATTATTGTATGGATGTTGCTTGTTATGCATCGTCTGGCTTGTTCGTATTTATGAAGTTTTATCTCTGTTGACTAAATTCAAGTATAGTTTATTATAGGTAGGATTCTTAAGCATTTTGTCAGTTGAAATTGTTGCTTTCATGCTAGTATTTCTTAATAGATTTATTCATTTGTCGCTATTGAAGTAGTTATGGCACATTCCATCCTTGATGTTGTTCTTTTTGATAAAAAAAAGAAATTGCTTATCAATAATGGAGAAATATATGACGGGATACATTACTAAAACTTGAGACCAGCAGTTCTGTAAAGCAGTGAAAAGACCACAGAATTACTAATCTTGGCAACATCATAGTACTGTAGAGATTAATAGCAAAACTGCTTCCTGAGTGGCAGAACTAGATAACAGCCAGAAGTTTAGACATATAAAATTAGATGCCATAGCCAGCAAGAAAGCACAGAACCAGAATCACTTATCATTGCCCTCTCGGCTGAATATGGCTCATATTCAAAAGGGAGTCTTTGGAAGCAGCCAACTGATATGTAGTTGAAAATAATTGACCACCAATTCCATCAAATTGAAAGGTTGCAGAAGCTTCATCTTAACTGGTCTAATTCACAGGGTCCAACTTTGGCCTCATCCTCATAAGCCCGTGCTATATTGTTGCTTGAATCACCTTGCACTTTCTTAAAGGTTTACCCCATAGATTGGGCTTTAGGGAAAGTGTTGAATCATTTGATATCAGCCACAATGAGATTTGAGTTAACCCTGAATCCTAGGAGCTTTGATATCATAACTATTAAATGATTTGAGTTGCTGCAATTGTGTGGAATTGTTGTAGAAGCAATGTCTCCAAGAAATGTATGCAATTTCAATGTAGTGTGTTCAATAATAATCATCATCTTCTATATTCAATGGATGTTTTAGGTGTGGTATTTTTGAAATCTTTCCAACAGTTTTGCTTATATCTAGAACATTTGTATCGCCCAAATGTACCTATTCACCACCCCAAATGTGTTCCTACTCTCTGCAATAGATTTTTGGCCCCATTGTTATGCAAGACAAATTACAAATTATATGATCACCTGGCTAGATATGGAAATAATCCTGTTTTAGGGTATTTGCATAATAGGCTCATATCAAATAAGAGTTTACACACTTTTTGGTAAGAGATCCATTTCTTCCATCTTGAGCATGAAGGGCTGAGCTTTGACAAGCCATTGCTATGTGGGTTGTAATTCGTAGAGTATGTATGGCCAGGGAAAATCTAAGATAAAAGGATTATAACCATGTTTAGAATAACTAAAAGATGACTTAATGCATTATTTGACAACTACTAACAGCCAAAGTAGAGGTGGTCTCAAAGATTGACTAGAAAGGAAGATGTGAGTTAACTACAGGGAGCAGGGCAACATCAAAATAACTAAAGCTTCATGTAAAAGTAGGTGGGGACGTTGACAACATCTCTAGTGATTGACATCATTGACTTCTTGTGCATTTGTAATTTGAGGAACTTGGAGGATGTTTACCAAAGGTTGAACAAGTTATCAAGACAAGCTTGGTGATGAAATGTTAACATTGGCTCAATCTGTGTAATTAAGGGAATATTAGAGTACAGATCCCCAACCTTTCCATTCAAATTGATACCTTGAATGAAGGGATCATAAAAAGTATCTTTTGTATAGGAGCCACCCCCATCAAGACAAATGTAATCTTCTTGCAAAGGGTGATCGGGGGAGATGAGAGGAGTACTGCTAACCCCACCACCTTGATGATAGCCTGATACGCCAATAAACCTTAGACCACGGTGGTTGGAAGATGCTAGAAAATGTATGCCCCTCACATCCCCAAGGTAAAGGTAGTGTTTTAGGTCACCACTAAGCAAGACACCTCTTTAATGTAAGAGACACCCCTTGCAGAAGCCCACACAGCTTGTTTTTCCATTTACCTTATATATTCAACTAAGTGTACATAACCCACCCTCCTTTGGATTTGAACATGTGCGTGCCTCTTCTATAGAATACACATGCCTTCACTGTCAAGCCCACACACTCAGCCTGTATGGCCTGCTCAACCTATATGAAAACCTTAATAAACTCCACAATCATGTGCAATAAGTTAAATGGAATCATTTTACTACACCCAATTCCTTAGCTTTTTTGTACAGATTGCCTTTGCGCAACTAATATTATCTTATGTAACGAGCTATTGCTTTTATACATTTGTAACGTTAATTTGTGTCCAAGGATTCTAGATAATGATAATTTTGATTAGCTGAGTTTTTTGAGGAACATAACTGCAGGTGCAAAGTAGAACACTGCATAGTGGTCACCTTTTCAATCAATGTATCCTAGATCAATCTTCTATGACCCTAGATCAATTGTACAAGCATGGAGAGTGGATCGAAGTTTATTTGATTGGGTTTTTGGGATATTCCTTCCCACATTGGGCCAAATTACATTGTCACCTAGATTGTGCAGTCTCACACTTAGTCATGAACATGATCCCAACTTGCTTGCCGAGAAACAATCATTGTCTAATTGAGGGATTCATGACTAGTGAATGGGGGCCTTTTGATCCCAGCATAGAAGCAGTTGTAGACACCTAAAAATGACCCTTCGCATCGCATCACTTGCGTTTCATCAATTCCTTCTAAATCACTTGCATTCAACATTAATTAAATAATCTAATCATTTAATTAATTTCATCGAATTTCTCAATTTCGTTTAATTTCTTTAAATTCCAAGATTAATTGAATAAATTATATTTATTTAATTAATTTTATTAAATTCCTCTATATTCTTCCAAAATTAAATAATTTTAATTATTTAATTAAATCATTATCTTCTTTTAATTCTTCAGATCCACATTAATTAAATAAATAAATTATTTAATTAATTTCATTAAATTCCTCTCATCTATAATTAAATAATTTTAATTATTTAATTATCTAATCAAAACATTCTTCCAAATTTAAATAAATTGTTCAAATTCATAGAAGTTGACCATTATTTTCTAAAAATAAATAAAATCAATATTTTATTTATATCTTATCTATTCTTCTATCATACACAATTAATTAAATAAATTTATTTATTTAATTTCAAAATATCTTGCCAATTTCTTCCATGCACAATCAATTAAATAAATTTATTTATTTAATTTCAAATTATTTGAAATTATCTTCCAATTCTTCTTAAAATATTATTTTCCTCTATGTGCACAATCAGTTTTATTTTTAGAACTTCAAAAAAGCAAATAATAATTAATTGGCTTTAATTCTTATTTTTATCACCACCTCATAAATTGGAAAAAAAATTCTAATTTATGAAATCAAATCTTATCTTTAGCCAAAAAAACAATTAAATCAATAAAAATAGCTTTAAAGCATGACAAATGTCGTGTGCACATTCATCATGAGCGCACATTCATCATGAGCTCTTGATTTATCTTGACCATCCATTTCATTGATTTCTTTCAACCGTTGATCGATTTTTCTTTGAAACCTATATATACCCCCTTCGTCCTTTCACAAATCCTCTTTGATCATTTATTCTCAGGCATCCCTATAGCGCATTGATCATACATCGTATCGTTGAGCACATATCGTATCTTTGAGCACTTATCTACATCCGCTTGTTGCAACCATGGGTACGCTACGCATTGAGCAATCCACATAAATCCAAGAGATCAATACAGTCTAGTTGATAGCTTTCTATTGTTTTGATTTGCATATTCATTGATATTGTTATCGTTTAGATGGATCTTTTGATGTTATAGGATTGAGTTGTTATCATTGTTTTGATCTTATTCAATCTCAATTTTACTTGTACACAGCAGTAATCTTAAAAAAATGTGATAAATCGCAATTTATTTTTTCGTGCCCCCCACCGAGCTTTTCCCTGAAAAATTGCTAGAAATTGAAAAAATTGGTCAAACAAGTTTTTGAGCGATTTTTTCGTGATTTGAGGGCACACTGATCATCAACAGATTGACTCACCACCTTTCACCACCTTTGAATTTGGCTTTGACGAGATTGATCCAGATTTGGATGGACTGCAGATGAAGAGCCATTTTGTGATGAGGATGACCTTTTTATCTTGAGGGAGGCTGAGGCAATGATGAAGAGCCTTGAATTAAATTAGGAGAGACATGAACGCTGGAGCTTCATCATCATGGCCCTAAGCACCGTAGTGGATCGTACTTTGTAGCAGCTAGCTTCATTGGCTCTGTCCACTTTGTGTTACTTTGTACTATGTAGTTTGTAAGTTGACATTTGTATTTTGTAGTTCGTAATTGTTTTTGAGGTTCGAACTTCAAAGCCAACCCATGCAGTGCTGCACTGTAATCAGCGATCTCAAAATTAATGAGAAAAGCCCATATTTCAAAATTTGCAATTAATTTGGTGGCTTTATTTTTATTTTTATTTTTTTTTAATTTAATTTTTCTGCATTTTTTGGATTCCCAATTTTTTCCTTATTTAATCTCAATAATTTGAAAAAACATCACATCTATCTTTTGGTATGCCGAGTTATTACCGAGAGATTTTTGCCGATATGGGTCCAAGCATCCTTAAAAAGTAGTTCTGAGTTACTATCCCCGACTTTCTAGACTGAGAAAGGTTCTTGAATGAGTGACCAAGCCTCATTGTGTTTGACCAAATTGGAGGACCCAGAAAGGGATCTTTAGATGCCATAAAGCTCTCTTGGATCCACTGTTGGGTTCTTGAGCCCAAGTAGTTTGGCAAAGGGGCTCATTGGATGTTTGCATGATTTCCAAAAAGGTTTAACATTAAGGGGGATACTTTTTTATTCTCATGTCTTGGAACCCACTAGCTGTTGGGTTTTGGGAAGCATTAGTCAATGATGATAAACCAAGATTATTTCTTTCTCTTGGATGTGCCAAATGAATGAAACTACCTTACGATCCAGTCCAGCTCCTCCAAGTTTTCTTTAGGGGTTGGGAATTTCAGAAAGGAATATATTCAGTAAGTGTGTCCTCAATATTCAATGTTTCCAAGGAGCACACTGCTTCCTTGATACCCATTACTCTTTTGTAATACACTTATTATCAATTTCTTTAGTCAATAGTTCTAATAAATTTTATACTTACACTGATGTATTTATAGTAATTCAGGAAAATAGTGTTAGCTAAAACAAACTACACAATGACTTCAAAGGAAAAACATTTATCCTCTGGTGAACGATAATGAGAGGCTAAGAGATAGTGCCAAAATCTTGCTTGAAATTCTTTGGTTTTAACTGATCTTAAAATTGAAGGTTGAGGAAACTGTACTTTTTCTATGATCCTAGTGCTTTGATGTTGAAATGCATTTTATGTTTCTAGTTACTTATGCTCAATTTGGCATCTTTTAGGATTTTGAATTCAAAGAGCTAGGCGAAGTCCTCAAATACTATCCACAAGGTCATCATGGTGTGGACAAGGAGGGAAGACCAGTCTATATTGAGAGGATTGGCAAAGTTGATGTGACCAAGCTCATGCAGGTTACGACTATTGATCGATATCTGAAGTATCATGTGCAGGAGTTTGAGAAGACTATTAACATTAAGTTTCCTGCATGCTCCATTGCTGCCAAAAAACACATTGATTCAACCACAACAATATTGGATGTGCATGGTGTGGTATGTCAACATTAACTGGTTGCATATTTGGATTGTGTGGTATGTCTATGCATATGATTTATATCAACATTCTTGTTTATCTTGTTCTTCCTTAGATATATATCTTCCATAGCATTTGATTGACAGACAGGACAGCACTATGGTCATGAAGTGTATGCTATTGTTTTGTATTGATTTCTTTGGTGCCTGCTTAATTATATGCTGTAATTCAGGGTCTAAAGAATTTCAACAAGTCTGCAAGAGATCTTATCTTACGTATACAGAAAATTGATGGTGACAACTATCCTGAGGTATTTTATGATTATTTGTTTAGAGTGTACAATTCCATTTGAATGGTCTTGAGAAGTATGTTTAAAATTTGTTTCAGTCAAAACTATGCACGTTTAGTTTCCCATTGGTGGCCAATTATCTTTTGTTATATGTTCTGGTTAACAGAAATAGACATGTTAAATTGCTGCAGACTTTAAATCGGATGTTTATCATCAATGCTGGTTCTGGTTTTAGATTGCTGTGGAACACTATAAAGAATTTTCTTGATCCAAAGACGACTGCCAAGATACATGTATGTGAGAATGATTTCATTTCTGGTGCATCAGTTTTCCTGTATCATTGAGTTTGTTTCTTCTTGCTTCTCCGATTATTCAAGAATTTGACTCTTATGTTGATTGAAAATTTGTTTTGCTGGTATAGGTCCTTGGAAACAAATATCAGAGCAAGCTCTTAGAGATAATTGATGCAAGGTCTCTTGATTGCCACTTTATGACTTTGTTTAATTTAATCTAGAGCATTCAGATTGTGGTCGTACCATTGTTCAATGACAATTTAGTACCTGCTCTTTGCAAATTGAGTTGAGATAATTCTTATATATGATTTGCTTGCTTTGCAAACAGCCAACTACCTGAATTCTTGGGTGGCACTTGTGTCTGCTCTGTAGAAGGAGGGTGCCTTGCATCAGATAAAGGACCATGGAAGGATCCTGATATCATGAAGGTTTGTGGTCTGTTGGATCTTTATTGATCTGGTTTTATGATGGTAGAGGAATTTCTTTGGTGGGAGAAATAGTCCATGCTTTGTTGTTTTCTTTTGGGTCGCACATATTAAAACCTAATGTTTTTCTAAGAAAGTGGATGAATGTTGATCCCCTTTCTTTAACCTTCATTGATCTTAAATGAAAAAAAAACTATATGAAGAATGTTTTACTTCATTGTATTTGATTGGAAAGAGTTCTATCTATTTTTTTCCCAAATGTATTTGCTCAAATGTATTTTCCATTTTTTGCGACTTTCTCGTTTTTTCATTGTTTCACAAACATCAGTACTATGGTTTTACTTTTGAGTCTTTGTCATGTGGTATATTTATGTTAGTTGTATTTTATTTTTCTCATTGTGTTTCTATTTGGATTTGCAGTTGGTGATGAATGGCGAAATCAGATGTGCACGACAAATAGTGACTGTATCAACTGTGGAGGGGAAAACGGTTTCACATGGGAAATCACTTTACATGAAGGTAAATTTACTCCTTGTAATCTCAGTACATATTAACTCAATGTTTGATGAGGAAAGGTTAAGTATTTTGTCATCTAAACAGACTCAAGATTATAATTAGACATTATTTATTATAAATTTCTGCTTGTGAAGCTCGTTTCTTTTCTACCTTTACCAGGCAAAGGGTAGTGATGTGTCTACTGCAGAGTCGGGTTCAGATGTGGAAGATGTGGTCTCTCCAAAAGTACATAAGGCTCCTGGGTTTATGCGGCTAACTCCTGTTCATGAGGAAGTAAGCATCTTTGATTCCATCTGATTTTGCATTGATCAAGCATTTTAAGAGCTTTGCGTGCATGGCATGGTTGATATTACCCAAATGCTAATGATTTTGAATGCTAGAATGTCCTATAACAATGTAGAAGAGAAAGAGTTTAACGCACATAAGAGATTGTTACTGGTATCTCTCATTCATGAGAGAGAAACATGGATTACATGATGAGAAATGTCTAATGAGCCTACAAGGAGCACTCTTATGCTTAAATTTTTACTTATGCTATGATGTGCTCTCTTCTCCTCTTTGATATGTCATAAAAAATAGTGGTTACCAAGAAGTTTCTTCACCTTTAACTAGGCTTGGTTACTCTAAATTCAACACTATCATTTCAATAACACAATGGCTTTAAAGTTTTTGTCTATCCAATGCCATTCCCCACCAAAAGCAATTTTTTATCACCAATTATTACATTTACTTACACAATTTCCCAGGTTTATGGCTTGCCTTCAACCTTTGAAAGGATCTAAGTTTCTCAACCATAGAATCTTTACAAAATGTCCTTGTAACACATAATTGCACTAAAATTCTATTTATTTGTAACTTGGTTTACCATTATTGGAAGAAAAATCTATGGCCCACTGAAGATAAACAAGACAAAGAAATAACAGCCAGAACAAAGAAATAAACAGGACATGAATATATCAAATTTATCTTCCAACTTACTAAACTTCTGAAAGCAGTAATAACATCATCTTTCACATTTCTTTATTATTCATCTTTTAATCGTCACTATCTTAATAAATCTTCAGTTAATCTTGAACGGATTCTCAACAGGCTTGGGGCAGGTCTTTGGTATGTTTTCTGCAAATATTCGTTGCTTGTTAGCATTCTTGAAGTAACAAACAAGATAATCCAGTGGTAATTATCTTAAGTACTATGCTATAAGTGATGTAATATGCACCCTCTATGCATCCTTATCACTAACAATGTGAAGTTGGAAGCGCCAGAAAGTTTTCATAACCCCAGGCCTGGGTCCAAGAGCTCAAAGAGGAAGATAAAAAATTCGAGAATGGAATGAGTTTCAAGGTGTCTTTCAAGACTCATAGCCTTTTTCTTAGAGATAGATCCTAGATGGAGAAAAGTGCCTAAGTTATAAACCAATAAATTATAGAGAGCGTTAGGTCCAATAGAGGGAGCCTATATAGACAGACCCAATTGAGAACTGGTCTATGAGTTGGATCAAAATGTGGGCTCCAAAGATGCAAAATCAACTGTTCACCCTTGGGGTTCCATTTGCCGAGCCATTTTTTGCATCTTGCATCAGTTCTAGATATAGGATTTGTTGGTGAGATTCATAATAAGCAGACTTTTCATGTGACGTGTCTGGCTAGTCTTAAGATGCTTTCTGAAGTGTGCGTTTGAATTTATGAAGCACACCTTCAAATTTCTAATCAAAACATGCCTTTTAAGTAGTGGTTTGAGATTTAATAACATCAAGTGGAAGTGCATGCATGATTAAGCGAAGAGTGTAATGTCATTATTGTTCAGGTTTAGCTGGTTAAAATAAGTAAACTGTTGCCTCTATTAGTGATTTGACCATTAAATGAATGTTTGGCAATGGAAATATTTTCAAGTTTATGAAATGTTGTCTATGCTTTTATACAATTGCAATTGCTAAGCATTTCTATATGGTGTTTACAACTGTTGTATGCTAGGATTTGGAACTCATTGTCTTTAATTTTTTTAGATCGTTTTCCCTTTCGATTAGTCACTTGCTATATAATTCTTAGACTGATTTCCATTTGCTTAGTCAGGTGCTGTATAGTCTAGTATATATCTTTGCTATTACCAAGATTAATGTTTTTGCATATATTATATAGTCACGATCTTCTATTTCCTTGGTTGGACTTTACAGAGCAAGATTGTGGGCCAAAATAATTACTTCGATGGCTACTTGGAGTATGATATTCCTATGGTTGACAAGGCTGTAGATTGTGGCTGGAAACGAAAGGGACATGGAGAAAAATTGCCAATATCCAAAGGTATTTTTTATGAGTTTTGACTATTGAAATGGAAACTGTTTATTTGTTTAATTATATTGGATAGCAGGTGATATTACTTGTGGTGATCTTCACTGTACTGTCTTTGTCTTTGGTAAGGCCTGTTACATACTGTTGGTATGCTACAATTGGTAATTTTCATTTTGATTTTGTTCAAGTTGGAAATGTGCATGATGAGATTGAAGAGACATCTCTTGCACAATATTCTATTATTTAAAACATAGGAGTAGTCAATGCTTTAACTATGAGGTTTTAACTACATCCACACAAACTTAATTGGTAGATTGGCTTTTAAGCTTTTTACATATGATATGGGTAGCAAATTATATCATCTTGCAAATACTTGTTTCCCTTCCTTTACAAGGTTTGGCTGTGGTTTTGCTTGTCATGTTAGGTACACCAATCGTTCATGCAATATTTGATGAAATATAATGGTCCTATATATATTCAAGAAAATACATAATAGTATCTGTAACCTTTTTTCTTTCTTTTTTTAAGAGACATCTCATTACTTGACACACTATTATTTAAACGATTGGAGTAGACAATGCTTTAACTAGCAGGGTTAACTACTTGTGGACAAACTCATTTGACAGATTGGCTTCCAATTTTCTTACACTCGATTTGGGTGGCAATTTATAGGATCTTCCAAAATGCTTGTTTCTGTTCCTATACAAGCTTTGGCTGTGGTTTTGCCTGTCATGTTACATACATCAATTGTCCTTGCAACATTTGATGAAATATGGAATGATCCTATAAATACAAGAAATATCAAATACACCACAATAGATTTAAGTCTATCTATGGTTTTTGTTAAGGCAATTGTCTGCAAAATAATCCTACAGCAACAATTTTGCAACTCAATCACTTCGAAATAAAATATCATTATTTATTAGGAGCCTCATTGAATCCATCAACCAAAAAGTATAAGTTTTACATATCCTCATTGAGTTGAAGGAAAGTCGGTCCCCTTGAATCAGATGGAAAAGGCCCAAGTAACTTATAAGATGATTCTTTGACCAACCAACTATAATTCCATTACTTTATCCTTACATTTACTAAATCAATGTAAACTTGTTCTAAGCCTAAAAGGATGTGAAATTGTGGATGATGTAATGTCCCTATCTAGGAACAATACTAGTTTTACTCTAAGAATTCAAATACCCCAAGTTTAGGGTTAGGGTTTCGGAATTACATTTATATTACCTTCCAATTTGCATCATTCTTGTGCCCTAAATCTGCAATCATAACATAAGAAACACATACAAAATATAGGTGTACAAACATACCTCTTGAATTATTAGTATTAGATAAGTTTTCCCTGTATATTAACAATAAGCATATAGATTGATTTACTACTTATTGTTATGAAGTTACATTCACGGATTCCACTCCATTATAGTAATGAAGACATGATATTCTTTGGTACATGATGACTCCATGCTGGCCCTTACGGGGGGCATGGCAGTCCTCATGTTCAGTTCCTCCATACTGGCCCTAAGGGGGCTTGGCAGGTTCAAGCTGTCATACATTGCCTCCATACTGGCCCTTACGGGGGGTATGGCAAGGGTGTAGACCAGATTAACTCCAAACTGGCCTTAGGGGGGTATGGCAGGACTGCATAGCCTCAGTCTATCTGTCATTCACTCCTATGATGGAGGATTGAAAATAGCAATAAATTACTTATATAGATTCAAGTTGACATGTTCACAATATTTCTTTCATTGCATAATAAGTATGTTTACTAAAATATATGTCTGACCTGCAGATCTGAAACTATATTATACAAATTCCACAATGGTTTTCAAGTTCTGAGTCAAATGCTCTAGTAATGATGGTTTCTGCTTATATGAGAACTATTGTGCATGTTCTATAGTATTATATAGGTCTATGAATGGTTATGATCTTTATAAAGGAATGCATCCTTTTGTTAAGAAATGCAACTCACAAACAAATCACTGTCCTCTTGATAAGAGTCGATGTCTTTTAACAAATTTGCACCTTTTAATATGATCGCTTCTCTTAACAATCTGTAGCTTATATTGATCGTGCCTTTTTATCACATCACTATATTTAATAGTAAAGGCTTTGCCTTAAATGGAAATCGGCAATTTATCCTAGAGAGATTGGCTTTCATAAACAACTTTGTTTATATTTAAATAAATTTCCAAAACATCACCTCTCCTTTAAATCGGCCATCTCTTTGTTGATCACTTTGTATAGCCTTTATATACTCAACATTTTATATGTTGATCGATCTCTCATTTTCTCAACATTGTCTTATTACTGTATATGACCGCTGCCTTGTGTGCTCAACAACGTTATATACTGTCATACAACAGACATTAGTTATTGCTAACTTCATATTAATTGCTACCTTAATATCAATCAAGTATCTTTTAATAGTATGTTATGTCTCGAGGTCAGCTTATAGAGGAGCGGACATCACAGTCCACCCTTCCCAAGATTGCTTGTCCTCAAGCAATTACACACTAGGATACTCTTGGAGTTAGAAGAATCCCATTATCTCTCAACAACAAAACCAAGAGTTGGTAACTGGTAAGGTCCCTAACTTAAGACAAGTTTCTCTCGTCATAGGGAGAGGAAAGTGATTTGGCCCAATTGTTGTACATGGATATCCTTTGAGTCCAAGAATTTCTCCTATATTAGCACAACACACATCTATGACCTCAAATGCAATGTTCTTTTCTGATATATCTTTTCGGTCTTACTAATTTGTGTGCTCTAGAGTAGTCTTGATGACCCTCTCATGGAGTATCATGGTATGTCCTCATAATCCTTCCTTTCATTTCTGACCTGGGGATTTGTAACTTTGTATACGCTTATTAGCAATTTTGTTGTAACTCTACATTACTCTAATCAAGAAAGGGAACTTAAGCCCTTGGATGAAATGATCAATTAAGTCAATTTTCAAGATTGATCATATGTGTTACGGACCGGTTTGTATTGCCATTGTTTCAATGAGTGTGGGATAGATCACTTGATTGTATATTTGATCTTGTTCCGAAGGAAATAGAATAGTCTATTCTTAATTATGTTCGTCCTTCTGAAAGCTTGATGAATATATCTTATGATAGATTTCCAATATTTCTCATAAGATCTCTCAAGAGTTCAAATTGTAGGTTCCTAAAGGATTGAATCGTTGGCTTTTAAGAGATTGACGATCCTAGGCTAAGATGATATCTCAATATGCTTATCTCAAAGCTTGAAAGATAATCTTAATTCATCTTTGTATCTTTAGTTATGCCTAAGTTTTCATGACAACTAGTGATAGCAATGTGCATTTCTATAGTTAAGTTAGATCGTTAGATTCTATCGTTAACTATATTGAGTTGTTATGATTGTTCCATCCTTAGAAATATTTTTGGATATTTTGATTGTTTGATTTCTTGAAGGATAGGCAAGTGATGATGTCAATGAATTGATTTATCCTTGTACCCCCATTTGGGGACTTATCAATTCAAGAAGTGTTTGACAATAAAGTTTTGATAGATTTGGCATTTTCATTAAACACACATGGAGTAAATTTATCGAACAAACCCCAGACATGAAGTGCACGTAATACATGAAGCATATGTGTTCAACAAAGCTTATGGAATATGGAACATACACGTAATACACAAAAGTATATGAAGCATGAACATAGTGTAAATACACAAGTATACGCATGTAATATTTGAAACATATAGAATACGCTTGATACACAAAGTATGAAGCATAAAATATATGCATGTAATACACAAGCATGAAGCATGAAGTATATGAGTATTCATATGAATATATGTAAGATACGAAATGGGAAACACCTGCATAAATACATGAAGTATGTACATGAGTCACATAAGTCGCAAAGCATACATACATGAAAATACATAAGTCATGGAGTATACACGCAAGTCACAAAGTATAAACTTGAATACATGTAAGTCACCGAGCATATAAGTCATACTTGAGTCACGGAGTATACACATGAATATACATAAGTCATGAAGTAAATGCCAGTCACAAAGTATACCTACATAAGTTGCAAAGTGTTCACATGTACGCAAGTCGCAAAGTATACACATGAACACAAGTAAGTTATAATGAATACACGTTAGTCACAAGTATGAATACACATAAGTCACCACGTATTCACTACAGAAAGTACACATAGGAAGCATGAACCATATATGTGAATGCACGTAATACATGAAGCATGCATAAGTCATGAAGTACACTTATCAATACACAGAGTTAAAAAAATGCGTAATACATGTAAGCCTCAAAGTATGAATTAAGTCACCAAGAGTGATACAATGTTCACATGAATACACGTAATTTGCAAGGTATACACATGAATACACGTAATTTGCAAGGTATACACATGAATACACTTGAATACACTCGAATACAAGGTCTTAAAGTATACAATTAAATAGTCAAAGTCATGGAGTATACACTTGAATACACGTATACACAAAGTCATAAAGTATACTATTGAGTACACAAAATCATGGAGTATGCACTTGAATACACGTAGTCATAAAGTATACAATTGCATACACAAAGTCATGGAGTATACACTCGAATACATGAAGTCATAAAAGTATACAATTGCATACACAAAGTCATGGAGTATACACTTGAATACATAGTCATGAAACTTATCCATTTGAATACAAAGTCATGGAGTATACACTCAAATACAAATACAAGTCATAGAGTATACATTCAAATACATAGTCATGAAGTATACACTTGGATACAAATACAAAGTCATAGAGTATACACTCAAATACATAGTCATGAAGTATGCACTTGAATACAAAATCATAGAGTCTACACACAAATACAAATACAAATTCATAGAGTATACACTCGAATACATGGTCAGGAAGTATACACTTGAGTACAAAGTCATAGAGTATACACTTGAAATACAAGGAGTCACAAAATATGAATACACATAAGTTGCATTAATACATGTAAGTATACTGTCAGACAATTGGGAAGGGGACTCACTGCATCCCATACTACACCGTGGATGCATCCACCATCCCAAGGCCACCAAGAATACACGAGTATGCACAACAAGCATGAAACAGACATGCAAATACACGTAATACACAAAGTATTCGCACAAGTTCATAAGTCACAAAGTATACACATGCAAGCACAATCTATAGAAATGCAAGATTGGCCTACTTTGAATAGTTAATTCTAATTGAATGGTGGTTACAATAGGTATGTCTCGTAGGCTGGCAGGAACATGCTCTAATACCATTTGTAATGTCCCTATCTAGGAACAATACTAGTTTTACTCTAAGAATTCAAATACCCCAAGTTTAGGGTTAGGGTTTCGGAATTACATTTATATTACCTTCCAATTTGCATCATTGTTGTGCCCTAAATCTGCAATCATAACATAAGAAACACATACAAAATATAGGTGTACAAACATACCTCTTGAATTATTAGTATTAGATAAGATTTCCCTGTATATTAACAATAAGCATATAGATTGATTTACTACTTATTGTTATGAAGTTACATTCACGGATTCCACTCCATTATAGTAATGAAGACATGATATTCTTTGGTACATGATGACTCCATGCTGGCCCTTACGGGGGGCATGGCAGTCCTCATGTTTAGTTCCTCCATACTGGTCCTAAGGGGGCTTGGCAGGTTCAAGCTGTCATACATGGCCTCCATACTGGCCCTTACGGGGGGTATGGCAAGGGTGTAGACCAGATTAACTCCAAACTGGCCTTAGGGGTGTATGGCAGGACTTCATAGCCTCAGTCTATCTGTCATTCACTCCTATGATGGAGGATTGAAAATAGCAATAAATTACTTATATAGATTCAAGCTGACATGTTCACAATATTTCTTTCATTGCATAATAAGTATGGTTACTAAAATATATGTCTGACCTGCAGATCTGAAACTATATTATACAAATTCCACAATGGTTTTCAAGTTCTGAGTCAAATGCTCTAGTAATGATGGTTTCTGCTTATATGAGAACTATTGTGCATGTTCTATAGTATTATATAGGTCTATGAATGGTTTGATCTTTATGAAGGAATGCATCCTTTTGTTAAGAAATGCAACTCACAAACAAATCACTGTCCTCTTGATAAGAGTCGATGTCTTTTAACAAATTTGCACCTTTTAATATGATCGCTTCTCTTAACAATCTGTGGCTTATATTGATCGTGCCTTTTTATCACATCACTATATTTAATAATAAAGGCTTTGCCTTATATGGAAATCGGCGATTTATCCTAGAGAGATTGGCTTTCATAAACAACTTTGTTTATATTTAAATAAATTTCCAAAACATCACCTCTCCTTTAAATCGGCCATCTCTTTGCTGATCACTTTGTATAGCCTTTATATACTCTAACATTTTATATGTTGATCGATCTCTCATTTTCTCAACATTGTCTTATTACTGTATATGACCGCTGCCTTGTGTGCTCAACAACGTTATATACTGTCATACAACAGACATTAGTTATTGCTAACTTCATATTAATTGCTACCTTAATATCAATCGAGTATCTTTTAATAGTATGTTATGTCTCGAGGTCAGCTTATAGAGGAGGGGACATCACAGATGACCTTTATAGTACATTAGCTAACATGTCTATTCTAGAAGCACTATGAATTTTCTCTGAACTTGGTAAGATTCCTAGGGAAGTATCCAGTTACACACTGTTATTCATTTAGTTCCACTGATATGATCATTTACATTCTGAACTCTATCTGAGACAGTTGAAGTGTAGTTGATATTACTCCAATCTAATATCCAGGGTAAGAGGAAGCCGAAGTACCCATTTCGTAAACACGAAATCATCTTCCCAGTTGCTTCTGAATATGTGGCTACTTTACAAAGATTCCCACCTCCTTGCCATTTTGATCCAAACTCGAGCCATTGCCTGCAGGAGGGTAATTGCATAAATAAGCAGAAAATATTAACATAGCAGAACTGAATAAGCAGAAAATGGGGGTACCTGTACGCAAAATGGATTGCATCTGTAAATACATTTCTAAACATGAGAGTTCTCACAGTGGCAATTCTTTATATTGCATTAGGAAATGAGAATGAAAAAGATATATCATTTAGGTTCTTCCCTTGTTTTAAACTCATTGGAAAATGAAACCCTAATCAACCCATGACTTAACCCCTTCATTAGTCTTTAGTAGACAAAACATAACTCCAGTGTTGGTCCAGGTACGCATAACTCTCAGGTATGCTTTGCTGCTTAGAATTGAAGTCCATATAACCCACATATCAATATGCATGCCAGTGCATTACACGGGTCCCTTCCCTCAATCTCCTATTAACTATCCCTGGAACTACGAGAATGTGAACAATATGGTGAATTTCAGTCAGGGGCTCTCTTGTATGAGGTGTCTCTCCTCCAACATCTCCCAGCAACAACATGCCTCATTCTGGCCTTCATCAGTCTAGTAGTTCTTCAGTCTCCCAGTATGGGCATGACTATGGCTCCACTCCTTCCCTTTTTTCCTACCGAATCATTGTCTTACCATTTCACAACCTCCTTGACCTGCTGCAGGCGTTTCCTCTGTTCCTCAAGATGGCAGTAGTTCCCATTCCCAGAGGGAGTCTGCTCTCTGTGATATTATCTCCACTAACGCCAATGAGGCTATTGTGAAAACTTAAAAAGTGTCAAAGATCTCACCGAGATGTTGGCAGTGAGCTGCCCCCTTGTCAGTGAGGCATTCAACGCTGACCTCAGGATTCGTGACATGGCAGTGAGCCTCCCGTGGATCTGGGTTAAGTCTGGCGTTTGTAGCTCGAGCTTTTGGCGCAACGGCAAATGATTCCAACAATTGGTATCAGAGCCATGGGTCACGGGTTCGAATCCCTCAAGTTGCGTTGAGGTTATCAAAGAGACAGAATTTACAAACCCACTCCTTGAATGCTGTTATCTCCAAATGCTTCATTGTTAGGAAAAGCTTAATCAGAGGTTGATAAATCAAGAGAAATACATAAAGTATCTTACAGAAATGATACTTTGCATGGACAGAAAGTGATAGTATGAGATTATCACTGAAGTTGGATCTGCAATTTAGCAGGCACCTTGCTATTCAGCTCAGCCAGGAAGCTCTGTTATGGGTTCAATGCATGGAGATTTGAAGCCTGGGGCACTGTTTCATCTTCAGATCTGTGATTCCAGTCCTAATTGGGCTCATGGAACTATGGAGAGTGTGGGACATCAGAGCCAGCAGTTTGGGAATGATCGAAAATTTTAAGAATTTAGCTTTAATTTTTTTTTTTCCAAATACAGTAAACTTTTGAACATCGTGGATCTCATGATATTAAGCTAAACTATTATGGCTTTTTCTAATTTGGCAGTTCTGTTTGCTGGGTTCTTTCATGGTCAGAAGGATAAAAATTTAATGCTCTCATGTTTTCAGTATTTTGAAATTGATTTACTTTATGACCTATCAGAAATTGATATTTTTGAGACAAATGCAACAGTATCTTTCTATTAATTACTGTTGCTGTTATCTAATATAGGTCTTTCTCTTTGCTCTCTGATTATTTATGCTTGTAATATCTCCTGTCTGTGTCTCTTCTTTGCTTAGATGTTACTAGTTTCATGCTTTTAATGAGCCTTGAGCTAGTTGGTTTTGTACCATTTTTCTTATTATTGAATTTGAATCTTATTTCAAAAAAAAAAAAATCTAGGTACTGGAAACATAATTAAATAATAATACCGGGACTACAGACTTAGGAACAAATCATCCTATAAACAGAAAGCTAACAATATGTTGTGCTTAGATACAAGAACAGATTTAGGGCTGGAGTAAGAGATTAGGTGGTTGATTAGTTGCAAATATTGCTCTCTTCACTGAAGAATGTATTTTCATGTGATCCACCACCTGGGTGATGGCTTCATTCATCTCTTAACAGACTACAATGGTTGCTGTGAAATTATTTTTTCAATACATTGATAGCAAGGAATGAAGAATTTAGAGAATATAATTTAAATGGATCTTGAATTCTCTAGTGTCATTTTCAGAGCTGCACTTCCAATGCTTCCATTTCTTCTTTGCTGTGTTTTTTAAGGGGCTCTTGGCTGGGGGACACTAAATTTAGGGTTTTCAGCATATTAAGCTTAAATTGTGGAAGTGGGTTTTGCAACTGACCTTTATTTGCTTTGAGCCTGCTATGAAAGATCTGGTTTTAATTGCTAGAATCCACTGTTCCCCATCAACAATGCTGAGAAAATCAAGGATGTCAGGCATTTCTGATTTATTGATTTTTAATTTTTGCATGTTGAACAATTCTTGTTGAAGCATCGTTGCAGCCCCCGAAATCTGGGAATCTCATCTTCTAGCCAACTCTTTTGCCTTGGGTATCTTGTTCCTTTGTCTGTCTATGTTGGCGACATATGCTTGCTCTTGTTTTGCTCCTTGATCATACTAACTTCTCTGTATAATTATAGGTAAGAGTTTGAGATGAGCATACTCACTACCAGTTCAACATTCAAGTATGAAAACTGAAGTTAAGAGACTTTAGGTTTCACGATATGTAAATGTTAAAGAATTTTTTTTCTGAAAATAAAAATTGTGGATCTTTGACTTAACATGGTTGGAAAATCAACTTTAGCAGAGCATTTATCTTTCACCAAACACCATCAAAGGTTTAATCATTTGACAGTTGTTGCCTAGGATGCGCATGACACTACACAGACTTAGGGAGGCAGTGAAAATTGAATGCCATCCAAACAACTTGATTAGAGATGATGATTTCAGCTTAAGTCAATCTTTGATGCACATCATCCTTAGGCACGGAAATGGGCCTGCCCTTGATTTGCAATTAATATAGTAGTTATTTAATTTTTCAATCTGTATATTCCTAAAAATGTCCTTGTAGTTGAACTTTTCTTTATTCTTGACCATGGAGGTGTGATAAATTGTTTAAATTGTTTTTCTTTTTTGGGTTTTGAGTACACCTGATCCCATGTACTTGTGAAGTCTTATCTATGTAGTAAGCTCTAATTTGAATCCCAAACACATTCTTCCAGAAATCTTTGTATGTGGTTTTCTTTTCAGAAATTTCAAATTAGTTTTGAGGTGGAAAATTCTCAATCTTGCCTTTTACTTTATGATACATCATTTGCACACTTGCTTTGAGCTATTTGTAATTTTGTTCCACTGTAATTACTAATAATATCTAGGATTTTACCTTTGATACCCAGAGATAGCTTGATCCATTTGTACTATTATTGTTATGCTAGTGAATCCTTGAGGACTGGATCCATATGCACCAATGACAACCATTTTTGTTTCAATGCTCTTGCCCTTTACTATTGATCCTTCCCAAGTTAACCCGATTTGAGTCCCTAGGTCAAAATCAATGTCTGTTCTCATTTACATTCAACGTCTTACTTTCCTATGTCTGTTTGGGCTCAAGAACTCTGTAAATCCTCATTAGTAGTATTAAGATTGACAAAATAAATGTTTGACATACTGCAACACGAAATCACCTCGTGGTTACAACAAATCACACCTCCATTGAATGGGTAATCCTCAGCCCCAAAGGAACCCTATAGACAAGCACCACACAATCTCCTTTCTCTTTGCAAAAGTCTTACTGTTCATCCTTTGCAACAAGCAAGGCAAAGTCCAAAATACATTTTGGACTGGGGGACTTACTCCTCAGCTCTAATGCCATGTAGAATCTTAGCACATTTTAGGATTGAGCGTGACTACTCCAGGGTCTATACAACATGAAACAAGAATGGTTGAACAAAATAATTTAGGTGGGCACCAAATGTACCATAATATCTCACCAAGCACAATGAAATAAATGATAAAAGATGACCCATATTTTGGACAGCATCTGTGATATATAACCCAATTTGTGCATACATAGAAACAAGCATGAAAACACAAATAAGAGAGAATAAGGAGGTTGCTGCCAAAACTGATATCCATGATTCCATTCACTCTTTGTCAGTTAGTTAAATAGTATTAAAGGGATGAGGATGAGTGTTGATAAGGCCAAGCACATACAAATTGCTCTAGAACTAGGCTCAAACTACTCCTCAGTTTAACTTACGTGTAATCAAGAAGGGATCCAATGAATTCATGCGAGATAATTACAATGATGGTGGTATTTACTAGATGGGATTACAATGAGAGTGATTCCCACCATTACCTCCCTGCTTAGAGGAGGTTGTTCCTAATTTATAAGGAATCAGAATGACCTCGTAGCTGCAAAGTGCAAGGAGAAAATGGTGACTGGCAGATGATGGATTGCATGCAGGCCATGAACAATGAATGATATTGGAGTCCCAAGATAAATAAAATCCAACTGTTGAATGAGAGAATATGGAACAACTGTAAGTGAGAAATCCTGGAGACTAAAATGCGATGTTGATGCCAAATTCCTCATGAAGATTTAAGCTCCAAAAATTGATGATCTGCATGGAAGGTCTCTATACTGATATGTCGACTGGCATGAGGATTGGAACCAGGGTATTGAACATTGGTATATGTGGACTTCTAATGGAAAGCTACTGGATTTCCTCATTGCTTAAGAACATAAGTTGTATTGCTTGGAGAGGAGTTGTTGTGGAGATGTATGGTTGTGCTTGTTTTATCAATGGTTGGAACATGCTCACAAGTAGTTGAATAATGTTGAGTTGAAATTCATTTTGTTGACATTGTTGATCATGTAGTTCTTGTGTAAGTAGTTGGATACAAAAAGAGAGACGTTAAGAGGCACCTATTTTCCCTTTTCTTTTTAGAATAGTAAAATTGCAAAGAATGTTATAATGAAACTCGTAAGTGACATTGAGGGGTGATATTACCATAAAGGATAAGAAGTTAGAAGTTAGAACCCCTCATTGGCTTTTGGGAAAAAACCTAAAATACATTGAAAGGACCCCAATGTAGTGACTTAAAACCGATCCCTAATTAAAAAAATAACGTGCCTAAAAAGATGTTGATTTTGATGAAGTCCTTAAACTTTCAGAATTTGCTATGTTGTTTATCTCCTGCTTGATGACAATGGCGAACTGACATATACCACGATTTATGCACATCTGCAAAATGTGAATAACATTGGCCAGAGGACTTCACAATCCTATATGGTGAATGGGCTGTATAAGCCATCTTGTTCAGTAAAGGAAAAAATCTCCTCAATCAGAAAAAGCTGTAGTCAAACATATGGGCGCTGTAAATGGAGACACAATGAAGGTTAAATGGTGGAAACGAAGGCTGTGGTTATTTGGGAAGATATTTTCTCACAATCTAAAACAGAACAAAAATATGGCAGATGAAAATAGTCCACAATTTGCATATAGGGGAGCAGATAAATGGGGCAGATAAGGAGAACCCAGTGGGGAAAATGAGCAGCTGAGTAGATCCAACCCTAAGAGAGTGTCTGCAAGACCAGACTTGTACAAGACTAGATCTATCAAGAGCAAGAGGGGAGCAAATTCAAAATCTGAAAATGCAGTAGTAGCAGAAGGCCAGAATTGAAACTGGTTAATGGTGAAAGCTATTGGCAGTCAGCTCTAGATTTCAGTGTCAAAGATGGAAGGTGAAAATTTCTGACACCAGAAACATAGCCGAGATAGAAGGAGTTGAATTAGGCTCTAGTATCAACTGATATAGTGACCTTGTTTCTTGTAAATATCACTGTCATTTTAATTGTTTTGCATTTTACACGTGGCACATTTCACTAGAGCCCAGTGTGATTACATGCAAAATTAGACTAACAGAGGAGTTTTGCATGACCACTTTTGGGCCAGTTTGCATGTGCTTGGTCATATCCAGCCTGCAATCAACTTTATCCTTGGAATTCTATTTAATCCACATATTGAAGGACATATAGTCTTTAGACATTGGTATTGGCAACAATCTGTTCTATTTGAGTTGTGTGTGCTGCTGTATGCTCATACTGGGTTCTATCATGACACCTATGTACACCAATTCATGGGTAAGAAAACCCTAAGTGGATAAACATGCTGACATAGGTTAACCCCCCAAAATAAAGAACTTATCTAAGACTAAAGACAGCCACTAAGATGTACTAAGAAATATATTATATGGCAACACTAATAATGTTTAAACCTAAGTTACCGATCTTGGTACCGATTCGGGTTTGGATTCACAGGTTCACTTTGTGGACTTGGTCAACCTTTTTTTGGGTGTGGATTCGTTAATACAAAAACATATAAGAATCAGAAATATATACATATTTGCAGCAGTAATTAAGTTCAGAATACCACATAGCATCATGATCATATAATTATAATAAACAAGACCTCCATAAAGTAATAAAAATTAAAAATACTACAATGTCAATTAGTCAAACTTGAATGTCATGATATATATTAAAATTAAAAATAATAATGTCAAGTGTCAACAATCAGCCATCACTGATCAGGCATCAGTGTTATATGGGTCTTCAAAAAAATCATCATCATCATCCGTATTAGACGATGCAGGTAGTGGTATATTAGAAGAACCACAAATAGTGGCACTGGCACTAGGACTAGCACTAGCACTAGCACTAGCACTCTTATGCTCACTAGCTTGCTCGTCCTCAACATCAAGTGCAGCAAGGTGGGAACTGGTAGAATCCAAGTCAGTATGCTCTGGCTCGATATCTAAAGCTCAATTTCCCCAAAAAGTTTTTAAATTTTCAGAATTTCCACACTTTAATGCTAGAGCTAGAGATTGTCTTACTCCAACTTTCAACAGGTTTGGTATCCTTATTCTTGATTTGTTTGATTCTTTTTCCGTTTACCTTATATTTTGTGGATAATGTTATTTGATGATGGCTGGCCATCATGTAAGATTCATTGATTTAATGTGTAGTTAGACTTAGTTTTTAAATTTTTCTTAATAGGTCCTTGGAGTTTCAAGCAGAAAACCACGAACATATTTAGAAAATTAGGAGGTAAGGATGTTACTTGAACTAGATGCAGATGAGAAGTTTGGCAGACTCAGAGATGAAAAATACCTCTTGTGTAGCTCAGTGCTAAGGTTTGTTTATGAACAACAGTAACATTAAATTTCCAAGTTTAGAACCTGGAAGAGATTGGGAAGGATTTTACGGATTTAAAATTTAAGATCATCGGTAGATTTTATTGGTGTCTGCATTCAAGGAAGGGAAGTATATGAATGGTTATTGTGGAGAACCTTTAAAATAAGAGATGATAAAAAAATAAAGCAGGACACTAAATATGGAGGTACCTTTAAGTCCATAGGACTCCAGTCCCCTGATTATCCATCTCAATTGAACTTTTCACTCTTAAGAAGAAAGGAAATAATATTGCACATCCTCCTTTCATATTTTGTCTATCTGGAATATGATAAATATTCATACACGAACAAATTTTGCCTGACTATGACAAATATTTAAATCCCTTGTGTTTGTTACAATTTATACAAAACGTTGAGTCTTCCTTTTGCACTCAACTGCCTTTGTTTAGTGATGAATTGCTGAGTTTAAAAATGGAGTTAAAACTATGATTTGATCTGTGAGAACAGGGTGGCTTTCAGTGTTGCATTTCATGCACTAATTTGAAAATGTTCTGTGCATTTCAGGTACCTCGTTGGTTGCAAATGAGCAGAAAACTCCCCAGGGGATTGTTATGCAATTAACTGCATTTTTTATGACCATCATTATGAGCATAGCTGTCTTATTCCGTTTTGTTACTCGTTTTGTTGAAAGCAAGAGTACAAACAGAAAGGTAGACCTGTACTCAAACACTATGCTATACAATGATGACTCTGGGCCTCAGGAGGAACTACAACACCCTATGCCTGCATGTGAGTTAACTGTTAATGATATTCTTCCATCTATGGTGAGACGCTTACAAGCTTTAGAAGATAAGGTCAATGAGCTCAGTGCAAAGCCACCTCAGATGCCACTAGAAAAGGAGGAGTTACTGAATGCTGCTGTGAACCGGATTGATGTTCTAGAGTCCGAGCTGGATATGGCAAAACAGGTAGGAAGTAAATTGGTTTTATGTCACTGCCAATTTTTTTTTGTTGTTGCATCATTTGGGTTACTTGGTAACATTGCTCTGTTCTGAAATATTTTTCTATGTTCAGGCACTGCAGACTGCTCTTTGTAAGCAAATTGAACTAATTGAATACATTGAACAATTGAAGGAATCCCATTTTCAAGTAAGTTGTAGAAATATTGTGATATGAATTTCTTTGTAGAATGTGAAATTGGTACTGAGGATCTTTATGCTGTTTATTGACTACTCCTTGGTCTCAATGCAGAAGAGAAAATTTTGTTTCTTTTAGGTGAACTATAGAATTTGGAATCATTCCTGGAGTGCTTCTAAATAATGCAGCTGTCTCCATCTGCAACCTTGTTTAATTCCAATGATCTTTACCTTTGGGGTGTTGCTCTGAAGATTCTTCAAGCATGAGAACTACAAGGTCACTATATTGTCTTAAATGTTCATAAGAGGAGGTTGTGATTTGAACCTACTTATGAAATTTGTGTTTTAATTCTACCTGTTAAATATGTTTATTCTTTGGTGAAAGTAAATGAGATATGATTCAACAAGAGTTGACGAGGATGAAGTGGCAAGGGGGATGCATAGTATTAATGTGAGTGTGGAATGTGCGTTCACTAAAACTTTCACAGAAGGCATCTTGTCAATGCAGACTTCTGGGCTCTGGTAATTTGACATCTGATTATTTGGTGTTTGTTTTTAAGTTCCTCTTATTAGGATGGGTCAAGTGGAGACCTAGACTCAAATTGTGTGAATAAGATAATTTCATTTTAAAGATTGCTGTGTGATGTAGTTACTTTGTATGTAATGTGAAAGTGTGAGCCATCTTATGGTAGTTTTTTTCGAAGATTCAATTGAGTTGAAGAAAGATGGTGTAATTTTTGGTAGATTAAAAAATTAAATGTTTTTTCATTTAGGCTTTCTTCGTCCATGAATTGTTGATTGCAAGCTTGTGGGATCACCAAGGGAATTTAGGTGATCCTAGAAAGATTAGAAGTTACAACACACTGATTCCAGAAACTTTAAACTATAAATGTACATGTGAATATGCTAATATGCTGAAGTCTTGTACCATTCAAGAATGAAACATGTAAATGAAATTTCAGGGTTTTAGATTCTATGTGGGTGAAAGTTTGTGAAGCATAGGTAGTTGCTGCACTATTTAAATATAGCAAAGTATAGGTAATTGCTCCTTGTTTGAAAAGACAATTGGTTTGGGGATGACCGCAGATTACAAACACAGCTTAATGTTATTTGTTAACAGATGCGTTTGCTGAAACTGAATGTTGCTTGGTAGTTAAAAGTTGCAGCATCATTTATCTTTAGGCAGATGTTACTATTGTCTATAGGTTTCTTAAGTGTGTAGTTCCACAGTGAAGATCTTTGATGAAATTTAAATGTGTATTTGAAAATAGGGAAATTTGATCTTTAAACATGTTTTCCAAATTTACATTTACACACTGTTTTGACTTTTTTCAAAACGCATAGCATGCATTATTTTTTGTTTTGTTTTGAATGCAGTTATTCATCTTTTGTCTTCCCTTTCTCCTTGTTTCATAAATGAAATCAATGTACAAACTGCATAGTACATCAATACACATGAAAATTTTGTATTTAGGTTTTTTTATTATTGAGGGTTGTCAAAGGCAACTTGGAGATTGGAAGTAGAGGTGGTATTAATAGGAGTGTGATATCAACAGAAGGAGATAATCAATAAACATGAAAACATAAGCCATTTGGATTTTGAATTTTCTATCAAGCAACAATGTATTGGTACATGACATTTCTTTCTTGCCAGGCAAGTGAAATAATTAAGATAGTAAAACAAGCGATAGCATGAAGAGGCCCTGTCTATTCTTGTTTGAGTTTTCTAACAAGTGTGTTTCATACTTAATTTTTTTTTTTTTTTTAATTGTATTAAATGACATTTTAATCTATTTATCTTACTAAGAAAAACATTTCTTCTCTTTAATTAGAAATGTTTAGCATTAACGAATTTGAGATGTTGAGATACTGTATTAAAAGTTTATTACTTTTATCATGTCATGATATATTATTGAAAAACATTGGTACATAGAAATTGCACTATTGAAACAGATTGAACTTAAAGAGTAAGAATATATTTATGTTCAGTTAAATAGTTCAAAAGTTACTGGTTAGAAATTCCCAGGTCTCCAAGTATTTTTTAGCTAAATATATGCACCAATAAGTAATGACTATATACAATTTGTACGTTAAAGACTATCATTTAAAAATATATTATTATGTCATAGTGTACTTATAATTAAATATATGCAACAATAAGTAAAATGATTGTATACAATTTGTATGTTTTCTTTTTTGGGTGAATTGAGAACTTGGGTCTATACCATTTAGTACAAAGTAACAAAACCAAACATAACATGTGATTGGGCGTTAACCTTTTAAATAGGGATGTCATAAAAAATATTGTAAAGCTTAAACAAAAACTCGGGGAGCAATTAAATTACAACTAGCATCTGCACAATTTTAAGCTGCCCCTTGATGAACATGGACTCGATTTTAAACCATAAAAACTCCAAATTTATACGAACTCTACGAGTGCCTTGAAGTAATCTATCTCTTCTTTATATGTGAACGAAGGATCATTTTGTTATTATTCGAATCACTTTTATTGAAGGAAATTTTTGTTGGAAAATAAGGCTGATTTAGTAATATTAATAATTAAAATATTCTGTCAATGTTATGTTAGTTGTTGGGTGGGTTGGGTAGTTATATTTTGAAAAGACTTTTATAAAAGCTATATTGTAATGGATGGGTAAACCATCATGAATAATTTAATATTATGATTATTATTTGGTGTTATTTGAAAGGAAGTAGAGATGCAAAATATGCTTTCTACAGTAATCTACGAGAAGGTATGTGCAGATAAATTATATCTTTACAGTTTAAAAAAACATAAATAACATACCATAACATAGATATTTAGGTAGAGAAAATATTTTGGGGAGAAAAACCTCTAGGTAACTTAAATTATTAATTAGTAATCAATGATTACAATACAATTACATTGTCTAATCCTTTACAGGGAGCATAGCAGTACCTACAAAACTCACTATCAAAACTTTCATCTCAAGCATCCAATAAATAAGAGAAGCAATATGTAAAACCACCAAACAATATTTAATAAACTAAGAGCTAAAAGCACCATAATGGTGGTGCCCAAATCTCTAGTTTAAGGTCCAACACCCAATCCCCAAGATGAGCTCATAGGTTAATAATAATATATTCTTTTCCCTATAACCAACTTAGGCACTCCATTTTTGGCTCCATTATTTCTATTCAAAGATACCTTGTGACATATCATAAGTTGGAATAAGTGTAACTTCCTTTTATAACTCTTTTATGTGCCATACATGTTCTTACATTTTTAAAAGACCCAATTTTCTAAGGCCATAATTTTTGATTTGGTAGATTGACTGGATTTAAAAGCAAAATGTAGAGCTTGAAGAGGTCTATGTCTTGGACATCTATGAAACCAATGTTGAAGAACTTAAGAAAACATTTTCGGGACTTAAAATGACCTCTATAGTCCAAAAATTGAGTTTTCTATTCTATAACCTAAAAATCACAATTTTTATAACCTTAACATTAAAAGCAAGGTTGAGACACCTTTTCTAACATTATTCACTGTGCTATTATAATTTATATTTTTAACATTTTGCTCTACTGTTTTTCAATAGCTTTCTCTGCTAATAGAGGGAATCACTGGAGAATGACTTTGATGGGGGGATACCGTATCATTAGTTAGAGGGGAGGGATCAACCTTCTATGAGGAATGAAACACCATGTTTATTGCGAAAGGAGGTATGGTGGGTGAGGGAGGTGAGTCCAAAAGAGTACGGGAAGAACCACTTTCAAAATTGGTATCTAAGTCCGATCTATCCTCAGAGACCACAGAGGGAGCAACACCACTCTCAGGCTCAACTATTTGGTGCTCTAGTTTAAACCCAATCTACAAAGTGCCCTGCTTATGACAGGAAGCCGAAAGGGATGCCATTGGGCACTTGGTAGCGAAGTGGTGCTAATTGCCTTGTTGAATAACATGACTTGCATTTAAATGCAATTCTTTCATAGTTGTTGCTCCCACGTTTTAAGCAATCTTTTTCAGAAAATTAAATCCAACAAGAATTCATAAGTTAGAATGGCTGAACATCTGTAGTATATCATGGATAGAAATAAGCGTCCCTAGAGAATTTCCTATAGAGGAGAGACTCTTTATAGACCAAAACTACAGAGGCAAATTTGGAAGCTTTTACTTAGACCGGAGAGAAACGAGAAGATTTGGAAAGAGGATTGAACTCTTCAAGGTTTCAATCCCACAAATGCATGTTTTAGAAACATGGGCCTCTTTTAAGCAATGCCTCTTTGTCTGAGGGTAATCACAAACAATTACAAACTATCCTAGGCAAATAGGAAAATGGAGAAGCCCCCTTACACCAAAGGCTTCCAATTTTGAGACAACCAGTCATGAAGCTTTGCCAAGCTTGGCCATAAATTTTGGAATTTGCAAATTAAGGTGGTTTGTTGCAACAACTCTTGCTTCTCCATCATCTCTTCCTCTTCCATCATCTCTTGAAAATCAAAGTTAGAGCATCTGACGAATCTGTAACACCATCGGAGAGATATGGTTTTCCCATTGAAGGTGAACCTCTAGATGGATCCGTTGCGGTAGAAAAGGAACAACTGTAGACCCTTGAGATACCAGAACTGTCGTCTCTCAGAACTAGCTTGACGATAACATTCTATGCTCCTGAACCAGGAAAGTTGGTCACTTGACTAAGGCATGCGCCCTTTGCTTAAGACCAGCCTTGTCTTGAGATTTGTCACAAGGTCCATTGATGGAGCCAGACCTTAGCAGATTTGATGTCCTAGGAGATAGAATCACATAATCTGTTAGCGTAACTGTTGTAATCTCTTGTTCAATAATACACTGATAGTTCCGAGTTTCCTTTTTGTGCTATCTGTTGCTGCTATCTTCTTTATTCTCAGTTTTCTGTTATGGTATCAGAGCTAGACTTGGCATGACTCTCTCATTGGAGCGCCCAGGTAGATGAAAGCATCTTGAGAGTTGATCATTGCAAGATAGAATTGAAATTGTTAATAGAGAAATTAGAGTAGGTGTGACTATGACTGAGGTGTGTGCACCTAGAGTTGCAAAGATTTTCTGCTGTGTAGTGGCTGCCATGTTGAATTTGATGACTTCATAGATAGATGTTCAATAGTCCGAGATGCTTGTGGATCGGAGAAACTATACTTCATTGGGGTTATGAGACATACATGTGAGGATTGATGTCCAATAGTTCAAGGGAGATTTGAAGTCTGGAAGTTCGTACCTTTAAGAGGGTGATGAGACACTTCATGTGCAAATGGTGTCCAATGATGTTGGGAACTTGGATTATAGCTAGGAGACTATACTTGGAAGCAGCTTGAAGAAGTCTTACTGGTCCAAGGAACTGTTTCAAAGAACAACTTCTAAATAATGTAATTTTTTATTGTTTTTATGTTGTTAGTTAGTCTAGTGGTGTAGGGGTGTTGGAATATATACTCCAACATAAATAAATGTAACAACAAACTATTTTGCTGTAGTCAGCTCACAGATATGTTTGAAGTTCATGAAAATTCAGTTATTCATTAAGGGGGAGTGTTAGCGTAACTGTTGTAATCTCATTACTGAATGACGTGTCCAGAGGTGTTTAGCTCTCTTTAGTGCTGTCCAGTTTGTTGTCAAACAACTCTACAGTGTTGTCAATTCTATTTGCAAGTTTATAGGAGGTAGTTAAGTTTGTTTAAGGTTATAAATTGTAATCTCTTGTTCAATATTACACAGATAGTTCTGAGTTTCCTTTTTGTGCTATTTGCTGCTGCTATCTTCTTTATTCTCATTTTTCTATTAAAATCATGTCTATCATCACCAAAATGCGTATCCTTCACCAAATTTGCATGATTGGAACCGTCACGAGAGCTAGAACCCATAGGATCGGGCTTCAATGTAGTAGAGATTGATATTTCATCCTTAGTGCAAGGTTTGTTTGAGAACTCTGTCTCATTATTGATGAGGAAGACAACATCTATGAGAGAGGAGTGCGGGCCCTTTGCTTCATGCTTGCCACGAGAGTTACCACTAAAGCCATTGATAACATTAGATGAGTGTAAGGAAGCTAAGGTAGCAGAACAACTTCCTACACTAATCTTGAGAGGAGGGTTATGCCAAACGTTTTAGATCTTTACAACAATTATAGAAATTATAGAGACAACAACACTGTGATTTACACGGGGAAAATGATTTTGGGAGAAAAACTCCACACTCTAAAAGCAACCCAAAATATTATTTACAATATACTTGTAGAGCAAACTTTCACAGGAGTATCACCAACCAGAGCTCTAGAGGCAACTTAAAATTTATAAGACTCTTCTACACAACGTCCATTTCAAGCACCTAATATATAGGAGATACAATACATGAAACTGTTAAACAATAATTATAAAACTATGAGCCAAACCATCCAAAAGTGGTGTCCAAATCCTTAGGGTTCCATTATCTCCAATCAAAGATGCCTTATGGTGTGTCATAACATGCATCAACACATGTAACTACCCCTTACAACTCTTTTATGTTTTCAACATGTTTTTGCATTTTTTAATATGGGAGGCCCAACTTCTGGAAGCCATAACTTTTGATCTGGAAAGTCGATTGGGTCTATTTTTTTAAATTATAGAGCTTAAAAAGATCTATGCATCGGGCACCCTTGCAAGTGGCATTGAACAACTTAGAATTTTTATTTTGGTCAAAAACCAACTCTATAGCTTAGAAATTGAGTTTATTTAATTTTATAACTGAAAAATCATATTTTTGTAATTGTAAGGTTGAGACACCTTTACTACCATTCTCCCACTTGTCAAAAAACTTGCAAGAGCAAACAGAGTATCAACACTATGATTTAATTGCTAGGGGCTGAACGGCCCATAGACACCGAACACCATCTAAACTTCTCTGTGCTCTCAAGCTTAGTTAATGGATCTGCAACATTCATCAAAATCTCTACTTTAGCTAACTTCACCATGCCATGCTTGACCATATCTTTGACAAAATGATACTGTACATCAATGTGCTTGGTCTTAGCATGAAATGTCAGGTTCTTAGGTAGACAGATCACACTTTGACTGTAACTGCACCTTGTTTTATTCCAATATCTGAACTTAATCTCTTAAGCCAAATGGCTTCTTACAAGTGTGAGTAGCTTCTATATACTCAACCTCAGTAGTGGAAAAACAACCACAACTTGTTGCTTACTCATCCAACTAATTGCACCACCAAATAAAGTAAACACATAAGCATTAGTAGATCGTTTTATATTAACATCACCTACCTAGTTTGAATCCACAAAACCATGGATATCAAGGAAATGCCTGTCTAATAAAATTACCGTGATAACACAAGGAATACTCTAAGGTACCCTGCAAATATCCGAAGACTCTTTTAACTGCATCCTAATGAATTCAACTAGGATTTGATATATATATCTGGAAAGAAATCCCATTGCTTGGGCAATGTCTAGTCTAGTACAGACTATAACATACATCAAACTTCTGACTGCACTCTGGTAAGATACTTTGCTCATGTCTTCCATCTTTGATGGGGATGTTGGACATTGTGAAGTAGATAACTTCATTCCAACTATAAAAGGAACACAATGGTCTATAATCCTATATGGTAAAACTTTGTAAAACTAAATTGACATACTTACTTTGGCCAAGCCATAGTTTCTGTTCATTCTATCTCTTTTGATTTCCACCTCAAGAAAGTGTTTAGCTGCACCAAGATTTTTCATTTCAAATTTAGTTGCAAGTTGAGAATTTAGTTCTGAAATCATTCATTTCCCTTTACCAATAAATAATATACCATCAACATATAATGTAATAGACATGAAATGACCACCATCACATTGTGATCTAATTTAGAATGCTAAAATCTCAAACTCAACACATATGTATCAACTTTCTGGTACCACACACTAGGGCTTTGTTTGAGGCCATACAAAGATTTCTTCAATTTATAAACCAAACTACTTTTACCTTTCACCACAGTGTTTTGGCTGTGTCATATAAATATCCATTTCCAAATCACCATGAAGGAATGCCACATCCATTTGCTCAACTTCTAAATCATAAGCTGTAGTAATAGAAAGCAATAATCTAATGGACGTCATTTTTGCAATAGGAGAAAATATCTCACCATAATCAACACTTTCAACATTAGAGCAACCTTTCACAATCAACATGCTTTGTATTTCTCAATAGCTCCATCTGAACCAATCTTGTTTTTGAACACCCATTTGCAACCAACAAGTTTTTATCCTTTAGGCAATGGTAGTAGATCCCATGTATTATTCTTTTCAAAGCTTCCATTTCTTCATCCATGGCAATCTTCCGGGACTCTACATTATTCATACCTATGCCTCTTGTATAGATTTTAGTTTATCCATGTTAGTATTCAAAGTAAAAATACATCTCTAGTCATCAGGTGAATACCTTTCAAGTGGTTTTCTATGCTTTGTAGACCTTTGGACAAGCTGAGTTGGAGGGTCTTCCTCTTCTTTTGAAGATTCAAAGCTAGATGAGCTCTTCTCAACTTCTTGTCTATCTAGGGGTCTCAATTCAACTTTCTTAGGTGTAGAAGGAAGTTGAATCACATCTTATGATCACTTTGTTCTAGCTGCAATGTAACAAAAGAAGGCTTAGTTTCTCTAAAAATCACACTTCTATTATATATTACCTCTTGTGCAACAAGATCCCAAATCTTGTATCCTTTCACACCATAACTGTACTCGATGAAGATAAACTTCACAACCTTGTTTTCTAACTTCGTTCACTTCTCCTTTGGCACATGTGCATATGCCTTGTGACCAAAAACTCTAAGATGTCTCAACTAAGGCTTGTGACCCAAGCACGCCTCCATAGATGTTTTATCAACAAGAGCTAATGTAGGAGATCTGTTAATCAGGTAACAAGTAGTGGCAACAACTTTAGCCCAAAACTTTTGTTCCAAACCATCACCACTAAGCATACTTCTAGCCTTCTCCATGAGTGACCTGGTCATTCTTTCTAAAACTCCATTCTGTTGTGGAGAATATGAAGTTGTCTTTTTTCTCTGAATGCGACAATCTTTATAGAATCTATAAAAATCATTAGAGAAAAAAATATCACCCTTGTCATCTTCAAACATTTTATTTTCTTTCCAGTATGTAACTCAATTATTGCTTTAAACTATTGAAATCTACTAAAAACTTTAGATTTACTCTTTAGAAAATATACCCATGTCCTTATGTTATAAACATCAATAAATGAAACATAATATGTGGATTTTCCAATCAAAGGAACATCTGCAAGACCAAACACATCATAATGAATAAGTTACAATACACCACAAGATTTATAAGACCTTGAGTAAAATTGAACATGATTTTGTTTACCATAAATACAATGCTCACATAAATTAAAATCAAGATTACGATCAGTTAACCCTTCAACAAGGTTTTTATTTTCAAGGTCCTTAGACCCTTTTCTCCAATGTGACCTAATCTCTGGTGCCATAACATAGTCTTCTTTGCATGTAATTTTGATTTAGAAGAAAGAACACCCTTAGGTACCTAGAAGTCATGACCATTTGCTAAAGAGGAAACCCTCACCTTTTCCAACGAAGTAGTCACATGTTTGTTTTTCACATAAGTACTATTGCACTCAATAGTGTATGTGTCAACCTTATACAATGTGCCAAATCTGACACCTCTAGTGATCACCACATTACCTCTAACCATCTTACATCTTGCATTAGAAAAGACTACCTGCCCACCCACATCTATTAGTTTATTCATAGATAATAATTTTTTTGCTAATCCAAGGATATGCAACACACCATTAATCTTTTTTACTCTACCATTAAGAAATCTGATTTTAACTTCACCACGACCAATGATATTTAAATAAGAATCATCATCCAAGTACACCTTACCCCATCAAATTCTTCATATTAAAAAAACCAATCTCTATTAGGGGTCATATGAAAAGATGCACCTAAGTCAATTAACCATGCATCATTACCTGCATGAGTGGCCAAAGATGCAATGAACACAACACCATCTTCCTTCTCAGACTTAGAATTAGAATCAAATTTCTTCTTTTCTTCTTTGCACTCCTTACGAAAGTGTCCGAGCTTACTTGTAATGTCCCATTCTTGGAATGGTCGCCATTAGAGATGATTTGGGTTCTCTCCCCACTCTGAGACTTATGGAGGATGTCATAAGCGATGACTCGTCATAAATGTATAGATGTCATGATGATGCTTTTATTCATGCCAAGAGATGGTCAAGGGCACCTTATTCACGTTGCATACATCACTATGAAGGTTGCTATTATTACCTTGGATGACTTGTGATAAGGGATCAAATATTCCCTAACACCTCACGAAGATATACGATATAATATCCTAGCGCTTGAAGGAGAAGATAAAATAATAATAATCAAATCTTTAATTTGATTACATCTAAGCGCTCAAATGATTGGAGGCTAGTCGACCCTCTTGGAGGGAGAATATCATTTAAAAATCAAGGCATAATTGCCCTAGGTCAGCCAGGTCAAGGAGGAACAAGTTTTGTATATATACTAGTTCATTTGGCATTACAAATCATATCATTCAAGCATCTTATTCATTCATCTTGGAGAGTGATCTCTTGAGAAGGGTATTGGGATGAAAACCTCACTATCCTATTGGAGGATTCCATAACGGGAATTCACTTGCACTTCATGATTTGGAGCATAATTATATATCAGATTTGAAGATCACATCTAGGCACTTCTTTGGTGTTGATTGTCCATCATTTGAGGAGAAGATTGCCCTATCATTGGAGCACCACCTCTTGGAGGGAGATATCTTGCATAGCTAAAGTTTATTTGTAGATTTAGGGTTTCAACAAAGTAGAATTTATGACAGCAGTTAGGGCAAACCTCATTCACCCTCCTCCTAGGGCATATCTTGGCCTATTTGGTATGTAATGTGATGATAAATACTTGCTATATGTCTTGTATTCAAAAGTTGGACAACTACTTTACATTGAGCCTTATGGTTGAGAAGGATGCTATATAGTTTGCCACACTACACTTGGAGGGAGATGCACTTGATTGGTGGTACAATGACTTGGTGACTCAAGGACATGACCACATCACTACATACTTGGAGTTCTCTCAAAGATTGATTGATAGGTTCGATGATGCGAATCCAAAATAGTTCTTTAAAGATTTGGCACAACTCAAATAGGATGGTCTCGTGGATGCATATATTACAGAGTTTCAAAAGCTTTCCATGTTGGTGCCAAATGTTTCGAAGACATGACTAACATTCCCATTCATTGAGGGACTTGAGGAGCCAATTTGTGGATGGGTTAGAGCCTTAGATCCTCTGACACTAAGGGAAGCAATCAAGAGGGCTCAAGGAATGAAGTTTTCAGCACCTGCCAAACCCAAGTTTCAAAACAAGCCATTTCAGAAGGAGCCGAAGAGGAAACTTTTTGAAGGATGAGAAAAAGAGGCCTATGTTGGATTTTGAGACAAGAAATGAGATGCGAAAGAAGTTGTGTTTCACTTGCAGGGAGCCATGGGTGTCGGGACATAAATGCCAAGGCAAGGCCAAGGCCTACTACATCGAGGTCTTCTCCGATGAAGAAGAAGAAGTTGCCCACACTAGCTTGGAGGAAGACATGAAGGCACAACACGAGGAGATACATGACACACAAGGTACTATTGCATTTCTTTCCGGTGTTTCGAAGCATTGTCCTTTTAGGATTAGAGGTGTGATCAAAGGACAAAGAGTATCTTGTTTGGTTGATAGTGGTGCTTCACATAATTTCATTGATGAAGGATTTGTGGCCAAAAGAGGGTTGCGAGTAGAAGAATTTCTAGGGTTTAATGTCCTCTTGGTGGATGGGTTCAAGATGAACTGCACAAGGGAGATATCTCATCTTAGGACTACACTTTTGAGGATGAGTTCTATGTGGTTGGCATTGGAGAAATGGAGGTCATTTTGGGCATTCAGTGGCTCAAGTCTCTTGGGCGGTACATACAGGGCTTCAATAAGATGGAGCTAGACTTCACTTCAAATGGCAAGCAAATCATACTGAAGGACGGTGGTGATAATAAATCAGCGAGCATGGCAGCTAAGAGGATGGAGGTCTAATTTAGATTGGAGGCACATGATTTTCAGCTAGAGGGCCCCCTTGAGTCTACACACATTGGAGGACATGTGGTGATGGTGAAGGAGATAAAGGAGGAGATTGAGGACCATGAATTAAAGTATGAGGATACATATGATTTTTTGATTCATAGCAGCAGTCCTGCCTCTTATATGACAATGACTTCTCGTGAGGAAAACATTGCGGAAGAAATCCCTGAGATAGATACTTGTAACGAAGGCATGGATTTGTGCGATGGTTGGTTGCAACAGGAAAGGAGAGCAAAAGTATTAACTGCCCAGACAAGGTTACATCTACAGGGAGTCAAGGAACAATGCTGACAGTGGGACTAGACAAGGGAGTAGAAGGAGACACAACTACAATCTCTACTTCTTCCAAAGGAAGAAGATATTGTGGCAGAGCATACAAATTTGGATGGGCAAGTAGAGTGGTATGATCTAGAGATCCTTGCATTTGATTTGCATCATGATGTAGTTGACCTTGAGAGGCCTTTGAAGGCTCAAGTAGTTGAGGAGGTTGGAGATACTAAGACTATACTTAGTGGATCAACAATTAATGACATGTTTTCACTTGGAGATGGAGTCATAAGGGATGATACTTTGATCATTCATGGAGGAGGTATAGAGTTGGGTGATACTGTGATGCAACTCTATCCTATGTTCAAGTTGGGTGATGCATAACACCGAGGCACTTACATCGGAGGATCATATTTATGAGCTACAGTTGGTTCATATGCCGAGGTACGACATTGGTCATATTTTTGATTTTGAGACACTAGAGTTTGCTTTACAGTTGGCATGTGACACCAGAATTGGAGATGTGCTTAAGGTCACTAACATTCCAACCCTACTACATGAGGTTCTTTGGCATACTTGGGCAAGAAATGAGTATTCTATTTCATCGTGTATGGATCTCATATTGATTTGGTGGAGGACAACAGTTGTTGGGATGTTTCAGAGAGGCTTGGACTACCACTTCATCACTAGAGGTTGACCTATGGGTGATACTCCATCATCCCAAGTCATTAGAGAGATTATTGATAGCCACATGGAGTTGATTTTTAGTTGGGAGGTCGCTGTCCTGAATTACATCAGCCACCTTAGAGGAGTTGATATGCATTTTCTTACATCGGTATTGAGACTTTTGCACATCCATGGGAGGTCGACTGGAGTTGGAGGATGGTCCGAGGTTGCTAGCACTTTGAGATGTCTTCCTTTTTTTATGATTGCTGGAGGTGATGACAAGATGATTTGGGATCCAAGTGGATGTATGTTTGACACATCACTTCATTGGAGCGTTGATGGGTTACTTCACATCTCATGTAGCACTACCCATGAGTATATCAGAGTGGCGCAGTGGAAGTTTGGAGACTTGTGGTTGTATTTCAGGGATCACACCCTTCACCACTTATTCTTCGAGGCTTTGGATTTGATTAGCTATTGCATTTCGAGGAGTGACACCTTGAGAGCTTTAGGGTTTATTGCACTTGTGGTTGCAGGCATACTTTTAGGAGAATGGTGTTTGGTTGGACTCAGGAGTGTATGGTTTCAGTTGTTGGAGTTCATATTGCATTGCAATCTTCTATTTCTTCTTGGAGGATGCAAACACCAGTGGATAATTTGTACGGCCACCGGGCATGCAGACCTATGGAGATACATGTCACTTGACACTATCTCACAACTTACACACTTGCCATTGCTTGAGGACAAGAAATTTCTGAGGGAGGACTCTAATGTCCCATTCTTGGAATGGTTGCCATTAGAGATGATTTGGGTTCTCTCCCCGCTCCAGGACTTATGGAGGAAGTCATAAGCGACGACTCGTCATAATTGTATAGATGTCATGATGATGATTTTATTCAAGCCAAGAGATGGTCAAGGACACCTTGTTCACGTCGCATACATCACTATGAAGGTTACTATTATTACCTTGGATGACTTGTGATAAGGGATCGAATATTCCCTAACACCTCACGGAGATATAAGATATAATATTGTAGCGCTTGAAGGAGAAGATAAAATAATAATAATCAAATCTATAATTTGATTACATCTAAGTGTTCAAATGATTGGAGGCTGGTCAACCCTCTTGGAGGGAAAATATCATTTAAAAAGCAAGGCATAATTGCCCTAGGTTGGCCAGGTCAAGGAGGAACAAGTTGTGTATATATACTAGTTCATTTGGCATTGCAAATCGTATCATTCAAGCATCTTATTCATTCATCTTGGAGAGCGATCTCTTGAGAAGGGTATTGGGATGAAAACCTCACTATCCTATTGGAAGATTCCATAACAGGAATTCACTTGCACTTCATTATTTGGAGTAGAATTATATATCAGATTTTAAGATCACATCTAAGCACTTCTTTGGTGTTGATTGTCCATCATTTGAGGAGAAGATTGCCCTATCATTGGAGCGCCACCTCTTGGAAGGAGATATCTTGTATAGCTGAAGTTTATTTGTAGATTTAAGGTTTTAGTAGAGCAGAATTTATGACAACAGTTAGGGAAAACCTCATTTGCCCTCCTTCTAGGGCATATCTTGGCCTATTTGGTATGTAATGTGATGATAAATACTTGCTATATGTCTTATGACTTGTGGCTATTTTCCCTAGTCAAATATGTCATTTTGGACTGCACATTTCCAATTTGTAACAATAGATCAAACTTCTTCTTTATGAGTTAGTTTCATGATTGTAATTATGTGTTTCATGGTGAAAATCACTTACATTATTGAGGTGATCATATGATGAAATTTTGTTGATGCTTTGACATGAGTAATGATAATTTTTTGCTCTTATTCAAAGTATGATTTTAGAGCAGCAGTTAGGGATAGGGCAGAATTATAAAGTGCAGAAATTCTAGGGTAGAATTAGGGTTTAAGCAGAACAATTAGAATAATAGCCAAATATCCTATTTAGGCTATTACATTACGAGAATTCTAACAAATAACTTTAAACTTTCCCGGAGATTTGGATCTCCCCTTAGACTTGGATTTGTCACACTTTTCACTCTTCTTACCTTTTTTTTAGATCTTCCACGAACATTCAGGGCCTCTTTGGAACTAATGGATATCTTCCTCCCCATCTCTTCAGAAAGCAAAAAACCCACAACATCTTCAACTTTCAAGACAACATAAGTACTCCTAGTATTCATAACAAGAGAATCCCACAAATCAAGCAAATAACAAAGCAGAATTTGACATCTCTCATCCTCATCCATTTTTACACCAGCTAATTCCAATTAAGTAATCAACATATTGAATGTTTCTAGGTGGTTTGCAATTCATCCACCCTCTTCCATTATCAATGAATACAACTTTTTTCTCAAGAAAATTTTGTTCACTAAATATTTGGCTTGATATATCTCACCAAGTTTCTTTGCGGAGGATTCTGTATGGACATTGATTAAAATAGAGTCTGCTAGGCATAATCTGATTAGACCCTTGGCTAAGTTACAGTCCATAACATCATATTGAGTAGCCAAAGTAGCATATGTAGGCCTTGAAACATTCTCATCAATAGCATCCCATAAATCTTGATCAATTAACATATCTTCCATCTTCAACTTCCACATCTTAAAATTGTTACCAGAAAATTTCTCTACCTCTATTCTCCTTAATGTGCTCACCATCTAAAAATTCCTAGGAAGAGATTACAAAGTATCTTTTGTACAAGCTCCCACTCAGAATTAGATTAGTTGAAAAAACTCAAGAACCCACAATTGAAACCAAAGTTGATCAAACTCTGGTACACTTGTAAGGAAGCTAAAGTAGCATGACAACTTTCTACACTAATCTTGAGAGGAGGGTTATGCAATTTTTTAAAGATCTTTACAGAAGTTACATAAATTATACAGAAATATACATAAATAACAGTCATACCACAACACAATGATTTATATGTGGAAAACTTTTTTGAGAGAAAAACCTCACACTCCAAAGGCAACTTGATATATTATTCATAAATTTCAACAAGATTACAATATAATTGCAGAGTAAGATTTCATAAGAGTATCATCAATCAGAAATCTAGAGGCAACTTAACATTTATAATAATTTCACACACAACCTCCATCTCAAAAACCTAATACATAAGAGATACAATAGATGAAATCATCAAATTGTAATTAGAAAACCATGAGCCAAAACCACCCAAAAGTGGTTCTCGAACCCATAGGGTTCCATTATCTCCAATCAAAGATGCCTTATGATGTGTCATAACATGCATCAACATGTGTAACTTCCTTTTATAGCTCTTTTATGTGTCCAATGCACTTTTGCATTTTCCAATATGGGAGGCCCAACTTTTGGAGGCCATAACTTTTGATCCAGGGGGCCGATTGGGTTTTTTTTTTTTAAATTGTAGAGATCAAAGAGATCTATGCATTGGGCACCTTGCAAGCGGTGTCAAACAACCTAAATTTTTTATTTTGGCCAAAAACCAACTCTATAGCCTAGGAATTGAGTTTATTCAATTTTATAACCAAAAAATTACAGCTTTTGTAATTGCAAGGTTGAGACACCTTTCCTACCATTGATATTTGCGAGGAAGACTAGATGTGGTGTGAGTTGAAGGAGAAGCCATGAAAGAGTTTATTAGGAGCAACACTTGTAGCCTATCATATACAATTTGTAAGTTAAAGCCATTATTTTAAATTTAAATAATAACTAGCAATTGGACCATAGGTTCAATCGACACGTTGATAATTTTTTTGATTATTGTTACATCCCCAACTTTTGATTTAGCCTAATCTTACGTATATGTGGTAAACAGGATAATTAATCTTAGATTAATGATTTGATGTTTGTGGAAAATATCAAGTGAAATCATTGATTACATAGATATTGATTTATGTTTATATTAAGCATGAGATTACTTATTGCTAAGGTTATTTTATCATAATGATTTATGAATTAAATGATGATACACTGATCATGATTATATGGTTGTGAGTGTAACCAGGAAAAGAATCTTTCCTCGAAGATTAAATGAGAGTATTACTAGGGGAGAAGGAAATAGATGTTGGGAAAAGATGAGAATGCCATCTGAGTATTGAGGTTAAACTTTCGTGAACCCATGCAGGATAGGGTGAGTATAAGTCTTTTCCTTGTTTAGTTGATTTTGAATTAGACCAATGTCAAAAAGACGATTTATGGTCTCTCAATGTTGACAATGTTGGTTCAACTAGTTAATGTTCTCAGAACATTTAAGCAGTCGATAGTAAACCTAGTTGGATGTCGAAGTTTCCCTTTATTCACGTATCTTTTTCTTTATTTAATTTTGTGAAGATAGTTTAAAAAATTGATTATAGTTTACTATGGCGAAGAGGGGGAGAGGAATCGACCCCATATTCACATATTAATGATACCACCTTAATGATGATAATAATTTAAGTGATAACCTAAGTTATTGTGAAAATCCTATTACATCATTTAGATGTAATTGATATTATGTTAAGCATAACTATTTATCGACCCACTTATAGTGGTCGAGCATTATATATATATCAAGCTTGAGTGCTCTTGTTGTCCACCACTCACTACCCATGAAAGGTGGAGTGAGTGGGGTCATTGTGAGCTTAGCTGAAGCTTATCCATGTAGATATTCTCAAATGGGAGAAATGGGCCTTGAGGGTCGAGATGCCCGCGAGGATGGCACGATAGGTGCCAACTGACTTACCACCTCCTCAATGCGAATGGTGGCAGTTAGGAAGGGTAGCAAATAAAGGCATGCAAGAAAAGAGTTTTTGGTACTCTTGTGTCGTGGGGGAGGTGTTTAGTGTTAGCACTGTATTTTCTATAGAAGTTACAGACAAGAAATAAAAAGTTGGGAGCTCACGGGAAGGAGTCGAGCTCACCTCGACAGTCCTATTTCCTTAGCAAGATGTATTCATCTGCAAGAATACCATTTTAGGTAAGGCTGTGTTTACAGTCATGTGATATAATGCATGCTATAACCACTATGATTTTGGCCACTCGATGGTTATCAATGGCAGTGTTATTATCAAAGATAGTATTTATATGTTTTATGTTTTGATAAGGCCTTCAAGGCTAAGCACACGTACTGTGAAATACTATCATTAACAATAACATTTATGTGTCTAAGGCCTTCAAGACCGACTACCTGAGTAATGCTATGCTATCATATTCGATGACTGTGTGGATAACCAACTACGACCTATAGGGATGAAGTAATAGTAACACTATGTTTTTATATCTTATCAATTGTATGCTGTATAATGATAAAGATTATCAAGCTAGCCGAGATGCCATGCTGTATAATGATAAAGACTATGAATAATGATAAACTATACCAGCTGGCTATGAGCCCTGTTCACTGTAATTTGGAACCATGTGAACAGGCCGTGAGCCACTATTTTCTTGAAAGCTAAGATTTTAGTAAGGTCGATGGCCACACTTAATACAAAGAAGAGATATTCTTGAAAGTCGATGTCATCGACAATGCCATGCCAAGGTGGCTGTTGAGGCACATGAAATTAGTAGTAAAACATTTGTTTGCTTATATAAGGCTACATTTTATACCTTCGGGTGTAATCTTGATGTAGGATAAGAGTAATAAGACTCTTAGTAACCATGAAGGAAAAACCAAATGTTAATGGTAACAATGTAGGGATATCATTATGTGCATATCAAAATTTACGGGTCAAGCGAGTAACCTTTGACTGTCATTTTATTTTATGTGTAGGAAAGAATATATAATCGAGTATGTTAAATTCAAATTGAACTTATGATCTCTAACATGGGTAACTTCTGAAGGTTGGATATTTGTATTGCAGAGTTAATTTATTACTGTCTTTTGTTTTCCCAGATGCAATTTCTATTTCTCATACACTTCTGATTTTTGTGTCGATGCATAGTATTGCTGGGCAAAGACATTGATATATATATGTTAGTGACTATAGGAGTCACATATGTGATAGACGTGACTCCTCAAGGAGTCACGCCTATCACAGGTGTGACTTCATCACCGTATCTAATGAAGTCAGTTTCACCGATGTTAACAATTACTAATCGCCGTTTAGAATGTAGACTATGTTTATACTTTGGTAATGTATCATTAGATCATGCTATTGATATTTATTTTAACACACCTTATTTAAGTATGAATATATAAATACGTTATCTGATCAAAGCTACAAACAACTCAACACTCCCTCTTAGCTCGGGAAGATAACAATATCACAATAATCTTTGTGAATATCAATTATCTGATCTGTAATGAATTACTCAAAGTAATTTAATATCACATAACTAATGATATATAGTATCACCTATCTCGTGATACGTAGCATCACCTACCTCGTGATACTAAAGGATATACTATACTCGAGAACATTACATTCTCCTTATATATCCCAGTTATGGTATGTGCATTGACATTAAGTCACATAATGTCTACCATAACTTAATCATGATAACTCCATGATTCATACCAATATCAAGTCACATGATATCAGTCTAATGGACATTATAAGATCGTCACCTTATAATGTTAGGTACCAGTGTAGATTATCCAAAAGATTGTCACCTTTTAGAAATAAACACAGAATGGGGAGGCCCATAATGTCATAGAGTCACACATATGACACAAGATGTTTACACATTAAACATCTTTAATATATTAGTACAAATCAATTAGAATTTTACATTTTAATCATACCAAGATTTTTCCTGAAGTATTCAACTTTCACCTTGAGGAGTGGTTTGGTAAGAATATTTGCAATTTGATCTCCTGTACTGATATACTCCAACTGAATCACATTCCTTTCCACCATATCATGCACATAGTGATGAGGAATCTTAATATGTTTAGATCTATCATGAAATACTAGATTCACGGATAGCTTAATACATCTTTGATTGTCGCAGTGGATGATAGTTGGTCCCTTAGTGCAAATATTCTCATAAAGTATGCATTGATAGATTCTCCTTTGTTCATACTTATATGATTTATTTCTCTTTAGGGCTAAGGTTCTGCTGGAGTTATTAATTTCATAAGTGCTTTCAAGTGACTTAAACATATGATATGCAGTCTCATGTTTTGTCAGAATTGGCACGATATGATCTCTAACTTCATCAACTATGATTTTCATGGCTTTGTCATTTCCTTCAATCCATGTCGTTTTATCAGGATCATTCTCTAGTTCTGTTTTATTTTCTCTCACGAATGAATCAACTTTATTTTCTTTTAGTATCATCATAATTCTGAATTTCCATGATGAGAAGTTATTTCCTCCTTCCAATCTGTCGTTGAATTAGATTGCTGCTACCATTTGAGAAATGAGATGTATTAAATTTGAATTTCTCAAGTTCAATTTTCTGTGAATAGGACCGAACATTTAAACAGACCACACCTCATGAACAGGCTGCCTACGTCTTATACTGGATTCACAGCAATAAAAAAATTTAATCTAACTAAAAAGAATGTTATGAACCATGAAGACAATAGGAAGACGTGAATATATCAAATGTAAAAGGCTTTAAAACCAAGGTGAATATACAATTTTCAAGATATGAAGCCCCCGAAGTAATTTTTTATTTTGTTCCACAAGTGAGTTCGATTACAGAGATTACTTAAAAGTCACTAAGCTTTGACTGTATTGTTGACCTGACAAATTTTATCATTAACCAAATGTGATTGCATTTGTTCTCCTTGCATGAGTGATCAGTTCACCTTATGCAATGATGTGTCCCTTGTTTATCTCTCGAAGCTACCAAAACATCAACACTCCCTTTTATCTAGGGAGGTATAGCAAAGTCTCCACTGAGTCCTTATGTGCCTTGAAGGGTTGTTTTCTTACCATCAGCCACTACCCTTTCAAAAGGTGCCATTTCATGGAATTGATTTGTTTATCTTTAGTTTATTTGACCGATTACTTTCCCAAATCAGTTTTCTATAATCAATAATAGTTATTATCATTAACTATTGTCATTGGAGTGCATAAGGAGGGAGTCAGTCAATGGATGTATTGTTTTATCTAGTGCTAGAACCATTTGGCCATGAAATCTATAACCTCCTGAAGCTACAAACATTAACACTCCCTCTTAGCTAGGGAGGTATTTTCTAGATATCCTTGTCATGGAGTCTCTCAACATGACGTTGTCATGGAGTCTCTCAACATGATGTCCACAATGGCTACTCCCGTGTGTGGACAGAAATGCATGTACAAGTGTCCATCACAGAGTCTCTCAATGTGATATCATCATGGAGTCTCTCAACATGACGTCCACCATGGCTACTCCCATGAGTGGAAGAAAACAAGTGCACAAGTGCCCATCACAGAGTCACTCAACGTGATGTCGTCATGGAGTCTCTCAACATGACGTCCACCATGGCTACTCCCAGAGGGTGGATAAACACAATTATAAGAGAATCATCACAGAGTCTCTTAATGTGATGTCCACAATGGCTACTCCCATTAGTGGAAAAAATACATCATCATGGAGTCACTCAACATGACGTCCACCATGGCTACTCCCAGAGGGTGGAAAGAACTACATCTTCGTCTCAGAGATGGACAAGGGCTTTCACCTCAAATTTCTCCATCTCAGAGAAATATACACTACAAGGAATCTTCATGATGATGTGACTCCCTCTGAAGCTCCAAGTACTAGCATCAACCTCTTGACCTCCTCATCCAAGGTTGCCTCTGTTGGTTTGTTAGACTCCCTCTGAATGTTAATTCCTCCTCTTCGAAGAAACTGATCAACTTTAGAATAAGAAACCTTCTGAATTGACTTTAGAGCTTGACTCCTTCTGAGATTTTCCCATGGCAATTTCTGTAGTAGAAACAAGTTGTGTAGACCTTAATTTGTAATCTCGAGCAAAGTGACCATACTTGTCACACCTGAAACACTGAAGAAGATGCTGCACAGTCTTACAACACTGCCACCCTAAAGTTCCGTGGCCGGAAAGCCATCACCAACTTCAACCCTATTGATGACACTCACTCAGAGGCCATCTTTCTACGTTGCCATTCCAAGGCAGAGATCGTTGACATGCTGAGAAGGCACACTTACCGTGAAGAGCTCCATGACTCCTACAAAATGAATGGTGCAAGGAGCAATAGATCTTCAAATCGTGACGGCTCCAAGGCTATTGGTTCGAAGCTTTTAGAGGGCAAGAGTGTTGCATACCCGAGGGTGCACCTTTTTGAAAAAGGCATTGACACCTAGTGATGTGGGGAAGGTTAATTTGCTAGTGATACTGAAGCTCCACGCCCAGAGATGGCTCCCTCTAGAACTTGCATCTAGGGACAAGGGTGTCACTCTAAATTGCCAAGATGCCATAGGCAAATTGTGGAGGTTTAGGTATTCATACTGGAACAACAGCCAAAGTTATGTGCTCACCGAGGGCTAGCATCACTATACCAATGCCAAGCACTTCCAGGCTGATGATATCGTGATCTTCGAACATGGCACTGGTGACTTAAGACAGCTTTACATCAACTTCCGCTGTAGGCTCTGCAATATCTTTAAGTAACAAGCTGATTTCTCTACTCTTCCCATCCATCCAATGTTAGCTACCCCATTACCAGTTTGCAGCCAGTCCACCGGCGAGTTCCACTCGTAGCCTAGTATTCAGGATAGATCCATAATCTCAAAGGGTCTGATCCCGTTGTTAGCCCCAACCAATTCTTCATCTGCTTTTGATATCTATAGTCTGCACTCGTCGACAAAATCCACTTCAGAAAAGAGAAACTCTTGGCCGCTTGAGTATGCCCATTCTCGAAGTAAAGAGTTATCTTCATCTATATCTCCTAATTCTTCAAGTGTTACGGTGTTTGGAGTAAATCTAAGTCTATAAATCTATAATGTTCTCCTGTTAGTGGCGAGTAGAACTCTTGCTCTTGAGTTCATGGTGGTGGTCTCAGTTGTTAATTTCTGATTAACCTCTCAGTCTCACACATAGGATCAACCTCTCGGTCTCACACATAGGCTTAACCTCTCGGTCTCACACACAAGCTCAACCTCTCGGTCTCACACACAGGCTTAACCTCTCGGTCTCACACATAGGCTCAACCTCTCAGTCTCACACACAGGCTTAACCTCTCGGTCTCACACACAGGCTCAGAATTTTATTTGCTCTGATACCATGTTAAATTCAAATCGAACTTATGATCTCTAACATGGGTAACTTCTGAATGTTGGATATTTGTATTGCAGAGTTAATTTATTACTGTCTTTTGTTTTTCCAGATGCAATTTCTATTTCTCATACACTTCTATTTTTTTGTCGATGCATAGTATTGCTGGGCAAAGACATTGATATATATATATATATGTTAGTGACTGTAGGAGTCACATCTGTGATAGACGTGACTCCTCAAGGAGTCATGCCTATCACAGGTGTGACTTCATCACCGTATCTAATGAAGTCGGTTTCACCGATGTTAACAATTACTAATCGCCGTTTAGAATGTAGACTATGTTTATACTTTGGTAATGTATCATTAGATCATGCTATTCATATTTATTTTAACACACCTTATTTAAGTATAAATATATAAATACGTTATCTAATCGAAGCTACAAACAACTCAACAGAGTATGAAACTCATTATTGAAAACATATTATGGTTTTATCCCTTTATTAAATGGCAATGCTTTGTGGATGAAGTGTAGGGTGGTAAGAAAACCCTTTTGAACTATTGGATTGAAAGACTATTTACTATTGACTACTTAACAGCCTATAATGGTACATGTTCTAGTCAATGTGATTTGATGCAAACCTTGAAACAAGGTAACCATAGAAACTTAGACTGGGGATGGTCATAAAATCTAAAACCATGAACTTGCAAAAGAAAGCACGGGAAAAGGGTGACATGGAGTCATAGATTGCCTGTTTCTTAACACCTTAAGATAAATAATGATACACTCCTAGAATTGGAGTCAAAAGTCCAAGATAGATGGACTATGGGAGAATTGAACCCATCTTTTCCAAGACCTAGAAAGGTGAAATTATGAACACTATAGGATGAGACAACTTCAAAGTCGAGTGGAGGTGTGTGAACATTCGACTACATTCATTGTGAAACATTTATGTATATAAAACTTTGGCCAAAGTAATGCATCCGTCTCTACATGCATTAGTCTGTTCACTGTACTCCAGATGGCATAATGCTTCCAGTTGTTCGAATAAGGTGCCATTAACCTTGTAAATTCCAATATTGTATTTATTCCATTTATTATTTGTAATTTGTAATTACCCATAAGGGAATGAGGTAGTTTCACAGGTAGTGGTAATTCTGGAGTCACCAGAGGTAATTAATAAGTGACATTTATGGTTGGCAATTGTAAAACTCATGAGTAAATGAGAATAGGTGCCACCTTGGGAGAATCTACTATTTTTAGCATATATGACTTATGTCATAATGTTTGGTGGGTGCATGTAAAGAATCTATGATAGCTACAAGTTATCATAAGATGAATCTACTATTTTTAGCATATATGACGCATGTCATAATGTTTGGTGGGTGCATGTAAACAATCTATGACAACTGCAAGTTATCATAAAATTCTATGACACTATGATGCATATGACGGATATTAATTAGTTATAAGTTGCTATGTTTAGCCCAAGGATCCCATCTTGGGAAGATACTCTTTGGTGGAATCTATGATGATTATGACACGTCATAAGATGCTATAAGAGAATAGATTTAGTCTTGGGCACCCAACCTTGCATGGATTTTTTGGACAAGTGGAAGGTGCTTGTAAGATTGCATTTAATGTTTACAGGTTGGAGATTCTCATGAGAGAAAAAGTGAATGCATAGGGAGGTGTGAGAGCACTTCTATAAGTATTTTTCCATTGTATTTGTTGCTGCAATACAGGTTTTAGGTACTCAAGTGCTGCAGGAATGCTGCCGGATTGAAAATTGGAGAGAGTTGTGTGATTGATGTATTGTACAATCTTTTATAGATTAATACAAACTTGTGCCTCTTTCTTGGTGGAGTTTTTTACCTGAAAGGGTTTTCTCCACGTAAACATCGTGTCATTGTGTTCATTTCTTTATGCTTAGTATTTTCTCTGTAGTGGGTTTTATGTTTTGATGCAATCTCCATTGATAATACATTGGTATAAAATCGTTAAACATATTTGAATCAGATTTCCATTGATGTAGTTGTGCTTTCATTTCTAACATTTGGTATCAGAGCCTGGCCAACTTTGACTCTTGGGTGGTAGTGTGAAGGCTGTGTAGCTGTAGTGGGAGATTTGGTTGCATTTATTTTGCAGATCTTGAGTTGATATTATGGTTGCATCCACTGTTGCATCAACCTGTTGGACATTGAGAAGTTCAACGGAATGGGGCATGAGTTGTGGAAGCTAAAATGGAGGATTTGTTGGAAGAAAGAAACTAGTGGTTAGCTATTCTAAAAGAGAAGAAACCCGACGATGTCTCTCAAGATGAGTGGGATAGATTGGATAAGAAGGCACGAGGAACAATCCATTTGTGTCTTGCAGATTCTGTCCTATTGAATGTCATGAGGGAAGAGAATGCACATAGTTTGTGGAAATGGTTGGGTGAGATCTACCAAGCCAAGATTATGGTAAATAAACTTTATTTAAAACAAAAATTGTTTTCCATGAAAATGAGAGAGGGTGATTCAATCGCAGAGCATTTAAATTCTTTTAATTTGTTGTTGGGTCAGCTTGCATCCGTAGATGTTAATGTTAATGAGGAAAATAAATGTATCTTACTTCTTTGTTCTTTACCTAAATCTTGGGAGAATGTCATACTGGCTATCACTACTAAGCTCACAGATCTGAAGTTGGATGCACTTGTTTCACTTCTGCTCTCACAGGAATTGAGGAAGAAGAGTTCAGATAGTTCAGGGGATGCTCTCAGTGTCAGGGGAAGGCCTAAAGAAAGAGGACCAAAAGGAGATAAGAAAGGGGCTAAGGACAAGTCTAAGGGCCGATCTAAGACTCTTGGGAAGAAGAACAGAGTTAAGTGTTGGAACTGTGGTAAAATGGGACATGTGAAGGAGTACAAAAACCCAAAGAAATAGTGGGAGAATGCTTCTAATAAGTCCTCGAATGTAGGTGAAGATGTTTTACTTTCTGTTTGTAATGTTGTTGCTAATGATCACTAGTTGCTTGACTCGGGATGCTCGTTTCATATGACCCTGCATAAGGAATAGTTTTCCACATACGAAGAGTATGATGGAGGTAATATCTACCTTGGAGATAACTCTACATATCCAATAGTTGGGAAAGACAAGGTATTGTTGTGTTTTAGTGATGGGAGGATTAAAATCCTATCTGGTGTTTTGCATGTTCTTGGATTAGCTAGAAATCTATTTTCAGTTTCAAAGTTGAATGATTTGGGAATGCATATAACATTTAACAAGCATGGCTACAAATTAGTGAGAGCGAACTTGGTGGTAGCGAAGGGGAAGAGATTGGGAAACTTGTTTGATGCAATAAAAGCACCCACACACATAGCTGCAACTCAAACACAAAATCTCATACTCTTGGCATAACACAAATTCAAATCCACACATAGGGATTGCAAATAAAATCATAACATTTTTATTATTTTCAAACAAAATCTGTTTACAAATAACATAACAAACCACACATATGCAACAAGCTACAAATAATGGCATTTCTTTGGCCTCTTAAACACATGCACTTCCATCAAACTCCTCTTCAACCTACAACAAACTTATTCTCTTCCATTCTGCTTGGCAGACGCTTCAAATCTGCCCCTTTCTTTCTCTGCTTCAACACTAAAAAAACTAGCATTTAATCTATCTCAATGAGACACTTCCTCTATTGGATGTCACCTCTCATTCCTGCCTCTATCCCCCCTATTATGCTGCCCAAATATCATGTTTTAAAACCACCTCAACTTAGGCTTTTCATTTCTCCTTCCACGCTGCCCCAAGAAATAAAAAAAATGAAATAACAAGCCTCAAAGGAGGTGTTAGAAATATGCATGGTTAAATATACATTAATTGTTTTTAAAGGCCTCAAAGAGAGCATTTTATATTTCTCATGCAGTCTGTTCTCTTTCAGCATTGGTCACTCCATAAAAATAATATAAAAAGATTTTTTATAAACCTCAAAGGAAGCGTTTCAAATCTGCCCCAGTATAACAATTTTTTTTTACTATTTAAAATCCTCTTAAAAGAGGTGTTTAAAGCCTCTTAAATCCTACTCCCAACCTCCTTTGGTGATGCTCACAAATAGAAACAATAATGTTTTTATTATTTCAAATCTGCTCATCTTGGTGTGGATGCATTACGACAGTTTTATACGACTATGGGGCCCAAAACATTTTTTTTAACTCATTTGTCAAGGTGATTGACTCCAAAATTTTTGTGAAATGGAAAGATGAAACATAAAGGAAGAAACCCATAAAATTACTTTCCATGATCTCCATATTATCTTACCCAAATAAATTGATCAAATTGGTGCTTTGTATGTGCAGAACCAGGGGCCGACAGGCGAAAAAATTCAAACTACTCTGTTTCGCACAAAAATTGGCAAACATGCTTGGAATGATGTCCCAAGGTTCCCTACAGATGGATTTCACTCCAGCTTTCACATATTTTAAAATTTTGAACTTTTCATAAATTGCCAGCCTCGATTATAGAGTTTTAAATTCTCTTAAATGGTGAAAGATATGACCCTAATTCTTTTTGCACATTTTTTGAAATACCTTCAAGGATATGCCTATCAAATGATTCATCATGAAACTTCACCAATCTTCCTAAAAAATTGTTTTAGTGAAGACTGCCTTCTGTGTGTCGACATCTAAAGTGTGACAAAATTGAAACTTGCAAATTTTTGATATGCCACACTCCAAAAGCCATGAGAATCCAAAAGAAATCTAAAAACACACCAAAACTGAAAACTAAACCTCAAATTTGTTTTTGGTTGATGATAATCGCCAGTCCGCCTGGATGGTCCTGCATTAGACACGCCGGGTAGAAAGTTTGTGAGCATAGGCTCACAAAAGTGGAGTTGAGTAGTTGAACTACCCTTTGAGGTTGCAATCAACCTAGAATGAACTCCATCACTGGGATATGTGTACAGTATCTCTTCTTCTTCCTCTTTTTCCAACACTTCACTGGCACAAGCACCATCCTTTTCCCACAACTCCATTCACAGTCTTCTCTCCGCTCATGGATCTGCATCCACCATATGTCGTCCTCCTCTGCCAAAATATTTCTACTCTCCTCTCCTCCTTCGTGGGATTCAATCCACCACAAACTGTCCCCCTCCGCCAAAATCCTGCAGCATCCTCTACAACTTCTACAAGCAAATATGCAACATCTACATACAAATCTAAAACTACAACGATTCTCTTTCCATCTACTTGCACTAACTCCTTATTCATCTTATCAATATGCAATTTCATATTATCTTTTCCATCACTAAATTCAAAAGAATTAAAATTTACCTCTTCTTTTTCTGCTGCAATATCCATCTTCTCATCCAAAATCTGTAACATCAAATCATCTTCCTCCTTGTCCTTCGCTGCAACCTCTTCACATTTCATCATAACACCTTCAATCTCTTCATCCTCGCTGCCCACCACTTCATCTTCAACTGTTGCAACTTCTTCTGCTGCAATCTCTTTCTTTTCTCCATCTTTTTCTTCATCTCTGTCCTCATTTCCTCCACATACAAATCCACCTGCATACAAAACATCATTAGAAGAAACATGGGACTCCTCACCCATTTTCTTTTCCATCTTAATCTCTGCTATAGTTTCTCTCACACTATGCCATGTCTCTTGTCACAAATCCTATAGTTGATTATCTAACTCTGCCATCATCACTCTCTCTCTCCTCACAAGGAATGAAATTCCCAAAGGTCTTCTCAAGACCAACCTCATACTTTTCCTCTTCGACATTTTAGCAAACACTTACCACACACTCAGCAACCTGCATTCACAACTTTCTCTGTGGCTTCCCAACTCTCACTTGCTCATGACTCCTCTCTACCTACAACAATCTTTTGAGCTTTTCACAATTACTTCACTCTCTTCCTCTACGTCCTTGCATAGGCTACCTCACATTCGGTGCTCTGCCTGTGCACTCAAGACCACTGGCTCTGTTACCATCTGATGCAATACAAGCATGCCCACACCTACAAACACACTGTAATACCATCTGATGCAATAAAAGCACTCACACACATAGCTGCAACTCAAACATGAAATCTCATACTTGTGGCATAACACAAATTCAAATCCACACATAGGGATTGCAAATAAAATCATAACATTTTTATTATTTTCAAACAAAATCTGTTTACAAATAACATAATAAACCACACATCTACAATGAGCTACAAATAATGGCCTTTCTTTGGCCTCTCAGACACATGCACTTCCATCAAACTCCTCTTCAACCTACATCAACCTTATTCTCTTCCATTCTGCTTGACATATGCTTCAAATCTGCCCCTTTCTTTCTCTGCTTCAGCATTGTAAAAACCAACATTTAATCTATCTCAATGAGGCACTTCCTCTACTGGCTGTCACCTCTCATTCCTGCCTCTATCCCCCCTATTATGCTACCCAAATATCATGTTTTAAAACTATCTCAACTCAGGGTTTTCATTTCTCCTTCCACGCTGCCCCAAGAAATAAAAAAATGAAATAACAAGCCTCAAAGGAGGCATTAGAAATCTGCATGGTTAAATATACATTAATTGTTTTTAAAGGCCTCAAAGAGAGTTTAATATTTCTCATGCAACCTATTCTCTTTCAGCACTGCTCACTCCATAAAAATAATATAAAAAGATGTTTTATAAACCTCAAAGGAGGCGTTTCAAATCTGCCCCAGTATAACAATTTTTTTTACTATTTAAAATCCTCTTAAAAGAGGTGTTTAAAGCCTCTTAAATCTTGCTCCCAACTTCCTTTGGTGATGCTCACAAATAGAAATAATGATGTTTTTATTATTTCAAATCTGCTCATCTTGGCGTGGATGCATTACAATAGTTTTATACCACTATGGGGCCCAAAACATAATTTTTTTGGCCGATAGGCCATTCTATATGTGCACACATCTTGTAACTGCCAAAAAAATTGGTAGTCCCACTAATTTCGTCATTTTACAAATTAATTTTTTTTTTGGTAGTTCCATTATTTTTTATTAAACTACCGTTACACTTTAATTAAAAATCTGAAGCATCAAGCCACATCATTTTTATGTGAAGCATCTATATTGCCCTGCATATGAGTTTGGGATGTAATCAATTCCTTGGTCTACGTATGATTTTGGTCTTTGATCAATTTCTTGGCCGTGTTTTAAATCCATACTGGACTATTCTTTTCTTGGTTCAACAACAATATCTTAGTTATAAGCTACTTTGATATTGTTAATCTTTCGCTTTATCTCTTGGTACTTAAGCATCCAGTTAGAAGAGTTTTCTTTGGGTTTTCATCTTAATTGATTGGCTTATGATAATGTTCATTTGTTTATTGATCTTCTCTAGGCCTTTGAGTCAAATGGCTTGAGCGTATAACATAAATCCTTTTACTTTATAAACGTTTTAGGCATGAAGTTAATATCATAACCTTTTGCTTTTTTTTGAAAAAGCTAAAATGGTTCCCTTGAATTAGAAACAATTTGATCACAACCACAAGCAATCCACGCCCATTGCATTCTGATTCATTCGCAACATTTTCATCAAATCCCTTTTGTGCATGTCCTACAATCAGTGCAATCTTTTTTTTATATTAAAATAATGCAAATGTATAGAAATAAAAGCAGCAGAGCTACAAAATTACAAAGTGATTACAAGCTATACATAAAAGATCTGAATCAACATTGAAGCTAAACTATAGACAAGACTAACTATGGCACCAAATACATAACAGGATCCACAGGCCTGTAAAGCAAGATTAGAAATGCTTCGTTGAATCTATACCATAGCTGGAGAATAACCGAATTGCTGCTGCTGCAAAGAAATAAGTCAGCAAGAAATGCTTAACAGAACCTATACCATGGCTGGAGTATGATGGAGCATCTCTTAAGTCACTGATCTAGCACAATATAATTCGTACAACAACCTCATAATTGTTATTTCTGCTCATTTTGTCACATGATTTTTGCTAGGTTTGATGCTATAAGAAATGAAGCCTCCAAATTAGATGAATAAAAAGCCCTACAAGAGCATAATAAGAAAAAGCTTCCACAACCACAGAACAGGACCAAAGTCAAGCTTGGCCAAAGCTGCCTCAAGCTATAGACTGGGAAGGAGAAGTAAAAATTTGATTAGGCCATCTCAAGAACCCTTCCAATTGTTTTGGCATATTCTTAAATTTCTTTTTTTATCAAACAATTTATTTAGATAACTCTGACTTCTTTTAGAGTAGTTTTTAAGAAAGATTTGATATCATCTCTTGGATATTTCATTGTGTGCAATCCCCTGACAACTTGTTTTCACAAATTACTATTTATAGAGACTACATGTCATTGCCATTATCTCCTATTCAATGTCATATAAGGTAATTGTTACTTATGGAGAAGTTCCTTTTTTTGTAGTCACTATATATGACTCATCCAAACAATGCTAGGGAGAGCCTTCAATCAATTGAAATATGGAGGAACAAAGAAGCAAAAAATCATCTTCAAAGAAAAATATTGCTAGTGACAATGGGATTGTTTATTTTCTTAATGAAAGAGGCAGTGTAGTGGCTCGAGACATGCAGCGGAATTCTTCCAAGGATTTCCCTTCTATCTTGACATCATCTGAAGTAACCGTTAAAAAAAGAGATAAAATGAAAGCATTCGGACGGTGTCATCTCAAATCCTGTGCATTTTTATAGCCATTGGTCTCTCTTCTTGGCCGATTCATGGCATTTTGAAAGGGTAAGCATTAAGTTTTGTTAACAAATTAGGTGTTGATTTGGGTTCCCTATATGTCATAGGGAGGTGCCTCATTGAGGCTATTTCGATTGCACATGAGATGTCAAAATAAGGAAGACAATGCGCTTACCTTGGCTATTTCAATGTTATTGGTTTGATTTTGCAATTAAGAAATCTCAGCCATTGGATTTGGGCGACGCTTCAGATCCCATTGACACCATGTATTTCTTTTCATCTAGAAAAGAAAAACGCGAATTCAATATAAAGGAAATCTAAATTTTGTTTATATAAATGCAAGTGGTTATTATGTACAACTCCATATCACTTTAACTGCCACAAATATCAAACTCATTAACAGAAGTGAGTAAATGATTCACAAATATTTAAAAAGTATGTACCTTGACAACCCCCATTTTCCATAAGATTGAGAGAATGCAGACCTGTGAATAGTCCTCAACACTTGGGTTTACTTAACCATATAAGAGGCAGTAAATTTTTGAATCAAACATTTCCAAGTTACCAAAGGGGTAAAATAAACAGTTATTCCAGTCAATGAACACATTTCTAATTTAGATGGGAATGGATGGAGGAAATTGTTGGACACCACAATCCATGCTGAGAATGTAATTATTAAAAAAAAGTCCAAAGTGAAAGTGATTGTTATGACATGATACATATAAAATAACTTTTATTTAAACATCAAAAGGGTTAATAGTCAAACATTCAATAGTATGTTTACACTTCATGTACACTAAAAAGTGGTAAATAATTGTCCCAATTGTATCAGTCAATTTATCTTTGATGATCAAATGTTATATGAATGGCCATACAAAACTCGTGACCATTCAATTATTAATATTATACTACGCATTGAGAACGAAGTGATTTAACTATTAATTTTGGCATGCATAGAGAGTCACATAAGGCCTTGCAGTGAAGGTGTGATCCAGTCCTTAATTGGGCAATCAATATCTTGGCCTTCCCCTTAATTTATACTCTAAACTATATGACACGACAATTATGAATTTTCCATATACACTTTTTGAGGTGTAACAAATAAGAAAACCAATCTCATAATAAAATTATACAATTATTTTTTATGTTTCTCATTTTTTTTTAATCTTGGAAGGGTTTTACTTAGAGTGTACTGTATACAATGATCAAATAAAAGTTGAATTCCATAAACAAAAGGACTCAACACATGATAAAATATATATAATGTGTAAATATTTATACAATATAGGTTTTCTTTATGTTTTAGAGATTTTTTAATTAACCATAAATAAAGGAGAATCATTAATGATAAGATGTAATTATTTCAATTATTTTTACTTGTCATGGTGGATAATTTTAGATATACATGTACATTTTAGTTTTAATTTAGATTAAATTTACTCATAATTTAATTTATGAGTCATTTGGCACATGTTTTTAAGAGTCTTTCAATACAAGGCATACCCAAGGCATGCGAATTGTATTTGTGCCTTGTGTATGCTTTGACATTTTGCATACATGTATATTGGGCACTTGCAACAACAACATGGTAGAAAATTTAGGTTTTGATTATTCTTTTATTGAAGTCCATCTCTTGTTCTAAAGCTCTCATTTGGGCACAAGTGGGGAGGATGGTGGCAAAAGTTGTGGAATCTAGCCTTATTCCTTCTAAGTGCATTTGCTTAAAAGTTTCCAAGGTAATATTGATAAATACATTTTGGGTATATTCTACAATCATTACAATCCAAGAAACTATGTTCTTTTGAGGTATATATTCAAACAATTCACATGCCTTATATACTATTTAGTGATGGGCCTATAAATATTTGTAACCCCAAATCATAAACATTATTAATGAAGGGTTTTTTGGTTTTAGATTATTGAATGTTAATATTAAAATTTTGCATTTGGAAGCCATAGTATGTTAATAAGAGAGTTGAATTGCAAGTATTTTCTTCCATTCTTTTAAAATTATGCTTTAGAATTAAAATGATCAACTAATCAAATCATGATGATACATTACCAAAATGGCCAAAACATACAAAGAACAGTTACAATGTGCATACCAAAATATAAATATCTACTATTTGGTGATAGGCCTATAAATATTTGTGCCTATCGGCCATTTGATAGCACCTTTGGTGCTTTTACTAGTTTTAACTCATTTTCAAGGTGATTGCCTCCAAATTTTTTATGAAATGGAAATATGAAATATAAAGGAAGAAACCCAGAAAATTACTTTCCATGATCTCCATATTATCATACCCAAATAAATTGATTAAATTGGTGCTTTGTATGCGCAGAACCGGGTGCCGATAGATGAAAAAATTCAAACTATTCTGTTTCCCACAAAAATTGGTGAGCATGCTTGTAATGATATCCCAAGATCCCTCGCAGAAGGATTTTGCTCCAACTTTCACAGATTTTGAAATTTTAAACTTTCTGTAAATTTCTAGCCTCGATCAGAGAATTTTAAATTCTCTTAAACGGTGAAAGATATGACCCTAATTCTTTTTGCAAATTTTTTGAAATACCTTCAAGAATATGCCTGTCAGATGATTCATCATGAAACTTCACCAGTCTTCCTGAACAATTGTTTTAGTGAAGACTGCCTTCTGTGTGTTGACATTCCAAAGTGCGGCAAAATTGAAACTTGCAAATTTTTGACATGCCACAAACTCCAAAAGCCATGGGAAGCCAAAAGAAAGCTAAAAACACACCAAAACTAAAAACTAAACCTCAAATTTGTTTTTGGTTGATGTTGATCGCCAGTCCGCCTGGATGCTCCTGCATCATTGTTTAAGCTCGAAGCCACTATAGTTTGTAATGCCTCTTATGTATCTGAGGCTAGAACTAAAAATACATGTATGTTGTGGCACCATAGGTTGGGCCACACAAGTAATAATGTTTTAAAAATAATCAAGAATAAAAATTTGTTGGACGGTTTCTCTTATTTTGATGAGCACTTTGATTTATGTGAGCATTGTGTGTTTGGTAAATAAAACAAAAATCTTTTCCTTTAGGAAGCAATAGAGCAAAAGAGAAGTTAGAAATTATTCATACGGATGTGTTTGGACCTGTGGATAATGATTCTATCAGGAAATCTCATTATTTTGTCACCTTCATTGATGATGTATCGGGATTTACATGGATTTATTTTATGAAACATAAATATGATGTTTTCACTAAGTTTAAGGATTTTAAAGTCTTAGTTGAAAACTAATCAGGATTGAAGATAAAAATATTAAGATCTAACAATGGAGGGGAATATTTCTCTAAGGAATTTGATGACTTTTGCAAGCATGCAGGTATAATCAGACAAAAGACAACTTCGTATACACCACAATAGAATGGTGTTGCAGAAAGGATGAACCAAACAATCATGGAAAGAGCCATAAGTATGCTGAGTGGTGCACAGTTGGATAAATGTTTTTGGGCAAACGCTGTGTGTACTTCTTTCTACTTGATTAATAGATCTCCTTGTAAGGCTCTTGATTCGACACCTTATGAAGTGTGGACAGGTAAGAAGCCTTTTGTTTCATATTTAAGGGTTTTTGGCTATGAGGCCTTTGTTCATGTACCTAAGGAAAATCAATCTAAGTTGGATCCAAAAGCTAAAAAGTCTACATTCATTGGATATGGTGATAATGTCAAAGGTTATAAGCTTTGGAATCCACTAACTCGTAAGATTATCTATTCTAGAGATGTTATTTTCAAGGAACTTAGAGCTATTTCTAAACCTGAGCAGCCAAAAGAAAAAGAAGAAAAGGTAAAGAGAGTGCACTTTGATTTAGAGCAGCAAGATGCACCTCAAGAAGAACAGAATGATGGATTGGGGGGTGAAGAAGAAGAAAATTTGAGTAGTTCTGATGAAGATGAATCTATTGTTACAAAAGAAGTTGGTGCAAATGATCATGCAGAAGAACAAGTTGAGACTCTTACTCCACCCTTGAGGAGATCCACAAGATAATGAAATCTAGTTGACAGGTATAGCCCACCAAATTTCTGTTGTATATTTGCTTTATTGAGTACTACTGATGAGCCTAGATCCTACAGGGAAGCTATTCTTGCTGATGATAGTGAGTGTTGGCAATTAGCTATGCAGGATGAGATGATGGCTTTGGACTCTTGTAACCCCTGGGATCTTATTCGTTTGCCCAAAGGAAGAAAGGCCATAGGTAAGTGGGTCTTCAAGAAGAAGTTTGGAGAAGACGGTTCTTTGGAAAATTACAAGGCTAGCCAAGAGCTACTCCCAGAGAGAGGGAGTTGATTTTGGTGAGATTTTCTCTCATGTTGCTAAATTGACTTCTATTAGATTTCTTTTATCTATTGCTGCAACCTTTGATTGGGAGATTGAGCAAATGGATGTTAAGACTGCGTTCTTGCATGGAGATATTGAGGAAGAAATTTATAAGCAACAACCTACAGGTTTTGAGGTAAAAGGAAAAGAACATTAGGTTTGCAGGTTGAAGAGGTCTCTCTATGGTTTGAAATAGTCTCCCAGAATGTGGTATCAAAAGTTTGATTCATTTGTATTGAAATTGGGTTTTGTTAGGAGCGAGGAGGATCATTGTATTTACATTCATTGTATTGGTGATTCTATACTAATCATTGCTTTGTATGTTGATGACATGATATTTTTCAACAATACTAAGGCTATGATCAGTGAGCTGAAAGCTCAACTTTTAGGTGCATTTGATATGAAGGATCTTGGAGCTACCAGGTATATTCTGGGAATGGAGATTAGGAGGGACAAAGGTAACATAAAGCTTTGGTTGTCACAGAGTAAGTATGTGAATACTATTTTGCAGAGATTTAGTTGTAGGACTGCAACCCAGTTAGAGTTCCTTTACCCATTGGTACTAAACTTTAATTAGATATGTGTCTAAAGAATGAGGATGATTTTGAGGATATGTCTAATGTGCCATATGCTAGTGTTGTAGGGAGTTTGATGTATGCAATGGTTTGCACTAGACCAGATATTGCCCAAGCAGTGGAAGTTTTGAGCAGATTTATGTCTAACCCTGGTAGACAACATTAGAATTATGCGAAGATGGTGTTTAAATATCTTGCAGGTACTCCTGATAATTATTTGGTTTATTCTGGTACTGATAGTGTTGATAAATCTTTGAACATACAGGGATTTGTTGATTTAGATTGGGCAGGTCACTTGGATAGTTGAAGGTCCACTAGTGGCTATGTGTTTACTCTGTTTGGAGGAGCATTGAGTTGGATGAGTAAGAGGCAGCCCACAATTGCTTTGTCCACCACAGAAGTAGAGTATATGTCTACTACTCATGTCTCTAAGGAGGTAGTTTGGTTGAGGAAACTATGTGCTACTATATTTTTTAGGATGGGATTATCCTCTCTGTTATGGATTCTGGTTCTAAAGGCTTTGATGTCCATCTTGCCACAATGGGTGTCTTCTGCAAACCCATGTTTTTTATATATGCTGTGTGCCTTAGGAAATAGATATTGGATTTGATTGCAGGATCATTCAGATTGGTTGTGATAGCCAGAGTACTATCTGTTTGGCCAAGAATCTGATGTATCATGCTTGGACTAAGCATGTTGATGTTTAGTATCACTTTGTTCGAGAGTGGGTTGCAAATAGACAGATTGAGCTGAAGAAGATAGATACTCAGGAGAATGTTGCAAATTCATTGACCAAACCTGTGAGCACAGAATTTGTATGGTGCAAAGAGGCCATGGGCCTTGTTTCTAGTACCTGATTATTTCATTTGATTTCATATGGGTTGATTTACAATGTATAATGTCAAGTGGGAGAATGTTGGAATAAGGTGCCATTAACCTTGTATATTCCAATATTGTATTTATTCCATTTATTATTTGTAATTTGTAGTTACCCATAAGGGAATGAGGTAGTTTTACCAGTAGTGGTAATTCTGGAGTCACTAGAGGTAATTAATAAGTGACATTTACGGTTGGCAATTGTAAAACTCATGAGTAAAGAGTATAAGCGCCACCTTGGGAGAATCTACTGTTTTTAGCGTATATGACGCACGTCATAATGTTTGGTGGGTACATGTAAAGAATCTATGATAGATGCAAGTTGTCATAAGATTCTATGACATTATGATGCATATGATGGATATTCATTAGTTGTAAGTTGCTATGTTTAGCCCAAGGATCCCATCTTGGGAAGATACTCTTTGGTGGAATCTATGATAGTTATGACACATCATAAGATACTGTAAGAGGCCATATTTAGTCTTGGACGCCCAACCTTGCATGACTATTTTTGGACAAGTGGAAGGTGCTTGTAAGATGACATTTAATGTTTATACGTTGGAGATTGTCATGAGAGAGAAAGTGAATGCCTAGGGAGGTGTGAGAGCACTTCTATAAGTATTTTGCCATTGTATTTGTTGCTGCAATATAGTTTTAGGTACTCAGGTGCTGCAGGAATGCTATCGGATTGAAGACTAGGGGAGAGAGTTGTGTAGTTGATGTATTGTACAATCTTTTATAGATTAATACAAACTTGTGCCTCTTTCTTGGTGGAGTTTTTTACCCGAAAAGGTTTTCTCCACATAAACACTGTGTCATTGTGTTCATTTCTTCATGCTTGATATTTTCTCTGTAGTGGGTTTTCTGTTTTGATGCAATCTCCTTTGATAATACACTAGTATAAAATCGTTAAACATATTTGAATCAAATTTCCATTGAAGTAGTTGTTCTTTCATTTCTAACACCAGTAGTGTCATACATAGTTAGAGTGGATCTATAGTTGTATGATGTGAAGTACTATGAAGGAAACAACATCAGATACTCAGATGGCAAATTGATTGGTTCCTTATATCTATTCCCTTCGTGAAGGGTAGGGCCATTTCCAGGAAGGAAGTTGTCTGGGGGACCACCGGTTTGTGGTTGGAGGAAAAGTACTCGGGTGATGCTCTCCTTTCCAACCAGAAGACTAGCCGAGACTTATGAAGACAAATGTTAAATTTCTAGATACAATACATTCTCTTATATGACTTGATAGTCAATATTATGTGTAATTTATCATTGATGTTATGAGAAAAACATTGTAAATGTATAGTGAAAGTAAATCACTAATATAATATCTTTGGAAATGTTGTAAATTTCAGTTTTGAAATGTTCAGAAAAGATATGCATATCGATTTTGATTTTGATATTGATTACTACTTGTTTAACTCTGATTATGCTAATCATTACTTTAGACTTAATGTTAATTAAGTTGGCTAATTTTGGGTTAACAAGAGATGGATTGTTACAATTATAGTAAAATTTGGTTAGAGATAGATAAATTCTCCATAGTCAAACTTTTAAAATTACATGGAAAATGATAAAAAATTTATGTAGTTTATTAAATGTATTGTTTATAAGAAAAATCATAAAATAAGTGAAATAACATTTATTGCAAAGTAGTAGAAAAATAATTAGAATTAAAAATATGTATTGTAGCTAAAATTCTATTCCATTTGAAATTTAACAGAACTAAATTATATCTATGTTTGAAATTTTGAATTTGGTATCATAACTTATGTCAAAATGAATGTAACTTAGAGGGTGTGTTGGAATTGAAATACACTTTTTGATAGAATTTGAAAGTTCCATCATGAAAGTGCAAGTGACTTAGTGGTGGAAAATATCACTAGCCACAAGTAGTTTCTAAGTTTGAATGTCAACATACCAATATTTTGATTAATGTACCTATAATCCCTTATACAAACATATACAATCCTTATCACAAAGTAGCAAAAAAAATAATTAAAATTAAAATATATGTAAACATGCTTAAAATGACTCAAATAACTCTTATATGTGATGGTGTACATACAATCCTAGCTCTTGGGAATGAATTTACACCTTTACATACAATATTTAAGAAAGAAATGGACTTTACTAATTACCCACTTTTTGGTAGGGATGAAGTGTAAAATTGTTCTTGATTGTTTGATCATTGAAGAAGGTGATGTTTAAGTAGAGTGTAGAGAAGGAACACCTTTTGCACAAAACCTCTCTACATAGTCTACTATGTTTGTATTGTGATTGAAATAGTAACATGAAATAGCTAAATAAAATAAACATCCAAAAAATAATATTTTAGTCCTAAGGTCATAAATTGACAACAAAAATGAAAATAATCTAGTTTAATATTTTTATAGAATATTAAAGTTAAAAATAAAATTAGTAGAACATCAAATAATAGTAAAGTTGAGAATGAAATTAATATAACATGAATCACATTATTAGAAAATATATCCACAACTAAGCAATTGTTAGGGTGGGCACAAATACAAAAAAATTAAGAAAAGTGCTTTTCTCTTTTAGCATTGGGCAGTAGAGGAGGTTGGTGTGGTTATCTCATTATTTGTGTGATTCTCTCACATGAGGAAGGCTAGTGTCACTAGGGAGATTTGTTCAAGCACGATAATCAAATCCATCATGAAAGCTTGATCAAAATCGAGCTCTATACACAGACTGAAAACATCTCTATTGAGCATCGTCCCTATGCCAGAGCACTTGCATTTCACTTGCACCAAATCCTTTCACCAGAAGATTAAAAAAACACATTCTTGCAAATATAATAAAGAAAGAACGAAAACAAACCAAGGAGGCATTGTTTTGTTAGTAAAATCAAAGACTTCATCATAGTGAAGAGGGGGTTTTGACCATCCAATTTATCTCCAAGATAGCCTTCCCATATCAAGTGTAGACTAAGAATATGTAAAGGAAGGTATGAAACCATATGATCAATTAAATACTAGGCGTATGTAGAATACAATATGAAATGATGTGTATACCTTGTGACGTATTGTGAAAAGTGGTTTTCCCTAGGAATCCATGGGAATAAGGTGTTTGGAAGCAATGGCATATGCGTCCACTCTAAAGAGGAGATTTTCATTGGAATCAAAGATGGTGAATCCCTCACCAAATTTATAGAACTTGATAAAGAGAAATAGATATTTTTAGGATTGAATAGTTGATATGAAATCAAACATAAAAGATCACATAACTTATTTTATACAAAAATAAAATCATACAAGGTTTCCTCAAAAAACCATAAGACTGCATTAATGGATTTTGCCAACCTTTTCTCAAGAGAATGAAAATATGTTTAATAACCATTTTGAGCACACACACAACCCTAAAACAATGGAATGATTAGCACAAGAAAAGCTATTTGTTATCTCCTTGTAATATTTATATTGTACAATTATTGAATGAATAGGTTATATGATCTCTCTCTCTGTCTCTCTCGATTTAGTAAAAAATATCCTATGTTATCTACTTGTAATTTTCTCAATGTGTAATGATTGAATGAATAGGCTATATGGTTAAAATAATTTAATCACTCTCTTACACTTATGAAGAAATGATAGTTGTAGGATGCTTCTATTATATATTCCTACACATGCCTAACATGATAAAATAGGAGGAAATACCATATTGCATGTTTATAACTATAAAATAGTTTTTCAAGGCAACATAGGCCTAGAATATTGTTTATTTAATATTTCTTCTAAATATGGTAATCATGAATAAGTTTAGAAATTATCACACCATTCCATAGAGTACACACACTAATATGTTTCAACATCATCTACTAATTCAAAAGTAACAATTGCACTTAATTCACATATTTGTTCAATGATGACAAAATGCAACAAATAACTAAATGAAATGTGTTTATTTATGTGACGAATTTAAATAGAGTTCTTATCTCCATCTAAAGAAATTTAAACTAAATAGAGAAATAAATGTAAGCTTAAGCTCTCCTTGGTTCCTCATCATTTATGACTATTTAAATAAAGATTATTTTAGAAAATGTAATAAATGTAAGGTCAAAATCTTTGTTATACATCACAAATATGGATTTATTACAACATGACAAGTTTCTATGTCATAAACATGTATTTATTGTAAATTGTATGGTCAAGATTTGTTTGATGGTAGTTCTTTTAATCCCTACCATCCATGTATTGCTCCTCACTAAGAGAATGCTTATCAGCGTAATTAGAGCATGTCACCTTTATCCACGAGATACTAACAAATACACCCAAATTCATTTTTGTCTTTGTTTTTTCTATTATTATTGACTTTACAATACAAATTTTATAATATGCCGATGTGACCTCCAAGAATTCATGTCCAAAAATGACATGAAAGCAAACCCTAAGGATCTATGGTCCAAAAAATGACATGAAAGAAAACCCTAAGGATTTATGGTCCAAAAAATATAATGTGTAGCCTTAAATTGGTATCAATAATCATTTATCCATAAGAAATATATGTTCCTATTAGGAATTAAAAGATAAAAGCAAAGCATATTTTAAAGAAGCAAAAGAACCAAAAGGAAAAAGTATTCTTAGGTTAATACCACCCCGAAAAAAAGAAAAACTTTTACCTTTTATATATTAGAGATATATTAAATAGAAATAAGAATAAATATAGAACACATTTTTTAATTTGATGTAAGTTATTAAATATAAGAGTGGGGAAATGATTATTGTAATTAAAAATCTTAAAGAAAAGAATAATGAAAATAAAATTTGTGGAGTTGATTTTTGAGAAATTTAATATTGAAATTGGATTGAAATTAGGGACTATTTTTAATAAAAATGGATCTGGCTGAAGATGTTTCCAAATTTTAGGGTTGTAGCTGCATTAAGTGAGCATTGCAGCTGCATCAAGGGGTGTTGTAGCAGTGCCAAGGGGGTACAATTACCTTGTGGGGGCTTTGAAGTTTGACATTCCTTTGCCTTTGCAACTTTTAGGACTTGTACATCTTGGTCTCCTAATCTTGGTTTCCACATTTGATCTTGAGAGAGATTATTTAAGTTGAAGTTTGAGTCAAAGGGGGTAGGTGTGCTATAAAGAAGACTACCTTAGCTAGTCCCTTGTTTGGTATATTTCAACCTCCACAAAAGTACTATTGGAAAGATATGAAGTTTGTGTAGACTTTGTGATAAAAAGTGTGTGGTGTGCGTACCAATATGTGTTCACTAAGATAAACTCTACAATAAAAAATACATACAAGTGGTGTGTGATGTGATGGAAACTCAATGAGGGTTTTAGGGGCATGGTTTCAATGTAGAAGCAAATGAGGATCAATTTCTTTCAAATGAGGAAAGGAGAGTAGGAAATCAATCAAGGATGAATGTGAAGGGAGATTACATGTGATTCATGGTTGAAATACAGGGATGGAGTCCCAAACTTGTAGACTTCAAAGATGTAGCTTGTTGCCATGCTCTTTCTCATGGAGTCTCTTCAAGTTCCTATATGTTTAGAGCTCTCTGTTTCCTTAACTTATTTTAGTCTCTTCTAACCTTGCAAATGGAGGCTCAATTGTATGCTTATAATAAGTTTTCAAGCAATGATTGTTGTAAAATTAGTAAGGTTTAGGGAACAAACGGATGAAAAACTTCACTTTTTAAAATTTGAATGTAGACACTAAAGTTCATCTGATGTAGATGTATAGACAGTAGTGCCCATCTAATGCATGTGTCTTTGAAAGATCTAGACTTCAAATCTTTGAGGTTGCTAGAGGAAAGGTTTCTAAGGTTTGGAATACTCGCATTGTCCTTTTGTGATAATAGGAAAGACTAGAATCATGTGAAAATGGTCCTAACCACATACTAGGGGAGTGGACACTAAAATGAGTGAAAGAACATAAGGTGGAGATTGTAAATTACACAATTTCCAATCTTACTTTTTGTTCCCACTTTAGTGGGTTGATGACACTAACTGAAAAAACATGCTAAAGTACATTGCATAATAATTTATTTTTTTTGTAAGGGATTATATAAAATTATATATTCTCTCATTCTTCTCTTCATTTTACCTTACTTTCACAAGAAAGCACCTATCCTACAATGCACAACAAAGAAACATAGTTATTGTACTATAGAGAAAGTAATGCTACAAAACATAGATGAAAATATTAAACATAATGAAACACTAAATGAAAACAAACATTAAATGGAAATGTATACTATCCATATATGGAAACACTAAATGCACATAAAACACTAAATCACACAAATCCAAATAATTCATATAGCTATTATGATAACACTAGAGAAGGATGGAGAAGAAAGACCATGGGGGATCATATAATGGAAAAGAAGGTTATGGATGAACTTCATAGTAGAAGGGAACGTGGAAACGGCTTGGTTATGTCGTGGCCATTGAGATATAAGAGAGATATAGAGAGATTTGATAAGATTTGCTATGTTGTTGTCATTGAATGATAGGGCTAGGCTAGGCCAAAAATAAAATCAAATGGTAAAAAATGATAGTTATGTGATCACCATAGGATATACGAGGTTCCCACTTGAGGTATTAGGATTGATTCAAAACAAAAAGTGTGATCATGAGGGAATCACTCCTAGCTATATTTGGTTGATACCCCAATAGTCAAAGAGGTCAAGCCGAGATAATTGATGATATTGCAATGACATCAAATAGATAATGTGTAAGAGTATGCCCCCTTAAATTGATTGGGGGAAAGAAGAGAGCTGATCAATTTAAGATAATTGGTAAATGAGAGGAAGGAAAATGCCAAGGTATATGTGATAGTAGAATAAAAGAGGAAGAAGGGCAACATGTAGGTGATTCCCCTAGTAATAGGGATGGATTCCCCTAATCGGTCCAATGAGTGTTAAGAATTAATAACATGATAGAAATAAGAAAAGATAAAATGATCTAAAGAAAGGGTAGAATATAATTAAGGTGATGCCCCCAAATCGTAAGGATCAAGATGAGATGATATACCCCCAAGAGAAGGGTCATCTAAAAGTAGGAGAAAGAAAAATGCTATGAACAATGAAGAGATAAAATCATGTACATATCCAAAGGTAATAGCATGTGAATAGGAAAGAAGGATAAGGAAGAGATAGAGTAATTCTTTAATATTAAGTAAATTAGAAATAGATGAACATGATTGTGTGAAAGAGAAATGAATAAAATAGACACACAAGTGTAGTATTGTGCGGGCAAGGTCAAATCCATAAGAGATTAAAATAAGAAAATTATGTGTTGATAAATGATGATGTAGGTCAATAGATGTGATAGAGGCGGTCTTCTATGAGAAGATGAAATGCCAAGTTAGTGAGAGTAGTGAGGAAACATGAATGTTGGTATAGGTATAAAAAGGGTGAGTTTAGAAAAGTAAGATGCTCATGAGAAATTGAAATTTTGATGGAATTTCTTATTAGGAGTAACAAATAGAAGAATACAATCATAGAGGAGGAAAAATGAGATTTGTAGAGGAAAAATGAGATTTGTAGAAGAAAATTTAAGCCTAAAAGGCCATTTTAGCCCAAGAAAATAGGTTCTTTATGATAAGAGGTGAAAATTTTGGAATAAAATTAAATAAAAGGGGAGGTGAAAAGATGAAAATATAAGTCATTTTGAATTTAGAAATTTGAGAGTGGGAGAAGAAGAGGGGAGAAAATAAGAGAAAATGTTGATGAGACAAGAGTTTATCAAACATTAGTTGAAGCACATTCAAGTGAGTATTGCAAGATTGGTAGACAATTTAGGTATGTACCCTAAAACCCTAATTTTGTTCAATTTGTCATATTTTGAACCAATTTTGGGGTAATTGTAGGTGGAAAGGGGAAGAACATAAGAGGGGAGGTGGGGAGTTTCAACAATTTTCTTTGGGGTTTAGGGGAGAGTACCGAGTGGCTGAGTTGGGCCATGTGACATTGATCGTGGCTCACATGATTGTGTCTAATCCAACTTTCTAGGTGGCACACCTACCCTAATAAGGCTTATCCCTTAATAGCTTCTTCATTAGACTTAATATATGATTAGTTAGTGTTGTCATATTTTAGCATAGGCCAAAATAGCGCAAAAGATCCCATCTTCTTCCATAAAATATATCCAATCTGAGAAAGCCTAATTAGAAGTTTCTCCTTTAGAAATCCCAGAAAATTCAATATTTTGCCTTTGTTGGTAAAATTTTGGTTTGGCGAACCTTTGGTTCGCCGATCGGCCAACTAAGGGAGAAGGTAGGCGGGCATAATTCTTCTTAGGAAAGCAAAGAGAAGGAAAGTTTTCTTTTATTGACAAAATATTAGTTCGGTGAACCTTAAGTTCATCGATCGACAACTTCGCCAACAAAGGAATGAGACAAGGCTAAAGGCAAGGCTAAAAGGGAAAAAGACAAAGTCACCAGTGAAGAAGAAAGTTGGTGAACTATTTAGTTCGCCGATCAACGAACTTGCCGACTAAGGATAAAAAAGAAAGACCAATGGAAGGCAAGTTCACGGAAAGGAAAATTTGCCGATAAGGCAAAAGGTAATAGAGCAAAAAGCAAAATGGTTAGTGAAATGAAGATTTCACGAATAAAGGAAAAATGATAAGGAAGAAGGAAACAAAAGAAAAGAAAGTCGATCAAAGACAAAGGAAAGATAAATTGGGGAACCGATGAAAGTGTGAAAAGGAGATCAGTTCATGATTTCTCAAATAAGCCAATAGGGCGATTTGCCGACCAAAGAGGCCAAAGGAGCTAAAAACCCCAAAGGGAGAAAATGAAGAAAAAGATGGTTCACCAAGGTGGAAAATCACCAACAAAGGAGTCAAGAGAAAGAAATATAAAGAAGATAAGGCACATAAATAGTTCGAGAAGGAGAGATTTTGCTGATAAGGCAAAATAATAGTATGAAGCAAAGTAAAGTGAAAATCAATGTAAAATAAAGCATGTAATACAATGTAGTGCTTTAAAATATTTTAAAGTAAGTTTAAAATATTTTAAAGTGTTGTATAAGATTTTAAAAGGAAGGATTTTCTGGGTGCCTTAAAATGTGCTTCTACAAGTGACACCATTGATGCAGAGGCCAAGGTCATCCAGGTAGCTGAAACAATGCAAGCCTTCAATGTACAAGTACCTGAATATTAATGAGGATGAGGTGTTTTAGTGGCCCATACTCCTGTAGGTCCTTTCAAGGCCAAAATTAAGTGAACAGGGCATGGGCATCCTCAAAATCCATGGATCTTCTGACATGGCCCCTGGGCCAAATTTAATGCAGCACGGGCATAACAGTTGACTAATTTTCAATGCTTGTAGCTGCATGATGGATGTAAAAGCTATATATACATGTTAAAAAGATGTGTTAGAGGTTGGTTGGCTACACTGGGTCATTTTCAGAGGTAGAAAGTTCTTTGCAGGTTTGGGCCTTGTGGTTTTCTCTAGAAATGGGCGGATTTGATGGACTGTGCTCTTTTGTTGAGCCTCTCATGTTTCTGTATAAGTTCAACAATAAGGAGAGTCTATCATTTTGTGTCTATCTCATTCCTGTAATGAGTTTCTTCTCTCTTTGTAATGGCTATTTAGCCTCTATGGTCAATATAAATTGATACTTTTGCCTCTCTCATTGTTCTTACACTATGTTTATTTGATAGATGTAAGCTATGTATTGTGGATAAAATGGTCCCTTTCATAGTTTTATCTTTCTTCCTTAACCTCTGTTCGAACCTGCATGAGTCTGTGTGAATCCATTTTAGCATTTGAGATCATTACTGTGTTATGTTAGTCCCGACTAACATTCTAAATCTAGTGCATCACCTCTTTTAATTTTAGTTTATTCTTCCTCTTTTCCCTATGAGCATTAGCATTAGATTTAGTTGTCATTCTCTGAGCCTTAAGCTCAGAAAGAGGAACCAGCTTTCTCTGGAAGTTTTGTCTCAACTGCAAGGTCCCACACCTTGAGACCAATCCCATGTGTCACTAGAATGCTTGAACAAGCTTCAAGAAGGGTACAATTCCAAGTGATAACAGTTAGTTTAGTAGAAATATTAATGTTTTTGTATTGAGATTTCTAGAATCCTTTTATTCTAGAAGCATCTTTGTATTCTCTTAAAAGACTTATTATGATGATGTTTTGGGTTGCCTTTGTTGAGAAAATATCTCTTATGAAGTTTTGTTCATGTGTGCTTATATCAATTGGCATCAGAGTTGAATGATCACGGCCTTGGATTTGGTCTTCTCAATGGTTTTGATCAACCTTTACCAGCTTCCACCAAGCAAGCAAGCAGACATCTCAGTCCCACCCTTTTTTGTTGCCATAGATCCAGACTCCTTTAGGGTTTCACTTGATATTCCCTTCTAGATCTTCATTTTCTACCAAAGATCTAATCCTCCTGAGGGTTTCTAGCTTTAACCCTTATTAGATCCATTTTCTCTTTTTCTCAAGTATCACCTTGTGAAAAATTGCATCTCATTTTTGGGGACTTTTAAGTGATATTTGAGGGTTTTAACTAATCAAATCAATCTTTGATCAGTTAAAAGCATCCGACTTGTTGAGATCTTTGATTTAAAGAAAACATCAAAGTTAGAGTTGTGGATCAAAAGTTACATCCTCCAAAAGGTATTCTACAGAAAATGGCCCTTGATACAAAATTTTGTGTTTCTTTTGCTCATCATCTTCTAATGGCTCCTAAGTGAGATACCCAGTGAGAAGAGACTTTTGAAGGGTTAGTGAACACAAGTACTCTAGCAAATTTTGTAAAATAAAATAGAGAGACAAAATCATGTCATGCAAGATTTGGTTACATCTTTTCAAACCACTCTCTAACACCCTTTGGTCACTCAAACCCTTAGATTTCAACTTGAAATGAAGGTTTCCATTCCCAAATTTGATGGTGAAAAGCTAGATTCTTGGATTCATAGTCTTGAGGCATATTTCAAAACATGATATGAGTTTGACTAAACCCACAAAGATGCAAATAATTGAGGTCCATCTATCAGATTTAGCCTTGGAATGGTGGCAAAATCATCAGATAACTCTTGTAGAAAAAGAAGAGATCACTGAGTGGTGAACTATAGAATCAACTCTTAAGGAAATATTCTATTCCCTTGGCTATCTATGGAACATGTTAGGCAGATGGATACAATTAAGGCATGCTTAGGGTCAAACAATGCAATAGTATATTGATACCTTTAGCAAGCTTCAAGTCAAGATCAATATTAAGGATGTAGAAGAGGTACTTGTGGTTAAATTTATTTCTGGTATATCTTCTTTCCTTTGTAACAAGTTAGCTATGTTTGAAGCTAAATCTTTAGATAGGGCTTTTAAGCTTGCATTGACTACAAAAAATAAGTTAGGGCTTAAAAAGGGGATGCAACAGGGTACCTCTAGAACCTCTAGTAACCCTAATGGCCAATCACAATTTCCAAAAAAATCATCCTCCCCACCACTAGTAGCAAGAAAAAACTTTGTATCTATCACAAGTGTTAGGGACATTCCTTTGAGGAGTGCAGGGTACTCCAAGTAAGAGAGAAGGAAACACACTCCTTGTAGAAGAGAAGGAAAGTAGTGCAAAAGAGATGGAGGATTCACCCATAGCGGAGGTTGTTAATCTTACAGAGCCTAACCTTGCCCTTGTTCTCATAATTAAGAACTATTCTAAGGCCTCTTGTGAGTATATTTTCACACAAAACTATCAAATCAAGATTACTATATCTCTTTTAATTATTGATAATGGAAGTGAAAAGAATCTATTTAGTGAAAGGTTGGTGACCACTCTTCAACTCCCCACATATGATCATCCTCAACCATACCATCTTAGTTGGGTACAAGAACATGGGCCTCGTAAATTAATCAACAAGGTTTGTATAGTGACCTTTACTATTGGGCCTTATTGAGATATAGTTGAATGTGATGTAACACCATTGGATTTCTCAAATCTCCTTCTTAGATGGCCATTCCAATATGATCATAGTGAAATTTATGATGGATGACTAAACACCTACTGGATCAAAAAAGATGGTAATGTGTATAAGCCTACTTCTACTTCCAATGCTAAATCATAATTTATTTTAGGTAAGATCGCTATTAAATAGGTAAAATTATCAAAATATTTAAGACTATGTATCATTCACCAAGCTAAGGAGGATAATTAGGATAAGTTTCCACTGCTTGCTATGATAAGTTTACTGGAGAGATACTTTGATGTTTTTGAAGAGCCAAAACATTTACCACCTTTCAAAACTGTCAATCATTCTATAGATTTGGTTCTAGGTATTGATTTATTGTCATTGATGTCAATGGAATTTGTTCTAAGTGTTGTCATTGATTAGTCTAAAGCCAAAAATTGAGTTGGATTCAGTGACAAATGGCAAATTACTTGTTTTTTGGATATTGTTGGAGTTCAAAGTTTCGGCCTTACTCGTTTCGGCCTTACTCATTTCAGCCTTACTCATTTATCTGTTCATTAGAGTTCAAAGTTTCAGCGTTACTCATTTCAGCATTACTCATTCTCTTTGATGAGGAAATAAGGAAGGCCTGATCGTGTTGTTCTGATTTTATCTAAGTGATCAGAGATTGGAGTCACTCTTTGAATCGTTCCATATAAAGCAAGATAGAAGGGAGAATCCCCGGCACCCGAAGCCCAATAATATTGCCTGAGGGGCAAGGTTGTACATGGGGCATCATTCTGAGGTTCCATAGGAATGTTTTGCCCTTTGTAATTTGCTTCCGTGGAATGGCAAAAAATGGTTATTTGACCGAAAAATTTGTAGCGATAAGCTGCAAAGTTATTGTATGGGTATCTTTGCACATTGTGACATGGATATTAAGTGAATTGGAGAATCAGAGAGTGGAGTTTCTCTTTGATTCATTCCAAAATGGAAGGCAAAAGAGAAGTCTGAAGCTTGATAAAGAAGGTGAAAGGAGAAAAGTCCGAAGCCCGATAAAGAAGGTGAAAGACCAGAAGTCCAAAGCCTAATAACAAATAGGTAAAACAAAAAGCTTGACACCTGATAGAGTTACAAAGGAAGAATATAATGGGATCGGAGGTAAGCTTACAATGCTTCCATGAAGGAAGGTTGTAGATTAGAAGCATGATCTCTGAAAGTTTGCCAATTTGGATTTTCTGTAAAAAGAAAAGTCTAAAAGTGGATTTTTGCATGGCGATGACAATGGATAAAATCAAGTAAAAGATAGATTTTTTGCATGCATATTTTAATGGAACTATGACGATAAATAGTAGAAAAGAAAATTTAACGCATGCACAAAGCTACATGTAGTGTTTTTTTGCTGGACATGCAGAAGAGCAGAAGTGTAGAAAAGTGAGAGTTTCTACATGCAAAAAAAATAGAGTGCGCACATGCAAATGTGCAATTGTATGTAGAATTAGTTGCATATAAGTAAAAGTGATTGTACACAAAATGATATGACTGTGTTGTAGAAACGAATTGATACAAGCATGAGCAGATTTGAAGTGCAGAGCAAATCTGGGTGAGTAGAGTGAGAGGAGAAGAGTGTGTATGAATTAAAAGGTGCAATTGAGGTTGATAAAGAACCAATTGACTACATACATGTATATGTGAAGACTTAGTGAAGTTGGTGCCTCGTGTGGATTGAGTTGGTGCTTAGATCAGGGCATTGTAGTCTCCTTAGAGTTGGTGATCTTAAATTAGGGGTTTGGTGACTCCTTAGAGTTGGTTCTCTTAAAACATTATAATCAAGGTTTCATTTGTAAGGTTAGATTAGGACAGTAGATCCTAGCAGCATTTTCTCACCATGATTTTTCCCATATTGGGATTTCCATGTATATCTGGTCTTCATGTGTGCATGCATTCTTGTTGTTGATGCTTATGCACTAAAACTTAATTTGATTTACATTCTAGAGGTTTAAAGTTTAAAGTTTTATTGATCTACTGATTCACCCTCCCCCCCTTAGTAGATTGCTTGTGTTTTAACACTAGGGTCTTGCCAATTTTTCTAGCATACCACCTCTCACAAATTGAAAGAGAAAAAATAGAGAAGTAAATCAAAAAACTTATGGAAGAAGGGAAAATACAACCCAACACCTCTCCTTATGGCTCTCTAGCCTTTATTATTCCTAAAAAGGAGAAGGATGAATGGAGAATGGTCACAGACTATAGAGATTTAAATAAAATAACTGTAAAGAGCATATATCCTTTGTCTATGATTGATGACCTTCTGGATTATCTTAAGGGAGCTTGGTATTTCACCAAGATGGATCTCACTTCAGGTTATCGTTAGGTTCGAATGGATCCTATTGATTGTTGGAAAAATACTTTCAAGACTAAATCTGGGATTTATGAATGGTTAGTGATGCCTTTTGGATTGAGTAATGCTCTTGTCACATTTATGTGTCTCATTGATGATATTTTCAGAGCTCACCTATGAAAGTTCATCATTGTGTATTTATGTGATATTCTTGTGTTTAGTAAGTCTTAGAAAGAACATATGCAACATGTTCGCACTACTTTAGATCTTCTACGACAACACCACCTTAAAAGCCAAGATGAAGAAATCTTTCTTTATTCAACACTCTATCAAATACCTGGGTTTTATTATTTATTAAAATGGAGTGTGTGTAGACCTTAGAAAAGTGAAATCTCTCAAAGATTGTCCTATCCCTCAATGTGATACAAATCTAAAGATTTTCCTAGGGGGGCATGCATTACTATAGAAAATTCATTTGAAAATTTCCTATATTGCTTGACCACTTCACTAGCTATCTAATGAAAATAATTTATCATTGCCTATAGCTATAGATCAAGCATTCCAACAACTTAAGGAGATACTTTTCTCAAATCTAGTACTTATTCTTCTAGATCTTCAACAAACCATTGAGATTGAGACTGATGCCTCATTTTTCTTAAATAGGGAGGACATATTCTAGGTTATCATTCTGAAGGCCTCTCCATAGAAGATTAATTACAACACCTATGATAAGGAGTTTTAAGCCTTGGTCCAAGCCTTGAAACAATGAAGGCACTACATTCTTGGTAAGGAAATAATTTTTCATACTGATCATCAACCCCTTATGTTTTTGAATTCACAATCTAAAATTCAAGAACAACACCATTTGAAATGGGCCTCGTATATTCAACAATTTCACTTAGTCATTAAATATAAAAAGAGCACTACCAATAAAGTTTCTAATTTGTTGAGCCATCTTCCAGTATTACATATCCTATATGTTAGATTTGCTACATACGAGGATTGGAAATGTTTGTATTCTTTTGATGCATCTTTTGAACTAGTTATACATGCTCTACAACATCCCACTATCACCAAGCAAACCCCTTTCTTAGAATACACAGTTAGAGATGGTTGTTTATATAAGTTGAATCAACTATGTATTCCTATTAGTTCTACTTGGTTTGTGCTAATTAAGGAGGCTCATTCTTCTTCTTATGGGGGACATTTTGGCACCACCAAAACTCTACAACATTTATTGTGGTACTTGTATTGACCCTCCATGAGGAAACAAGTGAAAGATTTTATTTGGCAATACTCTCTTTGTAGCCAAACTAAACCTACTAATCGCAAACTTGGTTTGTGCCCGCCTCTTCCTATTTCATTTTGACCATGGGAGTCTATCTCTATGGATTTTATTAGTGGGTTAACTACTACATTTAGGTAACATGATTGTATTTTTGTGGTGGTTTATCGATTTTAAAAAATGACCATCTTTGTACCTTGCAAGAAAACTATTGATGATCCTAAGGTTGTTGAATTACTTTCAATAATGTTTGGTGTTAGTTTGGTTTGCCTCTTTCTATTATTTTTGATTGTGAATCTAGATTTTTGAGTCACTTTTGGAAATCACTTTGGAAGCTGTTGGGGTGTCAACTTGATGTTATATAGCCTTTCATACACAAATAGATGGCTGGAATGAAGTGGTTAATTATACTTTAGCCTAGTCTCTCAAGATCTATTACAACAAGAATAAATAGTGGGATACCTATCTTCATGTTTTACATCATAGCTATAATCAGGATGCACATGTCTCCACATGCCATTATCATTTTGAGGTATATTATGGATATCAACCTCTTGCTCCATATGAGATTCTAGTTGCTCTTCCTACAACTTCTTCATGATACCAAAAAAAGGAACATGATGAAGCTTATCAATTTATTTAGAACATAGGAAAGAGGGATGCACAAGTGTAGGTAGCTCTTCAAACTTCTCAAGCTAAGTATAAAGAAATTTATAATAAGCATCATATCCCTTCTAACTTCATAGTTGGGGATAAAGTCTGGTTCTAATGGATAAGAAAATGTTCAAAGGTCAAAAACATCATAAGCTCAAGCCTATTAGATATGGGCCTTATACCATTATCCAATAGATAGGAGATAATGCCTTCAAACTTGATTTCCCATCCTTGCTTGGAATCCATGATGTGGTTAATGTTAATCAACTGAAGCGATATGAGCCACCTCATTAGAAGAATAAGTCTCTCTCTCTCTCTCTCATCCTGAGCATACTGTTCTTTTTTTTCATCCTCTTTTGGATGCAAATACCATTTTTAAGATTCACACATGCTCTACTAGGAGAGGGACTACCACTAGTAAGGATACCCTATTGACCCAATCCAAGTGGATCTCACATGAATCTTCTGGATAACATTCTTCCCATATCAAGGAGAAAGTGGGAAAAATTTCCTCTAAATAGGGAGGAATTAATAAGGCTTAGAACTTTCATAACTTCTTCATTAGACTTAATATTTCATTAGTTAGTAGCCATTAATGGCATGGTTCGATGGTTAAGTTGCTCGGTTGTAGTGGTGGCCACTAGGGTTCAAACCCCCGTAGGGCCAACGAGCTCGCATGTATGCATGCCTTCACTGGGCTGCTGTGCTCGTAGGTGCACTCTTGAACCCCTTAGCACCTCCACTGGGTTGGCATGCTCACAGGCTATGTACCTTCGCTGGGCCGACAAGCTCACAAGTTTGAACCTCCAGCAGTGATGCTGGTAGGGGCTGTGGTCCCCCGTGTTGCAGGCGTTCATGCCATGTGTTGATACCCAGGGATGAGGTCCCCCATTGTGGCCTCACCAGTTCATAGCTTCGGTCAAAAGCGTGAACCAAAAAAAAGAAATTTCATTAGTTAGTTTAGTAGAAGTAATAATGTTTTTGTATTGAGATATCTAGAATCTTCTTTATTCTAGAAGCATCTTTGTATTCCTTTAAAAGACTTATTATGAAGATCTTTTGGATTGCTTTTGTTGAGACAATCTCTCTTATGAAGTTTTGTTCATGTGCCCTCATATAATACCCCCAAAGTGGTGTAGATGTCCCCTTTAAGAAGATGAATTACTTCTTAAAGGAAACATTAGTACTAGTTATTAAAATAATCAAATCAGGGTTGGTAAGCACATAAATAGTATCAACATAAATAAATTATTTAATTATTCAATCTTAAGTGGATTCATACTTAGGGTTGTTTATTATATGTTAATTTTATTTATTTTCAAACCCTAGTGGAGAAGGGGTACTATCTCTTGTTAGGTTGCATGAATCATCCTCTACAGGTAGTGCCTTTGTATGATGTAACACATGCCCATTCCACCTTAGGTCTTACTAAGTGCCTTTGTATGATGTAACATATGCCCATTCCACCACAGGTCTTACTTATTACCCTTGTATGATGTAGCATAGTCCATTCCACCGCAGGTCTTATCCATTGCCTAAGTATGATGTAACATGGTCCATTCCACCGCCGGTCTTATCTACCTTTCAATGTATTAATGCTACTTCTTCCTAACAAGTCTACCTCCAATCTCTCAATGTGTTCTATGATCTTATATCATGGGTTTGTTTCTAAGGACCTTGCCTTCATTATATAAATCAAGTATGATTACTCTTTATTGGGGCTTAATCCTAATGATGATGGATTCTCTAAGCATTTATAATCATGTTATTCATAGATGTTTAAGCTATATCATGTTAGTTATTCGCTCCACCTTGACTATAACATGCTATCATATCATCTATACATATTTATATTTATAATTATAATAATATTTAATCACTAATATTGATATTTGTTAATAATATATTATTTATAATATTGCTTTCTTATATTACTCAATTTATTACTTAAATCTATATTTAATATCATTCATATTATAATCCCTTTAATTAATATCATTCCGTATAAAAAAAAATGAAATAACTTATAGATATTAATTTATTTATTTCTTTGGGAATATAGGTGTAGCATACTTATCTTATTTTCCCCAGCAATTAATCATGTAATTCAAACTCATAAATTATTAATTTTATATCTGCTTGCTTCATTGTATTTTGTTGTCTTTCATTGCTTCCTCCACTCTCTACCTTTATATTTTCTTAAATGGTCAATGACTACTTTTTCACAAAGGTCATGTCTTTTAATAAATATATTATTGCTGCTGCCTTGACGGATTGTCTTAAAGGCAATCTAATATATTATATAATGTATGATTTACATTCATTTATATAAATATGTTTATTATATTATAATCATAATAATAATTAATATTAATATTAATTTTAACATTTATATTTATTATTATATATTATTATATAATAATAATAATATGCTATTTTAATATTAATATTTATATTTGTATTGGTTATTTATAAATATAATATATCGGTTAATATTTAAAATATTTGTAGATATTATCATATAATATTATATATTTATAATATTATATATATTTATTAATGGCCTATGGCCAGGATATTTAACATGACATTTTAAATCTTTAATTTAAACAATGCCTTAATATGGGGACATGACAATGGCAGTGCAATCATCTTGGTAGGCCATACATTTTTAATTTTTTTTTTAATAGAAGGATGCATGAGTGTTTGAAAAAGAAAGAGGGGATGGACTTTGTAATTTTATTCAAATCTTGGTAAAGGAGGGGGAAATGGTGTTTGAAGTTTGAAATTTTTTGATTTTATTATGAGAAAAATGATTTCTTGGGAAAGAAAATTTATCACATTTGGGAGGGGTGGAAATTTAGGAGAGTGAGAAAGGAAGTGAGTGATTTAGAAGTAAAAAAGAGAATTAATAAGAATGAATAGGTTTATTTATTATTTCTATTGTATTGATTTGAGATATGAGATTGATTGGTGTTGTGTTGGTTTGATGATGTGAAGGACCAAATTTTGATTAGAGAGACCACAAAACATGATCTTGCAATCTCTATGTGAACTAAGAGAGATGGGTGAACATAAAGATATAATGATGGATGAAGGATTGTGGTATATCCTAGAGCTACTTGAAATAGGTTTAAGTTGTTTCTTCAAGGATTCAACGATGTAAGTCTTTAGATAGAATTAAAAATGTAGAAATGTAGCTTGAATTACATAAATGAATAGAGTGTTTTATCATATCTAAATGTATTTCAATTAAATAGAAACTATGTTCTGTTGTGCCTTGCACACATGTCCCATTCTTATTTGACAAAATGTGGACCCCCTCTTTTGCTTTAGTTTACCTTTTTGTTTGTTTTCAAGTTCTTGTGATAAAGGGAAGTGATTTTGAAACCCTCAATAGTTGGATGAGTAATTTATAAATGCCTAAGCCTATTGCAAAAGGTTTAGTGCTCTTCCCTTAGTTAAATTTTAGTTTCTTTCCTTTTTGTAAATTTATGGAATTTTATCTTGTTGTCGAATGCAGATTTCTTCTTGTTGCATATCATCCCATCTGGTTCCCTCAATTTTTCTCACAAGAGTTATTTAGGGGATGAATTTTTAAATTTTGAAGTTTTGCAGACTTTTGATGTCGTACAAGATATATGATGTTTACTTCCTTTTTCCCAGAAAAGTCTTTTGTATTGAAAAGTGCTTCTAATTTTGGTTTTGTAGAGTTTCACCTTAGTTTTGCATATTGTGAAACTTGCTTAATGTTCATCCAGATCACCTAAATTTTCCTACAAATTCTTGTTTAATAATGTTTTCCTGTATTTTTTTAACTTCAAATACTTTATCTATTGAGGAATAAAATCAGATAAAAATAACTAAATACAAATAATAAATCAAACACACAGATGCAAAAGAACACCAATTTTTTAATGTGGTTCACTTTAATGGCTACATCCATTTGAAGCAAGGGATCACTTTGTCTATTAAACTCAGAATAAATTCTGTTACAATATATCTACAACTATATCATCTCATATAGTAGATTACGCTCTCAATTCTGTTTACCTCCAAAAGCCTCATAATTGTTTAAACCCTGAAGAGGGAATATCAGAGAATAATAAAAGGGAACATTACAATCAGAAGAATCAGGAGTGTTAGAATCAGAAGATGTCAGGAATGGTAGATGAATAAGATTGGACTTCAGAGATGTTACACTAACAATCTCCCACTTGAAGTACAATCATGGATGGAAGAGAGTTGCACATAGTTATCCCCCACTCCAGGCTTATTGTCACAACTTGACAATGCCAAGAGAAGTCCTACAAAACTTAAACTTCCCCCTTGGTACAATCTTCGTCAAAGCATCCACCGGATTCACTTTCATGTCAACCTTCTTTACCTATAACTTACCCTCTTCAAGGACATGTCGAATAAAATGATATCACAACTCTATATGTTTGGTTCGATTATGAAAAGCAGAGTTCTTTGCCAAGTGAATAGCACAATGTTGCTATCATAAAACAAAGTGAAAACAAATTGCTTACACCACAATTCTCCCAGTAAACACTATAACCATATCATCTCCTTTGTTCCTTCGGTGAGAGCAATATATTCAGCCTCAGTTGAAGAGAGTGCAACCACCTATTGCAAATGTGAAATCTAACTAATTGCAGCCTCAGGAAATGTAAACACATAACCTGTTGTAGACCTCCATTTGTCCAAGTTTCCGGCCATATCGGAGTCAACATACCCTCACAGCTGAGTATCCTGCCCTCCAAAACACAAAACATGATCAGAAGTACCTCTGAGATACTAGAATATCCATTATACCTCTAAGATTTTGGCAATATACTTCTCTTGAGACAATCTGATTTGTCTCTTTTGTCTGTCCCTGATTATTGTCATGCCAAGAATCCTCTTGGCTGCCCCTAAATCTTTCATAGCAAACCGTTGAGCTAAATGTTACTTCAATTCCCTAACAACCCTCATGCTGTTACCAGTTACCAACATGTCATCAACATAAAGTAAAAGTATGACAAATTCACCATTTGCAAGCCAGTTGAAGTAAAGACATGGATCAAATTTGTAGCGAATGAATTGATGCTCAACCATAAAGCTATCAAACTTGCAATACCATTGCCTTGGGGCTTGCTTGAGACCATATAAATTGTGCTTGAATTTGCAATCTAACTGCTCTTGCCCCTATTTTGTAAAACCTTCAGGCTACTCCATATACAAATCCTCTTCAACATCGCCATGTAGAAATGTAGTCTTGACATCGAGTTGTTCAAGCTCAAGATCCCACATAGTTGCCATACCCAAGACTATGCGAATTGTAGTCATTTTGATGATTGGTGAGAAGATTTTGTTGAAATCAATCCCTTTTTTCTAATCAAAACCTTTCACTACCAATCTGGCCCGATAGCGATGTTTGCCTCCATCTTCCTCTTTCAACTGATACACCCACTTATTCTTTAATGGTTTCCAATTAGGTGGGAGCTTCACCAAATCCCAAGTATCATTGGCCTGCAAAGAGGCCATTTCTTCTTGCATAGCCTCCATCCATTTGTCACACTTGGTGTCATTGCAAACATACCGAAAAGTTGCTAGCTCAGCTTGATCAGAGAGCAATAACTCATAATCATCAAACTTCACTGGAAGCTTTTTCTGCTTGGTAGACCTCCTCAATTGAGGTGCTTGCTCCCTCAAGTTACCCTATTCTAGTAAAATACTTTGTTTAGGTATGGTGCTCTATATAGTGCCTTGCTCCTTATTACCTTGTGAATTTTATGATGCCAAGTTTCTTAAATTTCCAGATTCCAAATTTGTCAAACTCCTTGGAATATTTCCTAACTCCATTATAGGCTGTGCAGGAGTTTCAATTGGCAGCGAGGAAGCTTCTAAAGGCTGCGTATGAGTTTGTAAAGGCATTGATGAAGTATCAAGGGGCTGTGTTAACCTTTTCTGTGGTAGCATGGGAGTTTGTAGCTGCTGTGTTGGAACTGTTGTGGGCAGCGTTGAAGTGTTAAAAGGTAGATTTAAAGGATTTGAAATTGGCGTTGAAATAGTTTCACCCCTCACACTAACGTCCTAGCCAAACTAGGCTGTAATTCATGTGATAAAGTCATTGATGGAGTCTTTAAGACTTGCGTGTATTGTCTAAGTGGCTATGTATATTCTTTAACAGGCTATGTTGAACATGTCAAAGGCTGTGTATCATTCAATTTCCCCTGCATCAAGCTTGGTGCATGATTTTGCTGTGTTTCTTTCATAGTAGTTGCATTTTCAAACATATCAAGCTATATATATTCATTTGATGGTAATTTATGGTTTTGTAGAGCAGGGAATACTTTTTCATTAAACACCACATCCCTACTGTGAACAAGTTGCTTGACGACTAGATCCCACAAACGAAAACCATATTGTTCTTCACCATAGCCAACAAATATGCATCACCTCAACTTAGAATCCAAATTCGTCTGCTTTACCTTGGGGACATGGGTGAATGCTTCACAACCAAAAACACGTAGATGAGAATAAGAAATCCATTTGCCCAACCATTTCTCTTTGGGAATATCAAAGTCCAATCTGGATGAGGGGCTTCTATTGATTAAGTATACTATTGTGTTAACTGCCTCTGTCCAAAATTCCTTGCTTAGGCCTGTGTTAGACATCATATATCGAGCCCTTTCTAAAATCATTCTATTCATCCTCTTGGTTGTACCATTTTCTTGAGGAAAGAAAGGAACTATTTTGATCTGTCTGATGCCATTATCTACACAAAAGATATCAAATTACAAAGAACAAAACTCTCCCCCATTATCAGTTTGTAAACATTTGATTTTATACTCAGTTTGATTCTCGACCATAGCTTTGAAAATTTTGAATTTAGAGAAAACTTCTGATTTTCTATTCATCATGTATACCCACACTTTATGAGTACAATCATCAATAAAGGAGACAAAGTAATTAGCTTGTCCAAAAGAGGTTACCTTCGTAGGACCAAATACATCAAAGTGCACAAGCTCCAAAGGTGTTGTCCGCTTGTCATGACCAGTCTTCAAGAAATTGATACACCTTTATTTTCCATTGAGACAATGCTCACATAACTCCAAATCAACGGATTTTAGACCTGGAAGTTGATCCCTCCTTAACACAACTTCAAGTCCTCTTTTGCTCATGTGTCTGAGCCTTTTATGTGAAAGTTTGGAACCGTTGTCCACAACTGCCATTGCAGCTTCAACTTCAACCTTATTCTCTAGCATATATAGACTGCCTGATTTGTTTCCTTTTGCAATCACCAAGGCTCCCTTGATTACCTTCCAAGAATCTAATGAGAAATTGATATTATACCCTTGTGTTGTTATATGGCACCTAATCAGACTCGAAGGTTAAATTTTTCCCACTTTTATCTATGCGATTTCCCCCCAAATTATTTAGCGGGGGTTTGGGTGTAGCGCCCCCAAGACGGGGTCAAGGTGCAGTGCCCCTAGAGCGCTCCTTGTCGCGATACAGGGCGGGGTCGAGGGATAGCGCCCCCGCGGGGGCTCAGAGGCAGTGCCCCTGCAACCTCAAATGAATTTTATTATTTTATAAAGGCGTCAGGAGTTATTTCTCTATTGGTCGACATAAAAAAAACCCTATTTTGTAACCAACATAAGTCTTGATAAAAAATAGCTAAGGGTTGGGGTTTCTGTTGATATTGTATTGTAGCATTTGTAGTGGTATTGAGTTGCAAGGATTGTTGGTTGTAATCAGTTTGATTTGTTGGTGTGTATAGGAAAAATAGTGAGGTTGAATGATAAGATCAAAAATCAATGATAATAACAACTCAATTACCCATAACATCAAAAGATCTATCTAAGCAATAACCAAATCAATAAATAAATCAAATTACAAACAAAGAAGCTATCACCTAGATTGTTTGGATCTCTTGGTCGAATGTCGATTGCTCTTCAAATTGCAAAACCATGTTTGCAACAAGCGGATGTAGATTGTGTTTGTGCTGAAAAAGGTAGAAGTGTGCTCAACGATGCGATGTATGCTCAATTCACTATAAAGGAATGCCTGAGAATAAATGATCGAAGAGGATTTCTTATGCAAATGAGAGGGGTTTATATAGGTTTCAAACATGATCGATCAACAGATGAAATAAATCCATAGAATAGATGGTTGAGATAAATCAAATAACTCATGATGAATGTGCACATGACATGTGTCACTCCAAAAAGGTAGTTTTATTAAGATAATTGCTTTTTGATAATAGACATGATAAAGATAGATTTGATTTCATAAATTAGAATGTTTTTTTTTCTAATTCATGAGTTGATGATAAAAATAAGATAAATTAAAGCTAATTAACTTAACTTTAGATTTGCCTTTTGAAGTTCTAAAAATAAGACTGATTGTGCACATGAGTTAACATGATATTTTTAGAGGAATTGGAAGATAATTGATATTAAATAAATAAATTTATTTAATTGATTATGCATGATTTGGAGATTATAAATAAAATATTTAATTTTATTTATTTTTAGAAGAATTGGAGGATAAAAGATTTTAGATAAATTAAATAAATAAATTTATTTAATTTATTTTGCATGATGAAGGATAAATAAAATATTTGATTTTATTTTATTTTTAGAGATTGAGATTCAATTTAAATAAATTTGAATGATTTATTTAAATTTGGAAGAATAATTGATTTATCTAAATTATCTAATTATAGATAAGAGGATTTAAATGATAAATTAATTAAAGAATTAATTTATTCAATTGAGGTGGATTTTAAATTTGGTTTAATTAAATAAATGAAATTATTTAATTTTTGGAAGAATAAAGTTGATTTTGATGACATTAATTAAATAAATGGAATTTATTCAATTAATGTTGAATTTAGAAGATTTGGAAGAATTTGATGATTTTGATGAAATTAATTAAATAATTTGATTATTTAATTAGCGTTGAAATGTACGTGATTAGACAGATTTGATGAAATGCAAGTGAAGCGATGAAATTGTCATTTTTAGGTGTCTACATTTTGCCCCTCTTTGATGCAATGCAGTTTATAGTGTTGTTTCAAAGAAAATGATTGTTGCAGACATGATACAATTTTGATGCCCTAGTGTAGCAAGCTGCCCCTGTGTCGCTGGCACAGGATGGTTGGACATGTGAATGAGCCATAGTCTTGAACATAAAATAAATTTCAATACATAAATGCAAGAAGAATATTAATATGCAAGATGCTAGGTTGTATCACTCACACAAGATAAATATGTTGCTAAGAAAGATACTAATGATTATTCCTCAAACACGGCACACAAAAGCAATGACTATGCCCCCAATCCGTACTGCATCGTAACATACCAACATATAGATAAATCAAGGTAGTCTTGAATAAGTAATGGGAAAGGAACAAAAATATAAACCAAAAAGAAAATTGACCGACTTACAAAGTATACATACAACCAACATATTCTCTTGTCAAAGAGGTTGCTCAAGATAGATTAGATTGGTTGGGAGAGATAACAACCTTATTGTAGGAATGATGTGTCTGTTAAAGGGTGTTATCTATTGAAAGGATAATGTTTGGTTTCAGGGAATGAAAACATGTCGTATAAGATGTTTAGTCTAGTTTCGATCATGGAACATCCTGTATAAGACAAGTTTGTTGATTTGTTGCTTGGTTGAGATTGATGTAGCAGATGTTGGCAATCGATATGTAGGACAACATATAGCTCTGTGAGTATGTGTTTTTGCTTCAGGTTGTTTAAGAACTTTTGCTTTGAAAGGATGTGTTTGTTTGTTGTTTTGTTGCTTGAGTTAGTCAAGTCGAGGTGAATGGATTTTGATAAACGAAAGACTAGAAAGATGACATGTCAATGGCTTGAAATGGGTGAAGAATGATGAATCATATGTGCATGAGTACCGGAAACTTCTTTCGTATTCCAGACTATCTACATACCCTGTATCCACGGGATCAAGGCACATTACGATGAAAGATGAAAATGATAATATGTAGTTCTGGCTAGAGTGATGAGTGGGTTAAGGTGTTTGAGCTTGGGTAGATGAAATGATGAGATCTTATGTAATTGAGTACTGGATACTTCCTTCATATTCCAGACTACCTACATATCCATATCCATGGGATCAAGGTACCTTAAGATTGTGATGAGAAGATATGTAGTTCTAGTTTGGGTTTGATGATGTAGGATTGTTTTGGTTTTTGTTTGTGTTTTGAAGTGTAAGTGTTTTTGTTTTTGTTTGAGATGGTTTGGAAGTGTTTTTGTTTTGGTTGTGGTTTGGAAGTGTTTTTTTTTGGTTGTGGTTTGGAAGTGCTTTTGTTCTTGTTTGTGTTTTGCTTGAAGGATGAATTGTTCGTGAACCACGAACAAGGATCCATTCCTAGACCTAGGTTAAGGAAAGGGTTGCCCCCATTCTAGTAGAGGTGTTGTTATGATTGACTGACATAGGATAATGATAATGGATGAACTAATAGAGAGAAGCTGACAATAGACATGGGATGAGTGACATTGACAAATGTCCAAGCTATTCTAGATAGGGAAATGGAAATGCAAATGGGTCAATAGTTTTATTATGGATGGATGGATGAAGTTTACTATGAAATGGACATGGAATGAACAAGACTCGATAAATGATGGATGATGACCCTACACATTGGGTAGAGGTGGAGGCAGGGGCGGGGGAGGGAAAGGCATAGGCGGAGCCAGTGGCATCAGAGCCAGATGCGCACCAGAGACAGCGGGGGAAAGAACATCTGAGTTAGTAGCAGAGATAGGGGTAGCATCGTAGAGAGCCCTAGCCCGCTGCATTACTTTGAGGTTGAGAGCCCGGGCCGGGTGGGTGGGAACAGTGGGGGCCCCGGTGATAGGGTTCGGGAAGATATAGGAGCAACAGTTCCAGTTCCCTCCATTCGGTCGAAATCCATGACCAGGTGTTCCAGATCGGTCGCAGCCCCTAACCGGTGATTGACCCAGGAGCATACTCAATCCCACCCTCCCGAGTTAACCGGGAGCTAAAGCATAGCCTATTTGAGATGCAGCTCAGGTACTAGTTACGGTTCCATATGGGGATACAGATCGATATCGAGATGCAGAGCCTATTCTTGTTCCACCAATTCTGGATCCGTCAGAAGCAGATATAGATTGGGGTGGGTTGGGGCTTAGTGGTTGGTAGAGGTGGGAGTTGGAACAGCAAACATGCAATTTTGGATTGAGATTGGGACTAAGATGCACCGGGGGTAAGGATAGAGCTATCTCCATCAATACCTGCCTAGGTCCTCTTGCCCCATTCATGTTGTGATCCGTACGAGACCAGGAGTGGGGATTACAGCGGATAAAGCAGCGTACCACCTGCCCTTATTTTATGGTTCTGCAAATAGCCATCCTGTGTACTGCAGCGGAACCCCTACTAGCAGAGACGAGAACGGGGACAGCGGGAAGGCTGTATGGTCAGCTGCTTCGCAGCATTGAAGATGGTGAAAGCATGGGAGACAGGGGTAATGGAGGCCAGAGCTTCGGTAGTTGATTACCCGGTGGCACCACCCTTTGCAGTACAGATAGCTAGAGTGTAGATGGTGGAGTGAGCGCCCTACCCTCCCATCCGCGAAGGCATCACCATCATCATTTGCAGTATCAGGGTCAAGGCCGACCAGATAGGAGGAGGGGCCCAACCCTCCCAATATATAGGGTGGGGGGTATGGTTGGAGACCTCCCCGCCCCGAAGCGGGAGTGGCGTATATAGAGGCAGGAACATGGATGGAGTCGACGGAAGCAGAGATGGAGGCTATAGAGACAAAAGCATAGACATCGGTGGCATCTGATCGAGGTTACTCAGTTCGAGATGGAGATATCCAGCGCCCCGCCCCTGAATAATGGGCATTGGCCCTGGGGTTGGCCTCCTCAACCTAAAATGGGATGAAGCCTCACAGTCGTGATTAAATGGGATGAAGCGGCAGGGAGAATCTTGTTGACATCTAGCAGCCGGTGTTGACACCATTTGCCAGTCATACAAGTTCTCGATGGGGTTTCACAGGGGGTTTTGCAGTCATATGGGCAGAGACGAGATTCAGCACATTGAGGAATCCAGTTGGGTAGGTTAGGTTACTTACTAAGTCATGATTTTGTCACTTACCCACCCCCGGCCGAGGGCCCCGCCCCTTTCTCTGATCACCGGGAGATAGATCGACGACCGTCCCTATCTCCCCCCACCCACCCCGGATGGATAGGCCTTTAGGTACTCGACTGAGATATTAGTGAACCATTGATTGAAGCGCTTGTGCAGGGAGAAGGGCAATTCTATATAGTTAGCCGGGGAACCACCGGTCAAGAAGGTTCATGCGGTTGACAATACGATCGAGTCGTCAGTGCGATTCTCATTCGATGGTCTATAGTGCAGGTGCTGTGATGCAGTCCATATCATAGACGTAATACTATGATATGGCCCCTACTATCAACTATCACCCAGGGTGGGTGGGTGGATGATAGTTGGGTGGGTGGGGGGAGATAGTTGGCAAACTCGGGGTGGGGCTGGGGGAAGGCTAAAGAACTGTATAGTATATAGTCGTGTAGTGATGCCATACGGCACGAGATTGGTGGTGATGCCTGGGTGATTCTCCTTATAAAAAATGCATGTTGAAAGGGTCATATATGATGTGGGGAGACACGGTTTGGAGATGTCGTGGCCCCTTAAATATATTATTGCCACTTTTTAAGAATAGAATCTGAATGCGCTTGACCCCTCTGATACTACCAAACCCAAGGAACAGGCCCTTGAGGAAATGAATATTCCAAGCCCCACAACTGGTTGAATCATTGGCTGATTGACAAAGAGAATAATTTGAACAACCATCTACAAGTCAGAAAGGCACAATTCAGGGCGGGCCCTCCCAGCAATTAATCTACCCCCCCGGGAGGGGCCCCCCCCTCTTATTATAGTTGCCCAGGCTATTCTGTTTCTTACCAGGGTAATCGGAGACCCAGATGCAAAAGTCTTCAGGAAGCACTACTTCTACAACAACTATAGAAGGGGGGTCCAAATGTCTCAATCTAGGATCAAGTTCGGTCTCGTCTGATCTGTGATGCCATACATAAGCAGCTCCAGCAAGTGGAGCAAACAAAAGAGTTCTACTTTACATCCTCTCTTGTATACTATCTGCTCCTATTTTCCAGGTTTTCACTATGGTACTTGTCCAAGGTGCCGGTTTATTAGGTTTTCACCAGAGGATGGATTATTTTTTTATTTTTTTTGTTTTTTTGTTTGACATGGATACTCTGAGGATCAGGCATAGAACTTCTTGAGATGAACACTATTGAGTGGCTCATCTAGAGGAATGCCTTTAGGTGTAGCTAAAGTATAATCTCTTGATCCATATGTTGCTGTGATAACAAGGGGTCCTAACCAATTAGGCTCAAACTTGCCCTTCTTTTCTTGATCTACTTGATTTCTCTGATTTTCCTTTAAGACAAGGTCACCAAATTGAAACCGTCTTTCTTTGATCTTCTTGTTATAGTTGCACCGAAGGTGGTTTTGATAGACATGGAGATGATTAAGTGCAGCAAGGTGCCTCTCATCTAGTTGTTCTAGCTCTGCAAATCTAAAAGTGTGATACTCCTCTACATCAATCAGGTGCTGTAGAGATACTCCGAGGGATGGGATCTCGACCTCTATGGGTAGGATGGCTTAAGAGCCATAGACTAGGGCATAGGGTGTTGCACCAGTTGGTGTTCTGATACTAGTGTGATAGGCCCATAAGGCAAGATTGAGTTTCAAGTGCCAATCACGACCAACTTCATTAACAATTTTCTTGAGGATTTTGAGAATGGTTTTGTTAGTAGCCTTAGCTTGGCCGTTACTTTACGGATAGTAGGGAGTGGAAAAGTGATGTTGGATATTGTATTGGGTGCATAAGGCACGAACATCTTGATTATTGAATGGTCTCCCATTATCAGTGACAATGACTTGGGGGATACCATTATGGAAAATGAGGTAGGTAAGGATAAACTTGGCTATTTGCTTATCGGTGATATATGTCATGGGAATGGTTTCAACTCACTTTGTGAAATACTCAGTGGTGGTAATGATAAATTTGTGGCTATTGGATGAGGATGGGTGGATTTGTCCTACGAGGTCGAGACCCCATTGTGAAAAAGGCCATGGAGTTTTCACTGGTTGTAGTTCATGAGCTGGTGCGTGAATCAAATCTCCATGCTGCTAGCATTGTAGACACTTCTTAGCAAACTGTAAAGCATCTTGTTCTATAGTAGGCCAGTAATAACTTGTTCTCAGTATCTTCTTAGAGAGATTAGGATCAATAGAATGTGCACTGCAGACACCTTTGTGTATGTCTAGTAAGGTAGCATAAGCCTCTTCCACGTTAAGACATCGTAAGAGGATACCATCAAGACTTTGACGATATAGTGTATCACCTAGAATAGTGTAATGGGAGGATCGACGGATAAAGGTTTTGCGTTGGGTAGCAGATAGCTCAAAGGGAAAGGTACCATGTTTAAGGTATTCATATAAATCTTTGTACCATGGGGAATTGGGACCAACAAGTTCATAGATGATTTAAGTAGTTGGAACATCAACGGCTGGTATCAACAATTGCTCGATCAAGAATTCACATTTCTGTGTGTTTGCAGGCATATCTATAAGTGACCCCATAGAGGCCATAGAGTCTGCAGCTTTGTTATGTTCTCTTGGAATTTTCTCAAAAGTGATGCTAGAAAATTGTGGTTTGTAGGCATCCACAAGTTGCTTGTAAGGGACCAACTTTTCATCTTTTGTTTGATACTCATCAATGACTTGTTGAATGACTAGTTGTGAATCTCCATATACCTGTAGTTCTTTGATGTCCCATTAGACTACTGTATGGAGACCTATGAGGAGTGCTTCATACTCGGCTATGTTGTTGGTGCAAGGAAATGCAAGCCAATATGACTTTGGGATATAGTCATTTTGTGGTGTGATAAAAAGGATACCGGTCCCTAATCTATGCTATGTGTAGGAACCATCAAAATACAATTTCCACATTACTAAGGTAGAAAGATTAAAGAGATTCTCATCTAGAAAGTCAGATACCCTAGGATGTACATCTGCCATGGGTGCTTCTACTAGTTGATCTGCTAGGGCTTGTCCCTTGATTGCTTTATGATCCACATACTCAATGTCAAACTCACTAAGGATCATGACCCATTTAGCTAGTCTACCTGTGAGAGATTCTTTTTCTAAGAGATACTTCAATGGATCAATTTTGGCTATTAGATTTGTGTGTTGGTTTAGCATGTAATGCGACAACTTTTGGGAAAGGAACACTAAGGCTAAACAAGCTCTTTCCATAGGTGAATAATTGAGTTCATAACCCACTAAGGTTTGACTGATATAGTAGATTGCATGCTCTTTTCCTAACCCATCATGCTATGCTAGAAGAGCCCCTAGGGCTGCAGTTGTAGTTGAGATGTACAAGATCAAACGCCTATTGGTGACTAGTGGTACCAAGACAGGAGGTGTAGCTAGATATTCTTTGAGCTGATCAAATGCTGCTTGACACTTATCATCCCATTGAAATGAGACATCCTTTGGAGCAAGTGTTGAAATGGTTGACATTTATCCACTAGCTGTGAGCTAAACCGCCTAATGGATTGTAACCTTCCTTGAAGGCTTCTTAGTGCTTTTAGATTCTTTGGTGGAGAAATCTCTACTATAGCCTTGACTTTTGTTGGATCTACTTCAATGCCTCTGCAAGATACGATGTATCCCAACAGTTTTCCCAAGGTTACCCTGAAGACACACTTCTTTGGATTGAGTCTTACTTGATATTTTTCTAGTCTGTCAAAGATTTTCCCTAGAACCTGTATGTGATCTACCCTAGAATACTTTGCTAATATATCATCAACATAGTCCTCCATGATGTGATGAAAGAGATCATGGAATATCACTTTGATTGCTCTTTGATAGGTTGCCCCTGCGTTCTTAAGACCAAATGGCATGACACACCAACAATAGGTACCCCAAGGACAAGTAAAAATAGTTTTATGTTGATCTTCTGCTATCATTATCTGATTCTAGCTGGAAAATCTATCCTTTAGAGAAAGCATTTCGTGACTAGCAGTCAAGTCTAGTATAAGATCATTGTTTGGCAGTGGAATGTCATCTTTGGGACATTCTTTGTTGAGATCTCTGAAGTCGGAACACATGCGGATGCCCCCATTGGGTTTAGCCACAGGTACAATGTTTGAGACCCATTCTAGATAATCAATAGGCTTGATGAATTTGGCATCTAGCAATTTCTGTATTTCTACTTTCACCAAGAGAGCTATCTGTGGATGCATCTTCCTTAGTTTATGCTTGACTGGTTTAGCTTTTGGATCAACTGTAAGATAGTGAACTACAAGCGAAGGGTCTAACCTTGGCATATCATCATAGGTCCACGCAAAGTTGACGGTTCCCTATAAGAAGAAGTTGGATTTTTGTGCTCTTGTTTTGATAGCGATGCTGCAAGGAATGTGGTCTTTGGATTTTGCTATGTGCCCAAATTTATCTTTGTAGAATCTTCCACTAGGAGAGCTGATTTCTCTTGATACTTAGATGGTAGGGGAAGGTCAAATCCTCCATCCTCAAGTTCCATAGTTGGGTTTTCACCTTTGGATACGTCCTTTGTTTTTACTATTTTGTGATCAGGAGGTGCCACAGTGTGGTTTTCACCTAGAGATCTTTCTTTATTTTTACTTTTGTGACTGGAGGATTTGGCATTCTCACCAAAATAAGTAGTTTGCTCTAGTTCCATTACAAAACCAACTTTGTGATCGCCAAGAGGGATCCCATCTCAGAGTCTTATGAACTCAGCAATAGCTTCATCATTCTGAAATACATCTAGAATAGGGGCCCCTTATTGGTCCCAATCAATAAGTTCAGGGTAGACAAGTGTTACAATCTTGGTGTTGGTGGTGGATGTTAAGGATACGAATGATAGCATAAATACAAAGGATTCAATGAATAGGTTAGTCATATGGAGGTAAGAGTCACCGATGATATCCTCTTTAGACATCGAATCTATGAGAGAAGTTTGTGTAGTTTGTGCTACCTGGTCAAGAATACCCTTGATGTCCAAGGCGCGTGGTACCTTCCTACCAAATCCTAACCCCTTCTTGTCTAGTTTCTTCTTCACAATAATGGGTTCCATTTCACCTTGATTATTTTTTCCAAGGCCACCTTTTCCTTTGTAGCCCATGTTCTTCACAATTCTTAGGCCATTGCCATATTGCTTGACTGGTATTGTGACTGGTTCTTTCTCCTTGTAGAGCCAAGAAGAGATGTCTTCAATAGTTTCCTCTGCCAATAACTTTCCTTCTTGGAATTGGGTTGGGATGCTGGGGGAGGAATAGCTGCTTTCTTAGTTGCTTTGGCTATGGGAAGTTGGCTGTAAGATTTAAGGAATAAGGGCATCCGCCCTACACAACAAGATTTTGAGATATCATATTCACCAAAGCCTATATCATGGATGTGAGCTTTGATTTTAGGAATAGGATTAGGATTGGGTTCAACTTCAGAGGTTTTTTTCAGAGTGTCAGGGTTGACATATAATGGGGATTCATGGGCTTTGTCATTATTTGGCACTTGGTTGGAATTCTTATAACTGCCTTGCAAGACACGACATAATTCAAAGGGATTAGGGTCTCCTGGAATAGTGATCTCCATACCATTGAATGGGAACTTGAGAGACTGACGGTACATTGAGGGAACAACTTTCATGGCATGGATCTATGGGCATCCTAAGATAATGTTATAAGGTAGCTCAATGTCGAGGACTTGGCACCTAGTTTCAAGCATGACGACGCCTACTTGTGTAGGTAAGTGGATAACACCTTCTGAATGACGCTCAACATCATCATACCCTTTGATTGTAATGGATTGATCAATGTTAAGATGATCCTCAGAGTATCCCAACTATTTAAGTAACTTGAGAGAATAGATATTGAGACCAACACCACCATCTATGAGTATGCGTTTGATCTTTCGTTTATGGATGAAGACTTCTATGTGAAGGGCATCATTATGACATGGATCGTGGGATGGGAGGTCCTTTTCAAAAAAGATTTTTCAGAAAAGATCACATTGTAAGGTGAGGCAATGTTACTTATTATAGCTTGGAAATCTGTGACCGCTATGTTGTTAGGAACCGAAGACTCTTGTAAGGCTTTTTCGAGCACAGTTTTATGTGCGGGTGATGACTGTAGAAGGTCCAAAATAGAGATTTGTGCAGGGGTTTCCCCTAGATGTTCTACAGGATTGTAATCAGATTGAGTTGGGAGACTTGGTGTAGGACCACGAAGGGTGACATGACCATGACGAGTTGTAACTGCACAATCCATATATTTGCCTTTGATTGTGAGGGTAGACACCCGACTCTCTTCAAAATGACCCACAATAGAGTCATAGGAAGTTGAAGCTTTGTTAACACCTTTACCTTTGTCAGGATTTTGACCTTGACCATGGTTAGGGAATGGCTCCTTGTACATGTTGAGGTCTTTATTGGTGTTTTAAGTTGGTGGTTCATCATCAAAAGTGATTTGTTTTTCATCGATAAGGTTTTGGATCACGTGCTTGAGCATGCATGATGTGGTTCTGTGTCCTTTGGTCCTATGGTACTCATAATATTCATTTTCTTTCTACCGTGCAGTTTTGTAAATAGTTCGCATATGGGGGAGCATCTGGTAAGGTGACGAGTCCATTGTGTATAAGTTTTTGTAGAACTGACTCTATAGGCTCTCCCAAGGGAGTGAATTGACATTGCAGAGGGTAGTCTTGTTGAGGTCGCTCTTGTTGTCATTGTTGTTGGTTTTGTTGAGGCGGAATTTGACTTGGTTTTGATGAAAGATGAAGGGGTGTTTGCAGTGTTTGGAATCTACCACACCATCATTGACCACATTTTTATTTTTGTTCCAAAACTTGGGCTTATCGTTTGTTTGTTGTTGAGGAGCATTGTCTTTAGTTTCTTTGAAGATTTTTACCATGCCTTTAGTGATGAGGGCCTTTTCAATGTTGATGCCCTTATAGGTAATCTCATCAAAGGTTGTAGCACTTAGTATTTGGAAATGGAAACCCAATACTTGGTTTAGGTTCTGTACAAATATGCTAAAAAGTTGCTTTTTGGGTATCTTGAATGGGAACTTGCTAGCCATTTGTCTCCATCTTTGAAGGAAAGAGATGATAATTTCCCCATTTTTCTGTTTATTGTTGCATAGGTTAGTCATAGAGACTTCATGTTCTGTGTTGTAGGAGAAATGGGTGGCAAATTTATCCGCAAGCTCGTTAAAATATTTGATACCCGTGGGTAGGTGCGAGAGCCATTCTATAGCTTGACCTCCAAGACTGCAAGGAAAGAGGTGCATAAGATATATATTGTTATGTGAGACCTCGAAGCAAGTGAGATAGAATTCTCTAAGATGGTCTTTTGGGTCTCCTTTCCTTTATATTTATCAAATTTGGGAATAGTGAAGTTATGAGGAAAAGGGATCATGGGTAATGACCGATCAAATGGATAAGGACAAACTTCTAAAGAGAAAGTTTTCTTAGTTTGGCCAAACATAAGATCAAATAGTTGTTGTTGAACCTCAGCAAGTTTTAGTTCCATGGTTGTTGGAGGGGTTGGAAACATCTCTTGTTGTACTAGAGGTGGTTGTTGTTGCCCATATGGAAGATCGTAGTTGAAGCCATGAGTATTGGTGTTATAAGGGTCATATGATTGGTTGGGGTCGTATGTGTTGTATGTTGGGTTTGGATTGGGTTGGTTTAGGTTATTTTGATTTTGGATAGGTGGGGGTGGTGCTAGGTAAGAATGTTAGATTTATGAGGGTTGTAGATAAGAATTTTGGTTTTGTGGAGGTGGTGTGAGGAAAAAATTCTGTGGAGGAAAGCTAAAGTTTGTTGGGTTTGGTTGTGATGGTGGAGTATAGCCATAGAAAGTTTGGTTTTGAGAGTTTTGAGGGTTAAGATAGGTGTGGGTTAGGTTGAGAGTGGAAGATCGCTGTGGTGGAGGGATATAGGTAGATGGGTTTTGTGATGGTTGCGGTTGATTGAGATATGTGTTGAAAAAGTTTAGTGTCGATGATTGTTATGGCAGAGGGACATAGGTAGATGGGTTTTGTGATGGTTGGGGTTGACTAAGATGGGGGTAGGTATGATTGAGTGTAGAAGAATGTTTTGCTAGAGGGACATAGCTGTGTTGATGTTTTGTGATGGTTGGGGTTGCATGACATTGTTTGGGTTCATGATATGAAGGGTTGATGATGTTGGGGGTGGTGTTTGTTGAGACCCTTGTTGCATGGCAACATAAGTGTTTCTTAGATTGTAATTTGGTGGAAAACCTTCTCATGATGGGGTAGCCAATGTTGCATTTACGTTTGGTGTGGGCATTTGGGATATGATATGAATTTGTTGTGTGTTTGACTGAGCTAGAGTGGCTTGTTTGGCTAGTTCTGCTTGATGTTGTAGAGTCTCTTGTTGGTGTGTATATATCTCCATAGGAGTCAGGAGGGGTGATATGGGTCTTTCCGCTATTGGATTTTGATAAAGAGGATTCACATATTGAGCAGAAAAAGGCATAGGCACTCTCCCTTGTGAGCTTTGTTTGGGTATAGGAGTGGTCACAATTGACATAGTTTGGACTGCAATTATGGTGTCATGGGTTTTGTTTGGCTTTTTAAGATTGGATAAATCAAAATCTTGAGGTAATTGTGCTCCTTGTTCGGCTAGTAAGCAGAAAAAGTGATCTAGGTTCTCACTAAGGATTTTTTCAAATGCGGCTATGGCTCAGGGATCTTGCATAATTTCAGTTAGGTCTTGTCTATCTTCTTGAGAGGATTGACCTTCTTCAAAGTGTCGCTCTTCTTGAGATGGGACTTGAACCGTGGTGTAACCAGGTGTAGCAAAGTCATGAGGCATGCCGGTAGTGAATTGGGTTACATCTACCAAAGGGACATTACTTTCTTGAGGATTGGTTAGTTAGTCATGTTGCGGCCTGTTTTGAGAGTTGGTTGGTCTTTCCTTTGGTGTCTTTGGAATATCCTTTGGAGTCATGTTGGATTGGCATGTTTGAGGTGTATGAGGAGGTGATTTGCGCTTCCTTGGGGCAACTTGTTTAGCCTTCATAGTTTGCTGGAGTCTAGTGGATACCATGGGGTGCACCAGGATAATGTTTTTGAGTTTTTGCTAGGATTTTGTTGTTTTTTTGCCAAGATAGTTTGAATTTTTTTTTTGGACAAAGGCGACGTATTGTGCTCCAAAAGGCACGGTACTGTTATAGCAAAAGCACAGTATTGTAGTGCCAAAGGTGCTGATATGTAATACTAAAGGCGCTGGGCTGCTATACCAGAAGTGCTGGAGTGCGTTGCAAAAGTGCTGGACTGCTATACTAGAGGTGGTGAGATAGTGTTAGTGATGCTTAAAAGGCAAATTTTGATAGTTTTGGATTTGGATTTGGATTGGATTTGCTTTGGCAAGAGAAGACACATCAAACAAAGTGGCAAAAAGGACTGACACAATAGATAGTGTATGTTCTAGGCTCACGAAAAAAGACCAATGTTTCTACGGGTATAAGACAATTGCAAACAATTCAAGCACTTTTTATCCCTAGAGACATGGTTTCATTGTGGTAGATCAGCTCACAACTTAATTCTCTGTCGACCAAATGTCATTCCAAATAGGTGTCGTACATTTGTATCTTTGCGAGAGACGATAGGTAGGGATATCTCACCCTCCCCTCGGAAAGCTCAAGTAGGTCAGAAGAGCTTTATGGCCGAGGGAATACTATCTCTTCTCAAGGGAGGCAATGGTGAGTATCTTGGGGGCTTGAATCAATTCCCATTGCACTGATGATTACTGCAACGTTTGGAGGTGAAACGGGTAGTCACTATCTAGATTGGTTCTTAGTAGCCTTGAGGGACCAACGCCTTATGAGAAATGTGACAAGCTACTAAAAGCTTTGACCAATCCTACTAAGAGTATCAAACACTTTGCACAATGTGAAAATCATTTCCACAAAGTACTAGTACACCTCTTTTTGATTTGGCACCATAAGGTAAGGCTGACACTGGTTAGGAATTGGCTTTCGCCTTATCCCTCTTATATAGTGGTTCAAAGGAAAACTTTGCTTAGGGTCATCCCTTTTGGATGAAGCACAATCCAAAAGCAGGCCCTTCTAAAAGAATAACTGAAAGTGAAGTTCATGCACGTCAAACAAAGGTTCAATTGTCCCGTTATAAGAAAAATAAAGTACAACTAGATTAGGCACACACACGATTGTAGTTGTCAATTGTCCCTTAAATGTTTGGTATTCATGTCCATTGTCCCTTAGAAAATTGAAGTGTTTTTGCATTCATATCCATTGTCCCTTAAGAAAGCAATATGTTCTTAAGACTTATATTGCAAAAAAGATGTTTTGTCCCTTAAGAAAATAATATGTTCCTAAGACTTAGATTGCAAAAAAGATGTTTTGTCCCTTAAGAAAACAATATGTTCCTAAGACTTAGATTGCAAAGATGATTGGTTCAATTGTCCCTTAATAAAGCAATTTGTTCCTAAGACTTAGATTGTAAAAGATTTGGCAATTCTTCAAAGCTTGTCATGCATGAACATGTTAGAGAAACCCATTTGATCTGTTTGTGTGATAAGAAGCTACAGCAAGTTGATTAGTTCCACACCCACTTAATAGTTAGCCAAAATCAAAACAAATGATTAGAAGCGCTTTACTATAATACCAAAGGCAACTTACTATTTTACCAGAGGCGAGCTACTATGTTACCAAAGGCGAGACACTGTTATACCAAAGGCGCAACACTGTTATACCAAAGGTGAGGCACTGTTATACCAAAGGCAAGGCACTGTTATACCAAAGACAAGGCACTATTATTCCAAAGGTGCGGTACTATACTACCAAACGCACGATACTGTACTACCAAACGCGTGGTGTAATAATAGGCTTGCAAAAAACAATATTTCATTAAGAAAGCTAGATCAAATGATAATTGAATGATTGAGTGATGATCCAGGATGTTGATAAGTGATAAGACACTGCAACAAGTGATATTAGTTCCAAAAACAACAAGATGTCAGAAATCAAGTCAAAACCCTAACAATAAGTTAGAAACCTTAGAAAACCAAAGTGAAATCTAGAAAATTGGTGAAAATTATGATGAGATACAAAAGATTAAATATCACCAATGGATTCCTTATGATTTTCTATGCAATTAAAAAAAAATTGAATTTCGTTAAGTTTTGAGAAAGTTATGGGGTTTTGAAGTTTGCAAGCCTATTATCCTAGCCAAAAGCACTTTACTGTTATGCCAAGTGCACTTTACTGTTATACCAAGTGCGTTTTACTGTTATACCAAGTGTGCAGTACTGTGCTACCAAAGGCACTGCAGGATCGCTCGAAATTGTTGTACCGCTCTACTAAAGGTGCTTTTCTGTGTTGATGTGCGCTGTTCCGTACTAGACTTTAAAAAATCAATTTCTTAAAGAAAAAGAGTGATTAGTGGGTCCCACTGAGCGTGCCAGAATGTGTATAGGAAAAATTGAGAGGTTGAATGATAAGATCAAAAAGTAATGATAATAACAACTCAATTACCCATAACATCAAAAGATCTATCTAAGCAATAACCAAATCAATAAATAAATCAAATTACGAACACAGAAGCTATCACCTAGATTGTTTGGATCTTTTGGTCGAATATAAATTGCTCTTTAAATTGTGAAACCATGTTTGCAACAAGCGGATGTAGATTGTGTTTGTGCTCAAAAAGGTAGAAGTGTGCTCAACGATGCGATGTATGCTCAATTCGCTATAAAGGAATGCCTAAGAATAAATGATTGAAGATGATTTGTTATGGAGATGAGGGGGGTTTATATAGGTTTTGAACATGATCGATCAATGGATGAAATAAATCAATAGAATATATGGTGTAGATAAATCAAATAACTCATGATGAATGTGCACACGGCATGTGTCACTCCAAAAAGGTATTTTTATTAAGATAATTGCTTTTTGATAATAGACATGCTAAAGATAGATTTGATTTCATAAATTAGAATGCTTTTTTTTCTAATTCATGAGTTGATGATAAAAATAAGATAAATTAAAGCCAATTAACTTAACTTTAGATTTGCTTTTTGAAGTTCTAAAAATAAGACTGATTGTGCACATGAGTTAACATGATATTTTTAGAGGAATTGGAAGATAGTTGATATTAAATAAATAAATTTATTTAATTGATTGTGCATGATTTGAAGATTATAATTAAAATATTTAATTTTATTTATTTTTAGAAGAATTGGAGGATAAAAGATTTTAGATAAATTAAATAAATAAATTCATTTAATTTATTTTGCATGAAGGATAAATAAAATATTTGATTTTATTTTATTTTTAGAGATTGAGATTCAATTTAAATAAATTTGAATGATTTATTTAAATTTGGAAGAATAATTGATTTATCTAAATTATTTAATTATAGAGAAGAGGATTTAAATGATAAATTAATTAAAGAATTAATTTATTCAATTGATGAGCCGATAAGGGCGTGGTTCGGTGGTTAAGTCGGTCAGTTGTAGTGGTGGCCACCAGAGTTCAAACCCCCACTGGGCCAATGAGCTCACAGGCTTTACACCTTTGTCGGGCCAACGAGCTCACGGGTTTGAAGTGTTCTTGCTAGGGGATGAGGTCCCCCATGTTGTAGCCTCACCGGTTCATTGCTCAGGGCAAAAGAATTTGCGTGGAGCTAGAGGGCATGTCGCACCAGCGTCACCGGTCACGTTAAATAGTTTACCAGCGCATTTAAAAAAAAAAATTCAATTGATGTGGATTTTAAATTTGGTTTCATTAAATAATTGAAATTATTTAATTTTTAGAAGAATAAAGTTGATTTTGATGGCATTAATTAAATAAATGGAATTTATTCAATTAATGTTGAATTTAGAAGATTTGGAAGAATTTGATGATTTTGATGAAATTAATTAAATAATTTGATTATTTAATTAACATTGAAATGCAGGTGATTAGACAGATTTGATGAAATGTAAGTGAAGTGATGAAATGGTCATTTTTAGGTGTTTACAGCTGGATAATAATATTGGACTCTCTATTGGTGGATGTAACCTGAGTTTGGGTGAACTACGTTAAAAATTATTTCTCGCTGTTATTATTTCTGTGTATTTTTCATTTCTCTGTTTAATCTTTATTTGCATTTAATTGATATCTTCTGCATGCAATATTTAACAAGTGGTATCAGAGTAGGTTGTGTTTGATTATCGTCTGCAAGAAGGTCTCACAGTTGACTAGGAGTCTCACGGTTAAGTGGGAGTAATGGCAGACGAGGGTAAATTGAAGGTAGATAAATTCAATGGGAAGAACTATCAGTTATGGAAGATGTAGATGGAGGATTATCTCTATCAGAAGGATTTATGGAGGCTGTTGGAAGGAATAGCTAAGAAATTGACAGTAATGATTGATGAGGATTGGGAACTTATGGACAAAAAGGTATTGAGAATCATTCGGTTGTGCCTGGCACTATTTGTGGCATTCAATATAATAGAAGCGAAGACAACAAATGAACTGATGAAAGCTTTGGCTAAATTGTATGAAAATCCTCAGCCTCAAATAAGGTATTTCTCATGAAGCATTTGTTTAATCTGAAAATGATTGAAGGTGGATCTGTGACAAAACATTTAAATGAGTTAATTAATTCGATTACCAGTCAGTTAACTTCTGTAAAAGTGAAATTTGATGAAGAGGTGAGGGCTCTCTTGGTTTTATGTTCTTTGCCAGAAAGCTGGAATAACTTGGTAATTACTGTAAGCAACTCTGTCTCTGATTCAAATACTTTGAAATTTGATGATATTGTTGGTGTTATCCTTAGCGAGGAAATGTGATGGAAAAGCTCAGGAGGGTCCACATCAGGTAGTGTTTTGAATGCAGAAAGTAGGGGTAGATCAAAGGAGAGAGGAAAAGATTTTAGAGGTCATGGGAAGTCACGAGGAAAATCAAAGGACAAGAGGTCTCAATCCAGAAGGATTGCTGGTACTGTGGGAAACTAGGTCATCTGAAGAAAGATTGCTGGTCTCGGAAGAATAAAGGAGACAAACAAGGAGGCAATAAGGAGGCAAATGTGGTAAGTAATAAATCTAAAGATGATGCTTTGATTTTTTCCCTAGATAATGCTGATGATTCATGGGTTTTAGATTCAAGGGCCTCATTTCATGCTACGCCCCATAGAAGTTATTTTCTTGATTATGTCTAAGGGAATTTTGGGCTAGTTTATTTGGGAGATAACGAACCCTGTTAGATTGTTGGAAAGGAAAGAATTAAGATTAAGTTGCAGAATGGGAATCATTTACTACTACAAGAGGTAAGGCATGTTCTAAGGCTAAATAGGAATTTAATTTTAGTAGGGCAGCTAGGTGATGAAGGTTTCATAGTTACTTTTAATGATAAAAATTGGAAGGTTTCAAGAGGTTCCTTAATAGTAGCAAAATGTGTGAAACTAGGCACCTTATATCTTTGTATAGGTCATACTGTTCCTTCTACTTTAGTTGTTGCAGAGAAAAAATAAACAGGTTCAGGAACAACTGTTGCGGGTTCGCAAGAAGAGACTGAAACAGTTGCTGTAGGTTCTGAGACAACACTGTGGCATAAGAGACTTGGGCATATGAGTGAAAAAGGTATGAAGGTACTTCATTCTATGAAAGTTCTACTAGGTCTACAATGTATTAATATGGATTTCTGTGAAAGTTGTATGGAAAATAAAAGAGAGTTTTCTCAAGGATGGGAAGCAAAAGAAATATGAAAAGTTAGATCTTTTGCATACAGATGTATGGAGATCGGCTCAGGTATCTTCTCTTGGTGGCTCTCGGTATTATGTTACATTCATAGATGATGCAACTAGGAAGGTTTGGATTTATTTCCTTAGGCAGATATCTAATGTATTTGAAACATTTAAAAAATGAAGAAGCTTGGTTGAGAATGAGACGGGTAAAAGATTAAAATGTCCCAGATCTGATAATGGTGGTGAGTATTGCAGCAAAGAATTTGAGGATTATTGTTCCTTTAATGGAATTCATAGGAAAAAAATGGTTCCAAGGACTCCAAAAGAAAATGGAGTGGTTGAGCACATGAATAGGACAATAATGGGACATGCAAGGAGCATGAGATTGCATACTGGGCTGCCTTTAAACATGTGGGCAGAGGCTGTCAATTCCGCTGTATATTTAATTAATAGAGATCCTTCAATTCCTTTGGGTTGTTGTATTCCAGAGGAAGCATGGATAGGTAAGAAGGTGAGTTATTCTTTTCTCAAAACCTTTGGATGTGAAGCATTTGCACATCTAGATTATGAAAATAGAACCAAGATGGATGCAAAATCAAAAAGGTGTATCTTCGTTGGATATGGCATTGATGAATTTGGTTATAGGCTTTGGGATGTTGAAAATCTGAAAATTGTGAGAAGGGTTATTGTATTCAATGAGAAGGTATTGTACAAAGATTAGTTGCAGCAGCATGAGAAGAAAGAAAAGGATTATATGGTGTTGGATGATACTCCAGATAGTGATGTTCTAGTTATTTCTCATGCTCTGCAACAACAAGAAGAAATACCAAAAACTCTAGTGAATGTTAGACGGTCAACAAAGCTATGTAGACCTCCTGAAAGGTTTTCTCCCTCTTTGTATTCTATTTTGTTAATAGATGCTGGTGAACTAGAAGGCTATGATGAAGCTATGTAGGTGGATACAAAGGTTCAGTGAGAGCTTGCAATGAAAGAAGAAATGGACTCCTTACTAAAAAATTAGACTTGGGAATTATGTAAGTTGTCTGCAGGTAAAAAGGCTTTACCAAACAAATGGGTTTATAGGCTAAAAGAGGAAGATGGAGGTAAGAAAAATTTAAAGCCAGGTTAGTTGTAAAAGGATTTGCATAGAAAAAAATGTATTGATTTTGATGAGATTTTTTCTCCGGTTGTTAAGATGACTTCTATTTGTACTATTTTAAGTATTGTGGCTGCTGAAGATTTACATTTGGAACAGTTAGATGTGAAAACTACCTTTCTCCATGGTGATTTGGAGGAGGAGATATATATGGAATAACCATAGGGATTTGAGGTCAAAGGCAAGGAGAAATTGGTGTGCAAATTGAAGAAGAGTTTATATGGCTTGAAACAAGCACCTTGACAATGGTATTTGAAATTTGATAGTTTTATGGCTGAGCAAGGCTACAACGGGTATAATTTTGACCATTGTGTTTATTTTAAGAGGTTGGATAATGACAACTACATTATTTTATGTTTATATGTTGATGAAATGCTTGTAGCAGGGTCTAACATGGATCACATAAGAGAGTTAAAAAAAATAGTTAGCACAATCATTTGTTATGAAAGATTTAGGGGTAGAAAAATAAATCCTTGGTATAAAAATTTGTAGAGATATGAAGAATAGAAAATTGACTCTATCTTAGGTTGATTATGTTGAAAAGGTGTTGCAGAGATTCCATATGGAGAATGCAAAAGCTATCAGCACACCTTTGCCTAGTCATTTGAAATTGACTAAAGAGATGTGTCCTAATACACAAGAGGAGAAAGAAAAAATGTCCAAGGTACCATATGCTTTAGTTGTAGGAAGTTTAATGTATGCCATGGTATTCATGAGACCGGATATTTCACATGCTGGAAGAGTCATAAGCAGGTATATGAGTAATCTCAGATTGGAGCATTGGAATGCGGTAAAATAGATTCTCAGATATTTGAGAGGTACATCCAATAAACATTTATGTTTTGGGAGCTTTAATACTGATTTAGCAGGCTATGTGGACTCAGATTTGGTAGGGGATATTGATACCAAGCGGAGTACTATAGGGTATGTCTTTACTGTAGGTGGGACAATGGTGAGTTAGATCTCCAGGTTGCAAAATGTGGTTGCTTTATCCACCACAGAGGCAGAGTATGTAGCTACAACAGAGGCAAGCAAGGAGATGATATGGTTGCAATCTTTCATGGAAGAATTGGGTAAACAACATGCTAATAGTTATTTGTTTATAGACAGTTAGAGTGCCATACATCTTGCAAAGAATTCTGCCTTACATGCAAAGACCAAACACATAAAACTAAGGTATTACTTCATTCGGTCGGTGTTGGATGATGGACAGTTATGACTAAAAAAAATACATACAGATGAAAATCTAGCAGATATGTTTATGAAGGCAGTGACAAGGGAGAAGCTGAACTCCTCTTCAACTTCGGTTAGTCTTCAAGACTGAAAACAATAAAATCAAACAACAAGGTCCAGGGTGTTTATTTCCAGTGGGAGCTATAGGGTCAGCGGTGTTATGATCAGTCTCCAAGTGGGAGATGATATCTTGTGGAGTTTGATCAGTCTCCAAGTGGGAGATTGTTGTTATATGGAGCCTAATTAGACTCAGAGGTTAAATTTTCCCCACTTTTATTGGTGCGGTTTCCCCCCAAATTATTTAATGGGGGTTTGGGGGCAGTGCCCTTGGTGCACTCCTTGTCATGATACAAGGTGGGGTCAAGGGGCAGCACCCTTTTGGGGGCTTGGGGGTAGTGCCCCTGAAACCTCAAATGACTTTTATTATTTTATAAAGGCATCATGAGTTATTTCTCTATTGGCTGACATAAAAAAACCCTATTTTGTAACCGACATAAGTCTTGATAAAAAATGGCTAAGGGTTGGGGTTTTTGTTGATATTGTATTATAGCATTTGCAGTGGTATTGAGTTGCAAGGATTGCTGGTTGTAATCGGTTCGATTTGCTAGATAATAATATTGGACTCTTTGTTGGTGGATGTAGCTCAAGTTTGGGTGAACCACGTTAAAAGTTGTCTCTACTATTATTATTTCTATGTATTTTTCATTCCTCTGTTTAATCTTTATTTCCATTTAATTGATATCTTCTACATGCAATTCCTAACACCTTGAGCATACAATTGGCTTACAGATATTAGATTTCATTTCAACATGAGAACATGTCTTACATCCCTCAAAATCCATTTATTTCCATTTTTCTATTGTAACATTACATCACCTTTGCCTATTATTTCACATGCTTTGTTATCACTAAGAAAAACTCTACCAAACTAACCTTCTTGATAGTTTCTGAAAACCTCCTGGCATGGAGTAGCATGGAAAGAGGCACTGAAATCCAACACGCACGAATCTGCAGAAGTGTCACTTGCTGATAAAACTAGAACACCTTCTTCTTTGTCATATGCATTGTTGGCTTCATTATTATTCACTTTTTCTTGTGCCTTTTTGTAGTGCCAACAATTCTTTTTTGTGTGACCTGCTTTGCCACAAAACCAACATTCTCCATTTCTGCCCCTGGACTTCAATCTTCTTGCAAATTTGGACCTTCTTCTGTTGTTATTTCTACCTTTATCTTGAGGCCTTCCCCTACTAATAACAGTGAAGACATCACCAGTAGTTCTGTTTTGCCCTCTTCTCATATCTTCATGGAGAAGTGTAGTAGCAACATCATCATACCTCAACATTGATTCTTTTTTCTTATCCTCCCCTTCTTAGGATCTACTTTTTTCGGATACCGAATTGCTGATGGTCATTATCACACTCTCCCAGCTATCAAGAAGAAAGCACAAAAGCAACATGGCTCTCATTTCTTCTTCAAAGTTGACATCCACAAAAAGTAATTGACTGATCACAACATTAAATTCATTTAGATGACCTTCGAGATGCTGTTACCTTCTTTCATCTTCAAATTTACCAATTTCTTTAACAAGAAAACTTGATTTGTTGCTGAAGCCCTCTCATACATATCACACAGCTTATCCCAAATCTGTTTAGTTGTTGTCTCCATGGTAACGTTGAAGAGAACATTGCTGGACAATGAAAGAATGATCGTTGCAGCTGCCTTTTGGTCCAAAACATCTCAGTCATTATCTGACATCTTCTCCAGCTTCTTAGACTTCCTTCTAAATCAGCAAAGCACGAATCTAAAGCTTCCACAAATCAAAGTTTTGTCTCAAAAACTTTTCGATCTTCCATTTATCTGCTTCCTCCATTTTTCTAAAAATTTGTCACAGATTTCCAAACAGCTCCATCATTGAGCTCTGATACCAATTGTTGAGGAACAAAAGTAGATAAAAATAACTAAATACAAATAATAAATCAAACACATAGATGCAAAAGAAGAACACCAATTTTTTAACGTGGTTCACCTTAATGGCTACATCCACTTGAAGTAGGGGATCACTCTATCTATTAAACTCAGAATAAATTCTGTTACAGTATATCTACAACTATATCGCCTCATACAGCAGCTTACGCTCTCAATTCTATTTTACCTCCAAAAGCCTCATAATCATTTAAACCTTGAAGAGGGAATATCAGAGAATAAGAATAGGGAATGTTACAATTAGAAGAATCAGGAGCGTTAGAATTAGAAGATGTCAGGAACATCAGATGAATAAGATTGGGCTTCAGAGATGTTACACCAACATTATCCACCTTTTTCAGCTTCCCAACCCCTTGCAACATATATGTCATTTCGGATAAGCATCCACCTCCAGTCTTTATTCCTGTAAATGAAATGTGACCTCCATTTGATGTCAATTTCCACCTACCCACCATAATTGCATTAATGGTGGTTTTAATTGGGGATTTTAGGTTTAAATGTGATTTTTAACGTTCATTTCAAGGTGCTTGTGTTTAAAACTTTTGAGCTCTACAAATCCTGCGATCAAAACGATCTTGAAATTGTGAAATTGAGCTTGAATCCTACTACATTATTGAACTAGTGTCATTAGAGACTCTTTGTAACAACATTTGAAGACATCAATTGAAGATCTACAAGTTAGGATTTCAAAATTACAATGAGTGATTCTTATCTTCTCGATAAAATTGTGAAGCATGTAGGTCTTCTTTCTTAGTTTAACTTTATTTTGAGATACTTTGAGTTTAAAGGTTTAAGGTTGTAATGCTTGCAATGGGGTTGAGATTTTAATTTTGGACCATTTATTTGAATAAAATGCTCTCATGAAGTTTGAATTCTGGCCATTGTTTAAGTTAGGACACGATAATAAATTTTCAAAATTTAAACCCTAGTTTGGCCAAAATAGTTAAGGCTTCACTACATTAATAAATTTGAACAAGATTCATGCCCTAGTACAAAAACTTTGAAAAGTTAAATTGATTCAAGTTTGCAGAGTTTTGTTACTAGATGGAAGTCTATTGAATCGACATCTGGAAGATCATCGTTTTCCCGCAAAAACATAGAAAACACTTAGGAAGCAATTTGTGTAACTTTCATCTAGAGTTTAAATTGAAACTAAGTATATGATATCCAATACACTCCACTTTCCCTGCATATTTGGATGCCATTGTTTTTTCTGCATCTTGCAGGAGGTTAAGTTTCTACAGGAAATATTTACATAACTTTATTGATCTAGAGGACACTATATGCCTAGGAGTCGATATCCTATCCAATTCTAATTCCTCGCAAAAGTCTAGTAAGACAAACAAAAGTCTAAGTAAAAAGGAAAATTGTGGACTTTCGATCCACTACTAGATATTGTGGCCACCAATTTAGATCTTGCATCCACGTTTACTCCCACATTTTATCTTAAAGCTTGTGTGTTATTAAGAAGATTCATGAGTGAAGTTTGTGGAGTTTTATATTATTGCAAGATAATTTAAGCAAGTATTTTATATCCACTTACATTGTGTTTTCTCGTAAAATTGGATTGTTAAAGCACTTGTTCTAAATTATTTAACATATGATGTCAGGTTACATGTGAAAGCTCTATAAAATAGAATAAGTAATATAAAGCTTAACCTATTGACAATTCCAAGGGTCTTATTATGTCTTTAAATCTTGCAAAGTGATGTCATCAAGAGTCAAACAAATGAAGTACGAGTTTAAGGGAGTCATTCTGGACTCAAAGATCATTCCACTTGGGATGAGATCTTAGATATAGATCTTAACCATGTCAACTTGCAATAATTAAAATAGAGGATGTATGGGCCAAATCCCACCAACAGAGGAGTCAAGATGGTGACCAATGGGATAGCCCAACTTGCAAGCTTATCTACTTCATAGTGCCCAAAATTGATTATGGAATGTGCCAAGCATTATCAACTAGTATCAAGAAGGATAATGATAGGTGACAATAGGGTGCTACCCGACCTTTCTACATATGCAATTGTAGACATTTGAAAAACCATTTTAGGTAGTAATGGTAAATGTTACCATGTATCAAGGCCTTGATTATTTCAATCAGGACTTAGATGCATGCATAAGGAGAATTAATGCCAAATGGTTGAAGACATCCAAACCTACATTTTCTAAGGTACCTAAGACTTTGTTCAAGAGCGACTTTTAAATTGAAGTTAGTGACATGATAACCTTGATTAGAAGAATTATGGGACTACTCAATGCCTCCACCTTTGGATGTTCAAATTTATCTATAAGGTATTGCAAAATGAAGAAATGCTATATTGGTCCTAGTTCATTATTGGAAAATTACATATACGATTGCCAAGAGTTGGGGTTACAAGACAATTTTTCATGACTTCCTATGTAGTCTACATGCTTGCTAGGAATGGCATTTACCTTGGTTTAACAAGGAGAGGAGCAACAGCGGTTGCTCCAGGATAATTTGAGGTATATGACTATTTCCCTCAACTATAGATCAAATGTTCCTTGAGAGACTATAAAAGAGTAAATTGATTCATTTACTATGTTTATCACTAGAGTCCTTGAGGGTGATTTGAACAAAAGGATTTCATTAGCTATTGCATAAATGATCAAGACTTGTATGGAAGTTGGTTTATCTATTTCCCCAAATTATCATATATTAGAATAGAGGGATTCAATGGTCTTGCATACAAACTTCCTAAGTACCCCATAGATAAGATCATTCTATTAGAATTGACAAGGCAAATTTGTGAATCCCAACAAGTTCTAATAGATAAACATAGAGCATGGGTGCAATTTCCTTTGATACTAGAAGAGAAAGCTCCAAAACAATAAGGAAAACAAATTGATATTGATGATGAGGATACATAGGAGGAAGAACAATTGCCTCTACCAAAGAGAAAAGACAAAGGGAAGAAAGTTGCTCCTACACCACTAAAGGCTAAGGTAACTAAAAAGACTCCCCCTGCATAAGTGGTGTACAAGAGGAAGAAAGACATAGAAACATGTGAGCTTGAAGAGGATGAAGACCCACAACTATAGAGGAAAAATAAAAAAGGTAAATATATATTATCCCTACTGCTGAAAATGAAGGTGTTCCTGTTGCACTAGTTGCTCCTCCACACTCTTCACTACCCAGCTCATCATCTCAACAAATGCCACCTTCTTCCCCTCAAATTCATGTTCCTTCATGAGCAATTCAATCAGCCATACCATTATCTACCATCCATCCTACTCCTATCTCTTCCATCCCTTCATCTTTCACTTTGTATTCTTCCATATTACAATAAATGCCCACCATGATACCCATCCAAAATCAAATCTCCATAGCCACTTCACCCTCCATCCCTTCCATCACCCCTAATTCTCCTATGCCACAAACCATTCTTTCTTCACCCACTTCCCAAACTACTTTTTAGGTCCCAGTTGTTGCTGCACCTTCTATCTCTTCCACACCACCTGCTACTTCCACCATTCTTGTTCCACTGCCATCATTCTTTTCCAATTTGAATAAAGTAGTTTTGCAAGAAGCTTATAACTAGTTACTCCTCCCGGGTCCCCTGATCAACCTCTTCAACCTCTAGCTCTAGAAAATATTGAAAGAATAATAAAATAAATTGAAATTCAGGAAGCTAAGGAGAAAACACAAGAAGAAATAGTTGAACAACTTGTCCAAGCTAAAATGAGCAAAAAGGTAGTTCCTGAAGAGGCATCTAAAGAAGTATTTAAGTTGAAACCTTGTCTCCTACCCAATCACAAGAACAAAAAAATTGATTTGAAAGTTAATAAGGAGGTTAAACCCCAAGATGAAGATCATAATATGGAAGAACAAATTAATAGGACCAAGGTCCACCTGTTAAGTAACAACAACCATTAGGTGATGTAAAAATTGGTGCTATAGAAAGTGTCAACTACAAATGCTTTGAATTAAGAAATTTTGTCTTCACAAGTAGATGTTGAGGCTAAAAGCAAGTCCAAAGATGGACAACAGGAGGTAGATATTCCAATGCAACAACAAATTTTTTTACCTTCTCCTCCACAACAACCACAACAGTAAATAATTGAAGCAATAGATGACACTTCCCTGGTACCCCAGTGGCTTGAAGTAAAGATCCAACAAAGACAACCTATTGTAAGGCCACCATCATTGTATCTTCCTAGCATGATTGCAAAAATAAATACACCAAAATCTAGGAAGAAGCCAAGGGCATTGTTATCTATCACAAAGGATGATTCAAGATCCTAGATTGCACATATTGTAACTCCAATAGTGGATAAGGATTACAAGGAATTGCAAGCTGTAGATTATCAAATAACTATTGTCAATTTGGGACAATCCACTAGGACACATGAGATTGAAGATGTTCAAAATACACTATCCACAGTTGTCTTCAAAATGTATAAATATGAGAGGATAAAAGGGGAGCTTAAAGAGTAGATTGTAGAACTACAAAGCTATATCAAACAATTGCTATCTCTTTTGCAAACAATCAATGGCATAATTTCTCCTCTAGTCTTCATTTCATAGTAGGAAGCTTCTAAATTGGAGAGACTGAAATGTGTAACCAAATCTATTGATGATTGGATCCTTGAGCTGATTAGGCATGCTTGCAAAACATGTTAGATGAAGAAAATGAATCTTGGACCCAACTTAGAGTTCTTAAGAAGAAAATTGATGATTTAATGGAGGATTTCAATGATGAGAAATAAGTCAATGCACAAAATTCACCTCAATTGGTCATCATAGGAAACATGAATGATTAGTTGGTGATCAAAGAGAAATTTTTGGATAAGACAAATTTGGCACAACCCATGATATGGGTTGAGACAATTAAATTAAGAAATCATGTAATAAAAGAATGCCTTAAAAAATTACTTGAGATGAAGGAAAAGGTGACAAATGTGTAGTATGAAAACCTTGCCTTTGTGTAGGATCTAACACACTCCTTTGTTGAAGTGAATTAAGATCTAAAGAACATTGACTCCCTCAAGAACACTGTCAAATAATTTGTTACTGATGGGTTAGATCATGTTCCTTATGTTTTCAGCTCAACAATGATGGATGAGTTGACAAAGATGAAGTCAACAATCAGGGACTATGAGAAAGATGCACAAAAAAGAAAGAGGAAATTTGAAATCTTCCTCTCAACATATGAAACACAAAGGTTTAGATGGGATTTTTTCAAAGGCCCTGATGAAAACTTTATGAGTCTAGTCCTCATTACATACATGGACTATAGGTGGAGGGAAGATATGAAGGATAAAATGACTGTTGAAGATGATACATCAATCTGGAAAACCCCACCCATTGAACTTGTTCACATTGCTACAATAATTTTCAAATATGACTTCAAAGCTAAGTGTTCCTACTTGGAATTTTATATGCCCCCTTTTAATTTTATAATTGTTGCTAATGGCCAACCTGGTCTGGGGAAGTTATTTCTTTTTATTTTTTTCCAAAAAGGAAAATATTGTCTAAAAGTTTGACTTACTTTAAGACTTTGAAACTTTCAAAAAATTATAGGCATTGGATATGGGTTTGTTACAAATGGGTGATCAAGATGCATTTGGCCCCAAACAATTATTTTTAATTTAATCTAAGCCATTGGTGAAGGATGAATCCTAGCCCTTCATTTGTATACTAAGTGCACTTGCCTCCTCTATATAAGGCAACCACTTTTCTTTGTAGGAGGATCTATAATTGTTGATATTTTCCATACTTTTGAAATTAATACAAATAAATTACTTCATAGTTTCCTATCATTACATTATTGGAGATTTTTGATAACTATTGAGATTTTTGTTATTAATGAGAGAGTTTACTTCATGGTTCCTTATCATTTAGAATAATTTTCTATGATTTATGAATGAATGATGATGAGTATTGGATGGATCTTCTATATTCATACTACTGGTGACTTGTTGATTGTAAGTTGCTTTGTGTAGTTAGCCTAAGCATTTTTAGTTATATGTTCACTTGTGAGACATCTTATTAAGCTGCACTAATATTGGGCATTTGATGAAATTACTTCATGATCTAAAAATAATTTTCCATTTCATTGAGATTGCACTATCCTTGTAGCATTGTGACACATCTAGTTAAGCAAAGATTGGTTTATTTGAGGTCTTCCTATTTATACTTCATGTCATAAATTATAGGAATTCATAGTCACAAATTTCTAAAACCCTTTCCCTTTCTCACCCATCTTTTGAAATTCTTTATCAAAGTGATTAGAATAGGTTAAAATTTTAGGATCAACATCGCAAAATATAGAAAATTTGATTAAAGAATATTGTTTCTAGCTACTAGTTGAATCCATATCTTAGATCTAGGGAACATCCTAGAGTTTGTAGGTAAAATCATACTTTGTTATTTTTTAGATCAAACCCTATTTTTTTGGTTCTAGTGAATAATTGTGTAGGGCTCCTTGTTGAAACAACAAAAAACATCAAGCTACTAAGTTATCTTGTAAAGCCAAGACTTGGTTGGGAGAGACCTTGGGGTAGTCATTTTCTGATTCATTAGGATTTGATTCCTTTCAAGAGAGATAAAGTAATTATTTTATCTAAGTTGTAGCATGCTAAAACTCACGTCAACACATTCATTCCCTATATGAAAATATTATGCTTTTCTTTTGAAATGAGGAAAGTGGAAATATAGAAATAGAATCTGGAAAATGAGTTGAGAAATAGAAACCTAGACCAAGTTATAATCTAGAAAATAACTCTGAAAGTGATTATCATATAAATGCCAGTGCACTTCCTAGATGACAAAATTAATAACTCAAATGTGTACATGAAATGTAGAATTTGAGAAACAAGAACAAAACACATGCAACAAGTAATAAAATCTAGTAGCAAGAATGCAAAAAATAATAAAGTAATCCATATTTTTAAAATAAAAGGAAATGATACACAAGTTAAGTTAAAATAATCAATAGAGAAATATCAAGAGAGAAGGAAATAGAAAACCTCCATGCAATAGGACCAACGAGACTACCTATAGCTAAAATAGGGGGAAAGAGTGTGACTGTTTGGGAGCTTCCCAATATGGTCAAGCCCCTAATATGGTCTTTCAACCTCCACAAGTAGTCAAAATATATAAATGTATTGGATTGGAGTGTGTTCTCTTAACCTACGTACATCTAAGCCTAAGAAGAACATTGAATATAAGAATAATAATATTGTGTCTATTACTACTGTAGTGTGTATTAAAATGAGGAGATCTTAGGAATGTGAGTCACCAATATTGCTTAGGAATGAAAAACAAAGTAATGAGAATAAACATAGTGAGATGTTGCCTCAAGAGAATGAAAAAGGAAACAATGATAGAATGATCTTCAAGAGAGAAAAAGAAAGGAGGCAAATGAGGTAATTTCACAACCTGTAAACACCTAAAATCATCTCTCATCGTTTCAACCATCATTAGGTCATCACTCAATAATTCCCTTATAATTAATTGAATAAATCTTATTTATTTGATTAGTTATCCCAAATTTACTTTCATAACTAATTAAATAATTTTTTATTTAATTAATAAATAACTATTCATCACTATTCACCTGAACATTAATTAAATAAGTCAAGACTATTTATTTAATTAACTAATCCTTCATCTATAGTCCAACCTTAGATAAATAAATTTAAATATTTATTTATCTAAATTAATCTCATCTCATCTCCAAAATTAAATAAATTCTCATATTTATTTAATTCCCTATTTTATCCACTTCTCATTAGTTATCAAAATCTAGTCATTAACCTTCCATAATCATTTGCACATTCTAAAACATGATTAATCAATGTAAATATTGCACGAGTCCCAAATGTGTACATGGGGTCAAAGGTATGCCTTTGATTTGTACATGATTGGTAATTTGGGAATGGGTAAGATCTTCACATCCCTCCAAAAATCTACTTTCAATCTCCCACTATCCACTTTATTCAAGACAAATTTCCACCCTTGATTCCCCTTGAATATTTGAGCTCTCTTTGACCACAATTCACATGGTTCCACTTGGAGGCTTCTCATGCCTCCCATCCTCTCAACCAATTTCAACCCTTGATCTCTCAAGACAATCTTTTCCATCCATCTACCTCTGTAAAAATTTATAAATAACACCCTCCACAAGCCATTTTCTTAACTCACTTGAATTCAATGTTACTCTATTGTTGTGAGCACTTGACATCCATCCAATACAAAAACAACAATCTCAAAGCACAACCATACTCACATGTGTGTAACAAGAGTTGGTGTTGGTGAGGACTTTGTATAGTTTTCATTAGCTTAAATACTAACTCTTAGGCTTAATCTTGAGGTTGCTTGTAGTTGTTAATAGAATAGGTTAGAATTAGTTTAATTTATTCTCATTTGTTCACTTTTACATGTACACACAACCTACAAGAAATAGATATCATGGTACAACAAATAATAAACTACAACAAAATAAATATGTTATGAAAATCCTGCAAGCACAAATTCACTAGAAATTCCACAAGGATAGAAACAAAGAGCTTGCAAAGAGAAAAAAGAGTGAGTATACCAATATGGATATATAGTAAATAATAGAACAAAGTGATTTCAAAAACACCCAGGAGAGGAGTTTCAGCCAAAGAGCAAAAGTTGGAACCTAGAAGAAAATTACAACCAAAGGAGAGCTCTCTTTTTTGCATGTCCTAGATTTTTGAAAAATGAACCTCCAAGAGGTTAGGGAAGAGAGAGATGTTCTAATTCTTGAGCACATACGCGTTTCATGATACAAAATATGTTACAAAAAATTCCAATAGACAAAAGGGTGGGTAGATATGTATTTTAATTTTTGAATGATTGGACATTGGCATTAGAGGTCAGTGCAAATGTGCTATCGTCTAGGAGAAAAAGCCAAAAATAATGTTAGAAAGGCATGCCAAATTAGAGTATAAAATAACATTAAAAATTTGTTAAATTGGTGAGGGAGAAAGGTTATGGCTATCAGTTCAATGTAGAGGACAAAACTAAATTGACTATAGAACATAATGTGGTAATTACAAGGTATTAAATTTTTGGCATTGCACTACTAGATGTGGAGTATCACAACACAAATTTAGTAGAGAGATGAGATTCAAATGCTTATGTATTCACTACAAATAGGAGAGATGAACATCACACTAGAGGATGTGTAATGGATTTTAAGTTTTCTTTTGCAATGGAGGTAGATGTATTACCAATAGAATATTTACAAAAGCCTGATGTACACCATGCCTACACCTAATGCATGGGGCATTCAACATCAATGAAGAATAAGGGGAGGAGAGATATTGATGTAGACCCAATTTTCATCCAAGCCAATTATGTAGGTCAATGTACCTTGATTAAAAAAGATGATGATAACCCTACTATCAATTGTGGTGGCTACAAATAGGAGAGGCATATGCATACATAGAGGGCTAGTGCATTGCATAGAGGCCATGGAGATAGAGGGTGCAATTTTCATGGGGCTAAAATATGTTGTCCCACACATATCATGACATGCACTACTTTGTTTGGGAGGATGGATAGTGCATTATGGAGGGCATAGTACTATAGATATGAAAATTTAAGAACATTATTGTGACTAGGTCCATTCATGGATAGTGGAGATTTGAGAGATTGAGTGAGTTGAGAGAGAATGTGAATCAAATGAGGGATTCATCTATCATATGGATGCCCTACAAATAGGTGAAATAATTTCTAGAGGATCTAGTAAGGCTATATGGGGTATGGAGGAAACAATGGTTACAAGGCAAACACATCAAAATACTTAAGGAATTTTAATCTACCAAAGGGTATAGTGTTAAATTGGTTTAGCATAAATAGTGTCACCCTCATGTCCAATGTGGTGCTATGAAAAGCTTTGAAAAATTTACAAGGGAGAGGTTTGGTGATCATTATATTTCATGTTGGAGGATGCAGACTATGAGGAGGAGGACTATACAATATAACAATTGATGTGGATGACTTGGGTGTACAAATGAATGGTGTCAATGGTTGGAGGCTACTCAAGAAACACCATTATATCCAATAGTTCCTAGAGGAGAGTAGAGGAAGAGTAAGGAGTGTTAGATTCAGGACAGACAACTGAGAGGGGGGGTGAATTGGTTGTCTAAAACTTTCTTCCAATTAAACACTTAAATCCTCTTTGTGATTTAGCAACTTATTAATAAATCAATCATGGAAACATAATGCATTAAATCAAGAGCAGAAACACATCAACACATAAGACACCAAGATTTTGACATGGAAAACTCAGTTAAGGGAAAAACCACAAGGTGATTAACCCAAGATTGTATTCTCTGTTAGAATAATAGAAAGAACAAAATGGCACATGCCAATTAGGGCTCACTGCCTGAGCACACTGCTCACAAGAGGCTCACTGCCTACAAGAGACACACTGTCTACAAAATGATAAGTATCACATACTTGAATTGGAGAATAGCATCTTCACCATGCTTGAATCAGTTCCATTTAAGCCCAATACTTTTGCTCTCTTCCTCACTACCACACTCTCATCTCCATAAGACACACTTTGAAATGACTTTACAACTTATTTATATAAGACATTGACTTAGGAATAATCATCTAAGTTGGCAAACATCTACAAAAACATCCACAAGATGTGTAATTCATCCGGTCAGCCAAACTTTAGGAAGAACACCATCATCTGGAAGTTATTCTTAAATTGTGAGCTCAAACTCTAATGCGGACCACCAACATGAACTGGACACAATCTAAAGAGCTCCACAAGCTTGCCTAAATCACCAAGAACATCCGTATTTCATTTGTTTACTGAAATCCTTATCTTCTTCATCCAGAACCTTAAGAACACAGTCTATCATCACTGTCACAATGGAATAGATGATTGCGGACCTCCAAACCACTAACCAATTGAGTTATCACTTTGCATGGACTTCCTAAACATTCCACCAAATTCACAGAATAGGATATTGCATTTCCAGATCCCACTAGACCTATCTGTGTCACTCTGTCACCTCTGAACACCTGCCGAAACCGGTTTTACTTGAGCGGCTACAACTTCTTCAGATCTTCATGTGGACCTTTGAAATATTTACTGGATCATCTTAAGACTCATATCTACAAGCCCTTTGAACCACATCCTCTGATAGTCATCTTATCTTGGATCTTTACCTTACTGTCTTCATTGTTCTTCTCTGTTCCTGATTAGGACTACTTTTCTCAATATCCTCAGCACACAACTCATCCAATCCTTTTCATCAATGCAACAGGAGTATGTTGACATCAATGAAAACACTGGTTAGGCTCATACTTGCAACAATCTCCCCCTTTTTCATTGATGGCAACATATGATGTGAAAAACTAATTTGACCATCAAGACAAGAACTTTTCTTTACTGACACAACTCTCCCTATCACCAACAACCATTCACTTGTCTTTTCTTTCTTTACTACTCCCCCTTTGATCAGCCACCACTTGTTTTTTACATGTCTTCTCTCCCCCTTTGACATCAATGGCCAAGGGCACATACTTGCAATTCCACCATTTCAGAATCATACCTGCTTCTCTCCCTGAGTAGCAGCTCCCCATCATCAATCTGGACCACAAGATGTGACTGTGATATCCACCGAACTGATGCACATCAGTGCACCTTAGTTCATCACCAGAGGGGTAATAACCCCTAACTTCTCCCTGAGATACTCAAAAGAGTCCTTAGGTAGAGGTTTAGTAAATATATCTGCAATCTGATCCTTGGAAGGCACAAACTCTGATTTGACTTCATTCTTGTTCACTTGCTCTCTCAGAAAGTGAAACTTGATAGATATATGCTTAGTCTTTGAATGCAACACTAGATTCTTAGATATATTTATTGCACTTGAATTATCACAAAAGATTGTGATAGGTTCCTCATACTCCACTCTGATGTCTCTTAGCATTTGCTTCATCCACAAAACTTGAGTGCAACTACCTCCTGCTGCAATATATTCTACTTCTGCAGTGGATAGAGATATTGCCTCTTATTTCTTGCTCAGCCAAGAAACCAATCTCTTCCCCAAAAAGAATGCTCCACCACTGGTACTCTTCCGGTCATCCATATCTCCTGCCCAATCCACATCTGTATATGCATGAAGAGAGAAATTATGATCTCTAGGATACCACAAACCATACTCAACTGTCCCTTTTAGATACCTAAAAATCCTCTTGATTGCCATGACATGAGATTCTCTAGGATCAGCTTGGAATCTAGCAATAAGACCAACAACATTCATAATATCAGGTCTGGTTTGAGTGAGATACAACAATCCTCCAATCATTGACCTGTACTTTTTCTGATCAATCTTAGGAGAGTCATCATCTTTGCTCAATTTACATCTAGTTGCCATGGGAGTATTCATTGGTTTTGACTCTTCCATCCCAAATTTCTTCAACAATTCTTTCACATATTTGGTTTGAGAAATGAAGATTCCTTTCTTAGTTTGAGTGATTTGTAGACCCAAGAATAAATTCATTTCCCCAAGCATGGAAATCTCAAATTCACTTTTCATTTGATTTGCAAAGGTTTTGCACATACTATCTTTTCCTCCAAAAATGATATCATCAAAAAATACTTCAACAATCAAGATATTTTCATGATCAATTTTGAAGTATAAATTACTATCAGTAATACCTCTGTTAAAACCAATCTTCAAAAGATGCTTATCCAATCTTTCATACTAGGCTCTTGGGGCTTGCTTGAGTCCATACAGTGCTTTCTTCAACTTGCAGACCATATCACCATGATCAAACAATTAAAATCCATCCGGTTGCTCAATGTACACTTCTTCTTCCAAGTCACCATTTAGGAAGGTAGACTTGACATCCATCTGATACATTTTGAAATCCTTGAAGGCAGCAAAAGCAAGAAATAATCTGACTACTTCAATTCTTGCCACTGGAGAAAAAGTTTCTTCAAAATCAACTCCTTCTATTTGAGAGTAACCCTTGCAGACCAATCTGGCTTTATTTTTGATTACTTCACCAACTTCATTCAGTTTGTTCCTGAAGACCCATTTGGTTCCAATCACATTCTTGTTTCTAGGTCTGGGAACAAGATCCCAAGTGTGATTTTTCTTAATTTGCATCAACTCTTCCTCCATTGCTTTAGTCCAGTTTTCATTATTGCAAGCTTCATTTACTGTCTTAGGTTCAATCTTTGAAATCAGACAATATTCATCTGAATCTTGAGCAATCCTCCTTCTTGTTTGTACACCTTTGCTTTTATCACCTATGATCTGATCTTCAGAGTGGTTCAGTCTTACATACCTGGGAACTTTGGGAGTTTCTTGCACTTCTAATTTTGATCAGACTCATTATAACTCATCTCTTCTTCTTGATTTGTCAGATTAGTTTGAATCTGAATTCTAGAAGGGGCTTAGGCTCCTTCAATCAGAACACCATTCTGATCATCTTCATCATATTCAGAAAACCTTGAAAGTTTTTCAATTCCTTCATCAATCTTCACATTTGTACTTTCTATAATCTTTCTCAATCTCTTGTTATAACACCGGTATGCTTTGCTTTGAGTAGAGTAACCCAAGAATATTCCTTCATCACTTCTAACATCAAACTTGCCTAGATCTTCATCTCTTTTAATGTAACATTTGCTACCAAAGACTCTGAAATACCTCATAGTAGGAGTGATGCCAAACCAAAGTTCATAAGGAGTCTTACCAGTATTGCTTCTGATTTGAACTCGATTCAGAGTATAGACTGTAGTACTGACAACTTCTTTCCAATAGATTTGAGGAACATTTGCTTCCATCATCATGGTCCTAGATGCTTCCTAGATGGTCCGGTTCTTTCTCTCCACTACTCCATTCTGTTGTGGAGTCCTAGGAGCAAACAACTGTCTCTTTATTCCATGTTTCTCACAGAATTCTATGAACTCACCAGATGTGAATTCTCCACCTCTATCATACCTCAGACATTTTAATTTTAATCCGGTTTCATTCTCTACCATAGCCTTGAATATTTTGAATTTCTCAAGAGGTTCTGATTTCTCTTTCAGGAAAGTAACCCACATCATCCGGGAATGGTCATCAATTAACAACATGAAGTATCTATCACCTTGCACACTCCTTATTCTTGCCGGACCACATAGATTAGTATGAACTAAGTCCAATATTCTGGTAGAAGATTGTTCCTTGCTTTTGAATGAGACTCTGCTTTGTTTCCCCAGCTGACATTCTTTGCACAAGCTATTTATAGGTTTCACCAATTTTGGAAGATCTCTTACAACCTAAGTGTTGCTTATCTTGATGATATTATCAAAATTCACATGACACATCCTCCTATGCCATAGCCAACTCTGATCAATTTGCACAAATATACAACTTTTACCAGTACCAACTAAATGGAAGATATTACCTTTTGTCTGAGTACCAGATGCAATCTTTGTTCCAGAACTTTCAAAGATCTGGCATTTTCCATTCTTGAATCGGAGATCATAGCCTTTGTCCACCAACTGTCCAACACTGAGAAGATTGTGCTTCAATCCTTCAACATACAATACATTACCGGTTTTGTTCTTTCCATCAAAAGAAATAGTTCCTCTACCTCTGATTCTACCAGCAGAATTATCACCAAACTTTACCACTCCTCCTTCATACCTTTCCAAATCTAAGAACTTATTTTTGTCACCTATCATATGGTGAGAGCATCCACTGTCAATGACCCAATCATCCTTTTCTTCAATTTGGGCAGCCAGAGCTTTTTCTACAACTTTATGATTGACAGATTCAGAGGGCATTGGATCTTCTTCCTTGATGGCAATAAACACCCAATCACTTCCGGATTTGTTTCCTGTCTCTAATTCATCATCTGTTACTCCTTCATTATCATCCTCTTCATGAACATAGTAACAATTCTTTTGGAACCTTGATCTGTTAGGATTTGGCCTTGAAAATCTTTCCGGACACTTTGAGGCAAAATGACCAATCTTATTGCAGTTAAAACACTTAAAAGGTAATTTCCCTTCATACTTACCAGATCCTCTTGGTAGTCTTTTTGCAATAAGGGCTTCAAGCTGAGCAGTTTTAGCTTCTTCTTCTTCCAAGTCTTTTCTTGCTTTTTCATACCACGATAGTTTCCTTGAGGAGTTCTCTCCTGGATCAAACCTTTGTTTTCCTTTTACAAAAGCACTAGCTTTGAATGCAGATTCAGTCTTGGGGGGACATCTCCAAACTCGGTCATTTCAAATGCGGCCAATTTACCAACCAATTAATCTCTTGTGACACTTGAATGGGCTCTGAATTCTTCAATGGCAGCAACCTTGATTTTATAAGAAGTAGGAAGGGATCTGAGAACTTTGCCAACAATCTCATCTTCATCCAAGACTCCACTAGCACATCTAATGCCACAAACAAGCTCATTTACTCTTGGCATAAAGGTAGTGATATTTTCATCTTCTGTCATCTTCAGATTTTCAAATTTCCCTTTCAAACTCTGTAGCCTTGCACATTTAACATACTTGTCTCCTTCATGCAGAAGTTCCAATTTTTCCCAAATCTCAAAAGCAATTTGTAGATCAACAACATTTGTAAGCTCTGAATCAGACAAGGTACTTAGAAGGGCTTCTTTAGTTCACAGATTGTTTTTAGCATCTGTGATTTCACTTGCAGATTTTGGGTCATTTTGAGGAGGCGTATACTTTGTTGTAGCCATGGTCCAGTACTGCATTCCCATACATTGTAAGTGACATTGCATGCAACTTTTCCAAAGATTAAAATTGGTTCCATCAAACTTCGGACTATCCTTCTTGTAGGATGACATCCTGGATCTCCTCAAGCAGTTAATCTCCTTTTAGAGGAACTTAGCTCTGACACTAATTGTTAGATTCAGGATAGACAACTGAGAGGGGGGAAGGTGAATCAGTTGTCTAAAACTTTCTTCCAATTAAACACTTAAATCCTCTTTGTGATTTAGCAGCTTATTAATAAATCAATCATGGAAACATAATGCATTAAATCAAGAGCAGAAACACATCAACACATAAGACACCAAGATTTTGACGTGGAAAACCTGGTTAAGGGAAAAACCACGGGGTGATTAACCCAAGATTGTATTCTTTGTTAGAAGAATAGAAAGAACAAAATGGCACATGCCAATTAGGGCTCACTGCCCGAGCACACTACTCACAAGAGGCTCACTGCCTACAAGAGACACATTGTCTACAAGAGACACATTGTCTACAAAATGATAAGTATCACATACTTGAACTGGAGAATAGCATCTTCACCATGCTTGAATCAGTTCCATTTAAGCCCAATACTTCTACTCTACCTTTCGCTCTCTTCCTCGCTACCACACTCTCATCTCCACAAGACACACTTTGAAATGACTTTACAACTTCTTATTTATACAAGACATCGACTTAGGAATAATCATCTAAGTCGGAAAACATCACATTTGGCAACATTAGGGATGTGTTTGTGGGAACATTTGGCAATCGTAAAGTACATGTCACCTCTAGGGGGCATGGGCTTTGTCAAAGTCTGTGTTCCTTTGTGTGTTTTCTTCCTACCTTAATGTGCTTGATATCGATACTTGATATCAACCACCTTGAGGTGGGGGCATATATAAGGTAAGCTGTCTGTTGTAGATGTTAGCAATGTGCTTGTCCTCAGGTGTAATTTAAAGGCTAGTGCAATGAGTACTTCCTACACTCAGAGTTTGTTTGCAATCAATCAATCAATCATCTTAAGCCCTCTACAGAGGCGGGGGTGGCGTATCTCTTGCAAAGAGTGCCCATCTTGTCATTTTCAAAAATTCCTCATCGGGAGGCAGGGAGAGGTTCTGTGACTAACTCAACCCTTAAGTGTGTCTTCGGTGGTTGTTGTGGCGAAGCGCAATCATCAGTGTGTGCCTGTAATGTGCCTGAGATGGTGATGAACCTAGAAATAGGAACACTCCATCGCTTGTCTGCTGTGTTTTCTCCGTGTCTTCAAAGTGTGTGTTTCGCATGCTTGCTTTGTTTGGCATGTTTGTTGCCCCATATGCAGTCTAAAGACTTGCGCGATGAGTGCTTCCTACATTTTGGGAGGTTTGGCATGTCTTGCGTGTGTGTTGCCCCATTTATGTAGTTTAAAGACCAGCGAGATCACTTCCTACATTATGGGAGGTGTGTTTACTCTCCTGTACTTGCATCTGCATTTCATATATATGAGAAAAAGAAAAGAAAAGAAATCATTCCTATCTTCCATGCATTAACTGTCTTCTATGCATCTACTATTTTCTCTGTGTTTTGCATGACAGTAAATGTCTGCTCTGTGTTTTACGTGCCTGTCATTGTCTTCAATGTGTCTGGTGTGTCTTCTCTATGCTTGGTGTGTTTGCTATGTTTGTTGACCATACTTTAATGCATGTATTGGCCTCGCGTTTATGCCTACATTAAAGTGGGGGCTAAATGTAACGTCAGAAAATGTCCCCTTGGGGGCTAAATGTAACGTCAGAAAATGTCCCCTTGGGGGCTTTTCCCTCATAAGGTTTAGCTCCCAGGTCTTTTATCTACATTTAGGACATCTTGCATCATAATTTGACATCTCGATGAAATGATCCCTAAGTTTCATGACAAATGGGACCTAGGAGGATCCCTTGAACCTAACCCTACCCAAAATAGGGGGGAGTACTTTGGCACCCACGCCCTAGTCCTGTCCTATTTTGGGTCAGTCCCAATTTTTGGGTGTCGGCTTATGACCGTTATTTGGGTCCTATGCCGACGCAGTAAGTTTCGATTACAAAATTTTTGGCGGGAGTATTTGTAGTTGCATATAAAAGCATGCTTAGGCATTCATTTGTAAACTAGATGGCTATTGTGAACCTTATGCATTCTAAAGGTGATTCAAGGCATTCATTGTGTAGCAAGAGTAGATATTGTGTTATTTATGTGTTTGTGTTTGCATATTTGAGCATCCATCTCCTCATGGCATGAAGAGCTTCTTCCTTCCATGAGATCTTCACTACAAGGTGACATTATTTGTGTTTTCAAGCATTTAACATTTAGTTTTTGTCTCTGCCCCTCAAGGGCACGCACTCTCTATCTGACAACGGTGTTCAGAAGACTTGAATGTCTCTCTGGGGCTTGACTTGAGCAAGCCTCTAAACACCACAACCCCCTCCCAAAATTTTTATGATTGCATGTTACAGGTTGAAGATGTAGGAAAAGTGAAGTTGCAGGAGGGCATTACAGAGTGTTAGATTTGCAGATCAGAGAAGAAAATAGCTCCCTAGACTAGGGCACCCGCTCATTAGTCCTCGAAGTTCCGTGACGAGAAAACCTTTGATACAACAAGAATAGGTTGCAGATCCTAATAAAAAGTAGGGCCTTGGACTTGGGTGCCCGCTCTTTAGTCCCTGACTATTCCGCTTTCGAACTTTGAAAATAGGTGCATGGTTATTTGTCATTTTATATCTTTCTGTAGCAACATTTTTTGATACTTGTTCGTTTGCTGTTGTATTTGCATAATTAGGGTTTTGATGTATAATTGAGCATAAGAGAAGATAATTGGCAATCAAATCATAAAAATCCAAGCTTCCCTACATCTCATAGTGATCTAGGGTCTGATAGTGCATGACCACTTGGCCCTAGGTCCTTGAATGTAATTGTACACAAAACTACCAAAAACTCAACTATCCAAATTCCACCTATTACACCTTTAATTAATACCATTAGTATCACCCACCATTATGGTTGTTGCTTCTTTCCCCTCTACCATATAGATTTCCAAGCACAAAAGGCCAAGCACAAGAAGCCTGCAACTTAATCAAGTTTGACCGGATCTTTCAAAACTGGCCAAATCTTTATTCTGTTATTATGTCTTCTCCTTCTAAAAAAACAACACTACTTGGAAGTATCTATCGACGTGCCCATTGCACATTTTTGTACGATTGTTAGTATATATATGTACACATGTTTTCTCTATTCTTGGTTATATATATATTTATATTTATGTATATATGCATATATATTATATCCTCTCTTCTATATATCATAGTTTTGAAACCTGTCATCTGCAGGTATATATATACATACAAACTCATACATGCAAACAAAAAAATATATATGATTTTTTTTAAAGTCCAAACCCTACAGGAATGGAGATTTGCTTTTGCCCGGTGATCTGGTGCACCCTTTCAAAGATTTGATCAGAACATATTGTAGAGAACATGATGCAATATAAAAAAATAAAATTGCTTACATAAAACCAAATGATACCTTTAAAAAATCTTCTACCAATGGAGAGCTTCTAGGTAGATTTCCCAATCTTTTCTTGGTTAGAAGAAGAAAATAAAATCCCCTCTTTCCATCTTCCTTTCCTTCCCAATTATCTATAACCTCCTTCCATAAATTTCTCCATTTGTTGTGTTTTGACACACAGCCAGCCAAAAAACTTCTTCCATCCAAGCATTTAATGGAGGCTAAATAAAATGAATACCCTCTATTAAAAAAACTGTTAAAACTTAACTACTTCCTTTTTCCTTAATTTACTCATCCCTATAATTTAGCTTTTTAAATTAATTTAACTAATTCACGAATCTAACATTTTGATTATTTATTTGTTTATTATTATTTATTACTTATCATTTAATTTTATTATTGCTTAATTAATATTTATTACCTATTTAATCTATGTTCAAGTGTTTGTAAAACTCTATCTATATGATTTAAATCAATTTAATAAATAAATTATCGCAACTATATAAAAATTATTTTAATATTGACTAGTTATTGAATTAGGGTTGTGACAGGTAGCTTTTTTTTGTACTTTTTGGTTTTAAATTCTAATATAAATAATGTGACTCCCTTAGAGTCATTTTATTGAGCGAAAAAACCCATGAAGATATTAAAATGCATAGGCAATTAATTTATCTTCATAGACTTTTAAATCTTCTTTAAAATCCTTATGCATAGAGTTCATATTTTAATCATTTAGAGTATAATAAAACTATTGCGGGCCCCACCAACTAACATGTCCACTTGATAAATAATAGATGACCTTGAAAAGCAATTTGAATAATTTGAAGTGGTCCCAAACAATGCCAACTTAGCATTCAATAGCCAATGGAATTGGTAGGGCTTTTCACTTCAAGTTCAAAATCAAAGAATTACAAATCGTGTTGGTCATTAGATTAACCTTATCAACAATTGTTGTGCATTCAAGTTTGGGTTCAAGAATAGATGATCTTCATTCCCAAATAATCAAAATAATAAGATTCATACTATTCTTTTATGTCTCTTTTCTCATCTCTTTAATGTATATTTGGCATGAATTTGAAGTTTTTATTAGGGCCTTGTATATGTGATGAATTAATTACATCTATTGCTATCTGCTTTTATTTGGGATCAGTTTAGCTATAATTAGAGTTATGAAGCATGTTTATGAAATTATTTTCAATATTTTTAATAATTTCAAGCACTTGACCTGGTTACTTTGGTCTTATCAAGGCACCTCTTAAATATTGTTCTTGTCTATGTTTTTTCACTCTCTATATCTTCCTCTATTAGTGCTGGCTAGTTGGTGCTTTCAGTATGGCTTTGTTTGCAAATTAGCAGGGAACAGTGTTTCAACACTTAAACATCTCCAATCACCTCTATTTTATCATAAGTTATGTAGAATTGAAGTCATTTTCTTCAATGGATTCCAACATTCAGATTTTGGCAAAAAAGTGTCATATTGCTTTCATTAGTGGCATTTTAGACTTAAGGCTTAAGAATGTTTTCAAGACTAATGCCATCATCATGTTCCATGCAATAAAAATTACTCTTGGAGAGAAATTTATGGTAGCTAGAACTATCATTACAAGGTCAAAAACAAATACCTCCTTGATGAACATTAGTGGCAATTTTCTTGGAGGTTGGCAAATCTAAAGATGTGGCATGGGCAATGACAGTCTCTCTGATCTAGCCATAATGGAGGGTACGGTTGGCTGTGGTTCTTCATGTTGCTAATATTGGCTGGGGTCTCCCACCATGGACAAAAACATTGCTTATTCATTGCGATGTGGTGGCCAACCCATGGATCCCATTTATCTCTTAGGCCATTATATCCATTGAGGAACAATGCAAATCTCTACCCAAGATTGGTATTAATTTCCTCAAAAGTACAATTGGAGCTTCTCCTACAAGTGGCATTGATTGGTCCTTCACCATTTTGGATGATGAAGCTGATGAAGAAATAAAACAAGTGGTGAAAGGCGGTGAACTTTCCTCTTGACACCTGTTGTGTCTTGTCCATCTTAGAAGGTTAGGGTATCTAGTTTGAATACATGTATCTTACTAGTGTAGTTTTTTGGCTGTTATCTCATTAACCTAAAGGTTTGGTCCATTTTTTGGGTTATTTCCTTTGCACTGCAATTTGTATCTTTGGCCCTCCTTAGAGTATCCATTTCTAATATTTTTGCTAAACTTTTATACAAAGGGTATGGCTCCCTAGGCTATTTTTTACTAGTAAAAAATGCATGGGTAGTTAATTTATATTCATGTATCTTTAAATCTCCTTTTAAATCCTTACAAAGGGCATAGAGTTAGATTAAAGGAACAATATCTATACTCCCCCATGTGGATGGATGACATTTTTTAACTACGTGTTCAATTTTTGTAGGTTTTTCAATCTCAACTCTTTAATGTATATTTGACACGAATTCAAGTTTTTATTGAGGCCTCGTATATATGCTAATATAATTATGATCAAATTTCACTTCAGAGTAATTCAGCTATAATAAGAGCTTTTTTGATCGATAAAGTGACCTAAGGGAGGTCACACCATTGCATTAATCATATAAAAATCAACTGACATGTGACCTTTTCTAGACATGGTGTTTCACACTACTTTGACAATCTTCATTTTCTTCTTCGATCCCTATGAGCCATTGATGTGGTTTGATCTGACATTCTCGGATCAATAAAACATCCATGAAAGGTAACTTCTTAAATGACATCCATGTGATACTATGAAAGAAAAGACAACCAATGACACACAATCTTCTTAACATTTTTATTTAATTAAGTGATGCTTGATAATCTAAGATCTTCTCAAAGTAATTACCAAAAAAAATATAATCACACATGTAAACTTGTTTGCAATGTGCATTCACCTCCCTATAGCCTAAAACATACTTTAATTAAGGACTACATTTATCATGCTGCATTTACTAAATTCAAGGAGCATGTTAGTTATCATTTTGGTCAGGGGTTTGAGCTTGGATATTTGCAGATTTTTCATTCGAACCCTAACTTTTCTTGTCCATCGGCATGAGTTTGCATGTGTCTTGGTGATCATGTTGGTAGCAGTGGTGCGTTTTCTTCCATCGCAAAGACTTTGTCTATCGGTAGCCGGGGTTGGTGTCTTTCTGACAGTTTGGGTCTCACCGACGGGGAATCGTCAAGTGTTTTCTATCATCAGGTGTTCATCGGTGTGATATGGTTTATCGGCAAAGGAAAATTTGCTTCCTTCAATGTGTTCAGTTTGGCTGATGGAGTTGCCATCGGCGTGGCTTGGTGTATTGGTAGAAGTGTTTTGTGGTCTACCGATGTTGGGTGTCTGGCTGATGGATATGCGCATCGGCGTGAATTTTGTTATCGGCAGAGGATTTCTAGGCTCCGCCGATGCGTTTGGTCTGGCCGATGGTGTCATCGGCATGTGTGTGGTCATCGGCGAAAGAGTTTTCAAGTTCGCCGATGAGGTTGGTCTTGCCAACAGAATGTAGCTAGAGGTTGCCATCAGCGTAACTTGTGATGTTGGCAGGAGGGTTTTCAATTGCTCCGATAGTCCATGTTTGGCCGACGGGGGGATGTGAAGTAAGCATCGGTGTGATCGACATGTCAGCAAGAGGATTTTCAGCTAGGCTGATGGTAGTGGTCTTGCCGACGAAGGTAGTTTGGAGGGTGCCATCGGGAGGACCTGGTGCATCGGATGGAGTGTGGAGAGTTGGGCCGATAGGGCTTCTCTTCCTGATGGGTTTTATGCTGTGTGGTCATTGGTGTAACACATGGTGTCGGCCAGGGAGGTTGTTTTCTTTTCGACAGTTTGGGTCTTGCCGACGGGATGTGAGGTGCCTATCGGTGAGAGTAATGCTTTCGATGAGGAAATTTTATGGTTCGCCGATGGTATTAGTCACACCGACAAGGGTAGATTGGTGGCCATCGGAGAGAGTAGGTGCATCGGCGAAGGTGGAATGCATTGGGCTGATGGTGGTTTTCTCGCCAATCGGGAGGCATCGGTGTGACATTGTGTATCGGCCCAGCTGGCGAGAGGTTCACCGATGGTAGGTGTCTGGCCGACAGGGGAGTGCGGAGGCTTCGTCGGTGTGACACAGGAGGTCAGCGAAGGGGTTTTGGATTGCTCCAATGGTGTATGTTACACCGTTGGGCTTTTGGCGGAAGGTTCATGGGTTGAGCGGGGCAAAACGCTTGACACTTATTGTGCTCGTGGCTTAGTTTTTTAAAGGACTCAAGCGTGTTTTGCAGGATGAATGTGGGATTTTAAATCATGCAGATGAAGGTCTTCCTGATAGTCTTGGTCACGCCGATGGCGTGATATGCAGTGTAGAGCATGTATGTATCGGGTGCCTACGTGGCACATTCTCACAGAACAAAGACTTTTCAACATAAATTTGGTGCCATCGATTTTCAAGCGATGGAAGGATCGACGGCTATGTTTTAAAGTTGAAGTGTGGGTTTCTCTTGTGCCTTCAGGTGTGTTTTGAGCAGGAAATTTCCATTTGGGCATTGCGATAGTCTCCATGCGAAGACGCGGATGGTTGGAGCCTTTAATGGCCGGGTTATGCAGAGGCATGGGCTGGTGATTGACAACCATGTACCTGATTTATGGCAGGAAAATTCTCCAATGGTGGCACAAGGCTCGAGTTCATCTGCTTCTCGTCCTTCTTTTGCTTCTCCATGTTTTGTCCCCTACCGCATTTAATTTTTGAAGGCCATCTTCCTCAGAATGAATGTATCTGGCAAATTTTGAAATCTGCCATGTAATTAATGCTGAGGACCTTCCTTGCTGTATTTAGCAGGTTGTGTTTTTCATTTTGTGGTGGTTGAAAACTGGAGATATCTGGCTCTGTAATGAGATACAACTGGTTTTGGTTGCTCTGTGTAGGAGGTCTTGTGAGTTTATGTATCTCTTGTTGTATGTCTCATGCATGAATCTACTGATTTCATGATTGATTTTATATGAATAATGCTCCATTTGCATGTGTTTTGTTAATTCTGTCTCCAGTATTGTATGTGTCCTTCTTTTGAATCTAGATATTTAAGGGGTGTCTAGTATTCTAGAATATAGAATTCCTGTATTGAATGCTTGATCTCTTAACTTCTTCTCATGGGGTAGATTAAAGTGTTTTCAAATTAAGTGTTGGGAAAGATATACTGCAATAGGGATGCCATAAGTAGAGATAACTTAACACTCTGTATTGGGAGGTATCTGTAAGGCATATATCACACAAATCCCCTTGAAATCTAGTTTTATTGTGTTCATGCTGGTTATTCACAGGTGTATGTCTACCGACTCCAAGCCCTAGATAGGCACCGATCTAGCTCTGTGTTGAGGTTATACACCAGGTCCAGGTTTGCATCCAAACATCAAATCAAATCATTTCATCCTTCCACCTATTAGTTGTAGGAGTAGGAGTAGGAAACCCCTGTATGCTCTCATACCTAACCAGACATATGTGTCCAAGAATGTTGCCAACCTTGTGATTTGTTACACAAATCTTGGTCCATACATGAGAGTATTCTGCCTGTTGTTGTCAAGTTAAATCCTTATGTCATTGAGCTAGTCAAGGTCATATCTTTATCAAATAGGGACACCCCCCTTGGTGCAGCAGAACCAGAAGTGAAGGGGAGGAGCTCACGCAACCTCCTATATTTAGTTGGCTGAATCTGCCTGTGCATTAGAACTGGCAAACCCTAATGCTAATTCAGAAGAAAAACCAACAAAGTGGCGACTCCGCTAGGGACGTGATTTATCAAGAGTACTATCTAGTCATCCCTAGTGATATATTATTGCCCATCTGAGTCATGAACAGAAAATGGTGACTCTGCTGGGGAAAAAAATGTCATATCCATGAAGGTGCGAGTCTAAAGGAGTGAAGAATCATACCTGGAAAGTGTTCTATTGCAGCAAGCAAAGGAAAAAGTTGTATGTGTGACTCTACTGGTGGATGACCTAGAAAGCAAAAGAAATTAGTTTTCAGCTTCAGCCTGTTTGAAGCTTATTCCTCTTCAAGGAGGTGGCGAATCTGCATCAAAGAACCTGATAAAAGAACAAAATCAGTCAGAGAAGAATTTGCAGCTACTGCAACATATCTAGGTATTTCATATTGTTTGAAAGACTCCCTATTTGGTGAAGTAGCACTGGTTAAAAGGGAAACATTGGTGAAAGCAGAGCTTGCATGCTTTTGTTAGAACCTACTCTGTATTTCAAAAGAGCATGCAATATTGTTAAAAGACTCATTTAGAGGACTTTAGGAAAGGCTGAAATAGCAGTTTGTATTTTAAGGGCCTAAGGTCATACTGAATTGAAAATCTGAGTAGAGAAGAGGGTTGCAAAAGACATAAAGGATGTATTGTCAGCCCATGCACCCTTGTGAAGTGTCAAGTGCAAAAATGTATAATAATTAGTCCCAACCATGTAATAAAAGAGGCTTCAACATAGACAGATATAAGCCCATAAATTTCAGTGGCATTTGTGGCTACCCAAATGCTTTTCCACCTAAAATCAGAAAGTATTTGCCTAAATTCAATGGTATAAAGGATGAATCAGCTGAGAGACACTTGCAGTAGTTTATAAATGTCATAGATGACTTTGAGATTGACCATGAGGATGTGGTTATGAGATTATTTGTTCAATCTCTGGATGAAGATGCAAGGAACTGGTTTTCCTACCTTCCAGCTTACTCTGTGAGCTCTTGGTGTGGTTGTAATTACATATTTCAGCTTACTCTGTCAGCTCTTGGTATGGTTTTAAATCTGCATTTCTATCACAATATGGTGAAAGAATTTTTGAATATGTAGTCATTAGTGATTTTATGTACATCCATATTGAAGAAGATGAGTTGATCCCAGCCTTTAACCTCAGATTTATGAGGGCATTGAACAGAATACCAGAATGTATGAGACCTAATGATGCACTATGCTTAGTTGTCTATTTGGGAGCCTTTGATAAGAAAATGAGCTATAGATTGAGAGATAAGGAGCCCACCACATTGCATCAAGCACATCAGTTTGCAATAGATATTGAAAATAATTGGAGGTATGGAATTCAAAAGGGTTATTTTTCTAAAATTTTTTGTTGTCTTGCAGTCCCTAATGTAAATGAAAGATTTAATTCAGGAGTTGACAATGAATGTCAAAATGCTCACACCCCTGTTGTCCCAGTTTTTGCATCATTTCAAGTTGATGATGTTTCTGTTATAGAGGAGGATGTCTTGTTTTGCCCAACAAATGAAGTTCACAACAGTCATTTCCCAAGTAATATTTGCATGCCAGTCCTAAACAAAGAGCATTCATGTTTAAATGATTCAGTTATGCAAAGTTGTCATCATATGGATCAACAATCAATATCAATTTCATCAGGAAGTATTAGAGGGCTGGAAAGTGATATCGATGGCTCAACTTCAGAATGCATTAAAGTAGCAGAAGTCTTGTATGTGGGGCAATCAGATGATAAAAATGATATCCATGACCAGTGCATGGATCAGGTTTGTTCTTCTTATGACTTTGGATCTGATAGTAATGAAGAAGAATTGGACTGTCATGAAGAAGCAAAGGACTTTGCAGTGAATGAAAATCCCCTTTATGATGAGCCTGTGGATGCATTTGATACTGTGAGTCTTCACCTTCATTGGTGCAGAATTAACCCTCTTTTTGAGGATGATGATGAATATGAGGAGACAGTTGACCTAGGTGATACATCAGTTTGTGAGGAGGGGACATATGAATCAGATATCTTCAGTTCCTATGAAGGTAGTATGGATTTGCAAACTATGGATAATGTATGTTCATCATCATTTGATCCAGACATATGTAACTATGGGTGTGTGGATCAGCATTTGTTTTCAATATCAATAAATATTGGGGGTCTCATATTTTCTGAATGTCTTCAATTTTTGGATCAGCTGGATGAATGCCTGATGATGTGCAACAGCCAGGTAAATGATGAAGAGTGCCAAGAACAATATGATATACTGTCTGAAGAATATAACATACACATGTTACTTAATGCTGAAGAATATTATGATGTGTATGGTTATGTTTCTAATTTTGAAATCCAAAGTGACAGAGGCATTACTACAAGTGGCAAGTTGTCAAAAATGGTGGAATATCTAATTGAGCAGATGACCTTGTGGGCAGACTATGCCAATTTTTTCAGTTGGGATTGGGATCTTTCAGTTTGGAATCAGGCATTTGACAGGAAAATGTTCTGGTTTTTCCTTTTTGGCTGCCCTGGGCCGCCAAAATAATTTTTAAAATCTAGTTTGTGATGCAGGTTGGTGTAGGTTTGACTCTGTAGCCCAATGGATAGGGACTGGTCTGCATCCCAGAGATCTGAGGTTCTCGCTGCAGTCTTACACCTGCATGTCCCCAGACAGAGCCTATGTTAGTTATCATTTTGGTCAGGGGTTTGAGCTTGGATATTTGCAGATTTTTCATTCGAACCCTAACTTTTCTTGTCCATCGGCATGAGTTTGCATGTGTCTTGGCGATCATGTTGGTAGCGGTGGTGCGTTTTCTTCCATCGCCAAGACTTTGTCTATCGGCAGCTGGGGTTGGTGTCTTTCCGATAGTTTGGGTCTCACCGACGAGGAATCGTCAAGTGTTTTTTATCATCAGGTGTTCGTTGGTCTGATATGGTTTATCGGCGAAGGAAATTTTGCTTCCTTCGATGTGTTCAGTCTGGCCGATGGAGTTGCCATTGGCGTGGCTTGGTGTATCGGCAGAAGTGTTTTGTGGTCTGCCAATGTTGGGTGTCTGGCTGATGGAGATGCGCATCAGCGTGAATTTTTTTATCAGCAGAGGATTTCTAGGCTTTGCTGATGCATTTGGTCTGGCCGATGGTATCATTGGCGTGTGTGTGGTCATCGGCGAAAGAGTTTTCAAGTTCATCGATGAGGTTGGTCTTGCCGACGGAATATAGCTAGAGGTTGCCATTGGCGTAACTTGTGATGTCAGCAGGTGGGTTTTCAGTTGCTCCGATAGTCCATGTTTGGCCGACGGGGGGATGTGAAGTAAGCATTGGTGTGATCGGCATGTCAGCAAGAGGATTTTCGGCTGGGTCGATGGTAGTGGTCTTACCGACGAAGGTAGTTTAGAGGGCGCCATCGGGAGGACTTGGTGCATCGGATGGAGTGTGGAGAGTTGGACCGATAGGGTTTCTCTGCCCGATGGGTTTTATGCTGTGTGGTCATTGGTGTAACACATGGTGTCGGCTAGGGAGGTTGTTTTCTTTCTGACAGTTTGGGTCTTGCTGACGGGGATGTGAGGTACCTATCAGCGAGAGTAATGCTTTCGATGAGGAAATTTTATGGTTCGCCGATGGTATTAGTCACACCGACGAGGGTAGATTGGTGGCCATCGGAGAGAGTAGGTGCATCGACGAAGGTGGAATGCGTTGGGCCGATGGTGGTTTTCTTGCCGATCAGGAGGCATCGGTGTGACATTGTGTATCAGCCTAGCTGGCGAGAGGTTTGCCGATGGTAGGTGTCTGGCCGACAGGGGAGTGTGGAGGCTTCATCGGTGTGACATGAGAGGTCGGCGAAGGGGTTTTGGATTGCTCCGATGGTGTATGTTACACCGTTGGGCTTTTGGCAGAAGGTTCATGGGTCAAGCGGGGCAAAATGCTTGACACTTATTGTGCTCGTGGCTTAGTTTTTTAAAGGACTCAAGCGTGTTTTGCAGGACGAATGTGGGATTTTAAATCATGTAGATGAAGGTCTTCTCGATAGTCTTGGTCACGCTGATGGCATGATATGCAGTGCAGAGCATGTATGTATCGGGTGCCTACGTGGCACAGTCTCACAGAACAGAGACTTTTCAACATGAATTTGGTGCCATCGATTTTCAAGCGATGGAAGGATTGATGACCGTGTTTTAAAGTTGAAGTGTGGGTTTCTCTTGTGCCTTCAGGTGTGTTTTGAGCGGGAAATTTCCATTTGGGCATTGCGAAAGTCTCCATGCGAAGATGCGGGTGGTTGGAGCCTTTAATGGCAGGGTTATGCAGAGGCATGGGCTGGCGATTGACAGCCATGTACCTGATTTATGGCAGGAAAATTCTCCAACGGTGGCACAAGGCTTGAGTTCATCTGCGTCTCATCCTTCTTTTGCTTCTCCATGTTTTGTCCCTTGCCACATTTAATTTTTGAAGGCCATCTTCCTCAGAATGAATGTATCTGGTGAATTTTGAAATCTGCCGTGTAATTAATGCTGAGGACCTTCCTTGCTGTATTTAGCAGGTTGTGTTTCTCATTTTGTGGTGGTTGAAAACTGGACATATCTGGCTCTGTAATGAGATACAACTGGTTTTGGTTGCTCTGTGCAGGAGGTCTTGTGAGTTTATGTATCTCTTGTTGTATGTCTCATGCATGAATCTACTAATTTCATGATTGATTTTATATGAATAATGCTCCATTTGCATGTGTCCTTCTAAATCTAGATATCTAAGGGGTGTCTGGTATTCTAGAATATAGAATTCCTGTATTGAATGCTTGATCTCTTAACTTCTGCTCAAGTGGTAGATTAAAGTGTTTTCAGATTAAGTGTTGGGAAAGATATACTGCAATAGGGATGCCATAAGTAGAGATAACTTAACACTCTGTATTGGGAGGTATCTGTAAGGCATATATCACACAAAACCCCTTGAAATCTAGTTTTATTGTGTTCATGCTGATCATTCACAGGTGTATGTCTACCGACTCCAAGCCCTAGATAGGCACCAATCTAGCTCTGTGTTGAGGTTATACACCAGGTCCAGGTTTGCATCCAAACATCAAATCAAATCATTTCATCCTTCCACCTGTTAGTTGTAGGAAACCCCTGCATGCTCTCATACCTAACCAGACATATGTGTCCAAGAATGTTGCCAACCTTGTGATTTGTTACACAAATCTTGGTCCATACATGAGAGTATTCTGCCTGTTGCTGTCAAGTTAAATCCTTATGTCATTGAGCTAGTCAAGGTCATATCTTTATCAGATAGGGACACCCCCCTTGGTGCGGCAGAACTAGAAGTGAAGGGGAGGAGCTCACGCAACCTCCTGTATTTAGTTGGCTGAATCTGCTTGTGCATTAGAACTGGCAAACCCTAATGCTGATTCAAAAGAAAAACCAACAGAGCATAATAATTAAAATTGAAACGATGACTTAGATTGAAAACTATGGCAATATATTCTATGATCTTCTCAAAACAATTACAAAATGAATATTAAAACCACACACATAATTAGTAAATTCATTCAAATATTTAAAGGAATTGGGATCCTTCTAGGTTTCAAAGTTTTTTTAGCTTGTTTTTTGTATTTTACTTTTAGTTTTTATTGTAAGAGGAAGATAACTATTTCTTGATGTTTTAGAAGTAGACTGTAGGACAAATGTGAAATGTGAGATGAGCATCATCCTCTTATTATTAATATGAGTTATCTTCCTAGGTTTTAATATATCACTTATTAGTACACTTAATAGAAGAACAATTAATATCATTGAAGGTTAGCATATCCGTATCCATTTGACATTATCTTATTGTGGTTAGTTATTATTACTTATGAGCATTGGGATAAAAAACATTTAAATGAAAAAAAAAATTATTTTGTTTAAAATCACAAATACATTTCAAGGTTTATAATACTAAATCTAATCCCGAAGAATGAACACAAACAAGAGTATATTAATTATATGTCTAATATATGTAGAGACTACAATCCAGAGATAATTGCTACAAATTTGACTTAGGAAGCTTCTCAAAATGCCCTATCCATAACAAAAAGTCTACTTTAAAACTTGGGCCGGATGACAAATTTAGATAATTGGTGTGCTAATGGATGAGACTTTCCTTGAGGTTAGTGATAGCCCTAATATTCTATGTACATCCTACCATGCTATGGATAATCTTCACTATATCGACATTTGTTTGGTTTTCTTACCAACTTGGAATAGGTGTCCAAATTATGGAAGGGTATCACTTGAGGCTAATCCACCAGATACCCTTTCCCTTCACACCCCTAATATATTGTCTTTCCATTGTAATAGCTATCTAGAAATTTATATCCTAAGGGATCTTTTTTTTTTCAATTTTGTGTGAGCTCATCCCATTGATCCTTACAATGATCTCTACTATTTGGGGTATTAAATAATATTCCTTTAACCAACTCAATTACTTTATCTTTAGCCTCTTGCATCATCTTCATGGTTTCTAAATTAGTCTTATATATATATAATGCAACACTTCCCTCACCAAATTATGTTCCCCTCTAATCATAATTTTTGCATGTCTCTCTGTGTTTTGATACATCTTCTTCTCTAACCTGAGCTTTCTATTTTTCCTTGGACAAAAGAGAAAAAATCTCTAAGTTGAACTTCTCCTACATATGGATTGGGATTCTAGTCTTTATCATCAACTAAAATAAAACTATATAAATACAACTCGGATAACTTATTTTTTTATATTTTAGCTTCACTTCATAAATAAGATTCACAAAATGTTATAGGTGTATCTAGGTTTTTTGATGATCCTTCAATCACCCTCTATACTTGTAGCTTGTGAAACTATTCAAGTATCCATGATAAGGCATGCACTTGTGATCATCATACTTCATGTTAGAGGATGTAGACTATGAGGAGGAGGACTAGACAATGACTATTGATGTGGATGACTCGTGTGTACAAATGAATGGTGTTAATGGTTGGAGGCCACTCAACCAACACCATTATATCTAATAGTGCCTAAAGGAGAGGAGAGAGTAGAGGGAGAGTAGGGAGATGATGGATGAGGTACACTAGAGGGTGGATACGGTCTTGGATGAAGAGAAATAAGGGAGGAGAATCCCATGGTACTAGAGTATTAGGTGGCATAGAAGGAGCCATACATAGTTCAAGATGAGCCTCATGTGATGGGGAGGATGATACAAACTAAGAGATCCCTAGGGATTCAAAGATGATGATCATGGTGCCCATGTGGGAGGTGGGGGGCATAGGAGTAACCCTATACAAATGTGGAGCACTGGTATCCAATCTTTGATCTTGAGTAGAAACTAGGGGATCCAGGTATGACATGTGTATTATGTTATAGTTTTGTATCATTATTGCGAATTAATTTGATTTATGATGATGTGAGACTAATAAGAGATTTTTTTGATTTGTTGTAACATGTATTGGATATTGGAGAATGTTAATCATGTAGTCATTATAGCACACTCCCTATGGGATACCAAAGATAGTATAGTGGATGAGGATAGACCTATAGAGCATGTTGTCTATTTTTCCCCTCTATTTGATCAAGCATTGATGATGTAGGCCATGCACATAGAGTAGAAGAGGCTAGTAGAGTAGATGGAGCAAGTGTAGAGGTCTTAGGAAACCTTAATGGGAGAGGATCTTCAAGATGAGAGAGAGAGAGGCTTAAGACTAAATAGTTGTGCAAATTGAGTAGGTATCACTAGCTCAAGACTAGCTAATAGATAAGATGAGGTAGCTAATAATAGAGAGGGATCATGTACATTGAGAGAGAGCTGCTACAATTAGAGAGGGATTGACTATGGAGGGAGTTAGATAGGGTATACTTTAAGAATTGACCCCTACAAAATTCTATAGAAAACCTAGAGGATCCCCTATGTAGAGACATAATCCTTCTAGTTATTTTTTCATAAAATTGAATGGAAGTGATAGAGCGGGTTGCTATTTTAATTTAATATGTAAATTTATAAATCAATTGTGGGCAATTAGGAAACCAAAAGTCATTCTTGTTTTTAATGAATTTGGTGAATGATCACCTAAATTTTCCATAAAATATTAATTGAGATGGCAAAATAAGGATAAATTTTTGATAATTTTTAATTGAGGTGGCGAATTAAGGCCATATTCCTGATTATCTTTTTAATCGAGGTGGTAAATTAAGGTTGAAACACTTGTAAATTTTTAATTGAGGTGGAAAATTAATCTTAAATTTGAATGCATTTGTAATTGAGGGGGCAAATAAAAATCTAACTTAATATAAATGTATACTTGTGGTGGAAAATTAAGACCTAAATTAATATGAATTTGTAAGTTAAGTAGCTAATTATTAAAAATGAAAGTATTTGTACATATATTACATAAAATCTGTGTCATACTTTGTGTGAAAAGATAGTCTTGGGCATCATTAAGATTTTGATTTAATTAGCGATGCTTTGAGTGGAAATATTACATTTATCTTCAATAACATTTTCATTTAATTCACCTATGAAAAAATGACTTTCGTTATCATTAACATTCTCAGTTAATTCAGTTGTGAAAAATTGACCTTCTTCATCAATAACTTTTTCTCTAATTAAGCACACTGGAAGTATCACACAAATGGTTTTTAAGATATGCACAATTATTATCTAGGCTCAAATAAGGATTTATTGAATTTGTAAGGGCCCACATGCTTGAGCAAAGAAGAATGTTTAATAATATCTAAACATATGCAGAATGATACTTTTTTTTTAATAAATATAACACAGGAGATAGCAATCATAAAACATAATTTCATTATCACATATCAACTTATACATATTTACAAAAGCTAACAATATAGCTTGGAAAAAAATCTTACAAAGGAATAACTTATTTACATAAGTACAAAGGGAGTTAGTCTTTGAAGTCCTCAAGAGCACATCGACTTATCACAATAGTATCACGCAGTACAATATCATCCATCTTGATAATATAGAGAGCAAATATCATCAAGGGATTTACCACCCAACTATGAAGATGCAACCTTATCCAACCTTACTCCTACAAGAGAAGCCTGACCCTTCACGAAGGCTCTAGTTGACTAAGGTTGACTTGCATGAAGGAACCGGGTGTTATAATAAAATCAATCTATATGCATCGACTAACAAGTACACATTCCATGGAAAATAATTTGAGTAAGAAAATACATGTCAATAGGAGTATTACATAATGAACATTTTGAAGATAAGAATAAAGTATCCTTTTATAGGAATAACATCCTACATATCTCCTTTCCATAATGGACATCCATCCATGCAAGGAAAACATAGTAACTCCAAGAATCCATATGAGCATACATTCAAAAGACAAGCCATAACTAATAAATTACCATTTATTCAATTGGGTATGCAACACTTTCTTGGGTCTAGCTCCCCAGACAATTTTATGTCGGTTGCCACCCACTCCAGTGAACATAGATGAATTTAAAGAATTTGAGGAATGGATGATTAAAAGTATCTGGAAGAATCATGAAGATACCCATACACAACAACACTAATGTTGCAAGATGTGCGCCCTTGGTCTCCTTGTGTTGTACAATGCAGCACTTGGGTTCATGACAAGGCTTAACCACCTCCCATGGATTCATTAACTCTGGCAGTTGTATCAGGCATTAATAGGTCGATCTTTCGGTGCAACAACAACCATCTTTCCAAAAATTGGTATCAGAGCCTAGGTCATGGGCTCAAACCCCTTGCTTGTGCTGGGGGGATTGTTGCAAGGTGTGCGCCCTTGGTCTCCTTGTGTTGTGCAGCGTAGCGCTTGGGTTCGTGACAAGGCTTAACCACCTCTCATGGATTCATTAACTTTGGCAGTTTTATCGGACATTAACAGGACATTCTTTTGGTACAACAACAACCATCTTGCTAACAACTAAGTCAAGAGAGTAACATCAGTTTCCAACTAGATCAAGGCCTTAACACTAATCATATATGAATCATAATTTAAACATTTTCAAATACTTTTAAAACACATTGCACCATTAGGAGGGTAGAAGAGTTTATTCAAGAAGAAGTACTTGATTTAGGATTTCCAAACCATCCATCATCAAGGATGCCAATGATCACTTATTTTCCTCTAGCACGAGGGTGCTGCCACAATAATGGGTTACACTTTCTGGGATTTTTACAAAAATCACATATTTTTAGAAAATATAATGATTTAAGCCTTGAAAGGTTCCATTTAAAGGATTTTAATTGAAGAGGGTTTGATCAACCCCCCTTTGATAGAATCTCGCTAGTTTTAAAGCATACCTATAATGGAGTCTCCTCTACACCTATCAAAATGCTGATAAAAAACCACTTTTGATTTGCCTTTTGGGGGATCAAATGAATTCATTTAAAATTTATGTTTTGTAAGTATGTACTTCCTTATTATAAGCTTCCCAAAAAGTATAATTTTAAAAATATTTAATTTGTTTATTATATTCATATTTTATTTCTTGTGAATGTAGGTTTTTCAATGAACATCAAGGTCTTTGTTTCATACATACAGAAAAATAGGAAAATATAGAAAAAAAATTCTAAAAAATACATGTCCTCTAGGTATTGACGTCCTTATTTAAAAAAAAATAAAATTGAATTCTGATACATACAATTTGATGCCATTTGGGCGATCAAATGAATTCATTTAAAATTTATGTTTTGTAAGTATGTACTTCCTTATTATAAGCTTCCCAAAAAGTATAATTTTAAATATATTTAATTTGATTATTATATTCATTTTTTTATTTCTTGTGAATGTAGGTTTTTCAATGAACATCAAGGTCTTTGTTTCATACATATAGAAAAATAGGAAAATATAGAATTTTTTTTTAAAAAAATACATGTCCTCTAGGTATTGATGTCCTTATTCAAAAAAAAAAAAGATAAAATTGAATTCTGATACATACAAAAAAAAATTATGCTCTTTATAGTACACCTATATCTAAATTGTAATTGGTTTGACTTCAAAAATTAATTAAAAAAATATTCAATAAAAAAATTATGAAACCAAATGCATCCTCTAGATATTGTAGTTATAAATCTAAATTCGAAAAAATTAGAATTTTATCCTTCATAGAAAAAAAGTTATGTTTTACACAGTACACATCACTCTGTAAAAATGGTGTTTACTGCTAAAAACTAGTTATCGAAGGAGATGGAAAAAAAATGCAATTTGATTCTAAATTTTTTAAAATATATATATTTAGAAACTACAAACAAAATGTTACAAATCACTAGTTTGCATCATCTTCAAATTCCTCATGGTTTAAAAGCTATAGGTGTCCGAAAGTGAAGATTTAGTTCAAAATGTTCATTTCAATGTCAAGTTTGGCCAAAAAGTGTAACCCAGTATTGTGGGATCAGCCACGAGCACAACTACACATTATTATCTAAAATATTCCAACCACACTTTAATTAATAATCTATTAGGTTACCCTTAACAATTATATTCGGAATGGATTCATATCAAAGAATAGACAACGTTTTCTGATCACCAAAGTCCCTAAGAGGTGAGGTGAGAGCATATGATGATTGTCCAACGTAATCCTGTGGAGAATGTAAATGGTGTGCCATTCTGTGTGAATGTTTCATTGGAATTGCATGGGGGCACAATATTGGTTGACGAGCACACTATACTTACATGGTTGTGCAAAGATTCTTTTAATGTATTATAGTTATAAGAGTTGCGCTATTGTTAAGAAGCATCCACAATCGTATGTATTGTTGGCTCGTTTATGATTTCATGCTGTACATTTACACATCTACAATCTATATAACCATTATTATGGTATTTTTAAACTCCTACGCAAGCCACTCCCATGCCCTGCACAATGTTTGGAATGGATGCTGGGTTGATTTAATAGTCTATGGCTACGTGAGTCATCTAATTGATATTATGCCTAGTTTCCTATGGCTGTGCAAAGATTTTATTTGTAGCGGATACAAATGGGAAAAGTATGCCCCATATGTTATTGTGAAAAGCTTTTCTCAAAGACTGAGAATTTTTTAATAGTTGTTACTATAACTTATTAAAATTTACAAGGAAAACAAATTAATAAGTATTGATCTTAGAGGTTTATACAATCCCCTAAAACATCTCAATTAAATAATGATACACCTAACCATGGAGAGGATCATATTGGACTACAAATTCTCTAGATTTACAATGAATGAAAGACACAAAACTAAGACCAAACATACATCCTTTTACACCCAAGAATATGTTGAACTAGAAAAAACACCTATAGAAATTTGGCCCGAGGCCCAAATACAACATACAAGTCTAAAAATTGGCCAAAGATATGTTCTTTAGAGATCACATATTTATAACAATCCATTCTACTCAAGCTCACTTAAAATAATGACAAGTGTAAAATCCTAAGCATGACAAACTACAACTCACAAGTGTATTTGATTTTCATTATGAAGGTAGGCTGAGATTCTCTTGGGATATGATTCTACATGAACATGGGAGAAATCTTGTTCAATTGATGTAAACAAGCCACACATAGCATCAATTTGCATTATATAATGGAAAAAATTAAATGTTGGGATTGTGGTCACCCATGCTTAAGGATTAAAATTTAAATTGTTTGTTTCACAAGGCATGAGCTTTATCACTTTTCAACATTTCCCAATAACGGCACAAGACTAAACAATACTAGATTTTCCTCAATAGGTCACTGTCATGTTGTTGACCACACTACAAAATCACTCAATTTTAGGGCTCTACAAAGCTATTAAACCTCAACTACTCACATGTGAAAATCTAGTATTGTTGAGTCTTGTTGACCGCACTAAAAAATCACTCTATTTTAGGGATCTACAGAGCTATTAAACCTCAACTTCTCACCCGTGCACTTGCCTTTTATATCATTTCATGACTTGCACTTAAAACTCTTGCCTTATGGTACTTAGATCTTTGAAAAACTATGGGCATAAAACCTTTGATAAACCCTTTAAACAATAGAACTCAAATCAACAACTATGGCATAAACATGGTTAGTAAAATCATTCACCTTTCATTCCATCATTTGGTTGGTATGATAATATTCAAACACATAGCCATCAACTCTATATAACTATGCACATTTGACCTATAATTGAACCTTTTGCTAAGTATATAGTAGGCCACAAGACATATCACCGACTCATATCCACATGGCACTCTATCATTCACCTTTAAACTCACCAGCTATTCAACCTATCCACTATGGCAATCAAAACCACACACACACACCAACCCTTGTACATTAAAATAATCATGCAAGAAAATATTAAAAAAGGATATGGATTGCCCTACCACACATGGCAGTTGTGACCACATGGTCCCCTTCTATTCACCCGTATAGCCACTTAAGAACAATATTCATATGCCATGGCTACTATTTAGCTATGAATTAACATGCTGCCAAATAGGCAAGAATCAAAGGTCTGATTTCTTGCTCGAAAGGAGATTAGTAATTCTCCCCAAGGTCCTTGGGTTTCTAGTGTAGGAGTTCAGGACAACACTGAGAAGGGGGGGTGAATCAATGTTGTATAAATTTTAACCTTTTGCAAATTTAACTTTCAAGACATGAAGAAAGAAATATATCATTGATTTGTTACACACATGTGCACATAACTGAGAATGAAGGAAGAGAATAAAACCTCATGAGTAAATCATACACAAACAGAGAGAGAAGATCAATATGAACCATGAAACAAGGTTTGCATGAGTGGAAAACCCTCCAGGGGTAGAAAAACCACTCCAAAACTACTGGCTTAAGCAAAAACCTCACTGGTTACAATGTTTAGAAGCACCAACTTCAAGGAGCACCAACCCCTAATTCAAACTCAAATTAAAAACAAGAATTCAGAGGGTTTCTTTGTTTCAATACAAATCACTTCTTCTTTCACATGTGTCTGTCATATGACCATACTTCTCATCAACCCAAATCATATACAAAACTCATCTGAATTTTCTCTTTAAGAGGATATTCAAAATAATCCACTCAACAACACACTAATCAATCCACCTGCGAAGCCAATTAATATGAGATAACTTCCCACATACTTTATAAACATTTTCATCTTCTCTTAATGAAGAACCTGCAAAAAAAACATTTCACCTTCTCTCTGCAATTTTTCTTCTTTCTAAAAATCAAAACCCTTTCACCTGCAATAATAAAAATTTCAAGGAATCCAAACACCAATCCATCTACAAGAAGAAAATCTTATTCACAATGTTATGAAAATATTTTTTCATATTCCTCTCTCAAACAAAATTAATATCTTCAATAATATATTTTGAATCTGCCCTTGTAATAAAATCTCTTTCAAACTGAATATTCAATCTCCTCATTTTCATCTTCCATCTCAAAAAAATAAATCTTCAATTGATTTAATCAATCTGACTTCATGCATGATCCTTTATATTCCTGTAAAAAAAATTCTTCATTTCACATAAGTCTTTTCATATTCATTCAACAATTCATTCTCCTTCTCTGCAAAATATCTTCAATAAAAAATTCTCCAATCTGCAACAAAAGACTTTTCATATTCTTCATAATAAATCTCAAGAATGAAAAAAACAATCTTCCTAAAAAATAATCTCTATCAAAAAACTTCCTTATAAAATCTCTCCTTTTTAAAAAAATTTCTTTTCTAAAGAATTCCTTAAATCTCGAGAGAGAGAGAGGGATACTCTTGTTTTAGATTTAGAAAAATCTTTTAAAAAAATATTTCTAAAACCCTTAAAAAATTCTTTCTATTCAGGCTCAAAAGATTCCATAAACTGCCTTTAAAAGGATGCTAAAAATAATCTTAAAACAGTCAAAGATAGTTGACATTTACTACCACTTCAAAGTGCATGCTCATGAGAGGAGGTTGCATTTTAAATAAAGGTCATTAATCAAAGTTATCCCACCCACCTATCTTTCAAATAGAGCCATTGATCCACCTTTTAGCACTCGGGCTCACATGATAATACCAATTGCATCAGTCTAGCAATGAGGTAAGGGTCGGTTGTAGCATGACTTCTAAACCCTTCACCAGGTCACTTTAAGTGACTCTGACTTGATATCGCAGGTCACCAACAAAACATAACAAAAGTGCATAAGATGTATGACAGGCTACTAAGAGTTTAATATGAGATGACAAAGGTAAGCTTAGGATTTAATAAGTAGTGACAAAACTTAGCTTAGCCTAGGTCTTTATTGAGTTTTAGTCTCTTAAAAACCATATCACAATAACACCATTAGAGACAGCTACAGACCATACTACATAGATCTCAGATAACATGTAAAATGATAAGGCATGACCTATAACATAGGCTTATAAAAACATTATAGTGGCATTGAGGTCTAAAGATCTATACAATATTTAAACCAAAATGGTTTAAGGACAAAAGACATAGGATATAGAATATGATAACATGACTCTATGACACAAGAATATCCAAGACAGAAAAATACAAGGACATTTAGGATGTGATGACACAAGTAGGACATGAAGGGCATGAAGGACATTTACAACTATATACCTCTGCATATGTCACAACTGCAACTATGATCAAATGAAGTCCATGCCACTAAAAACTGAGATGAAATGAGAACCATGAAGATCATGCCACTATATACCATGAAGAACATGCTACTGTAAACCATGACTTGAAAGCAACTGAGATCAAATGAAGACCACGCCACAACTATCACTATGAAGACCATATCACTGTATGTTACTTACAAGAGACTATGATATCACATGTCATAAGTCATAACAAGAAGACATCAGATCCAAGATAAAGTTATCAGAGATCAAAGCAATGCCTCTATATCATGCTAACAATTGTATTGCAACAAATGTCATGAGATGAGCACATCCTGAGAAGACCAATATGGCAAACAAGAACAACTACCTCCAACACTAACAAGTTAGCATTACATACAATATATTGTCTCTGCTATTGTAAACCACTGTCACTTGAACCAACCTTGAAGTCCTAACAGTACAACCTTTGACATTGTCCTCAAACCATCTTTATGTGAAGCTTTATGTGAGCATCAAGACTATAAGAATACATCCTGCTATACATCCTTCCATACATATTTCCATATCTGCATCATCATCAACTCAACACCTTTTTGACATCAATGACAATCAGTCACCATCATCTAGTTCTTAGGTTTGCAAGATAACTCAAAGGGAAAAGTTTGTTGCTTTTAAAGAGGCCTAGTAAGAATCTCTTTGAAGTTTGATGGAAAATTCAAGTTAAGCTTAGTTTTAGAAAAAATTGCAAAGTTTTCATACACATTTAATGAGTTCATACATATCAACACATATATGAATAAATTGTAATAAAATCCACTCTAGTATTTATCAAAGAAAAGGTAAAATACATGGGTTAAAGAGATAGAGATTGAGGTTCCAAGAAGGAATGCTATGTTGTCAGTGAGAAGAGAAAGACTTTGTTATTTTATTCGATGAAATGTAGACACATTTATATAAGGTGAAAACAGTTGAAAAACTATAACTGAAGACTGGTAGTAACTGGAAAGCTGGCAGTCTAAACAATGTAATATGAGTCTATGATAACATTCCCCCCTTATTAAATTGTTCTTGCAAATATATACCCCCCCTTAAGGTTTACATTATACAACCAGAATATGTAACAAAACATGTTGATTACCCAAAACAAATACACATTCTTGAGAATATTTTCCTTTGAAGAAATAAATTCTAAATTAGGTGGAACTCCATCAAGTGCCTCTTAACCCACATAAGGGTGTAACTGAGTCTAAATTCTTGAGTTCCTGGATTACCACCTCCCCAAACTCCTGAATCACAGATCCCCTGATTTATTAGACAACAATCCATGCTGAGCTCCACAAGGCTCCATCAAGTTGTCTCATGGCCCTTGGAAGGGTATAATTCCCTAGATCACAGACTTTCAAACTATCTAGGAAAAATCCATATTAAGTTCACCAAATCCCTACCTGTCTTCAAAAACAAACTTCACAATATATGTAGCTGCATTCTTTCAATTTTGTCAACATAAAAAACAAAGCATAAGAAAACACAAAAACATATGCTTATTTTGCAAATCACCATCTTTGAGCAAGAAGCTGACTCAAGATGATGAAAACTCCTCCAACCTACGGTGCCTCCAACCTCCAATAGTGAAGGCTTAAGTACGTATCCACAATAATTAAAAGCATCTAGTGGATCCTCATCCTCAACATAGACTATAGTAACTTAATTTGATTTATTTTTGAATTTTCCTTTAAGAACATCACTGGCTCGAGTTCTACAAGACCAAGTTGTGTGACCCTTTTTCTTATAGTAAAAATATTCAATTTCTCTTTTGTTTCTATCTGACCTTTTATTATTGCTTCGAGAATATAATTCAATCTCCTGTGGAGAATCAACTTCTATATCTTTTGCATTTGTTCTCTTTTCTTTTGCTAAAAGGGCTGAAATCATATCTTCTAAGGTTTGAAAAGTTATTTGACTGAGTGTAAAAATAACATTATTGTATTTTAAAGGAAAACTATTTAACAAAATAGCTTTAGCATCATCATCATCTACTGGAGCCTTGACTTCTACTAGTTGCCTAATGAGAGACATCAAATTACTTATGTGATTTGACATAGTGATTCTATCTTCTACTTTGAATTTTGAATAGTTGTAACTGCTTTTTATCCTAACATTTTATACAAATTATCCCAAATTTATGTTGATGATTCATCTAAATCCATATGATGTAATTCAGATTTGGAAAGAGTGAGACCAATAATAGCATTGGCTTTATCATCTCTGGTATGCCATTCCAATAAATTAATTACATCTGTAGGTGGTGTTTCCTTCCCACTTACTATTCCCCATAGTTTTTTATTCATTTGAATTTTCATTTTCCAAGTGTGAAAATGAAAGCCAGAATATTTTTCTAAAGGAATCTCCATCTCAAAAAATAATACTCGGAAAAGAAACAATGTGACCAAATTAACCTTATAACTCCACAATCTTATATGCTCATAGTTTATACATTCTATTCTTCAAGTAAATATAAATAATTTTATGGTGCATAAACAGAGAATAAAATCACCAAACCAGTGTAGATCGAGGGATACCAAAAGAGCAAGTAGAATCACCTTCCAGGTCACTAAGCAGGTCATGCAAACATGTTGCCAAACACACCAAACAGATTGCCAAAGATGCAAATGCTAAACAAGAGTTTGTAACTTGCCTATCTCATGCCAAAAAAGAATTCAAACTATGCTCTGATACTAAAATGAGAATAGAAATACTTCATTGTTTTATTCGATGAAATGTAGATGCATTTATAAAAGGTAAAAAACAATTCAAGAACTATAACTACAGATTGGTAGCAATTACATGCATAACAAGTGGTAATTGCATAACCAACAATCTAAACAATGTAATATGAATCTATGCTAACATCTAGAAGAATTAATAATCATTGAAGCAAGCTCTTCCTCAATCTATAGTTGCACAACTAGAGTAGGGACTAGTGTTAGCTTCAAATGGATACTTAATAATAGGGGCTTAAGACCATTATACACCATATGCAGGTGTAGTATAAAGGTTTAAACACTAGGAATTAATTAAATTTGAAAGATTTGCTATCATATTAATGAGAAATAGGAGTTCATTACATCTACAACATATGATAAACCCTTGAAATAGTAGGGCTCCAAAGAAGAGTGGAAAATATAGCATAAAGATTAAAGAGCTCTCTCAGAATGTCTAACTCTCTAGTCTAATTCCTAATCTAATTACTCTGTTACAGTCCTCTGTTCTATTTTATATTGAATTCTCTTTCTAGATGTGATCTTTCACAAAGATCTAGGACAACTAAGTTAAAATTCATAGCCACATCCATATTCCCTATTCATGGTATTCTAGATCTTGAGAAAATGTGCCTAGAGCATGTCGGTCATCCATAGAAAGTAACAAACTAGGAGAGTGTCATGCTAAAGCAGGGAAAGAACATTCTCACATACTTTATTATTGTGTTTTGGTCTTCAAGGTATCACAAGTCCATGTCTACAATAACTTTGTCCTCCACTTAGTCATTAAATCATGAACTCTAGGCTAATCTGCCATTAAATATTGCAAAACAATGATTAGAGAATCAAAACCATATTAACACTAACCAAATTTAGTTTAAAATTTATTTGTAAGGTTTATTTATGCTTATACATGTTCTAGTTAGGTCACAATAGGTTGCATTGAAACCAGATGGTAAAATTAGTATGCATGGGTAGCTAAGACAGGTGAAAGAGTAAGCTAAAATACCTTAAATGGGTGTGGGAATCTCATTGCTTTGATGGGAGGCCATCAATTTTAATTGCATAGAAAGTCTGCTTTCCCACTCATTTTGGGTGATTGAGTGTGTTTGGACATGTGTCACACTATGGTTGGTTGATGATAGTTGATTAGGAAACAAGTGGAAACACATCGCAAGTGACACAAAGCATTGTCTTTGTCAACAAGGGAGTGCCACATGGAAGGCTCTAGTTATTTGGTGAAACTCAATGCTTAAGGTTATGAAAGTTTAGGTTTCATCAAGAGGCTAGGCTAGCATGAGGTCGGATAGACAAGAGAAAAACAAAAATAACCAAGGTAGAGTAAACAAAACACCAAAAAAGGAAAGGCAAAGACATCATGAAATAATTATAGGGATCAAAATATAGTCTCTAATTGGATATCTGTAGGAGCCCTATAGGAAACTAGACCAAATAGAAAAGTATTAATGCATGTCGAGTCTTTACCCTACGAGTAATGTGTAAGATAAAGGCTCAATAGGATAAACATCAAAAGAGGTTCCATGAATTTACATGAAACTAGGGATGATGTTGGAAGGCATAAACAAGTGGCAACTTTTTTGGAGAATGTTCCTAAAAATTCTAGGATAAACACACCTAATTAAGAACCCAAGGTATTAAGATTTTTCATAGTTAAATATTTTTAGATTAACTTCATCAAGGAGTTTGTCTTTACATATTAAGAAGATTTGAAAATAAGCAATGGTAGGGGTGTGTGTAGATAGATTTATTTCTTCATGAAATCAATCAAACAAGTTATTGGAACTAGATATTAGACTAGTTCACCCATAAGAAAACATAAGTCTACAAAGTAAAAGAATTAATATTGGTAGACATGTTGCCACATTCTTGGACATTACTCTAATGCTATCTAGGTGTCTATATCCCCAATGGAGATATCTCTTGTCTCATCAAGGTATAGCTTCACTACCAGCTAGTCATCCATAGCCCCAGTGGAGTTATTTGAGCCATTAGAAAAGATTGAGTTCTTGTTTAATATTTGTTTCTATTGTTCAGTCTTTCTTTTTCTTCTAATTTTTAAAAAATCTCTAATTCAATCCATAAGAAATGAAGCTTGTTGTTTGGGTTTGGTACTACAATTGTCACATAAGAGGGGAACATCAATAAAGATTATCATCCAGTGTACCAGCCATAATAACCAATTTAAATAAAATTTAGAAGACACTTAGTGTTAAAAGTGATGTGCCATAAATTATTCAAAAGCTTGCCCAAATCCACTAGATAAAGTTTAGCCATGAAGATATTCTAAACAACTATAATTATGCCAAGTCTAAAATTTCTAAGGTCCTATAGGTAGGAAAGGCTCAAATTAGAATGTTGAATAACATAGCTACAATAGAATAACCATAAGGATGACTTACAACAAAATCCACCAAATTAACATTTAGTACAACAATAAGGGACAAAAAAAGCAAGAGTGCTTAAAAGAGTCCTCAACCTCATGGTAGCACTACACAAAAGAGAGAAAAAAGGAAAAACAAAGAAATACAAGACAAAAAAATGCATTTACATTGACACACACAAGAATAATTTACAAAAGAGAGACTATGTACACTAACCAAAAGCACACACTCAAGAACTAAAATAATGTTTGAGGAATTGCCTGTTGACTGGCACTCCCCACTCATACGTGCTTTTAGTGTAAATATATTCTCATCAACAATTTTAGCAATATGATAAGGGCCCATCCATAAGTTTGTAAATTTATTTTGGGCTCTTTTACACTCACTAGTTTTGTCACAAAGGAGGACTAGATCTAAAATCTTAAAAGATTTAACTTTAGCATGCTTATCAAACCATCTTTTTATCGCACCTTGAGATTTGAACATATTTTCCAAAGTCCTATTTATTTGCTCTTCAAGGTGCATTAAGTCAAGTAACCTCTTCTCAACCATTTTATTTTTTTCTAGTTAGTCTCCCATAAACTATTTTTAGATTCATAGGAAAAAATAGGCTTTTTCCCATATACAAGCTGATAGGGGGTTGTGGTAAGATAATATTTAACAATGACATGATCAATCCATAAGGCATACTTAAGTTCATTATACCAATCTCATGGGTTGTCATCCAACAATTTTCTAATTACCACATGATTGGATTTTTTGTTGACTTAGCTGCTCTAAAACACGTTCACACTAAAACCTCAATCACGTTTTATTGTCATCCGAGAAAAATGACCTGCAGCTTTTATTTTTGGTTTTTATTTCTACGCACAAATAACGTGAGCGCATTATAACATGCTCACATTATAATGTGAGCATGATATGGCAAGTGGTAGTTACCAAGCCATATATCTTGTTTGGACCAAAAAGTGGTTTTGGCCACTTTTTGGTCCCCTATCATTTTGCACATGCCCTTGTTCGCTCTTTGTTTTCTTTTGTCCTTTAGATCTTGGATAGGGATTTTAATGCTATTCTTTCTCTTGATGAGAAACTTGGGGGCTTAAGTAGCCTTGATCCTTCTTTAGACTTGTTTCAAGAAAAAATCTTTTCTTAAAATCTTTTGGGTGTTAAACCTGTTGGCAACTTGGCAAACATCATTGATGAAGACATTGCTGGTATGTTTAGGATTGACCAAGTATGATGTTTGATTGGTGTTGTCATTGATGGCAATAAGGAATAAGGGTGTAATAAGCAACAAGGATTCAGAAGAGTTGTGAGGTTATAGTAATCCTCATTAAGTCATATGTACAGAGAATTTTGGTTTGGAAAGAAGACTTAAGGATTTTGGCTAAGTGTTGGCAAAGTACTGAGATGACTACAGAGAGACAGTGATATGATCAACATTGTTCCGTAGTTGAAGATCTTGTCTTACGGTTCTATTAAGATGTTACTAATCCTTAGATGATCCCAAATCCAAAGTTTCATCTTCTGATCATCTCCAGAAGTATAGTTCAAGAAGCATAAGTCTAACTTAGCAGAGAACAGTCTTAAACAAGACAAAATGTCAGTTTGAATTGGTCCACATTTCTTTGGTAATAGACATTTCTTTCTGTAGTTTTGAGGTGTTGTAATACATGTCTAAAGTCTCTAAATCCAAAGTTTCAGAGTTTGAAGTCCATCGGTAAGATAGTTATGAGGACTTAAGTATCGCTACGTGCTTTGACACTGTTTGTCAGTGATAGAGTCTGCGTTCTGATAGTCCACATTTTGCCGCATGTTAATATTATACTCTATAGTTCTGAGGATAATCTTGGGGATGCCTAAAGAGTCTTAGTTGTGAATTTGAACAAGTTTTGTGGTCCACATCGAAAGTTATGATCTGACAGTTGATCTGAGTCTATGACAGTTAGTTTGTGAAGCTGACCTAATATTGGGATATGTGTGTGGAAGAATCTAGTGATTGGAATCACATCCTAAGTGATTCTACAGTGTGAGATGACATATGAGAATATGTTTCAAGTAATTTTTTGGTCCACAAAGTATTTTGGTGAATGCTTTACGCTGACAAGCTACACATTGTATAACTACACATCTCATCCTAGCAGGCCAACCTAATTTAAAGTTTGTAAGTGTTGTGGATATATATAAATATATGAGATTCACTATGGTGTTTGGTGTGTGTGATGTAAATATGAATGGGTGTGTGTGACATCTATGAAGTTTTGTGATCTGATCAGGGTGACAAGTGTTTGAGAAGAAGTTCTATGAAGACTAGAGCAATGTGACAGAGCAGATCAGGATGAAGAGTTTTGAGACAATATTGTGTGCTTCATTGGAGTTGTACCCCATACATTTGTAGATGTAATTACAACAGTTCATTTTGGCAATGAGCCACTTATTCTCTCTTTCTTTTCTCTTGGTAGTGAGCCTGTTTTGTAGTGAACACTTCTTTGGACAGTGAGCCTTGGGCAGTGAGCCTCTTTTGTAATTCGATATTGATACTACATAATATATTGTGAGCTAACACTCAGTGGTTTTCCCTTTTTGGGGTTTCCACGTAAAAATCCTGGTGTTAATGTGTAATGGTTTATGGTTGTGCTTTCTATGCTTGATTTGCTTTACTGTTATTAAATGTGGCAAATGGATTAAAGGTTTAATAAGTGAATGGTTTAATAGAATCCTAATACAACCCCTCCCTCTCAGTATTCTGGGTACTATTCAACAAAACCAAGTGGTGGCCTTTTCACTTGGAATAATAGAAGGTGCAGTTTTTCTTCCATTTTTGAGCATCTAGATAGGTTTTTAGTTTTAGATGGCTAGATTGGAGATAATTGGATTATTTCATCATAAATTTAATAACCATCATTTGAATTGTTGGCCCATCAAGTTATCCTCATCTCTTTTTTCTATCCTTAAAAATCCTTCATTCAAGTTTCAATTAATGTGGCTTCATGATTAGGTAATTCATGAGAATATGGTAGTATGGTGGTTTGAGGGAAAGCCCTCCTTTGGTACCACTATGTATTCATTTTACAAGGATTCAATTTGTTAAGTTCAATCTTAAACAATGGAATACATTTGGTTTTGGTAATGTTTTTGGTAGAAGAAATAGGTACAGGAAAAATTAAACGATATTATTTTTCAAATTAAAGAACCTAGCATGACTAAGGAATGAATTCTAGAGGAGTCCTCTCTTTCTAAGTAGCTTCATAAATGGGAACTAAGTGCTCAAAAGTTTTTTGGAAGTAGAAATCAAGAATTACTTGGCTCTAGGAGGGAGATCAAAATACCTCCATTTTCCATAATTCAATTAAAGAAAGGAGAGTAGTAATGTTATTTCATATATTATCTACTCTCACATAATTCAATTGTCTATGTCTCTGGATATTAATATATAAGTCAATTTTCTCATTTCTCTTCTTTGTTTAAGGAAAGTGGTTGTATAGAGAGGGAGGAGGAAAGGGTAATTTTAGGATGCATCCCTTCTTTGGTTACTGTAGAAATGAATGGTCTGCTAATGGAGCCTATCACTCTTGAGGAATTAGAAAAGGTTGTCATCCAAATAAAGAAAGGTTGAAGGCTCCTGGTCCTGATGGATTCCCTATTGAGTTCTTCCAAAAATTCTGGGACATCTTGAAGGATGGTGTAAGAAACAAAATTAGCCTTGGGCCAAACTTCTACACTATAAATATTTATGTGGTGTTGTTGCTGATGAGGTTTCAAGAATGAGTTTCATTGGGAAAGGCTCTATAATTTGGAATATCTATCAAGAACCTCTCTTGATAGTATTCCAAATCATTACACCTTATCCAAAAAAAATTAGTACCCAAGTCTTAGCTATTAAACTTAAGAGTGCCTAAGACTGAGACCACCATTTTGCTTAGGCCTACAAACCTGGTCCCAACTAATAATACTCCACTTAAGAGAATCCAAATTCCCTTCCCAAATTAAATTTCAAGAAATATCTAATTAAACTCCTTTATAAATATTTTAGGAGTATAAATCACTAGAAACTTGTAGATTAGAAGAGCTTGCAGTATTGGTTTTAGAAGGGTAAGATGCCCTACAAAAGACAACCATCTAAAATTCTAGTGATTAACCCACATTCTCAACTTGTCAAGAATCCTCTTTCACTAAAGGTGATTAGGAATACCAATTGACAAGGGAATACCAAGATAATCCAAAGGAAGCTACCCTATTTTGAACTACAAAATAAAAGCAATTCTCTACAACCAAACTCATTCTCAGAACCTCATTAGTAGAAACACCATGTAAATATTTAAAGCATAGTTCAGTTTGGCCCAAGGTTGATCCTATTGCTTACACTATCTCCAAATAATTTTAGCATCCAAGGGTTGGCTATTAAACTCAGAGTACCTAATACTAAGACCACCATGTTTCTTATGCCTACAATCCTAGTCCTAGCTAATAAGACTCCACTTATGAGAATCCAAATTCCCTTCCCAAAGAAACTTTTGAGAAAGACCTAATTGAATTCCTTTAGGAGCAGAAAGCACCATAAATATGTAGACAAGAAGAGCCTACAACATTAATTTTAGAAGGGTAAGATGCCTTGCAAAACACAACCATCTAAAATTCTAGAGATTAACTCAATTCTAAACCTATCATAAATCCTCTTTCACTAAAGGCAATTAAGAAGACAACTAATAATGGAGTACCAAGATAATCCAAAGAAAGATACCCTATTTTGAACTACAAAATAAAATCAATTCTGTATTGAATGGCCAAAGGAGTATTGAAGAAATAAATATTTGACTTATCCTCATTAATCTGTTGATCAAAAGAAACCAAATACATATCCCAAGATCTCCTAAAATTGATAGCCTCTTGAATATTAACAACACCCATTAAGGTAGTATCATCTACAAATTCAATATGAGAATGAGAAGTAAGATCAATTGCCACTTTCCAACCCTAAACACTCCCATTAACTCTTTGATAACTAAGGAACTATCTCAATCCCTCAACCATAAGAATGAAAATATAGAGAGAAAGGGGATCACCTTTTTGAAACCCTCTGGAAGACAAAAATAGAGACTATGAGACACCATTAATAAGAATAGAGAAGTAAGATGATACCTCACAACTCATGACCCACTCAATCCACTCTGAACAAAAACCAAAAGATGATAAAACATTCCTAAGGAAGGACCATTGAACCCTATCATAAGACTTAGACATGTCCATCTTGATAAAAATTTCTTTATCCTTAGAACACCCTATGAAATGAATGGTTTCTGAAGCAATAATGATACCATCAAGAATTTTATGCCCCTTCACAAAGCCACCTACTTAGGTGATATCAAAGAATAAAAAATAAATGTTTTAGAAAATTAACAATCAGTACGGTAATGATCTTACAAGAAACATTACACAAAACAATAAGGATAAATAAATTAAAAGAGTTAGCCCCACTTTCTAAGGAATCAAAGACAAAAAAGTAGAATTGATTGCTTTAAGCATTTGCTTATTCATTTGATATTCACAAACAACTTTTAGAACATCATCTTTCAGGATGTCCCAAAATTCTTGGAAGAACTCAATAAGGAATCCATCAGGACCAAGAGCCTTACCTTTCTTCATTTGGAAGACAACCTTTTCAATTCCTCGAGAGTGATAGGCTCCATTAGTAGACCATCCATTTCTGTAGTAACCAAAGAAGGGATGCATCCTAAAATAACTCTTTCCTCCTCCCTTGCTATAGGAGCACTTTCCTTAAACAAAGAAGAGAAATCAGAATCAACTTATTTATTAATTTCCTAAGGTAAAGACAATTGAATTTCATGAGAGGAGATAATAGATGAAATAACATTACTACATCATCTTTCTTTAATTGAATTATGAAAAATGAAGGTATTTTGATCTCCCTCTTGGAGCCAAGTATTTGTTGATTTACGCTTCTAAAAAATCTCCTCCTACAATTCCCATTCATGAAGCTCATTAGAAAGAGAGGAATCCTATAGAATTTGTTCCTTAGTCATGCCAAGTTCTTTGATGTGAAAAGTTTAATATGCTTACTCACTAACCAAGAAGAAGGTGTAAGCTGATAGGGGTCCCACATGCAAGCTAACCCTCATACATAAAGCCCTACAGACCAACACATTGACACTGGCTACCTTTCCAAAGCAATAAATACATAGCCAACATTTCCTCCACGGAAAGAGATTCATTTTCTAAAGGAAAATATTCTTAGGCTTATGAATACTAATAAGGTCTAAAACAACCTTTTGATGAGGGGTGCTACCCAAACCCCTAGTATTCCATGAAATAATTATCTTTTTTGAGAAGCAAAAAAGAGAGAATCTAAAGTGTGAATGACTCTAGATTCTACTAATGTTTCCCCTATCATCTTCAATTTCTCCTGATAACTTTTTCTCCCCTCTTTGGACTCTTTATCTATACCAATCTTCTTAAGATTCTTTTGTTGAAGACCCAATGGAGCAGGAGTTTTATTCTTAATACTATCCTTAGCACCATCCTTAACTCCAACATCTTTAAGGGATTCTAGAATGAAACAATCCATAGATTCTTCAATTGTAGCAACTTTCAAAACAAGAACCACAACATTAAAATCAATACTAGCCATATTGGCCCCATAACTTCCACCTGATCCCTCTACATGACTAGGAGAAAGAGGAGTCCCTTCCCTAGGTAACACCTGATAATTAATTATTACTGACGTTGTAGGATTTTTTTCTGATTCTAAAATGATGGCCATTACTATAGAAAGGGCCATGGCATTGGAGAGATTTAAAGATCTACTTTTGTTCGTATCATTTCATTTTACACCAAATATTAAAAGTTTAATTTTGTTTGTTGCACAAAATCAGTCAATTTACAACCAGTGATAATATGCATCTTAACTATAGTAAATTTAGGTGATGGAAATTGGAAGCATACATGTATATGTAGGCAACACCTATCCAATATTATAAAGTTCATGTTTTATAATACCTAATGATATCTGAAATGTTGCAAAGCCATTGGAAAGATCTCTAGGCCCTTTACATGTTAATTAGAGCATCACCTCGATAAAACCTGAGATGATAAATAAAAAAGCCAATAGCTTCTGACAGATTTCCGAAAGAAAGCAAGCAACTTAAAATTTAATATATCACCTTGATTTCTTGTTTACTATTGGGCCTATCTACTAGTTTTCTAACAAGGATGTTTACATTTTACTCATTCGTGATCTATAAATTATATTATTAGATAAATGCAAAAATAAGTAGGCAAAAGTATTTTATAAGGCTTTTGCTACCACTCTATTTCTTGGGGTTTATCAAATCTTTCACCCAATTATTTTACAAACTTATAAAACAAAAACAAAAGCCTAAAATTGTAGAAACTTTATTAGTAATAAATTGTCTGGATAGGATAAAATTATACATCACATTCAAAAATATAGAAGGTGAGAAAACAAAAAAATAATCCTTTTGTGAGTTTTATATTGATAACTTTAAGTAGAATCTTTTGTTTGGTTGAGTTTATCATTAAAGTTGTGTTTTAAATTATCATGGTATTTTTTTACAGTGTGTTAAATTTTGACGTGTTATCAAGATTTAACTATGTAGTTTTTGAGTCAAACTCATTGACCCATGTTTTATGAGTAGTGGTTCACATGAACCCATCTCTCATGAGCAGGAATGATCCACTTATCATTCATTACATTTAGGTTATACTCACAAGGATGAAACGTTAGGATTTATTGGGAGGTCACCCATCCTAGTACTACTCTGACTCAAGCACAATTAACCATGAAGTTTCCTCCAAGCTCAAGCCCACTTAGCTTTCTACCTCAATTACAAATCTTGTAGCAAGTGTTACGAATTATAAAACATTCTTTATAGAGCCCCTTTAACTCATTCATTGACAAGTAGGAGGTAATTTAAGTAGTATGTCAAATTATAATGTTTTATTAGGATTCAATTGCCTAATTTGTGAGTCAAACTCATTGAACCATATTTCATGAGTACTGGTTCACACAAACCCATATCTCATGAGCATGAATGGTCCACTTAACACTCATTGTATCTAAGTGATACTTACAAGGGTGAAGAATTGGGATTTTTTGAGAGCTCACCTATCTCAATACTACTCCTACTCAAGTGTGCTTAACTATTATGTTGTTATTTTTCTAAAATAAATTTGTACAACTTAAAAATAAATAAAAAACATATGATTTAAGGATAACAAGATACTACATATAAAATAATATGTTGTTACCATTTTTACTGATTTACAATCAAAACATATTTAATCTCTATAATAGTTGAATGATAAAAGATAATGAGTCTACAAATCAAATTAATTTAAATATTCATGTGTACTAATTAAAAACAATCAATAGAATTGAAAAAGATAAATTGATTTAAATATAAAAAAGGAATGTCCAAAACGTTTAAAGAAAACAAAGAAAAAATAAGAGAAAAAATAAGAACATTTAAATAAAACAACTATTTTGACATTTGAAGGTTTTAGAACCCAAAAAAAAATATAAATACCAATTGAACCATATTATCTGAATATGTGCTCTATTACAATTTCATAATCGATTGTCTGAAACTAAATCCTTAAATTATGAACACACGACTTGACTTATCAGTCCCCTAAACTCTACTCTAGTTTCAATGGAACATACATAACTGCATTTCTTTCCCTCACATCTTACAAGCTGTGCAAAGAGATATGGAGGTTATATAACTCTCCTGGTACAGCCTGCAAGGTGCAAAGAATGAATGCACATTTTTCCTGCTTGCTGCCAAATCCCCTCAGAATGTTGATAACATGCTAAGAGAAAGATCAACTACTAATACCTAAAATTTGGGTAACTATCAATCACAATAAAAATTGGATACATGAAGATAACATGTTAGTAGATAGAAATGAAACCGATGCTAGCTACAAAATGGTTGGAGGCACTTTCATAGATAAATTAGATATTCATGGCGGAAAATGTCTCAATTTTTTTCAACTTTTGCACTTGGAGGCAACTTCAATCACTAATCATGTTTTTTCATGCTTCAGCTGCTTTTAAAGAACTCTCTATAAACATGGGTCAACACTTTCTAGCTCATATAAAAGGCCACCCATGAAACTTGTGTTTCAGTGTCTGGATATGCTTGATGTCCCATATGGGCTTTTGATGCAGAGCGGCTAGTGGAATCGTGCGAAATGGTTTTCAACCAGTCGCTAACATACATTTACCTTTGCTTGTTTACCTATCGGCGAGATCAACTTCATTAGTCAACCAAATTCCTCTCGCACCAAAACCCTACTTTCACATCGACGTATCTCCGACACTTCTATCGGCAACACTTATGTTGTCAGCCTCCTTAATAATTCACACCCTGATGCCTACAGTCACCCCGATACATTTGGCTTGTACATACAACCGCTGACTTGCCGAGCTGGTTCTGTCTACCGCTTCTACCGGTCGGTATTTGTATCCGCAGAAAATGTATGTTTCAACATACAATCGTTGTATGCAAACGGAACATACAATTGTCAACCTCCTATCGCCGGTTTCCTTTACCTTCACTGCCGGTCGCACCTTGTATCCAAACTAATGTATCTGTGGAATGTATATTTCGATATACATTCAAAACATACAACTTGAAACATACATTCGCCGAATATGCCTTTGACATATGCCTTCAAGGGAAGTTGACCGACGTTGACCCCTTTGTATATCAGCCGATGTACATTCGCAATATGCAACTCAAAGATGCATTTGATGGGTTTGACCAACCCATTGACTTCTTTGTATATCGACTGGAATCTTTGACTTTCTCTCTCCTTTGTATGTTCATTAACTTGTACATTTAGGATGTACATTTGTCACATACAACCACTTCATACAATTGCGATATACTCATAACATTCAACTACGGGATACACAGAAAAAGTAACCCGATGCACCTTTGTAATATACACATAAACTGTATATTCGCGATGTATGTTCACTGTCTTGTATCTTCACAATGTATGTTTAATACATACAAACGAGACATACAAACTGCCAGAGGGACTTGATATGCTTTGCGATATATACAAAGAAGGTATATTTGCATACAAAAGCAATATACACACAATTTGTATATCTATGAAACAACGCAGATTTTCATTGTTTTGACCCGCTTTATGATTAGCGATTGCACATAACTCTCTCCCTCCAACATACAGACTTTTGCACTTTGCCAACCTAGCACATGAGGATGCTAGGGTTTATTGAAGCATGCTATAACCAATCTTGCAAACATGAAAAATGAATGAAACAGGAAAACGAAACAAAACACAGATCTATATATACAGTCATTCCACTGATTACGAAGTAATCCAACTGGTGGAATGGGCTAAGAACCCAATTTGATTCCAAAGCAGAAAATTGATTACACAGTGAATTCAAAAACCAGAAAGGTAACACAATCAAGATCTTCTTATTACTTTCAAAAATGCATACAGATATCCAATTTCACAGTTGCACAACTACTGCTCTGTCTAACATCTGCTCTCTCTATCTTTTTTCTATTCGATCAGTCTAGGCTATTTATCTACTTACTATGAGTAGTACTAACTTGGTTCCCAACGGATGGGAGACAATTCCAGGCGGCTGGGAAATAACAACCAACTAACAAACTCTTAACAAACTAACAACCTTGCCATGACAGATCGACAGGTGTCCTAGGAATTTGCACAGAAACCTAGATGCAAACTACTATAACAGATATTGGTCAAACAGACCTTATTACATTAAATAAAGATATGCCTAAGACATATCGAGACTTTAATCTTCTCCCTTAGGTGTATAATTGACTTGTTGAAGGGGTGCCCCTGCACCATACTCCCTGAGAGAAGAAATCTCAAGTCCACTTGAGATGAGAGTTTGAAGGTCTACACCATGTGTGCTGATCTATTATTCAGTCATCCAAATTGCTTCTAAATTAGGTTTCCCTTGCCAAGCCACCAAGTATTCCATATACTCTTTGTTCCTTGTCTTCTTTTCCACTCTTGAGTCTAAAATCTTCTGCAATTGTGGTGGATCATGCTTAGGAATATCATCATCGGCTGTACCCTGCAATAGTTCCTATTCTACATCTGGATTATGCTTGTATGGAGTTAAATCACATACATTAAAAATAGGTGACAATCCAAGATCAGAAGGAAGTTGGATCTCATAAGCATTTTGTCCACATTTCTTCAAAATTTGACATGGTCCAATCTTCCTCTGCATTAGTTTGGTATATTTACCTTTGGGGAGCCTTTCTTTCTTCAAATGAACCCACACCAAATCTCCAACATCAAACTGTACCTCTATCTTCTTCTTATCAGCATAGGCTTTATACTTCAATGTGGTTTGTTGGAGTTGGTTCTTGACTTGATCATGCACCTCTTTGATGGCTGTTGCAAAAACTTCTCCATCTGCACTAATAGATTCTCCTATAGGTAGATCTCTTAACTCCAAAATACCTCTTGGATGAATACCATATACCACCAGGAAAGGTGATTTTCCTGTACTCCTATTGACGGTGTCATTATAGGAAAATTCTACATGTGATAGGATGTTATCCCACTTCTCTCCATGCTGCCTTGTCAGACATCTTAGCAGATTTCCCAATGAACAGTTTACCACTTCAGTCTGTCCATCTGTTTGAGGATGATAAGCTGATGAGAAGGACAAATTGGTACCAAGCTTCTTCCAAAGAGTCCTCCAAAAATGGCCAATAAATTTCACATCTCTATCCGACACTATGCTCAATAGCAATCCATGTATCCTCACTATTTCCTTGAAAAACAAGTCTACAACATATGAAGCATCACAAGTGGTTTTGCATGGCAAGAAATGTGCCATTTTACTGAATCTGTCTACTACAACAAAAACACTGTCATATCCCTTCCTTGTTCTAGGTAAACCCAACACAAAATCCATGCTTATGCTCTCCCATGGTCTAGAAGGAATGGGCAGTGGCTGATATAAACTTGCATTAGTGGATCTCCCTTTTACTTTTTGACATATCACACATGCTTCCATAAACCTTCTTAAATCTGTCTATAACTTAGGCCAATAGTAATGTCTCTTTACAAGTTCCAGAGTCTTATCCAGACCAAAATGTCCTACCATGGCCCCATAATGCTTCTCCCTAATAATATTCAGTCTCATAGAACACCGTGGGATGCACAACTGTCCATCTTTGAAAAGTAATCCATCTTGTATTAGGAATTCAGAGTACTCAACATGATATTTGTCTCCAAAGGAAGTACATACTTTGTAGATCTCTCCAAAGTCTTCATCAACATCATACATAGTCTTTAAGGAGTCAATACCAACACTCTCCAATTGAATATGCTTTATGGTTAGAACCCTTCTGCTCAAAGCATTTGCTACCTTGTTCTTGACTCCTTTTTTGTGCTTGAGTGTGAAAGTGAAAGCTTGTAAAGTCTCCACCCATTTCATGTGCCTATGGTTCAACTTCTCTTGACTATTTATGAAACTAAGGGCCTAGTTATCTGTAAATACTATGAATTCTTTTGGCATTAAGTAATGCCTCCACTTTTTGAGTGACTGAACTAGAGCATACATCTCCAAATCATAGGATGAGTATTTCTTCTTAGCATCATTTAGTTTCTCACTGAAAAATGTAGTAGGCCTACCTTCTTGACTGAGTATTGATCCAATTGCCATGTGACTTGCATCACATTCTACTTGAAAAATCTTGTTGAAGTCAGGAAGTGCAAGGACTGGCTTCTGCGCCACCTTCTTCTTCAGTGTTTCAAATGAATCATCTACTTCCTTTGTCCAAGTGAATCTGCACTTCTGTCCTCCTTTTATGGTGTCAAGCATGGATGCATAGACATGAATAAACCCTTTTATAAACTTCCTATAGAAGGTTGCTAACCCATGGAAACTTCTGACATCATTCATGGTTCTAGGAGTTGGCCAAGACAATATGGCACTTACCTTCTCTTGATCCATTTTCAGTTTGTTATGTGAGATTACAAAACCCAAGTAGATGATCTCCTCCTGCATGAACAAACACTTCTCCAAGTTGATCATTAGCTGCTCTTCATGTAACCTTTTGAGAACCAGGTTTATATGTGTGAGATGCTCTTCCCTTGTATTGCTGAAAATCAGAATGTCATCTAGATATACTATGACAAATTTGCCTATAAATTCCCTCAAGACCTCATTCATCAGCCTCATAAAGGAACTGGGGGCGTTGGACAAACCAAAAGGCATGACCTTCCACTCATATAACCCCTCATTGGTCTTAAATGCAGTTTTCCACTCATCTCCTGACCTAATTCTGATTTGATGATATCCACTCTTTAAATCTATTTTGGTGAAATATTTGGTACCTCCCAAGCAATCAAGCAAATCTTCTATCCTTGGGATTGGGAACCTATACCTGATTGTTATCTTGTTGATAGCCCTGTAATTAATACAAAGTCTCCAAGTACCTTCCTTCTTTGGTGCTAGTACAGCCGGTACTGCACATGGGCTTAGACTTTTGCCAATTAGGCCTGTTTCTAACAACTCCTCAATTTGTCTTGCTACCTCAGCATTCTGTTATGGGGTAAGCTTGTATGCTACCTTGTTTGGAAGTGTAGATCCTGGAATCAAATCTATACAATGACTGATATCCCTCATAGGTGGTAGGGACCTTGGCATTCCATCAGAGATGATGCCTTTGTACTTATCCAACAATTCTTGGACAGCAGGATCTATGAACCTTTGTCTCTTCTCTCCCTGGACTTCTTGTTGTTGCTCTTTATTCACCTTCAGGCATGGAATTAGGGCATATGCAACTGCACCTCCATCTACGATCTCTTTCATGAATTGTTTGCCTTCTATGACATTTTTAAACATACATTCCAGCTCATATAAAAGGCCACCCATGAAACTCGTGTTTCAGCATTTGGATATGCTTGACATCCCATCTGGGCTTCATACACCATCAACCAGAGTAGTGCCATGCTCTCAAGCACTCTCATGTTCAATCCTTCATTATCTTTAATGGTAGCTCTTACTTCTTCTGTTAGATTTGTGTACAACTCGTTGCCTGCCGTTGTAATGTGTTGTTGTTTTTAATAGATTGGGTGGTAGGTGGGAGATGCAAGTCAAAAGAGAAATTCAAATTTGACTGTGATTGTTGGAAAGGGTGGGAGAGAGATTTTTAAAAAACATTGAACTTAACCGTGACAGATAACCATGGCAGTGACGTGACAAAATGGAAAACAGAAACACGGAGAGGAAAACAGAAACAGAGATGCAACTTTTTGAGACACACTCTAAGTCAAAGCTTAGAGTGTGTTGTTTAAGCCCAGCCCAAGCTATCTTGTAAGATTTATCAATAACTCTATAAAGTAAATTTAGTCAACCAATATACTATCCATCATTTATTGAGAAAAAACAATCACATTTCCTATAATATTGTCAAAAAAGGAATAATAGATATAAGTAATTCTTAAGTATGATTCTTATTGTAAGTATAACTATATTTTTAACTTCATAAGATTCCATTAACCATCTTAAGCTAATTACATCAAATTACATCAAATTAGCTTGCAAACATTCCTCTCTAGAATACAAACCAAAATCTTATTTAGCCAAATTACTTCGTCCAATTTTCTTTCACTCATACTAATTATACTTACACATATTAGGATTGTCACCTGCTAAGTCAATTTTCACTCAAATAGCATAAACATTAAATAACAAGTCAAATTATTACACAACTTCTATCTATACAATTGATAAAATAAAATTACATTATAAATAAGGAGTTAAGCTCTAATATAAATGCCTTCATGGCAGATTAAATATTAGCACATTCAGACGCCTACAAAAGGGCAGATTTAATAGCCAATAACATTCTATTATGGGTCGATGTCTTATAGAATGGAAACTAAAATAGATTTAACATTATAACTTTGAGTCGACGCCTTTAATATGGATATCTAATGCAGATTTACCATTATGACAGTGAGTCGACGCCTTAGAAAGGAATCCAATTCAGTTTTATCATTGTGAACTTCTCAATTAAGAGTGACGCCTTCAGAAGAAATCTATTACAGATTATCATTTAACTAAAAATGTATGGAATGATCAAACACAAATTAAATATCCAGACGTTTAAACTGAGTTTGACGCCTTAGAATGAAATACAGATTTTTATGAATTATAATTATAATCTATGCCTCCATCATGCTTATGATCAGATAAGAGTTTCGTAATATAAGTCTATGTTTCCTAAAATGATAAGGAAAAACATGATAATGAGTCGACACCTTTAAAGGGAGAATGGAATGCAGATTAAAACACTTACACACTTCTAATATAGTCGATGCTAATGAAATACCCATATGGCCATGAAATGCTACATCATCTACTATTGCAAAACCAAAAACTTATACGGCTATGTAATGTCACAACAAATCGATTGCAATCATATACTTATACGGCTATAAAATTTCATGATAATACTATGCAACTCTAATACTGATATAGCTACGAAGCATCACAACTACTCAATGAAATTCCAATACTCACACAGCTACGGAGAGCCGCAGTAATATAGTAAAAATACAAATACATCCAAATATTTATACGGTCATGATATAATACAAATGCAAATCAAATACTCATTTGGCCATGAGTAATGCATATGTTACTGTAAATATTTTATGATGATTATCAATGCAATCAAAGGTCTATATGGCTTCAATACTGCTGTCATATAGATGCACATCATAAATATACATCTAAATATATATGGTGTCACTGTATTCCCATTATTTAAATTTGGCCAAGAATTATACAATGCTTCCATGGACGCCTAGCAAACATCTCTAAATGAAATTGCAATGATTCCTTCAAAATTACAGATACAATTAGTTATAAACTTCTATATGATTTCCAATTTACGCAAGCTTTTAAATCCAATCTCAACACCTTTGGAAAATGAAAACTAATAAATATTATAAAATATTAGAAATCAATTTCAGAACTAGAGGAAAAATATCATTCAAGCACAGAATTCAAATTGCACAGTATTTTGACATACCTCATTCAACAAGTAAAATCCAATCTATAAAAATGATTTGTGGAATAATATACTCAGTAAACACACGCACTGGTAAAATTTGCATAGGAAGAATTAATTCTTCGCAACCCCCAATCGACGTTTCTTTTAGACCTGCACCAAGAATCTATTTCCAAAAACCAAGGACCACCCCCTACAACTCCGGACAATTCCTAAAAAAATCCAAAAAGGCCGTTACAAGAGAATTATTCGCACTCTTCCATCACTAGCTAATTTTAGCCTTGACATGAGTCACACAATAAGCTAGAAAGAAAACATTTTATTTTTCTTTCTTATTTCAAATAAATAGAATTATTGAATAATAAATGAGAATCAATGAGCAATAAATATATAGCCTAATTTACTATCACAACACTATTCTTTTCAATTATTCCTTTTAAAGTTAAATAAAGAATCAGACACACATGGGATTATAGATTACTATCATTCCATCATAGTTGATCAATTAGGGTCATGACAAATCCTACTTCATATAGTTCACAATAAATTTTTCAGTTTTAAATTTGTGAGGTTGGTTGTGCAAGTTTTGGTTTTTATTTTTTTGGCGTCATTAGAGTGATAGTTCTCTCATGGCTATTCAAGGAAATAGAAGGGTTTTTGGCCCCTAACAAGTGGGAATTTGAGGATGTAGAGAGATTTGATTTGGTGAAATTAAGGAAGGTATTTTATATCAAAAGAATCTTTCTAGTAACATCACCTCCTTTTTTTAATCTAATGTCATGGACATAATGCAAGATGTAGGATTGGTCAAGCTCCTAGCTAAGACATATTTTTATGATTCACTTGTTCTTGATGAAAAACTTAATGTTGCTTTAGAAGATTATGCTAGAGATGATGGGCCATAGGACTTTGGTGGCTACTTTCCAATGGAGTTGGTTCAAAAATTGTCTATTATAGCTTTTATCCTCAAGGTTTCTAGGGATGGCATTTATCTTGAGTCGTTGGATGTTTTTGAAAGTACTCTCTATCACAAATCTAGGATATTTGCAACTTTCTTTTAAAAAAATCAAGGAAGTTGGTGAATGGTGTCTTCTTCTTGTACATAGTAGATTAGGCCAAGGTGGATATTCAAAAAATTCATAGTGCTCCAAAAGTGGTTGATTCTATCAGCTCATATGATAGATACTAGGGTCTTTATTTAGGACAATGCATCTTCTTTTTTAGTTAATGTTATAATCTGATGTTCATAGGCATCTATGGATGGTCATTTCCTATCTATACTTTTTCTTATAATATTCTGGGTCCTTATCTTGAATCCGAGGTGCTTTCAAATGTCTTGAACCTTTTTGTGTTCAAAGTTATACATTTAAAGGGTTTTAAAATTTTACTAGATCTTTGTGCCAAGGCAACTTCTAGTTTTTTTACTTTTTGGTTTTAAATTTCAATATAAAGGGTGGGGCGGGTGCAAAAAGTTGGGGGGCCAAAAAGTGGCCAAATTTTTTTCAAAAAAATTTAAGCCATAACGCGAGCACGTTATAACACGCTCACGTTATGGTTTGGTGATGACGAGCCTAAGGCTCGGCAAAACCAAGCCATAACGCGCTTGCGTTATAACGTGAGTGTGTTATGTTTAACTATATAAAAAAAAGAACATTTTTCATGTTGATGCTACACAAGGCAAACATGGTTCATATGATGCAAGGTTCATGTTCATGGTGGATGTGGTTTTGTTCATGCAAGGTTTTGTTGTGAATATGGTTTTCATGATAAGGTCTATCTTGGAAGGTTGATATGATGCAAGGTTCATGTTCATGGTGGATGTGGTTTTGTTCATGCTATAAGAAGTTAGAGAAGACACAATATTTCATAATCATACTTCAATGTCATCAAGGAGAGTTATATTTATCAAGGGGAGTCATGAGTTTGATTCGAATGTGAAGTTGTTCATGTCTTAAAACCCTAAGCCTATGATAAGTGTCATACTTTAATGTCTTTCTTCTGATGTTCCTGAGGTCTCTGAAATGTCCTAGATATCTCTTGAAGAAAGTTAGAATATTTAAGTCTTTCTTATTGATAGTTAGGGTTTGCATATTGGGCATTAAACCCTAAACCCTAATCCCTAAACCCTCAACCCTATACCTTAAACCCTAATCCCTCAATCCTCAACCCTCAACCCTTATCCCTCATCCCTAAACCCTAAACGCTATCCCTATTCCTAAACCCTCAAGGGCTTGATACTATACCTTAAACCCTAATCCCTTATACCTAAACCCTCCAACCCTATCCCTAAACCCTCTATCCTTGACACTATGCCTTAAACCCTAATCCCTCAACTGTTAAACCATTAATCCCTATAACCTTAAACCCTTCAACCCTAAGCTCTCAACCCCTAGATACCCTTAAAAACCTAAACCATAAACCCTTAAACCCTATACCCTATACACTTAACATTGGACACTCAACCTTGAACATTATCCCTCAACCTTCAAACCTCTACCCTATACCCTCAACCCTATACTTATGCCCTAAACCATCAACCCTCATCCATATGACTTATACCCTCAACCTTGAACATTATCCCCCAATTGTAAACTCTCAATCCTCTACCCTTAAGCCTTAAATCCTAAACCCTATCCCTAAACCCTCAACCCTCAACACTATACCTTAAACCCTAATCCTTTATCCCAAAACACTAAACCCTATCCCTAAAGCCTCAACTCTCAACCCTTAAACCTTAAATCCTAAACCCTATCCCTAAACCCTTAATGCTCGATACTATACCTTAAACCCTAATCCCTTGTCCCTAAACTTCAAACCCTATCCTTAAAGCCTCAACCCTCAACCCTTAAACCTTAAATCCTTAACCCTATCTCTAAACCCTCTACCATCGACACTATACCTTAAACCCTAATCCCTCAACCCTAAACCCTTAATACCTCAACCCTTAAACCCTAAACCCTTCACCCTATCTACCTCACCCCCATCTCTCCCCTATCTCTCTGTCATGTCCCCATACCAAGACACTGTTAAAGTAAAGATTTGAACATGATAAAGAGGGTTTGTAAAATATTATTTCAGATGATAGAAATAATTACATACATTATATATTATTTAATAAATAATATTATTGTAGGAATATTTTATCCATATTATAAATAACAAAATATATAAATATAATATATTATAAATATATCTAATAATATAAATACAAATAATATAATATAAATCATATATCATTTATTATGATATAAATGATATAGTATAAATAATATAAAATATATAATATATCATTTATTATAATATAAATGATATAATATAAATATAAATAAAATAAATAAACATCTTTTAACCTATCCTCTTATGATAACGGAGTTACGTATGGTTAGAACTAGTTTTACCACAAAAAGGAATTAATATAAAGTAATAAAATAATAAGAGACATGCCTCTTTGAATATATCCCTTGAAAGGGAAATAAATAAAGGTTGTGAGATAAAAGGAAAACATCATCAGAAGAAAAGAAAATTCGGTAATATAATTATAAGTTCAACAACAAGAGAATACAACCAAAGATAGACTAAGCAATCCAAAACAACCAATATAAATCAAGAGCTCCATAATAAATCAAATCTGCACAAAGAAAATAATAAGAGGTAAATAAAAGTTTCAGCAGGTAAGTATATTTAACATGCTTATTTTATAATTATTAAATGCAAGATTTGTATGTATATTTAATTTATGTTTAGTATAAAGATTTTTAATGGCCTTAGGCTAATAACCTAAGGAGAAGGCTTTAGGGTAACACCTAAAGATTATTAATGGCCTTAGGCTAATCACCTAAGGAGAATGCCTTAGGCTAATAACCCAAGGAGAAGGCTTTAGGGTAGCACCTAAAGATTATTAATGGCCTTAGGCTAATAACCTAAGGAGAAGGCTTTAGGGTAACACCTAAAGATTATTAATGGCCTTAGGCTGATCACCTAAGGAGAAGGCCCTAGGCTAATAACCTAAGGAGAAGGCTTTAGGGTAGCACCTAAAGATTATTAATGGCCTTAGGCTAATAACCTAAGGAGAAGGCTTTAGGGTAACACCTAAAGATTATTAATGGCCTTAGGCTAATAACCTAAGGAGAAGGCTTTAGGGTAGCACCTAAAGATTATTAATGGCCTTAGGCTAATAACCTAAGGAGAAGGCTTTGGGTTAATACCTAAAGATTAATATGGCCTTAGGGTAAAACCTAAGGATTACTTATGAAGGCTTTGGGGTCACACCCAAAGATATATGAAGGCCTTTGCCTAAGATGTGGATTATTCCCATTTAAGACAAAGGAATACCAAGCCCATGATAGTCACTCATACCTATCTCACTATCCTTATGAAAAAGAAGAAATGTTTATTATGATGAATGTGATAGGAATATTCAAAGATATATGATCTTAACTTTAATGAATAATATAAGAATATGAATTTATAAGATATAGAAATGAATTATGTCCTAATGTTCTCTTGTGCAAGTTGAAATTCTGTGCAAGGTTAAGAAAATTTTGACTTGCTAAAGGGGACATTACACTCTCTCACCCCTCTCTCCCTAAGTTATAGGTCTCACTTGTATATCTCTCACGGCTCTCTACATATTTCCCTTCCTATCCATCTCTCTCCCTCCTCCTTACCCATGTTTCCCTTAAGTTGTCAACTTCACTCTCTCATTTTATTATATTTTTCCCCTCACCTCTCTATCTCTCACCTTTGTTTCCCCTCACCTCTGTACCTATCTATAAACCCTAAACCATATCCATGAACCCTCTACCCTTGACACTATATGTTAAACCCTAATCCCTTAACCCTCAGCCCTAAAGCCTTAACCCTCAATCCTTAAACCTTCAACCCTAAACCCTATCCTTAATGCCTCTACCCTAAATGCTATCCCTATTCCTAAACCCTCAACCCTCGACACTCTACCTTAAACCCTAATCCCTTATCCCTAAACCCTAATCTCTATCCCTCAACCCTTAACCCTTAAAACTTAAACCCTAAAACCTATCCCTACACCCTCAACACTCGACACTATATCTTAAACCCTAATCCCTTAACCCTCATCCCTAAAGCCTCAACCCTTAATCTTAAACCTTCAACCCGAACCCTATCCCTAATCCCTCTACCCTTGACACTCTAATTTAACCGTAATCCCTTGACCATCAACACTATCCCTAAACTCTCAACCCTCAATCCTCAACCCTCAACATTAAACCCTAATCCGTCAACCATCAACCCTCAACTGTCAACATTAAACCCTAATCCATCAACCCTAAACCCTAATCTGTCAACCCTAAACCCTATACCTAAACCCTCAACCCTCAACACTATACCTTAAACCCTAATCCCTATCCCTCAAGCCTTAACCCTTAAAACTTAAACCTATCCCTACACCCTTAACACTCGACACTATATCTTAAGCCTTAAACCCTCATCCCTAAAGCCTCAACCCTCAATGCTTAAAACTTCAACCCTAAACCCTATCCCTAATCCCTCTACCCTCGACACTCTAACCCTAATCCCTTGACCATCAACCCTATCCCTAAACCCTCAACCCTCAACTCTCAACATTAAACCCTAATCCGTCAACCCTAAACCCTAATCCCTCAACCCTAAACCCTCAACCCTCAACACTATACCTTAAACCCTAATCCCTCAACCCTAAAGCCTAATCCGTCAACCCTCAACCCTAAACCATATCATTGAACCCTCAACCCTCGACACTATACCTTAAACCCTAATCCCTTAATGCTCAACCCTAATCCCTCATCCCTAAACCCTAAACACTATCCCTATTCTTAAACCCTTAACTCTCAACATTAAACCCTAATTCGTCAACCCTAAACCCTAATCCGTCAACCCTAAACCCTATCCCTAAATCCTCAACCCTCAACACTATACCTTAAACCCTAGTCCCTCAACCATAAACCCTAAACCCTATCCCTAAACCCAACAAAACTGCTTTACCTTATGTTCGGTTGTTAAAACCATCATTTTTTACACTCTTCTCTTAAAGATATCTGAGTTGTAAGAATATGTTAGAAAAATAGCTATGAACTTTTTTGGTAATTTTAGAAATTAGTTTTTAAGTATTTTTCTTAATGCCCTTTTTAATTATGCATGTCTATAATAAATCCTAATTTAAGTTTTATGTAATGCCTTAGTAAAGAAGGTTACCAAGAGGACTTGATTAACTACAAAGAACCCAATGGCAGGTTTTATGCAATGCTATTAAAAATTGTTTACAATGAATTCTATCCCTGGCACATGGGAACCTATTTGTCTTGAAAAAAAAGATGGCATGAAGACCAGGTATACTATCCAAGACTGGTGCTATGGTATATGCTTCTCTCTTGGATAATGAAAATAAAGTCTGCAAAACTGTAGTATTTACCATCAACTAGCAAGAGCAAATGTCATCCATTGAAATTAGGAAAGGTCCAAGTGCATCTTAACTCTTTAGATTCATGAGTTGTCCTTGCTTGCATCTCACATATTGGGCCATATTGTGCCCTGTCAATTCTCTGAGTTTCTAGCTCCATTAGTAAAACTTTCTAGCTGAAGTGAATATGCAAATTATATGGCATCTTTTTTTGGCCCATCTGGGATTCATTATGCCAATAGGTGTACCCACTATGAGAAAAGATTTGCGTCTGGTACATCCATATTGAGTAATTAATAGTTGAAATCAGAAGGATGATCATTATGAGAAAAGCTTTGCATTGGGGTACATCCACAGTGGGCTTAGCATTCACACAAATGTAGATGTTCATATTATAGAAGACTGCATGATATTAGACTATTAGAGATCCCTCAGAAAAATGTAATAACAAAATTGCTTTGCCTTATGTTAGCTAGTTAAACCTATTCTTTTTGACACTCTTCTCTTAATAAAGTAAGAGTAATAAGAATAGAAGGCAGAGAATTTGATCTTACTAGTATGCATGGTCAGTTTACATTCTGTGACTTCATTTTCATTGAATAAAAAGGTTTATCCGATTTGAAAGGTGGGTCAGAGTTCACTGTCATGTGCTTTTCTAGATGATAGGGGCTATAATGTCTAGGGTTCTTCAAAGAAAGGCCTGCAATAGAATTAAGTTTTTGTTATACCAATCCTCCTGGTAAGGCTACAATTCAAATGCCTGCTTTGAAAGTTGAAATAAATTAAATTAGACTTACAATTTTGATTTTCTTCCATTGCTTCAATAGCATCATTGTTTTCTTCATTAGAAACCAATTCAATCAGCAACTTGCTACCCATTGGTTGACTTGAACTGCATCCTCTGTTAGAAGAAGGGCATTTTTTATCTGTATCAATGTTGGTATTCATAAGCTGAAGAGCATTGATATTTATCACACACCCTGTTCTTTGATATATCTTAACCTTAAAATATGACTTGAATATGTACTTGAACACAACAAAATCTCCAATCTCCAGCCCATGATGATTCACAAAATTTTCCTAACCCTACCTAAATTCTAGTTTATTTATGGTACCCCCTAATTGTACATCCCACTCCTACCCACCTGGGCCTTGCAACACCATATGTGCTTTTGTGTTGTCTATAAACTGTGAAACAAATGTAGGAGGAATGTGCTACCATAAACACATTACACAATTAGATTATACAAGTTCTTAATAGTGTACAACAAATAAAAGAATGAAAAATAATGTATAGAGTTACCTGTTTTTGTGTAAATTCTCCAAGCATAACTTTGAAGAAGGAGGCACACCCATTAAACCAATTCATTCGGCAACTTGCTGCCCATTGGTTGACTTGAACTGCATACTCTATTAGAAGAAGGGCATCTTTTATCTATATCAATGTTGGTATTCATAAGTTGAAGAGCATTGATATTTTTCACACACCCTGTTCTTTAAAATATTTTAACCTTAAAATATGACTTGGATATGTACTTGAACACAACAAAATCTCCAATCTCTAGCCCATGATGATTCAAAAAAAATTCCCAACCCTGCCTAAATTCTAGTTTATTTATGGTATACCCTAATTGTACATCCATAAACCCTAAACCCTAATCCCTTAACCCTAAACCCTAATCCCTAATCCCTAAACCATAAACCCTAATCCCTAATTATAATTTATGGTACCCTAATCCATCAAACCTAAACCCTAGTCCCTTATCCCTAAACCATAAACCCTATCCCTAAATCCTCAACCCTCAACACTTAAACCTTAAATCCTAAACCTTATCTTTAAACCCTCAACCCTCAACACTATACCTTAAACCCTAATCCCTCAGCCCTAAAGCTTTAAAGCCTCAACCCTTATCCACCCCTTTCCTCCCCTATCTGCCTCACCCCATCTCTCCCCTATCTCTCAACTCTTAGCCATCTAGGTCTCTCTCTTATCCCTAAAGCCTTAACCCTCAACCCTTAAACCTTAAATCCTAAACCCTATCCCTAAACCCTCAAGCCTCGACATTCTACCTTAAACCCTAATCCGTTATCCCTAAACCCTAAACCTTCAACCCTAAACCCTATCCCTAATCCCTCTACCCTCAACACTCTACCTTAACCCTAATCCATCGACCATCAACCCTAATCCCTCAACCCTAAATGCTATCCCTAAAGCCTCAACCCTAAACCCTAATCCCTCAAGGTCCTAAACCCTAATCCCTTATCCCTAAACTCTAAACCCTATCCCTAAACTCTCAACCCTCAACCTTAAACATTAATCCTTCAACCCTAAACCTTAATCCATTAACCCTCAACCCTAATTCCTTATCCCTAAGCCCTAAACATGATCCCCCATCAACCCTAATCCATAAACGCTATCCCTATTCCTAAACCCTCAACCCTCGACACTATACCTTAAACCCTAATCCCTTATCCCTAAGCCCTCAACCCTAAACCCTAATCCCTCAGCCCTAAACCTTCAATCCTAAACCCTATCCCTAATCCCTCTACCCTCAACACTCTACCTTAACCCTAATCCCTTGACCCTCAACCCTAATCCCTCAACCCTAAACGCTATCCCTAAAGCTTCAACCCTAAACCCTAATCCATCAAGGTCATAAACCATAATCTCTTATCCCTAAACTCTAAACCCTATCCCTAAACCCTTAACCCTCAACCCTCAACCTTAAACCTTAATCCCTCTTGACCTTAAACCCTCAACCCTTAAACCCTCAACCCTTATCCACCTCTCTCCTCCCCTATCTACCTCACCCCCATCTCTACCCTCCTCTACCCTCGACACTATACATACATACATACATACATATAAGTATACATACATACATATAGGCATACATACATACATCAATACATACATACATATAGGCATACATCAATACATACATGCATACATACATATAGGCATACATACATACATACATGCTTAATAACCTTGAACATAAAACATGCCAAGGGAAACATAATGCGAGCGCGTTATAACGCGCTCACGTTATGTCGAACATGACAAACATCGGGGCAAAAAAGAAAAAATGTAAAACAAAACATAACACAAGCGTGTTATAATGCGCTCGCGTTATATTTTGCTTTGCAAATCCCAAGCCTTAGGCTTGGGATTTGCTGTGGATTTCCAACCCAAAGGCTTGGAGTGCCTTCCCAATGTCCACAGACATGTTTTTGCAAATTCTACAGGATCTCACATAATTTCATTTGTGCTAACCCTCAGATTTGCACGTGTTTCAAGGTCGAAGAAATCAAACACCTAGGTAATGTTAGGCTTTCTCTTATCTATTTAACGATGTAATTTTTTTCACATTTTGACAATGTTAAGCCTTTCATCTTTAATTTCTTTTGTTTGTGTCCATTTTTTGGCAAAAACTAGTGTTTGGTCTTTTTTTCATTGTAAATTAACCGTTCATTGAAATTTAAAAAAAAAAAACATTTTTAGAAACTAGACTCCATTCTACACATATTAAAAAGAAATTGATTTTCAATTAGTTTTCAAAATTTATAGGGGTAGCACGGCCAAAATTCTATTTTTAGGATGTGTCCACTTTGAAAATTAGTAAAAAATCAAATATTCATCAAAAAATTATCAGAAAAATTGAGCATAAACTACATGCTGTTAGCTAATTTCTCATGGAAGTGATTTTAAAAATACCAAAAAAAATTTAACCTTTTGAGGGAGCCACAAAACCTACTATGTTATGTTTTTTGGATAGAAACAACACCAATTTCTGTGGCTCCCTCTTTTGAACCCCTTAATCTATACCATTTTAAAAAAAAAATAGTAGTTTAGAAAGTAGACTCGGAGCATTACGAACATTGTTTTGGTTGCATCTCCAAAATTTGAGTGTAACTATGCTCAATTTCTCATCCAAGGCCAACATTTCCTGATTTCAAAAAAAAAGTGGCCACTTAAGACCCCCTTTTGGCCCCCCCATCTTCTTGCACTTACCCGGTGTGACTCCCCAGAGTCACTTTATCAAGTAAAAAATCCATTAAGATATTAAAATTCACATGAAATTAATTTCTCTAGGAACCTTTAAATAGATCCTTTGAAATCCTCATGTAGGGCTTGGAGTTAATATTGTAATCATCTAGAGTAAAATGAAACTATTATGGGCCCCACCAACTGACGCATCTTCTTGGTAAAATAATACAAGCCTTAAAAAGTAATGCAAATCATTTGAAGTGGTCCCCAACAATGTCAAATTAACATTCAATAGCCAATGGAATTTGTGGGGATTTTGACTTCAAGTTCAAAATCAAAGAATTACAAACCTCGTCAACCGTTGGATTAACCTTATCAATGGTTGTTGTGCATTCAAGTTTGGGTTTAGGAATACACAATCTTCATTCCCAAATATCAAAACAATAATATCCATACTATTGTTGTAGGTCTCTCATCTCATCTCTTTAATAGATATTTGGCACAAATTTGAAGTTTTTATTGGGGCCTTATATATGTGATGAATTAATTGCACTTGTCATGTCTAATTTCATTTGGGAGCAATTGAGCCATACTAGAGTCATGAAGCGTGCTTTTGAGATTATTTTGAATATTTTCAATACTTTCATATTTGACTCGGTTGGGTTGGTCTTATTAAGTATCCCCTTATATATTATTCTTGTCATATATGTTTTTTCACTCTCTATATCTTCCTCTACTGGTGTTGGCTATTTATTGCTTTCAATATGGCTTTGCCTACAAATTAGTAGGGAATATTGTTTCAACACTTAAAAGGGTCTCCAATCACCTCTATTTCATCATAAGTTCTATAGAGTTGAAGTCATTTACTTCAATTAATTCCAACATTCATCTTTTGGCAAAAAATGATAGATTGCTTTCATTAGTGGCATTTTAGACTTAAGGCTTAAGAAGGTTCTCAAGATTAATGCCATCATCATGCTTCATGCAATAAAAAAATTCTTAGAGAGTAGTTTATGGTATCTAACTATCACTATAGGGTCAATATAGATATTTACTCAATGCTTGTGGTTGTTTTCTTGGAGTCTAGCAAATCTAAAGATGTGGCCTAGGTAGTGGTGGTCTCTCTGATCCAGCCACAATGGAGGTAGGGTTGGTTGTAGTTTTGGATGTTGTTGTGATTGGTTTGGGTTTCCTTTCATGGACAAGAACATTGTTTGTTCTTGGTGATGTGGTGGCTAGCCCATGGCTCCCATTTATCTCTTTAGGCATTATATCCATTAAGGAACAATGCAAATCTCTAGACAAGCTTGGTATTAATTTTCTCAATAGTGCCACTGGAGCTACTCCCACAATTGGCACAAATTTGTCCTTCGCTATTTTAGATGAGAAGTTGATTAAGAAATCAAAGAGGTGGTGAAAGGTGGAAAAATTCCCTCTTGAATTGTACTACATCTTATCCATATTAGAAGGTTAGCATATCTAGTTTGAATACAAGTATCTTACTAGTCTAGTTTTTTGGTTATCTTGTTAATGTAAACGTTTGGTTTGTCTTGAGTTATTTCCTCTAAACTGTATTTTGTATCTTTGACCCTCCTTCTTGGAGTGACCATTTGTAATATTTTTTTAAACTTTTAGACAAAGGGTATGGCCCCCTAGGGCATATTTTACTGATAAAAAAATGCACAAGAAATTAATTTATAATCATGGACCTTAACATCTCCTTTTAAATCCTTATGCAAGGCATGGCCTTAATATTTTAAACATTTATATTTAAACAAAAATATCCATACTTCCCCATGTGGCTGGAAGATAATTTTTAATTACGTGTTCAATTTTTGTATGTTTTTTTAAATCTCAACTCTTTAATGTATATTTGACATGACTTTGAAGTTTTTAGTGGGGCCTCGTATATGTGATGATATAATTACATTGTTATCTTTCACTTTTGAGTAATTCGACTATATTCAAATTTTATTTGATTAATAAAGTGACCTTAAGGAGGTCACACCATTATAGTAGTCATATGAAAACCAACTGATATGTCACCTTTTCCAACTAATAGCATTGCCAATGGATGTGGCCATCTTTAATTTATCCTTTGAGTCCCATGAGCCATTGATGTGGTTTGATTTGACAGTCTGAGATCAATAAAATAACCATGAAAGGTAATTTCTTAAATGACATCCATGTGAGATTATGAGAGAAAAGACAACTAGCTACACACAATCTTCTTAACATTTTTATTTAATTCAACAAAAATGATAATCTAAGATCTTGGAATAATTACTAAAAAACAATATAATCACACATGTAAACCTATTTATAGTGTACATTCACCTCCCTACAGCTTGAAAAACACTTTAATTAAGGATTGCATCCATCATGCTACATTACTACATTCAAGGAGTGTAATAATTAAAATTAGAACAATGACTTAGATTGAAAACCATGGACATATCATCTTAAAAAATGTTTCAAAATAATTATGCAAATAATAATACAATCACACATATAATTAACAAATGCATTCAAAACTTTAAAGGAATAGGGATCCTTCTAGGTTTCAAAGCTGCATATAGCTTATTTTTGATATTTTGCTTTTAGGTTTTATTGTAAGAGACAGATAACTATTTATTGATGTGTTAGAAGTAGACTTTAATAGGAAAAATGTTAATCATCCATTAAGATGATCATTGTCCTCTTGTCATTAATATGAGTTATCTTCCTGGGTTTTAGTATATCACTTATCAATACACTTAATAAAAGAATAGTTAATATCATTTAATGGTTAGCAGATTCATATCCATTTGATGTTCTGATGCAGGGGCATCATGCTCATCTCAATTTTTGGTTTTATTTTGTGGTTTTGGTTAGCATGTCTTTGTTAGTAAAGGGGTAGTTCCTTGTCTCCTGTGATTATTCTATGTAAGCTCCTATCACTGTATAAATTGGGAATTCTATCACCCAAAGTAACATTGCAGCTCCTATCATCTGAGCGGCAGGACCTTGGTTAGAAATGGGGTTTTTATCATCTATCGATCATTATACTGTAGATCAAACAAAATAATTTGCTAATTGTTTGAATCGACAGTTAAACGATTCGTAAGGGGAGATGAAGACTTGGACAGTGGTTGGAGGACAACTGTTAAAGCATCATAGGATCTAGACCGATCGTTGCAAAAAGAAACCAAAATAGTAAACAAAACACCTCTATTCATAGGGAAAAGGTAGGAGGAAGAGAAAAATGATAGCAACAGTTAAGAGGAAGGTCGACGGTTGCAGACAGTAGAGAAGAAGGCCATTAAAAAGTGCAGAATTGAAGATAGAAAGGGAGGAGATCAGGGGGAAGCCGAATAGAAGAAAAAAAGGCCGATGTAAAAAGGCCAAGCATAGTGAGGCATAAAGGTCGATAGTCAGACGATGAGAGGGCCGTGAAGCAGAAGTGGGCCAATGAAGAGGCCAATAAAAGGTTTGGAGGCAGTCTACGTATAAAAGGAGGAGGACGATAAACAAGTAGAGGGCCAGCTAAGAATAGAGGAAGGACCGATGGAGGAGAACAGCCAGAAGAATTAGAAGAACATTGATATAGATGAGAAATAGGCCGATGGTTGTTGAGTGAAAGGAAGCTAGGTGCGCAAAAATCGCTTCCTACACTAATCTAATGAGGGGAGAACTATACAAATTCAAATTAATCCTTACAATAACAGCAACATGAAACATGTAATAGAGATATTGCAGAAATACACATAGTACCAAAAAGAAGACAGAAGAAGAGAGACAAAGATATAACGTGGGGAAAACCCTTATCGGGTGAAACACCCCACACTCAAAAACCTGCACAATGTATTATCAAAACTGAATGTTGTTTACAATACACTTGCAATGCAAGATTCAATGGTCTTCGATACCTGTGTCTGGAGTCAATCCAACAGCATAATAGTACATACCAATCCTCTAATACATCTCCTCCAAACACCTGTTTATATAGAATACATAAGGCAAAATTGGTCCTATCTTGGAATGGGCATCCAACTTGGCCTCATGGCCCAAAACCCACAGCTAAGGACACTTGGTCAACATTGTAGAATGTGCCTGACACTTGTCCATAGCTCCCATCCCAAAGAGGTCACCTATTTCTAAAATGGGCTATGACAGATGCTCTTGGGACTCTTACGACCGTCATAGAATCTGTCATAGCAGTTACAACTTACAGCTGTAAGAGAATCTGTCATACACAGGCTATAAATAGCATATTCTCTTACAACATGTCATAGTTCACCTTGGGGCACCCAAATATGCCTTTTTCAAAGATGCTTCATGACACATGTCTTCACTTGTCTTACAAGCTTCTATTTCTGACTCTTACATGTCATAACTTCGTCATAGGAATTTGTCATAACCATTTTAGTCAACATTCCCTTACACAATATCCAAGATGCCGACAAATGGCAAAATATTCCTACCACTAAGTGGGACACCTATCTCCTCATGTGAGGACAAAATTACAAGTTGTCATCTTCCATGTAGGATGACACATCACCGTGCCACATCCCACAAAATGACAATATAGAATTTACAATTAATTTACAACATAGGCATTGAATTAATAAATATAAACATAAATAATGCAAGGAATTACCAAGGTTGAGACACCTTAATTCCCAACATTCTCCCACTTGTCGAACACCTTGTAAGAGCCAATAGAATAACATGATTTAATTGCTATAGGCCGAGAGGCCCATAGACTCCAAACACCATTTGAACTTCTTTGTGCTCACTGGTTTTGTCAATGCATCTGCAACATCCTTCAAAGTGTCTACCTTCTCCAAATTCACCTTCCCATCCTCTACCATATCTCACAGGAAGTGAAACTGAACATCAATATGCTTTGTTCTGGCATGGAAAGTTGGATTCTTCGCAAGGCAAATTACACTTTGACTATCACAACTGATCGTAATCTGACCTGCATCAACACCAATATCTGAACACAATCTCTTAAGCCAAATGTCTTCCTTACAAGCATGAATTTCTACCATACACTCATCTTCTATCATGGATAAAGCAACCATAGGTTGTTGCTTACTTATCCAACTAATAGCACCGCCAAACAGTGTAAACACAAGCACTGGTGGATCTCCTGCTGTCAATGTAACTTGCCCAATCTGAATTCACAAATCCACGAATATCAACAGAATGCAGAGATCCTGTAACATTACCATGATAGCATATGGAATACTCGGAAGTACCCCTCAAATATCTGAACACTCGCTTAACTGCATCCCAATGAACTTGTCCAATATTAGCCATAAATCGACTAAGGACTCCCACTGCTTGGGCAATGTCTGGTCTTGTGCAGACCATAGCATACATCAAACTACCAACATCACTAGCATAAGGTACACTACTCATGTCCTCCACCTCACTAGGAGATTTTGGACAATCATTAACAGGCAACTTTGTCCCCAAAAAAATAGGAACACACAATGGTCTACAATCTGTCATGCTGAACCTATCCAACACAGTCTTCACATACTCTGGCTTAACCAAAGTTTTTTGTTAGCTCTATCTCTTCTGATATCCATTCCTAGAATGTACCTGTCTGCCCCTAAATCTTTCATTTCAAACTATGCTGACAACTGAGATTTAAAATCAGAAATCATATTCTTTCCCTTCCCAATGAGCAGCATATCATCAACATACAGTGCAACGATGAGAATACAATCACCATCAAACTTAAAATACACACAATGATCTAATTTTGATCTCACAAATCTAATTGACAACACAAAGACATCAAGCTTCAAGTACCACCTCCTAGGAGATTGCTTCAAACCATACAAAGACTTCTTTAACTTGCAAACCAAATTTTCTTACCTTTCACCATGTAATGCTCTGGCTGTGACATGTAGATTTCTTCCTCCAAATCACCATGAAGGAAATTTGTCTTCACATCTATTTGTTCTACCTCTAAGTCATAAGCTACGACAAGAGACAACAGGAATCGAATGGATGTCATCTTTGCAATCTGAGAGAAGATCTCACCATAATCTATACCCTCCACTTGTGAGTACCCCTTCGCAACCAATCTGGCCTTATACTTCTCAACAGTGCCATCTACACCAAATTTCTTCTCGAACACCCATTTGCATCCAACGGGTTTCCATCCAGGAGGCAAAGGCACCAAGTCCTAAGTTTGATTCTTTTCCAAAGAATCAATTTCATCCTTCATGGTCTACAATCTGCCACGCTGAACCTATCCAACACAGTCTTCACATACTTACTCTAGATTAACCAAAGTTTTATGTTAGCTTTGTCTCTTCTGATTTCCATTCCTAGAATGTACCTGCTGCCCCTAAATCTTTCTTTTCAAATTGTGCTGACAACTAAGATTTAAAATCAGAAATCATATTCTTTCCCTTCCCAATGAGCAACATATAATCAACATACAGTGCAACAATGAGAATATGATCACCATCAAACGTAAAATACACATAGTGATCCGATTTCAATCTCACAAATCTAATTGACAACACAAAGGCATCAAAATTTAAGTACCACTTCCTAGAAGATTGCTTCAAACCATACAAATACTTCTTTAACTTGCAAACCAAATTTTCTTTACCTTTCACCATGTAATGCTCTGGCTGTGACATGTAGATTTCTTCCTCCAAATCACCATGAAGGAAAGTTGTCTTCACATCCATCTGTTCTACCTCTAAGTCATAAGCTACTACAAGAGACAACAGGAATCGAATGGATGTCAGCTTTGCAACAGGAGAGAAGATCTCACCATAATCGATACCCTCCACTTGTGAATACCCCTTCGCAACCAATCTGGCCTTATACTTCTCAACAGTGCCATCTGCACCAAATTTCTTCTTGAACACCCATTTGCATCCAATGGGTTTCCGCCCAGGAGGCAAAGGCACCAAGTCCCAAGTTTGATTATTTTCCAAAGAAGCCATTTCATCCTTCATGGCCTCCTTCCAGGAACCTGCATCTTTCATGTCCATAGCCTTTGATACAGTTCTAGGTTCATCACTATTAGCAAGCAAAGCAAAAGCACAACTAGAATCAAGCAATGTAAAACCAAACCTTTCAGGTTGCTTTCTTATCCGTGTAGACCTCCTCAAGAGCTGAGGTTGAGGTTCAGCTTCTTCATCTGAGCTGCAAGAGCTCTCCTCATCATCAGGTCCAACATTGTCTTTTTGTTCAGTCTTCTCAAGGGTAGCAGGAAACTAAACAACATCCTCTTTCTTTTCTTTTTCTTCTGGCTGTAAAATAGTGGAAGAAGGTGTAATCTCTATAAAGATGACACTTCTGCTATACAACACTTTTTCAGCCACAGGGTCCCAAAGCTTGTATCCTTTCACACCGAAACCATAGCCAATGAAGATACACTTAACAACCTTGTTCTCTAATTTTGACCACTTCTCCCTAGGCACATGTGCATATGCCTCACAACCAAAAACATGAAGATGCCTTATTAAAGGCTTTCTACCAGACCACACCTCCATGGGTGTCTTACCAACAAGAGTTGATGTAGGAGATCTATTTACAAGATAGAAAGCAATGGCAACAACTTTAGCCCAAAATTTTTGTTCTAGGCCAGCTCCACTAAGCATACTCCTAGCCTTCTCCATCAGTGTCTTGTTCATCCTCTCTACAACTCCATTTTGCTGCGGGATGTATGGAGTTATCTTATGTATTTCAATCCCAAGTTCCTTGCAATATTTATCAAATTCTGTAGAATAGAAATCACCACCATTGTCAGTTCTCAAACATTTAATCTTTTTACCAGTCTTATTTTTAGCAAATGCCTTAAACTCCTTAAACTTACTATAGACTTCAGATTTGCTTCTAAGAAAATAAATCCATGTCCTTCTACTGTAGTCATCTATAAAAGATACAAAATATACAGATTTTGATAATGAAGGAACATTAACAGGACCAAATACATCAGAATGAACAAGGTCCAACACACCAGAAGACTTATGAGAACTCGAATAAAACTAAACATGGTTTTGTTTCCCATATATGCAATGTTCGCAAAAGTTGAACTCAAGATTACAATTATCTAACCCCTCAACAAGGTTTTTATTTTTTAGGGTACACAGACCCTTCTCACCAATGTAGCCAAATCTCTTATGCCATAACATTGTCTTTTCAGCAGGAAGTTTAACTTCCAAGGCATGATTACAACCATCAGGACTAGATACAATAGATTTCTTCACTGCTCATTCAGATGGTGGGGATGAAGTGACTGTTGTTCTCTTCCTTTAGTTAGAAGAACTATTGCATTGTGAAATGCATGCATCCAGCTGAAACAAAGTACCTCTCCTAGTACCCTTAGCAAGCACCATAGCTCCTCTAGTCATCTTGCATCCTTCTTTCGAAAAGACAACCTGCACACCTACATCATTCAACATACTTACAGAAATTAGGTTTCGTGCTAAGCCTGGGATGTGCATAACCCTAGAGATCCCCTTCACTCATCTATTAGGGTATCGAATAGAGACTCTTCCACGACCAACAATCTTCAGATGAGAGTTGTCACCCAGATACACCTTTTCACCATCGAACTCCTCATACTTGGTAAACCAGTCTCGATGTGAGGTCATGTGGAATGATGCACCAGAGTCATTTAGCCACACATCATCAGATGCATGGGTTGCCAAGGCTGTGATGAAGGCATCACCATCATCTTGTGACTTGTCAAAATTTGAATCTGGGTTCTTCTTCTTCTTTTTCTTTTCCTCTTTGCATTCCTTTCAGAAATGCCCAGATTTACCACAGTTCCAATAGAGAGCCTTGGACTTTCCAAGAGATTTGGATCTACCCTTCTTCGCTTTCTTTTCCTTCTTTTTCCCTTTCTCCTTGGGTCTTCCATGAACTGCAAGAGCCTCTTTGGCTACCTCAGAAGACTTTCTCTGCATCTCTTCAGACAACAGCGAAGAAACCACTTCATCCATTTTGAATGTGGACGTGGTGCTTCCAATAGCCATGACAAGGTGATCCCACGAGTTCAACAAAGAACAAAGCAAGATCATACAATGATCCTCCTCCTCCATCTTTACACCAATGAATGTTAATTGTGCAACCAGCATGTTGAAAGCATTCATATGTTCGGCAACGGATCCTCCATCCTCCATTCGAAGGGAATACAACTTCTTTCTCAAAAAAAGTTTGTTAACCAGGGATTTGGCTTGATACACATCTCCCAACTTCTTCCAAAGCAAGTTTGTAGTAGTCTCCTCATGGACATTTAACAAAATAGAAGCAACAAGACTAAGTCTTATGAGACCCTTAGCCTTCTGATCCTTGAGATCCCAATCAACTTGTGACATTGCAGTTGGTTTAGTTCCACTAATAGTTTCCCAGAGGTCTCGATCAACAAGCATGTCTTCCATTTTGAGCTTCCACAACTCGAAATTAGTGCCATTGAACTTCTCCACTTCTATCCTTCTAGATGTGCTTGCCATCTCCTTGCTGTAATAAGATTTAGAATACTCTACACAGACTACCACTCAACTTAAGATCAACTCAAAAAACCCCTACCCAACAACTAGGACCAAAGGTGATCAAGCTTTGATACCAACTAAAAGGAAGCAAGGTGCACAGAAATCTCTTCCTACACTAATCTAATGAGGGGAGAACTATACAAATTCAAATTAATCGTTACAATAATAACAACATGAAAAATGTAACAGAGCTATGGTAGCAATACACATAGTATCAGAAAGAAGACAGAAGAAGAGAGACAAAGATATAACGTGGGGAAAACTCTTATCGAGTGAAAAACCCCACACTCAGAAACCTATACAATGTATTATCAAAATTGAATGTTGTTTACAATACACTTGTAATGCAAGCTTCAATGGTCTTCGACACTCGTTTCTGGAGTCAATCCAGCAGCATAACAGTACTTGTCAATCCTGTAATACATCTCCTCCTCCAAGCACCTGTTTATATAGAATACACAAGGCAAAATTGATCCTATCTAGGAATGGGCATCCAACTTGGCCTCATGGCCCAAAACCCATGCCTAAGGACACTTGGTCAACATTGTAGAATGTGCCTGACACTTGTCCATAGCTCCCATCCCAAAGAGGTCATCTATTTCCAAAATGGGCTATGACAAATTCTCTTACGACTCTTACGATCGTCATAAAATCTGTCATAGCGGTTACAACTTACAGCTATAAGAGAATATGTCACACACAAGCTATAAATAGCATATTCTCTTACAACATGTCATAGTCCACCTTGGAGCACCCAAATATGCCTTTTTCAAAGATGCTTCATGACACATGTCTTCACCTATCTTACAAGCTTCCATTTCTGACTCTTACATGTCATAACTTCGTCATAGGAATCCGTCATAACCGTTTCAGTCAACATTCCCTTACACAACATCTAAGATGTTGATACATGGCAAAATATTCCTACCACTAAGTGGGACGTCTATCTCCTCACGTGAGGACAAAATTACAAGTTGTCATCTTCCATGTAGGATGACACATCACCATGCCACATCCCACAAAATGACAATATGGAATTTATAATTAATTTACAACATAGCCATTGAATTAATAAATACAAGCATAAATAATGCAAGGAATTACCAAGGTTGAGACACATTAATTCTCAACATTGAAGAGAAGAGGGCCAAATGTGGAATGAGAGAGGAGAGACAGGAGATGAAGAGAAGTCAGGAGTCGTTTTGTCGAAGAGAAGAAAGTAAGACAGAAATTGAAGTCATTTGATGTAGATAATAGAGGCCGATAGTTACAGGCCAATAAGATATGTAATGTCTTGTTGAGAGTAGAATAGAACAAGGAGGAATCTGTTTCTGAACATTGTTTTGTGATTTCATTGTTATTAGAATCTACATATTCATACTTCTTGTCTTTTTGGTTTTTGATTGTTAAAACCTCCTGTCATTGTTTCTGAATCTCTATTTGATTGAATGCATTATGAAGTAGTTTGGTTCTGTGACTCATAAGTCAGTTATCTATGGGTATCAGGGTGTGATTGAGTAAAATCATGCTATCACATGGTATAAGAGCCCAAAAGATCTGGGCAGAGAATATAGAGGGTGATATTGCTTCTTGTTGAAAAATGAGATTGTAGTTTGTTGTGTGTTGTAGATTGATGCAGAAATAAGAAAGGTGTGGCACCAAAAGATTGGGCAGAGGGAAAAGAAAGAGCCCTAGGTGAGGTGTCTGGAAGGTGAAAGAAGAAAGAAAGGTGCATAAGCATACTGGGAAAGAGAGTCTCCCAAAGAGAGACCAGCAGAAAGAAAACATGAAGAAGCAAAATGTAGATTTTGAAAGAGAGCTAGCAGAGTTGAGAAGAGACTTAAAATAGTACATGATTACAAGGCAGCAAAGATTGGAAGAAGAAAGCTGGGAATATTTTTGGGTATGGCCAATGGAAAAGAAAGTAAAGTGTCTTGTGAAGATGATCATGGAGTGAAGAAAAAGGCAAAAGATGAAACCCTTGGGAAGAGGGAAGGGTACCTGTAGAAGTTGGGACAACAAGGAGTTGCCTATAGAGCAGCATGGACTTGAAGAGGTCAGAGGAGTTCTCATAGTGGAGGACTTAAAAGAAAGGAGAAAAGAGGAAGTGCAGCAGAAAGCACTTGAAGCAGAAAGTGATGATGAGGGAAGAATGTCCATGAAGAGGGCATTAATTGAGACATTATGGTCTCTTATTTTGTTTGCTAACATTATGTTTACAGATTTATATGTAGGTATGAAGAATGTGTGGAGGAAGGTCAAGAATGGGACCTTGAAGATATCGAGTGAAGGGGTAGGAGTAGCACCCGGTAAAAGCATTGAAGATGAGAGAAGACTAGTTGCAGCAGAGGTACATTGTAAAGTGCCCGAGAATGGAGAGGAGGCTGATACTGAAGATTTCTAGTACGATGATGGAGATGAAGAAGAAACCATAGAGTTTCATGATGCCTAGGAAGATGTTGCAGTAGCAGCACAAGCTGCTTATGAAGAAGAAAAGTTGGAAAGACAAGAAGCCAAAAGTGGATGCAATGTGGGACAACAGGTAAAAGAAATTCATAATGTTGTATTTAGCCATGAAGATGGAAAGGAAAATGTTGATTTTGATCATAAAAGTGAAATTAAGAATGTGTTTATGCAAGTTGATAGAGAAAAGAAAGAGGAACATGGTTATATAGTACCATGTTGGCTTAAGGGACAATATGGAAAGTGTAAACAAGAAGGTGGTTATGATGTGGTTTGTAACAGAAAACAAATACCAAGCATGAAAGGCATGACTGAATGTAAGAGGAGACAAGAAGTGAGGACAAGATGACAAGAAAGGAAGCACAAAGTAGAGGTCTTAAGGCAGCAATTAGCTCATAGACCATGGAAGATGAATGTAGCAATAAAAGGCCAGCAGCCTAGTGCTATAGGAAATAAAGTGTGGATGATGAAAGTAGCCAATAGAGTTGGTGCAGCAGAATATGGGGAGAAGACAACCTCTCAAGAGAGTAGGAGGTATGAAGACAAGAGGGAGCTTAAGATAGAAGAGTTAAGGTTGCAGTAGGATGGTCAGAGGCAACAAGTTGAAACTTGTAAAGAGGGGTTCAAACAAAGTAACGGAACATCATTACGCCATGAAGCTAGAAAGGAAAATGATGGTGCAATGAAATCAGAAAAGTAGAAAGGAGATGATGAAGGCACGAAAGTAATAACTGGTGTTATACCAAAGAAGAAAGAGCATGGAGCAGCTTGGAGGAAGTTAGAGGAGGATACATGCAAGATAAAAGGTAAACAAATTGCTTTTGGCGAATTAAATAATGGAGATTTTAAATTCATAGATGAAATAGTTGAAGATAAGAGTTTGATGGAAGAAAATGAAAAGAATGTGGAAATGAATAGTGAAGATGGCATTTATGAATATGAGATGCAGTTATGGAGTCTTATAGATGAGAAAGACATGAGGAGAAGAAAATATAGTAAGAAACAAGGAAATAAACAAAAGCAAATGAGAAAGCTCAAGTGGGGTAAGAGTGATGCAAAACAAATTAGGATAACAACAAAAGCATGGAAGAATGAGAACCGTGAAGAGGTAAAGAGTGAGATTGCATCCATCACAAAAGGTTAAGGAAGTGAGGAATGGAAGTACTTGGAATGGTGGAAATCTTGTGATTGACAAGGGGTCTAGAAAAGAAGTGGAAAGTAAAAATGCAGAATTGAAGGAAGAGGCGGCCAGTAATGATAATGAGGATTTATGGACACTAATTGTAGTAATAGAGAAAGAATGGATAACAAATATTGAGGGTATGCAAACCAACGGGACAACACATAATGCGGAAGGAAGGCTACCAGATGATGTTGAAGAAGTAATTGCAGCCATGAAGACAAATGTTGAAAATGTTATTGAAGGTTATGATATGGATGAGGAAACTGAAAATGATCTGTTGTTGCAATAGTTGACTATTAAGGAAGAGTGGTTGGAAAGGTTGTTGGTTGATGTTGTAGGATGGGGAAACAAGATAACAAGTGCAGATTTATATGCAATTGTCACAGATGTTGATGACATTGGTGAGGTAAAAGAGATTGGGGAACTAGGTAGTTTCCATCAATTTGATAGTTTTGATTTATGTGTGGGTAGTAAGGTCAAGTATGATGACAAAATGATAAGAGCAACTATAGTTAATGTTGTTGATGAGGTAATGCATGGGTTGAGTGATTGTGGAAACATGGAAATCTTTAATTTCCATCCACTCACTTATGATATGTTCAGGTTGGGAAAAATTAGAGTTATATTCATAAGAGCAGAGAGGAATAGTGAACAACTATGCTGGGTGAGTATGCCATATGGGCTAGAAAGATTGTGGAAGAAGTGGAAGAAGAGTATCAACGATCTACCTTGGATGAATCACCACATGTGCAGGAGCACATGATCTTTTTGTCCCCTGGGGAGTCTGATGCAGGGGCATCATGCTCATCTCAATTTTTGGTTTTATTTTGTGGTTTTGGTTAGCATGTCTTTGTTAGTAAAGGTGTAGTTCCTTGTCTCCTATGATTATTCTTTGTAAGCTCCTATCACTGTATAAATTGGGAATTAAAAGAAATTTTTTGTCACCTAGAGTAACATTGTAGCTCCTATCATCTGAGCGGCAGGACCTTGGTTAGAAAGGGGGTTTTATATCATCTATCGACCGTTACACTGCAAACCAAACATAATAATTTGCTAATTGTTTGAATCGACAGTTGGACAGTTCGTAAGGGGAGATGAAGAGACTTGGATTGCGGTTGGAGGATAGATGTTAAAGCATCATAGGATCTAGAGTGACCATTGCAAAAAGAAACCAAAAAAGTAAACAAAACACCTCTATTCATAGGGAAAAGGCAGGAGGAAGAGAAAAATGATAGAAGCAGTTAGGAGGAAGGCTGATGGTTGCAGATAGTAGAGAAGAAGGTCGTTAAAAAGTGCAGAATCAAAGATAGAAAGGGAGGAGATCGGGGGGAAGCCAAATAGAAGAAAAAAAGGCCGATGTAAAAAGGCCAAGCATAGTGAGGCATAAAGGTCGATAGTCAAAGGATGAGAGGGCTGTGAAGCAGAAGGGGGCCAATGAAGAGGCCGATAAAAGGTTTAGAGGCAGTCTATGTATAAAAGGAGGAGGCCAATAAACAAGTAGAGAGCTAGCCAGGAATAGAGGAAGGACCGTTAGAGGAGAACAACCAGAAGAATTAGAAGAAGATTGATATAGATGAGTAGCAGGTCAATGGTTGTTGAAGAGAAGAGGACCAAATGTGGAATGAGAGAGGAGAGACAGGAGATGAAGAGAAGTTGGGAGTTGTTGTGTCAAAGAGAAGAAAGTAAGATAGGAATTGAAGTCATTTGCTGTAGATAATAGAGGCCGATAGTTACAGGCTAATAAGATATGTAATGTTCTGTTGAGAGTAGAATAGAACAAGGAGGAATCTGTTTCTGAACATTGTCTTGTGATTTCATTGTTATTAGAATCTACATATTCATACTTCCAGTCATTTTGGTTTTTGATTGTTAAAACCTCCTATCATTGTTTCTGAATCTCTATTTGATTGAATGCATCATGAAGCAGTTTGGTTCTGTGACTAGTAAGTCAATTATCTATGGGTATCAGGGCATGATTGAGTAAAATCGTGCTACCATGTTCTCTTATTTTGGTTAGTTATTCTTACATATGGGCATTGATATACAAAACCTTTTAATGAAAGAAATTCATTGTTTTGTTTAAAATCACAAATACATTTCAAGCTTTATAATACTAACTCTATTCCTCAAGGATGAATATAAACAAAAATATCTTAAATATATGTCCAATTTATGTATAGACTACAATTCAAAGATAATTTCTAGAAATTTAGCTTAGCAAGCTTCTCAAAATGCCCTATCCACAACAAAAAGTATATTTCAAAAGTTTGGCTAAATGACAAATTTAGATAACTAGTGAGGTAATGGATGAGAATTTTCTTGAGGCTAGTGATAGACCTTGTCTTCTTTATATCCTACCATGCTATGGATAATCTTCACTATATTTACATTAGGTTAGTTTTCTTTCCAACCTAGCATAAGTGTTCAAATTATGGAAGGGTACCACTTGAGGCCAATCCACTAGATACCCTTTTCTTTGATGCCCCTTATATATTATCTTCCCCCTGTAATAGCTAGATAAAAATTTGAATAACCTAAGAAATTTTTTATTTTCAATCTAGTGTAGTCACGGTAGGAGGCTTCACAAAATGAATTGTCCAAACCATGCAGCAAGAGTATTTACACAATAGAAAACAACTCAAAGATATAGAACAAATGCAGGTTCAGTCATTTAGTATATCATAGAATTCAAATACAGATTGACCAACAACATGCAGGCTTACAATTGGGCTCATAGGCCTGATTACAGAATATCAGAATATGCACAAGATATAGCTTTGAAGTTCCCTCGCAAAGAATCCAAACTAAGAACTATCTCTATTATCATGAACTACTTTCCTAAGGATCTATTACATCAATATATATCATCTTCGGAACAATAGATTCCTCCGCGTCAGCCAAGGAAGATCACAAACTCCAAGGAAGAGCTGTAACGTGTGTACACAGATAGGTTGGACCTAATCATGTAGAACACCTTTACAAATGCATAGAATAATGTGCGGATCTCGGGGAAGGTTGGCCACAAACCAAGGATCAATGAATGATGTGTCTTTGGGTTCCGTAAATCAGGAAATGCTCCACAAGTCTTCTCCTTTAGCTGATTATCAGATATTATCAAGATGCTATGTTCTGAGAAAACAGTTGATCTTCTGATAGCGATAACTTTTTGGTACTTGATTCAAATGCTCTGAGATTCAGATATGTTGTAGATGAATGAATCTAGATGCTAAGTCCATCTCCGTAAGATCTAAAATGCAACTGCGGTAGAATGCAGACCAAAATATAGAAACTGCTTATGACTGAACTACCTGAACTGAACTAGAAAATGAAAAGACACAAACTGAACTGCAAACAAACTGAAATGCAAATGTTTTTGGTTGATGCAAGATTACTCTTGAACCAAGGATACTCCTGCATTAGACATCCGAGGTTATTGAAAAAGTGAGTCCCTCATTTTACTGGGGCTAGAGGGAAACCAAGACAATCTACCTCAGCCTGAGAAGTCCATGATGAATCTTCTTCCAGTCTTCCTTTCCACTTCACAAGGTATTCTTTGTATTTTCTTCCTTAGGTGTTGCGTCCAACTCTACTGTCCAAAATGTCTTCAATTTGCTCTAGTGTTTGTTGTGGTAACTGCTTCTTTAAGTCTTCTGCCATGCTGTCACTGAACTTTGCTTCATGATATTGGTATAGGTCTACAATGTTGAAAATAGGTGATATACCCAATGTCTCTGGTAGCTCTACTTCATATACATTTCCTAAATCAAATTTTTTGAGTATCCTACAAGGTCCAAACTTCTTCATCTTCAACTTATTATATGTCCCAACTAGAAATCTTTCTTTTCTCAAGTATTCCATCACTTCATCTCCCACTGCAAATTCTTTGTGTCCTCTCTTCGCATCTTCTTGCTCCTTATATTTGTTGTTCATGTCTTCCAAATGCTTCTTAACCTGATTATGCATGGTCTTCATGTGATCTGCACATTCTTCTGCTTCTGCACTTCTCTTTTCTTATGTACCCATGTCTCTCAATTCTGTCACTCCTCTAAGATTCACTCTGGTAACCATCTCAAAAGGTGTTCTTCTAGTACTCCTATTCACTAAATTATTGTATGCAAATTCTTCTTGTGAAAGAATTAAATCCCAACTTCCTATCTTCTCTCCAACCAAACATCTCAACAAGTTTCCCAAACTCCTATTCACTACTTCTGTCTGTCCATTAGTTTGTGGATGAAATGTTGAACTGAACTTCAAATCTATCTTCATCTTCTTCCAAAGTGTCTTCCAAAAATATCCAAGAAATTTGGTGTCTCTGTCTAAAATTATGCTCTTAGTTAATCCATGCAATCTCACAATCTCCTTGAAAAATAGGTCAGCTACATGCACTGCATCAGTTGTCTTCTTACAAGGTATGAAATGTGCCATCTTTGAAAATCTATCCACCACTACAAATATTGAATCATGTCCTCTCTGTGTCTTAGGTAATCCCATCACAAAATCCATGCTTATGTCTTCCCAAGGTCTCTTCGGTACTGTCAAAGGTTTATACAATCCAGTATTCTAACTACTCTCTTTTGCAACTTGACAAACTCTACAACTCTGCACAAACTTCCTAACATCCTTATGTATCTGAGGCTAAAAGTAATTTTCACTCACCAAAGCTATTGTCTTATCAATTCCAAACTGTCTTTCCAATCCACCACTATGTTTCTCCTTGATCAAATTGTCTCTCATTGAACTTCTAGGTATGCACAACTGGTTTCCTCTGAACAACATATCTTCCTGAATGAAATAATCTAACCACTTACCCCTATCTGTCACAATAGGTTCCTTACATGCTTTCCAAGGTTCTACAAAATCAATGTCTCCCTCATACATGTTCTTCAATTCATCAAAACCTAACACTTCAACTCTCATCTCTATCAACAAGTTTCTTCTCCTACTCAATGCATCTGCAACTTTGTTTGATTTACCACTCCTATGCTTCAATACAAATGTATAACTTTGCATGAACTCTACCCATCTCATGTGTCTCTGATTCAACTTACTGTGACTATTCACATATTGCAAAGCTTGATGATCTGTATACAACACAAATTCCTTAGGAAACAAGTAATGTCTCCACTTCTTCAAGGCTTGAATTATAGCATAGAACTCCTAATCATAAACTGAATATCTTCTCCTTGCATCATTCAACTTCTCACTAAAATATGCTACAGGTCTATCTTCTTGACTCAATACTGCTCTGATTGCAATCCTACTTGCATCACAATCTACTTGAAATACCTTATTGAAATCTAGTAATGCTAAAATAGGCTGCTTTGTCACCTTTTGCTTCAAGAGTTCAAAACTTTTATCTACTCCTATTGTCCACTTGAAATCTTTTCTATCACCTCTCATTGTCTCTGTCATAGGGTTACATACTGAACTGGAATTTCTGATGAACTTCCGGTAGAAGATTTCTAATCCATGAAATGATCTAACCTCTCCAATGCTCTCCGGTGTAGGCCATTCAACAATTGCTCTTACTTTCTCAGGGTTCATCTTCAATCCTTTCATAGAAATCACAAATCCCAAATATACCAATTCTTCCTTCATGAAGTTACACGTCTTGATGTTGATCAACAATTTCTCCTTTCTCAACCTCTGCAAAACTTGTCTAATATGCCACAAATGTTCCTCTTTTGTCTTACTAAAAATTAGAATGTCATCCAAATACACAATAATAAACTTACGCAAGAATTTCTTTAGAACATCATTCATCAATCTCATGAAAGTACTCGGTGCATTTGTCAATCCAAAAGGCATCACTAACCACTCATACAATCCTTCATTTGTCTTAAGAGCAGTCTTCCATTCATCTTCTTCTCTGATTCTGATTTAATGGTATCCACTCTTCAAATATATCTTTGTGAAATAGTTTGCTCCACTCAAACAATCTATGATATCATCCATCCTAGGTAAAGGAAATCTATACTTAACTGTGATTTTGTTTATTTCTCTAGAGTCAGTACACATTCTCCATTCTCCATCTTTCTTAGGTCTAACACTGCAGGTACTGCACAAGGGCTCAAACTTTCTCTGATCAAACCTTTCCTCAACAACTCATTTATCTATCTATTTAGTTCTTCATTCTCTATCAGTGTCATTCTATGTGCTGCTTTGTTAGGCAAACTAGCTCCCGATAGAAGATCCATGTGATGACTGATACTCCTGATTAGTGGCAATCCTTCAGGTACATTGTCAGATATAATGTCTTCATACTCTGTTAGCAACTCTATTATCTTCTCCGGTTGTGGTTTTTCAGTCTCCTTCAATGTTTTAGGCTTCTTAGGAATCAAGTCATAACACATATTCTCATGTCTCAAACTATCCAGAAATTTTATTCCATCTACCAAATAGATTCTAGCATTCCCACATACTTCACTCTTAGGATCATCTTCTAAAGGAATCAAGGTAATTCTCTTCCCATTTGATGTTATAGTGTATGTATTATTTCTCCCATCATGTATAGCTTTTCTATCATACTACCAAGGTCTACCCAACAAAATATGACATACATCCATAGGAATAATATCACACAATACTTCATCATGATAAGATCCAATATGAAATTTCACCAAACATTGTTCACTCACCAGTACCTTATGATTATCCTAAATCCATTCTATTTGATAGGGCTTAGGGTGTTTCAATCTTTCTAATTTCAACTTAGTCACCATCTCCTCTGAAACTAGGTTATTTGAACTACCACTATCAATAACAACTTTACAACATTTACCTCCTGATTTGCATCTGGTTCTGAACAAACTCTTCCTCTACGGGGGCTTCTCATTCGTCTCTACTTGAAATAGTGCTCTCCTCATCACAAGTGATTCTCCTTTCTCTGGTTTACCAACTGAATAGGGGTCACCTAGTTCAATAGGTTCTTCTTCCACATAAGTTGCTCTTCCACTGTTCTTTGTTCTTTTGCTAGTACTCCCTTGATTACATTCAAATGCTCTATGTCCTTCACCTCCACACTTGAAATAGGTTCCTTTGAATGTTCTCTTATCAAATCCTCTTCCTTCTCTTCTATATCCTTCATTCCGATATGCACTAGGGTTTCCTCTCCGGTAAAAATTTTTGTCATCTCTCCGGTAAGCATTGTTATCTCTATCCTTCTTAAATGTGCTCTCCTGTCTATTCTTCTCCGTAAATGATCTCTCACCTCTGAAAAATGTTCTACCTCCCTAAAATTTACCTCCTCTACTTCTCCGTCTCTGATCATGCCTCTTGTTCATCTTTTCTTCAACTTTTAGGGCAAATTGATATGCTTCCTCCAAAGATGTCATCCTCACCAAACTCAATTCTTCTTGAATGTTCAATCTCAGTCCATTGATGTATCTAGCCACTTTCTCCTTGCTTGCTTCACTATGTCCTATCCTTATGATCATCTTATGAAATTCCTTAGTATACTTCTTCACATATTTCTCCTTTTGTCTCAGGTTTTGCAATCTTTTCAACAGCTCCAGCTCATAGTCAGTAGGTATGAATTGATTCTTCAATTTTGTCACCATCCTATCCCACTTTGTAATCTTTTCTTTTCCTCTTCTATTTCTATCCAACTGAACTTCTTTCCACCATATAGCAGCATGTCCTTTCAACTTTGTCTTTGCAAATTTCACCTTCTCCGGATCTTCAACTTCTTCATACTCAAAATATTCTTCCATGTCATTTATCTAGTCAATCAATTCTTCAGGGTTCAAATTACCAGTATAGTTCAGTACATCAACTCTAGGTCTCTTTCCAATCTTTGAAATAGCTTGTAACATCTTTACTTGATCTGATTCTTCTTATTCATCACCTCCTAGGGTTTTGCCAATTTCTTCCACAAATTGAAATTCTTCTTCATCATCACTTTCTACATTAGGTCTAGGTGTCAATCCTCTTCGCCTATCTTCTTCGACATCATCCAATCAAATTCTCAATATTTTCATCATTTCCATCATGTCATCCATTCTACCAACCATTGTTCCAACAACAACAACTCTCCTCGGTGGCATTCTTCCTAGGATCAAGTGTAAACTACCTCAAGTTCGACGATCGGGCTATAGGATGACAACTGCCTCACAATCGGCAATTGGTTGTGGCACAAGTAACCTGTCTCAATTCGGCGATCTGTCCACAACAAGATCTTATGGAATTCCTTCACCAACTTCACTCAATTCACTCCCAAAGATTCAAACTTTCACTCTGATACCACTTGGTGCAGTCACGGTAGGACGGTTCATAGAATGAATTGTCCAAACCGTGCAGCAAGAGTAAACACAATGGAAAACAACTTAAAGTTATAGAACAAATGCAAGTTTAATCATTTAGTATATCATATAATTCAAATATAGATTGGCCGGCAACATGCAGGCTTACAATTGGGCTCATAGGCCTGATTACAGAATATCAAAATATGCACAAGATATAGCTTTGAAGTTCCCTCGCAAAGAATCCAAACTAAGAACTATCTCTATTATCATGAACTACTTTCCTAAGAATCTATTACATCAATATATTTCATCTCTAGAACAATAGATTCCTCTGCGTCAGCCAAGGAAGAGTTGTAACGTGTGTACATGGATAGGTCAGACCTAATCATGTAGAGCACCTCAACAAATCCATAGAATGATGTGCGGATCTTAGGGAAGGTTGGCCACAAACTAAGGATCAATGAATGATGTGTCTTTGGGATCCACGGATTAGGAAATGTTTCGCAAGTCTTCTCCTTTAGCTAATTATCAAAGATTATCAGGATGCTTTATTCTGAGAAAATAGTTGATCTTTTGATAGCGATAACTTTCCGGTACTTGATTCAAATGCTTTGAGATTCAGATATGTTGTAGATGAATGAATCTAGATGCTAAGTCCAGTTCTGCAAGATCTAAAATGCAACTGCGGTAGAATGTAGACCCAAATACAGAAACTACTTCTGACAATTGTCAGAACTAAATTGGAAAATGAAAAGAAACAAATTGAATTGCAAACAAACTGAAATGCAAATGTTTTTGGTTGATGCAAGATTGCTCTTGAACTAGGGATGCTCCTGCATCACAATCTTTGTATGAGCTTATCTCATTGATCCTTACAATTATCTCTACTAATTGGAGTATGAAGTAATATTCCTTCAACCACCTCAACCACTTTATCCTTGGCTACTTGCATCATCTTCATGGTTTGTATATTAGTCCTAAATCTATAAAGATAATGTAACTCTTCCCTCACCAAATTGTGTTCCCCTCTTATCATAATTTTGACATCTCTCTCTATGTTGTCGTACCTATTCTTCTTTGACCCTCTTTCTATTTATCCTTGGACAAAAGAGAAAAATGTTTTAAGCTGGACATCTCCTACATACAGATTGGTATTCCAATGTTTATCACCAGTTAAAATAAAATTATTCAAATAAAACTCACATAATGAATTCTTGTATATCTCAACTTCACTTCATAAATAAGGTTCATAGAATGCTATAGGTTTATTTAGGTTTTCTAATGATCCTTCAATCACCCTGTATACCTATAGTTTGTGAAACTATTCCTATAGCCATAATGCACGCACTCATGTAGAGGGCCTACATTGTAGCATTTTAGTGGCAATCATTGAAATTATTTGAATTCTATCCCTTAAAACTTAGTTTTCCTGATTCAACTTTTCATGATTGAATTTTTCCATTATTAATTGTTGTAATGTCCTTTTGATTTCTATATATAATGAACCAATTATGTTTCAATTTCTCTAATTTACTCTCATGTTCCTTTATAAAGTTGTTTCTTTATCCTTTACCTGCATTATAGTGCTTTCTAACTATGTAACTTTATTTTTAAATACCCTTATCTCCTCTTCTTGTTTATTGATTAGGTCACGTGATTTCTCTAATTCCATTAGACCTGTAGTAGACTCATTAACATCTACTATAGGCCCATCCTCTTCAATATCTTTAGAAACATGATCCACAAGTTATTCTCTCTATTCTACCAAAAGTACCTTTGGTATAGGTATCTCTGATTTAGGTTCTTCTACAACAAACATGAATTTATGCTTCAAGGTTCTCCATCAAAAAAAATTTGGCTACAGGTGTTCTTGTTTTTAGTTTATTCTCCAAGACACCTTTTCCTCCAAAATCTCCACCTCAAAATCATGACCTTCTTTCTCCAATCTTGTAGTTTGTTTACTAGCCATGAATACTAAATTCTTAAGTCTCATAGATGACCTTACATTCAATTTTGAAGGAGAGGATTTTTCCTATGCTTCATCTTCACATGTAGAATCTTCTATCCAAAATTTTCACTTCCTTCAATTTCTACTATTTTTTGTTATAGCTATAGATGACCCTATTTTATCTCTCGGAGAAATCCCTATAGGAGTTATATTATTTGTTTTGACACCTACATCATAGCTAGGGGCATGGTCATCTTCTTGTACAAGAACTTCTCGTGTGGCAGGTGTTGCAAAGAACACTTCTCAAGTTAATTAGGGTTGCCATCATTTCAATGCCTCTATTACCACCATCTCAATTAACCTATGATGAGAAAAGTATTTGAGTTTTCTATTTTGCACTTCTAGAGACATCTTTCTCAAGGATTTGAATAAAAAATATGAAACATTCATGATTCTTTGATGTCTTAAGTGCACCATTTAACAATACAAGAACTATAGATAAATGAGTACCTTCCATCACAAGTCACATACTATATGAGAGCACACCCAACCTTTGACCATAGCTCTGATACTGAGGTTCACAAGATGCCTTGACCAGGCACGATTTGGTTTTTCTCTCTTAGCTTAAAAACATCCTAGCAAATGCTTTCTAAATCTAGTCTACCAATGGGAAAATACTACTCCTAGTGTTAGGTAACTCTGTAGCCACTACTCCACATTAAAAATTAATTCAAAGCCTATCATCACAATTTTATCCTCCTAGAATCCCATGCTAAAATCTAGGGCCAGTCGATTGCCAAATCCTTGCAATCATTTGAAAAGTATTGTCGAGCATGCTATCTTAAAATACAATAAATGTTTGGTTTTCCTTCATCTTGTCAACACCCTTTGACCCTCTGTGATTATGTTCACCACCCATTGTGTACTAGCCCTTATCCCTCTATAACACTACCCTACAAAATGTGTTTCAACACACTAGTTCTATTATTAATGCCTATCATAATAAGTGGCATGATTAATTATTATTAGACCCTTAAATAACTATCTATTACAAAAATTTGCATGTCTAAGGTGTCTACTCTAGGCTTAGGTAATTGTCAGGGGGGCATAATAACTTGACATAGTGGATCATAAGTACATGGTAATTTGCCTCAAACTTAAAGAGTTGAACAACTAGAGTTATTTTAGGGATCTTCTTCCTCTTATGTTTTATCAAGTGTGCTCCAATCATGAACAAACTTTTATGAAGTTTAATAGTAAATGCAGGTTTATCTTTTTGTCAAATTTTGTTGTAAGCATAATTATTGTAATAACTATTTGAAAGTCAATACATTTAATCCTTTTGACCACAAATTATTGTTGTAAGAATAGTTATTGCAAGATACTAAGAACCATTTGAGAGCTAATACATTTAAGCACAAAGACCTTCACAATAAAACTACTACATCTATCATGTTGCATTTACTACATTTAAGGAGTCTAATAATTACTACTTTTAAATCCTTATATGGGCATACAGTTAATATTTTAATCATTTAGATAAAAATAAAACTACTACATGCTCCACCAACTAACACATCACCTTTTCTAGCCAATGGCACTACCTCATGTTCTAACAATCTTTGTTTCTTCTTTGAGCCCCTTGAGGTATTGATGTGGTTTGATCCAATAGTATGGGATTTATACAACATGTACCTTTATATTAGTACTTCAGGGCTTGGGCTCTAAATAAAATAATACATGACCATTGAAATGTAATTTCTTAAATAAAATCCATGCGAGACTACCAAAGAAAAGATAACCAACTACAAGCAATCTTCTTAACATTTTTAAGGACTATATTCAAGGAGCATAATAATTAAAATTGAAAGGATGACTTAAATTGAAAATTGTGGCAATATCATCTAAGATTTTTAGAAAAATTATGAAAGATATAATACAGTCAAACACATAATTAATAAATGCATACACACTCCTATGTTTGTAGAAATGAGAAATGCAAAATGTGACAACACAAAAAATGCAACAAAGAATGAAATTTAAAATGGTTGCATATAAGAATTAAGGATTGCAACAATGACATTTATTAAAAATATTAGTTTTTAGACAGGTGGAAATATCAAAGAACCAAGATATGAAGTACTTGACTACTTGGAGACATGAGTGAGCCTTGGTGAACATTAAACATATATATAAATGCATAAACCTGTTTACAATCACCTCCCCAAAACCCACAAGACACTATAATTTTTCCATACAATTATTTGTTTAAGAGACTCTTCTAGCATTTCTAAAGTAATCAGTAGAAAAAAAATTGTAAGAGTCTTAGAGTAATGTCATTTATCATAGAAGTTAAGCATAAAAGGTAATTGAATTTGTGTTTAATTTTTTTTATAAAAGTCAAGTTCATCTATTTTTTAATGATAACCTAAAATATCAAATCATTTATAATAGTCTAACTAAACTACCTTTTTTGGACTACATAGAATGTTATGTATTTCAAGTGAGTAGAATGAAGATCTACAAGCCGTTATAGACTTTGATATATTATGTCAAGAGTTAGCAATTTTGGCTTTTGCCAATGAGATGTACTACTATAGATGGTTAGTTAAAAATGTAGTATCTGATTCTTCTTTCTAAGCTTCTTGATCTCACTTAGAGCACATATGAGTTCTGCTTCCAAATTAACTTCTACATTCATTTCATCATATTCCTCTTCTTCTGAGTTTACATCAACATTATCATCAGACTCTTGTGACTCCATTTCTTCTTTCTTCTCATCTTTAGTTTCTATCACCATGAATAGAAACTCTTCTTGACCCTTGTCAAAGTAACCTTCTTTAGATGAGCAACTTTCTTCCTTAGAGTAGAAATTTTTCTTATTCTTATAATGACTCTTCCTTTGATTGTGATCTCTTTTAAAAGTCTTTTCATCTTTCTTTGAATCATACTCCTCTTCCTCATCACTATATGGACATTGAGATGCAAAATGACCTACCTTTCCACAATTCAAGGATTTAAGAAGTAATTTACCTTTGTATTTTTTGGTTTCTTTCTTCAGCCTCCTTACAAAATTAGCTTCCTCTTTTTTCGTATCAATGTGTCACTTGGTTATGGTTCTTTATCATTTCCCTTTTTGGATGCTTTGAAGGTTGCTTCCCTTTTGGAAGATTTCTCTTTAGTCCTCATTTCATAAGCGGTAAGTATCCCATGTAACTCATCTTTTGTTAATTTCTCCAAATCCCTCATTTCTTCAATTGTTGGTACTTTTGCATCAAATCTTAGTGATAAAGATCTTAATATCTTTTGTACTATGCTTGATTCCTTAACTTCTTCTCCAAGACATCGGATAATATTTACAATCTCATTGATATGAAGGAAATAGGTAGCTATGTCTTCTTCATCCTTCATCTTAAGACTTTCAAATTTACTCCTATGAGTTTGAAGCTTTTCCTATTTTACTTTATCATCTCCTTCATAGATATTCTTCAAATTATCCCATATTTCCTTAGAAAATTTGCAACTCATTACTTTTACTAACTTTGATTTTGTCAACCCACATAAAATAGCATTCTTGGCTTTGGCATTTTTTCCACTAGCCTTCTTACCATCCTTATCCATTGGTGGAGTGTTTGGAGTAGTATATCCATTTACAACAGATTGTCATATGTCAAACCCTACGGCATTCAGATAAGTCTCCATCCTTAAGCTCCAAAAAGCATTGTTGGATCCATCAAACAATGGTGTCATGTTTGAAGAAAAACCATATCCATCCTATCCGGCCATGTTTTCTTTTAAGATCAACCTTCAAGTGATTAAGCTCTCTCTGAAGGAAACCACTTTGATACCAATTGAAGAACACACAATTATACTGAGAGGGGGGGGGTGAATCAGTATAATACATACTTTTACTTTTTCACAACTTAACAACAATCACAACAATATCAATCACACAAGATCTATCAATGATGCACCACAAGAAGAATGTAAGATTTACGTGGGAACCCTTACAGGAGAAAACCACAACAAAATATTGCTTATATATATATATATCGTTTACAGACTTTGTAGGTTCCAACCTACATGAGATATCAATCCCCTGTTATATGATTTGTGAGCACCAACCCACTGGAGACACCAATCCTCGCTTGTAGATTTCATGAGCACCAATATGCAATTGAGCACCAACCTAGTAAGAGACACCAATCTCTCATTAAGGCAACAACCTTCTACGGATCTTGATCACTTTCTCTTACAAATCTAATCATACCTCACATAATATATTTTCTTCACAAATCTCACACAATGTTCTTCCTTTCAAATCCGATCCAAAAGATACACAATATCTTCGTACAAAACTGATCCAAAACATGATTACTCTCTTCCTTCAAATCTGATCCAAAAATATGATTACTCTCTTCCTTTAAATCTGATCCAAAATATGATTACTCTCTTCCTTCAGATCTAATTCAAAACATGTACCACTTCTTCACACAAAACTAGTCATAATCATAGCATCAACTCTTCATAAATTTTTACCTTGAGATCTACCCAAACTATCCTCTATCTCTGCATAGACTCCTATATTTCTACTTCTATCTTTGCATAGATCTCCTTTTATATTTCTGCTCAAACTCTTTCTTTATCTCCGCTAAATCTTCTATATCAGCATACTCTTCTCTAAATCTGCCATCAACTATCTTACAAATCTACCTCTTTTTTTTCTTTTTCAATTCTTCATATGCAGATATGAAGTATTACTAGATATATTCTTTTATTTCCACACTTCACATTCAAATGCCAATCACAAAAACAAAATATATACCTTTATGTTCAGTGATACATCCCATTCAAAAGATGGTGACTTTCCACACATACATATCTTCTAACTGCTGCCCCTTCATTGATCACACCTCTTAAATTAATTTCTCCCTTTACAAATGATCGCTGCCCATATAAGAATCGCATCTCTAAGACTTTTGTCTTATTTACTGTTTTGTCTTTTTCTTCATATCATCTATTAATTGTTTTCCACTCAAAATAAAAGTTGATGTCATGTTTTAATGTGAATCACTGCACTCTTAAATCAAATCATATCCCACTTATGTTTTATCTCAAGCGCACCACTTAAATATATGACTTTTGTCATGTTAAAAAGTTGTGAGGTCAGCCATCTGTAATAAGTGGGTCAACCACTTTTTGATTTAAAATTTAAACTTCAAAGAATGGCACCAAGGCAATTAGGAGGTCGGCCCATACTTATTCTTTACTTTTCAAAGGTCAGCCAACCTTAAAATGGATAGTTTAAATCTTTAATTTAAACTATAGAGAATAATCTGCCCATTCAATATACTCCTTGCATCTTGGATGACTTATTCCTTGTATTAATGATATTGAATTATCTTTGACATCAATGACAATATTAATAGCTATGTGCCTTGCATTCAATCATATTACTATGTTGACATCAATGACAACCATTTCATATACTCTCGTCTATTCATTAATGATAACAACCATGACTACCTTCTTGACATCAATGACAACATGTCCAACAAAGTGTGGACCATCCTATCTACCACCAATAGATTCATTTGACAATGCACGGGACACACAACCATTGCAACACAAAAATGCTTCACCTTGCATCCCAACAACATAATTTTGACATCTACATCTTCCCCACATCATCTTAAGCAAGTATACAACACTAGAGTAGCAAAGGCAAGCTTAATCATATCCAAAATTCAAATTTCCCAAAAAGGTAAGGCTGAGCATGCATGACAACAAATGTACATCACCAAGGCAGATAAATTTCACCTACCAACACCACCATAGTGCAATACTAGGTAACAAACTTCATGAACCTATTACTAAGGATCCCATAGCCATATCCAACCACCAATAAGAACCATTAAGGCACAAAATTTTGGAAAGAGGTCTTTTCCTCTACAAATTTCAAATTTCAAACGTAATTTTGGTGGGAAAATTATTGTGAGTTGGGTAGCTTAGTCTATAAATAATGACCTATATTCCCATTCATACTAGATGACACTTTGTATAGTTGAGATTTTGAGATTGATGTATTCGTTGAATCTTGCCTCTATTTATTACTATATAGGGGAGCCTCTATATATGTATCCAAAAGAGTATGCATGTAACATTGTAATGATCAATGAACTTAATCAAAATTGAGTGTTGTCCTAAGTGATTCTCAACTTTTCTTTATTCACCATTGGCTATTATGTGTGTTTCGTTTCATTGATTATTGCATTGTGAGATATTAAGCTCTTCTCTAATAGTAAAGACTATATCTATTCGATGCGAGCCTTTTATTTTTCTTTAATTACTTTCTGCAATCACTATCCCTTTTCATCCCCCAACAAAACAACTTTAGTCTAACATTAGGATAGATAGGGATTTAGCCCTCTAATCTTGTAAATTGTCTTGCATGGGCCACCCACATTGTCAACTTGCATTGCTACCTACAAGGCTTTCCATGTTCTCGTACCTACATGATGCATTAGCCCTTTAAAAAGGCCTTTAGAGCAACCAATAGTTTCTAACATGCCCAATGGGACTTGAACATTCCTAAAGGATTTTAGCCTCCACTATACAACTCAAACCCACTTTTGGCTACATCCCGATGGATTCTTGGCTATCAATCCTGGTATTTTACCTAGTGACTCTACACCAATCAACTAGAAAGCATATGACCCCTAGAATCACCATAAAAATTACAACCAGAGTTAATCCTCATATCCTCATGTAATCCCTTGTGTACATTCCCAAAAGAAGACTTCGCACTACACCGCAACCACAAATACAAATTCCTCAAGTTATACCCATCATGGCTACACAACAACCACCTAGAGCACATCCCACATGGAACACCAAAGGTCCATTGATCCCCCCAATACCACCTGTGGTATGGAGAGCTATATTTGATGTTGTTATACATTATATTCCTCACTTCATGGGGGAGAACCATGTTACTCCTACGAAACATTTATATGTTGTGAACCACTGTACCATTCACAATATAGATGGAGAAAATATTGTATTGAGATTACTTACTGATTCATTAAAAGGAAAAGCTTTGGATTGGTATTGGTCACTTCTGTCAACATTTATTATTGACTAGGACTAGTTGTGCCAAGCTCTTCTCAATAGATTCAAAGAAAAAGGAGATGCACCATCATTGTTGTAACAATTGTCAACTATCAAAAAAGCACCTATGGAGATGCTTGATGACTTAAACACCATGTATTCTAGAAAACATGGTAGTGCATCCCAGTTGAAGCCCATCCTCCATCAAGCATGGCCTACATCTATTAAGTAAAGGCTATTGATTCTAAAACAACAATGGTCATGAAGAATAGGAGAGGAAATAGTATCTTGAATGCATATGAAGTTGTCATAGCCACAAAGAATGATCTAATACAAATTTGAAGGCTAGTTCCTCGTCCCCCTATGCCATACCAACCTATCCCTGTTGAGTGGCATGCCCCTCTCCCACTCATGAATCCCATTCTTACAAATCTCCAACTAGAATACCACTTTGTTGAGTCATCAACCCCTTCCAAGCTTGATGAAATGATGAATCTACTTTGAACCATGTCAATGAGGTCACTACTCTCAAAAGGAATCAACAAAATGTACAAAAACCTCTTTATGCCAATAAACAATGTATGCCAATCAACAATACAATCAATAGATTAGTCAAGGCTATAGGTCATTTCATAACAATCAAAACTACTAACAAAGTCCTCCATATCAACCAAGTAGACTCCCTATGCATCATAACAACATAGTGTTAGTAGAGAAACCACTGCAACAGATTCCCCATTACCCTAATAGAGAGCTAGTGATAGCCCAAAATAACTACACCCAAGAAATCAATGTATGGTGCTACCACCACTTTGCACCTCATACTCCCACTACATGCCCTACCAATTCTCATACCCACCTTCCATGATGAACAAAGCCTAACCTCCAGTTAGAGCAATCAACAATTTTCTACACAAAGATATCCAAAGAAAACTAGCAGCTAGGAAAAGACATTAGTATCTAGGGAAGATTTTGAATCATACACACAACATGAACTAGCTGCAACTTTAGAAGGGTTGTCGCCCAAATTTGACTATCAGACAAGAGAAAAAAGGAGGGAAACAGATGACCAAATTCAATCAAGGACCCCACCACTTGTAATACAAAAATAAAAGAAAGTGTTAGTGTTCAGGGTGCCAACGACATCCACTTCAAAGTCCACGACACCTATTGGTATCAAATTGAACAAGTTTGAGACTACCAGAGTAATGGATGCTCAACTAAGAACAAGTAGGACCACATACCTTGTTGTGGTTCAGCTCAAGAAGTTAATAGTTAGTGTGCCACTCTAGAAAGTGCTCACATACGCAAACAAATGAAGATGTTGGAAGAGGTTTTGAAAAGACAAAAGGCATAAGCAAGCAAAGTGTGCTACTCATAGACACATCAAAAGTAATCTTTCCACCACCTACCATCCTATATGTAATTTTATGGTAGAATTTAGTTCAAGTACCTCACTAATGCATAGAAAGGTTGAAAGGGATCTTGGTTTGAAATATAAGCCTACAAACAAAGAAGTTGTCCAATAAATGGGACCCTGATTAACTTTGTAAGAATAGTCACTAGTCATGCCTTGTACCTTTCCAACTGTCCATCTACTCTGAATTTATTCTTAAATGCCCACTTGTAACCAATGGGTTTTCTTTCCTCTCACAACTCAACTAGATCCCAAGTCTCACAACTATCTAAAACCATCATCTCATCTTGCATGGCCTCCATCCAAAACTCATGCTTCTTCAAAGAAAGAGATTATCTAGGCTTATCATCACTACAAGATAACACAAATACACAATGAAAATTTGGTGGGCTATGCTTGTCAACTAGTTTTTATTGCCTCATTGACCTTCTCAAAGGTGTATTAAGAGGCTCCTCATATTCTTCCTTTGAACTCTTTGAATCTAGACTTTCTTCTTCCTCTACATCCTCTTATCTAACCTATTGTTCTTCCACTTGTACATCTTCCTACTTTTTTGTTTTTGTTTCAAAATGCGCAACTTTCCTTGCCTTTTATTTTGGTTGTACTCGATCAAACTTAACTTTAAGTTCCCTAAAAATAACCTCTATAATGTATCATTTTCAATATTAGAGGATTTCAAATCATATAAACCTTAACATTATTTTCATAACCAATGAAAATATATTTGTTAACATTGAAATCCAACTTACACCATTTTTCTTTAGGCATGTGAACAAAAGTCTCATACTAAAAAGATTTAATCTATGAAACAACAAATTTCTTACTTGTTCATACTTCATACAATGTTTTAACAATCATATCTAAATATGGAGATCTATAAATCAAATAACAAACAACTCTTACAATCTTAGCCACAAAACAATAATTGAATTAAACACTACTTAACATGCTTCTGCCTCTATCCATTAATGTTATACTTATCCTCTTTATAGTGTCATTTTGTTGTGATGTATACGAAGTTGTTTTCTACCTTCTAATACCTACATCTCTACAAAATTTATTAAATTCTCTAGAACAATAATCCCCTCCATTATCTAACCTTAATACTTTTATTTTCTGATCCATCTAATTTTCAATAAAAGTTTTTAAATATTTAAACTTACTGAAAACTTCAAATTTGTGCCTCAAAAAACAAATCCAAGTAAATGAAAGTAGCCATCAATTAAAAAACATAGTAACAAGATTTTCCAATTGAACTAACATCTATAGAATAAAAAATATCACTATGAATAACCTCTAATAATCTATTTTCTCTAGTGCTACTAAAATTAAACTTTAGTTTGTTTACCAAACACACAGTGCTCACAAAAATTAAAATCTACAAAATAACTAAACAAACCATCTACCATGTTTTTATTAACTAGGGTCTTAAGCCATTTTTCATCAATGTGACCCATCTTGTGGTGCCACAACATACATGAATCTAATTTTCAATTACATAGATTGAGTTACAATAAGTAGATGCATCAAGCTTGAACAAAGTCCCTCATTGGTATCCCTTAACTAGCACTAGATTCACTTTAACTAACTTGCAACTACTCCTATCAAATGTGACATGCACTCCAACATAACTCATTTTAGAAACTAAAAGAAAATTTCATGTTAATTCTGGTGTACAACATATCTACAAGAGATTTTACTCTCCCATAATTGAACACAAGTTTGACCTTCCCTTTGCCAACAATTGGATGCAAAATATTATCGCTAAGAAACACCTCGCCACCATCATATGCTCTGTATGAAGAAAACCATTCCTTGTGAGGAGTAACATGATATAAGATACCTAAGTCAATCAACCACGAGACATCATAAGCAATGTTAGCCAAAATAAACAAAGCATGTTTTCATCATCAAAAGATTCATCATTAGAATAATCTTCAGAAGACTTCTTGTTTCTATATTCCTTCTTTACATGGCCCCATTTCCAACAATTCCAATATTTAACTCTATTCTTACCAATGGTTTTAGACTATCCTTTTGATTTAGACCTCTAATTATCCCTCTTTTCCTTACCACCTTTTTCCTTATGTCTACCTGTACAAGTGCATTTTTGGAACCCTCGTTCATGGATTTCCATCTCATTTCCTCACTAAATAAAGTTGTAACAAGGGCATCCATTTTAGGATCTATAGTAGAACCACCCAATGCAACAATTAAATTCCCCCAAGATTTAGGTAAAGAGCAAAGTAATAAAATACACTTATCTTCTTCTATCTTAACATCTTCTTCAAGGATCCTGTGCAAAACGAGGGATGGTCTGTTGCTCGTGTGGATGCTTAGGAGCATGAGTGTTTAACTAGTATTGAGGGCACGTTCGGTGTGGTTGCCTTGGGTGTGGAAGCCATGAGTTTGTGTGCTGGTGCTATTGTCCAGGATGGTGCTGTGGTTAGGACGTCTGGTCTTTCTCCAAAGTCTGCTATTGGTGGGGTTGGGCAATATTTTGGCTATCCTAAGAAATCATTCCTTGATGTTGTTAACGACTCTAATTCTTAGGTCCGTTCTTCACAGTCAAGAGTTAAGCCATTGCCAGCTGCCCGCTCTGCCCCTTTGGTGGTGTGTGGCTCTGAGGTTTTAGAGAATGAGGACTACTACCTGAGCCACTGAGTGATCTACAAGTTTAATGGGCTTTGGCCTTCTCTTCCTGATCTTCATTCCTGGATTAGGGATTTGTGGAAACCCTTGGTAGAGGGTAAGATTGAGCTTTATCCCTGTGCTAGGGGTTTTTTCATAGTAGCCTTTGCATCCACTCAAGAGAAAGACTTAGTGCTAGATGGTAGGGTTTGGTTATGGGGTGAGCATTCGCTCTCCATCAAACCTTAGGCTCAGTCCTTTAATCTTCTTACCGAGCCAATTAACATTAGACCAATTTGGGTTCATCTTCTGAATCTCTCTCTTCAGTTTTGGAAGGATTCTTGCTATGAGGCCATAGGTAACACTATTGGCTATTTCTTGAAGTTAGCTTCTACTACCTCAGATATGGAGCACACTATGATTGCTTGAATATTGGTTGATAATGACATTTCCAAGCCCCTCCATAGAGATGTTGTGCTGATGGTTGGGGAAAGGTCATGGATGCAACAACTTGATTATGAGAGCCTTCCTTTTTAGGTGCAGAAGATGTTTTTCTATTGGTCACTTGGCATCAGGTTGTCCTCACTCTCGCCATAAGAGTTCATCAACTTAGTGGAAGAATGCACTCATGGATCACCTGACTGTTTGTGATTCTCTAGATGATGGCTCCCCCCAGTGAGGCGACTCTCCCCAAGATGCTTTTTCGGTTCTCCCTGAGGCTCCTGTGGGTGCAGCGGTGGATTTGGAGCTGTTGATTTGAACAATCATGTGGCCCTGATGTTAGCTCCTTCCTCAACTCCTGTTTGCGGTTAGGATTCTTCTCTAGCTTTTTTAGCCACTCCATTGGTTGTGCTTGCTTTTGGGTCTGCTTCTCCGGCCGCTTCTGTTGTGCCCTCGACTCCTCTTTTGGTCTTGTTTGATGTGTGTCGGGACATTTTCTTTCCCATTTCTTTTTCTACGATGTCGACTTCTCATCCAACACGTGATCTCTCTTTGGTTGCAGATGCTGCTGAGGACCCCCCTCTCTCGCCTTGTTTTGACGATTTGGTGACAAAGGTTGATTGGACTGTTGTTCAGAGAAAAAAGAAAGGCCTCCCCAAATCTGTCGCTGCCTCACGACAGAGGGTTAAGGGAGTTAGGTTTTTGCCCTCGGGCTCTAGTGTTGTTTAGTTTGTAGCTTGGCTACTGTTTGTTTGCAGTTCTGCACTACTTTTGTGTTGTTCCTGGCCTAGTTTGGCCTGTTTATTCGGCACTGGGGGCCTTGTTTGTAAAGGGTTCATCCCCTTTTTAGCTGCTTACCTTAATCAAAAACATCAATACTATCTAGATAACTCAAAATGATATTAAAAACATTTAAATGCTCATCTACAAAGTCTCCTTCATTTTTAAAGAATTCATTTTTTTTAAAATAAAGCTTGTTTACCAAACTCTTCATTTGATAGATCTCACTAATACTCTTCCACAAATTGAAAGTAGTAGCCTCTTCTAAGACATTCAAAAGAAAAAAATCTACAAGACACAACTATATGGTTCCCCGTTTCTTTTTATCTAGCTTTCTCCAATCTTCAACTAAAACGTATGAAACCTTAAACTTTGTTGTCACAAATCTTCACTAATCTCTCTCTTCTAAGAGATCCTCCATTTTTAGTTTCCATAACTCGAATCTAAAACCATTGGACCTCTCAATCTCCAATTATGATATGCTTTCCATGGATTCTCTAACCACACTCAAATATACAAAACTATTACAATCATACTCACTACAACCATAAAAAATCTCCAAAAATTGCAAGAAAGATGTCCCCTTCTAAATGAAGTTGTAACTCTGATACCAAATGTTGGTTTATAGGGTAAACAAAAATTACAATACTATCAAAATAAAGATTTAATCTAATAAAGCATGTGATTAAGTCAATAAAAATAATGAACCAACGAAAAAGCAAACATAACAAATGTAAACCATAACACCAAATTTATATTGATAAACCCTTACAATTTTTTATTTTTTATTTTTTAAAAAAACTCCATCAAAGAGACCCAAGCTTGTATTAATCTCAAAAAAGTATACACCAATATAATCACTTATCTCTCTAAGAATAAACCAATGGCATAAGAATACTTGCAAAGAACTCTATAATCCACTATTCCATGCCTATAATAAATAAAAAATGTTCCCTCTAAGAATAAACCAGTGGCATAAGAATACTTGCAAAGAACTTTATAATCCACTATTCCATGCCAAAAATATATAGAAAATGTTCTCTCTGAGAATAAACCAATGACATAAGAATATTTGCAAAGAACTTTATAATCCACTATTCCATGCCTACAATATATAGAAAATGTTAGAAACAATAAACCATCAAATGGTATCCAAAACCATCAATCAAAACCATGAGTTATAACAAAAATTCAACACTCCTGTGGTTATGGTTAAGCATCTTAAAATACTATGTAACTCCTCTTACACCTCTTACATATCTTACACACTTCTTACATGTCATAGATGCCATTGATTCTATCATGATGGTCAAACTAACTCAAGTCCTAATTCTAGGCACTCCATAAGAGCATTCAAAGTTTGTTGTCATATCCCTCTTCCCCCCCTCCATTTAATATTATTACTAATGTAATAAAAAATATTTTTTAACACTAATCTCTCTCTCTCTCACACACACACATATTGATCGGTAAGGAGGGATTATTTAGGTTGGCCCCACACCAGCAAAGGTCACAAGGGGGTCCTCCTCTCCATCCACATATTCAACTTAGATCACGTATTCAACATAGAAGCCACAATGGAAGTCCAAGAGCCACAACTTGGAATTCCAACTATAGGTGTCATTTGGGGGATTCAAACTTGGATCTCCATATTGAGAACCTTATGGCCATGCAATTTAAGCACAACCCCTTTGACATATATTAAAATATGTTAAAAAATAAATAGAATTCAAAAAAATAGAATTCAAATTTTAAACTTGGGCGCCCAACTTTTAGGACCCATGCGTCCTAAATAAAAAGTACAAATGAAAATTTTGGATTCACTTTGGAGGCATCAAATTGGCATTATATTTTGTTGATTTTTCCAATTGAGATTATCTGCATTCTGGGATGAAAAGCCTAGTTTGCAGCATTGAGGTAGGATGAAACCCCTACACTCAATTTGGCAATTTTATCCAAAAATTACAACAACACTAAATTGGTGAAATTGTTGGTATTTCAGGTTTATGCATTGTGGACACAACAAAATCACACCTCTCTGGAGTTTCAAGGCTAGTGGATTAAATTCACATTTTTCTTTCCCTATTAGTAGATATGTTAGAAATTAGGATCTTAAGATACTAATCATTATAAACAAAATATAAAATAAATAGAATGAATATTATACAAGCATAGATTTAACACATTACACAAGATATACATGGGAAAAATCCTTTCGGGTAAAAAACCTCATAAAGCATCATTTTATTAAAACACTTAAAAAATATAGTCTATTAAGAAATAGACTAAATCTAGGGATATACTTCTCTACATACTTCCACATGGTCAATAATACTTTTTGTGTATAGTGATATAATTCACTATAAAACTCCAAATTCACATCCTCTTAAATGAGAAAGAACCTCCTTTAATAAAGAAAAAGGGGTAGCATAATACTTAAAGGGTATTAGTTACACTCATTCAAAGCAACCATTTGTAAATAAGTAATAATCTAATAGTTATTAGATTATTAATTATTAAATGGTATATTCTTTATAACATAGGGTTTCTTAACCTTATATTAGAACATTATATAAATATTATAAGGGTATGACCCCTAATAACATTATGTTCTAACACTCCCCCTAATGTAAATAGGGGCATCACATGTCAATTCTATAAAAGTAAAAATGAAGCACCCTAGTAACATAGGTCTTCTTTGACAGTGATAAATAGGAACACAAATATATGTCAAATGAAGAGCATGTATTCTGAACTACATGAAAGTCATCTTGTCACAATTTATAATCTCGTGTTTTAAAAAATGATGTAAGGTCTTACAATGTTTATGTTGGAGCTCGAAACTCCTCAAACCATCCCCCCTCCAGGTTCATTACATATTGTTTGTAGGTCTTACATAATACAATGCTTTTAAACAAGTGGAAGATTTACATAGAAGAATTTTTTAATATGCTCATAGGGCTTACATATAATGTAAGGAGTTAACCATATATAATGCCTAGAGGTCTTATGTTATGCATGCTAGGTCTTACATAGAGATGTCATTGTTAGGCACACTCTCCCCCCTCAATGGCAACTCCTTACATCTTGAGGCATTAAAATGCCTAAGGTCTTATTTATACCTTAGGTCTTACATCTAGAGGTGCTATTGGTATACACACTCCCCCTCAATTACCAAGCATTGATTTGAATTTGGAGAATTTGGTACTGCACAGAGGTTTGGTGCTATATTGCATATATATTTTTTTATGATTACTAGGAGCCCAACCCAGATCTTCTTGGCATAGTATATTTGTCATCTGATAATCATTCTTATAGAACTGAATAATAATATTAGGATGGAAGGACTTTCCTTTGAAGGCAGAGCCCATGAACTTCAAATGTACTTTATTTCTAGAAATAGGAGTCTTGTGTAATAGAAAATAGCTTTATTATATAATAAAGTGGGACTTGTAATAGCACTCAGGTAAAAAACAATTCCAGTAATCTCCTAAGCACATTGATTATTTTGTAATGACTTTTGTAGTCAACTTTTGATTAAGGAGCTATAGAAGATAGTTGTTTAAATATTACTCCATCAATGTGATAGCAGCTGCACCATATTTTGAAAACATAGATAAGGTATATGTCCTATCAATAAGGTTACCAACATAGTTAGTAATATAATAATCAATAAATTTGATTTTTGGTGTAAAAATAATAAAAGCCCATAATTAAATAAGTCAACATATAATATGCTATGACAATACTTAAAAATGATGTAACAATCTTATTAAGGAGATCATATAAGATTTTCATATGTATAATTTGTCATGTTTCTATAAGGAAAATAAATAGTCATTAAACATATAGTATTGATCCATAAAATCATAAAGCAACAGGTGAGTTATCCTTTCCAGGCTTTCTCCCTATACATTGTATAAGGGCGACAGTCACCCATTACAAGTAGGTCCTTTTATACCCAAGAAATTTAGAGCAAATACTGACTTCTTTAGATAGTTGTGAAAAAACACTTATGTACACTATTAAAATAGCATCTTCTTGGATGTCTTTACCATTAGGGCATACCTTTATAGCTTGTAGTATTGCCCCTTAATGGACCACACTTTGTCATGACATAGGATAAAATTGCTTCTTGATTATAACAATATTTAATATAACTTATATCAAATGTTATCAATCCCCCAGCCATGCGAATTCATCTAAGGTTTTTATCAAATTATTTCATATAAAAGATAATTTATCTAAAATTGGAGCCTTTACATATGAAAATATATTATATGCACGACAATGTAAATTATGTGATATTTCTTAATTTTAGAGGCGATGATTCTCTATAACATCAAAAACATCATCTATGGTTATAACATAAATAATAATATGGTTATGTTTTTAGGAGGTAATGATGAATTAGATTAAGGGGATCTCTAATTTCTTAGCCTTGGAGAATGAAAAAATTAATGTTACCCTTCAATAAGTTCTACCTTTATGAGGAGCCCATTAAGTTAGAGTTATAATTTCATCAAGTTGCCTTTGAATATCATATTGTTCATGGTTACAACAAGAATTGTAGTAAGAGAGAAATATAGAAACGTGTTTTTAGGTTTCTTGCCTTGACAGAAGAGATTACAACATTTATATCTCTATATAATATGGTATGCATATACATAGTTTAAAAAAATCCTAAAAGTGAGTCAGATGGAGGTGATAAGCAATATATAATTTCAACTTGAGCTATTTAATCATGTGAAATGATTGTGGGATATAAAGAAGAGCACTTATAAGAGTGTTTCTTAGGTTTAAATCCTCCTTAATGCCAGAAGGCATTCATTATAACTAAGGAATAAGAGTGATTAAATGATATGTTAAAAAGTAACCCTAGAAATTTGAGAATGATGAAAGTAAACCTATGCCATATGAATTATCAACCAACAAAATTAAAAAAGTATAGTATAATATAATATAATCGTTAAGCTTCCATAACTTAATAATGGTCCTAGTATGATGGAAACTTAGTAGAAGCTGATATCGATCTTTGAAAGAACATTCCATAAGGATCAAGTAGTAAATATAATGCATCCTTAATAAACACAACCTCATATAACTAATCAATGTTCTTTAATTGTGCACGCAAGGCTTAGATCAATATACACCATATTGAATAATTAGCACTCACACATTTTATACAGGATTAGTTAATTCTAAGTGGTGAATTCAAGTGTGAACATAGCGAGTCTAAAATCTTAACAACATAACAAGGCTTAACAAGACTATAATCCTATTATATAACCCTAACGAAACATATAGACAACCTCTATTTTAGCATCAACAAACTACTCCACTACCTTGATAAAACTATGAATTTGAATAAAAATGTGATCATTTATGAGGTAAGAGGTAGTTTTTCTCCCTTATATAAACTTCTCAAGGATGGGCCATATCAACCATAATATGATACAATAAAAATAATTATTGAAGACTATTTTAAATTCAAGTACCAATGGTGGTGTTTGTTTCAATGTTAAACATTTTTTTAAAGAACGAATAAAAGACTATTTTTTTTATACCCCTAGCTTTGTATCCTTTAATAAGGGATACGTCTCTCTCTATAAAGGGATATGACTCTTATATAACTTTATCTTAAAAGAGTATTGACATAGAGGGGGCAAATTAATTTACATGAAGGGGCGCTTGTTGGTCTTAATTTAATTTCCTTAATATGTTAAAAACTAGAATCGGTCTTAACATCCTTACATAATATGTTAAAGCTTAGATTAAAAACTAGAATCAACATTATGTTAATTGCACTATTATTAATTTTAGTTTTTATTAATTTTTTTAATTAGAAAATAGTTTTTTAATTAATTTTTTTAAGACTTATTTGTTTATTAAAAAAAGTCTTTTTTTATTTTTTTTATTAATCCTCTTTTAATATCTCTTAATATACTTTTAGTAAAGATGCAACTTAAAATATTTAAACTATAAAGAGCTCTTTATAAGGAGTTTTATTCTCATAAGGAATTTATAAGAAATTTAAAAAAAATATATTAATTTATAAGAAATTTTTAAAAAATTATAAATTTATAAGGAGTTTTACTCTTATAAGGAATTTATAAGTAATTTATAAAATTTATAAGAAATTTTAAAAAAATTATAAATTTATAAGGAATTTATAAGGAGTTTAAAAAAAATTATAAGGAATTTTATTCTAGTAAAAGTTTATAAAGATTTTTATTTTAATAAAACAAATTATAAGTATTTTTATCCTAGTAAAAATTTTAAGGGCGTTTATCCTAGTAAATTTTTTATAAGGACGTTTATAATGTCTTAGCTTAGTAAGAATTTTTTTTGCATAGATTTTATATTTCAACCAAATTTGATTATGTAAATATTTAATTATTGAAAGGGGAATCATAATCTATATGACTAATCAAAATGACACTATATCAATAGACATAATCAAGGATAAGGGGCAAAATGAATGATAGTTTCACCTTGCAACTTAACACCATACAAGGTGACCCTATTTGCTACTTCCTATTACAACGTTACACCTATCTAGTAAGAGAAGAAGCCATTAGAGGAAATCCATGAGTATGTTATAAAAGTTAGTATGAAAAAATTCTATCAGATATCACTTACAAAAGAGATTCAGAATTTCCTTACTTGGTTTTGATGAATTGATTTTAAAACAATAGAAACGACGCACCAGATGTATTACACAAATGGCCTTGCACATGAGTTGATTGAGCATAAAGAGGTTTCCCATCAAGTCCTTCATGTCTTATAATATAACCTATAAAAATTATTAGTAGAGCCTAACTTACTCTGATACCATGTTAGAAATTAGAATCTTAGAATACTAATCATTATAAACAAAATATAAAATAAATAGAATGAACATTATACAAGCATAGATTTAACACATTACACAAGATATACATGGGGAAAACCTTTTCGGGTAAAAAACCCCATAAAGCATAATTTTATTAAAACACTTACAAAATATAGTCTATTAAAAAATAGATTAAACTTGGGGGTATACTCCTCTACATACTTCCACATGGCCAATAATACCTTATGTGCATAGTGATATAATTTGCTATAAAATTCCAAATTCACACCCTCTCAAATGAGAGGGAACCTCCTTAAATAAAGGAGAAGGGGTGACATGATACCTAAAGGGGTGTTAGTCACACCATTTAAAGCAACCATTTGTAAATAATTTATAAACTAATAGTTATTAGATTATTAATTATTAAATAGTATATGCTTTATAACATAAGGTTTTATAAAACCAAACATAATATCAACATTGTATTTTAACCTCCAAATTTTTAGAAATTTGAATGGTGTCTAAGTGGGAGCTTGCTGCGAATTCGAATGGTGTCGCTGCACCTGCAGGGGATGCTTTGCCCGGGCGGAGTCTAGTGCGGGATGTCCATCCCTCGGTCTTGAGTGTTCAGATCATGGAAGATTTGTTTTCCCTCTTTCTTGGGGTCACTTCGGGTCTAGGCATTGGTCCCGCCTCTGCAACTGTTCACGTCCAAAGTCCCTCTATTGCAAGAAATTCTTTGGGCTCGAGTCCTGATTTGAATCTAAGTGCTCATGGACAGTCTCCAGAATCTTTCTCTGAGGCAATGAAGAACTAGGGAGCTCAGTCCCACCCAACCCAGTGTGGGGTCTCTCGATCATTGCCTTGTGCCAGATCATCCCTGGTGGTGATGTGTGGCCAGGAAGACTCAGATAATGAGGAGTTTTATTTCAAACGTGGGGTGATTTGCAGGTTCAACAGTATTTGGCCATCTCTTCGTAATCATCACAGGTGGGTTATGGATTCATGGAAGCCGCTATTGGATGGTATGATTGAGCTCTTCCCCTGTGGAAGGGATTTCTTCATGGTGACTTTTGCTTCTATGGAGTAGCGAGACTTAGTGTTCGACGACAGGGTTTGGTTATGGGGTGAGCATTCTCTCTCCATCAAACCTTAGATTCCTTCCTTCAATCCTCTCTTTAGCCACTGAATATTAGACCAAACTAGGTTCATCTCCCAAATCTTCATCTCTAGTTTGGGAGGATTCATGCTACGATGACATTGGCAATGCTATTGGTCACTTCTTGAAGGTAGACACTACTACTTCTTTGATTGGACATACTACGGTCACTTGCATTTTAGTGGATATTGACATCTTCAGACCCCTTCATGGAGATGTAGTTTTGATGGTTGGGGACAGACCTTGGACACAACAGTTAGACTATGAAGGTCTCCCCTTCAGATGTAGATGGTGTTTCGCTATTGGTCACTTGGCCTCCGACTGCCCTCTTTGTCATCGTAAGGGTGCTGCAACTTGGTGGAAGGATGCTCTCCTTGATCACTTGACAGTTAGCACTTCCCAGAAGGTCATTTCCTTTGAGGAAGATAGTTCCTCCCAAAAGGATGAGCCTTCCCAAGAGCCTTTGTCTGCCCCCCTTGTGGTGATGGATGAGACTAACCCCCTGAATTCTCCAGTCGCTTCTGATAGACCTTCGACTCCTTTGTCGACCTCTTCCGCTTTGGGTTGATTTGTTGCTTCGTCAGTTCTTGCTTTATCTTCTATGTTGCCAACTTTTGGTTTAGCACATGAGTTCTCTTTGGTTGCGGAGTCTATTGAGGGTCTCTTCCTCTCGCCTCGCTCTAAGGATTTGGACTTGGAGTTTTCCTGGACAGTGGTTCACGAAAAAAAGAAAGGACTCCCCAAATTTGTTGTTGCTTCACGACCGAGGGTTAGGGGAGTTAGATTTGCTTCCTCATGATCTACTGTTGTTTAGATCCCTTGTTTGGTTCTATAGCAGGGTTTTTGCTTGTTTAGTGTTTTGTGTTGTTACTGGTATGTTGTGGCATGTTTTGCTCTACCCTGGGGGCCTTTGTGTAAATAAGAATCATCACCCTAGTTTTCTACTTATCTTAATAAAAAACATAAGGTTTTATAACCTTATATTAGAACATTTTATAAATGTTATAAGGGTATGACCCCTAATAACATTATGTTCTAACAAGATCAAACCTTAGACAGGGAACAAGCTTGGATTAGGTAGATCAACACATTTCAGGTCGAGGGTCTCCATTTAGTAGTCGCCAGCTTCAGATTCAACACATTTGTTGAAGAAAGCTAACATCAAATCACACAATTCAAGGATACTCCTAGGTGCAACCACCCTAAAATCACTTTCTTTCAAGTGGCAGTAGATTAAGAAGGCATCTGGGTAAAATTGTGACGGGATCACAATGCAGATCATTAGTTGCGAAGGCATGCCATTCGTGTCCATTGATTGAGGCTAGAGAACACACTATTATATTCTAGAACTGCCCATTCCTCCATTGAAATCACTCTGATCTACTTTTATGGGTACGACAAATGAGGTACATGTAATTTGAATGTTGTAAATTACTGACAATAGACTAGGATGGGATTATTATTGTGATAACATGAATATTTCATTGTGATCAATCTTAAATTCAATAAACAAAATGAGATTTGTTCTTTCCTAACTAGTACTCCAGTTTAGATTAAACAATGACTAATGTAAGTCACTGCACCTATGAATTTTACATGAATGGAAATCAGTAGTCATTGAATATATATAGGATCTATATGGTTTTACATGTTATAAGATTTGTGTTTAATTAACAGTATCAGTAGACAAAAGTTTGTTTGAATTTAGCCTTGGAACATTTTAGTGGTATTAGAGCCTACAGTCCTACCAGCCTATGAGTCTGATTTTATGCATGCAGTTGAGTCAAAGATACCAAAGAGCATTGGAGAGAGAAAGAAGAAGATTAGAGGCAACATTACAAGAAGTTAGTGTTGGAATTAGAGGCAAAGGTAAGAAAAACATGGTAGCTCAGGGAGATGGGTTGATGGCTTTCATGTAGATATAGGAATAAATGACACAAATGATCATCTAGATGATGCAGAATATGAATGTCACTATTAATTCCATCCAACCCACACAAAATTTTATGGGGGAAGGAGGGAACTCAAACTAGAATGGACTAGTAAATCACACAAATAATAACAAGGCTCCAATTGCATCAACGCCTAGACCCTTCCAACCTACCTTTTTGCCTAGAATTGAGTCACCACAGGAAGAGGAGCCAAACCTAGCAATAGATGACATTAATGCCTACATAGATGAATACATGAGACTTGACCCAGATGTCAGAAATTAGATTCTATTTGCAAACTACAATAATAAAAGATTAAGGAGTGGGCCAAGAGCGGAAAGAAGACATCCTACAAGCAACCCCGTTGAGATTTATAGCAAAGGTTAAGTAAGTTGACTCTACCACCATTTGATGGCTCGGAAAAGATCATCGCATGGGCTTAGGTCTAGAGGTTGGATACATATCTTTCACTTGGCCCTATGATGGAAGAGGAAACCATCAAGTTGGAAGAGGAAGCCATCAAGTTCGTGATTCTTCATTTGGAGGGTATAGCTCATGAGTGGTGGCATCACAGATTAATTACATAGGGGCATAATCATATTATGGCATATGTTGATTTCACATAGAGTCTCACAAATAGGTTTGATAGGAGGAAGCCTAAGATTTATTTCAGAGAGTTGACACATTTGAGGAAACATGGTTCAGTGGATGATTATGTAGTAGAATTTCAATGAACATCAGTCATGGTGCTAGATGTGACAGAGAGGAGACTCATGTTTTTGTTTATCGGGGGTTAACCAAATCACTCTAGGATTTGGTTAGAGCTTTTGAGCTGATATCTCTACAAGATGCTATCCGAAGGGCTTTGAATTTGGAGGATTCAATGACCAAGAACAAGTTCTACCCCAGGAGTGCACCAACAGGTCAGCATAAGAAACCATTCCACAAGGGTTTCCGCAACCTAATGCATTACCTCATAAACCAAGCAAGATAGAGGAATCTAAGAATGAGCTTCGGAGGAAGAAATTATGCTTTACTTGTTGAGAGCCATGGGAGTTGGGACATAGATGTTTGGGGAAGGGACAAGTGCACTACATAGAGGTAGTCTCCAACGAGGATTCAAAGGTAGAGGGGCCCGATCCCAAGGTAGTTTTTGAGGAGGTAGAGCATGAGGGCAAGGAAGGAGGAGAGCCTTCAAGAGACACACTTGCCACTCTTTCAGGAATACCCATCTACAATCCTTTTCGAGTGCGAGGAGTATTACAAGGTCATAGAGTGGCAGTATCGATTGATAGTGGGGCCACCCACAATTTCATTAATGAGGGATTAGTGACTAGGATGGGATTGAAGATAGATGATTTCGAGGGATTTAATGTGATTGTGACTGATGGATTTACTATTCCATGCACCAAGAGGAGCCAACAACTTGACATCACTTTGGGTAGGCATAGAGTATGTGATGATTTTTATGTGGTTGGTATAGGAGAGACATATGATGTTTTGGGTGTGCAATGATTACATTCTCTTGGTGAGTTTACACATAACTATCAGACCATGGAATTGAAGTTCAAATCAGAAAGTAAGGGGGTTCTTCAAGGCTTATCTAACAAAGCTCTGAGGGTTGTTTTAGTTAAGAGAATGGAGAGAGCCTTTCACAAAGGATAGGTAGCTTGGGTAGCACAGTGTTTGATTATGAATGTAGTTACACCCACAAGTGAAGAGAATTCATGTTGATATACAGTCCATCTTGGATAAGCACAGTGTTGTGTTCAACAATATTCCTCCAGCATTACCACCAAATGGAGGGTTTCAACATGTCATTGAGTTGGAGGAGGGGTCAAAGTTGGTCATCACTACACCTTATTACCATCTGAGGAAGCACAAGGAAGAGATCGAGAAGACGATTAAGGAGTTGTTAGACATGGGACACATATGACCGAGCTCTAGCCCATTTTCTTCTTTCGTGGTGTTGGTTAAGGAGGATGGTACCATCAAGTGTGCATTGACTATAGGGTACTCAACAAGAAGACAAGCAAGAACCACTACCCTATTCCTAGCATCGATGAGTTGATAGATGAGATTCATGGCACAGTATACTTTTCCAAGATTGATTTGCAGCCAAGGTCCCATCAGATAAAGGTGAGAGATGAGGATGTGCACAAGACAACTTTCAAGTGTCACTACGGGCACTACGAGTTTCTAGTCATGCCATTTGGATTGACTAATGCACCCGCCACATTCTAGTCTTGCATGAATCAAGTATTTATCAAGCAGATGAGGAAATTTGTGTAGGTTTTCTTTGATGACATATTGATCTATAGCAAGACTTGGGAGGATCATTTGAGGCACATAGATGAGATACTTGGTATCCTAGAGAAACAATCACTTTTTTCTAGGGCATCAAAATGTGAGTTTAAATTGACAAAGATATTATATTTGGGGCACAAGATTAGTGCTCAAGGGATTAGTGGATGATGAGAAGATTAAGGCAATCTTGGATTTTTTGGCCTTTGCAACTATTACAGGAAGTTCATCAAAGGGTTTTCATAGCTAGCTACCCCACTAACAGATTTGACGAAGGCATCATTCTCTTGGAGTGATTTAACATAGAGAGCTTTTGACAAGCTCAAGAAGGTAATGAGATCATGTCCCGTTTTATCCATCCTAGATTTTTCACTTCCTTTTGTGTTGCAGTGTGATGCTTTTGGAGAGGGGGTTGGAGCATTTTTTATACAAAACAAATACCCTATAGCATTTGAGAGTTAGAAACTCAAGGAGTCGGAGAAGAGTTTCTCTATTTATGACAAGGAGATGCTAGCCATCATGCATGCATTGGCTAAGTTTAGGAAGTATTTGGTTTGCGAGAGATTTGTAGTGAAGAAAGATCATAACAGTTTGAAGTTTTTCCTCAACCAAAAAAAATTGAATGATGGACAGCAGAAGTGGATAAGTAAGTTGCAAGCCTATGACATTAATATTGAGTGTGTGAAAGGAAAGAATAATGTTGTGGTTGATGCATTATCTAGGAGACCTTATTTGTGCCCGTTGACTATATATATGTTGATTGGAGGGTTTCTATCATAGTCGAGCATGCCAAGAACACCTTTGCTACTAACATTTTGGATGGTGACCTACATGAAGATAGGTATAGGTTGGAAGATACTCAACAAGGGTCAAATGTGCCTTGTCCCCGAGTCTAGGATGAAGGAGAAGATTTGAGAGCATATCATGACACACCATTGGCTAGTCATCAAGGGTATTACAAGACATATAGGCAAGTGAGAGAGCGGTTTTGGAAAGGCCCCAAGGGAGATGTTCTTAAGCATGTTAGGGAGTGTTTGGTTTGCCAACAGAACAAAGTAGAGTAAACATTTCTATCTATTTTGTTGTAGTCCCTAGCCATTCCAAATCATAAATGGGAGAGCATTTCCGTGGATTTCATCACAGGACTTCAGCAGGTGCATGGTAAGGATTGCATCTTTGTGGTTGTGGACAAACTCTCTAAGTATGCTCATTTTTATGCCATATTTTTAGAGTATAAGGCTCCACATGTGGTTGATTTATTTTTTAGAGAGGTGTTTAGACTGCATGGTCTGCCTAGGAACATTGTGAGTGATAGTGACAGTAAGTTCATTAGTTTGTTTGGCAAGAACTCTTTCGATTGACAGGCACAAAGTTGACTCCCAGCACTAGTTATCACCCTCAAACAGATAGGCAAATGGAGATTGTGAACAAACAGATTGAAGGGTATTTGAAGAATTGTGTTATAGAACAACAAACAACATGGATTAAGTGGCTTCACCTTGGGGAGTATGCTACAATTCCACTCATTGTATGTCTATAGGCATGACTCCTTTCAAAACGTTGTATGGATATGATGCATTATCATTCATGGATTCAATTCTTTTGGCTAGCAGAGTCCTCAGAGCTAGAGATTTAGTACAACAAAGTCTAGATATTTTGAATGCACTCAAGGAGAACTTACACCAAGCCCAAAATCAACAAAATATGTATGCTAATCGCCACCGCTTGAAGAGGACTTTTGAGGTGGGAGACATGGTTTTTTTGAGGTTGAAGCCCTATAAACAATCTTCCCCCAAGGGGAGTGGTGTAGAGAAAATTAAGCCATAGTTTTATGGGCTTTATAAGATTGTCCGGAGGATAGGATAGTTTGCATATGTACTAGAAACAATGAAATTTACAATGTTTTTCATGTGTCATGCCTTAAGAGGGTACTTGGGCAACATGTTACTCCCTCTTTAGTGTTGGGAATTAAGGTGTCTCAACCTTGGTAATTCTTTGTATTTTTACATTGTATTTATTTATTTATTGCCTATTGTATTAATTGGATGCAAATCATATGTTGTCATATTGTGGGAGTTGGCACGGTGATTTGTCATCCTACATGGCATATGACCACATGTATTTTAGTCCTCACATGAGGAGATAGGCGTCCCACTTAGTGGTAGGAATATTTTGCCATGTGTCAGCATCTTGGATGTTGTGTAAGAGAATATTGATTGAAACGGTCATGACAGATTCCTATGACAAAGTTATGACATGTAAGAGTCAGAAATAGAAGATCCTGTGACAGGTATGGACATGTGTTGTGAAGCATCTTTGAAAAAGGCATCTTTGGGCGCCCCAAGGTGGACTATGACATGTTGTAAGAGAATATGTTATTTATAGCTTGTGTATGACAGATTCTCTTACAGATGTAAGTTATGACAACTATGACAGATTCTATGATGGTTGTAAGAGTCGTAAGAGCATCTGTCATAGCCCATTTTGGAAATAGGCGACCTCCTTGGGATGGGGTGACTTGACAAGTGTCAAGAGCATCCTATAGTGTTGGACAAGTGTCCATAAGTGTGGGTTTTGAGCCATGAGGCCATGTTGGACGCCCATCCTAATGTGGAGCCATTTTTGCCTTGTATTTGTTATATAAACAAGTGCTTTGGAGAGGAGATGTATTACAGGTTTGATAGGTACTATTATGTTGCCAGTTTGTCTCCAGATACGAGTGTCGAAGACTCCTACAAGAGCATTGGCTCTATGATTGTATTGTAACCTTGTTTGTTTACGTAATACATTTGAGTTGTGTTTTGGAGTGTGGGGTTTTTCACCCGTAAGGGTTTTCCCCACGTACATCTTGTGTCTCTCTCTTCTGTCTTACATTCTTATGTATGTGTTTACTGCAATATCTCTGTTAGTGGGTTAACATAATCTGCAATTGTAAAGATAAAATTGAATTTGCACTCTCCTCCCCTCATTAGATTAGTGTAGGAAGCAATTTTTGCACACCTAGCTTCCTTTCAGTTGGTATCAGAGCCTGGCCAGTTTTGGTCTTAGCTATTCGGTAGGGATTTTTTGAGCTGATCTTAAGTTGAGTGGGAGTCTGTGTAGAGTATTTTGTATCTTGTTGCAGGAAGGAGATGGCAACCACATCCGGAAGAGTAGAGGTGGAGAAGTTCAATGGCACAAATTTTGAGTTGTGGAAACTTAAGATGGAGGACCTACTTGTTGATCGTGACCTATGGGAAACCGTTGATGACACTAAACCTGCGGTAATGTCACAAGCTGATTGGGACATCAAAGATCAGAATGCTAAGGGTCTCATAAGACTCTGTCTATCTGACTCTGTCCTATTGAATATCCATGAGGAGAAGACCACGAAAACACTTTGGAAGAAGCTGCGAGATGTTTATCAGGCCAAGTCCTTGGTGAACAAGCTCCTTCTAAAAAAGTTGTTTGCTCTGAAGATGGAAGACAGAGGATCTATTATAGACCATATGAATGCTTTCAACATGATCGTTGCACAGTTGACATCTGTGGGTGTGAAGATCGAGTAGGGGGATCGGTGTATGACCCTACTTTGTTCTTTGCCAGATTTGTGGGATCATCTTGTTATGGCTATTGGAAGCACCACATCCACATTCACAATGGATGAAGTGGTATCTTCACTGTTGTCTGAAGAGATGCGGAGAAAGTCTTTTGCGGTAGCCAAAGAGGCTCTTGCGGTTCGTGGAAGACCTAAAGAGAAAGAGAAGAAGAAGGACAAGAAAGGTGAAAGGGGTAGATCCAAATCCCGTGGGAGATCCAAATCTACTGAAAAGTCCAAGGCTCTCTATTGGAACTGTGGTAAAACTGGGCATTTCTGAAAGGAATGCAAAGAGGAGAAGAAAAAGAAGAAGATGTTAGGGTTAGGGTAGATCAAAGCAATAAACACTAACAATTATATGCAAATTAAATAACCCAAGTATAACAATGAGGAATAACACAAAAGAGATCAACACAGAAATTTAACGTGGTTCACCCAATATGGGCTACATCCACAAAACCTCAGTCATCCAATGATTTTATTATCCAGTGCAAAATAGATTACAATCTTGCGAATACATTGTTGTACCATACATCCCAGCCGCTTATAACAATATTTTAGGAAGCTTCTAGAATTAGGGTTTTGCAATGTCGTTTTTCTTTTGTCGGTTAACAAAAATTAACAACCGACTCCAATCGTGCAAAAAAGAGCGAAATTTTTTTGGGGGCTGTGCCCCCGAACCCTGGAAAGGATACATAACTTGTGTACAGTACTTGCATGATCAGTCACCACATACCAACAATCTCCCACTTGGAGACTGATCAAGCTCCACACCAAACAATCTCCCACTTGGAGACTGATCATGGACGACACCGTTGCGCTTGCAGCTCCCACTGGATTACAGGCCTGGCTGGTTTCTTAAGTCCACCATTATCAATCATGAAGGCCAATAGAAACTGATGAGGAAATTAGTTTCTCCCATGTAATTACCTTTGTGAACACATCTATAGGATTCTCACTTGTGTGAATTTTCTCTAGCTTCAACTGCCCATCCTCCAAAACTGACCAGATGAAGTGGTATCTAAGCTATTTGTGCTTAGTTTTTGAATGCAAAGATGAATTCTTAGTAAGATGAATGGCACTTTGGCTATTAGTGTACAAAGGGCTATCTTCTTGTTGTTGCCCCAATTCCTCCAGAAAACGTTGTAACCAAATCATCTCCTTGCTAGCTTCTGTAGCAGCAACATACTCAGCTTCAGTGGTTGAAAGCACAACAACCTTTTGTAGTCTTGAAATCCAACTGATTGCAGTACCTCCTACAATAAAAACATACCCTATAGTACTCCTCCTGCTATCAATATCACCCGCCAGATCAGAGTCAACATATCTTTTTAGAGCAGAATTTGTTCCTCCAAAACATAGTTTCTTTGAAGTAGTACCTCTCAAATATCAGAGAACCCATTTTACAGCATTCCAATGTTCCATTCCCGGATTGCTCATATACCTGCTCACAACTCCCACTGCATGTGCAATATCTAGCCTTGTGCATACCATTGCATACATCAAGCTACCAACTGCTGATGCATATGGTATCTTAGACATTTTGTCTTCCTCCTCTTATGTCTTTGGACACATCTCCTTAGTCAACTTAAAATGACTAGGCAAAGGTGTACTAACTGCTTTTGCATTCTGCATGTTAAACCTTTTCAACACCACCTCTACATACTCACTTTGGGACAAAAATAATTTTCTGTTTATCCTGTACCATGTGATCCTCATACCAAGGATTTGTTTTGCTGCACCCAAATCCTTTATAGCAAATGAATTTTCTAATTTCTGCTTAAGTTCATTAATATGCTGCATGTTAGACCTGGCAACAAGCATGTCATCAACATAAATCAACAGGATAATATAACTGCCTTTACCCAATTTCTTGAAATAAACACAATAATCATAATGACATCTTTTGTAACCTTGTTCAGCCATAAAACTACCAAATTTCAAATACCATTGCCGAGGTGCTTGCTTTAGGCCATACAAACTCTTCTTTAACCAACACAAAATCCTCCTTACCCTTGACCTCATATCCCATGGGAGATCCAAATCTCTTGGAAATTCCAAGGCTCTCTATTAGAACTGTGGTAAAACTGAGTATTTCTGAAAGGAATGCAAAGAGGAGAAGAAAAAGAAGACGTTAGGGTTAGGGCAGATCAAAGCAATAAACACTAAAAATTATATGCAGATTAAATAACCCAAATATAACAATGAGGAATAACACAAAAGAGATCAACACAGAAATTTAACGTGGTTCACCCAATATAGGCTACATCCATAGAAACTCAGCCATCCAATGATTTTATTATCCAGTGCAAAACAAATTACAATCTCGCGAATACATCATTGTATTATACATCTCAGCCGCTTATAACAAGTTTTTAGGAAGCTTCTAGAATTAGGGTTTTAAAATGTCATTTTTCTTTTGTCGTTTAACAAAAATTAACAACCGACTCTGATCGTGCAAAAAAGAGGGAAAATTTTTTTTGGGGGCTACGCCCCCAAACTCCGACAAGGATACATAACTTGTGTACAATACTTGCATGATCAGTCACCACATACCAACATAAGAATGCTCCTGATTCAGATTCTGACAAATCACAAGATGATGGTGATGCCTTCATCGCAACCCTAGTCACCCATGCATCTGATGATGTGTGGTTGATTGATTCTGGTGCATCATTCCACATGACCTCACATTGAGACTGGTTTACGAAGTATGAAGAGTTCAATGGTGGAAGAGTGTACCTGGGTGACGATTCTCATATGAAGATTGTTGGTCATGGAAGAGTCTTAATCAGATTCCCTGATGGATGAGTGAAGGGGATCACTGGAGTTATGCACATCCCAAGCCTAGCACGGAACCTGCTTTCTGTAAGTGTGTTGAATGATGCAGGTGTGCAGGTTGTCTTTTCGAAGGATGGATGCAAGATGACTAGAGGATCTATGGTGCTTGCAAAGGGTACTCAAAGAGGTACTCTGTTTCAGTTGGAGGCATGCACTTCACAGTGCAATAGTTCTTTTGACTTGAAGAAAAGAGCCACAGTCACTTCATCCCCACCATCTGAAAGAACAGTGAAGAAATCTGTTGTAACTAGTTCTGATGGTAGTGCACATGCTTTGGAAGCTAAGCTTCCTGCTAAAAAGATTATGTTATGGCATTTGAGATATGGCCACATTGGTGAGAAGGGTCCGTGAACCGTGAAAAATAAAAACCTCGTTGAGGGGTTAAATGATTGTAATCTTGAGTTTGACTTTTGCGAACATTGTGTATATGGAAAACAAAATTGTGTTTAGTTTTACTCTAGTTCTCACAAGTCTTCTGGTGTATTGGATCTTATTCATTCTGATGTGTTTGGTCCAGTTAATGTTCCTTCAATTTCTAAATCTGTATACTTTGTATCTTTCATAGATGATTACAGTACAAAGACATGGGTTTATTTTATCAGAAACAAGACTGAAGTCTTTAGTCGGTTTAAGGAGTTTAAAGCCTTTGCTGAAAATCAGACTAGTAAAAAGATTAAGTGTTTGAGAACTGACAACGGTGGTGAGTTTTGTTCGGCAGAGTTCGATAAGTTCTGTAAAGAGCAAGGGATTGAAAGGCATAAGACAACTCCATACACCCCATTGCAAAATGGAGTTACAGAGAGGATGAACAGGACATTGATGGAGAAGGCTAGGAGTATGCTTAGTGGAGCAAGCCTCGAACGAAAGTTTTGGGCTGAAGCTGTTGCCATTGCTTGCTATCTGGTAAACAAATCTCCTACATCAGTTCTTGTTGGTATGACACCTATGGAGGTGTGGTCTAGTAAGAAGCCTTCAGTTAGACATCTTCGTGTTTTTGGTTGTGAGGCATATGCACATGTGCCTAGGGAGAAATGGTCTAAATTGGAGAACAAGGCTGTTAAGTGTATTTTCATTGGCTATGGTGTCAATGTGAAAGGATACAAGCTTTGGGATCATGTGGTTGAAAAAGTGTTGTATAGTAGAAGTGTTATCTTCAGAGAGCTAACACCTTCTTTCGTTGTTCTACAGCCATAATAGACAGAAAAGAAAGAGGATGTGGTTCAGTTTCCTTCTACCCCTGAGAAGACTAAACAGACATACCTTGTGAGCCCTGATGATGAGGAGAGCTCTAGCAGCTCTGAAAGCTCAGAAGAAGACGAAGCAGAACCTCAACCTCAACCATTGAGGAGGTCTACATGAACAAGAAACCAACCTGATAGGTTTGGTTATTCATTACTTGATTCTAATTGTGCTTTTGCTTTACTTACTAACACTGATGAGCCTAGAACTATGAAAGAGGCTATGGGCATGAAAGATGCAGGTTCCTGGAAGGAGGCCATGGAAGATGAGACGGCTTCTTTGGAAAAGAACAAAAACATGGGACTTGGTGCCTTTGCTTGATGGACAGAAACCCGTTGGATGCAAATGGGTGTTCAAGAAGAAATTCGGTGCAGATGGCAGTGTCGAAAAGTACAAGGCTAGATTGGTTGCGAATGGGTACTCACAAGTGGACGGAATTGATTATGGTGAAATTTTCTCTCTCGTAAAGCTGACATCCATTCGATTTATGTTATCTCTTGCAGTTGCTTACAACTTAGAGGTAGAACAAATGGATGTGAAGACAACTTTCCTTCATGGCGATTTGGAGGAAGAGATTTACATGTCATAGCCAAAGCATTACATAGAGAAAGGTAAAGAAAAATTGGTTTGCAAGTTAAATAAGTCTTTGTATGGTTTGAAGCAGTCTCCTAGGATTTGGTATATGAAATTTGATGTCTTTGTGTTGTCCGTTGGATTTCTAAGATCAAAATATGATCATTGTGTGTATTACAAGTTTGACAATGATTGCATTCTTATTATTGCATTGTATGTTGACGATATGTTGTTGATTGGGAATGGTAAGAATATGATTTCTGATTTGAAGTCTCAGTTGTCAGCATAGTTCGAGATGAAAAATCTTGGGGCAGCCAAGTACATTCTGGGGATGAAAATCAGAAGAGACAGAGCTAACAGAAAACTTTGGTTAAGCCAGAGTAAGTATGTGAAGATCGTGTTGGATAGGTTCAACATGGTAGTTTGTAGACCATTGTGTGTTCCTGTTTCATTGGAGACAAAGTTGTCTGTTAGTGATTGTCCAAAATCTCCTAGTGAGGTGGAGGACATGAGCAAAGTACCTTATACTAGTGTTGTTGGTAGTTTGATGTATGCCATGGTCTATACAAGACTAGACATTGCCCAAGCAGTGGGAGTCCTTAGTCGATTTATGGCTAATCCTGGATGGGTACATTGGGATGTAGTTAAGCGAGTGTTTAGATATTTGAGGGGTACTTCTGAGTATTCCATATGCTATCATGGTAATGTTATAGGACCTCCGCAATCAGTTTGTATTCGTGGATTTGTGGATTCTGATTGGGCAGGTGATATTGACAGCAAGAGATCCACTAGTGCCTATGTGTTCACTATGTTTGGTGGTGCAATTAGTTGGATGAGTAAGCGACAACCTATGGTTGCTTTGTCCACTACAAAAGCTGAGTACATGGCTACAACTCATGCTTGTAAGGAAGCCATTTGGCTTAAGAGATTGTATTCAAATATTGGTGTTGATGCAGGTTAGATTACAATCAGTTGTGACAGTCAGAGTGTGATTTGCCTTGCAAAGAATCCAACTTTCCATGCTAGAACAAAGCATATTGATGTACAGTTTCACTTCGTGCGAGACATGGTAGAGGATGGGAAGGTAAATTTGGAGAAGGCAGATACTTTGAAGAATGTTGCAGATGGATTGATGAAACTAGTGGGCACAGAGAAGTTCAGATGGTGTTCAGAGTCTATGGGCCTCTCGACCTATAGCAGTTAAATCCTGTTAATTCTATTGGCTCTTACAAGGTGTTTGACAAGTGGAAGAATGTTGGGAATTAAGGTGTCTCAACCTTGGTAATTCCTTGTATGTTTACATTGTATTTATTTATTTATTGCCTATTGTATTAATTGGATGCAAATCCTATGTTGTCATATTGTCGAAGTTGGCACGGTGATGTGTCATCCTACATGGCATATGACCACATGTATTTTTGTCCTCACATGAGGAGGTAGGCATCCCACTTAGTGGTAGGAATATTTTGCCATGTGTCGGCATCTTGGATGTTGTGTAAAGGAATATTGACTGAAGCAGTCATAACAGATTCCTATGACAAAGTTATGACATGTAAGAGTCAGAAATAGAAGATCCTATGATAGGTATGGACATGTGTCATGAAGCATCTTTGAAAAAGGCATCTTTGGGCACCCCAAGGTGGACTATGACATGTTGTAAGAGAATATGCTATTTATAGCCTGTGTATAATAGATTCTCTTATAGCTATAAGTTATGACAAATTCTATGACGGTTGTAATAGTCGTAAGAGCATATGTCATAGCCCATTTTGGAAATAGGCAACCTCCTTGGGATGGGGTGACTTGATAAGTGTTAGGAGCATCCTATAGTGTTGGACAAGTGTCCATAGGCGTGGGTTTTGGGCCATGAGGCCATGTTGGACGCCCATCCCAATGTGGAGCCATTTTTGCCTTGTATTTGTTATATAAAAAGGTGTTTTAGAGAGATGTATTACAGGTTTGACAGGTACTGTTATGCTGTCAGTTTGTCTCTAGATATGAGTGTCGAAGACTCCTACAAGAGCATTGGCTCTATAATTGTATTGTAGCCTTGTTTGTTTACGTAATACATTTGAGCTGTGTTTTGGAGTGTGGGGTTTTTCACCCGTAAGGGTTTTCCACACGTACATCTTGTGTCTCTCTTCTGTCTTACATTCTTATGTATGTGTTCGCTGCAATATCTCTGTTAGTGGGTTAACATAATCTACAATTGTAAAGATAGAATTGAATTTGCACTCTCCTCCCCTCATTAGATTAGTGTAAGAAGTGATTTTCGCACACCTAGCTTCCTTTCATTTAGAGCTACCACCGCTTGACGATGAAGGTAGATTGATTTTGGAGCTTGAAGCCATCATCGACATGAGAGAAAGGAGGCTAAGAAGCAAGGTCATTCTAGAGTATTTGATGAAATGGAAGAATCTTCCACTCGAAGATGCTACATAGGAAGGAGTGCAGATTTTTTATCACCCAAGTCTAAAATTGCTTGAGGGCAACAAAATTTGGGGAAGGGGGGATTGACATGTCCCTCTTTCCCGACTCCATTTAATATTATTATTACTAATATAATAAAAGTGTTTTTATCACTAATTTAATATAATATATTATAATATATTAAAAATTAATAAAAATAATAATACAAAAATAGAATTCAAATTTTAAACTCAGTAGGCCCAACTTTAGGACCCATGCATCCTAAATAACAAGTACAAATGGAGATTTTGGATTCATTCTAGAGGCATCAAATTGGTATTACATTTTGTGGATTTTTCCAATCAAGATTATCTACATTCCGGGATGAAACCCCTAGTTTGCAACATTGAGGTAGGCCAAAACCCCTACACTCAATTTGGCAATTCCATCCAAAAATTGTAGCAACGTTGAATTGGTAAAGTTTTTGGTATTTTAGGTTTATGCATTGTGGACGCAACAAAATCACACCGGTGAAAGGTTGGTGAATTAAACCCAAATTGTCTCGTGCTCTTAGCAGATCAAACCTTGGACAGGGAACAAGCTTGTATCAAGCAGATAGACACATTTCTGGTGTAGTCCCCAACCAGGTCGAAGATGGGAAAATCACACTAGAGCATTTCAAGTCGAGGGCCTCCATTTAGCAGTTGCCAACTTCATATTCAACTCATTTGTTGAAGATAACTAACATCAAGTCACTTGATTTAGAGATACTCATGGGCACGACCTCCCTAAAATCACTTTCTTTTAGGTGGTAGCAGATTAAGAAGGCATCTGGGTTAAAATTGTGACAAGATCATAGTGCATATCATTATTTGCGAAGGCAAATCACTCATGTCCATTGGTTGAGGCTAGAGAACACACTATCATATTCTGGAACTACCCATTCCTCCATTGAAATCACTCTGATCTCCTTTTCTGGGTACGTCACATGAGGTACATGTAATTTGAATGTCGTAAATTACCAGCGACAAGCTAGGATGGGATTATTGTAATAACTTGAATATTTCATTGTGATCAATCTTAAATTCAATGAACAATCTGAGATCTATTATTTCCTAACTGCTACTCCCATTTAGATTAAACAATAATTAATGTAAGTCGTTGCACCTATGGATTTTACATGAATGGAAATCAATAGTCATTGAATAAATAAGATCTATATGGTTTTACAAGTTCTAAGATTTGTGTTTAATTAACAATATCAATAGACATAAATTTGTTTGAATTTACCCAAGGGACATTTCATTTGTGTCATAACCACCAAATTAGGAAGATACTTTATAACTCAAAATTTTGACATTTCCGATGTAACCTCTATACTCAACGCCTTTCTTACACTATCTCAAATATCTTAGAGAATGAATAATGTCCCCACCCACACATGAGCGTCCCATCTAACCCACTCCAACACATTTGGAGATAATACATTATCTATCATTAACATAATTAACTACAATTAATCAAGACTTAGGATTGCAGGGTTAATGGCACCCTTTCTTCTAACAAAAGTCAAGGTTGATGTAGCAGTTCTTTCAACCATGCCCAATGAGAAATCATGAGAAAAGTTTCAGCCAACAAAATCATGAGGAAATTGTTCAAAGGAACCTAATGCAAGCACTTGAACATAGATTGGTGCAAGTAGTAAGTTTGTCCATTGTTTTAGGTTTTAGGAGTAGTTGAGATCTCAGGGAGCTTCCCCTACTAATTTGAATAAAGGTTTTACTTTGTATACTATTTCGGTTTGAGTTGCCCTGAAAAAGACAAATTAAAATGCTAACAAAAGGGGAAAAAACAGAATGCCAATAAAATACTTAAGCTTCGACACATCTTACCATTTTAAACTGCAAATAACTTCAACACAAACAAGGTGACCATCTTAAGAGGTGTTGAACTAACACCTACATCAAGATACCATTCAACTTTCTCTTGAACCACAACACTTCCTTCTCTTAACCAACTCATCAAATTTTATTTTTTTCACCTCAGTTTTCTAATTCAAGTGTTTTGTGTTACACAATTGAGGAAGTGTTAAAAATAGAAGGAAAAAACTACATTAAGGATGAGTAAATAATTCCCATTGTGATATAAGTAATTTCAAAACAACCAATCGATCTAAAAGCTCGCCTCTTGATAAAAAGAATTGTAAAAGAGATTAACTGACTTTAAAAAAGATGTCTACTTTCATAGCTCTTGAGAATGACTGACACAGGGAAAGAGAGAAGAATCCCATTGTAAGATCCCTAACCAAATCTGCCCTGTATTTTCTGATTTTAATGGTTTGACATTTTGTCAAACACTTTGCATGAAGTCTGATTTTGTTTGTTTCTAAATGTAGTTTGTTTTGAATATCAGATATATGTATGTCAAATGCTCAAACTAAATGAATTTCATATGCACTTATGAAAGAACCCATGAAACATATATTCTATCACATAACTACACCCTTATAATACAATTTAATTGACATAAATCTGATTTCTAAATATGATCAACTACTGTTATAAATCGGATTGTTCATAATTTAAATAACATCAAATTGCAATGCTTAAACATGCTGAAATATGTCTTCAAATATTTGTTGTTCAGAATCAAATTATTACAATGATAATCAAGGGTCTTTCACATACCAAAATATCATATTGCAATGCCCTTGTCAAACCCTAGCTGGGCAATCAACAAATAACACTTATTTAGGCATTTTTATGGCTCCAAAAGCCCACGATCCCTCCTAGACTCTTGGTAATTCCCTTCAGACTTCAAACCTGCACCTTACAATTGTCCACGTGCCCTTGCAAAGCCTTGGCGTCCAATGTAAATGGTTGCGAATGAGGTAGGAGGGGACAATGACTCCTTAGATAGTTGCGGCTAGGGCAAACACTAGTCCAAACCAATATTTCCACACACAAAATCCTCCAAAATGCAACGCTAGGGTTTAAGGATTAAACCCTCTATCATAACAATATTCCAACCCTACATATCTTCGAATAAACCTCCACAAAACTGAAAATCACCTCCCTTATTTATGGCGCTCACACTAGGGTAGAACCCTAATACCAATCTTCAATGAAACCCTCAATATGAGGTGCTAGATGTTGCCCAATTCTGATGTGAAAATATGAAACAACCTATGATGTAATCTGAATATAAAACCTCAATCACCAAAATTGTATTTGGCCACAAATCTCACAATTTTGGCCCTAAACCTCCTCCAACACCAAATGAAGTGCAAATGTGAACCATGGAATGAATCGACCTCAAGATGGAATTGGGTTTTCATCCAATCCACCAATATTCCAAATGTTTTCGTCCTAGGAATATGTTGAACCTGTAGTTGCCGCTCACAAGGAAAAACTTCAATGAAAATAACAAGCCAAGGATGATGAATTGACTTGCCTTCACCTCTTTTTGAAGCCACAAGTGAACTTTCTAGAAACAATTTATAGAAGACTCACTTTTATTATTTTATTTTATTTTATATTTTTTCCTTTTCCAAAAGTGACTTATTGTATAATTTCTCAATATAATATTATAAAGTCACTTTATAATAAAAATGTTTCCAGCGAATTAATTAAATATAAATAACCCAAAAATGATTTAAGATTATTTATTATTTAATTAATCAAATTATTCCCTTATAACTCCCAACTTAGCCTACAAGAATAAAAATAGGCTAGTGGACTCCGCTGGACGATCACTCAAAAAATGGGGACATTACAAATCCTCCCCACTCAAAGATTGATAGCCCCAAGCAATCACACTCAAATAACTCTTGCATACAATCATTGAGATTCCAGGATCCCAAACTAATCTGAAGAATGCTCCACCAAGTTTCTGCTGCTCCACTCTGATACAACTGTCATTCAACAAATTATTGTGAAGCAATCCACCACCAATCATACCAATGCCTGGATCCCAAATTATTGCACCATCATATAAATTGAAAATGAACGGATAAGTGTCTCTTCTCAAGTCACCATCACAAGCTATTCATCTAAATCTAAATTGTTTCATACGGACTTGAAAGGTGTTCATCATGTGCATAACCGAGCATGCATATCCTCTCTAGACTACTGTAATGACAACATTGTTAAACCTGAAAATCAAATCTATAATCATCCTGGGAATGCTTTCGATGTCATAAACTGCTAAGATCTCATCATCATTCAACCTTCAAGTGCTATAGTGACAATTTCATCCACACAAATCCATGCAATCAGTTGCAATCATCAATGTAAAGTCTGAAAATTTCATGATCAGCAATGTAGGGCAACCACTAAACATCAATGTATAAGATGAAAACCATTGAACCAAATCTAAAATTTCTTTGTTCTCATGAATACTTTCATGCCTTGGATTATAATCCAGCTGAAACCCAAAATCCATATGCATATACCTCTCAAAAGGTTCATCCTACATATCTGATTTTTCTTCATGCTCTATTATCATAATTTCTTCCCTTTGAAGTACTGCAGATTAATGAAGAAATGCACCTAGTTATTGCCTTTCATGATCCATGTGAACAATTTTTTCATTAATCTTTTGTAGGTATTGTTTTGCTTGAGTGGCTAACAACTTGGCTTCCTTAGCCCTCCTTAGTCATTCACCACACATGTTTTGGGTCCTCACAACATCCTCTATGCCATGATTTTCAAAATCAGCTTGTATGTAGCTTGAATCCACAAACACTATCTCATGTTTAGCTATAAAATCTTGAATATCGACAAGATAATGCTTCTTACTAATGTCATCCACATACAACTTATCTATCGCCTTATGATTAACAAAATCATGTGAAGATAATGGCCCGTTGTTCACAATCATAGAATCAACATTTTCTTCATATCTTTTGATGGTGTCATCATGGATCTCATACACATCTTCTTCAATTTATGTATGTTCATCATTGTTTGTTGATCCAAAAAGTGTATGCACAACTTGCTCTTCCTTAACCATAAATTGAGCCTTCAAATCTTGCAATGCTACAGGTCTTTGATCAATTTCATCAAAATCACTTTGTTCATCACATAACAAATTTCCAGTATTGCCTTCGTATGTATGAACAATATCATCTTCAAAATCACCTAACTCACTAATTGATTCCTTGCAACTATTATGTAGAGATGGTGAGACAATGCTATGTTCAAGTAATGGATCATCAAGAGAATTCATACCTTCATATGGTTGATCAATAACTGCTGATTTGACAAACTCCATATCAACATACCCTTCAATCTCGTCATTGTCATGAAGACTCATGTACTCCTCTTTTCTGGATGCATGAAGTGATTTTTCTTTGTCCATGTCATCACTCTGCTGAAATGAACCTGTGATCACCAATTCATCTTGTTTATTGTTTCCACATGTATGACTAGGTGTCCAAACTTCCTGGCATGTGAAGCAATTGATTTTTGCTTTTCTTTTGGGGCTGATTAGAAGATTTCTAAAATGGTTTATAAATATTGAAGCTCTTCTCTTCTTATTTCTTCTCTTTCTTCGTTTCTTCTTCTTTTCCCAATTTTCTGTAGCTATATAGTTTTATCTTGCTTGGATTCTCTTCAAGTACTCTCAACAAATCATCAAAGGAAATTTGATGCTTAAAGTCATCTAGTAATCCTTGATACTTGCCAATAATTTTTGTGACCTTTCTTTTCATTATTGCCTCCTCATCCTCTTCTTCTTGTAAGAACCTTTGGAGAGTTTTTATCATCTCATTTTGACTTTCTCTAAGAGATTCAAACAACTTATATTGATTTCCTCTAAGAGAGTCAAGTCTACCCATCTAAACCACTGCTAAAATCACTACTGTAACTTTGAAATTTTCTGAATCACACCCAAACAGGCTGGTAGGATGCTAAGCTCTGATACCACTGTAAGATTTCTAACCAAATCAGTCCTGTATTTTCTGATTTTAATGGTTTTAACATTTTGTCAAACACTTTGCATGATGTCTGATTTTGTTTGTTTCTGAATGTAGTTTGTTTTGAACAGTAGATATATGTATGTCAAATGCTCAAACTAAATGAAATTCATATGCATTTATGAATAAACTCATCAAACATATATTCTATCACATAACTAGACCCTTATAATGCAGTTTAAATGACATAAATCTAATTTATGAATATAATCAACTATTGTTATAAATCAGATTGTTCATAATTGAAATAACATCAAATTGCAATGCTTAAACATGCCCAAATATGTCTCAAATATTTGATGTTCAGAATTAGATTATTACAATGATAATCAAGGGTCTTTCACATACCAAAATATCATAGTGCAATGTCCTTGTCAAACTCTAGCTGGGCGATCAACAAATAACACTTATTTATGCATTTTTATGGCTCCAAAAACCCGCAATCCCTCCTAAACTTTGTGTTTTCCTTCAAACTTCAGACATGCACCTTACAATTGTCCATGGGCCCTTGCAAAGCCTTGGCATGAAAGGTAAATGGTTGTGAATGAGGTAGAAGGGGACGGTGACTCCTTAGATAGTTGTGGCTAGGGCAAACAATGGTCCAAACCAATATTTCCACACACAAAATCCTCCAAAATGCAGTGCTAGGATTTAAGGATTGAACCCTCTATCATAACAATATTCCAGCCCTACATATCTTCGAATAAACCTCCACAAAACTGAAATTGCCTCCCTTATTTATGGCGCTCACACTAGGGTAAAACCCTAATACCAATCTTCAATCAAACCCTCAATACGAGGCGTTCGATGTTGCCCAATTCTAATGTAGAAATCTGAAACAATCTGTGATGTAATCTAAATATAAAACTTCAATCACCAAAATTGTATTTGGCCACAAATCTCACAATTTTGGCCCTAAACCTCCTTCAACACCAAATGAAATGCAAATGTGAATCCTCAAATGAATCCACCTCAAGATGGAATTAGGTTTTCGTCCAATCCACCAATATTCCAAGGGTTTTCATCTTAGGAATATGTTGAACCTGTAGTTGCAGCTCACAAGAAAAAACTTCAATAAAAATAACAAGCCAAGGATAATGAAATGACTTGCCTTCACCTCTTTTTAAAGCCACAAGTGAACTTTCTAGAAACAACTTCTAGAAGACTCACTTTTATTATTTTGTTTTATTTTATATTTTTTCTTTTCTCAAAAGTGACTTATTGTATAATTTCTCAATATAAATTATAAAGCCACTTTATAATAAAAATAGGTCCAGCTAATTAATTAAAAAAATAACCCAAAAATGGCAGGATTACCCCTGACTTAGCCTACGGGAATAAAAATACGCTAGTGGACTCTGCTAGATGATCACTCGGAAAATGGGGACATTACACCCATGATCACAATATCTCTTCATGGGAGTCAAATCTACAATCTTCCTTCAAAACTTTATCATCAGCTTCTAGGGAAGCCTTGTTTCAATTAATAAACCTCTTCCATGCAGGGTAATTATTAGAAACTTCAAGCTTCCACAATCCATAATTATTGGAAACATTTTTTTTGGTAAAAAAATTGCATACAAATTTTTTTGTGGAAACAATTATTGTTGGAACATATATCTTCTTCAAAATGCTCCATCAAATGGTTTGCAACTACTTGTGACAAGGAATAGCCCATGGCCACCCTTTCATTTTTCTCATTTAAATCACCCCAAAAAAAAGGATGTTTCTGCAAACGTCACTAGTTCAGATTTTAACAGATTACTATTGTCAATGGTAATTTTTATATATTAGAGAGAATTAGAACATAAGATTACTTTGTTGGACTATTATCAATATTTTTAGCAACAGAAAAAGCTACACTTACTATACCATCTCTGTTATAGTCAATATTAGGATCACTCACAGCTACTGTAGAAGAACCCTAGCAGAGATAAAATCTCTAACTATTGCTGTTAACAGAGTGTCACAATACTCCCCTGATTATCTCATCATCAAAGTGATCAATCAGAGTCCCGGTAGCAGTGCCCTTGTCATTGTTGATGGAACACATTTGGCTGTCATGGCAACTGACATAGTTTACAATTAACTAATATTTAAATGCATAACCAAGAATCAGCACATGAAGAACTTTGAATTTAGTTTACAATGCTTGAAACTACAATGCCATATAAACTCTCCACATCATTTAATGGAAAAGCTGGTACGTCTTACACATAGATGAGTCTCTCTCCCATAAAATCAGTTATCAAATTGGTGGAATAAATGGGATCTACAGCAAAAAGTAATGCTGCCAAAACCATTATACATCGAATTTATTGAAGGTGCTAATTATAATTATAAAGATTATTCTCAAAAGCATTAAAAAATTACACGAGAGGTACATATCTGTGAACAAATAAACAGATACACCAAAAGAAAGAGAACAAAGTTAGATCACATTTTTCTGCAAAACACTAATCAGAACTCGTGTCAACAGGAGAGTTTTAGATATTGCTTAGTGCAATCAACTGGTCAACTACACCTGGATCTGCTAGTGTACTGGTATCACCAAGTTCATCCAATTGCCTTGAAGCAATCTTTCGCAGTATTCTCCTCATTATTTTTCCACTTCTAGTCTTGGGTAAACCCGGGGCCCAGTGTATCCTATCTGGAGTAGCAAAAGCTCCAATCTGAAATTCACAAAATGCAAAAATATTTAACATTCTAATATATATTTAAGCTAGACTAACATTAACGAAAAGCTTTTGCAACAAAACAAGAGCAGCATTGTAATAATTTATGAGCTTAGCTTTGTAGGAAAGATGATTCTCTTTCATCTGCATCTCTTTGATGAATTTACTAAACGTTTTAATAGAAGAATAACATTAATCATAAAGATTTTCTTTATCTGGCTCATTTACTTAACATATGCTAGTTTAGTAAACTTTTGCAAATTACCCCAATCACTAAATCATATAGCCGCCAATTTACCATCTGCTTTGACTTGAGCTGCAAAAAGTTGAAGTTCTTATACTTTCTGTCGTTTGGAGATTTGAGGCAAGAAAAAGAAATCCTACAAGAAGATTTTGGTAACTAAAAACCAAACAAACACCAAACTATAAGCAAATTACAAACCAAGAAATAAAACCATTTTTTTTTTATAGAAGACCAATATATTGCATGTGTCAAGGGACCGACATTGAAGTGGACTGCATCTAAATGCTAAGGTAATTCTCTATGTTAGAGATATTACAATTAAGGAAGCTCCAGCTCCAATATACCCTATACCCAAACACTAACAAAAAGGAAATATGTTTGTCAAGCACTGTTTGGCAAGTCTGATAATTCATGTACCAAGTCAGTCCCATTACATCCCACACCAAACACATATTTGCAAAACATAACCTTTCTGAGTATACACTTTGTAGAGCAGGGGCAGCCTTAGAAGCAATCCTCATAACAACAGAGAAGTTGCTCGTCCCTTGGGGTTAGGAAAAGCCGCAGCAGACTTAGCAGCTTCAGTAGCCTAGTACTCTGTAGCATTATCATTCTCTTGAGAGATCCAGTGAGGACCAATAGTGATAAAAAACGGATCTAGAAAACTTATGTAATAGGAAACGGGATTCAAATGCAGGGACAAGTGTTTGGCAATGCCGCTGAACTGTATTAGACATAGACTGTAACACAGGTGCATTAGAGTTTGGTCTGTACCACAGGTGTGAAGGCATCCAGGACTGTACCGCAGGTGCGCTGGTGTCCAAGATTGTACAGCAGGCACAGCAGAGTCCACAACCCATACAAGTGTTCAAACTTAGAAGATGAACCATAAAGGCATCATTTCAACATCTAGTGACTATTGATCTTCGCCCAGGGCCTAGGAAAACTCGACTGTGCATTGAAAAATTTATAAATAAGGCTTGTATATAAGCATTCGAATCATCATTGTTTGGAGGATTGAGAAATAATATATATTTTTGTTCTTTGTAGGAGAAATAATGGAAGTATAAGGTAAGATTGCCCACTTGTCCTTCCTCCACATTGGGGGTTTTCCAAGAAAAATCAGTATGTTGTGACTTTTCATGAATATTGTTTGATTTTAGTACAATAATATTTTTGTCTAAATAACCTGCACTTTCATTTGCAAGCAAATAGAAAGTAGTTGATTTTTTTGGTTGATATCTAAATTCCATGAGCTAGGAGTCTATAGATCAATTTTGGTATCAGAGCAGTTTGTTCTTTGTGGATTTGTGGAAGTCTTTTGCATGATAGTAACAAAAGCTAAAAATGCAGCCATGAAGGAATTAAACGCACAGGTGACAGCACTAAAAAGCCATATGAGAGGCATCACAGAAAATCAAGAATGATTGAGGCAACAACAAAAGCATAGGTATACCAGTTGTATATCTCTTTGCCATTAATAAAGGAGGGTAGTCAAGACAGATTGCCACTACCCAGGGGAGTAGTTTTTCCTCCACATTGGGTGTTTTCCAAGATAACTCCAACTGTTGTGAGTTTTCATGAATATTGGTTGATTCTAGTACAATAATCTTTTGTCTAAATAACCTGCACTTTCATTTGCAACCAAGTAGAAAGTAGTTGATTTTTTTGGTTGATTTCTAAATTCCATGAGTTAGGAGTTTATAGATCAATTCTGATATCAGAACGGTTTGATCTTTGTGGATTTGTGAAAATCTTTGCATGATAGTAACAAAAGCTCAAAATGCAGCCATGGAGGAATTAAATGCACAAGTGACAGCACTGGAAAGCCATATAAGAGCCTCATAGAAAATCAGGAATTGTTGAGGCAACAACAAAAGCATGGGTATACTAGTTGTATATTTCTTTGCCATTAATAAAGGAGGGTAGTCAAAACAAATTGCCACTACGTTGTACCCAATCCGAAACTCAAATTGTTATACATAAAAACTCCTCCGTCATCTCAAAGCATCGTATGTTGTTCTTGAAGTCGCAAAGTTTTTAAGTTCAATGTTTGTCCTGTCCTCATCCAAAATAGTCATTTTTCTCCAAATCCCATGTTCAAGTTGTTAAAGTCATCTTGTTGAAATCTGAAACGTTGAGTTCTATGTTGTCCATTGTTTGTCCGCATGACATATTTGTTCGTCATTCTGACTATCGTTTTGTCAAAAATTCCAATTGTTGTATTTTTGTATCGTGTTGTCATATTTGTGTGTTAGACTTTAATTTTAAATATTAATTCTTAATTAATATATTATTTTACTCTTGATTAAAATAATTAATTATTAATTATTTTTAAAATTAAAATTATTGTTGAAAATCCAAAACTAAAGATTATAAAATCTTATTATTATTTTTAATATTCAGTATTAATGATGTTTAATAATTATTAAAATAATAAATAAAAACTATAAAATTATAAAAATAAAAATAAAAAATAAAAAAAATAAACTCTAGTATGAGAATGCACCTCTTACAAGGCGTGTGCCATACTTAAGCGCTCATAAAAAAAATACAAAAAATCAAAACTAAAAGCACTTCAAGATCACTTCCCATGCACTCTCACAAAGGTAAAGATTATTATAAATGTAAAGGCGCCTTCAAACACATCCACATGTGCCATTCAAAGGTAAATAGAAAAGTCAGCAAAAGGAAAAGCATCAACAAGAAGACAAAGGCAGCCAAGCAGTTTTGAAAAAAAAAAAAATTATCCACAACAACATTTTCCTCACACCCCAGCAGCTATGCATTTTCCTCACACCCCAACATTACATGCTCTCTTCCAGTTTCAAGGTTCTTGGTGATCCGCAAGCTCAGTTTTTCAATAACAGTATGTCGCGGTGTGTTCTGGATGACTGGTTGTTCTCAGAGTTCATGGTTGAAGATGTATGGCACCAAATCTTTGATGTGCGGAAGTAAAAGAGTGTTTGGAGATGTTGTATGAGTCCTGTAGACTCATCTGGAAGAGTTTCATGAAGATCCTTATTGTTTCCAATACCGCACAAAGTTTTCAACAAGTTATGGACATTATGCTTCAAGTTTCATATGTTTTTGCTTAAGACTGTTCTATTTTCAAATGAGCGGAGTGTGCGGATGTAATTCCTTGGTGTCTGATGCTGTGAAGAATATTTTGGACCTGATTAAGCAAGTGTTGATGTCCGCAAGGCATGGGTCTTCTGTTGGTGTAGCGTGTAGTCTTGTTTAGAACTTATCCTCTACACGTTTCATGTTGTGTGTAGTCTGGCCGACTTGTAAATGTATTTTTCATGTTGTCTCTGGCCGACAAGCAATGTAATCAATGTAATCTCATGTATAAATTGTAAATCAAATTGATTTAGGCGAAGTGTGATTGCAAAAGTGATTGACAAGGCTCACAAGCAAGATAAGGAGCAGAATGAATGCATTATGATGTGTGACTGAAGGAGAAAGAGCAGAAGTTCTAGATGTTGTCCTGATTCATCTTGAAGACATCTCTGTGACAGTGATCAAGTATAAAGTATGCCTAACTGATCCAATCATCAGAGGGAAGTGTGAAGAGGCATAATTGCAATCATCAAAGGTGTGAACTTCAATGTCTGTTTTCAGACAGTAGAAAGACTGTCATACTATAATCTTTTGTGAGTTTGTTCTCAATTCAGGGAGTAGTAGCTTCCTTGGGGGTGACCCTAAAACAAAGTCTTCAGGGAGTAGTAGCTTCCTTGGGAGTGACCCTAAATCAATGTTTTCAGGGAGTAGTAGCTTCCAACTTCCTTGGGTTGTAGCCCTAAAACAAAGTTGTTATTTTGAGCTTCATATATTGTGAGTTAATCCTCACCGTGGTTTTTCCCTTTTTGGGTTTTCCACATATATTTGGTGTTTTGTGTTGATGTGCATTGTATTAATCTTTCATGTTTATGTTAATGCTGTAATGCGTAAGTTTAATTTGCTCCGGAGGACTTGAAGTTTAATTAGATACTGATTCACCCCCCCCCCCCCTCTCTCAGTATCCTAGTGTGTTCAACAATTGGTATCAGTGCCAAGTCCCTCTGAAGGAAGCTTAACCACTTGAGGAAGGTCCGGGATGGCACTTAATGGATCCAGCAAGATACCTAGGTTTGATGGAACAAATTATGCTTTTTGGAAGCTAAGGATGGAAGCCTATATCAATTCTCTAGGGTGTGGAGTTTGGGACTCTGTCAAGACTAGGTACAAAGTTCGTGATACTATTCCTACAGACTCAGATGAAGTTAAGAAGTATGATAACAATGCCAAGGCAAACTTTGCTATCATGAGTAGGTTAGCTGATTCATAAATTTCAAAGGTAATGAGTTGCAGTTTTGCTAAAGAAGTTTGGGTTAAACTTGAAACCATTTATGAAGGAGATAAGAAAGTAAAGCAAGCAACGATGCAAATCTTCAAAAGCAAATTTGAAACCCTAAAAATGACAGAGGATGAAGACATTGTTGGATATATGCTCCGGGTGAATGAAGTAGTAAATGGCATCACAGGTCTTGGTGGCAAGGTGGAAGAGGATGCAATTGTGAAGAAGGTTCTGAGATCTCTTCCCAAATCTTACAGTCAAAGTATTTGCCATTGAAGAGAATGCCGACTTGGATACATACACTATAGACAAATTGTTTGGTACCCTTACTGCTTTTGAAATGAGAGAGGTTGGCAGTGATGCTCCAAAGAAAGACGCTGCTTTCAAAGTTAGTATGAAGACAAAGGATGAAATTGCTGATGAAGATGAAAGCTTTGATGAAGCTAAAGCAAATTTTGTGAGAAGATTGGAGAAAGGCACTGGCAAATACAAAGGCAAGTTACCATTCAAATGTTTTAATTGTAGAAAAGTTTGTCACTTTGCTTCTAAATGTCCTTGTAAAGAATCAAGGTGTAGTAACAAGAGAGACAAGTTCAAGAGAAGTCTGTATTCTATAGAGAGTAGTTATTCTTCAGAAGATGAGGATCATGATGATTCAAATGACGAAACACTTTTTATGGCCTTGAGTGTTGGTGACAAAAAGGATGATGTTGGAAAATGTGAAAAGACTAATGACGTGCAAACAAACCAAAACAATGATAGATCAATAGTTGTTTGGACTGCCTTTCATGCAAGAGAAGAATCCAAGGCTTGGGTAATTGACAGTGGATGCTCAAATCATATGACTGGTGACAAAGACAAGTTTATCAACGTTGAGAAGTGGGATGGTGGAGTTGTCAACTTTGGTGGTGATGAGTCAGCACAAATCTGTGGAAAGGGTGCTATAACTATTGATGGGAAGAACAGGATTGAAGATGTTCCCTATGTCAAAGGACTAAAGCACAATCTTCTTAGTATCTGTCAAATGTGCAGCAAAGGTTACAATCCCACCTTTCATGCCAAAGGTTGTGAAATCAGGAAGGCAGGTTCCGGAAAACTAGTTGCAAAAGGTATCAAGTCGTATGGAGATATCTATCATCTGAAGGAGGTAAATAGAAGAACATGTTTGTTGGCTCAATCCAGTGAATGTTGGTTGTGGCACAGAGGAATGGGACACAACGATTTTGATAATATGGTAAAGATCACCTCTACTCATGCAATTAGAGACTTGCCCAAGATAATCAAGTCTGCAAACACAGTGTGCAGGGAATGTCAAATGGGAAAGCAGACAAAGACAAGTTTCAAAAGCAAGGAGTACTCTTCTTCAATGCCATTGGAACTGATCCACACTGATCTGTGGCCCTACAAGAGTAAAGAGTCAACAAGGTGAGAGGTGTTTTATGTTGCTAATTGATGATTATTCTAGAATGACTTGGGTTACTTTCTTAAGAGAAAAATCAGATGCCCTTGATAAATTTAAGGTGTTCAAAGCTATGTTGAAAATGAAGTGGATGCTAAGATCAAATGTTTAAGGTCTAATAGAGGAGGTGAGTTTACTTCAAATGAATTTGAAAAGTTTTGTGAAGATCATGGTATTAGGAAACATCTGTCAGCTCCTAAGGCCTCTCAGCAAAATGGGGTAGTTGAAAAAAAGAATAGGACCATGTAGGAGATGTCAAGAGCAATGTTGAGTGATGCAGACCTGTTTGATATGTACTGGAAAGAAGCAGTTCACACTGCTGTCTATCTAATTAACAGAGTGCAACTGAGGGTCAATAGCACTAAGACCCCTTATGAGCTATGGTATGGAAGACCTCCCACAGTTAGATACTTCACGATCTTTGGCAGCAAATGCTATATTAGAAGAGATGAAGAAGACCTACGAAAGTTTGATTCAAGAAGTGATGAAGGAATCTTTCTTGGTTACTCAACCAGAAGCAAGGCCTATAGATGCTACAACAAGAGGTTGGGAAAGATAATTGAAAACACAAATGTCAAAGTAGATGAAGACTTGTATCAGATCTCACAAGATTCATAGAACTCTAGATCTGATATCTTTCCATCCATTGAATATGAAGAAGAAGAAGTGAAAGATGAAAAGGAACAAGAACCAGAGCAGATGCCTAAGACTCCAACAAAGTATGTTCAAAGGAACCACTCACCAGATCAGATCATTGGAGATAAGGATGAAGGTGTGCAGACAAGGAGAAGGCTTGCTAAGACACATGAGCAAGTAAACTTATGTTTGTTATCAAAAGTAGAACCTAAAACCTTTGCTGATGCTAGCAAAGATGATGGATGGATAAAAGCTATAGAAGAAGAATTGGATCAGATTGAGAAGAATCCGACATGGGAATTGGTTCTCAGACCAGCCAATAAGAATGTCATAGGAACAAAGTGGGTGTTCCAGAACAAGTTGAATGAAGAAGGTGAAGTTGTAAGGAACAAAGCAAGGTTTGGTATGTAAAGGATACACACAAGTTGAAGCCATTGATTTTGAGGAGACTTTTGCTCTGGTAGCTAGGATGGAGGCAATCAGAATGTTCCTTGCTCTTGCTACTCATAAAAACTTCAAGGTATATCAGATGGATGTTAAGTCAACATTATTAAATGGTGATCTAGAGGAAGAGGTTTATATTGAGCAATCAAATGGTTTCCAGATATTAGAAGATCCGGACATGGTGTGCAAACTCAAGAAGACTTTGTATGGTCTCAAGTAAGCACCTAGGGCTTGGTATGCTAGGTTAAACAAGTACTTACAAGGTACTACAAATAGCAATCTTTACATTAGGAAAGAAGGAGATATGATATTGATAGTTGCAGTATATGTTGATGACATCATCTTTGGTGGAGATGATATGTGTAAGACGTTTGCAGAGGAGATGCAAAAGGAGTTTGAGATGTCTATGATTGGTGAGATGTCTTTTTTCCTTGGACTTCAAATTACTCAGCTAGAAGGTGGTATCTTTATTTCTCAAGCTAAGTATGTCAAAGAGTTGTTGAAGAAGTTTGGTATGGAGGATTCAAAACCAGTGAGTACTCCCATGGTCACTAGATGTCACTTGAGCAAGGATGACGAGTCTCCGGAGGTGGATCTGACTGCCTATAGATCTATGATTGTAGGATTGTTGTACCTAACTGCTTCTAGACTTGATATTATGCATGCAGTATGTGTGGTTGCCAAATATAAAGCCAATCCCAAGCAAACACATGAGAAGGCAGTGAAAACGATATTCAAATACTTGAAAGGAACTCCGAATTATGGCCTATAGTATCCAGGAGGTAATGACTTTGATTTGAGTGCCTATACTGACGTTGATTGGGTTAGTTGTGTTGATGATAGAAGTACAAGTGGTGGTGCTTTCTTCTTAGGAAGCAGATTGGTTTCATGGCAGAGCAAGAAGCAAGATTTAGTGTCCTTATCAACTGCAGAAGCAGAGTACATTGCAGCAGCATCCTGTTGTACACAAGTGTTGTGGATGAAGCAAACCCTAAAAGATATCAAGGTATTGTATGATGAGCCTATTCCTATTTTGTGTGACAATACAAGTGCTATAAATATTTCCAAGAATCCAATGATGCACTCTAGAACCAAGCATATAGCAATCAGATCAATTTTTCAGAGAGAAGGTGGTAGAAAAGGAAGTAAAGTTGGAATATGTTCCAACAAAGGATCAGATTGCAGATATTTTCATGAAGGCTCTTGCAAAGAACACTTTCGAGGATCTTCGACAGAGGTTAGGGGTAATTGCCCCTCCTTGATAGATGCATAGTGGTGCATCTGTCCAGGGGGAGTTCATGTAATATCTTTTTCCTGGATTGATGGTGGCTACCTCTCAGGGGGAACAGGTAGTGGTTGTTGATGATAGGGGAGTTTGTTTGATGCAAGAAGTTATGCCCTAAGAAAGAAGAAGTTGCCCTTTGTCCTTGATGTCAAAGGGGGAGAATGTGCAGGTATGTGTTGCCATCAATGCCAAAGGGGGAGATTGTTACACATATAGTTCCTAAGGTTGTCATTGATGTCAACACTATCTTGAATGTGTGATGGTGTTCATGGTTGGATGTATGTCCTATCCAGCAGAGAAAATATAGTTCATGGTTGGATGTTATGTTGAATATAATGTGGTTACTGAAGTTCATAGTTGGATGTCATCCCTTGATCAGTGCAGAGTTGAGTAAGAAGATACATTAATATGAGAATTAGAAGCACTAAAATGATCAGATGTGTTGCTGATGTTGAGAAGATGTTACTAGTGGCCTGAAGCATATTGTATGATCTCTCCTACTGTTCCTAAGAATGCATGTGTTGATACAAAAAAAGGTTTGGCCTCCGGAAGCTAGTGATAGTCTCTGCTACAGGATGACTGTCTGGGAGATTGCTCCGCATTCCTCTGCATTATCAGTTATGGCTGTGGTTCTGCAACTATGTTCAGGGTGCAGTGAAGGTGATAATTCTGAAGTTTCAGATCATTTGTCCTTCCACTATGAAAGTTATGCGTGATAGAGTACCAGCATGTGTTCTGGCAGAGTAAGCTGGTGTTGAAGGCCTCTTAGAATGCTCTGCATTCCTCCGGGTGTGAATATTCGCCTTTGCGGTTTTATAGACATGTTTATGGATGTGCAGTACATGCTCTCTTGTAGTTTCAAGATTCTTGGTGATCTGCAAGGTCAATTTTTCAATGAAAGTATGTCGCAGTGTGTTCTGGATGACTAGTTGTTCTCAGAGTTCATGGCTGAAGATGTATGGCACCAAATCTTTGATGTGTGAAGGTAAAAGAGTGTTTGGAGATGTATGAGTCCTATAGACTCATCTAGAAGAGTTTCAAGAAGATCCTTCTTATTTCCAATACTGCACAAGGTTTTCAAGTTGTTGTAGCCATTATGCTTCAAGTTTCATATGTTTTTCCTTAAGGTTGTCCTATTTTCAAATGAGCGGAGTGTGCGGATGTAATTCCTTTATGTCTGATGCTGTGAAGAATGTTTTGGACCTGATTAAGCAAGTGTTGATGTCCGCAAGGCATGGGTCTTCTATTGGTGTAGTGTGTAGTCTTGTTTAGGACTTATCCTCTACACATTTCATGTTGTGTGTAGTTTGGCCGACTTGTAAATGTATTTTTCGTGTTGTCTCTGGCCAACAAGCAATGTAGTCAATGTAATATCATGTATAAATTGTAAATCAAATTGATTTAGGCGAAGTGTGATTGCAAAAGTGATTGACAGGGCTTGCAAGCAAGATAAAGAGTAGAATGAATGCATTATGATGTGCGACTGAAGGAGAAAGAGCAGAAGTTGTAGATGTTGTCATGATTCATCTTGAAGATATCTTTGTGACAGTGATCAAGTGTAAAGTATGCCTAACTGATCCGATCATCAGAAGGAAGTGTGAAGAGGCATAATTGCAATCATCAAAGGTGCGAACTTCAATGTCATTTTTCAGACAGTAGAAAGACTGTCATACTGTAATCTTTTGTGAGTTTGTTTTCAATTCAGGGAGTAGTAGCTTCCTTGGGAGTGACCCTAAAACAAAGTCTTCAGGGAGTAGTAGCTTCCTTGGGAGTGACCCTAAATCAAAGTTTTTAGGGAGTAGTAGCTTCCAGCTTCCTTGGGTTGTAGCCCTAAAACAAAGTTGTTATTTTGAGCTTCATATATTGTGAGTTAATCCTCACCATGGTTTTCCTCTTCTTGGGTTTTCCACGTATATCTGGTGTTGTGTTGATGTGCATTGTATTAATCTTTCATGTTTATGTTGATGTTGTAATGCTTAAGTTTAATCTGCTCCGGAGGACTTGAAGTTTAGTTAGATACTGATTCACCCCCCTCTCAGTATCTTGGTGCGTTCAACAGTCCTCTGGCAACACGTTTACTCTAGATCCTCCATTGACAATTGTATTTGTCAAGCTTCTTCCAAAGATTTGCATGTGTACAACAGTCAGTTTCTTTCCCACATTTATTGCTAATAACATGCGATCAATGACCTGCTCGCCTTATGGCTGCAGTTCTACTATTATGTCCTTGTCTTCACCAATACTTCCTTCCCTTTGGTCGTTATCCACTTTATTGGAGATTCCGATTCGTAATTGTGGTATGCTTTGTAAGAGGTCTGCCAGTTTTACAAGTACGGTGGTCTGCAACACGTCTTGCAATATTTTTATCCGACTTTGACCATGTTGTAGTACTTTCCTTTTCATTGGAACACCTTCGTTCCTTTGCCATGGCTTGTTTGACTTCTACCCTTGCTTCTCGGAGTCTCCTCCATACGAGCGTCTGGCTATACAACTTTCTTAGTTTGTGCTTAGGTGACGACCAAGATTGCATCCCTCTTCCACATCGATCATATTGCTACTACCTTTTTGTTTCGAGCAGTCACTATCTTCATGATCGCCTAGTCTGCACCACTTGCATAGCATCCCAATCTTGTTCTGGTTATTCTGGCATTCTCAGGCAAAGTGCCCCCATTCACTGCATTGACGACATTGTATCATCGATCATCTTTTTGCATTGTACTGTATGCAACTTCTTCCCACACTACTGTTGTTGAATCTATTGTTCCACCTCTGGTTCCGGTACTCGCCAGGTGATGCCTTATTATTATTCTATTGTTTTGGCGGTGTGTTTGGTGGGGTAGATTGTTCACCTTGAGTAAGGAGCACTTGTGTGCTCCTTGTCTTTAAGTTATATGGGCACTCTTTAATTGAATGTCCCAGAATAATTTCTTAGGGAAATTTGTTTTGATATGGCCTTCATTGTTGCATTCTGTGCACCAAAATTCTTTGTTTTCTTTACTAACTTCCTTTTCATCCTTCAACTCCTTCATCATTCTCAGCATATCCTTTCTCAGGGCTTGGACAATCTTGAATTCATTGTCGCTACTATCTTCCAAACTCTCATCGTCCTCTATTTTCTTCTTTCCCTAAGAGGGCATTTTATCCTTGCTTTCGATATCCATGGCTCGATTGTAAGCATCCGTGTACGATGAGGGAGGTACCACCTTCATTTTTTTCTGAGCGAGGGAATTAACCCTTCAATGAACCATCACTTCTCTAACCCATCAACGGGCTCCTTTTCCAATTTCACTAGTGATTCTTTGAGCCTACAATTGTAATCTTACATTCTCATGCTTAGCATGCTTTATATTGTAAATTTCTGCTACTATCACATTATCGCCACAGAGTAATTTAAGTTCTTGGAATGCTTTCTTTAGGCTTTCCCAAGTGGTTTTGGAAGCTACTTCAAGCTCGATGTCCTAATCTATTGTTATTCCTCTCAGAGTTGCTGGAAATGCTCGCAACCAGTAGGACTTGTCGTCCTAACCGTTTGCTACCCAAATAGTCTTGTAGGTTTCGTAGTGTCATACCAGATCCTCCAATCCATTGCCTATGAATTTTGGGAGTTTCTGTCTTTCCACATTCAAACTTGCCAGGGGAGTCACCATCTTTCTTCCCTAATGCAACCCTTGTGCTTGGAACCTAGTTGAAGAGTTCAGATTCGTACATTACGATGCTTCTCTTGCACTCTTGACCATGTAGCAATCCTCTACTCGTCCTGCCTCAGCAAACTGCACTCTTGTTGCCCTCGCTTTCTTTCTTGTGCTCCCTTAGTCCCGGGGTTTTAGGCTCAGATCCTCCGATCGGCAATTCTTCTTCGAGTACCAATTCTTCAATATGTCGGATATTATTTTCATAGGCTTCCAATAGGGAGTCTCTAGACCCAACGTCCCACTCCTCTTCCTTAGTTGGTGGTAGTCATACTAATGGTTTGTCTATTTGGTCGGGAAGGTCCACGTACACCTTGTTCGAGAGCAGTAAGTGCCTTGCTAATTCTTCTCACTCTGCATTTGTGTGTTTCTTTGTTGTGGAGATGTTTTTCTCTTCCTGACTACAGCTCTAACTGACACTTCGGCTCTTACTTCGTTCTCGGGATGGACTCCAACTTTCGGGTAGTAACCCTTCTATTTCTTTGACTATTTCCTTCATTCTTCTCCTTTCTCTCTGTTCTCTTATTATTAGGGACCTAATTTCTTACTCTGGTGTCTCGTGACCACTCTATGGTCGCTTCCCGTCCTTATTCGGGTATAAGGGTATTAATTCCTCGGTGTATGGCGTCGATCAATATTACGTTCTTCTTCCCGTCTATTCCTGTCTTTGTACCGTTGGATTATCTACTAGCGACATTGTTCTCTTTCTCTTTCCTCACGCAAATCTTCTAAAATTATAAAATGTCTTACCAGGAGTCTTGGAAGGCGGTTGAGGAGGTTATCTACATCGTTCACTCTCAAGTTGTCCCAAATTTTGTCTTTTGGTACTTCTCTCATATTCGCTTCCCTCCATACATTCTCCCTAACCGATATGTCCCACAAATGTACAAGATCTTGCGAAAGATCGTCTTCTCATTGTTCGTTACCTTGTACTGGTTCTTCGGCTAGCTGTCCCATTTAAATGGCCATCTTGGTCACCCTGACTATTCAACCCAACTCCGTGTAGGCAACGGTGCCAAATATTTACTGCCTAATTGAATATGCTTGAATACACAGAGTAAACAGAATATAATTGTACTAATAATTATAACAGATTCATAGCCAATGCTCATAGAAGATTCGTAACAGAATGATATCATAGTCTTTTCATTAATATGCTCTTACACAGATGTAGTATAGGGAATTCTCGCTATATGCGGTCCCTTTCTCAATGACAATGAAAGTATATATTAGTGGCCAACAGTCGCTAGTTACTTCCAACCGTCGGCAACTACCCAAGTAACTACATACAATGAACGATATGACAACTAATCTCGCCGACAAACCAAAACATAATTATATACTATAACTAATTTGCCATCTACAAGCTAGGGAAAGATTAAAATGCTTGGATGAAAGTCCAACTCTCAGGATTTGGGACATTAAAAGCGTATTGGGGCAAATAAATACTAGCATGTTGTGTCATGTCTCTTACCTCTAGAGTACCTTGCTTGTTATATGAGGCTTTTGCATCGCTCAGGTCACAGGAGGTCTGAAAGCAAGCTCATAAACATCTATCCTTATCGCTTGAGATGCCTTTCTTGGAGAAGCAACCCTTGAACCTCCGAAAGTGGTATTGAATTTAGGAAAACTTAGATATTTGTCTCTCGCCTTTCTATACTTCTCCCATAGACTCTAAGAGATTTATAAGCATTAAATAGATATTTACATTTGCAATAGGTGATGAATCCTTTTATGGATTTTTCTAAACTCTTTGAGCTCCTGTTGTGCATTGATCTGACTACATACGTGCCTAGCCTCAACAAATTAGGTTGAAATGACTTTTTCAAGTGATTAGAAAGTTTACAAAGATTTTGGGAAGATATAGAAGCCAACCAATCTGTCAACAAATCATTGAATTGCATGCGATTCTCTCCAGACACGATTGGGAATGAGTGTAGTTTAGGTCTTAGATAGGTGACATGGAGGAGTTCATTCCCAAAATTTTGTTTTGTTTTTTCCTTCCAGGACAGTGTAAGTAAACAACTCATCAGAGCCATTATTCGCAGGTGTCCAATCCACCTTGATTGTGATTAGTGGCATTACCCTTCATAATGATCACATTGCAGAGACAACTAAAAATGCTCTCCAAGTCTCCTGTGGTAGGTGAAAAACCTTTCAAGATATAGCATGATATCCATACTTTTTTCGTTGCACTTATGCAGCCTATATGCCTTACGGATGACTTGAAGAGTCATTCCTCAATGAATTCTTGTTGATCTAAAAATAAATACTATTTCACAAGGATTGGGATGTGGTTATCAAGAGACAGCTGTTGGCATGAATGCAAACAAGCATTTTTATCAAGGTTCACCATTTTGTTGCTAGTGTTATTAAGTCCCACTAGGACCATCAAGGTGTGAATGGCATTAGGAAAGAGAATGCAATATATATAAATGCTAAGTTGGAACTTGTCATGGTCATGACTCAATAAATTGATATTTACATGATTGATGTAGTAGTGTATAATGCCAATCATTATATTTGATCATTATTTTTGATAATATGGGTTATTGGACTATGTTTTAATTGTTTGTCAGCTCTTGGGTGGTTGTAACAGTCAATTAGTTAGAGTTGGATAGTTGACGGTTGTGTTCCTCTTAGCAACCGTCGGGTCTTTTAAATAATCATTGTATTGTTAAGGAAGGTAGTATGATGTAGTCGGATCAACTCTAATCCTTGGCCTACCATCTCTGTCTACTTTTGTAATACCCTCATGTGCTAATAAAGATATACTTTTACTCCTCTATCTGGTATGTATTGGTAATTCTGTAAGTTATTTCGAGTATTCATTTTATCAGATAGGCGAGTAAACATTAGCGTCGTTGCCTTAAAAGAAATTGGCTCCGATAGAAGAGATTCATGTCGTTAGACCCCAATAAAGGCAAGAAGAGACCATGTGGTCAGGATCAAGAGATCAAAAGATCTCTTAGACTAGTAGAACAAAGAGAATGTAGAAGAAGACTAAGAGAGATTGCTGAAGTTCGAAGCCAAAGTCCATCCCGAAGTAAAAGTCGGAGTCAGAGAGTGAGCAGGAGTCGTAGTCGGGAGACGATACACATTTCCACTACAAATAATCACACGAGCGAAGAGTGGGAAGAAATCGCCAGGCACCTTCCACTGCCAAATGACGTGTGGATTGATCTCTCTGATCAAGTTGAAAAGTCAAAGCAACCTTCCCTGGACGAGGGAAGTTGGAAGTCGGAATCAAATTCCTTCATAGAAGCTTATGAGAGCAACCTTTGAGGCATTGAAGGGTTGTCAATCGAAGGAGAAGAAGTCAAGCCAAGGGTGTATAAAAGAAAATCTCAAGGCGAAACAAGTGTGCGGAACGCTGACATTGCGAGAAGAGTGGAGGATTCTCATGTGGCCAAGAGTGCGAGAGAAGCACTAGAACTTTCGAATAGAAACTCCCCAACAAGTAGGTTCCAAGCGCGACGTTTGCATTAGAACAAAACCATGGTAAGCCCCAGTGGAGAAAAAAAAAAGTTGCCCAAATTTACAGGCAATGGATCAGAGGATCCCGCCAGGCACTGTAAGACTTGCGAGACAATCTGGACAACAAATGGGCAAGATGATAAAGCAATTTGGCTACAGTATTTTCTAGCCACCTTGCGAGGTGTAGCAAGTGACTAGTAAAGCTACCCCCAGATCCCCGCGAGGGGCAATACCCCTCGACCTTGCTGGGGGCGCTGCCCCTAGACCCATGCAAGGGGCGCTAACTCTCGACCTCGCTGGGGGGTGTTGCCTCCATACCCCCATCAAACCATGTAGAAAAAGAGAATCACTCTTGTTGGTTGGTGAATTAAATGGATGCACATTCATGGCATATGGGGACACTAAACAGTCTTTTCATGATTGGAATGATTCCAACATGCTTGCAATCAATGATCAATTCGGAACAACATTCTCAACTTTCATTGTGCAATCCGATGGGGTCCCTTGGTTGGTTGATCTTCAATATTTTTCAGTCATTCGCATATGTTCTAAAGATGTTGGTTCTACTTCTACTCTATGGGTTCTTCTAAGTCTACATACAGGTCTTCGTCTACAATGTTGTCACCAGTGTGGAATATCTTGGTGTCACTTGACGCTTCATGTTTTTCTGTCGTCTGGAAGACAACTTTTTTTTTTTTTGGGGGGGGGGATGATGTAGTAGTGTATAATGTCGATCATTATATTTGATAATATGGGTTATCGGACTATATATTAATTGTTTGTCGCCTCGAATGGTTGTAACAGTCAGTTAGTTAGAGTTGGATAGTTGACGGTTGTGTTCCTCTTAGCAACCGTCGCGTCTTTTAAATAGTCATTGTATTGTCAAGGAAGGTAGTATAATGTAATCAGATCAACTTTGATCCTTGTCTGACCATCGATGGTCTACTTTTGTAAACCTCTCATGTGCTAATAAAGATATACTTTTACTCCTCTATCTGGTATGTATTGGTAATTCTGTAATTTATTTCAATTCATTTTATTAGATAGGTGAGTAAACAATTGATGATACTCCTAATGAACTGTGATATGTGTGGTGGATGCTCTAAGTAGAAGAATAGCATAAAAGTCTTGGTCACATCTATCTAGGGTTGGAAGTAATTAAACTAGATAAATAATGTATAATACTTAGTGTGTCAACTCAAATACATGATTATGTAGGAAGTAACTAAACTAAATAAGCAAATGCCTATATAGAGATAATACATCAGTGTGTCAACTCATATAGATGACTAGGTACAAGCTTCTTACTATGATTTTGTCTAATGGATACAAAAAGCATAGATTAATAATGACATAGTGTTGGAATTCAAAGGTCAACTAGGAATCATGGGAATTTGAGAGATGCTATAAACAAATTGAAGAAAAAGGATTTTTTTCTTTTTTCCTTTTTTTTAATATTGAAGAAAGTTTACAAATATGGCACATTACATGCAACTGAATAGAAAATGAGACCAAGACTAGGCCTAATGAGCATTAACTTTAGAATACAACTTAGACATCAACGTTAGAAGCCAACAATGTAAGTCCATGAGTCACAACAATTTAGATTCCCATATTAGATGTAAACTTTGGGGATTTGAACTTGGGCCTCAACAATGAGAACCTGATGATTTAACCAATTGAGCTCTTTGACAAGAAAAAGGATTTGAAAAACATTGTGCTCTAATAATAGACAAAATAAAAACAAGAGTAAAATGATTTTGATTTTGAGGTGGTGATGATTGGGGCTCAAACAGTGGGTGCTTCTTAACTATTTAGATTCCCGTATTAGATGTAAACTTTGGGGATTTGAACTTGGGCCTCCATAATGAGAACCAGATGATTTAACCAGTTGAGCTCTTTGACAAGAAAAAGATTTGAAAAACATTGTGCCCTAATAATATACAGAGTAAAAACAAGAGTAAAATGATTTTGATTTTGAGGTGGTGATGCTTGGGGCTCAAACAGTTGTGTGTGCTTCTTAACATCACCCAAGTTCAAAACACATCCACCACAAAGTCTAAATGAGCTCACACCCCAACTCACCACCCCTAGCATGTGCTACCAAAACAATTGCACCTAGAATTGCAATCATTTCAATCCAACAAATTCTCCAACCACAGACAAAAGAGGGCCATCCTTTGCTAAACAAATCATTGCAACTCCCTTGACTGCATAAGGTAAAATTCCAAATATCACCTATGCATACCCGGCAAGAGGGTTTGAAACACTTGTGGATACGGGCTCAAACACTTGTGGGTTCTTCTTAACATCACCTAAGTTGAAACCTCATCCACTAGGAAGTCTCATTGAGCTCACACCACAGATTACCACCCCTAGCATGTGTTACCACAATGGTTGTACCTAGATGAATGTAATCCTAGAGACCCAACAAGTCCTCCAACCACATACAAAAGAAGGGGGTCCTCCACTAAACAAATCATTGCACCTCCCTTGACTACAAAAGGTAAAATCCCAATTATATCACCTATGCATACCCAGCAAGAGGGTTTGAAATTTGACCCTCCCTTACAGTATCACAAGCAGTAGATTATGCTAGCATATTAGCTTTCTAAATATCACCAGGGGCTTTTTGACAACTGAATAAGAAAAATGAGGACTGTGTTTGATCTGTGGCAATGCATCCATCTAATTAAATGGCATCAATTTTGTGTAGATGAGATATACTCTTTGTGTATATCTTTGGTTGGGAAGGGAGATGAATTCGTGCTACAAAAGTACTTTGTCTTGATTTTTGTTTGAGATTACTGCCTTTGCTAATAATTCAGAAAGAAAATTATACTATTTTCTTCTCCTATATTATGTAGCTAATGAACTACAAAGTGAAAGACAGCAAAAAAAGAAAAAAGAAGAAGAAACAGCATTCTGACCATTATACAAACTTATCTTGCCATTGGGGACATCTGGCAGTCCCCAGGATAGTCAAGGGACGTCCCAAACATCCCCGGCTGTCTCAAGGACGACCAAACGTCCCCACGGCATATCCTATTTCTGCAACACATTTTGGAAACATTTCAAACATTTGCAGCTTTTTGAGGACATCCAGGGGACGTCCCTTGCCATCCTGCCAAACCCAAAACACCATTGGGGATGGGGGTTTGAGGGCTGGGGATGCATCCTCGTGAAAAACAGATTAATAGAGGTGCCAAATATAGCTAGATGACCAAGAGTTGTAAAGGGAGAGTTTGCTATTTATTTATAGATGCACCCATTCAAAGAATCATGCCTTTTCAAAATATATACCTCTGCTATTTATAGGAGAAGTGCCCAACAGTCTCAGACAAATCAAATTTTAAATTAGCAAAGACAAGAAAAGAAAGGCAAGATATATACAGAGGACGGGTGCTGGAAATAGTATGGTTTTGTATATAAATAAGCTTCTACACTCCTTTCCTTCACATCAATAGATTGCCATAAGACTTCATCAGCAGAGCAAGGTTTGACAAAGTTAAATCAGCAGCAGAAAATTTCTTCATTTTGAGCAGCAATCAGATTTCAGGCTTTTGACATCAGACATCAGAATCAGATTTCAAGCTTTTAACATCTTGAAGTGGGTTTGGTAGCTTTGTATGTCATTCCCCTCTGTTTAAACCAGTCCTACTCTACATGTACTTGCATTCCTTAGTCTGTGCTTTTAGTTGTAAAGCATAAGCATGGTAGTTTTCATAGGTTTTGTTTTAAGCTTGTTTGTATTGCATACTTTAAAGACACACCTTTAATTTTGTTCACTATATATGAATCACCCTAGAAAACACACCTATATAAACGTCAGTAGCAAGTACATACTGTCCAAATTAGGGTTTAACGTTTTATTTGCAAGGAGCTTCCCCTTTTGATTTGAGGAAGGTTTTTACCGTACACTATTCCATTTTGTATTGCACTAAAAGAAGCAAATTAAAATGCTAACATATGCAAGTCATAAGCATTTTAGAAAACCATATTTCATATTTTCCTTTGTGAGGCTGCTTCATTCTGTTCAATACCATAGCCCATCTATATGTGAATATTAAATCAATCCTTTAAATTAGAAAGATATTAAAGATCCTTTTTCAAGTATTCTAATTGCCAATGAAATATAGACATTAGACAGCTTATCGCCATTAAGTGAAGACACATAAATGTACTAATGAGATGCACGAAGTTTTCCATTGTGATTTATTTTTATTTAAAAGTATAATTTCTTGAATTAAAAGTTATGAGAAGATATGGTGTTGTATCAATTTTGAAAAATACTCTACCTGATTTCGAACACATAATTTAAGGCTTGTACGAAGCTCTTCACTATATTGAACCCCTTCAACCAATGTCACAAAAGCATAAATACTCTGACCTTTAACCTGGAAAATGTATTACAACAATAAAAATATATGTATCACTTATTAATGTCTATAAAAGGGACACATTTTGAGCATGCTAAAGTAGATATACTTCTTAATGCAATTATAGGGTATACCTCATGCTCTACCCCAACCACAGCTGCTTCAGAACAAAGTTGATGTGAAACAAGAGCAGATTCTACCTCTGCTGTACCGATACGATGCCCACTGCACATACCATAAGCAAAGCATCACTTATATGATGAATGAAAGAAATAGAGAACATGAATTATCTAGAAAAGGAAATAATGAAAGTAAATGTGAAGATTAATTTTATATTTCTTTGACAAGTGAATTGCATTCTAACAAAAGCAATGTATGTGAATACAAAGTTAGCATATGAAACAAATACAAAGTTAACATACATGAAACAATGTATGTAAAGAGCTCCAACATGTTAAAGATAATCATGCCACTAGAATTGCTGCCCTGGAAAATGATTTGAAAATCATCAAAGACAACCTCAACAAAGTCATTGAGGTTAGTAAAAGCACAATTCTGAGTGACAAATTGAAGAACTCTGTTGAGGATTCTGGGATCCCTATTACTCAGCTGGATGGTAATGAGACAACGGCCAGACCTCGCTCAAGAACAAGAAGCAGTAAGAAGAAAAGCTGTGTAGAGGAGAAGGAACTACAGGAGTTTGTGAACCTCCACAAGAGCTTTTATAAAGAAGAACTCAAGGATGCATGAACTCTGCATAGACTCTAAGCTTCTGCATTTTTGTGCTTTGTTATGTTTCCTTGTTTTTTGTTTTGCTCTGTTATAGCAGTTGTGCTGGCATTTTGTTGTAGGTGAGCTTATGTTTAGCTGATGTTTTGCTGTTTGTAAAAGGGTTTCAGTCCCTTCAAAATCTACTTTAGCCCTTAATCAAAAACATATGAAACATATTCCAAATTATATCAGGTCATCTCCTAGGACTAATACTAAGGAATTAAGAAATTTTTGTCTCAAAATGCCCCAAAACTTAGATGTCTGTGGAAGTCACTAGATATGTGATGCATACAGGCAGTTTATAAAACATAGAGATAACAATTAGATTTCATTATATATTAACACAATGACTGTAATGTAACAATTAGGTTTATGGTGTCATGTACAGACATGAAATTGAGATGTAAGTACTTTTCTTTAATTTGTGGATTATTGGTGGAATTGGTAAGAATATACATGAACCATTGCATTAAACAAATGTGCCTTCAACATTTCCCCGCTATATCTATTTGTTGGGTCAATAAATCCTAGTTGCCAACGCTTCATCAAGTTCCATACAGATATTTCCATATAAGTCAAGTTTGAGTATGCTGGGGACTATGTACATAACAAATATGAGTAACAATGGCATTCCTATTCATCTAATATCCAGCTACGTTTATTTCTATCTATAATTGTTGTGATCTTCTATAGAATAGTTTACCTTTGCATATGTGGCTAATGCAATTGATCCATTCTTATCTGCCAAAGATATGCTAGGACTAAGAACAGCTTCAAAACCAAGGGATTCTAAAGCTATAATGTGAATGGAATGTGTAGAATACTATATGACTAGAAAAACGTATTAATACACTCTAACAAAATGTTATGTAGCATGTTAATCTCCAGTTACCCATAAATTCGACCATAGTAGCATTCCATTTACGTGCAATTGACCCAGAAAACTAAAAGTGTGAATTGAATTCAAATACATGGATTTAAGATGAGAAAAACCCAGCAAATTAGCAAAATGCTTAAAAACACAGGAAAAAAGGATAATTATTATTTCATGCCAAATGTAGTGTGTGGAAAGAGAAACAAACATACAACAAAAATAGAATGATTTGAAAGCCATTTAGTTATTTGTACAACTATACAGATCCAACATAATCTCAACCTAGTTGAATACTATACTATTGAGTTCGAATCCTAAATGACACTCCGTTATTGTACAACTATACAGATTCAACATAATCTCGGCCTAGCTGAATACAATAACCATTGCCCTCCAATTCTCAATGACACTTCTTATAGAATGATTTGAAAGCCATTTAGTTATTTACACAACTATACAGATTCAACATAATCTCAGCCTAGCTGAATACAATATTATTGCTTTCCCATTCTCAATGACACTTATGGTTTTGTAATTGAAAATATATCTTAAAAAAATGTCTAAAAGGCACAAAAATAATAGTTCTTAAACACACCTGACATTGATAACATCATCCACACGTCCAGTTAACCAATAGTAGCCATCCTTGTCCCTTCAAATGCAAAGTCAGAAGATCAATAATACAATAAGTATAAATAGATCGAAAAGAAAAGCTTGTAGGAAGTTGAAGAACATATATGTTTGCTTGGAATCTAATATTATTTTTTTTAAATGTTATCAAGCAGTAATTTCTCCTCAATACTTCTCTCATTGCTTATTAATGCTTGTCTAATTGCATCTCAATCTGGGATTGAAATGCGGGCAAGACTTATAAATTTGCTCCCAAACCAAGTTATTATTAGTTAGAATAATCTTCCACCTATTTCACTAGTGATCTCCATTTGCTTTACATTATTACCTAATCATTCCATGTTTGTTTCAAACATTACACTTATCAATTCACGCATAGACAATACCATTATTTGTAAAGCAAATCTTTGATCAGTTCTACAGACTGGTTTACCTTTTACACCCATCACCACTGAAGTAATAACCTTTGAAGGGTTTAAAGTAAGTTGTTTCATATCTTTCATGGTCACCATAAAGAGTTCTGAAACAACCAGGCCATGACTTCTTTATGCACAAATAGCCACTGCATTCTCCTATCAATTCAACCCCATTTTCATCTACAACAGCAGGCTGGAAAGGATAATTTAATAATGTAAATTGTGCAAAAATTGGCAACAATTGCTATAGTAAAATATTCAGTAAGTCATTTTGAAAAAATAGCCATGGTTGCATAAAATATGTCAATAACTACCTCAACACCAAAGAAGGGAAGAGTTGCTGAACCAGGCTTTAGCGGCCAAGCACCTGGTATAGGGGTAATCTATGAAGATAACAGCAAGAAATGAGATTCCAACCTCTCACTAGTATGTTACCTCAATGTTGTTTAAATTCAGACAATCAAGTTTTCATGGTTACATGTCAAAAGGCTTGCAATTGTCCATACATGGTTTAACCACAATGAATTATAAATTTCAAAATACTCCCAGATAAAGTTTGTATACATAGATGCAGTGATCCTAGCTGCCCAATAAAGACCGTGCTTAATGAAACTAAATAATCTTATAAGCATGTAAACAAAAAATACCATGAAGCCACCAGTCTCAGTTTGCCACCAAGTGTCAGATATAGGACAACGACCATCTCCAACAATGTTGTAAAACCACCTACAACAATGGTCAAAATCAATTGCTATTAGTATTGTCTATTCGTTTCAAACCACCTAGAAGAACCATTTAAGCTTATAGTTCACAAATGAGAGAAGATGTATTTCTTATAATTATAAGCTAAATGGTTCTTCTAACTGAATATTAATGTTTCTGCACACAGACAGAATTCCTATTTGTGAACTACAAGAAGCAGACATTATAAAGTTCTAACCCCTTTTAATTAGTAAAGCAGATTTTGTTCCCATTCGGATATTTTGCAATTATGACATAATATCAATTATCTTCCTAAACAGTTCTCAACGATATCAGCACAATGGATGTACACACCTCCATGCTGTTGGATTTATGGGCTCTCCAACACTTCCCAAAACTCGCAATGATTTGCATGAATGACGTCGGACATACTGCACAATCAAGTATGTCAGAAAAATCAGCTCACATCACTCTTGCAAGAAAACTTACAAATTGTTTGTATGAGCTCAGATTGTTTCTTCCATTTTAAAATTAATTCAAATAAAGAACATAGGGGACAGTATAATATAATCCGCCCATAACCATCATCATAAAAGTTTCCATCTGTAGATGTAGGACAAAGAGGACAAGAATCTAATGATTTGCAAACATTTCTAATCTATTTTTGTTGCTTACTTTGACTAATTAAAAAATATATATTTCAACAGGTGATAACTACATTACAAATTGGAAAGAGCCAGTACACCATAAAGTGTTGGTGGTTAAACACATGTACAATCTCAGGATCCAAGAGGAGGACGTAAAGAAAACATGACAGTCAAACACAGAATGCATATTACAATGCAGCAACCCCTTGTTCTACTCATTCAATCATCATACATAAATAATACAAGGTTGCAAATGATTATGCAACTACCCAACCAACCAGCACTTGCTAACAAATAATTAGGTAAGTGGCAAATAAATTAACTAGGGACTAATGATCACTTGCTAACAAATAATTAGGTAAGTGGTAAATAAATTAACTAGGGAAAACATAGGGGAGGATAAAATATGTAGTGAGATATGTGAGCATATCCAAAAAATATCCTATGTAATCCAAAGTCAAAGTAGACTTAGGATCAGCTATGAGATATGCGAACATTCAAGCAATCTCCCTGTAATTCAAAGTCTCAAATCAGACTACAAAGGCTGAATCTGTCCAATGGATCCATCTCACCGCTATAATGTGCCAAAGAGAGCAAAAAATCTGGATAACTCAAGTACATATCAACTAAGTAACCCCAAAAGCAAGAGGTAGATGTTGCACACAATTGTACACTATACATATGTGGACCAGTCAAAGTCCTATCACCAAAAGCTCTCAAACCAAAGAAGGCACATGTCGACACTGAAAAAAACTGCAACTTCGGCAGAAAAAAGTGTTAATCCTCCAAAAAAATATGAGTTGGCCCTTGGCATGGGCATCAATCAATCACTTAAATGATTGCCTTCCTCAATCCAATGCAACCATAAATATAAGTAACACATTCTCAAAAGATGTCACTTTCCAATGCGATGACTTTTTGACTGTTGTAGAACCATCTCCAAAAACAGAGAATTAAATCATTGGTGCAATCACTCTCCAATCAAAGATGATAAACTCGAAGGCTAACCATCAGTGAGTCAATCTCATCACTAGTGCTCACTCCCAAGTCATGATGTGTCAAGTACTATCACTGACCATCTCCACTCAAAACACTGGAATCAATGTCCAAAATCACTAGAATCCATCCAAAATCAAGCAAACCAAATGGTGTCTCATCATCAAGATACTCAATTAATCAATCCTACTCTGGAAGAAACGAATAATGAAGGGACCATCTTATTCATCTATCAACTGCTATCACTCTATAGAAGCTACAACTGATGTGACCAATTGTTATGTACCTAGGGATATGATATTACAATATATTTAGATGGATGGAGATGCTAACATGTGGCACACATCCCTTGTGTAATTAATTATATCAGCTGTTGAGTAGGCCTTCATTAAGATTACCCTCCCATTATGTAATTAGGATGTGGTATATATATAGGAGGTGAATATCATTTTAAGAGGTATGTGTAGAGTATTATATTGTATTGGAGATCACTTAGAGATATAGCATGGAGTGGCTTCTTCCTTAAGGAGTATTGTATGGTGTTACCCTACCTTAAGGGTTTATTCTATTTCCGCATATATTGGATATCAGGGTATATTGGCCCACAAACATCTCGTGTTGTGTGAGATCTATCTTCTACACTATATTATTTCCATTATTATATGTTTGGATCATTACAAGTGGTATCAGAGCATGATCTTGGCACTGTGAAGGCAAAAACAAGATGGATTTTTTCTATTTTGGAGGTCATTTTGGGAAGGGCATATCTCTCTTATTTTGGCGAATCTTTGCAAGATTTTTTGTGGATTGTTCAAGGACATATTGAAGCTGTAACAGTCCAGATTTGAGCACAATTGGAGCAGAATTCACAGATTTATTGCAGAATTAGGGTTTTTATGATTTTCGCTCCTAAGGCTGCAATTAAGTGATTTTTTTTCTAATTTCTGGAGGGTTGAATAAGGACATGTGGATACAGCTACAGTTCTGATTTGGAAGAATTTGGAGTTGTTTGCAGTAAGTTATTGCAATTTTATGACTTTTCATAATTTTGCTTTCTAGGCCGCAAATCATGGAATTTTTTTGAGATTTTTATATTTCTTAAAAGCTCGCCAAATTTTATCGAGGGTCTATTATTTGTATTTTTTATTTGGAGTCCCACAATATTACGAAATAATTCAACCAAAGTCAAGTAGGCTGGAAAATTTTAGAAACCCTAGTTTTAATGAGGATTCCTTATTTTGATGAAAGTGGAGATGCATTGGAATGGTGGAACCAATATAAAAGAGTTCATGGTCAAGGAATACTATGTAAAACAGTTTTTAGTTTACATTTAAGGGATGAAGCATACAAATGGTATTTACCATTGCATAAGGCTATTTCTTCTTTAGATGAACTAGAATAAGCTTTCTTCGATAGATGGGCTCAAGAAGATGAAGGGCAAGAGCAAGAAGATGATGAACAAGAAGATGAAGAAGAAAAAGGAGAGAAAGAAGGAGAAGAAGAAGTAGAAGTAAAAGAGGATGATGAAGAGAAGATGAAAGATACAAGTACATGCACTTTAGCTCCAAGGAAGGAGGATTCAATCCTTCAAATTCATAGATGTATTCAAAAGGAAAAAATTATTGTTTCTATAAATCCTAGCATCAAGTATACCATCATCAGCATGGACTTAGCCAAGAAGCTACAGGTACAAGCAAAGGACATCAAGAATTGTCAAATATTGGGTAAGGTTATTCAAATTTTTGAAGATTTGAAGCTCTCTATGGATAAATATGTTTTGCATTCAAACTTTCATGCTTTGGATATGGATGGATTGGATATTGTTCTTGGTTATCCTTCGCTAGAATCTTTGGGAACAATAAACAGCAATGTACAAAAGAAGTTCATGAAGCTTTGGTATATAAGGAAAAAAGTTACATTACAAGATATTACACATAATGAAGTCCAAATGAAAGTCAAGGAAGAGCAAGTTCAAGAATCTACTGAAGATTGCAACAATGAATCAAAGGACATGCAAGAGGAGCAAGATGTAGAGAGAAAAGAGGAGACAAGTAATTCTCTTCATGTACCAACAAAACAAGTGGAAACGAATGATGAAGAATTAGAGAAGGCTCTAGTGATAGCAAAGCGTGCAATATATAGGCATCCACATCATTGTGAGAGACAAGAATCATGGAGGAAACCATCATGGAGGAATGACACTACATGGAAACAACAATCCAATTACTATGGACCCACATGGAATCAAAAGAACTACTACAACAATCAGTGGCATCATAGAAGTAATGGCTATTCATGGAAGCAAAGGACTTACTATGATAAGGAATGCAATCAAAGAGGTGCAGCAAAATATGGATCAAGGATGGGATCTAGGTACGGTCAAGCTAAAACCACTACAAGGATCAACTATGGATGGTTAGATGAATGGTCATGGCATCATAGTTGTTCTAACTTGCAACAATCATACTATTTGGCTTCTTCTCATGTTTCGGGGACGAAACATGTCAAGGAGGGAGGGCATGTTATGTACTTAGGGATATGATATTACAATATATTTAGATGGATGGAGATGCTAACATGTGGCACACATCCCTTAAGTTAGTTATATTGGGTCTTATGGGTAACTTGTGTAATTAATTATATCAGGAGTTGAGTAGGCCTTCATTAAAATTACCCTCCCATTATGTAATTAGGAGATGGTATATATATCGGAGGTGAATATCACTGTAAGAGGTATGTGTAGAGTATCATATTGTATTGGAGATCACTTGGAGATATAGCATGGAGTGGCTTCTTCCTTAAGGAGTATTGTATGGTGTTACCCTACCTTAAGGGTTTATTCTATTTCCGCATATATTGAATGTTAGGGCATGTTGGCCAACAAACATCTCGTGTTGTGTGAGATCTATCTTCTACACTATATTATTTTCATTATTATATGTTTGGATCACTACACCAATCCATGGTGGCAACTTACAACTAGTAGTCCTCAACTCTCACCATCTTTGGAACAACTACTTCTCAATCTCAAAATCTATCAAAAAGAGCAAATCTGAAATGTGGCCTTCATAACTATTAGTGTGAACGGGATTATTTATCTAACTAGTTCCTTTCCTAACTAGTTCTCTGTTTAGGTCCTTTTCACACTAGGTTAAGTTTACCTAGGGACTTTTTCATTTATCCCACATTGATTGTGTTTTTAGTCTCTTGCATGGTAAATCCTATATATACTCACCCATCGCTCTCATATGAGCATCTCATTTTCATTATATGCTTTGCATTCTCTTGAGTTGAATACAGTTTATTTGGCTCATATTTGATCTATGGCATGAGTGGTTAGGCCATCTGAACTTCCCCTATCTTCAATAGCTCAGCAAGCAAGATATGGTCACAAGTCTTCCTTGGATTAGTTTCTCAGATGGAGTTTGTTCGGGTTGTGCCTTGGGAAAGCATCTTGAGGACATATTCGACTAAGGGAAGCCTTGGAGGGCTTCAGAAGTTCTTGAGCTGGTTCACAGTGACGTTGCGGGTCCATTTCCATCCTTGTCTTTCAGCAAGGCTCACTACTTACTCACTTTTATTGATGACTATCCCAGATACACCTGGGTCTACTTCCTTCGACAGAGAGGAGAAGCTTTTGATAGATTTCAGGAGTTCAAGACTCGTGCCGAGAAACAATCTGTGAAGGTTGTCAAGATTCTCTGCACTGATAATGGTCGAGAATATGTGAACCACTGCTTTGAACAATTTTGCACTCTTGAAGGGATAGATCTTCAGCATATTGTCGCCTATACACCTCAACCAGAAGGGTGTGGCAAAGAGGAAAAATAGGTCTCTGAAAGAAATGGTTGGCTGCATGATCCACGCACACTCCCTTGCCCCTGAGTATTGGGCAAAAGCCATCAACTGTGCTGCTCATCCAAAATAGAGTTCCGCATAAGGCATTGAAGGGCATCACTCCCTTTGAAGCCTGGTGTGACAAGAAACTTGTGCGGCAATTCAGAGTTTTTGGCTCCCCAGCATAGGCTCACATTCCTTCAGAGAAGCACAAGGCCCTTGAACCTCAAAGTCGGCTTTGTATCTTTGTTGGTTATCTCGATGGTGTCAAAGGATATTGACTTTTGGATCTTAAGACACATGAGCTCTTCATTGAGCGAAGTGTGCAATTCGAGGAGAGCTCTTCTAGCTCATCCTCTCATCTTCCTTCCTCCACCGAGGATTCAGATAGTGACTCAGAGGATTTTCCTCCAGCAACCTCTACTCGCATAGTTGATAATGAGGCTTCATCTTCCTCTTCACAAAGTTTAGATTCTAAGGATGAGGACTCTCCTCCATCTCCTCAAATGACTCACTGGGCTCATCAAACACTTGAGTCTGCAGGCACTCTTGTTGGGGATCCTTCTGATACTCAATGAACTCGGTCACAACATCAGGCTATTTCGCATTCCTACATTTCCACAACTTCAGTTCCACAATCATTTCAGGAAGCATTAGGTATTGCTGAGTGGGATTCAGCAATGGAGAAGAGTACAACTCTTTGACTTGGAACAAAACGTGGGATCTTGTTCCACTTCCTAAGGGAAGAAAAATTGTTCGGTGTAAATGGATCTACTAAACCAAATTTGCAACAGATGGATCAGTTGACAAGTTCAAAGCACAGCTTGTGGCTAAAGGTTTCTCTTAGGTTCCTAGTATTGACTACACTGAGACCTTTGCTCCCGTTGCCAAAATGAACTCCATTCGCCTGATACTTGCTATTGCTACAGCTCAAGGTTGGGTTGTACATCAAATGGATGTGAAGAGTGCATTTCTTCATGGGGATCTACATGAGGAGATGCCACACGGGTTGGTTTAGGATTTTTCACTAGTTTCCACGACCCCATGGGCTTGGTATGCCAAGATGGACTCCTCTCAGTTGGATTCTCCAGATGCCACTCAGATCCGAATGTCTACATCTTTAGACAGGAGGATGCTCTTCTTTTGTTGGCTCTCTATGTTGGTGACTTGATTGTCACTAGGAGCACCTCATCCATCATTGCGAGCATCAAGATTACTTTGCACGATAGGTTTGCCATGACCGACTTGGGTCTCTTGCACTATTTTCTCGGGATTGAGATCACTCAGACCTCTTCTGGGATCTCTCTTGCGCAGCCCAAGTATGCTCTTGATCTTCTAGCTCGTTTTCACATGGCTGATTGTAAGACTGCACCGACTCCCTTTCTGTCTGGAGTCAAGCTTGAGGCGAAGTGTTCTACACCACTGGTTGATGCCACTTTGTATTGTCAACATGTTGGTAGCCTCATCTACCTAACTCATACTTGTCCCAACATTTCTTTTGCAGTTGGCATTGTTTCACACTTCATGACAGAGTCACATGAGCTTCATTGGAAGGCTATCAAATGCATCTTGCACAACATACAGGGTACTCACAAGTACAGGATTCACTATGCAACGGGTATAGGTTTAGACTTGGTTGGATACACGGATTCTGATTGGGTTGGTGATCTTGATGATCGCAAGTCCACATCTGGCTACAATTTTCACTTTGGTTCTAGTCCCATTTGTTGACAGAGAAAGAAGTAGCATGCCATTGCTCTTTCTTCAACTGAGGCCGAGTATCAAGGGGTTGTCAATGCCACCACTGAGGCTATTTGGCTTCATAACATCCTCACTGAACTTGACATCACTTTTCAAAAGCCATCAGTTATCTACTGTGACAACCAAAGCGCCATCCAGGTCTTGAAGTACCCTGTTCATCATCAGCGGACCAAACACATCGAGATCCACATGCATTTTCTCCAGAAGTCGATTCAAGGGCACGACATCGCTTTGCAGAATTGTCCTACAGCAAAGCAGGTTGCAAACATCTTCACCAAACCCTTCATTGAGAGCAAGAATGTCCATCTTCAGTCTCTCTTGGGGGTGCAAAACATCTCTTCTGGGGGGGTCACTTAGCCCTTCCTGCTTTATCTTCTCATGGGGGGAGTTTTTTCCCACTGGGTTTTTCCTTTTCTATTGGAGGGGATCTTTTGTACATGGGTACTTCATCAAGCCTAGTTGTTGGGACCCATCTTTGAGTCTTTGTTTAAATTTCCCCTCAGTTGCACTTAGGGGGGGTGTTAGTGTGAACGGGGTTCTTTATCTAACTAGTTCATTTCCTAACTAGTTCTCCGTTTAGGTCCTTTTCGCACTAGGTTAAGTTTACTTAGGGACTTTTTTATTTATCCCACATTGGTTGTGTTTTTAGTCTCTTGGGTGGTAAATCCTATATATACTCACCCATCACTCTCATATGAACATCTCATTTTCATTGTATGCTTTGCATTCTCGAGTTGAATACAATGTATTTGGCTCATATTTGATTTATGTTTTTCTTTCCTTCGTTCATTTGCATTCTTGGGTGGCTTTACAACCAAATCTTACAATAACAAATGTGGCCAATCAACAAGTGGCCAATATGAGTAGTCTCTAGCTAATCACTCTATGTGAGACAACTAAGCACCATCACAAGGTGTCAACAAGGCATTCAAAAGCCAATTCTACAATGCACCAACTGGCAACATGTGGATCTACAAAGGGATTTGCAATCTCTATCCAACAACTAGCAATCACTCGACTGAAACAACACTATGGAATCATGCAACTAAGCAATCACAACACATTATCTACTAAACACACAATAAGGTATCGTCAACAATCTACAACATCGTCATCAGGCACAACTTAGGCACTCACAAAATAAAAATCTGCAATAAGTACAACACAATCGATTTGTATCTCTAAAGAAAGCGACACAAGTCCTTGAGAACAACACTCCTTTGAGGTACTTAGTAGCAAAACAATGTATCAACTTTGCTCTATAACAACTCAAGACATCTAAGAAGTATCCACTCAAATCTGGGACACCTACAAGATTCCCCCCTAGCTGATGAGAGAAGAGAATGTCAAGAATATCCCCCTTATGGAGCAAAGTGTAGAGGATATCATATGGACTCCCTCGAAGTGGAAGTACCAAAACACACATCATTGAAATAAAATGATCACAAGTGCACTAACCCAACGACGTCCTTTCAAGTTTTCATCACGAGTCTCCACTAAGCCTCCCACTTGTGTTTTCAACATAATAGAAAGTTTCAGTGAAGCCACTCTTTTAGGTTTTCAACTTAACGAAACAAGTGCAAACAAAAAAATCACACAACTAATCATCAAGAGGCCATGCACAAATCACCAGCGTCAACAAATTGACCTTTGAATAGCTGATCACACATATCAATCACACCAAGTGTTGCATCCTGCATCTGCCAACTCACACTTGCATCCAAATCTTACTCAATGGATTCCCTCACACACTAAAATTCGAGCCCAATCTCAAAAGGTAAGAAGATCACTAACATCAAAATCAGAAGCACAAACCATAACATCGAGCACAAGTATCACATCTAAAGCATCCATAGTAGCATCCCTAGCAACAAATACGAATAGAGGATTGGTGACACACAAGTCTCGACACATTCCTTCAGAAACAATAGAAAGAAGCATGCATATGTTGAGCACATAAAGAACATGCACTCGGTTAGAAATAGTGAACTGACTCGTGTCCATGACAACCACAATGGGAACTGTTATCCTATTTTGCCTTCTGGCCAAATAGCCTAAGGATCCACGAACCCCTAGTGTTTTCTCTTTGATTTACAAGGAAAGAGTTCCCTAAAATGGCCAAGTCCCAAAAATCCTAAGTTTTCCTTGTGCTTTTAGTGTTTTCGGAGTTTCGGAGTTTGGACTTCCCCTCTTCATCATGCCATATTTGTCAACTCCAAACTCCGCCTTTCCCTTGTATTCGGCTGAATGTTTTGGTCTTCGGAGGTCGGGAGTTCTCTCTTCCCTCTGCTTCTTTTCCGAAAGCGACAAGCGGAAGGCCCGAGGCCCGATGTCCGCCAATTTCTCAAATCGGCTAACTGTTGCAAAGGCAGAGGTCGAGTTCTTTCCAAAGGACGACGTAACAGTGAAGGCCCGACCCTTGAAGCCTGATGATTTCTCTTCTCTCAGACTTTGGAGGCCGGGGTTTTTTCCTTCACCTTTCCAAAGACCGATCGGAGGAAGCCTAATCAATTGGAGCCCGACCTTTTTGCCTTCCAAGCGCATTTTCTACTATTCAAAGCACGACGGGACTGCTCAACGACCCTCCCTGGTCACCATTAATGCTTCTTCAAAGCCTGATTACTTGTAGATGGATTTCTCGCCTCCCCATGCTATTGTAGCCTCATTTGCATTAAATCTTTGTACCTAGGGCATGGGCGGACACTTCTTTTCAGCGGATTTCATGGATGGAGCCATGCGGGCACACTTCAAGGACACTAAATGAATTTATCACAGCATGGACGATAGTTCTTTCTTATTGACCACTCTTTCCCTCTTCCATGGCTGCTACAGTGATTTGTAAAAGCTATAAATGCATGTAAAAAAGATGTATTTCTGTTGGTTAGTTGCTAGGTTTTTATTCAAACTGAAGCGCTTAATGTTTGATCTTGACCTCATGATATTTCCAAGAACTGTATGAATCTGATCGACTATGTCCTCTTATGAACCTCTTTGTCTTCATTTTTAGTTCAACTATAAGGGGAAAACTATCATTTTGTCTCCTTGATATGTATTTAGCTTTTCTATCTTTGTAATGGCTATTTAGCCTCTATGATTAATATAAACAATTGATTCTGCCTCTCTCATTTCTCTTTCCCTGTGTCTGTTTGAATGCTTTTCACTTATCTTGTGGATAAACAGTCCCTTTATAGGTTCTAGTATTCTATTTTGGCCTTTGATAGAGAACGAATGAGTTTGTGTTAATCTATTTAGCCTTTGAAATCATTACTGTGTTATGTCAGCTCCAGCTAAACATACTAAAAGTTGGTGTATCGCCTTCCTTTTAATTTCAGTTTGCCTCTCTCCCTTTTCCTTGGTGACCATTAGTATATGTTTAGTTGATTGCTCTGAACATTAAGTTCAGAAAGAGGAACCAACCTTCTCTGGAGGTCTGATCTCATTTGCAAGGTCCCACACCTTGAGATCAGTCCCATTGTGCCATTGGAATGCTTGAACAGGCTTCAAGCAGGGTGCAATTTCACATGATAATAGTTTCTAGCACGCCTGGTGGGACCCTCTGCTCTGAGTAAGAGCTGAACTGAGAATTTCGGTGTTCTTAGTTTATTTGTTGTTGTGGAAGCGTTCAACAAAGCACCTGGCAACTCTGTTGGTCCAGTATTCAAATCAATCCAACATTTCATGCCTGGAGTGCAGACAAGATCTTCTTCCAGAGGTAACTTTCGATTCATTGAGCTATCCTTTGCTGATTCAAGAAGAACAAGTGGACTATCTAGGTCCCCTGTGAGGGAAAATAGGAGTGTTGTTCCATCTCCTTCAAGAGCCCAATCTACCCCTCCTCCAGTCAGATTTCAATATTCAAGGACCTTGCATATACCTAGAATTAATCTGAATATCCCCAATATGGCAAGGAACCTTCCCTTTGTTGCCTTCAATGGAGGTAGCCCTCTTGACCTAGCCCAGTATGATGATATTCCTACCTCTGCTAAGAAAAAAATCCCATTTTTTAATGGTGAGAATTCTACCACCCATGCTGAGCATATCCAAGATATTGCCATCGTGTGCTCTGTCCACAATGTCAATGCTAACAACGTTGTTGTGAGGCTTCAGGCCTCTTCCTTTAAAGGAAAAGCCCTTTAGTGGTATAGAGGTCTGCCTGCTAATTCCATCCATAATTGGGATGATTTGGGAACTAGATTGTGCCAGCACTTTGAAGATAAGAGCGACCACCTGTCTCTGATGGAGCAGTTAGCTACAATCAAAAGAGCCCCCATGAATATATGGTAGACTTCAATTACAGGTTTCAGAAGACATGGGACAGGATTCCATTGTTGGTGAAGCCCTCCTCAAAGACTGCCTTCATATATTATTTAAAGTCTTTGAATCCTAACATTGCTGTCATGATTCAGTCTATGCGAGGAGATGTGTTACCAGGAGCATATGACATAGCCATTAGGGCAGGGAACTGTCTGATTTAGGCTGGGAAGATTGCTCCAAGGCCACCAATGCCTTTATTTTCAAAGGCTCCTATCATTCAACCTGCTGTGGCTCCAATTCCTACGACAGTCAGCCATGCTACTCCTCTAATTACACCTTCAATTGAACAATTAGAGGATAAGGATGCTACGATAAGAATGTTGAGCAATGGATTGATGTTGGCAAGAAGATAGAATGCACAACCCAGCAGACCATATCAGTCATTCAATCAGAATTATTAGCAAAACAGACCACCATATCAGGGAATGTGTAGAGGCAAAATTAGCCTAGTTATATCAGGCCGCTGAATGTTGTCCATCCCAATGCAACAAGCACGTCTGGACCTTTGGTGCCTATATAGAACAACATAGCTCAGGCTAACGATTGTTGTTATCCATGCAATCAACCACATGATCAAAATTTGTGCCCAAGTGGACAATTCAGTCAGGGTTTGACAGTGCAAAGCTAGCCAATGAATTCAGAACAAGTCAATCCCAATCAACAGATGGTAGGGGGCAAGAACAAATGCAAAACAATTCTACTTTGATGAATTGGACACAGGATGATTTCTGTGGTGTCAATCAGTGCACAAGCCCAATCGCGTTCAATACAAGAGCCATGAGGAGGGTTATTGAGGATGCAGCGATCCCTACAGTAGCTCGCGCCTCCACCTCTCACGCATCCACGCCTAATGCATCCCCAACAAATGCAGCGAAAGAAAAGGTGTTAGGGACGCCTTCAAACCAGGCAGATCATTCTACTGGGCGGATGAATTCAGCGCCACATCAGCAGCCCCAAGCTGGTCAACGCTCCAATGTCGACTCTGCTGTTGCTAAAACTTTCCAAAAGGTCAGTCAAATTCTCTTCAACATAGTCGATCAAATGAAGAAGACCAACCTCAGCATCACTATGTAGGATGCTCTGTTGATCCCATCACAGAGGGATTTGTTGCAGGAAGCTTTGACAAGCTTCAATCAGCTTGCCAAAGAGACAGCAAAAGAAAAGACGACCGCTCTAGCAAGCCTGTGTCAACCAAAAGAGGAGGCAAGCAAGAACAAAATCAGTAAGGCCCCTCCATTTTACATCTCCCTAATCATTGATGATAAATTGTTGCATGATTGCATGATAGATTCTGGGGCGGGTACTTTCATTATGCCTAAAAATATAGTTGATAAGTTAGGCATTGAATATGAGCCTATGAATAAGGGGGTAGTGCAGTTAGATGGCACTACTGTCAAGATAGTAGGTGTGATTAAGGATTTAAAACTCACTCTGCATGCATGCCCTAGCTACTCTATTTCACAAGACATCTCAGTTATTGACCTCCCCGCATACTTTGGCATATGCCTATCTAGGGATTTCACTGCTAAAATAGGTGGGTACCTATCTTCTAATTGGTCCCACACGTTATTTAGAACAAGATATGGCACTAAGGTGACCATTAAGTCTGAGCCTATTGCTAATGATCATATAGAGCCTTATACACCCATCCCTTTGGACATGAACTACACAATCCATGAGTTGGAGGAGAATGACAACAGTATGCATGAGGCTACCACACCTGTGGAGGAGATCCCTGATATATTGCTTCATGAGTGGGCAAACTGTTTTCAATTTGATACTCCTAATCATATAAAGGACACAGGGCTTGGTACTTATTGTATTCATGAGGACGCCATCATCCCTAATATTGAAAAGGCAACATCAGATCCAAGTGGGATATGGCAGATGTATTTTGATGGCTCCAAAAGCAAAAATGGAGCAAGTGCTAGGGTTGTGTTAATTTCACCCCAAAAAGAAAGTTATTTCTCTGTTTTTAGATTATAGTTCAATTGTACCAATAATGTGGCTGAGTATGAGGCCTTAATTCAATGTATGCAACTAGTACAAAAGAGGGGAATAAAAGTTTTACAAGTATTTGGTAATAGCGAGCTAGTTGTTCACCAAATCAGATCACTAAGCGCTTCAAGAAATGACTTGTTGAAGTCATATAAGCACAAAGTCTAGGATCTGATTGAAGACTTTGATGCCTTCAATATCCAGGCAGTGCCCAGACAGAGAAACAAAGATGCTGATAGGCTAGCTACAATTGGTGCCTGGCTTGACATTCCCCAGAATGTCAAACAAAACTGAGATCAGCATGTGAAGATTGTTGTAAGGCCTATTGTGCCTGACAATGTGATGAGCTAGCAAGTATTTGAGAATGACAAGCAGATTGTAAATTTCTTACAAGATGAGGCAGAGTATGCCGCTAAGAATCAGTCAATATTGCAAGAGCAATATGGTGACCAGGTGATCCAGCTGAAGACCAATAAACTGCCTAGGGGATTGGTCACTTTAGAGAACATATTTGATATTGATGATGAACCTAAAAGAGAAAAGATGAACATGACAGTCAAACAAGAAGACTATGAAGAGCTGGAAATTGCTCAGGGCAGATTTCTAAAACATGGCGAGGTATGTGACCAAGCTGAAAGGCAAGGTTTTGTCGAACTTTGTAATGAATTTGATGATTCAATTGCTTGGGATTATAGGGATCTGAAATGCTTTGACCCCGGTTTAATCCAACATACCATTGATTTAGACCCCAATGCAAAACTTGTCCGCCAAAAGCAAAGGCATGTCAACCCCAAAATAGAGCCATTGATGAGAAAAGAGCTATCCAAACTCATAGAGGCCAAAATCATTTATCCAATTAAACATTCCTCTTTGGTGGCTAACCTAGTTCCAGTTAGGAAGAAAAACGGAGAAATCAGATTGTGTGTGGACTTTAGAGACCTAAACAAGGCCTCCCTTAAAGATAACTATCCACTCCCTTCCATGGAGCAAATCCTCCAAACAATTTTGCTCCTAGACGGCTACTCAAGCTACAACCAAATTCTTGTAAAAGAATTAGACCAGTACAAGACAGCTTTTACCACCAAGTGGGGTACTTTGGCTTATCAGAAAATGCCATTTGGGTTGACTAATGCTAGGGCAACTTTCCAAAGAGCAATGGATTTGGCCTTTAATAGCCTGATCAATGATATTATTTTAGTGTATCTTGATGATCTACCTGTATATTCCAAGCATGCAGCTTACCATTTGGGTCATTTGAGAAAAGTCTCTGAGAGATGCGAAGAATATGGCATATCGTTGAATCCAAAGAAATGTGTGTTCGTTGTCCCGAAAGGTAAATTGTTGTGACATGCAGTTTCAAAGGAAGGGTTGGCCATTGACCCTGAAAGAACCAGTGCCATTCTATCTCTTCCTCTTCCCAATCACAAGAAAGGCCTGCAAAGTTTCTTGGGCAAGATCAACTTTGTGAGGAGGTTCATACCTAATTTTGCTTCAATAGCAAAACCCCTCACCGCCATGCTTAAGAAGAATGTTGCCTGCACATGATCAAGAGAAGGCAGGGATGGTTTTGAAGCTATCAAATAAGCCATTGCACAGGCTCCCACGCTGGTAAACCCAAATTATGAAAAGGATTTTATCCTTTATGCCTTTGGAGGCAAGGAGGGCATATCAGTAGTCCTGACACAACAGAGTGAAGAGAAATTGGAACAACCAATTGCTTTCTTCAACCAACCTCTCAAACAATATGAGAGGAATTATGATTTTGTTGAGAAGCAAGTGTTTGTTGGGTGAAAGCACTCAAAAAGTTCAAGCATATGCTTTCAAACAGTAAGATACAGTTGATGGTGAACCACCCTGGTGTGAAAGAGTTCCTTTTGAGCAAAGACATCAATGAAAAAAGGGCTGGGTGGATCAACATCACCAGGCTGGCGCGAGGCAAAGGCCTGTGTGAGCAGATGGCCACAGACTTTGAAGACAGAAATGACATTGTATGTGTCCTTGGTCAAGCACAACCAACTGGTTTCCACACTCCAACTGACTAGTACCATGACATTGTCACATTTCTACGGTCAGGGAGATGCCCAGATGGACTAGATAAGGCAAAAAGAAGGTATTTTAGGCTGCAGTCCATCCCCTATGTTTTTGTTGACGATGTCTTGTTTAGGAAAGACATCAATGGAGTTCTTCTTAGATGCATTGCGCAAGATCAGACTTCAAGGGTGCTAGAAGAATTTCATGATGGCCCTGTTGGTGGCCATTATTCACCAAGAACCACTGCTATCAAAATCATGAGGGTTGGTTATTACTGACCCAATTTGTTTAGAGATGCCCACAGATGGACAAGAAGCTGCAAAGAATGTGCATTATTTGCAGAAAAACAATGGTTGGTTGCTCTTCCCCTGCACCCAATTCCGACTGATCAACCATTTGCCCAATGGGGTTTGGACTTCATTGAGATGATTAATCCACCATCCAGTGCTGATCACAAGTGGATTTAATAGCCATTGATTATTTTACAAGGTGGACAGAGGCAGTTGCATTGAAGGATGCCACAGAGGCCTCCATTTTAGATTTCCTTGAGGGTATAGTTTCCAGGTTTGGTGTTCCACTCACCATTATTTCCGACAATGTCAAGGCCTTCGTAGGTACAAAAATTAGTGAATGGGCACTTAACTATGGAATTTACTTGAAGACATCATCCAATTACTATCCCCAAGGGAATGGCCTGGCTGAATCCACAAACAAGAACCTAATCAAGATCATCAAGAGGACAGTGAATGATAATCAGCGAACTTGGCATTCCAAGTTGAGGACAGCTCTCTGGGCTGATAGAATTACTCCCAAGAGGGCCATAGGCAATTCCCCTTTCATGCTTGTTTATGGAAGGTAAGCAAAAGTTCCATTATTATTAGAGTTGCCCTCCCTTGAGCTAGCACAATAGCTGGAACTGCTAGAAAGTGATACCATGACAGTCAAGTTTGCTAAGCTAATGGAGCTTGAACAAAAAAGAGACGCTGTCATGAAGACTCTTGAGGCTCACCAAGATCAGGTTAAAAGGACTTTTGACAGAAAATCAACTGGCAGAACATTCATTAAAGGAGATTCGGTGTTGAAATGGGATGCAGACAAAGCTAAAGCTAGGAGACGTTCAAAATTTGATGCCATGTGGAGTGGCCCTTATATTATTACCAGCTGCAAGCAGGCCAATGCATTTCAACTTTCCAAGCTGAATGGAGAGATTCTGCCAATCCCAGTCAATGGGATTCATTCAAACCTTGCTTTTAGCATGGTTGTGGGATTTTGTAAATATGTTAGGTGTTTCCTTTCAATAAATGCCCTTGCACTCTATTGCATTCTCATTAGGACGATGTTTGCTTTGTTTGTTTCACTTTGTCTTGTTTTCTGGAGGTAGTGTTCAGTTTTGAGTTGGTCTAGCCAACCCCTGTTCTTGTTGTTGTGCCCTTTGACTCTGTGCCCAATGGATTGATAAGGCCTCTGGATCCCAGTGTTTAGCAGGCAAACACCCTGCATAGTCGCCAAAATGTTATCCTATTTTGCCTTCTCGCCAAATAGCCTAAGGATCCACGAACCCCTAGTGTTTTTCCTTTGATTTACAAGGAAGGAGTTACCCAAAATGGCCAAGTCCCAAAATTCCTAAGTTTTCCTTGTGCTTTCAATGTTTTCGAAGTTTCGGAGTTCGGACTTCCCTCTTTGTCATGCCATATTTGTCAACTTCGACCTCCGCCTTTCCCTTGTATTTGGCTGAGTGTTTTGGTCTTCGGAGGTCGGGAGTTCTCTCTTCCGCATTCTTCCTTTTGGAATGTGGAAGGTCGGAGGTCCGCTTATCGAAGCCTGACAAGTTAAATGCTCTAAGTACGCCAGATGTCGAACTTTGGAGGTTTCTCCTTCCCTCTTCCTTTCCCTTTCGAAACGCTGAAGGTGGAAGGCCCGAAGGCCAAAGTCTGTCAGTTTCAACACTCAAAGGTAAAGCACGAGTGCGCGGCTACAGAAAAGTTAAATCAAACGTAGTGCGCGCTGATGCGAATTGCTGCCACGTGTCTGAGATCCATTGAACATAACTTTTCTGAGTAAAGAGGGACACGTGGCAATCCGGCACAACATTTTGAAAGCTTTGTCTCCAACGATGGGAGGAATTGCGCCATGTAGACACGTGGCGCCCTGGCACACTACGCAACGGTGGTAAAAGGCAAAATATAAGACAGGTGTGCGTTGGTGACACGTGCTTCTTCCTCCTTTTTCGTAGGCGGAAGGCGGAATGCCCGAGACCCGATCTCCATCGTTTTCACTGTTCTAAGGTGTTGCGGAGTGTGGATGTCGGGGTTGTCTTCTCCCTTTCCATTTGGCGGAAGGTGAAAGATGGAAGGCCACAAGGCCAAAGTCCGCCGAGTTACAAATATTTCTAAGTCTTTTGGAAAGCGAAGGTTGGGAGTTCTCTCTTCTCTCTTCTTCTTTTCTAAAAGCGACAAGCGGAAGGCCCGAGGCCCGATCTCCGCCGATTTCTCAAATCGGCTAAGTGTTGCATAGGCAGAGGTCGAATTCTTCTTCTTTCCAAAGGACGACGTAACGGTGAAGGCCCGACCCCCGAAGCCCAATGATTTCTCTTCTCTCGGACTTCGAAGGCTGGGGTTTCTTCCTTCACCTTTCCAAAGACCAATTGAAGGAAGCCCGATCAGTTGGAGCCCGACCTTTTTGCCTTCCAAGAGCATTTTCTACTATTCAAAGCACGACATGACTGCTTAGCGACCCTCCCTGGTCGCCATTAATGCTTCTTCAGAGCCCGATTACTTGTAGAAGATGGATTTCTCGCCTCCCCTTGCTACTATAGCCTCATTTGCATTAAATCCTTGTACCCAAGGCATGCACGGACTCTTCTTTTCCGTGGATTTTATGGACGGAGCCATGTGGGCACGTTTCAAGGACACTGAACGAATTTATCATAGCATGGACGACAGTTCTTTCTTGTTAACCACTCTTTCCCTCTTCCATGGCTACTACAGTGATTTGTAAAAGCTATATATGCATGTAAAAAAGATGTATTTCTATTGGTTGGTTGGTGGGTCTTTATTCAGACTAAAGCGCTTAATGTTTGATCTTGACCTCATGATATTTCCAAAAACTGTATGAATCTGATCGACTGTGTCCTCTTTTGAACCTCTTTGTCTTCATTTTTAGTTCAACTATGAGGGGAAAACTATCATTCTATGTCTCCCTGATCTGTATTTAGCTTTTCTATCTTTGTAATGGCTATTTAACCTCTATGATTAATATAAGCAATTGATTCTGCCTCTCATTTCTCTTTCCCTGTGTCTGTTTGAATGTTTTCACTTATCTTGTGGATAAAATGGTCTCTTTATAGGTTCTAGTATTCTATTTTGGCCTCTGATAGAGAACAAATGAGTCTGTGTTAATCTATTCAACCTTTGAAATCATTACTGTGTTATGTCAGCTGCAGCTAAACATACTAAATCTTGGTGTATCGCCTCCCTTTTAATTTCAGTCTCCCTCTCTCCCTTTTCCTTGGTGATCATTAGTATAGGTTTACTTGATTGCTCTAAACCTTAAGTTCAGAAAAAGGAATCGGCCTTCTCTGGGGGTCTGATCTCATTTGCAAGGTCCCACACCTTGAGATCAGTCCCATTGTGTCATTGGAATGTTTGAACGGGCTTCAAGCAGGGTGCAATTCACATGATAACAGGAACATGACTTAGGCCAATCTATGCACAATTGAGGGAGTTAAACTTCACTAACACACACATGAAAACTCAACTCAACATGGATGAAGGGTTCCACCAAATACAAAGTGTGTGGATTTGAAATAGTTAGGAATATAAGACCCCACAAAACACTGAATCTAATACCACATCTTCTCCTATTGGTTTTATGGGACTCCAAGACCTGCACAGTGGGTTTCGACTAAGAAGCATCACAACAAGACATAGTTCCAGACATGGATTTAGACACACATTTTTCTTTGTATGGGACACATGTTTTGTAGTGTTCTACCCCAAATTTTTCTGTTTTGTTGAACCTGGGTGTTTTATGTGCTTGAACATAACATTGAGTTTTTTGCATGCATTCATATATTCAGAAAATAAAACATTCTAAACTACCCAGATGCTTATTTATGCGGGAAATGTATAATATAATAACAATAAACAATACCCATATGTGAAATGAGCAAAACATCAAATTGCAAGCATACTCATTTGCTGATATGAAGAGTACAAGTCTGATATAACAAGAATGCAGCAACCAGAAGTTAAACAAACACCTTCAAAGAGGATAAATCCAAGTTTTCCCTTTCCCCAAAACACAAGACACAGATTACAACCCTAGGCACCTTGTTTCAAGTAGAAAAGCAATCCCAAAGCTGGGCGTTTGAGTCTAGGATAACCCATGCCTCAATGTTGTCCCTGTACGGCCTATTTCAGGTTTGTAGCAGTAGATAAAACTCTTTCCATATGCTCTAAAATCTGTCCAAACTCAAACACACTACCCCATGCCCAATCTATGTTGTCATAACACAAAATTTGATGAGTTTCTACACTCCTAAATGCCTCAAAATGGTACGGCCCTGCTGTAGAAAGGTATGACCTGTTTGGGGGTCCAAACCCTCATCAAAACTTCATCAAAAACTGTGACAACATCTGCAATGTTTTCCCGGCTATACCTCCTTAATTATCATGCCAAAAAACAAGGGATTTGCATTGTATAAACCCTCCACGACAAGTCCACAACTCTGAAAGTTGAAGCACAAGCATAACCCCTGAACAAAGTTGTCAACGAGCAGCCTTGGGAGATCTTTCACTCTTATAGCATGTTGTCCCTCATGAGGGTTTTTGTCCTCAATGAAGCCAAGATTTTCAGACTTTCCAGTCCAACCAGTAAAACCCTTAACAATTTTCTTCTCAATATAAATATGCAAATGAGCTCACAAATGGCTTTTATATTTTCCCAAACTCCCACGCCCAAGTTGGCTTTTGAATTATATTTTATTTAATTTAAATTCCCGCCTTATAACCCCTTTTAAAATTGGGTGCTCAACTTTATATTATAAAGTATTCTTTTTAAAATCCCTTTTATCCCCTTTAACATAAAGTCCTTTTAATATATATTAATAACGCATAAAGTTAAATATTTTAATTTAACTTTATTATTGACATTATTAAAACTTAATACATAGGACCATAATTAAACCAAGATAAATCCAGGATATAAATCCGCCTTTATGCCCAATATAGTAATACTGCCAACCGACCATACCAATGACCCCCTATGACTTACTATAAATAGTAAGTATGGACTAAGTGTCCAAAACAAGCTTTGGAAGGTACACAATGAAATCCCTAGTAAACACTGAGCTGGGACAAACCAATAGAACTCAAAAGGTTGACTAAACAAGTCCGCAAATGCCCTCAAAGGGCCCCCTAACCATCCTATTAGTCCACGGGGACCAAGTGACGGACTAACCGCTGTAACTGATCACTGCCTAGGAAAAGGGGACATTAGAGTCCGCCTTTCCCCAAGATTGCTTGTCCCCAAGCAATCCACACCTGAACACCTTGGCCTATCACCAGAATACCTGGATCCCAAATAACCCTGTAGGATGTTGATGCTCTACCAAAACCCCACTGCACCCACTAGATAATACTAAACTGTCAAGCTAAACTCAACAGCTCTAATAGTCACTCTCCAAATTTGAAGCAACCTGCCAAGCATAGAAATCCCTCAAGCCCTCATCCAAACTGGAAGTCCACCATACTCAACAACCACTGACTTCCACTGCGCCACTCTGATATAATCATTACCATGCCGAGAGTGGTGGAGAAACTCATCTGGATCCAAACGAACTAAAGTGCCAAGCCTGTCACCACCTGGATCCCAACACACCACAACCTCACATCCGCCGAACATGAGAAGATGGAAGTATCTCAAGGTGCTCAAAACACAAACCCATGCTCCAACTTCTGTAGGTCTCTCATGGATGTGAAGAATACCCCTCATTGGTGTCATAAATCGTGTGGCAGCTCCTCTTAGTTTGCTGATATGGAACAAATCAACGCCCTCAAAACTGAAAAACCAACCTATGGGGATGCAAACAATTCCGCCAAGGTCATAGGGTGCCAAAGTATCAACCCTATGCCGCTCTCCAATGGGGAGAAGATGATGTAACTCTCCTCCAAACTCATGTGCAGCTGTTGTCCTCCAAAAGTTATGAAAGAAGTCTATGTTCAATGAAGTAGGACAGCCATCTCCTAACAAATTATGGAGTAAAACTCCATAACTACTTGCCGGAACACCAACGCCATCATGCTCACCAGGGACACAGCTCCCCTGAATCCTCGTTCCCCCAAGTGTATGCCACACAAGAGTAAGTGTCTCCATCGGAAATCCCTGATGCAAAGAAACTGCAAACTCTACCCAAGAGTCATCTACATGATGAGACTCTGATTCCTATACATGTATACGACCATCTAAAGGAAAAAGAGTAGAATACCCGCAGGTTCTAGTATTATATAATCCCTAAGCCAACCCACATTTATGCATCATCAAATCATCCGTGTGCGGGCTAAAAGAGAAGTGATGAGCACTCCTTACTACGCAATCAGGGTGAAATTCACCCACTTGTGCCAAAGCAAGACCTGCATAGTCACTGGGATTCCATGCCTCATCATTCACATCACACGAATCAGGAGGTGGTTCACATCTCCGATCATGAAGGGCAGATTTGGTATTGGCTCTGTAAGTTCCCTCTGCAAACTTGATGGCCAAGTTCCTATCCAAGAGCAAATGGAGGTATTCTGATTTCATTTCCTCCAGGGCATGCTTGATAGTTTGTAGACTGATACAGTGGTTCCAACTACTTCCCCTGTCTACCTTCCTTCCAATTGAGCTGACCACAAGAAGTACTCAACAACCTTGCGCATGCTATCAAAACAGGTTAAGGTTTGGACAACCTTATCCTCGATGACTTCCAACTATTCCTTAAGTTCCTCTGACTCACTAGGCTCATGTCTACAATGAACCTCAACCAATGCCTTACCTAGTTTGTTGGCAAATGTAGCAAACATGCTCCCACCAGATGAAGCCTTGCAATCCTCATGCGAATAAGATGGAACAGTGTCATGAACAGTGTGATGATTCAACATGCTAGTCACACAAGAATCCGCCTCCTCATCATAAGACTCACCAATAGCAATCTCTACATCGCCAATATAGAGACTTGTACCCTTGCCACTCATGGATGCATGCACTTCACTATTGGCTGGACCACAAGGTATATGCACCACTACCTCTGTCGTATATGTGTCTTGAGCCCTCAATTGGCTCCTCCACAAAGGTGACTCATGATCTCCATGATGCAAGTTGTGTGAATACTCCTCGTGTGAAATTTTAGAATCATTCCTATCCTCAACCCTATGCAAATCTAAAACCTCCTCGTGCTTGACCACCATAAGGGGTTCTCCCCTCAAACCATGAGTACCACTCTCATCCACAGGTGTTACAGGAGCCCTAGAAGACTGAATTTCTGTTGTGGATGAAAATGAATGAGCCAAGCTCAATTCCTCACACAGCTCATCAATTTGAATCTCTGATTCTTGAAGGGCCATCTGAGTGCTCTTCAAGAAATCTTTGGTAACCTCTACTCATTGGAAAGCTTGTCAACCTCCTCTTTCCCTTTTAGCACATCAAAATAGATCTCACCCAGCATGAGAAGGTGATCTCTATCGGAGAGTAGCTATAGGTAATTTGACTTCATTACCACAAATGCTTCTCTAAGCAACTGTGAATCTAAAAGGGAAAGTTCTCCATCAAGGTCCATATGTGCCCCTGAAGACCTCCAACAACATTTTGCCATGAACTTAAGGGTGTCATCAAAGTGTCTAATGGTTGCATTGACCTGGTCTTCATTTACCTTCAACTGTCTTGTCAAATGATAGGACTCCTGAGACCTAACAATCTCATCTAAATTTTCTAATTTGTAATCAGCATCATGCAATACAAAATCAGATTTGTTATCAATGTTCATAACCATACCACCAATGCCATCAATGTCGTCTCTAATGCTCAACTGTGTAGATGAAGCAGGAACGCAGTATGGTCAGAAGTAGATCCAACCCAAGCGAAATCCACATCAAATGTAGGGACCATCACACCTGGATCTCATGTGCTAAAATGTTGTTTGCTCTGTTCAGGAAAAATGTGATCATTGTATTCCTCATGACTGGTGCCCTTTGTAAACAAATCTTTCTCCAACTACCAAGTACGGGCATCATGATTGTCACTCCCCTACATAGGCTTAGTTTGGGTTTCAAACCAAACACCAACTGTGTCAACATCTCTGAAATTGAATGTAGAACCGTCATCATCAGCTGATTTGAAGGCTCCAACATAACTGCTCAAAATATGCCCATCATTACGTGCTAACCCATGAGGTGTATCACACTAAAATCCAATCTCATCACCTGCTGCAACATCTGTCCCATGACTGAAAATTACACTCTCAAATGAAGATTTCTCCACAGATGTAGCTGCGATAGATGACTGATTTTTATCTTCCCCACGATCACCTGTAGGCTACAAGTCACAAACAAGAGCTTCTTCTTCCTACTCTAACCCTTCTTCAAGGATAACTTTTGAGTCTTCTTCCCACATTCTTCTAATGTACTTGACCAAGCCCAAGTTTCCAAGTCTCAAGGTCACAACCAGACTTAGGAAGTCATTAAAGGAAACCTGTGTTTCAAACCCATCAGGGATACTTTGATACTCTTCAAAGAGTTGGATAGCTTCCTACTCATAACTCCTCTTAATCTGATCTTCAACCCTGCTGAAACCATTGTCATACTCTGAATTTTTTACTGAATCACCCAACAGGATGGCAGGACTTGGGCTCTAATACCACTGTAGTGTTCTAGCCCAATTTTTTCTGAATTTTGCTGAACCTGGGTGTTTTATGTGCTTGAACATAACATTGAGTTTTTTGCATGCATTCATATATTTAGAAAATAAAACATTCTAAACTACCCAGATGCTTATTTATGCGGGAAATGTATACTATAACAACAATAAACAATACCCATATGAGAAATGAACAAAACATCAAATTGCAAGCATACCCATTTGCTGATATGAAGAGTACAAGTCTAATATAACAAGAATGCAGCAACCAAAAGTTAAACAAACACCTTCAAAGAGGATAAATCCAATTTTTCCCCTTCCCCAAAACGAGAGACACAGATTACAACTCTAGGCGCCTTGTTTCAAGTAGAAAAGCAACCCCAAAGCTGGGCATTTGAACCTAGGATAACCCACGCCTCAATGCTGCCCCTGTACAGCCTATTTCAGGTCTGTAGCAGCAAATAAAACGCTCCTTCCATATGCTCTAAAATCTATCCAAACTCAAACACACTGCCCCACGCCCAATCTATGCTGTCATAACACAAAATTTGATGAATTCCTACACTCCTAAATGCCTCCAAATGGTACGTCCTGATGCAGAAAGGTACAGCCTGTTTGGGGGTCCAAACCCTCATCAAAACTTCTTCAAAAACAATGACAACATCTGCAATGTTTTCCCGGCTATACCTCCTTAATTATCATGCCAAAAAACAAGAGATTTGCATTGTATAAACCCTCCGCGACAAGTCCACAAATCTGAAAGTTGAAGCACAAGCACAACGCCTGAACGAAGTTGTCAGCTAGCAACCTTCGGAGATCTTTCACTCTTATAGCATGTTGTTCCTCATGAGGGTTTTCGTCCTCAATGAAGCCAAGGTTTTCAGACTTTCCAATCCAACCAGTAAAACCCTTAACAATTTTCTTCTCAACATGAATATGCAAATAAGCTCACAAATGGCTTTTATATTTCCCAAACTCCCACGCCCAAGTTGGCTTTTGAATTATATTTTATTTAATTTAAATTCCCATAACCCCTTTTTAAATTGGGCACTCAACTTTATATTATAAAGTATTCTTTTTAAAATCACTTTTAGCCCCTTTAACATAAAGTCCTTTTAATATATATTAATAACACAAAGTTAAATATTTTAATTTAACTTTATTATTGATGTTATTAAAACTTCATATATAGGACCATAATTAAACCAAGATAAATCCAGGATATAAATCCGCCATTATGCCCAATATAGTAATACTGCCAACCGACCATACCAATGACCCCCTATGACTTACTATAAATAGTATGGACTAAGTGTCCAAAACAGGCTTTGGAAGGTACACAGTGAAATCCCTAGTAAACATTGAGTTGGGACAAACCAATATAACTCAAAAGGTTGACTGAACAAGTCTGCAAACACCCTCAAAGGGCCCCCTAACCACCCTGTTAGTCCACGGGGACCAAGTGATAGACTAACCTCTACAACTAATCACTGCCTACGAAAAGGGGACATTACACGTTTCTTCCTTTCTGACATAGATTTGACACAATGAGTTGGGACAAATCAATAGAACTCAAAAGGTTGACTGAACAAGTCCGCAAACACCCTCAAAGGGCCCCCTAACCACCCTGTTAGTCCACGGGGACCAAGTGATAGACTAACCTCTGCAACTAATCACTGCCTACGAAAAGGGGACATTACACGTTTCTTCCTTTCTGACATAGATTTGCCACAATGTAATGTTCTACCCCAAATTTTTTCCAATTTTTCAACATTATCAAATAGTGTTAGCAAATCAAATGCAACCATGTAATCTCCTCCACACCTTCTGATCACCAAGTTCCCGATATGGGCAAGGTGAGAGCATACAAGTGCTTCAGACTTAGCAATTAAAATATAGAACAACAAATAACAACTTCCACTTGTTCAGTGGGCATCCACTTATTCAATAGGAAATCACCACTTGTTCAATGGGAGTACTGAAAAGAAAAGCATAGGCACATCCACTTATTCAGCGGGAAGCCTTTACAATGAAACCACTTATTCAGTGGGGTGAGTAACATAAACAAGAAAATATCAATCCCACTGGCAGTATTACCATCCAATGGTTACAATCACCCAATAATAAAATATAAATGTTTATCACAAATGATTGTAAGCTGCAATACATCAAATAATTCTGATTTTCTAGCTTCTCCTACTCCCATGCCCAAGTCCCCTCACAAACAATGTGGATGTGTATATATAGACTAAAAGCACCTCATGCACCTATGTTGAGGTTCCCTCCAAAGCACAATCAAACGAATTTGGGCACTTCTCTCCCATCAAACCAGCAAACAATCCTAGTAGCCTAGACTTCTACATCATTAAGATTCTTGTGTCCTACTTTTTATCACCATTCGCCTTATTTTTTGAATCAATGTTTCAATGGAGAACCCACTGCTTCCTCTGTTTCATAGACCAAATTCTTTGAGTCTTTTTCATATCTTATATAGCAATTCCTCTCCTTGTCTAAGAAGCTTGTGTTACTTTGTCAGTGAGGACTTCCCCACATCAATGGGGTTTGACAAATATCTAAATATTCTCAACGAATTCTGCAGACATTGTACACTCAAAGGGGAGCGAACTTCCTTAGAAGAGGCACTTTTCAAGATGTCTTGAGAAACCTTGCCTTTTGGGCTTTGTTCCACCAACCATGTGGACATTCTAACTTCTTGCACTCCTTGGAGTTGTCTTCTTGTACATTTTGGTGTGTTCAAACTTATGATCACCAACCTTGACCATATAGATGTCCCTCTTGCTCATCCCAAAGTTTGTCATAATTTCTTTGCTAGATCTCCTAGTGCTGTCAAATTTTAATTCTTCATGCAAATCTTGTATCAACAGATAGCAGAAGACCAAGAGTCAGCGCAAGCTAGTCATCAACTGTTAAACATCCTTGTTTCAAACTAGGTTTTCCTAGAAAGATTCAGAGTTAACCTGCTTTCTAAAGATTCCTCGTAAGGGTGTCCTCAAATTACAATACTTTAGAAGATCCAGGAATAATCTTCCAGAAAGTCTTCTCAGTAGTCTGTGGTGTGCCAATTTCTCTGCATATGAAATCACTCAGAACAATACCTAGAACTTTATCATGTTAAAAGCAAACTTCCAAGTACTCAAGTGATTTACATCTGGTTTGAACCATATTCAAGTAGGAAACTTAATATATTGGTCATGAGAAAGTACACACAAACAAACCAGAAAGACATAAGTCCATAGTTACCGAGAGATGCAGGGTTACCGGTATGGAGACAGTGACAGGGATGCCAATAAAATTAGGCTATGCAAGTAAATGAATAAGGAGATGACTATATTATATATAAATGTAGTCACTATAAATTGTAGGCATGATGACGGGAACACAATCCACATTCCTATAATGGAATTTCTTAGCAACTATGGATATAACAAATATATCATCCAAAAAATGAACTGTTACGACAGTGGTAATAACCAGGAGAGATCCTGGAGTATGCGTCCAGTCATAACATATATAGTTGTCAACCAAGAGGATGTGTTGGTTAGACAACCTTCTAAAAACCACTCCTACCTAACACAAGTGATCCTAAATTCTAATCATAATTAATCCAACAAGCTAACACTTGTACAAACATATACTTGGATAGAGACACAAAGTGCTAATATACTTTATTAACTTATGCCAAGGCTACACATAATAAAAATCTAGGTTTATTCAAATGCTAAAACTAATGCCAACATCATGCACAAGCAGAATTGCAGGAAATGAAAGAAAAAATTCCTAAAGAAAGGTAACACATAGTTAACCATCTGATGCCTACTTGTGCACTACCCAATTTAACATTATCACCAACATGGGTAAAGGATCTCTTCCCATGCCATAGAAAAGGATTGAGACAAAAAGCAAAACTATTGAAAAACAAAGTTAAATAAGAACTCTACTAACCCTTCTCAATAGATAACAAAAAAAAGACACCCTACAACAAAAACAGTCCTCCAAAATCATTCCTCACCTCAGTGCTTCCTTTTTGAAACATGCCTACGTTTTAACAAAAGAAAAAGAACATTTTTTTTATCTTTCCCTCTTCACAACACACCTATGTTTTAACAAAAGAAAAAGAACAACTTTTAATCTTTCCCTACTACTATATTAACATGATATGTAGAATTTCGTCAGAGTTTATCTTAGCTTTTCTTAATTCTTTTTTTCTCAAAGAGGATAGACAGGACTGGAAAGAATTTACTTTCTATAGAGAAAGCTCAAGTCAGCATAAATTAAGTTCCAGCAGATTCTTCCACCACTACAATTTGTTGGTTTTTTCCTTAATTTTTCAAATTTTTTTAGACATCAAAGCCAGGCAATGCTTGGGACATGCCCAACTTAATCCAATGATAACATCCAGATCATTCAGCATCTCTTGAAAATCTCCTTTTAGGACAGATCCTCGTCTAGAATTTTTGTAACCAATATAGGATGAACACGCCTAGCAAACAAAAGTGTTCAAATAATTTTAGAATTCTTGACAATAAATATAAGAAAATAGTGTTTAGAGTACACTAAGGAAGACAGCATTCATCAATTAGGTTGTGCTCAGCTGGTGAAACATTGGAGCTTATGTGACAATGCCTCAAATTCAGATTGCAGACCACATCCCTCAAAGATATAAGGTATGTTCAAGTCTTGAGCACTTTCTGATGGACTAGATATCCCTCCAGCCTGGTGTCTCAGCTTAAGGTATGATTCCACTGTGGCCATAAGGGGGTCATTTACCAATATAATAAAAAACTATTGACAACTATTCATTCTAATCTATCATTTCCATCTAAAGTCACCTTCCAATCTGAGACAAGAACACACATAATTGCTAATATTTTCCACTCAAAAGTTCCCATTTATACCACCAAACAATATATCCAATATTTAAAACTAATAAAAGACAATACTTATAGAGTTGTGGAATCAAATGATCCTAACAAAGAACATTCAACCATAATAAGCCTAGGGATTGTTCCTCACCAGAACACCTACAGTATTCAACTCCTGAAGTCACAAGATTAGTTTCTTTAAGTCATGCCAAGGTTAGGAATATTTCACAATTGCTTGCATTGCAAGTATGGTGTTCCTTGAGCTCTGCTGCAATAAGGGTTATTTAATCTTCAACAAAGATGAGTACAAATCCTAAGCCTAAATCATAAACCACTTGGAATATAGATTCATGCTATGAAAGAAGACCAATTTAGGTGAAAGTATATCATCCAAGATTCCTCATCTCAGCATGGTTGCAATCAGATTAGAAAGTCCTTATTCTTCTGATCGTCCCGCCAATTACCAATACACAAGAAAAAGAATGGAAAAATATAAAGATGATAAGACCTCTCAGATTGAAAACAAAGAGAGATAGTCAAGTGAATAGGTAAAAATTAGTAAAGAATTATAACTTCAACCAAACTCTCACCACACTAAGCGAAAAAAAAAAAAAGAAAGAAATGGTCATAAGTAAGGATCTTGTTCTTATCATTTCCCAAACTTGTTCATATCGGACTTGAAAAATGCACTCGGGGTCAGGAACATTATGAGAATTTCTCTAGACTGTTCAAAAGAGAAAGTTCTTACTTTCTAAATCTAACAAGAAACGATGTAGATGCACTATTGACATTTGAAATCCAGCTTCACTTATTAAGCAATAATTGCAGATTAATTTTGAATGATCAATAATAAGAGGAGCAGAGGAAGGGAATAAATGTAAACAATGTGATTCCTCTAGTACAAAGATTGTCTATGCACAAATACAGATACATTCAACAGAATGAATGAATGAAAGAGATATGCTTAACTTCCACCTACAAACTTGCTTGACAAATTGCAAAATATTGAAGGGCATCATGACATGAACTACACTCAAACAGAACTGAAGAAAGAACTAGTGAAAAAAGAAATTATAACTATCCACAGATCACCAAAGGAGGAATGGGACTTAAATGTACGACAGAAGAAATAATATTGAGTGAAAAGAAAGTAAGAGCCCAAATTAAACTGAACAAACTCAAATAAAAGAACATAACCAACAAAGGGGGGTGAACCTAAAGAAGGTAAATCTAAAAATGTAAGAAGATAAAACCATCCACCACAAACATAACAACTACTGTATTGGTAATAAAACTTTGATAAAAAAGTAGTATTAAAGAAAACTGAAATGTGAGTATGCCTTGCCTCATCTCCAAACCGCATAAGAGAACGCACTAATGTTGGTGCGGTGTAGAAAATTGTAACTTTGTATTTGTCAACAATTTCCCAACATCGTCCTGCATCAGGGTAGTTTGGTACCTACAGATTTAATTTTTGCTTCATTAGTGAAGTTTTTATGTGGGAGTTACCTGTGTCAAGGACAAAATATATGAAACTAGAGATGTGCATCCCTTCAACAATGATAACAGAATATTCGATAAAGAGTGGAACTTCAAGTATAACTCAAGAAGACTTCAACTAGATTGTCTAATTCATGCTAATCAGGATACCACATTCCATTCTAAATTTTACATAAAGAAATTGTAAAGCTGAAAATAATTTTCACTATTGCTAATGCTTTTTTTAAATTATATACACCAGCGATGAACTATTAAATTATCATGTACATAGACTATAACAACCTATAACTTCATATAAAATTAATAACCCAACAAATGTAAGTAAAAGAATGAATCATTTTGACCAAAAAAATGAGATTATGACATATAAATTAGTACAGCAACTGAAATGTAAACCTTAACCATTTCAAACATAAATGATTTTCTTGCATACATATGCATAGTTTGATTTCCATCCTTCAAAGGTAGTTTGTCTTGTTAGAATCCCAAAGTATTGAGAAATTCTCTTTTCCTCCAAGGCAGGCATATAAAAAAGTAAAATGAGTTTGACATTTTTTCTATCAACCTGCTGGCGTGAACTCAAGTGGAATTTATGAGAAGGTTATTGAGAAGTTGCATTTCATAGACAATCAAGGTGGTGAAGATAAGGATATTATCAGATAAATGAAAATTTGGGAAAAGTAACTTTTAACCATTAATAGCCCATGTAAATTAATTTGGCTTATCACAGCCAGAAGTCTGCGGTATCTATTATATTAACAAACAAGAGCTGAATTCTTTGACTAGTCGAAGGCCAAGGATAGGAGTAAAAGGCAGACCCCTGTATACATTGAGAGAGAGTATACATGGAGGTGTTATGACAACTGTTTATCTAATACACAATAGATGCATTGAATTCAAATGCAAGTGTAGATTTGGCAACGAGGTCCCTGCTGCATCACTCAATGATTTTAAACAGAGCAGGTTTGATCAAAACACTTGGCCAATTGTTAATTTTGAGAGGGTGATTAATCTCTTGGACCACAAGGATGTCCACTAGTCTTCTAGCCACATATGGAGAGTGAGTGTCTAAATAACTTCAGACAACAAAGGTTTCAGCTTTGTAGCAATCAGCTTGGAGAAAGAAAGAAAAAAACTATATTAATGTCCATGGATGACCAAGTGTAGTTCAATGAGACTCAAGAGTAAAGCAGTTTACACTGAAAGTTCTAGGAAGAGAAACCTAGAAAGGCCCCACAAAGGGGAAGGACAAAAGCAAAGAAGATTTTTAAAGAATTCAAAGGCATAGATCAATATTTCAGGAACTAAATTGACATGCTACCTGTTTAAAAATATTTCATGGATATACCTGGTGTTAGTATCTACTTGTTTAACTCATTGATTGGGGTATGTTTGCCTCCAATACTGTAATTTCCATATTCTGAACAATAGATGCAACACTCGCGAGTCTTTTTCAGAGCCGAGTATTTCATGCAAAAACTCACCAACTTTAATCGCCAAGTTTTTCACAAAAACTCGGCGAGTCCGTGAAAATAACTCGCCTGCTGGAAAAAAGGTATTCCACCGGCGTTTAAAGGGGTTTTTTGACTCATTTTTGGTCATTGCACTTGCTCCGCATGACAAAAAACGCCCTCCCAACCATTTTAGAGGTATTTGCAGTGATTTGGCGTTGACCAAACAAGATTTGAGGCAGATTTCAATCAAATTTGAAAGGCAAATCAGATTTCCAAGTAGGTTTTTTTTTTTTTTTCTCTCTTTCTTTTTTTGAATTTCTTCTTCATTTTTGAAGCATCTCAGTTTTAAAAACATCATGAATGTAGTATAAATAGATTTGTATTGATCAAAACAAGACTTATATTCATCAAAACAAGATTCATCACCGTTTTGTTTGCATTTTTTTCTGATTTTTTCATTTTTTTCACATTTTTTTCATTTTTTTTCTTTTTTCTAATTTGAATCCAATTTCTTTTTGAAGAATGTTTAAGTCTTAGATTAGTTTACATTTTTAGTAATTTAGAGTAATTTTTTTATTTCTTCATTGTTTTCATATTTTTTCCAAACCCTAGTTAATTTTTTTTTGTTGAATCCTTTTTTTTTTGGAACAAAATGTTTAGAATTTTACATTAGTTTAAATTTAATCCATTAATCTAATTTAGGTTGTTTTTTAATTTTCTATTAAAAAACTAACAACTTGTGCTTTCTCTTTGTATGTGCAAGTTAATTTATAATGGCAGATAGAGATGCTTCTATATCCGGTTCAACCTCAGGCCTTGCCGCATCATCATCATTTGTAGGCAAATGTCCTCCAGGAGCTAGAGATCCTGCGTGGAAATATGCCTATATAGGACCATACCCTGGCTCAGTTTTTTGCATCCGATGCGAAAATGTATACCATGGAGGCATTAACTGCCTCAAATACCATCTTGCAGGCATCAGTCGTCGTGATGCGAAGGCTTGTACTAACACCACGGAAGAAATAAAAAGACAAATGAATGCCATACTTGCAGCCTCAGAAGAAAGAAAAATACGAAGGGAGAAGGCAAAGGCAGCCATGCAAGCATCCATAGCTTCTTCTCAAGGTGCTCCAGTCAACCTTGAGTCGGATGATGATGCACTTCAGGGCATAGTGGGCTCTCTTTGTGATCCACGTAACCGAAGGCAACCCACCACCACCGCGAACCCTTCATCTACTTCCAGTAGAGCACCAGGATCAGCACCTACACGCACGGTAGATAGTTTTTTTGTGCCTAGAAACACGCCTGGAGCACAAACTTCCTTAGAGGCAAGTGGGTGGAATAAGGAGGTGCATGAGCATGCAGATATTGCTTGTGCCGATTTTTGGTATTTCAACAACATCCCTTTCAATGTGGCAAATTCTCCTTATTGGCATAATTTGGTTACTGCATTGACAATTGCAGGAAAGGGCTACAAGGGACCTTCTTGCACAGACTTGAGTGGGAGGTTAGTTAATTTAATCTTTTTGATAAATTTATGTTCTTTAATTTATAGAAATTTATGATGAATTTAAGCTATTTTTTGTTTATGAATTACAATTGTGTACTTAATTTCACTTTGTACTTGTAGGTTGCTTACAAATGCAAGTGATAGGGCATGGGTAGTGATGGAAGACCAAAGAAATTAATGGAAAAAATATGGCTGCTCTATTCTTTCCGATGGGTGGACGGATGGTAAAAACCCCACCATCATTAATTTTTTGGTAGCTTGCAAGAATGAAGTGGTGTTCTTGAAATCAGTGGATGCCTCCAACATAGTGAAAAATGCAAAAAATTTGGCTAAAATGTTGGAGCAAGTTTGCATGGAGGTTGGGATTGAAAATGTTGTGCAAATAATTACTAACAATGCAGCAGCATATGTGGCAGCTAGTAGAATCCTCCAAGATAGACACCACACAATTTTTTGGACACCTTGTGCAGCACATGTCCTTGACCTTCTTTTGAAGGACACAAGCAAGCTTGATTGGGTCACACCGATTGTAGAGGATGCAAGGAGGATCAAAAAATTTATCTACAATCACCCTTGGGTTCTTCACTTAATGGGGGATTACACCCAAGGGAAAGAGTTGGTAAGATCCGGTGTGACAAGGTCTGCAATGGTTTTCTTAATGTTGCAAAGCATTCTTGGTGCATTGGTGGCTTTGAAACAAATGTTTGTGTGCCCAAAATGGACAGAGTCATCTTATGCGAAGAAGCCATAAGGAGAGAGGGTTGCATGCATTGTCTTCGACAAAGTATTTGAAAAAAGAGTTGCAGAGATTGTGAAGGTAACTTCAAAACTTCGAATTTAAATTCAAATTGAATGTTTATTTATTTTTAATATCTCTTTCATTTTAAATTTGTAACTTTAATCTTTTTGCATTTTTATATTTTAGGTGTCGGAGCCCTTGGTTAGAGTCTTTCGCTTGGTAGATGGGGATAAAACCCCAATGGGGTATCTTTATGAGGCCATGGATAGGGCCAAGGAGGCTATAAGAAATTATTGTAAGGGGGACAGCCTCAAATTTGATCCCATATGGGAGATTATTGATAGGAGGTGGAACAATCAACTCCACCAACCCATCCATGCAACAGGGTACTTTTTGAACCCCCGTTTCTTCCATTCATGCACCTTCTCAGATCCTAGTGGAGATGTTATGGAGGGCCTCACTTCTTGTATTCAAAGGATGACACCCCAGGCTGAGGTGGCAGACCTCATTGTTGATGAATTACAAGCTTATAGGGAAAGAAGGGGTTGACTCTTTTCTTCAGACCTGGCTACACAAGCAATAAGCAATCAGTCACCATGTATAAAATTTCAAATTTACAAGTTACAACTATTGATAATTTGATATTTAATATGTTTTGAGCTTTTGACTTTCCTTTCTAAGTTTCTAACTCTTCAATATTTTTTTTGTAGAGGTTTGATGGACAAATTGGGGTGGAAATACCCCAAATCTCCAAAGATTTGCCCTCCGTGTCTTATGCCAACCTTGTAGTTCATCCAATTGTGAGCGCAACTGGAGCTTATTTCAGGCCATCCACACGAAGCAGAGGAACAAGCTAGCCCAGAAACACCTCAATGACCTTGTCTATGTGCAATATAATCTTCGGCTGCGCACAAAAAGGGTAGAGGAAATATCAGATGATCCAATTGATTTGGATGAGATAGATCCTTACAGTGATTGGACAGGGCGGGATGAGCAGCCTTCATTGTTTTCTGAGGATGAGATCTATGATTTGGAGAGACAGGCAAAGGACAAGGGGGCTGGAATCGATGGGTTGGGATTCTCATTGGATGACATTGAGGATGACGAGGATGAGGATGAGGATGAGGATGAGGAGAAGACATTGCCACCAAGATCACTACCAGCATCTACATCCAAGATGGAGGTTGAGCCATGGTCCGTCATGCCGAGGATGGAGGAGCCACAGCAGATTCCTAGGACTAGACCCTCTAGTTCTACCACTCCCCTAGTTTTCACTAGATTTGGGAAGAGGAAGATGTAGTATTTAGTATTTACTTTCAGTTTTACAAAAACAATTTGCTATTTTCATTTTGTTTCAAACTATCAGTATCAACACATTCCACATGAGGATGCCATTTTGTACTCAATTTGCTTTGAAATCAATCAAATACAACTAGACTCGGCTTGTTTCTCATTTATTGACTCATTGGATGCATCTTATCATTGAATTTTGCAAAAAAAATGCGTTTTTAATGAAATTTAAACAATTTTTTAAGTTGCCGAGTTTTTGGCGAGTCGAGTTTTTCGGGCTTGGTGAGTTTTTGCTTTTGGCAAGTTTTTCAACTATGTTCTGATCTATGGCAAGTTCATGAATGAGAGCCTGCTCTTGGGAAGCCATGTTGTGTGTGAGATCATTGTCCATAATATGTTCCAGTATAGTTGCTAGTTCGTTCATAGTGATTGCAGTCCCCTAGGAAATGTTCTGAAATTCCTGTCAATGTCAACTTCGGATTCAAAGTTCGAGGCAGTTGAACTTCCTCATAAACCTAAAAAAAATGTGAACCTGACTTGTGTTGTCCTCATTCCACCATATTTCAATTTGTTGATGAAAGCCCATGCTTTAAAATCTAAATAATTGTTTTAATTGTATCAGGACTCTGACCATGATAACAAGAATTACAAGCCAATGATTGGAGAAAGTGTTATCACTGAGTCTTTTGTTTTCATCAGTCTCTTTGCAATGAGCCAATTATAATGGAGTATAGTCCTATTTGGCTTTTTCTTCTATATAGCACTTGTCTTTGCATCTGTTACTCCAAGTGTGGAGCCCTTGTGCAAACTCAATTTCTATAACTGATGTATGGGTTTCCAATTGTAAGAGCACATACCAATATTAAAAAAATTAAGAAAATTATATAAGAGCATTAGATGCTCTTTGAATGAAGCTCCCCCATATCCACCAACCCCTACCTCCTATGAGGATGAGATTTTGCAGGTTAGTCTGTTTGACCCATGCCATTGGTTGTTCTAAATTTCTAATTACCACATACAATTGTTCCCATATGGAGGAATAAATATATATTGACCGTGAAGCAAATATTCTAGAATTCATATAAAAATAATAATGACAACCAATTCCCATGGGAAAGATTGGTGCATAAGATGTGCATCCCTTGTAGGGTCCTAATGGAGCACTACTCTAGTGTGGTAAAAAGATGATTTGCTTGCTGCCCCATCTGCCTATATATTTGAGCTTTCTCAAAGAACCCATTTTGATGGTTTCTTGCAGTAAGATCAAATTGATGTGCTCTAAGCTGACTTCAATCCTCTAACATTCCATGAAAAAATCTGCATTGGGTGGAGTCAGATATATTAGTGCTTTGAGCTGCCTAGTTATGTTTTTCCATATGCCCCAGATTTGCTCTTTCTTCCTAGTGATTGTCTTGGATGAATGTCAAGGGACTCCCTTGGACCGGTCAACGGTTTCTTTTTGCTTCATGCCATGAATAATATGAGAGGTCATTGGGATAAGGTCATCAAGCACTTTGCCCTTGCTTTCATTGTTCTTGACTTGTGCAGCATACTTTGAACTTTGAAGTATCTGTGATGGAGGTGAAGTGATCAGATTGCTTAGACTGCTCTTGATCTCCATCCTTTTTCTAAATTACCATTGAGAAGTTGATTTTGTTCTACTGGCTCAGCCTTTTGGAGGTGAGGTGGTCCTGGGTCTTTTGAACCCCTTACGGGTCTTCAATGTCTATTTCAGCCAGGGCCCAAAAAGGATTTTATGTGTACAATCTGAACCCTAAACTATCTACAAATGAATTTTATACATACAATCCGAACTTTGAGAACTAATTCATGTACTACAAAAGCATTCAAGAGGAATGTTAGTGTTTTAATTTGTCTTTTGCAAGACAACACAAAATGGAACAATCTGAATCTTCAAATTTAGAGGGGAAACTCCCTAAAATCTAAAATAAACCTAAACCTAAGCTAAACTAACCCTATACTAAAAAACTATAGACAAGATATACAAATATGCATGCTATTCAAGATACACTAAGGGACTTTTGCATAAATGAAATGACTACCTACTTATATTTCTGCCTTGGATATATGCATCAAACTATTAACAGTCATACCTTGCAAACAAGATTTTTAGATATTTGAAAGAAAGAAAATCCTAATCTAAACACATAAACATCACCTTCCGACTAGCTAAGACAAAGACCAACTATTTAGTGCAAACATGAATTGACAGACTAACAACACACAGGTGACACATGATCCCATGAATTAAACAATCAGGTTGTATGCAAAGCCACAACCTAAGTAGACAAGTAACCTCAATATAAAGCTTGATGGTAAAATCCACTTTCAATTCAATTAATGGAATTACAGACACCCGTTTAACAATAACTTCACCTTGAACAACAGTTTCCGCAGCATAAGTGTAGCATCCACTGTTCCCAAAAAGCAAGCTTTAAAGCGAAATGCTTAAAGGTTGTTGAAAAGATGGAAAGAAAGAAACTTTAAAACAAAACTAATCTAGACAACTAATAAAAATGAAACTGCCTAAAAATAGGGACTCCTTCACCAGAAATAGAGCACAAGCATAATGGACTCAAAAAAAAATGCTGAAATCTTAACTTGCATATATAGAGAAAAACATTTAAGTTTTAGTGCTTTAATCTTGGCTTTTTTCTTTCAAGGCCAACTATTTTCATTGGGGCACCACCTTTTTTCAATGCCAACATGGACAACTTGTGCAAACAATGCTCTCAATGGGAAATTCCGCCAACAATTTATCATAGGCAGAGTTCTTAGTGCTATTGGCCAACTTTTAATATTGGGCAGAAGTTTTGGATGGTTCAACCATGTCAAAAGTGCACTGACTGAAATGTTGAGTGCTGAAACCAAGCTGGCCACACACCTTAGACACTTCAACCACTTCCTTTGAATTTGGTGGAAATTTAATGTGGCAAAGTCACTCTCAAAGCATGCCGGCGGAAACTTAGAGTCATTGCACCAAAGCTATGATCCCAAGCAGAACGTTTGGATGACTAAACCAATGCAAATGTGCAGCTAAATCATGAAGTGGAGATTTTAAGTCAAGTTGCCACCTTGTTTCAATGCTGCGCAGAACTTTTATAACAACTTAGCCAGGCACAACTTTATGACAACTCAGCGAAGAGGAACTTCATGCTGGTTTTGCCATCCCAAGCACACACCATAAGAGCTATTGCCACTGTTAAGACTTGAGCAGAAATTTATAGTGTTTTCACCGGCAAATATCACTTGGGCACACATTGTCCATGTCTTTAATCACACTTCAAGATGCAATGTGGAATTTTATGATGGCTTTGCCATGCCAGCATGCACAATAAGTGTTATAGCCAGACAAATGATAGCTATAGGCGTGCCCTTTAGTACTTACTCATTTTTTCATTCTTCCTTATTTGCCAACGTTATTGACAACCTTTGAACCTTGCCATTGTTTCATGCCAAACAGATGCGACCTCTATCATCTTGCGAAAGACGCTAGTTGAAGTGCAAAGACCATAACAGAAATGACCTTGCAGGTTGATTGGGAAGATCACAATTTGAATTTGGTTCAAAGTTCAAACACAAGGAGCAAAGAGGCAATCACTTATACTAAAACTTGAAGCAATGAGAAAGCTTCATGAGATCGAGGAGGGACTAAGCACCACACCCATGAAGAATGCAAACAAGTTGACATAAAAACAAGTTACAAGTTTATCTGGTTTCTGAATTGTGTCCTTTCTTTAGTCATTCAACTGAAACAAAAGAAATCTGGATAGTTCAGAAAATATTTTTATAAACAAATATGTTTTCCCCTTTTCTAATATTTGATATTATAAACTATTTAATGGAACTATAAAAAATAAAATATTGGTTCTGAATGAAACAAGTAGTCCAGGCCAGACCTTGTCCAGGTTTGGTAAGGCCTGGAAACTATGAGTAATACACAATCACATCATTGAATGCAATTGAAATGTCAAATTGATTACAGATTCTGTATGCAATGTGATTTTCTTGATTATCTGACCACCCAAACATAAAAGCTTTTAAGTTATAAACAATGCAAGAGGTCCAGAAATCAAACTATTCAAAACGCAGTAAAGAAATCAAACAATTCTACGCAGCAAAAATTCTTGGTCGACACGGCAAACCACTCAAACAACCATCCACTTGGTCAGTGCAATAGAACTATAGTCAATGAAAGGATCAAACCAGTCTTAGTCAATATTCAGCCCCATACTAATGTAAGTCAATTTTTTTCCACCTTCGCTTTCCCCAACCTAAAGTTGGTGCAGGTCACAGGAAAGAGACTTGATGATCAATGCATTAATGAGGTTAGGTGAAGACAATATAGGTTTTTCACTCATTCATTAATCGATTTTGACTGGGTTACCAAGCTGACCTATCCAGTAGAATTATTTATATACGCATGAAATTTAGTGTCAGCTCAACACTGGTAACAAGACTAGACACTAAAATATAGAAAAAATAAAAATCTCAATTTTAATAGTTTGAACCAAATATAGGCATGTCATATGCCATTGCAAAGGTTTTGAATAATTTTACACAGAATAGGTTTCATTCTAAGAGAGATTTTAGTTGCTTTGCCTTCTAAATTGATGCTTTGGAGACGTCTCTGTGAGTTATGTTGACATAAATCCTAAATGATGCTATCATAGGTTAATGGTCTGTGGTCCCAATTACCTATGCACTTCCTGTTGTGAGGGAGACAAGATTATTGAGGTGTACGCTTGATCAATGCCACAGCAAGTTCAGCACTTTCTGACATGAAGAATTTTATGATGCTACAAATGGCATGCCTGGAATGATCAGTACACCAAAATTAAGGTATTTTGTTAATTATTCTTTTTGTACATTTGACTATAGTGCAAGCGATAATCTCATCATACGAAGACAATCATGATATGTAAAGAGATTGAAAACTTATTTGTACTATTTTGTTATCAAACAGGAGCTTCCACAGTGAATTTTAAATTTGAATTAAATACTTTATTTTATAAGAATTTTAACTGTGTATTAAGTTGTCTCTTTGATGACTAATTTCCATGAGTAGTCATTTCTATTATGACCCTTCTCTCATGTGTATTGGTAATAATTACAAGGTAAGAGAAGCCACAAAGTGCACAAGCACATCTTAGCACTATTTGCAGTAAATTATATTACCAAATATGAATTTGTTGGTGATTTAAATATAAAATTGCAACTTATATTCAAAAACAGAAAGGAGGGATAGAAAATTTTCATATGGTTGATGTATACACTGTCATGTCCCCATTTTTGGAGTGATCACTTAGTGGAGTGGCTAGCCTATTTCTATTCTCGTAGGCTAAGCCAGAAGGCTCAAGGAATGACTTACTTGGCGAGTTTTCTCACTTAGCCAATTTTGTAGGGCAAAATGAGCATGGAAGATGACTTGGCATAATTTTGTGGTAAAAACTAATAAAATAATTTGCCCTAAGGTGGAGCAACCCAATTGGAGAATGGAAAATAGAGAAAATATGGAAAAATGTCATTGGGAAAAATAAGAATAATTTATAAGGTTTTTCCTTGAGGAGGACGACTTCATTTGAAGTCAAAATATATTATACCATGTGCCTAAGTGGTTCGCCCTTGGAGGATGGAAGGAGGGAAAATAATAATAAAATAAAATAAAGTGTTTTCATTGTGATTTTGGGCGCCCAAGAGGAGGTCAGCCCTAGGAGAGGGAAATAAAGTGAAATAAAAAGAAAATACCAAGGCTAGGTAGGCCTTAAGGAAGGAGAGATAAAAGTCATGTATAAATATAAGGTGTATGAGCTCATTTCAACATCATTCATTCACATCACAACTTTGCATTTGGAGTTTTACTCTTGGCTGCACTTTAGGGCAGTATATTCTAAGGATGAAAACCCTTGAGAATATTAGGTGGATTGGATGAAAACCCAATCTCATCTTGGAGGTGAGTTCACACGGAGTTCACACTTGCACTTCATTAGAATTTGAGGATTTTGAGCATCCAAGCCACATCATTTTGGAGCAACATTTGAAGATCATTTTTGGAGCAGATTTGAGAGCCACCTTTGGAGGAGTTTTTGGACAAAGAGTGACTAGGGTTCATGCCCTAGGTTGAGCGCCACTTCCCCCTAGGAGGGCAACTTCATTATTTTGAGTCATATTGGCTATTCCATGGTATGTATAAACCTAATTTAGGTTGAACATTATAGAGCAGAAATCTGGGCTATGTTTGTATTGTTTGAGCCCATGAATTTGGTGTAATTCTAAATCAGCATATCCAGATTTGGAGCAGAAGACTTGTTTAATCATAAATCAGATTTGTTTTGCACATGTTTGGCCTTTGGATGGTTGGTTTTCATAGTGGATATCTTTGTTGATGTTTCTACGTGTTTGGCATATGTTTTATGGATGTTTGGAGCAAGTTTATTGGCTGCTTATGAGTATTTATGCTTCTGAAAATAAAATCAGAATTCAGTCCTAGGGTTTAGGGCAGAAAACTAAATCAGAAAAGTGAAGAAAAATAAATCAGACTTTAGGGTTTTGAGCAGAAATCTAAAGTGCAGAAAATTAGGGCAGAATTCAGATAATAAAAATCAGAATTTTAGGGCAGATCCCATTGGGGATATTACAACTTACTCCTTCGAAAACCACAATTGTTGCTCCATTTAGAAGAGGACCATACGTTACATAGCTATGTCCAGTGATCCATCCACAATCGGCTGTACACCTGCAAGGTAAATCAGCAAAATTGCCCTATTTTCAGACAAAGAAAGAGTGTTATCTGAAAAGCAAATATAATTTCCATCTGTCTTTACTAAGGATTTTTTCTACACAATTATTCTGTATATTAAAGGGAAAAACAGTACTTAAAGAAACATATGGATTTAGTCGGAATATTTTTTACCCAGGTAATAATAAGTGAAGGAAGAACACGGTTATTCTCCTAAAGTTTTTTTTTCCTTCATTTTTGCTAGATTAAATATTTACATCATTTTTTATAATCTTAGATACATGTATATTTTCCATTCTATCCCCTAGGGCTACGTACAACAATCGTTTACAAAGAACAACAGGCAAAGTCCATATCAGCAGGCTCTTTTACCAGCCATATTACTAAAACATACAGAAAACTGAAACATTAATAGCTTCACAATGCCAAATTTTAGAAGAAACACCTAGAGCCAATCAAGGACAAAAACTACAAAACAAAGAACCCAGTCCTAATAGGTGAAACGCCCTACAAGTCCCACAAAGAGCTGAGTCATTTCTATAGGAAATGTAGTCGGCATTCATGATGTTAGCACTCAAAGTTGTTTCTCCCACATACCCTAAAGACAAAATGAAATCTATGCCTAGGGAAGAATAACTTAGAATGATAAACATGCAACTTATGATTAAGTAGAGGGCAACTATGGGCCAATGCATGAGAAAGGATAACTTTCTCCTTCTTCTTTAGGCTTTGCTAGGCCAAGGGGGGTGTTCCTTGAGATTAGTTTATAGGACAATTAAGGAGAAATGTTTAGACACAATTGATCTTGTGAATAAACTATACCCAATGCACTTGAAAACACTAATAATATGTCACTAAGCTTCAGTGTGCTGATTTACCATAATCAAGACCTAAAACCTCATCTTAAGCCGAATGGCAACTAATATATGAGACCAAAGATATACCAGATATTATCATCTATAATGTATTCAGTCTAAGAGTGCACTTCATACATGATTGTAAGCATAACAGCAAAGCATCTCACTCTTAAAGATTTCACTTAGGATAGCTTTCAAAAGATATAGTATTGCTAAAGCAATGGGTTATGCAAGGTTGGTAGGGCACCTAGTACTGAACAGATCCTAAATGATTTAATGATTTGTTTTTTTAATGTGTATTGGTGTGATGAAAAGACATGAATATATTGTAGATTGGTGCCTTGATCTTGTAAGGGTGACAAAGTTCAATCTCAAACCAAAGAGTAAAGCATGTGCAATCCAAAACTATATCATACAAAGGATGATAACAACAGGTACTAAGTATTGCATCCACACAGAAAAGCTCGCGTCTATGCATCAAGAATAGAACATTCTTCAATAATCCATGAACAAACTGATAAACTTCTTGTACTATGATGAAACGATGCTTTGTGATAGCTTCACAAAAATTTTACAACCTTCTATGATGATCAACTAACCAAACACAATACTCAGATCAGAAAATGTAATCAGAGGAATAGTTTCATGAGCACACACTTATACTGAGAGGGAGGGGAGGGTGAATCAATAGAAGACTATCTTTTACTTTTTCAAAACTTAATCATCCACAACAACCATAAACATACAAGATTTAACAATTAAGAACACAAGATTTACGTGGAAACCCTTTCGGGAGAAAACCCTGGCAAATGATTGCTTATATAAAATTCTCTTACAAACTTTGTAGGCACCAACCTATAGGAGACACCAATCCCCGTCAATCTTTGTAGGCACCAACCCACTGGAGACACCAGTCCCCACCACTGAGCACCAACCCAACAAGAGACACCAATCTCTTTGATATGAGGCACCAATGTCCAATACAACAAAATTTCTGCCTTCTTGAATATAACTTCTTCAATGGATCATTTAAGCCTTCTTCATAAGATCAGCATATATATACTCTACTTCACAAAATTAATATCACTTTCTCCAACATATATTTTCCTTTAGAAATCTGCTCCAACGTTCCTCAAAACAAATATGAAATACTCTTCATAATTTTTCTGCTCTAGATCTGCTCAAATTCGAATAATATTCATTGCATTGCTTGCTGTTCTAACTCCACCTTATGTTCTTTTTATACCTCATCAAATGCCTCTTCATGAAGGGAGGCAATCTCTTCAAGAGGGACGACTTGTCCCAAGGGAGGCACTTAGAGGTGACTTCTTGACAAGGGGTCGGCCTCTATAAACAATTAATTTAATTTATTTTGAAATAAGGGCGCCAAACTTCATGAGGTCGGCCAGTCTAAAAAAAACTAATAAACCCAGCGCTTCCTTCAATGAGGGTCGGCCATATAGACAACTTATATTTATTTCTCCAATGAAAACTTCATGGTCGGCCTGCATAGATGTATATATGATTTCTTTCTTGGTCGGCCATCTCCACCTTTTGAGTTATGTAATAAATGTCTTTTAATATAGTCAGCCAGCCTTTTTATTCTTCCTTGTCTTCAACAAAATTATCATCACGGAAATCCTCCTTTGACATCAATGACAATATTTCTAACATAGTTGGCATTCCCAAAAGCACATCTAACATTCATGGAGACATTCACAATCTTGACCACCATACATTAATAGATTCTCCTTCAATAGATTATAGGGATACAATTACAAAGTAGAATTGATACTCAGATTTATAATATTACAAGCAAGCCTTTAGACTGTTATAAGATAAAGATCACCTTTGACTTACAAAAAAATTATCTCTTTATTCGGCAACTAGTTCACCAACAAAGCAATACATCTTCATCACATGTATCTATAGCATCACATATTCATTCAACAACAAGGGTGGAGTCAAAGGTGAGGTTTGCAAGCTTGTAGGTCATCCATACTAGTTGCATCATGCTCACATAGATTTGCACTCGAATCCATAACTCTTGCACCAACAACCATATGCCATGTACAAGTAATCATGCCTTGGAGGGGTCCATAGGTACTTGCAAGTATTTCAAAGTTTTCATCAGCCAAATTGCATCCAAATGAGACCATTAATGGTATTCCTATGTGTGCCAAGATGTAGGTGTGAGTTTCTATTCGAACAATGGAGATATAAGGCGGAAATGCAATTGAGATTTGCATATTGCATGGGGAGCAGGAAAGTCTATAAAGCAAATGTATGGCAAAGCTACAGAGTTGCGAAGCAAGTGAGCAATTTACAAATTGCAGTAAGGGGCAAGAAGTTTGCAACAAAGCTTTGGCAGAGGTGTAGGATCTAGAAGCAAGGACGCAATTTGCAATTGTTGCAAGATTGTGTGATAACTCGGAAATCTTGCTGAGCAAGGCAAAGGCAGAGAAGCAGAGTGAGGAGGAAAAAAGGCGATACAATTGCAAAGAGGATGACGAAATCCACGACAAACAAGTATAGGTAGAACGCAAAGGTCAGCAAGAAATTCGAAAAAATTGCTCAACTGCATTAAGGGTCCGCAAGTCCACAAGGGATGAATCTTGTGGAGAATGGAAGCCGAAAAACAAGGTGGGGAAGCAAATTGCAAGCGGGCGAGGAAAGTTTGCTTGCCAAAGCAGAGCGTGGGGATATGGATACACTTTGCAACATTTGCATGCCTACGTGAGAGTCCCAAAAGTCCACAGTATAAACTTGGTGGGGCACAAAGGTGACTGCGCCATTTGCAAAGATCGCAAATTTGCGTAAGGTTCCAAAGTTCTGCATGGGCCTACATTTTGACCTTAAAGCCCTCAAACTTGAGAATTTTGACACTTAGGCACACAACAAAGACATAGAGAGGCATAAAACACAACACAAAGCACAATCTTTCAAAGGGGCCTATTGAGGAAGACCTTGGATCAGTTATCAATGATGGACAAAAAGAGAGCAAGGGCAACAAGAAGGCATGAGAAATGCCATCTTGGGGGTATACAAGATTGGGTGCTAACACATGACACACAATGATAAGATATTCTAAGTGGCCAATACAAACATCCAAAGCATCACCCAAGAGATTACCTTGCTCCTCTAGAATCCACTACAACATAAACATCTCCCATTGCATCACTAACTCCAAACCAAACTTTTCCCATACTAGGAGCATTATTAAATCCACCAAGTTGAGCCTATCATGCTTAGGGAGGACATTAAAACAAATGTTTGTCGTCAATACTAGCTCAACAACAATTTCCCTATGATGCAATTAACATAGAAATCCATTACTTATAGCTTGTTACAATGACAAGTGTGGTCTCTATCAACAATGCTATAATCACATCTATGGCATCAAGAACCATCAGTCACATTATATATTGACCATGTTATAATCCTCATGGCCATGAACCTGCACACCAATTCTATCTCCCATGACAAATTTCTCATCCTGTTGTTCAATCTTCACCTTTTGTGGGGTGGTTGGGAAAATGTCAGCAATGCATAAACATTTCTTAGGAAAAGATGTAATATTGTAAGCTACGCAAAGGAAAATACATAGAATAATCCATGTCTTCATTGTTATTGTAAACAACAACCTTCTTGAAGATAGTGTTGTCAATCCACCTTGAACACCTAACAAGACCTGAAAATATTTTATGATGGCCATACCTTAATCTCCCCAATCTCTCCCCAACATAAATGCTCACCATCAACATGTAATGTCTATTGTCCAAAACAATGCCTTCCAAACACAATCTATAAAGAACATGTATTGATTTTATAGCTAGGGCTTCACCTTTTTGACCAAACAATATTTGATTGGCATGTTGATGGTGAAGTCGAGGGTCCAATAAACAATCGTCAACCACATAGCTAATTCAAAGTATGTTGATATGATAGGTCACACATATAAACTATTCCCATCCATTTTACTAGAAAACATAAGTACAATGCATCTTCAAAGGAGAACACACACTTCACTTCTCTATTGACACTAACACTAAATCACAACAAACCTTAAACAAGCCTTTTGGGTACACAAAATACTTCAAACAAAAAGGAAATACCTTGTTCTTGACTTCCTACACCAACCAACTTGCTCTAATTTCCCTCCAAACTCTCTTGTGATTTCCACATTCTCTCTAAACCCTTATTATTGCCTAACTTCCTCTATTATTTGCAAGAATCCATTACCAAGAACCCATTTATTATGGTGTAATGGAATTTGAAACACTGACTTTGATTGTCGAAGGAACACATTATAAGATTAGTTTAAAAACAACTGAAAGAAACTGCAAACCTAGTAGTTCATCACCCTTCCCTGCTTCATTTTGCAATCCCTAATCTCTCCATCCATTACATTATCTTTTTACATTCTACTTGATCTTTGATCTAAGCCTTCCAACAACTTAAGAGCTACTTTAGTTACTAAATCTTTGGATCCAAAAATCATTACAAGTCCATAAAATATCGATCGAGAATGTCAATGGCTCACAATCAATTATCCACAATTAGGATTACGACTGGTATTATTCGCAATGCAATTCCTAGTTTTAAAGTTTGCACATTACCGACTGTTGAATAAGGAAGTTATGACCATGAAGGCAAATGCTGCAAATTGTGTGAACTCTTCCCAAAAAGGTGCAAACTCCTTTCAAGGATACTTGCGATTGAATTATTTGCTTGGATTTCCATGTTGAAAACATGTATGTGATCAAGGAATTATCCCACAAAAATCACAAGGTGCAAACTAGAGATTGCATAAACACAAGTCAGGTTGTGCAAATGCAGATTCAGCTACAAAAAATTGTAAACTTTCCCTTGGATAGCCTGATCCCAATTTCACAAGTTGACTGATATGGCATTATTTTGTGTAATTCGTAGCATGCAAATTGAAGATTCCATTAACACAAATAGAGTTGTGTAAACACGAATTTGGCTACAAAATGGCATAATTTTTCCCCTCGTATGCATAATAACCTTCAAATGCACTAAATTCACCTTCTACACAAGAATTGTAGGATGGAAACCTAAAAAACATAAAGTAAGTAGGCAAATCAACACATACAATTGCAATGCCCTTACTATAGGATTACTTGATTGTCTAGAAATGTTCCTACATCAAATTCCCTTGGAAATTTAGTTGAGAATGATGATCAACTCAGCCAAGCTCTACTTCTGAAATCAATGAATCTTTCATAGGCCCTTTTCATTTACAACTAACCAAAAATTCCTTATAATCTTGGCGCCTCATTTTCCTACTTGTCAGCTCATCCAATAAAACTTCAATTGTTTCTTGTTATCTTTTAGGATTCTGACTTTGCCAGTCCATCAATTGTTCCTTATCAATTTCACCTTCAACATTTTTGTTATATGAAGGATAGTTTGAGATATTGAAGATGGTACAAAAATGTCTAACCCTTTTGGCAACTCTTAACTCCTAGACATTGTTTCAAAACTTTCTCTAGCTCCTGCAAGGGTTAATTTTCTTAAACATCAACTTGTTGTAAGTTCCTTTAAGAAACAAATCCTTCCTCAAATGCACCAACACTAATTCTCCTTCAAAAATAACTTTTCTCTCCTTACTTTGTCTTTCCTCGTTATATTTCACCTCCTTACACAATTCATGCATGTATTCTGCAAAGCTCTATGTATCCACACTCTTCTTTTCAGTTGGCACTCATCAAGTCAACCACTACTAGTGACTTTCCATATACAATTTGTAATGGTGTTTTTTCGACATACCTATTAACAATTGTTATTGGAAAAATCTACTTGAGCCAATACCAAATCTCACTGTCCTACCTTGCGTCAAACTAAACATGTAAAAAAATTTCCTAAACTTATGAAATCCAAGAACAAAATCAATGTTTAATTCTTCCCATGGTCCATTAGGTTCTCACAATGGTCCATATAGTCCAACGTTCTAACTTGTTCCTTTTGCTTATCGTCACACTCTACATTTCTCCATATATCTCTTGACAAATTTATTTATCCACACCAAACAAAACTTACTTCAACTAATGCTTGAGTTTATCATGTCCAAAGTAACCACTCATTCTGCCATTATTCAACCTCTTAATCAAATTTTCCCTCATTCATCCTCTAGGAATGCATAATTGTTGTTTCTTAAATAGATACCTTTCTTGGAAAATAATTTGCATGGGATTCATTCTATCACCAATCTATGGTTCTCCACAAGCTCTATGTTGCCCCCATATAGGGACAACCCTTTCAATCGAGACAATCGAAGGATAATTATAAACATGGGCTCTATTTTCAGAAACCAAAATCTTAGCAACATTCAGAAAAGGGTTTGTATTTTTAGATATGGTTCATACATGGTTTCACAAGGTTGGACTTCATTAAATACAATGATCATTGACTTCATTGCCCAATCAATAAGGCACTGGACTGAAATTTGGCTTCATCAAAGGGTCTTCACACATTGTCAAGTGACCTAGGAGTCAAACTGTCACTTCAAGTTAGTCAAAATTGCCTAGTAATGTCTAATTATGTACTTAATGACATAAATGGCTCCCCTTCGGTTATTATTAGTCCTTGCACACAATTAGATTTATTCAGTTGTTTTTAGAATTAATAAAATATAAAAGCATGCAAAGATATTTTATATGTGGATCATGCAAAATTGCAATTTAATTAGAGAAAAGGTGGTAAAAAACTTGCAAAATCTCCACCAAAATATGAAAAGATAAAGTGATTAGAAGGGCAAAAATTAGGAAGATGAATTATTTTTAAGTCTCAAAAGTGTCAAGCAAGTTTCCAAGTTGTGTTTAAATTTTAAATAACTTTATTAATAAGTGTTGTGTACATTGTAAAGTTATGGTAAAATCTTGATGTATTAACAATAGAGACAATGGCTCTATATAAAGAATTAGAATACAGATGTTTCTAAGAGAAACTAAAGCTAACAAAGCAACAGAAATAGAAACAATCTAAACTAATAATATTACAATACTGACCATTAAATAAACTATGTAAATATTATTTTAATACCCTCCCTTAATGGTCAATCTATCAACTACACCAAGGTGCCCCCTAAATTTGACATACTTATACGGGCTCAGAGACTTGGTAAGAATATCTGCAGTCTGGTCCTCAATTGGAACATACTGCAACATCACTGATCCATCTTCAACAAGTTAGCGGATGAAATGACAATTAAGTTCAACATGCTTGGTCCGTTCATAGAAGACTGGATTTTTGGCAAGTTTCAACACCCCTTGATTGTCACAGTAACAGGGTGAAGGCCCTGCTTGAGACATTTGCATGTCAAAAAGCACCCTTCGAAGCCAAACTGCCTCACAAATTGCTTTAACAATTCCCCGATATTCAACTTCAGTCGAGGAAAGAGCCACTGCCTGCTGCTTCTTGCTAGTCCATATAATTGCACCTATAGCCAAACTAAAAACATACCCAAAAATAGACTTCCTGTCATCAACAGAACCTGCCCAATCTGAGTCTGTAAAGCCAATCAGCTTAGGATCTTTGCACCTGCCATACAGAATGCCAAAGTCAAAAGTGCCTTTCACATATCTCAGCACACGCTTCGCTGCAACCCAATGTTCAACTTTAGGGGCTATCATGAAGCGAGAGATGTAGCTCACAACAAAACTGAGGCCAGGTCTAGTGGCAGTGAGATAAATGAGGTTGCTCACTAATTGCCTAAACGTTGATTCATTCTCCACAGGTGAATCTGAGTTGGCTGATAGTTTCAGCCCTTTCTCCATAGGTGTAGATGCAGGTTTGCAATCATTCATTCAGAACTTGTCAAGTAGACTTCAGGCATACTTGGACTAAGAGATAAAGATGCTACCATTTGTCTGCCAAACCTCTACACCTAGACAATAATGCAGAAGTCCCAAATCTGTCATGTCAAATGATTGACTGAGATTATGTTCTGAGCTGCCAGTAATGATCAGGTCATCAACATCAACAACAAGAAAAAGAATATCATCACCAGACTATTTGACATACAGAGTAGAATCAGGACTCCTCTGAAAACCATGATCAACTAGGTACTTATCAATTTTCATGTACCATGCCCGAGGAGCCTGTTTAAGGCTATAGAGTGTTTTTCCCAGTCTGCATACCTAGTGTTCTTTACCAGCAACCTTGAAACCAAGGGGTTGCGTCATATAGACTTCTTCCTGTAACTCACCATTGAGGAATGCACTCTTGACGGCCATTTGATGGACTTTCCATCCAAACTGGGCTGCAATAGCAAGGCAAGCCAAATGGTACTCATTTTGGTTGTGGGAGCAAAAGTCTTCTCATAATCAATGCCCTTTGTCTATGAGAACCCTTTGGCTACTAACCGAGCCTTATACTTATCAAGAGTTCCGTCAACCTTATACTTAACTTTATACACCCATTTGCAGCCAATGCACTTCTTCCCAGGTGGAAGATCTGAGAGGACCCAAGTATTGTTCCTCAAAAGACTATGATGTTCAGCTTCCATAGCCTGTTCCCACTCAAGTATGCCTTTAGCCTCTAAATATCTCTAAGGCTCAGAGATGCTGTGAATGTTGGCCATAAGAGCAAAATTAATTGTATTTTGCTGCTTGCTCTTTTTCCGAACAGATCTACCCTCAATTAATTCATCATCATGAAGATCACCTATGGTCTTAGCCCACCATTTAGGTCGGAGAGTAGAGGTACCAACATATGAAACAAGAGGAACAACATCACCTGGCATGGCTGGAACAAAGTCATCTAGATGAGGATCCAGATTGTCCTGAGGAGGGGCGGGTGGTGTAACATTATGCCGAGGTGCCTCCACAACTGCAGAATCCCTCCCATCAAGTGGTGCTAGGGGAAGGCAAACACCCAAATTAGAAGCCTTCACAGCCTGATCCTCAGGGCTCACAGTAGGAGAAGACAGATAAAAGGGCCCACTAGCTTCATCAACCACAACATCACGACTAAAGATGAGACGATCTGTATCTACATCAATCAACCTATATGCCTTATGATTATCACTGTAACTAGTGAACATGAGTTTTTGGCTCTTGGAATCTAGCTTGGTGCGCTTGGCATCTGGAATCCACACATGAGTAGTAGAGCCGAAGACTTTCAAGTGGCTGACCTTAGGCTTGCGTCTAGACCAGGCTTCTTCAAGAGTCATCTTCTTAACGGCATAAGTAGGAGACCAGCTCAGAAGATAAACTACAATGTAAATTATTTCCGCCCAGAACTTCTTAGGGACATTTCTATGCTCCAGTATAGAATGAGCCATTTCAGTAATGGTGCGATTCCGACGCTCAACGACACCATTCTATTGAGGTGAGTGATGCATAATTTGACTAACTGATAGCAAATTCAGCTCCATGCCAGGTACAAAGTATACATTGAGAAATATTAAATTTCTCCCTCCAGATTGAATCTGCATGTTGCCCTTTCCGACAATAGTATACTCTTCGCCTCCTCCAAAGATAACAGAATCTCTGAATGGCGTGTACTCCGTGAACCAATCTCAACGATGAGTGAAATGCTGAGATGCGCCTGAATCAATATACCAGGCAGAGGATTTAACATGATCTGCTAGTCTCTTGGCCATAAAGGCATAGAAAGCAAACTCCTTCTGCTCAGTGTGCTCTGCAACATGGGCTTTAGGTTTAGGCTCTCCTTGCTTGGACTGTTTAGAAGCCAAGCGTTTCCAGCAATCTTTTTTCATGTGACCATACTTGTGGCAATAGTTGCATTGAATATTCTTCTTCTTGGAGGTGTCCTGGGATTGACCTTGGCTGGTTTGCTAAAAGGGCTAATTTTTGCCCTTATTCTTCTGAAATGCCTTGGCAATAAATGCCTATTCCGTGGAGGATGAACTAGCAGCGCTTCCAAACTGTTGTTTCCAACGATCTTGCTGCAGAAGTTTGTTGCACAGATCAAGAAACTTCAGGTCAACATTCGTTGATGTAATGTTGAGCGTCTCGATAAAGTGTTTATATGATTTGGGCAGACTCTTCAAAGTTATGACCACCATATCTTCCTCCTCCATTTTCCGACCAATAGCCTCTAGCTGATCACGGATATCCTCGATCTTTGTCAACTGCTCCTGCAAAGTTGTGTTCTCATCCATCATGATGGAGAACATGTTCTTTAGAAAGAACGCTCGACTCTTGTTGGATGTTTCATGAAGATCTTTCAGAAGATCCCAGATTTCTTTAGTACTTTTGTCAAATGGTACCTGAGGCAGCTGATCATCAGTAACTGAAAGTTTGATAAGCATTACGGCTTCCCAGATGTGCTCATCAAATTTGTTTTGGTCCTTTCCGGCTTTTGCAGGACGAGATTATGTACCCATAACGATTTTATCAAGGCAACGATATTCAAATATCGTCATCATGCATTGCTTCCACATGTTGTAGTTGCGGCCACTGAACTTCTGACTATTTTCAAACAAAATGTTGGTCAAAGATGCCATCACAAATACCGAGGAAAACCACGGGCTAGAGATTCTCCCGCCGAACAAACAAACCGTCCAAAGACAAACAAGGTGCTTAGGGCTCGGGGCTCAGGGCTCAGGGCTAGGTTCTAGGCGCTGGTCCTTAATATGACCGCTGCTGAAAATCCGGCTGTAATATCCCCCATCTAGCCCATTAGACCAGTGGACATGGATTAGCCTATGACCAGACTCCCGTAGGCTAATGGAGATGTTTAGGGGGTCATTTCAAGGAACTTACTATTTATAGTAAGTCAGGTGTCGAGCACTTGCCATATTTAGCAGGGCAATTGTGGAGGTCCTTTGCACAATATTCAAGGTCTCAATGTGACTAGAGCTTAAATTCATATAATATAAGTCAAATTAAATATTTAACTTATATTACTTTATGAGACCACGGTGACTTTAAGTTATAAAGTGAAGTTATTTCATAAAGTAATGCTATGACTTAAGGTTGTCTTCCTAGGGATGGGTGCCCCTCATGGAGTGATAAGGGGTCGAGGATATAATTTAAAATAATAAAAAATTAACCTTCTTGGGCATTGGGGAGAGATGCAACAAAAGGACCAAAAAGTGTTTCATTTGGTTATGCGAAGATTATTGGATTTTGCTCTCTTTGGAGATTGTTATGCTTTGGCATTTTGAAGCTTGGCTCTAGGGTTTCAGTGGCTGTGTTGGGACGAAAACCCTGGCATTGGTCCCTTTCCTCGTGCATGAGAGATCGTATCAGGAGAGGATTGACGAGGCTTCACCCAGAGGTCTCATTTGTGCATTCAGGAAATGCATTTGGAGGTTGTTGTGAGCATGAAATGTGGATATCCGGAGGAGATTGATATTGCGGCTAATGGAAGACAATTGAAAAGCAGATTCTGAGTTTTCTATGGTGATTTGTTGTTGTTGCAGACCAGTCTTGTGCAGGCCGTACCTTCTGTCACTTGGTCATACCATCTATGAGGTCGTACTCCTCATTAGTAGCAGGTTTCTTGCATTTTGTGACTGGTTTTCATCCTATGGAGGTCGCCTCATTGCTGCAGGTGTGTTAGAGGCAGAAAACAAAGTTCTTAAAGCATTTTTGTTTGAGTTTGTGGCTGATATAGCCTCCCAGCAGGCCGTACATACCAGCAAGGGATGTGGGTGCTTGGATATTGCTATTCTTCATTGTTTTGTGGCATTTACTTTCCCTAATTTTGGCGTTTGGAGGCATTATTGTTGCTGCTCCTGATTGTAATATATTATCTTTCCATTTCTTGGAGTTGTGAGCATCTTTTTGTGGCCTTGTTGTTGGTCCGGCTACAGCATCCGGACGAAGTTGTAAATCTTGATCTAGGTATGTTACCATAATTCATATTTTGGTTAAATACAATTTGGGTCATTGTTATTTTGTTGATATCTATTCTAGTTTTTCTAGGTTTTCCATATATGCTTCATTTTCTATGTCAATGTTGCAAAAATCATACATGCAAAAACATGCCATGAAAACCTAAACCCAAAACCATCAGAAAAACAAAAAAAACACATACAGAGCAGACATATACCAGGGGTGTATGTTACACTGGGGCTGAGGTCGTGGTGCTTAGGACTGGCCTCAGGCCTTGTCACAAGGGACCACAGGTAGAAGGGACAACCGCTGGACTATGTTTAAGCGCTAGGCACTAGCTAGAGCAGCTAACAGACTCAACCTGCCGAAGACACCCTTAACAACAATGAAGGAGATGAAACCACGACCAAAGGATTTCAACGAAACAGCAACCAAGGGAGTTTGAACGGCGACTACAAAGCAAAGACTACCAAACACGGTTTGTAAACAGCGAACTAGGCACTAGCTAGCGCGGCTAACAGACTCAACCTGCCGAAGACACCCTTAACAACGATGAAGGAGATGAAACCACGACCAAAGGATTTCAACGAAATAGCAACCAAGGGAGTTTGAACGGCGACTGCAAAGCAAAGACTACCAAACACGGTTTGTAAACAGCGACATGGGCTGCAAAATGCCGACGGAACCCGCAGTTGAAACCCTGCAGAAACCCTAAGCAACCAAAGAACTTCGACCAAGGCCACTGAATGTGTAGTGTAAACCGCTGACCAAGGATGTTTAGCAACCACCGAAGGCCGAAGAGCAAAGCTGAAACCGATGTGTAAAACGTAGAGAGTCGTACGAACAGGTACAGCGTCGTCCATACAATGTATGGGTTTTTTAAACAGAGAGCGCCAGAAAAAAAAAAAAATTTGAAAAAAATGTGTTCCCGCTCTAATACCATGTTATGGTAAAATCTTGATGTATTAACAATAGAGACGAAGGCTCTATATAAAGAATTACAATACAGATGTTTCCAAAAGAAACTAAAGCTAACAAAGCAACAGAAATAGAAACAATCTAAACTAATAATATTACAATATTGACCATTAAATAAACTATGTAAATATTATTTTAATATGTAAAAGGATGAGGGAATCTTTTTCCTGACTTTTTGATTATCTTTTCCTAACTTTCTAAAAGATCTTTTTAGAGAGAAATTTTATTGTAAGTGTTTTTCTGCAATACAATTCTTGTCAACTGTTAAAAATTCAAACTGTGCAAACCTGTATGAAGGATAATTCTATTACCCCAGATTCTATTTCATTATTCAAACTATGTATCCATCTTCATATGAATGATGTTTTATTATTTTAAATATAAATTAATTTTTTAACCATGCTATAACCTTGTGTAACATTTTATAAGTTATAGGAGAATACTTGATAAATTTGGGCTTTATACCGAGTTGATTGATTATGAGATGGTATGTGTTCCCTACTTTCTATTCTCCCTCTTTAATCTGTAAGACCTCATGCATTTGTGTTAATTTCACCAGTCCTTGTGTTTGTGAGCTCAAATTCCTGTTCTCTACAATCTAATCAAAAATCTGTGGATGTGTGTTTGTGTTTACAAATAGCCTAGAAATTGTCTTTAAAGACTAACTGCTGCTGTGTCAGCTGGAAAAGAACAGCAACTGAGCGATCAAAAATTAACACACATCCTTGTATCCAGGTAGATTTTAAAAAATTTTAAAAAAAACTAACTTCTATTGATGGTGTGGACATGTCCATTTCTGTCACTTTGCTTTCATCTTCAAGGCAAAGTGGCAGGTTTGCTCCAATGGAGTGTTTGTGAGCACAAATTCCTGTTCTCTACAATCTAATCAAAAATCCGTGCATGTGTGTTTGTCTTTACAAATAGCCTAGAAGTTGTCTTTAAAGGACTAACTGCTGCTGTGTCAGCTGGAAAAGAACAGCAGCTGAGCGATAAAAAATTTACTGACATGGGCCAGCAAGGCAGTATACACAAGCCTGCCACCACCCAAGGGTGATCCAGATCCTAGGAGATTCCATGGGACAACTGTTTAAATTGCTAGAACTTATATATGTTAGAGATGAAAGTATATCATAAGGTATTAAAGACAATTGCAGAACATAGATAATTGTAAAATTAAACAGTTAATGAATAGAAAACAGAATGCTGTAACAGAGTATACAAGAACAAACAGCAAATAATGTAAATTTAACTTGATAAATGTAAATTTTGGACATGTAAAGAGTATATCATATTACAATTTGGTGTAAAGAATCATTGTTATATGTTGCCTCACATGAACCTCAAGAGAGTATGTAATATATAAGTTTGTAGGCACCACAGGATGTGTGTGGAATCCTTGACTCAAACTCAGAGATGTTCCTCAAGTTATGTGCATACAAACCCCCTATGCAAGAGTGGCCTCCATGTCTGACGAATATGATGCCAAGTAGTATAGAGATAACTCTGCTCAGGGGAGAATGACTACAGAATACCTTGACCGGATTACATGGGGAAAACCAATTGTAAAGAAACCCTTTCTTCTCTGCTTTGTCACTGGAGATGTATATAGATGTGTAATGTGTATGTGAGGACACTACTAAGGAAAAGCATCACTGATAAGAGAAGGAGAGATGACTCATCTCAAGAATCCATTAAGCCAACATACAATAGTCTCATCCGAATGTAGTAACAATCACAATGAAACAGGTAGTCAAAAAACCTCCAACCACACTTTCATGGCCTCCATGTCTGACGAATATGATGCCAAGTAGTATGGAGATAACTCTGCTCAGGGGAGAATGACTACAGAATACCTTGACCGGATTACATGGGGAAAACCAATTGTAAAGAAACCCTTTCTTCTCTGCTTTGTCACTGGAGATGTATATATTTGTGTAATGTGTATGTGAGGACACTACTAAGGAAAAGCATCACTGATAAGAGAAGGAGAGATGACTCATCTCAAGAATCCATTAAGCCAACATACAATAGTCTCATCCGAATGTAGTAACAATCACAATGAAACAGGTAGTCAAAAAACCTCCAACCACACTTTCCCAATTTATATAATTGGTTCTATTGTCAGCAGGGCTCTTGATCATCGTAGACTAGAAAACTTCTCCAATCAACATTCTTTGAGGGTGAATAGAATAGGTTGGGAATGGAAGTAGGCCGATAAGTATATTGATTCAGGTGCCACAAAGCTCATGACTAGCAAGAGAATTTGGTCAATATTAGTTTCTACTAGGAAGTTTCTATTTCTGTTATATGTTTAGTTTATCTCTATCTTTTCTGCTTTTCTGCTTTGCTTATCTGTAGAAACTCCCGCTTCTCCTTTTAGAAACTTTTGTTATCCTTTTTATATAGAGCGTTGCTCTTCATTGTAAACTCATTCATTCAATAATAATATTTTCATATTATTCTGTAACATGGTATCAGAGCTCAGGCTCGAACCTGATTAGCCTCAACAAATTTCTTTGTCTGTAATCATGATTTGTTAGTGAGAGACGATTTTTATTCGTGATTTTGAGGTCGCTTGTGGAAGGTCGCTAGCGGACTTCTCATTCTAGAGTCTCATCTTTTTCAAGCCGCGATTTGTGGTTTCCATCAAAGTCGTGTTCTTTTGATCATAGGTTCTATGCACTTCTGCTATGTCATGATTTTATTCCGCATCTGCTAATCACTATTCGTGATTCTAAGGGCCAGCGTCAACGCTTAGCTAGTTGTCGTTTTTGGAATAGCTCAGATTTTTGGTGTTTGAGTATCCCGATGGGAGTTTTTGCAGTCAAAGTTGAAGATGTCCTTATTCGTGATTCATTGTTTTTTCTGGGCGCCAATCTGCATATCGGTGCTTTTTCTTCAAAGGCTTTGAGTTCTATGTTTCGTGAAGGGTCGTTGTGTGTTTTTTGGCGGTATTCAGCGATCACAACTCTGTATCTATTCTACCTAGTCACGTAGCCGCATATCCCTCTGGAGGCTCGTTGATCCTCTGTTGTAGACGATTTGTTAGAATTTTTCAACGACAGCAATTTGAGAACCCTCAAACGGTTTCATCTACTGTTGGTCGCTATTAAATATTGGAGCCTTGACTTTGTTTGGCGGGTTATTGGCGAGTCTTTTCGGCAGCTGTAATTAAAGGTTTTCTCCAGCGCTCCTAATCAAAGCATTCTGTGCATTGCACAGTCAAACTTGGGATTTGTGCCCTTGGTCCCTTTTTGCGCCCAGCCTGAAGATAATGATGTCTTTACTCCTTGACTTCTGCGTCTTAGGGTTTGCCTGTGTTTTTGGGTTTTTCTATTCTTGTCCATCTTCCACTATTTTGCTTTTCGTGCCTCGAAAAGTATGAAGATAGTGCCTTTTGCCAAACAGAAGAAATCTGCGTTTTACGCCTTTATGGCTAAACGCCCTGCAGATCATATCAAATACTCTGCCTGGTACGTTGATTCAGGTGCTTCCCGACATTTCACACATCGGCGAGACTGGTTCACTGAGTACACATCATTCAGAGACTCTGTCGTCTTTGGAGGAGGCGAAGAGTATACCGTTGTCGGAAAAGGCATCGTGCAAATTCAGTCTGGTAGGAGAAATTTAATATTTCTCGATATATACTCCGTACCTGGCATGGAGCTGAACCTTCTCTTAGTCAGTCAGATCATGCGACACTCACCTCATCTGGATGTTGTCTTCAGCATGCACTCATGCAGCATAGTGGACCGTGAAACATGCACCACCGTTGCCCAGGCTCTTGAGGATCATGGTCTATATAGACTTGTGGATTCTGGTGATTCTCCAAAGTAAGCTATGATATCCAGAAACACTTCCATCAGTAAACTCTGGCATCAGCGTTATGGGCATCTCAACATGCACTATCTCTCTCAGTTAGCTCAGGAGAGTCTAGTTGGTGGTCTTCCAAAAATTCAAACTCAACATCCTAGTGTCTACGACACATGTCAAGCTGGCAAGCACCATAGGACTCCATTTCCCGATGGCGACAAATGGAGAGCATCCAAGGTTTTGCAGTTGGTTCACACTGATGTATGTGGACCGATGAACACTCCTTCAGTTACTAGGTGCAGATATTTTCTGCTTTTTGTTGATGATTTCAGCAAAAAGATGTGGGTGTATTTCTTAAAAAAGAAATCCAATGTGCTTAGTACATTTCAGCAGTTCAAGGCCTTGGTGGAAAAAGAGTCAGGCTGTCCAATCGTCTCTCTTCAGTCTGATAATGGGGGGGGAAGTTGTGTTCCTCTAACTTCGCTCATTTCTATGTTGCACATGGCATCAAACGTCAACTTACTACTCCTTACACACCTCAACAGAATGGTGTTGTTGAGTGTCGCAATCGCACTATTACAAAGATCGCACGTTCTATGTTGGAACATAGAAGTGTTCCTAAGAAGTTCTAAGCTGAAGCAGTCTACACTGTTGTCTATCTTCTGAACCGGTCTCCCATCTATGTCGTCAGAAAGATGACTCCTGAAGAAGCCTGCTTTGGATGTAAGCCTCGCGCCAACCATTTGAAAATTTTTGGCTCCACTGCTCATGTTTGGATTCCAGTTGTCAAGTGCACTAAGCTGGACTCCAAAAGCCAGAAACTCATGTTCACTGGTCATAGTGAAAATCATAAGGCTTGTAGACTGATTGATGTAGACACTGATTGTCTCATATTCAGTCGTAATGTAGTAGTTGATGAGACTACTGGGCCCTTTTTCCTATCTACTTCATCTACTCATACTGAGAATCGGCCTTTGGAGGCGTCAAATTTGGGTGTTCTCATTCCTCTAGCTCCACCTGATGGGAGGGTTCCTGCAGTTATGTCCACACCTCAGCCTATTGTTCAAACACCCGCCCCTCCTCAGGATATTCTGGATCCTCCTGATCTTGTTCCTGCCCCTCCTAGTGATGTTGATGCACCTCTTTCAGATGTTGGTTCATCTACTCTCCGGCCTAAATGGTGGGCCAAAACAATTGGTGATCTTCATGATAATGAACTCATCAAGGGTAGATCTGCTAGGAAGAAGAGCAAGCAGCAAAATACTGTCAATTTTGCTCTCATGGCCAATCTTCACAACATCTCAAAGCCTCAAACATACTCTGAGGCTAAAGGTGTACCTGAATGGGAAAAGGTTATGGAAGCTGAGCACCATAGTCTTCTGAAGAACAATACATGGGTCCTTTCTGATCTTCCACCTGGGAAGAAGCCCATTGGATGCAAATGGGTGTACAAAGTCAAGTACAAGGCCGATGGAACCCTTGACAAGTATAAGGCTCGGTTGGTAGCCAAAGGGTTCTCCCAGAAAGAAGGCATTGACTATGAGGAGACTTTTGCTCCTACAGCCAAAATGAGTACTATTCGGCTTGTCCTTGCTTTGGTAGCCCAGTTTGGGTGGAAAGTCCATCAAATGGACGTCAAGAGTGCCTTCCTCAATGGAGATTTGCAGGAAGAAGTTTACATGACGCAACCTCCTGACTTCAAGGTTGCGAGTAAAGAACACCAGGTGTGCAAACTGGTGAAAGCTCTCTATGGCCTCAAACAAGCTCCACGAGCATGGTACATAAAGATTGATAAGTACCTCGTGGATCATGGTTTTCAGCAGAGTCCTTCTGATTCCAATCTGTATGTCCAACAATATGCTGATGATAGTCTTTACATCGTTGTCTATATCGATGATCTAATTATTACAGGCAACTCAAAGCAGTTGATTCAGGAGATCAAACATGATCTCAGTCAAACATTTGACATGACAAACTTGAGACTTCTACATTATTGCCTAGGTATTGAGGTTTGGCAGCACATTGACCGCATCTTCATCTCTCAATCAAAGAATGCTAGAAGTTTGTTGGACAAATTTCAAATGACAGACTGCTAACCCACTCCTACCCCTATGGAGAAAGGGCTGAAACTCTCAGCTAATTCAGACTCTCCTATAGAGAATGAATCTGCATTCAGACAATTAGTGGGCAGCCTCATCTATCTTACTGCCACTAGACCTGATCTTAGTTTTGCAGTCAGCTACATCTCTCACTTCATGACAGCTTCTAACGCTGAACATTGGGTTGCAACAAAGCGTGTGTTGAGATATGTGCACGACACTTCCGACTTTGGCATTTTGTATGGCAGGTGCAAAGATCCTCAGCTGATCTGTTTTACAGATTCAGATTGGGCAGGTTCTATTGATGGCAAAAAGTCTACCTCTGGGTATGTTTTCAGTTTAGGCACAGGTGCTGTCACATGGACCAGCAAGAAGCAGCAGGCAGTGGCTCTCTCTTCGATAGAAGCTAAATACAGGGGCGTCGTTAAAGCAGCCTGTGAGCCAGTATGGCTTCAAAGGATGCTTTCAGACATGCAAATGTCTCTAGCCGGGTCTTCACCCTTGTATTGTGACAATCAAGGGGCGCTGAAACTTGCCAAAAATCCTGTCTTCCATGAACGGACAAAACATGTTGATCTTCATTGTCACTTCATTTGCCAGCTTGTTGAAGACGGCTTCGTTGTTTTCCAGTATGTCCCTACAAAGGATCAAACCGCTGATATCCTCACCAAGTCTCGAAGCCCGGATAAGTTTGTCAAATTTAGGGGGCATCTTGGTGTAGTTAATGGTCAATTTCCTAACTATAGTAAGTTGCCCCCCTAAAACTGATAACTGATCCATGAGCATTTGAAAATATCAGGCAGAAGAGTTGGCCTAAAAGGTGTAGAAAGCAGACTCCTGCTCAGAGTGACTGGCGACATGGGCTGATGGAGGTGATTCTTCAGGCTTGTATTGTGCAGCAGCCAAGCGTTTCCGGCAATCCTTTTTCATATGACCAAACTTATGGCAGTAATTGCACTGGATGTTGTACTTCTTGGTAGGGTCCTGTGACTGACCCTAACTGAATGGCTGAGAGGGCTTATTGGTGCCCTGATTCTGCTGAAAGGACCTGGCAGTAAATGCCTGCTCTAAGGAGGAGGAAGTAGCACTACTACCGAACTGTTGTTTCCATCGATCCTACTGCAAGAGTTTGTTGTAGAGATCTGAAAATTGTAGGGTAACATTAGTCGAAGTAATGTTAAGTGTCTTGCTAAAGTGTTCGTAAGAGTGCGATAGACTTTTTAGAGTGATAACTACCATATCTTCCTCGGCCATGTCACAACCAATCGCCGTCAACTGATCACGGATGTCCTTGATTTTGGTGAGATGCTCCTACAGAGACATCTATTCATCCATCATGATCAATAAAAGCATGTTCTTAAAAAAGAATGCACGGCTCTTGTCGAACGTTTCATGAAGATCCTTCAACAAATCCCAGATTTCTTTTGCTGATTTCCCAGATGGAACCTGAGGCAGCTGATCATCGGTGACTGATAACTTGGTAAGCATCACCGCTTCACGATTTTGCTCATCGAATTTATCCTGATCTTTACCCGCCATTTGAGGACGTGTAGATTTGCCCAGAACTAGCTGGGCAAGACATCGATACTTGAAGATTGTCATCATTCGCTGCTTCCAGGTGTTGTAATTCTTGCCGTTGAACTTCTGACTGCTCTCCAACATGATGTTGGTCAAAGATGCCATGCTTTACGCTTTTCGAGACATGAAAAGACGAATTATAAGCAGTTGGCACAGATGCGGAAGCAGATAGACGGCACAGACAACAAACACATGATAAAGTTGAAATATAGATACAGAGGCACGGATCTCGAGATAAATCCGAACATGGATTTCAAGATACTGATCTTGAGAATACGGAAGGGATGAGCTCAAAACATTTGAATGCGAATTTCCAGGTAAAACGAACTCTACATGGCTGATAAATGTGGCCGCCTACCAAAAATCGAAGTGTTGGGCACTGTGCTTGGAACGAAAGAACTGGATGTATATGAGTGCTATAAGCGCAAATCAGAGAAACGTAAAAAGTCACCAACAGATACAGGGGGACCTCCAGAAGACATCGACTACAGAGAGAATCATAGGGCGACCAAGAAATGAACAAGAATGCCGAAAGAAAGATGCCAAAAAGAAGCCTTGTGACTGCCGCTGATAATGTCAATGGTTTGGTAAAAACCACAGAAAATCTTCAAAAGCGCCGCTGATAATGATGACTGCCAGAAGCCCACCAAAATGCGAGCAGGAAAAACTTAGATTTGTAAACGCGATTAGAGAAGCTAAAATCACGTCTACCAGACTGGAAATCGCAATGGAGTAATGGGGTCTCCACAGGTAGAACCGAACGCAAATCGCGGAAAAAAAGAATCGCGTTTTTCTAATCATGTTTTTCTTAAAACACCAAACTCAAAAACCTCCTCTAGGTCGCGATCATTCTTCAAACGAAGACGCCAGCACATCGACGGGAATGACAGAAAAAAAAAAAATCAACTATAGAAAAAGAATGGCGACCTTCAGGAATAAACACGACCAATAGCATGAAATACTGGCGACCTTCGGGAATAAACGCGACCAGTAGCATGAAATATTGGCAACCAAATAGAGGGAAATACGATTTCAACCATAGACAAAGAAAAACGGCCCAGAAGAATCCATATCCACAGAGAAAAAATTTCCCGATCGACCATGCTCTGATACCATGTTGTGTTTCAGAGAAATATGAATATCTTATTAAAACTAAATAAATACAAGGGAGAGCGAATGCTCAATATAAAGGTATTACAAAGTCTAAAAATAGACAAAAGCAGAAGAACTACAGCTAACAAAGCAGAACAGATAGAGATAAGCTATAGAAACTATCTAATAGGGAAAAAACAAAGATTGACCATTATAGAAACTAGCTAATTTATTTTAATACACTTGAAAGGAACAATACCAATAACATGTACATTGCTTTGGGAAATAATATGTCGTGTGCAAAGGTGAGTTTGAGTTCATTTTTGCTTTGGGAAACAATAGTGTATGCAGCCATATGAAAGGGTGAGTTTGAAGTTCATTTTGCTGATAAGTGTGTAGATCACAAAAAAAAATGTTCTATATGTACTTGGTTTAAAGAATTTTTTTCTTTTGGAAAAAATGACTGATGAAGATATGTTAATAATATTTGATAAACACGAGTGCTTGATATGTGATAGGCTTGATCAGATCCTAGTTTGAGGAATTTGTAAAAATGTATTGTACAAGTTTGAAGGTCTACATCAAGGTAAGAAATCTTTAATGGCCCATTCTGAAAATAAGGTATAATATGACAATGAAAGATGGGAAACCAGATAATGTTACAAAGAAAAAGAAGAGCAAGAGGAAAAGTAAATATAAATTATGCTCTACTATGTGTTTAAACTTTAACCTACTTGTTTCTAACAAGGATAGTAATGATAAAAGATGATTATCTACTACGAATATGGAATATATTACTCCTATGAAAATTAAAGCTTACTGAGATGGCTAAGTGCACTCAAGTTAGAGTAGTACTAGGATGGGTAACCTCCCAAGAAGTCCTAATGCTTCACCCCTATGAGCATCACCTAGATGCAATAAGTGCTATGTGGACCATTCATGCTCATGAGAGATGGGTTAGTAGTGGTCAATGACTTTCACTCAAAAACTATGGAGTTGAATTCTAATAAAACACCAAAATCTAATACACTACAAAAAATACCTAAAGAGGCTCTATAAATGGTTCATAAGGCACCAAACTTGCTGAAGGTTTTGCAAATGGGGTAGCAAGCTAAGTGGGCTTGATCTTTGGGGAAACTCCACAATTAAGCATGCTTCAGTCAGAGTAGTACTTGGATAGATGACCTCTCAAGAAGTTCCAATACTTCACCCCTGTGAACGTCACCTAGATGCAATGAACGCTAAGTGGACCATTCATGCTCATCAAAGATGGGTTCATGTGAACCACTACATATGAAATATGGGTCAATGATTTTGACACAAAAACTACGCAGTTGAATCCTAACAAAGCACCATAATCTAATACACAATAAAAAATTTCTCGTACTTGTCACGGGATGAGCTAATGGGGCTCTATAATGAATGGTACATTAGGCACAACACTTGTTGAAGGTTTTGCAAATAGGGTGGCAAGCTAAGTGGGCTTGCTCTTGGAGGAAACTCCATCAAGCGTGCTTGAGTTGGAATGGTACCGAGATAGGTGACCTCCTAGGAAATCATGATGCTTCACCCCTATGAGCATCATCTAGATGCAATGAGTGCTAAGTGGACTACTCATGTTCATGAGAGATGGGTTCATGTGAACCACTACTCATGAAATATGGGTCAATGAGTTTGACTCAAAAACTATGCAGTTGAATCCTAATAAAACACTATAATCTAATACACTACGAAAAATACCTCCTACTTATCATTGCATGGGTTAAAGGGGCTCTCTAATGAATAATTCGTAAGCCAGAACACTTGTTGAAGGTTTTGCAAATGTGGCAGCGAGCTAAGTAGGCTTGATCTTGGGGGAAACTCCAAGGTTAAGCATGCTCATGATAGATGTGTTCATGTGAACCACTACTCGTGGTATATGGGTCAATGAGTTTGACTTAAAAACTACAGAGCTGAATCTTGATGAAATGCCATAATCTAATACATTGGGAAAAATACCTCCTACTTGTCATTTACAGCCTTGTTTAATGTCCACCTAGCATGGAGGTTGTTGGTTGAAGGTTGGTTAATAGAGCAAAAAACAAGGCTGATGGTTCCATCGATAAGTTTAAGCCTATAATGATAACCAAAGGCTATGCTTGAAAGCTTGACATAATCAAACCTCTGCAGTGATAGCAAAGATGTTAACAGTTAGCTGGTGTGATCATCAAAGACTCGGAAGGCAAGTTAATATGGGCAATGATGGAAAAACTTCTCGGCACTTCTCACTGGCTTACAATTATGCAAGAAGGAGAACCTGAAAGACATTGACATCGAAGGCGACTAACAAATATGCATCAACGCCATTAAAGATAGGAGTGTGATTAATTGGAGGCTCAAACACCTAGCGGAGGCCATATGGGAAATCTTGGAAGGGATGAACTTTACCATCAATCACACTTTTCGGGAAGGAAGCTATGCAGCTGACTACCTTGCCAATAAGGCATGTGAATCACAAATTCAACAGGTCGTATCTTCCAGCGCTCTCGAATGGAAGGACATCCCCGTCTAATTCGAGGCAAGCCTAATGATACATTGTCAGCGATCATATCTCTCCGATATCATTCAGTACCCACTAAACCCAATGCGAAATCATTTCTTGCTAGAGAAATGAATGACGAGAATGGAAGGTCTCTGATCATAATCTTCTCGTGGATTCGGTGTCCGAGATATCCTACAACCGATCGCATCGAGCGGTGGTGGGAGCCCGTGACATTTTGGCTATTTACGCTAATAGAGGACATTGAAGACGACACAGACAACAAGATGGCCGAGAGGATGACAATTAACTGTGTTTGCCGCTGCCAGCAAGAGGTAGAGGAAGCCTCAGAGGAGGAAGAGAGCGAAGAAAGCCAAGACAATGAACAGGACGAAGAGCTGGAAGAAGAGGTTGAATCCTTGGATGATCAAATCTGGAGGCTCTTCAAAACAAAGAAAGAAGGCGTAGTCGAGGCTATCAAGCAAGTCATTGGCTCAGACCTGCTATCAGATGGTCACATCCATGATGGCACCCTATATGGGGATTTTTTGATGCCAGTCGTGTTAATATTCGGCAGGAAACAGAACGACAAAACCATGGCATACTCATATGTGAAGGATGCAATGTGGGAGGAGGCCTACAGGGCCATTTCTGCTTTCAACAAGAGGTAGTCCTATGGGATGATCAAGGGGATTTTTTATGTTGCTGCAGTAAGGAAGAACAAGGTGACAGCCGAGGCATTGAGGCTTTCTCAAGATGGAATCCTAAGAAACAATATGGAGGTCTTCACCTTCTTCCTCAGCCAATATGGAGACTTACTGTCGCCACCCTGCCTGGAGCGTGCCTTCGAACTTGTGGGAGGCCTACGCTTTCTGTGGCACCACTAAAGGGTCATTTAACTAAGTATTTATAATGCACACTCACTAGAGCCTTGCCTATGTATGTTTTTATTTCGAATATAATTTAAAGGGCGCTACCCCCTAGGTAGCACTTACCTATCAAAAAAAAAAGATGTTAACAGTTAGGATTATTTTGTCTTTGCCAATTCAGTTTGGCAAGGACATTCATAAAATGGATGTCAAGAGCATGTTTATACATTGTGACTTATAAGAAGAGCTTTATGTGGTGCAGACAGAAGGTTTAGTGGTACCAAATACAGAGAATAAGGATTGGAAATTGTCGATTGCATTATATGGTCTAAAACATGGACCACATCCATGGTCCAGTAAAATTAATGCTATTTTCATATCAAATGGCCTTGCCGGGAGCAGTTCAGATTCCATTTCCATGTGAGGAAAAGTAGTGAAATTATTATTGTAGTTGTGTATGTGGATGATGCTCAATTCATTATAAACCAAACAAATTTCTGGAGTTCTGTATAAAAATTCCAAATATAATCAATTGCCATTTTGTACCTTATAAACACCCATATAGAAACTACAAAATTTAAGAAAATTAACAAACTTAATGAATACTATATACAGGATGTCATTCCATAGATAATCTATCTTTTGTCTGTTCCAACTTCCTAAAAGGGTTTCTCATTTCCATTAATATGGAGATACTATGTTCAAGATAGCACAAATTCAGAAACGGACTTAAAAATATGTAATCATTAAGAGCATAATACACTACTGTTCACCCCGTACTTTATATCAGCATACATACCAGTATACATCACTTGGCTTGTAATCAAAAGCATATTTGAAGGTTGTGGCCGAGTAAACCATGTATCCACCAGTAGTGTGCAGAACACCCTATCAAATACAAGTAACAAAAAACCATAATTACAATCTAAAATATAAGATAATGATAAATTTGGAATGGATCGGGATCAATATTTGAAATTTCTTGGATTCTTGCAATATCCAGCAATGAAAAAGCAAGTCACCTTTGGCTTTCCTGTGCTACCACTTGTATATAAGAGGAAAAGTGGATCTTCTGCGTCAACCCATTCAACTTCACATGTTGTTGGGTAGTTTGGAACTGCCTCCTGGTCAAAAAGAGAACACAATGGTCTATAGAATTGCCAATATATATTGCTTCAAAATTACATAACCTATAAGTCAAATTCTACATTTTGATTGAATACATCATAATAAATACAATATCATTTATTAGCCCATAAATGTTTTAAAAGTAAATGCTTTCTGACCATGCTGAGGAGATTTCAAATCACTCAACATAGAAATCCAAGAGGATTCTCCAAATACAACTCTAATGGTACTGCAAGCCCATTCTGATGGTGTGCCATAATGTTGACTTATGTTTCACGGTCTGCAATACATTTGAACACTCCCCTGAGGTTCATGGTAGCTCCAAGATCACCAATTCATCTACACCAGGTGCCACACACTTTCCCGCTGGTGTAATACAATCTAGTTAGATGTGATGTGGCACCATCCAACCACACATCAAGCCTTATGAAGTCCCCATTGTCTTCTTTTTCAAGGTTCCCTATTTATAACAACCAAATCGCTAAGATCTACTCACAACACATGGTATGTTTACTATTATCTAGCTAAAGTATCACTTGCATACAATAAAAGAAACTACACTTGCAAACAATAATAGAAACTAACACCGCATACCAGATAGAATAACAGAATATAACACCATAGAAGCTTTACTAAAATAGAGTTTGCTTACATACATGTAGATCAAGGAAGCCCAAGCCAAGATCGGCTGCTTACCCTGTCTACAATTATTCAATATAGATGGGGGCAACAATTGTCAATTAGAACAAAGTTGTTGGAAACCGCTGCAACTAAACATAAACAAATAACCCAAAGCCAACAAGTTAAATGACAAAATAGTCAGCTCCACAAACTAACAAAACATTACAAAGTCCATTTATGTTAATTACATCATCCCCCAAACAAAAAAAGTCGGATTCCTAGCTGACAAGCAGAGAACAAAACTCCATTTATGTTATCCCCCCAACAGTTGCAAGGAGGTAGGCCTGTACGTTATCATTTCGAAACATTCAAAGGGCTCATGTTAAACTACAGCACCTATGGCAAAGAATTGTATGTTTTTGTTTCCATGGTGAAGAAGTGGAAATATTACCTCTCATGGGGAAGGAAGGAGACTGTAGTGCACACAAACCATAAGCCTTTGCAATGCTTACAAGCACAAACAAAATTGCAGTAGTCTAGACATTACAAATGGATGGGATTTCTTCAACAGTTCCATCTCGTGGCCAAGTATAAGCATGGTGTCACAAATAAAGTGGTTAATATGCTGTCCAAACCACCTCTTTTATCTAAAGTTAATGGATTGTCTAAGCAGATTTTCTCGCATGAAGTGTATGTACAAGACTATGAGCATGATGCAGATTTCGGTGAGGTATATCAGACTTTACACGGTGAGAAACATGAAAAGTTTGAGCCTCATCAAGACTAAAACCTTCAAGGACTCACATACGAACCGGGTAAACTTTGTGTGCCAAAAGAGCAGAGGGTTTTGCTGACACAAGAACACACATCATACATAGCTAGACACTCTCGTGTAAATAAGACTATAAATAATCTGTAGCAATCTGTCTTTTAGCCATGTTTACAAGTTGATGTTGCAAAGTTTCTTCATGGTAGTCAATTGTGCAATGTAAGTAAGCCTAGAAAACGGAAGTTGAGATTGTACTAGCCATTGCTTATGCCTAAACGACCCTAGAAAAGTATCTCCATGGATTTTGTTGGAGGTCGTCCAAGAACCAAGCAAGGCAATGACTATATCTTTGTGATTGTGGATCGTATCAGCAAGATGTGTGTTGATTGCTTGCAAAAAGACAATGGTGGTAAGAGATGCAGCAGAGTTGTTCTTTAATCATGTGTGGATACATTTTGGTATCCCAAAAAGCATCATATCCAATAGGGATTCTAGGTTCTTGATTAAGTTTTGCTGTGCATTGTGTAAAAGAATGGACGCTAAGGTCCAAGGTCTACAGTCTACACCCTTCCATCCCCAAACAATGGACAAATGGAGGTTGTGAACAGAATGTTGGTACAACTGTTAAGGGGTTGTAATCAGAGGTGTCCCAGGGGCTGGGATGAACATTTACTCTACATACAGCACTCATTCAACAGGGACATTCATTCTTTGTTGAATCTTTCACCTTTCAAGGCTTGTTTTGGTTTTTCGACTGTAATATACACCCTGTTTCTGTAGGTTTTCTGTGACCAAGTTTTTTTTGTTTGTTTGCTAGGTTTGTGATGCTCACTGCTGATGGATTTGTCTTTGTGTGTTTACATTCAACAGTGCAAAGTAACAAAGAAATGCATACATGCAATAATGCCCAGAAATATAGAACACTAAAACATCTAAACTATAAGTACCCAGAAGTTAAAAATGCAATAACGATGGATTGAAGGCATTACCCATTTTTTATTTTCAATTGTTATTGGCTGATACACAACAGCAGTCTGATAATACATCAAATTCCTTACAAAATCTGCCCAGATTTCATTTCTCCCATGTACTACTGCCAAACAGCAGTAATAACTCCTTATACGCCCTTATTATAGCTGGGAAATGCCTCTAAAATGAAGCGCTTGGGACTGGAGTAAGTCACACCTTCAGCTGGGTCAATGCAGCCTTGCAAATATGGACATCACAGCGCTTTATAGATGATGCCTTTGGTATTTGGCATGGTTCTTCTGATAGTTTGCAACTTTTCTTTGACACTTATTCTTCTATCTATCCAGCAATCAAGATCACTACCTGTGTTTCAGCTTCTGAGGTTAACATTTTGGACATTATCTTCTAAAAGGGTCCAGATTTCAATGCTTCAGGACAATTCAGTACCAGATGTTACCAGAAACCTCTCAATGTTTATCAGTATCTTCCCTTTAACTCCAACCACCCACTTCCTCAAAAAAGTGGTTTTATTCTTAGTGAGTTAAGGAGGTACTTGGTTTGAGAAAGTTGCAAAGAAAATTTCCATGAGATTAAGCATAAATTTTTTCACCACCTTCGTGCTCGAGGTTACCCATTCTATTTTCTCCTTCCTATGTTCATGAAGGTTAATTTTGAGGGTAGGCCCTCTTTGCTCCAGAAAATTCTTTCCAAGACCAATAAAATTGGTCCTCCTAAGACCCCTGTGGTCCTTAAGTTGGACAACAGTGAGTTCTCTAAGGCTCTTGGAATTGGTCATCACATTCTTAGACCTCTTTCAGAGAAATTGTTGCTAGATCCCGAGTTGAAGCATATTGGTCATCCGTTGGTGTGTTGGAGAAATTTTCACTCCTTACAAAGCTTCCTTGGAAAGAATAAAATATAATATCATTTTGTAGGCCCTCTCGGATCCCCTATAGAACTCCGGTGATGTGTATCCTATTATATTTTACCACCTAGACCAACCTAGGTGAGGTTCCCTTCATTTTTTAATGTTTTTTATTTATTTTTGTCCTATTTTATCACATTTTTTGTGATAATTTCGAATTTGGCCGACCCATAATTCTTTTGGGTTGTGACCTTTCGAAAGGACATAAGTGAAACCTATATATGAAGGTTTCACTCATTCATTTGTAATAATTATCTCACTCTGCTGATGAGGAAATAAAGTCCGAAATGCATTCAGAGTTTATAATTACAAATTATTTATTTTGCCAATAATTGAGTCTCCTCTCTTTTATTTGTGCATATAATATTTGTTTGTGTTATTATCCTTTGTACTGCTACACTTCCATTCTTGCAATAATAGAAAACAGAAAAACGAATGTTGAGGTATTTCCGTGGTGCAATGGAACATGCCTTGATATACAAGCAAAATGATATTTTTTTCTTAACAAGATACATAGATGTGGACTATGCAAGTTCGTTGGATGACAAGAAATCCACTTAAAGGTCTGTCTTCATTTTGGGATCTACTCCAATATCATGGGGGAGTTAGAAGCAAACCATTGTTGCTCGCTCTTCCACAAGAGCAGAATATCATGCTGCAGATGGGGAAAGTGGATATGATAGTTGGTCAAGTATAGCTTGATCAGCTTGGTCAGTTATAGCTTGGTATTATAGCTTGATCTGGATACATTTATTTCCACTTTTGTTCAATAATGAATTTGCTCTTTTGTGCTCCATTCATGTTTTTAACAAAAACCTATCAGTTCTCTTTAACAAAACAATAATCCAGTTGTCCCACCTATCTCTATGGAAAACATATAAATCACACAAGAAAAAACATGGAAAGAATGTTAATCTACAAAAATAAGCCTGGTAAAACATTTCTAACATACTTCAAGATAGAAACAAGGATATTCCCTAAGTTTGTATGTGGAGTACATACATAGTTCAAACTGTTCTGTCATTCAAAAAATGAAAGAAATACTTTAGCATTGCCTTACTGACCTGCCACCAGACATCTCTTCCTTTTTTCCATGGTGTCTTTTCTTTGTTTAATACAGACTCCTTTGCATATGTTAAACAAACACCTATTCAAATACAATTAACAGAAATTGATGAGAAAATTTCTCAGTATTTTCACAGATAACAGTTTAATGCAAATGCAAGAGACATGAGACTTCGAAATAGCCCACTTACAGGACCTTATGCTATCATCAACTGCTCCATTTAATGAAAAGCTAAACAAAATTTAAAATTAAATAACAAAAAGGAAAGAAAATTAAGGACTAAAGTATTTCTAGATATAAAACATCAGCAGAATTTGAGAAACTAAAGTACAAAAAGATGTAAGGTTCTGTCAATCAAAAGAATGACATGTTTCATTGAAACTAAAGCATTATGTTAGGAATAATACATATGATATGATAGGAGTTTCTAGAGGAAACATGTCTATAAGGCAGGGTGGTTGCCAAACCAAACATACAGCCACTTTCATGAATGATGCATCATTTGATTATTAAGCTACATTGTTTTCAATAATTTACTCAGACATTTCCCATTTCCGTTCCAGATACAACACATTGAATTCAGTTGTCCATCGTGCACAGTGCTTTAGCAACATCGTGAATATAAAATGAAACAAAAATAATGCATCTTCACTGATAAATTATTGTCTGTCTCCTTTGCATGAGTCTGTTGCCTCTGTTCTGTGATGGTACCTGTCCCATGATACCCACCTCTCAAATTATACCTTTTTAAGCAACCTCCATAACTAATCCCCACTCTCTTCATCTAAGAACTCACTCAGAACCCTTTTTGTAAAATAAACATTCTCAGTGTTGTTTGTACAAGCAGCAGAATTTTCAAAAGTACAATAATGTGTCCCACATCATGTTAGCAGATGACTATAGTTAGAGAAGATGCACACCTTCCTCTGGATAAATTTGTGCTGTCTCTGAATATGCTTTGCACAGAAGATTTGGCAACCTCAGGAATTCAGAAGTCATTAAATACTTCACTGACTAGGTGCTTCACCAACAACAAACCAAAAGGAAGTTTGAACCATTTTAGCAGCACCAGAACGAGATATTAGGAGTCCCAATGCCAACCACCACAATCTCAATCACCCCAAGGTTGCATTACCCAGCCATACCATAGGAGGGGCTTCGCAAAATTCTCTCAGTAGCTATTGTTGACAAATTTTGGATATGTTTCCAGTAAATTAGTCCCATAGACATCATTTATCAGCTTTACTATACAATTGGAGTATCAGATGCCACATGCATGAGTGATAGAAATGCAATGGTCCATTACCTTACAAAGATCTTGAGCTTCGAGATTAGCTTGCTGCTATTGGGGTGAAGGTGGAGGAAGATGAGTTGCTGCCCATAGCTTTAAAAGGGTTCTCTCCATCTTGGGACCCGTTCGTTCAGGCCATCTACACTTGTGAGAAACTTCCCACTTTTGAGAAGCTTTGGGATGATTTCATCTAAGAGGAGACTAGACTAGAGACTGTTTCACCTAGAGTGGAACAAGTCAAAACCTAGCCCTCACCAAGAAGATGAGGAAAGATGGAAAGAAACAACAACCTAGGAAAGGGTCAAAAGGAGAAGGATTCTAGTTCTTCTCAACAAAGTAAGAAAGACTTGAAGCATATCAAGTGTTTCATATACCACAAGAATGGCCACTATGCTTCGCCTTGTCCTGAGAATAAGAAGAGGAAGGGCAAGTAACAACAGAAGCAGTTTGTAGGGCAAGCAAAAGCTTTAGCAATGGATGAGCTTTCATCCAAGCTTGAGACAACCTTCTCCATTGTGTCATGCCCATCCATTAACATCATTCCCAATGTAGGTTGGTATGTGGACAATGGAGCATTAAGACCATAGTTCCGAGACTCGGACTCAGCGCAGACTCGGCGAGGGACTCGGCACCCAGACTCGGCACAAACTCGGCAAAGTGAAAAACCCAAGAAATTTAGATATTTTTAAGGATTTAAAACTTGTTTCATGCACCCTTTATAAAATAAACCTTAAAGACACAATAACATCATCAAATAGAAGCTAATTTGATCACATACTCAAGTATACATCGATCAGATAAGTATAAACGCAAATTGTAGCTAAGCTGCTAAGGAAATAGCACACTTAGATATATAAATATAGTCAAATGTATACAAAACTCATGGAATATGAAATCCATGACATCAAATGTTCCAAACAAATATGAAATATCAAAACAATAACTAGAAGTCTATGGCCCAAAGGAGCCTGCATCCTTTGCCTTCCTATGAAGGCGTAAATGGTAGGTCTTCAATCATGCCAAAATTGAAGAGTCAACAAAAACTTGGAGAAAACTCGGCAAATCAATAGGATCTATCTGATCCAAGTCAATAGGATCTAGTGATTTGTCCTCTACTCTTTTTGTGCAAAACTAAAACCCGGAATTTGACTAAGTCTGAAACCCTAAAACCCTGAAAAATTGGTTAAGTCTGAAATCTAATGGGTCCTCCAAAATCTAGAATCTGCATGTTAAATCCCATGGATCCGGAACCTATCTCAAACATCCTGACAGTATATTTCAAAATATTTAAAGTATAAGAAATTTCTTATACTTAAATATATTTTGAAATATACTGTCACCGTGTTCCTGATTTTTTCACTTTTTTCTGGCCAAGTTTCATGCTCAGGACTCGCGAGTTTCCGGCGAGTTTGGGCGAGTTTCCAGCCGGGTCCGGGTCCGAGTCTCCAGGACTCGCCATGCCTTGCTCGGCTCGCGACTCGCCGAGTTCTGGCGAGTTCGGGCGAGTTTCAGAACTATGATTAAGACACATGACTTTCAATAAGAAGGCTTTCAACAGACTTCAAGAACAAAAGGCAAATGTACAAGTGGAGCTTAGTGATAATTCCACATATCCAATTGCAAGGACAAGATCTAACTCCTCCTGCATGCTTTTCAGTGATGTTCTTGAGCTTCATGACGTCTTATATGTTCTTGGGTTAACCAAGAACTTGTTTTCATTGTCAACCATGACAAATCTTAGGTGTGTAGCTGACTTTTATGATAAACAAGTCATTATTAGAGATTGCAGCCAAGATCTAGGTTGAGTCTTGGCCACAAGTATGCAAGACAGTGATCTTTATAGGTTGCTTATTAATCCAATCAAACATAAGGCCCTGGTGCATGACAATGACCAACTATGCAAGCTTTGGCACAAGAGACTTGGTGACCTACACTATGGAGCATTACCTCTCTTCAACAACATAGTGCAAGGATTGCCGAACTTCAAGATAGAGAAGACAAGAGTGTGAAAGAGTTGCACACTCAACAAGCATGCTGTTGGTAAACAGATTTGTTGCTGCATTTATACGCTGAAAACAGCCTTGACTCGCCCAAAAAGGCAGCGACAAAGTTTATCACAGTTGGATAGATTGCTATTGAATTAACAATCTTCCACTGCGTTTGGAAGGGGCAGCTCCCTCGTATGATAGATTTTAATTTTTTTGCAATATGTTTTTGACCAGAAAGAAAGAAAGGCACAACAAATAAAATCTAAAAGACTCTAGATTTTATAGAAAGAATAAAAGAAATTTTTGGGTTAAGGTAGGAATAAACCCAGATTAATCCCACTTTTTAAATATTGATTTTTAGAAAGATATGCAACTAGGGTTTGGAAACCTAAATATAATCTAACATAAGAGAGATTCATTCAACTAGGGCTTTTCAAACTCATAAATCAGAAAACAACCATTATTACAGCCCAGGTTGCATAGAGTAAACATATATATTAAAAGAAACCTTTTATATTCTTCACAAAACAGAAAACTCTGAATAGAAAAGCTACAACTTCAACATAAGAACGAATTACAGCATAAAGAAATAACACTCAAGCACATAGACTAGCAATATCAGTTCTTTATTCATATCAAAATTATGGAGCACAAAGACTTTGTTTCTGTGCAATATAGATTCTAGAAGAAACAAAAGTCTTTCTTTACAATTCAGCCTTGTATAAACAGGCTTTTCCATCTATAACTGATTTGCAATTACTTTTAGTTTATAACTTAAAAATACGTTAGGAGAAAACACTTTTTCTAACCTCAAGTCATAAACATAAAGTGTCTTTATTAAGTCATATAAAAGTAACTTAATTTACAACTTCGAAAAAGAAATAGAAGTAAAATAATAGCCAAGTCTTCAACCTTCTTGATTTGAATTCTGCTCTTTTGAGGCCTCGGACTTGGGTGATTGTGATTGCTCTGAAGAAGATTTTCCCTTGAAAATTCTGAACTGTTTGATTGTAGGGGCAATTAACTTAGCACCTGGGACGATAGCATTAAGCAATCGTAGCTTCCAGGTTGCCAACGTTCATCTACTTCCTTCATCCACTCATGAAATGTCAAAATATCATTGCGGCAACCAATTATGATAGATGACATAGATCCCAGCTTTTTCAACATGTTGGACAACTCTTCAGAGATCATATCTTTGAACTTCTTGATAGCATGCACATCAACTTTTGAATCATCTTCTCCAAGAATATCTACCTCAAAAGCTAAACAATCTGCAATGATATCAGACTTAATCGTTTGTTTCAAAATCATAAGCTTCTATTCAATGCTTTTGGACCAAGCTACAACATCATATTCATCGGCCTTGGCTAAAACTTTCTTAGTGATTAGTGTCTCAATATCATATTTGGCCATTTCATCCAAATCCCTACTCACACCTTGCCATATAATATCTTCTTTCTTTGCTGCACTAAGTTCAATGTCCAATTCTTTCATTCTGTCATTGGTTTTTTTATATAGTTTTACTGCCTCTTCAATAAAATTGAGGCTGTCAAGGGTAACCTGTTCCACCCATGACTCAGTTGCTTTACCATACACTTGATATTTACTTATCTTTTCAATAGTCTCTTTGCTCACATCTCCTATGGCTGAGCTGGCAAAAGTTGATGATGATATGGTTAAGGGCTGGGTAAATGTGTCTACAATGGACTTGATGTAGGAGGTTAGGACACAAATTTGCTCCTCCAACTATTCTCTTGTTTCTTTTTCCTTCTCTATCCTTTCCACCAACTTGGAAGTTGACACTAAAAGTTGTGGATATCACTTTCATGAGTAGCTAGGCCAAGTTCAACATAGGAGACCCTACAGTTAGCCTCAGTCATATCTTCTTCATTCTTGTATGTGGCTGGCTCCGCTATATCTACATATTGATTGCCAGAAGAAGAATCAACCATCAACCTAGAAGTGGTCTGTGCCTTCTTCGATTGAGGTGTCATCTAAAGCAACTTCAGCCATTGCATCGAATCCAAGATCCACTATGTTAGCGATTTATTTTGCACCTTTCAGTGCAAAAGCAAAATGGACAAGATGAGCAGTAGAACCTCTCTTCAAATTTGAAGGGCAAGCTCCCTATAAAGTAAAACTGATCTAAAACTATACAATCTTTTTGGGTTTGCAAAAACTGAAAGGCAAAAACGCACTTTCAACCTTGATGCAAGAATTTTGTGTTTTTGACTAAAATTGAGAACCTAAACTTCACGCTTGCAATACTCAGCTAAATCCAGAGGTTGAACAGGGCAAGTATACACAAATGAGATTGATTAACACTTAAAACATGAATGCCAAGGTTAAATTGGATACATGACGGGACAAAGCCACGACTCATATTCAGCTTCATTTACAACACAAAGTTTGCAAATTCATTAAAAGACTTGTCCTTGGGCACAAATGGTGATACATTTCAATAAGCATTTATCAGCATAATCAGGCATAATAGATGTTATCAAACAAACAACAGAATCACAATTTGAACACCAGGTAACTAGCAACTCTAGCATAATGAAGCATGAGAATTGTCGTTTTCATTGATTGATCAAAATATAACACTGAATTCTGAACATTTGAACACTAAAAAAGCTAATTGCTTGGAAAAGCTAACTCTCTACAACTCTGAAAAAACTAACTAATAATGAATTTTAATTCTAAAATCTCTCTTTTGTGCTTGTGCAAAAGCACTTATTTATACAATTTGCAAAGCAATTGGATGAAAACAAACTAAACTCCTAACTGAACTCTAACTGATTGCATTAAATGCAATTTTATTACAGATAAAAAAAATATATAAATAAATTGCAAACATGCAAAAACCACTTGACTGATGATCAATCATGCGAACTTGGAGTTCAAACCTTTTAAATATTGTTATCCTCCTTGAAAGGCATGTTTTGTGCATGAAGAGACGCATCATTTCAACTAGAGTTTAGTCAACCTGATTTGGTTCTTGAATTGGAGTTTTTTTTTTTAAAAGGGCGCCTCCAACTAATAGGCGTGCCTTCCATATGCCAATTAGGCGCATGTTTATTACTTGGAGAAAGCGTTTGATTCTTCTAAGTGGCATGTGCATCCTCCCTCAACTGCATTTCATCTAATACCTTTGTTTTTCCTTACAAGGCGCTTTTATTTTCTTTTCTTCCCTGATTGAAAGTGGCGCCTATTTTATGGAAGTGGATGAGAGGCGTTTGTTTGAAATATCAATTGCTCGTTGGCATGATTTTAATGCTTTGAATGAGCGCTTTCTTTCTATTGTTTACCTGCATTTGAAATGATGAACTAGGTGTTTGAAACCTTGAAATGAGGCGTTGAGTTTTGTGTATAGGTGTTTGAAACCTTCTTTCTGGCGCATGAAAATTTGAGAATGAGTAGAGAGCGTGACTTTTCTTTGAATAGCTTTTCATATGAAGGTGACTCTTCCAATGGCGTGCGGGAATGACCTATTTCTGAGTGTGTTTGAAGTGACTGAAGGGTGTTTGAAATGTTCTCTTGGTGAAGCATTTCATTGCTGGTTGAGAACTTTAAACCAGAAAAAAAGTACTTGGACTGCCACATAAAACCTGCCTTTGTTATGGTGTGATTTCCTCTCCTATAATGCATTCACTCCTTGGTGTGGCTTCTTATTGAAACTTGTGATTTTGGCGACGTTTCCTGAGGCTGGTTGTTGAAGAACTTTAATTTTCGTTGCTTTGAATGCCCTGTCTTCACCAAAAACGTGTCCCTCTTCCTAGAGTTTCTTCCCTTTTGTATGAGTACACACTTTGTTTCTCTAAGAAGCATTTGAGATCTGTAGGTTTCTTCTTCAGATTGAATGAAGGCGTGAATTTCCTCTACAAAGCGTGTGATTTCTAATGTTGGCGCATCCTCCTGCTTTTGAACGTGCCTCCTCTATGCGTGGACTCTATATGTTGGATGTCCTCACCTACTGACTAGGCACTGAAATGGAATGTGGAAAATGTTTGCTTGATGATTTCTTCCTTGCAACAGGTGTAGACTCCACATACAAGCACGCTTCTTGTTTGATTAATGATTTTTAACCTGCTTGACTTCCTACTAATGGTGCCTTGAATATCCATGGAGACGCTTTAAAAACTTTGCTGACCCTGCACTGGTGCGTGTGATTACCACATGAAGAACTAACGTTTTGTCTGCAAAAATAGGTGTGAATCTTCTCTTTGATGGCACCAACTTCGTTTAGAGGCGTGGAAAACCTAGTGTGTGGAGGAAATACTTCAGAGGTTTTTGGAAATCTTTGAGGACGTTTATCTTCTGCAAAGACGTTTGATCTTTTTATTTGCATACCGTTTATGAATGGCGATTTCCCTTGCTTATCCAGGTGTGTCCTCTTCACACAGGCACATTTACTGAAGTTGAGGCACATTTTGATACTTGCAGGAGCGTTTATACTTGATTAGGCATCGAGATGCTAAATGAGCTTTGATCTTCCTGTTGCGCGCTTGAAATTTGAGGAAGGCGCGTGAGAAACCCTTTGCAACCGCTTCAGGCACGTCCTTCACGGAGTGCGCTTTACCTCTATGATGAGCGTCTTCTTTTGATGCAAGGCACGATCTTTCTATTGAATGAATGAAAGATTTTAATAATGTCCATGAGGCCAAGCAGCCTAAGGGACCTAGGAAACAACTCCTCAAGATATTTTCAGTCTCCTTTTGAGATCAGATCTTTTGCTATGGATCTTGATCAATAAACCAGCCGTATTGAGAATCCAAGCTTCCTCATATAACTCATTAAGGCTGTCCATATTCCAACTGTTATCAAACTAGCTTCGAATATCCGCATACCCATCACACTCAGTGATGAAATGCCATTCAGTTTCAACCACCCCTTTGTCACAAAAAATGCATGTTCTTTCAGCCCATTCTTCTTTGGGGATCGTCCGTCTACCTATCTCACACCTAAGACAATGGGACCTAGTCCTCAACTGAGCAACTAAAATCCTCGCCGTTCCCCTAAGAGCAGCCCACATATAATCTTTTCCACCATGCTCCCACGTGGGATTGAACTCTCTAACATAAAGTTCTTTTTTTCGGCCAATATGATTTGACCACATGGCAGTCCTGAATTTATCTAACACAAACTTTTTTATTTCCTCCTTATTGATATGACAATCATGCAAGCTAATGTCCCACTTATTCATCCACTTCTTGTTTTGCTTCATCCACGTCTTCTTCCTACAGTCTAATCTCTCCCCCACCGCCATTTTGGGCTAGCAGTACTTATCCATATTTTCCACCTTTTTTAAGTAGCTTAACAGTCTTATAATCGTTGACGCCTCTGACAGGAAAGAACCCACTTTAGCTAAAAGGATCTCATAAGGGACCATTGATTTGACTTTAAAATTGCTGGTAATAAGGTGTTTTTGAATTCTTTCTAGTTGTTTCCACTTGTGGTTCAACATGCTGCTCCCCCAAACCTCACACCCATAAAGGACAACCGGCGTGACCAGCAATCTAAAAAGGGTTTTCTTGGTTTTCCAATCCCAAAGTTCATCTTTCCTATAGCTGTTCTGGAGCAAGTAAGAGGCTCTCCACCCACCTAGAATCCTTTTTGCTCTGCAAGTTTCCCAACTGAGCCTATTGTGAAAATCAATTCCCAAGTACTTGTATTCTTCCACTATCTCCAGCATGTTACCTTCAAAAATGAAATTAACCTGTTGCTTCTTCCTTTTCAAAGAAAAAATCATGACCTCGGTTTTGATGGTATTCACCTGCATCCCGACCTCTTGACAAAAGAGCTCTAAAGCCTTCAAATGTGCAATCAAACCACTGGCAGATTTTGCCATTAGAATGAGATCATCAGCGTACAAAAGTAACTTCACCACATAACAAAAAAGTTGAATGCCTTCTCCATTGGTTTTGTTTAACCACTCGTCAAGTTTATCACTATATAAACCAAATAAGGTGGGGGATAGAGGACACCCTTGCTTGACTCCAATGTCACTGCCAAAGCATTCAGACATACCCTCTCTAGTTTTAATTTTAGAACTAACTTGCTCATAAAGCTTATGCACTGTCGCTCGATACTCCTTTGGAATCCCAAGTTCCTCCATCCTGCTCCAAAGTTTGTCCCTAGGCACCATATCAAAGGCTTTTTTAAAATCAATAAAGCAGCAGAAAGCTTCCCTCCTTGGGTGTCCCAAACTTTCTCGATGAAGTGTCTAAGAGTCATGCAGTGATCGATGGTAGAGTGCTTTGGCCTAAAGCCAGCATGCCCTTTTGCTCCTTTTCCCTCTGTTTCAACCCAACTACTGATTTTGTGCTCTATCATGCTACCGAACAATTTTCCCAGAAAAGAATTAATCATAATAGTGTGGTAATTAGAGGGGTTATTGATATCACCACTCTTAAAAAGAGGAATAACGACACTAGTTGTCCACTCCTCTGGAAAACCAACCTATGTGACGCTATTAAAGATACACTTGATGTGTTGGGCAAGGAGATTAGCTCCCCACTTTAGAAATTCGGCTTGCAGCCCATCAATGTCTTGCGCTTTACCACATGCTAATTTTTTTATACCCTGCTTGATATCTTCCACCGAGAAGAGCACGGTAGATGTGTTAATTATGGGGGGGTTATCTTTTATCTGTAACTGCTCATACAAGATCTTCGCATACTCTAACCATTGGTCCCCTGTGATATTGTTTTCCACTTGTTTTATCTTTTGTTGCAGCTCTCTCCAAAAGCCTTTCAGGTTATGCTTACCCAAAGATATTAATTCTTTCCTTCTAGAGATCACATAGCTCTCTTTTTTGAATTTTACCAGCTGCTCGTACTTTTTCTTGTTGTCTTTGTTAGTCTTCTCTTTGAGGGATCTTTTAGCAGCCTTGCACTCTTCGTCATACCAAGGATTAGTCAAGAAAGTATTTGAAACCCCCTTTTTAGGCTGAGATCTTTTGCAAACCTTTAAAGCTTTGTGGATTATAAGAATCAGCATACTACTGTCAATATAATCACTAGTTTCACTGTTTTCTTTTCCCACTATGTTGCTTTTTGCCATCTGAAGGTGTTGTTCAAGAGCAGCAGCTAAGAGTTCTTGATTTTCTTGGCTCACTATGATTTTACCTTGTATGTGGGCCTTCTTTTGAATGTTTTGGCCTTGCCCTCTTTGCTGGTTGTTTGTGAGAAAGCCAAACTTAATATATAGAGGCATATGATCAGACTTCAGCTCCAAGGGGCAGCTCCCAATATTGAACTCCAACAACCTAGACAGAGAACTCTGAGAGCAAATAATGTAGTCCACCACACTTTGCCCATTATACGTTTTACAAGTGATACCACATGATCTCGGCCAAGCTCTCATACCATTGCAAAGACCAAGAAGTTCAACACCAAAATGAGTCACACTCTCATTACCATCGCTAGAGGTTCTATCCCAAATCATTTCCCCATTCTCCTCAAGCCATAGGGGATTGTTGTCCTCTCCTTCTTTGCTGCCCAGCTGCTGGCATTGATTGTTTGTTGTCCTAGAATTGAAGTCCCCTACTAAAATTATGTCCCCTAAAGTGCTAAAGACATAAATGTCTTTCATTAATGTCGCAAAAGGGTCTTCACTATCAAGATTTCTCTTCTTATAGAACTTTGAATTCTTTGGAGCAAAGTAACACACAACCACCCCTGTAACCCCTCCGTGCCCTTCGCCAGTTTCAGTCCCTTTGTTTCAAACTGAAAATTTGTTGTAACCTTCAAAATCTGGGACTTTGCAACCATCATGTTCAGAGTCTCCGTAATAATAATGATGTCCTTCCCCTCTGCAATGGACCCCAACCCCGGTCCTCTTCTCCATGGAAAACCTCTACAATTCCAACTTACCAATTGTAGATACTTGTTTAGGGCCCCGAATACCTATTTCTTGTGTGGAAACCACTTGCTGATTTGAGCTTTCCCATTTTTCAACGAAGCCCACTTTCCTCCCTTTCTTGTTGTTTTCACTTTCTCCCACTCCTTCCTTCGCTCTCCCTGTTGGGCTAATGTCAAATTTTCATCTAAAAAGATACGAGTTCCCCTAAGCAGCCCTCTGTTTTTTAGGATCGCGTGCTTGTCTTCCATGTTCCTCAAGACTATTCTAACATGCCTATCCTTTCCTTCTTCTGTTTTCCTTCCAATCTTGCTCGTTTGATGAATATCACCTAACCATTTCAGCTTGTCCTTAAAGAAGTCCCTTGCTAGAATGTCAGTTCTCTCCTTCTCCCCAAAGTCTTTCAAACCTTTAATGATGAGGTTTACAGCCTTGTCATGTTTGTCTTTTTCTTCTTTCATTTGCCTCTTTATTTGTTTCTATATGATTTCTTCATTTGCTGATCCATTTACAACGTGTGCCCAAGATTTGGCCTTTTCTAATTGTTCTTTCAGCTGGCTTTCTTGTATCCCCATGCTTGCCAAAGTTGATTGAATTTCTTCCAACTATGTTGACCCCTCTATTATCTTTGTCTCTGAACTTTTTTTGTTGTTGTTTTTATTTGTTTTAATTCCTATTTTAAAGTGAAGAACTCCTGTTGTCCTCTTTCCATGCTGTCTTGAAGGTTTAAAATTTGTTCTTTGAGCCACTTCTTAGTCTTTTAAATAACAAAAAGAGAGTTTTCCCTTATGTCTTTCATCTCTTTCTTTATCCATCCAATCAAATGATGTAAGGGGTTGTAGTTGTAATGTTGATGTGAAGATAGGATCCACCATGTCGCTACCATCATCATCAATGCCTTGAGTATCCAAGCCCATCTCAAAAGCCTCAATTTGTTTGATGGTCATTCTAGACCAATCCCTTTTCCTTACCTCAATCATCCTCACAATCTGCCCAATAATCCTCTAATCAAGGCTGGTGTAGATACCCAAGCCCAAGGTGCAAATTGTCCCGAACATAAGTTTTGCTATCAAAAGGAAATATTAATTCATAATGTAGACACTGAAAAATGTCCTCATGTCGCAAATATGACATGACAATTTCTCCTTCCATTTCTATTATTCATCTAAATCAATTTCATCATTTCTAATCATTTATCCATGTGTCTTCTATAATTAAATAATTAATCTTAATTGATTATTTAATTATTCATAATGTTCCCTTCACTTGATTTATTCAAACAAATAAATCAAATTCCATCACCTAATTATCCAAAATCCCCTTTCACATGTCCCCTTCCTCAAATGAATTAAATAAACTAACCAAATTTATTTAATTTAAACATCCTCCACCTCATCATATTTGTGAATTTTAAATTCACTTTTGTCCTCTAGTGGTGAGGAAACCCTAACTCATCCTAGCCCTCTATTTGGCCTCAAAGTCAACATCAAATCTTGTCCATTCATTCAAATCAGGTGATCTATAAAACACCTTTTCCAGCTTCATTTTCAGCCCTAATGTCCAATCTCTTATGCTCTCTTGTGCTCATTTTTCATCTAAAATCTACTGTAAACCCTCTGATATCTTGCTAATCATACCCATGAGCTTCTCAAGATGGTTGCAAGAACTTGCAAATCTGAGAACATAATGCAAGGTTGAGGAGGACAATGGAGATTAGACAATAACTAGCTTAGATTCTTACTTGTTTTTGTGTTTGTTTGACTAGTTTTCAAGGCTAGATTGCACTCCATTGGGAGCTAGGGTTAGCTGTTATTTGTTTTCTGCAAACATAGCTAACTTTTTCACTATCTTCAAATGGTGAACCCGACGTGAATCGATCAGTTTTTGTCAACATTTGAAAGGAAAAATTCGCAGGTGACCTCCCGAGCTCAAACAGACCTCACCGTTGAGTCCGGGAGGCCTTTTCAGCGAAAAATGACATAAAATTTGTTGTATTTTCATGACAGGAAGTTTTTGCAATTTTTTGAAAAAAATTTAGTTCGTACGAATCCGTACCATATGGACAGGTCGTACTAGTCCTGTGCAGTGTTTGGCTTCAGTGGTTGCAGGATGTGTGGTTCGATGTTGCAGGGTTTAACGATTATCTCGCAGGTTTCAGGGTATTTGGCAGCAGTCCAATGTTCTCATTGCAGTCTAGGGTTTTAATTTCTTTTTAATATTTGTTGTCCGATATTTTACAGGTTTGTCAAAAAACCCTAAATGTCTGAATCTTAGGTGGCCGCCCTCTTTTTTGCGTTGTCGACTCCTGTGGCGGCCTTGGCACAGTCCTCCGTTGGCCCGAATCTCCAAACCCTAAATAGCATTCCCATAATCGTTGCTCCGCTCGGCCTCCAAACCACAACCTCCATCATTTTCTCTTTGCAACCATTCCCCATCGCTACCTCAAATCCCCTATTCGACTAGGATTTTCTAAACCCTCGTTGAAACATCTTTGCCGCCCTAAATCCTCACAATCGCCTCTCATTGAAGACTGTCGGCCACCTTTATGGCCGACCTCCGCCCGATCGCTACCCTTGGAATCTCTGTTGCCACCATCTATGAACCAAGTCGCCACCACTTTTGAGCCCTTGTTGCCATCGAAATCCCCAAACACCCAGTCAACCGCTTGTTCAAACCATGGTCGACGTTTCTAAAAATCCTGTCGCCACCTGTGAAGCTGACCTCCGCTCTGCATAAACGCTCTTGGTTGCCATCGTTTTCAAGGTCGCCACTTCAAGTGGTGACCACTGCACATCGCCACCTCTCATCCATCTTCCCGCTGCCATAGCCACTGCACATCGCAGCCATTTCTTAAGTTCTCCGCCTTCCCGCCGCTCATCCTTCATACCTTCCTCCGCTATGGAAAAACCCTAACACCTGAGTTCACTCAGCCGCTGCCCTAACCTACAACAGGCAAAAACAAACACACAAAAAAAAAACACAAACAAGCAACGAATAAAATTATAACCATAGAATCTACCCTAACAGTTTCCACGGTCACATTAGTGATCGACGGGGGGGCGAGGCGACATCTAGCCCCTTAGTTCTTTTCTTTTTTCCTTTTAGTTTGCCCCTGGTCACATGGGTGACCAGGGGCTGATCGCCAACTTTAACCGCCAAATGTGACCTTCAACCTTAACCGCAGGCGGCTAACTGCACATGTGACCACGCTGATCCAGATAGTTAGCAGTTACAGTGAACTGCCAGGGCATATTTTGTAATAAACAACCCCAAAAAAATTTCCAAAGTATACAATGATATGACAGAGTTAGCTCAAAGCATAACCAACTAATACCTCACACTTTCTGATCACCCAGATCCCAGAATGGGCAAGGTGAGAGCATACAGTGATTTTGGCTTACAGTAGAAAATATGCAAGAAAGAGATACACTTCTTCCGCTGCGGCGGGCATCCACATTTCGTTGGGATTCACCACTTTATCAGTGGGTATAAATATGCATGAAAGCTTACAAAATCATCCACTTATGCAGTGGGAATTCACCACTTGTTCAGTGGGTAGAAAGAAAGAAAAATATTCTTTATCCTCACTGGCGGTGAAACCATCCAGGGGTTATAGTGTTTAATTGTTCTTTCCCTCCTCACTGGCGGTAAACCATCCAGGGGACTTAATGTAAATTTGATTACAATGGAAGTATAAAATACTCGATCTAAGCTTGAACAATATCACCATACATTAAAACCAGATGAGCATTTTATCTTGAGATCAAAGCATAGAATCATACCCTGTACTAAGAATGATAAACAATCAACAATTAGTTGATCAAGATTGCTGATGGAGAATGTAATTGATGATTAAACTGACTGTGACTGATTTTCATTAGATTTGTTGACTGTTGCACTGTATGGCAGTCATTGATGAAGCTCAAAAATGCAAATTTCCATATATCTATTCAATCCACTCCAAAACTGAAACAAACTGATTGAATACACCTAACAGACAAATCTGAGCACTCAAACCAAACAAATATCATTAGATTCTAATCTAGATACCAAACTTCCTTTGCCTGAGCCGTACGGTCCTGAATGGTAAGACAATTCATACAAAATGCATTTCAGTATCAAATGGCTCCAAACTAGATTCAAAATGACAGTAACAAAATTTCGTAAATTTGGTGGCATTGGAAAGAGGACTCTGCAAACTTCGCAATGGTGCCGGTTTCGACAGGTAATGGTACAGTTTTATCAGGTAAATTTCTGGTCAAAATCAGACCTCATTTTAAACTTTGACCGAGCATAACTTGAGCAGATTTTATCGGATTTCGACGCAATTTTTTTAAAAGTGCGTAGAATTTTCTAAATTTTCTGATTATGCCATCAGTTTCCTGTTACTAATCAAAATTTTATGAAATTTTACAGATTCCACTTTTTGACCTCTTTGTCTTGCGGGCTTGCAAAAAAGGGGTAAATGCATGTGCTTTCACGTTTTTCACATTTCCATCAGATTGTTCATGTTACTGATTTCTGTTTGCAGCATGTGGCATTCGTGGGCTGAAGACTATAAATTGAAACTACTAACACATTTGATGCAGGTATTCAATTTCTTTCATATGCATCTGTGTTGGTTATCAAAGGCACACTTGGATTTTGGTGCACTAAAACGAACTTAATCTTGTTGTTTTCACACTTGGTTTTGGGGATTAAAATGAATCACTGCTTGTTTTGTTTGGTGACTTTGTTTGTGTTCCCTCGCGCTTTAAGCGATTTTGGGAATCAAAAACACTTCTTGAACACTTGCATTTGTCACACCACACATTTAATTTCTAAGGGTGAATGAACATTTGTCTAGTGTGGCATAAGTCCAAAAATACGTATGCTCTCCCCTCGCATTGTCATATGAACTTGGGGATCAAAAGTATTTTTGGTGCTTAGGTCGCTTTTGTTACCCTTTAGAGTGGGCCTACTCTTGAGACACATCCGCAAGAACTCATTTGCGACCCCAAGCGATACTTTCATCTAGTCCGCTATACAAATTAGGATAAGGCGAGAGCCAAGTCCCAACCGGTATGAACGCTCACCATACAGTGCTAGCTCGAAAGGAGGCGTACCTTTGTGTATATTAAAACTCCTAGTAGGGTTAGTCAAAGCCTTTAGTGGCTTGTTGGATGCTCGTGGGGTGCCAGTCCCCTGGATATTCACTACGAACCTTTGTCTAGTGGCCAAAATCCCTCTACTTTGTAATGTGTCGTACCTGTTTGTAATTATGTATTCATCATACAGAGGCTCGGATTCAATTCTTTCAGCTATCAAGTTTTCACTTGTTTACCGCAGTATGGTGTGTTTCACAGAATATGACGTAAACAGAATTAAGTAGTATAGTGTATAACATAGAGCATGAAATTATAACAGCATTGCACAGAATAAAGCATTGTTCCCATTCATTGAATATATCAGTATTACACTACAATGTTACAATGTTGTGGGGTCCCCCCGACTACAAAGTATTAAGCCAATATATAACTTGGCCAAAGTTGGTTGAGATACCAACCGTTGGCAACGACACTATAACTATCCAACCGTCGGGGTTAATTCCCGATAACACTCCTAACATAACAACACTAATTAATTTATGATTTACTTGGCCGACTACGACCGACTACAATTATGACTGACTACATCATCCCCCCCACAAAATTAGTCGTCTTCCAGACGACAGAAAACCATCAAGTGACATTAAGTAAGCTTTTGCCGACAACAATGCTGAAGTAGGAGCTGTATAAAAGTAGAACCAACACATTTGGAACACCTGCCAGTAGACCAACCAACTAAGGGACCCAATCTGATAACACATTGAATGCTACGAATGTTGCACCCCATTGCTCACTGGATCAAGATAGTACTAATTTGATGGGGGTTTGAGGGCAACGCCCCCAACGGGGTCGAGGGGCAGCGCCCCTCGCGAGGGTTTGGGGGCAGCGCCCCTCGCGAGGTCTGGGGGCAACGCCCCGGGCACGCTCCCTGTCGCGATACAGGGCGGGGTCGAGGGGCAGCGCCCCCGCCGCCAAGCCCAAAATAACACCTTCAAAACCATTCGGACCTTCATTGCGCACATCATTTTTCTAACAAAATCGAACACTCGTCTGCAATCTTCTTGCCCTTGTCCATTATCCAATTTTGAGTGCCAAAGTGCCGATACCAAGCCGATGCTGAGCGGATGCTTTCTTTTCCCCCGACGGTCGACCTCGAGAATGCCAAGAGAATGCAAGTACGGACGAAAATGCCACTTCAAAACTGACAAGTACGGCTTGGTACGGCCCTCCTCTTTGAATGCCCAGTTCGGCCTAGTACGACCAAGTACGGCCTTCTTTTTTCTGCTGCTGGCCGTACGTTCTGCTGCTGGCCGTACGTCATACGGCGTACGACTCAGACGTACTACGTACGGTGTGGCCGTACATCGTACAACCAGCTCATACGTCGTACGACCAACGTACAGCGTACGACCAGGCTGTACATCGTACGTCGTACGACTTGAAATTTTTATTTTAAAAAAAATCCCCGGCCGTACGGCCTGCCTTAATTGTTTTTTTTCCTCATTTTTTTTTAAACGTTTTTTCAAATTTTTCTGACATTTTATTTTTTTCGTCTTTTCCATGTCAAACTGACTCTGATTTGTCTATTTTTCTCCGACGGGTTCCACGTTCGATCTACAACTCCGACTGGAATTGTTGTCTTCAAAAAAATTAAACCATCTGACTTTTGAACATTATTTTTTCTTTGTTGATTGTCACCGATCACCAAAACATTGCAAGTCAATGGAAATACTCTATAGTCTTTATTCTTTCTGTATGGTCTCTTTCTGGCCGGAGTTTTCAATGCCGTGTTCCCATCGTTAGTTTCACCACCCCGTTTCACTTTGTTTGCCAATGGCTCCTCATACCTAATCACCTTGTCTGGTTCAAATTTGTGTGCAAGTGTATTATTTATCTTCGCTTCACCCTCTGTATATTCTTTCTGTGCCTCTCCTGGTCGACTTGTCTGTTCTGGTCGACTTGTCTCTGCCACTATTTGCTCTGTTACTTTCGGCTGATTATTGCCTTCCTCCCCTTTGTCACTCATTACTGGTTCCTTCTTACCAAGTGGTTGAGTGTTTGTCAATCCATCAAGTGCTTCATTCGTGAACAATGTTTCACTCGTCGGCCTAGAGTTGCCCAAACTTTCACTCGTCGGCCTAGAGTTGCCCAGACTTTCATTCTTCGGCCGAGAGTTGCCGAGTGTTTCACACTTCGACCGAGTTTTGCCAAGAATTGCACTGCCATGACTTGCATTGCCAGGACTTGCACTACTAGGATTTGCATTGTTCATCAGAGAGCTCTCGCCGACTTCTTTTATTGAAATCATAATACATTCCAGTTGAAAGAACTCGTAATCTTCCATCTGCCAGTGGAATAACCCGCTGAATAAATTTGTCTCGTCTTCTGAGCATTCCTGTAATTCCAGCACCCCTTCATCATCGGGCTCCATCGGCCCTTTCCCACTTTCTGTCGAGTCCCCTCCATCCGAGTCAGAATCTGAGGCCAACTCTTCACTGACAGTTTGCGTCCTCAAGTCAATGACAAACTTCTTATGCCTATTTTCTATGGACAGAGTGTTTTTCTTCCAGTTGTGGTTGGCCTTGGCAGCTATTAGCCATCCTCGGCCGAGTAATGCATCGTATGATGCATTCTGTGCTGTTATGACTACAAAATTTAACAAAAATTGCTGGGTACCGATTCTTACTTTTTGAGCCATTAGCACTCCCAACGCCTTGATCCCGTGCTGGTCGACTCCCACTAACTGGAAGTTTTGTGGCCATAGAGTAGGCTTCCCGAGGCTTTTCCAGGTTTCTTCCGGTAATACGTTTACTCCAGATCCCCCGTCGACTATTGTATTTGTCAAATTTCTCCCAAGTATTTCCATATGCACTACGGCCGGTTTCTTCCCGGTGTCAACCGCTAGCAACCTCGGGTCGAGTACTTGTTCTCCCGTTGGCGGTGGTTCCACTATAACATCTTCTGTTGTGTGGGCTTCGTCTGCGTGCGAGTTACCTTCTATTACCTTGGATAGTGCTACTTTTAACTGAGGTAAGCTCTGGAGGAGGTCTGCCAATTTGATTGGTACGGTAGTTTGCAATACTTGACTTGCTATGTTCTTATCTGATTCCGATCGTAGGGTTGCAGTTACCTTCTTGTCTGAGTTCCTCCGTTCGGTTTTTATGGCAGCTTCCACTTCTTTTTGTGCCTCACGAAGTCTTTCTTTTTCCGTACGGGGATCTGGATAAGTGGCCTTTTTCCACTGTGCTCGGGTGATAGCAAGGATTTCTTCATTATTTTCCTTGAGATTGATAAGGTTTACCCCTTTCTGCTTCGGACAGTCTTTTTCTTCGTGGTCACCAGGCCCACACCACTTGCACAATGCATTTATTGTGTTCTGATTGTTGTTCGGGCATTCTCTTGCAAAGTGTCCCCACTCGTTGCACTGCAGGCACTGTATCATAGGTGGCCCTCTGCTATCGTACTGCAATCTGTTTCTCGAACTTCTATTGCTTTGGTAACCTCCAGGGGATGCATGGCTATTGTACTGGGGCTTTGGTGGTGTGTTCGGCGGTGTTGACGGTTCTCCGTGAGTGAAGAGTACTTGCGTACCCCTTGCTTTCAGATTGTATGGGCATTCCTTGATGGAATGTCCCATCACTTGGCAGATATCACAAAACAATTTTTTCGGACACTTTGCCTTTGTATGACCTTCCCCCTTGCAATCTGTACACCACAATTCTCTAGCTTCCCTCGTACTCTCCTTGTCGGCCTTTAGTTCTTTCATCATTCTCATCATGTCCTTCCTGAGTGCTTGCACGGTCTTAGACTCACTGTTGCTGTTGTCATCCGTACTATCCTCATCGTCCGTCTTCCTTTTCCCTCGGAAGGATATTTTATTTTCACTCTCTATATCCATCGCTCGATTGTACGCTTCATCATATGATGACGGAGGCACGACTTTCATTTTCTTTCTCAGCAATGGATGCAACCCTTCGATGAACCATCGCTTCTTCAGCCCGTCGGCCGGCTGAGTCTCCAGTTTTCCCAACAATTCTTTCAGTCTCCGGTTGTAGGTTCGCACGTTCTCGTGCTTCCCTTGCTTCGTACTGTAGATCTCCACTACAATTTCACTGTCATCCCTCAGAAGTTTGAATTCGTCTTGGAATGCCTTCTTAAGTAATCTCCATGATGCCCTGTGTGCTTGGGCCAACTCTGTGTACCAGTCGATGGCACTATCTCTCAGTGTCGCTGGAAATGCTTTCAGCCAGTAGTCCACATCATCTTGCCCATTGGCTATCCAAATTGTCTCGCACGTCTTACAGTGTCGTACTGGATCTTCTGACCCATCCCCCGTAAATTTTGGCAGCTTCTGCCTCTCGGCTGGCGGAGTCACCATCCTTCCCCAATGCCCTCCTTGTGCGTTGGACCTGACTGGACTGGTTCTCTCGCAACGTCCTGGTGCATCACTTGCACTCTCGGCCACGTTCGAGTCTTCCCCGCGTCCTCTGTCAGCGTCCTCTACACCTTGAGTCTCCTCGGGTTCGTTCTGATACTCCCTCTGCCCTGGGGTCTTAGGCTCAGATCTTCCAACTCTCGGCCCTTCGTTGTCCGATATGGATAACTCTCCGATGCGGCATATGCTGTTTTCAATTTCTTCTATCAATTCATTTTCATTCCCTTTTTCTTTATTTGTCAGCGGTGTCTTGAAAATTCCTTCGTTGGCATGATGATGTTCATTGACAATTTGTCTCAGTGTTTTCCTTCGTTCTTCTTGTTCCTTTAATCTCAATGATCTTCGTGTTCTTTCCTCTGGTGTTTCATGCCCACTTGGTACTCGATTCTTATCCTTATTGAGTTGTATGGGCATTAATTGCTACTCGGGTGAGGAGATGGTCGACCTCTTGGTTGGCGTGCATTTGATCCCAAATGACCGACTGCAAACTGCAGAGGTCTTCCGTCAAGAGCATCTTGATCCTCGTTTGTTTGTACTGGCTCTTTGGTCGGCTGCCCCATCACGATGCCATCTCCATTGTGTCTTTTTTTCTTTTTTTCTTTTTTCTTTTTTTTTTTTTTCCGACCCTGGTTACACCCGACGGTTTGCTTGTTTCTGACGATGCCACTTGTCCAATGGTTTTCGACGACTCAACTTGTCATCCGATGGTCTCAACTTGTCATCAACTTGTCACCCGATGGCATCGGACGACTCAACTTGTCATCGACTTGTCACCCAATGGCATCAGACGACTCAACTTGTCATCGACTTGTCACCCTCGACCCGTTTTCGAACTAGCAACGGCGCCAAATGTTTACCGCAGTATGGTGTGTTTCACAGAATATGACGTAAACAGAATTAAGTAGTATAGTGTATAACACAGAGCATGAAATTATAATAGCATTGCACAGAATAAAGCATTGTTCCCATTCATTGAATATATCAGTATTACACTACAATGTTACAACGCTGTGGGGTCCCCCCGACTACAAAGTATTAAGCCAATATATAACTTGGCCAAGGTTGGTTGAGATACCAACCGTTGGCAACGACACTATAACTATCCAACCGTCGGGGTTAATTCCCGATAACACTCCTAACATAACAACACTAATTAATTTATGATTTACTTGGCCGACTACGACCGACTACAATTATGACTGACACATCACTTACCTTTAGTTGTCCTAGCAAAAGATAGGACCCCTTAGACTTGGCAACTTCATAAAAATTTTCTGATTTATGATCAATACCATGCAACACCAAATCTGATTTGTTTTCAAGGTTGATATCAACATCATCGATGTCATCAATGTCGTCCCTCAAGCCCAACTGTGTAAATGAAGTAGGAACTGCAATATGACCAAAAGTAAATCCATTCCAAGTAGGACCCACATCCAATGTTGGGACCATCACACCCGGATCCCACGTGCTAAAGTGTTGTTTGCTCAGATCAGGGAAAATGTGATCACTATTTTCCTCATGACTGGTGCCCTTCGTGAATAAATCATTCCCCATCATAGGATGGGTTTGAGAGTCAAACCAACAACCACTTGTGTCATCAACATTGGAATAAGAAAAGAAATCATCTCTAGCTGGCAAAAGGATATCATCTAATGATCTCATCTCTTCACAAGGTCTATCAACAACCACCTCTAATTCACCAACACTGGTGTCAATGTAAGTATCTCCCTCCATAGGCTTGGTTTGAAAGTCAAAACCAAGGCCACCTGAATTAACATTACCAAGATAAGATAAAGTATCATCTAAAACTGTTTTGAAGTCACCATCAAATTTGTGTTCTCCCTGCCCTTCATCTGAAAATGCATGAGTGGACTCAATACAGTCATCTACCCCATAGGAATCACCAAGGAACTCATTAGAATCATCACTAGTTGAATCCGAACTAGGATCCACAGCTGTTGTTTTATCCTTTTCATTATCCATCACCTCATTCATGGTGGTATCTTCTTTAATCTTATCTTCACAAATGTCATTGTTATCAGGATTCTTGAGGAAATACCTATCTTCTGTAACAACTGATTAGAATGTTGTCGACACACTCTCCTACACCAATTTTTCAACATCTCTTGGATACTGAGCCCTTCCCAATCTTCATCATCCATTTCCTCTACCCTTACTGTATCTGAACCTGCAAAGGGATAAATATGGGGAACCTGAATGTCTCGCTGCGATCTATTTCGTCTAGGATGATACTGATGTGTAGGCTGCATGTCTCATTTCATCTTCTGCATGTCTATGTTTGACCTCACAGGATGGCTTTAAAGATCTTTTATGTGTTTATTTTTTTATTTTAGTGTGATCTTTCGGACTAGATAGAAGAATGCAGAAGGGGTTTTCAGTTTTCCTATAGATGTGTTGCCGAAGCATACAAAATATAGCATATATTGCAAACCCAGAAAATATACAATGAATATGAAGAAACTAACAGATACCCAGATAGTAAAATGGCCAATAAACAATTACTATCACATACCCATGTTGAGATTTGCAACTTCATACAACAGTTGTAGTCGAAACAGCAAGTGGGTATGGCTGAATTCGCTTCAAATCACCATTAAACTGAAAGTACTGGTCATTACAATGGATTACAATGATATGAGAGCTCTAAACGACTCCAATAGAGAAGAAATGAAGCTGCAGCAAATAACAAATGAGTCACCAAAGACCCACGTCCTCCAAGGGCATTTTACAGTTGGCTGCAAGTGAGATATGCAATAAAATCTACTGGAAACTCCTTGAATCTGGTCTAAGACTGATCTACAATAGTTCCCACAGCAGGGCAACCAATATAGAGAAAGATTATTGTCAAAACTCACACCAAATAGCTGTTAGAAATGGTACGGCAATGCATAAGGAGGTACGGCCATCAATGCAACAAATATCAGCTCCAAACCCTTGATAAAATATGCTCTAAACAACCATGAAATCAGTCATTCCAATCTGCATAGATAATTCATCACAAAATCTGCAAATGATATGAACAATGAATCCACGAATCTCATTACAAGAACTCCATTCCGGCACAAATGTGAATACTAAATGCATCCACCATCAATGGCACCTTTGGGTGGTATTGCACACCTGTAGAATGTCGTTACTAGAGGGAGTTTTCTTTCCCAATAGCCTCTGGTTCGAATCCTCTTCAAACCCTAGAGCCAAGCTCCAAACCCTCGCAGGAAAATCTCAAAGAGAGAAGAAAATAATACATCAAGCATATCCAAATGAGAGCACTTTTCCCTCTTTTATAACTCTCCAAGACGGGTGTTTCACTTTTTGAGGGAAATATTCTTTTAATTTTACGTTTAATATTTCCCAAGGTGAGTGCTCCATAAAATGACTTAAGTGACTTTTAAATATTTCATTTTTCATCACTTAACCAATAAAACCCAAAGTATAGTATTAAATAATAATATTAATTTACAGACTTTAAAACGGAGGCCCAAATGAACTCAGAAGGCAGTGATCTATAGATCGTCAGAAAGGTCTCGACGAGACGAATCCAACCCCACTCTAAAAACCCCAATCCGACACTGAACCCAAACTTACTAAAAATAGTAACGGCCATAAGCACACTGAGCCAACATAGAGGATGCCAACTGGATCCTCAAACCATCTGATAACTCTCAGCTCAATGCAACGTCTGGGAGAGCCAATAGCTGACTGCCAAGTCACCAAAACAATGCCAAACTGACACTTACTAAAAATAGCAGTGTTCTCCGAGGACCAAAGAGAACAAACCCAGAAACATTGCCGACATGCAAGCACTTACTATAAATAGTATGGACAAGTCCAAAATCTCTCTGAAAAGTGTCAACCAGCTCCACTGGATCACCCGAACACCTTGGTGACATCGAAATACTCCTCTGATTATGCTGTCACCAACCCAGAAAGTCAGCTCTGACTGAACTGCAAGAGAACTCGAAAATGGGGACATTACATACTTGTTGGCGCAAAAGGTCGGACCTTTGGAGTCGTCCCACATTCTCGCAGTTTAAAGCAGAGATAGCAAAGTACCTTAAGATCTGCGCGTCTTGAGGACTTGGAACTTGGTGTGCCTGCGAAGTGAGTGCACTGTAAGGGGGAGCCTGTGCCACCAAGTTTCTAGAGCTATCCACTTTAAATAGGTGAGGCTGGAGAAATCCAAGTGGGGACTCAGCAAGTATTGTCCTTGCCTACCCTAAGATTGTGCATGTCTACAAGTGTTTGCAAAACATCATGAGTCATCAAAAACAGCTAATTCGATTGCCAAGTGTCTTCTATGATTGATGTGTGTGCTTTCCTAATCATCACCCTCGACATTCTTTCCACACATTCATCCCAAGTCATCATACCTTGATCACATTCATACCATATCCTTATCATTCAACCTTCGTATCCTAGTCACCCCCCTAAGCCAATCAATTTCATCATAATCATTCCAATTCAACATAATCATTATCCTAATCATCATCCTTGTCACCCCGCCCGCAGATCCTTATCACTATCCTAATCATTATCTTAATCCATCCAAATCACCTAACAACATCATTACACTTAGCTTTCCTCATTCCAAGTCACTTCCATTTCACCTTAATTCATCCTAGTCATTATCCTTGTCCTTCCTCAAACATCCTAATCATCCCATTCCTCATCATTCAACCACATCCCTAATCCCATTATCCTTACACATCATCCTATCATATCCAAACAACATCGATCCTAATCATTCCTAATCACATTCTTGTCATATCTTCTTCATGCCACCTCATCATAATTATACCCTAATCATTCCTAATCATCACATCCATTTCACATCACATCATATCATATTCATCATTCCAACTCAAACTATCCTAATCACATTCCTACTCATATCTTCATCATTCAACCCTCGTATCTTAATCACTCTTCTTAACCACATCATCCTTGTCATTCCATCATCCTTATCATTCATATAACCATTATCCTACACATTCCACATCGTGTCCTAATCATATTATCCTAATCACCTTTCCTAATCACATCATCCAACCACCCATATCTTAATCATCCTTGTCCTATCCTAATCACATCCCAATTACATTATCATCATTCCACATCATCCTCTTTCTAATCCAATCAACACCATTCCAAGTCAAACCAACATCTAGTCATCCAATCTTGTCATTCAACCTTCGTATCCTAATCCATTTCCATCCTAATTAACCCAAATCATCCAAACTTGTCCTTCTCCAACATCATAATCATCACCCTCCTAAACCAACCCATTTCATCCAAATCACATTATCCTATTCATCATTTTTCATCATTCCACCCCATCCTACTCATCTCCTATTCATCCTTCCTAACCACTCCACCTCTCATAATCGTCATCCTAATCATACTCTAACCATTTCCAACTCATCCTAATCACCTCTTTCATCCAATTAGCATCATCCTAATCATCCCTAATCATTCCAAATCATACCCAAGTCATCATAATTCAAACCTAAATCATCCCTTGTCACCTTCTTCCTAATCAAATCCTAATCATTACATTTCACCATCCTCGCCATTCGAATCCAATCAATTTCATCTTGTCATTCCACTTCTTATCCTATCCATCATACCCTAATCACATTATCCTATTCATCATTATCCTAGTCATTCCACCTCATCCTAATCTTATTATTATCATATCCTAGTCATTACACTTCATCCTAACCATATCGTATTCACCATTCCTAATCACTAAAATTCATCCTAATCAGCCCTAATCATTCCATATCATACCCTAATCATATCCAAGTCCTCTAATCTTATCTCTACACATAATCATCTTCATTCTAATCCAATCAACCACATCCTAAACACATCCTAATCATTCCCAATCCAATCCTCAGTCATCATAAACATATCAACCTCTTCATTCAATCCAATCAATTTCACCCTTCAACATTTTACACATCCACTCATCCCAAGTCATCCTAGTCATCATTCCTAGCCATTACACGCCATCCTCATCCAATCAATCATATCCTATTCATCAATCCCTGTCCATTCCACATCATCATTCATCCTAGTCAAAACCATAATCATCTTCATCCATAATCCAATCAACTTCTTCTTAATCCATCCAAGTCATCTAATCTCATCACTACATATCATCATCATTCAATCGCATCCTAATCATATCCGAACCATTCATTCTGATTCAGTCAAATTCATCCTAATCATTCCCAATCACAATACATCACAACCTTTGGGAAGGCTTTGAGCGTCTACTCCCCCTATCGAACCGGATTGCAATTGTGTCAAAACCTTATAGACTTATTGGTTCTATTCACCCACTACATATTCAATTTCATTCCACTACATATTTTTCAAATCATTTTCATCTCTCTGGCTTCATTTTCATTCGACTACATATTCAATTTCATGGCCTTTGACATCTATAGAGGACCCTAAACATTAGTCTTCCTAAGGTTGAAACATAGGGAGAAACTGTCGAAACTTGACTGTATCACAAGTACAAATTTGTGGACCAAGAGACCTTGACATCTTTTTCACATCAATCACAACTTGGGCTTAATACTCCACGGCTAGTTTAAGTCCATCCTTCCAAGTGAATTCTGAAACTCATGGGTTCACTTTCATCAATCATGTCTTCCACTTGGGCTTAATACTCCAAGGCAAGTTTAAGTCCATCCTTCCAAGTAAAGTCTAAAACTCGTGGGTTCACTTTAATCAATCATTTCTTACACACCTCAAGGTCTCGATAAATCCAATTTATACTTTGACAAGGTTATTAGTAGACATGAGTACCCTCTTGGAGCTAGACTTTTCGAAGACTAATATCATTAGCCTCTATCATAGTCTGGGCCTCATCACCTTGCATTGACATCCACATAACATCCCACAATCCACAAATCTCATTTGGTAGAGACACAGTTGCAAAAAGAAGAGAAAGGGAGTAGATCCTCCTAGTCATCCCTCTTTCCAAACATTCTAAACATTCCTTCCAACACATCATTCAATCGACATCATCATAATCGCATTCTACTCATATCTTCTTCATTCAACCTTCACATACTAATCACCCTTTCTAATCACATCGTTCAATCAAATTCATCCTAATCACCTCACTCATAATCATCATTCCTAATCGTATCCTATTCATCAACCCTAACCATACCCTAATCGACCTTAATCACCCATCTAATCATCCAATCAATCTCATACTCTATCACATTCCTAATCACTCCACATCATCATTCATCCTAGTCAAGCACTTGTCAACATGGTCCTAATCCTACAAGAAGACATACAATGATATGAAGACGTGTCATTCCATGGCAATCCTAGAAAACAAGGTTCCAATGCCCCAAGCCTCTTTACAAGTCTATCCAAGTCCAACTTGGCAGCAAGACAAAATGCCTTTAAATTCTCATTCTACCTTTGACAAGGGGAACATAAGTCTACCTAACCCATCCTATAAATACTTTCTACCACCACACTCTAATCCTCCAACTCCACGTCCTAGAATCAAACATTACAAAAGAAAACCTAAATCCACCAATTCATCCAATCCCTTTGACACTCCACCTAGTCAAAGTCTGAACCCTAAGCCAACACCCTCCATCCCTCTTATCCCTCCACCATGGGAACTTTCCGCTTCACCTAATCCTAAGCCTTCAACTTCCATCACCCACCTACCTACCAAGGATGTGATCCAAAGGTTGCTAGCAAGGGAGCAACTATCTCCATGTGATCCAACACATATGCTTGAGCCTACCAAAGAGTTCTCAAATACCATGTCCAAACATTCAACCCCATCATGTGGTCAACACTTATCGAACCTATCCAAGAGTCATCCACTTCTACTCAAAGTCAAGAGATATGTCAAGGGTATACTCCTAACTTAAGCACATGGAAACATTAGTCCTTAATTCAAATCAAGATCAAACCCCTTCCATTCCACCAACCCATAACACACAATCCTATTCATGATCAAGCTCCCATTTATGATCAAGATCCCCTCTATGATCAAGAAGACCATGATGACCCTTGTAGTCCACTCTATGCATTCCATGGTCAAGAGCTTGCCACCTCACCCATCCATGATCCAACCACTGCCACTTGTCATGATGAGACATGTGCCTCCCAAGAATACATAAACATAGAAGATCAAACAAATAACTTGGATCTTAATGAACATAATGATAATCAAGATCCTAATACTTTGACATCCACCATTGATCCCATTGCAAAACCACCATCATATCCACTTGGTCTTACCACTTTCATGCATGAGTGTTCTTCCTTAGGAACACAACAACCTTTGTCCACCACTTCACCTTCTCCGTTAAATAATGAGCTCATGTCTAGTGCCCAAACTACACAGTCCTATTGTCCATCGCATGCTCCAAAACATGAATTACCAAGGTAAAGGCCTAGGCCTTCATGAACAAGGTCTTTTGGAGCCCATTCATGTCAAAATTCCTCCACGCCCGTTTGGCCTTGGATATACACCCCAAGGTCACCAATCTAACGATGTTGGTACCACCTCCATTCATCCTAAGTCCACTTTCCATCACACATCCCATCATATTCCTAAGACATATGTCGCCATTCCACCTCCCTCATCCTATAAATGTCAAAAGCATGTGACCATACACCTTCCACCATCCAATTTGCCTCCATTGCTTCCAGCTCCTAATATCCCTCCATCCACTTTACCACTTCTCCCAACGCCAAATCCATCTATTTACACATTCCCTCACAATCCTAATCATGACCAACAAATGCACACGTTGTGTAAACATAAAGCTTCCACTCATTCCACCAAACCCATGGGATTCAAAAATAAACATTAGGATGCCTCAACATATAAAGCCAAAAATCCTAAGGGTCCTAATGCCTTAGGGTACAAATACAAAAATTCAAAACAAAATACGTTTAAAAAATCCATCCAAACCCATACCTTCAAAAGCAAAGTCCAAAACTAAAATGGTATGGGTCCCTAAGCAAAAATCAAACAAGTCAAATGAGGCATCCACCTCTCAAAAATCCCAACCATCCTCTTCCATCCAAAAATGCCATTCCATTCCAAAGTCTCAAATCCCTTCATCCCACATGAAAAGCAAAAATCATAAAAATGCTAAGTCCATGTGGGTACCCAAATGCTTAAATCATCTATTGCTTCCTACACCACCATCCAATCACAAGCTTCAATGTTTATCACGGTGTGTGCAACCGTTGGTCATGATTTCATTCCATACCTCCATCACCCCATCATTCAACCATTACCCTACATATTTCCCCCATCACCTTCCTATGGTCCATGCTTTTGCATAAACATTCCATCCATCTTCCTTGCATAATTCTTACATAATCCACATCATAATCCACTATCGTACGTTTCATAATTCACTATCCACCTAATCCATTTTCCTCTCATACAATCTCTTTACCAACATCGATGAGCATAATGACATGGTCCATGTGACGACACCTATCTCCAATGGCACTATCACCTTTCATGGCACTAGACACTTGAGTCCCTCTAATCCATATTCCCCTCTCCTATCAAAAAAGTCAAAAAAAAAGTCAAAAAGTCAAAAAAGAGGGAAAAAAAAAAAGTAAAGAGAAATTCCTTCGTCCAACGGTGAAAACCTGGTAAACAGGCGCCTTGAATAAGTACCATGATGAAAACCTGGCAAACAGGCGTCATGTGTAGGTCGATCTTCTATGTCATTTACACTTGGGGGCACCTTGTCTCATCCAACATATCACTTTCATCCTATCATTTCCATCCTTTCTATATCATATCATTTCCTATCATTTCTTACCATCCTATCCGTTACATGCATAAACCTATCTTATTGAATCCATCCATCCTTCCTTCTTCCTTTGATCTTGATAAAGATTGGGGGCACAATGTTGACAAATGTTTTGGATGTCTCTTGACATACCTTATCCCTTCCAAACGATTCATCCTATCATCCTATTTTCATAAGCTTTGTCATGAAAAATCCTAAGTATTCCACCTACAATGGGGCATGTTATGCCTATGTGACATAGTCCTTGGAGATCACATCCTTGCCCTCTTACGCGTACATCCATTCCATTCACTATCGCCCACCCTTTTATCCATTCACCCAATCCCATTCATTCCCTTGCACCTTGACTTGGTTTTCCCTTGTCATTGGTATCTAGTGCAAAGGCTATTCAAATTGCAATCCAACACCATTTCCCAAAATAGTCAAAAATACAAAAAAAATAGAAATATTTCCAAAAACCAAAAAAATCAAAACATTTCCTAAATCCAAAAAAATCAAACATGTCAAATCCAAAAACATTCAAATATTCTCAAAAACACAAAAAAATCAAAACATTCCAAAAATCCAAAAAAATTAAAACACTTCAAAAAACACAAAAAAATCACATTTCAAAATCCAAAAACCTCTAAATGTCCTCAAAAATCACAAAGAAAAAAATCAAATATCCAACAAAAATCCAAGCAATAAAGTCAATTCAATTCATCATATCATTCCAACCAAATCAATTCTTCAAATCATTCGCTCAAATCAATCAAATCACTCAAATCCAATCTCTCGATTGATCCATTCAAACATCAAATCAATTACATCACCCAAATCATCAAATCACTTATTCAAATCAATCAAATCCATCACATCATCATATCAGTCAAATCAGTTCTTCAAATCATCCACAGTCTACATGGTCGAACTACGTCACCTCTGAGCTTTCACGTAGGCAAGGCCATCTTCGATACGCCCCCGAGGCATTAGGTCGGTCCCCTAGGGCTCGTCCTGTCAACCCTCATAATAAGTTGTCCTTTGACGAGATGGACACTTTGATCAGACAAAACAGTCAATCTTTAAAACAAATCCACACTTCAAACCAATCTCGAATGTCAACAAGACAAGTTATCCAATCAGTCAAACCAATCAATTGCCTTGTGATAATCATATGTCACTATCAACTATCCTTGTCAACCATCACATTCCTATACAAAATGGGGCATCGTCGAAACCAGGATTATGTTCCTTATACGACATGCGTCATTTATCACACATCATCAATCAAACCCTAGTGTTGCTCGCATGGGCAACAACACTAGTGTCAATCAATCTTGTCACTTGCCTTAGGCAGGTAGGGGCATTGTCGAAACCAGACCAAGCGTCTTATACATCATGCTTCTTCCCTGAAACTAGGCCTCCTTCATTGATCCATTCACAATCAATCAAACACATATCACTTGGCAAAAGGTCCACATGGCTGTTGGTCTAGTTTGTCTTATCTTTCATTTGGATTGCTTTGCAGTCTCGTTCTTATGCTTCTCAAGGCAGTCCCTAAGTGATGAAGAGAAGCGAGGATAGAGCGGGACCTTTTCTTTGATTGTTGTTTGCGGTTTGTCTTGGCAAAATGACTGGGGCAACTTGGTGCCTTGCGAGTGATCAGGATTGCATGAGGTGTGAATCAAAGACATCCTATGCATTGGAAAGAATAACTGCTTCCTTGCATAAGGACTTGCACACCTCACAGTTATCTCATCGCATGTTCCGACAAGGTATCACGGTTACTAGTCTAAGTCAGGCATTCCTTGTATGTCATGTGCCTGTTTCGCAAGGGATCACATTTTCGCACTTTGGCTTCTAACATGCCATGGTGATTGTCGTCCCTTGACATAATAAGTTCTATGATGATAAGCAAAAAAACTTGCAAGAAGCTCAACACTCTATCAAAGCAAGATCTCATTCCCATTCTTCTAGCCAATATTTCATTCCTCCACCATCTCTCTCTCACATCTTCATTCCTCCACCATCATTGCAGCTTAACGTATCATTCATTTCTTCTATCCATTCTCCTATCTTGCTTCCTTACCAATCCCTTTCATTTTGAAAGCCTACCCATGTTTGTCCAACCCGCCTATCCTCTCAAGGGGGCATCATTATCCTATCTTTCCATCATCGTCCTTTTCCTCTACCCATTTCCTTAGCTTCTTTGAAATGATGTTACTCGACATAAATCGCATCATCTCAAAGAGGGGCAAAATGTAGACACTGAAAAATTTCCTCATGTCGCAAATGTGACAGGACAATTTCTCCTTCCATTTCCATAATTCATCTAATTCAATTTCATTATTTATAATCATTTATCCATGTGTCTTCTATAATTAAATAATTAATGTTAATTGATTATTTAATTATTCATAATGTTCCCTTCACTTGATTTATTCAAACAAATAAATCAAATTCCATCACCTAATTATCCAAAATCCCCTTTCACATGTCCCCTTCCTCAAATGAATTAAATAAACTAACCAAGTTTATTTAATTTAAACATCCTCCACCTCATCATATTTGTGAATTTTAAATTCACTTTTATCCTCTAGTGGTGAGGAAACCCTAACTCATCCTAGCCCTCCATTTGGCCTCAAAGTCCATATCAAATCATGTCCATTCATTCAAATCAGGTGTTCTATGAAACACCTTTTCCAACTTCATTTTCGGCCCTAATGTCCTATCTCTTATGCTCTCTTATGCTCATTTTTCATCTAAAATCTGCTGTAAACCCTCTGATATCTTGCTAATCATACCCATGAGCTTCTCAAGATGGTTGCAAGAACTTGCAAATCTAAGAACATAATGCAAGGTTGAGGAGGACAATGGAGATTAGACAATAACTAGCTTAGATTCTTACTTGTTTTTGTGTTTGTTTGACTGGTTTTCTAGGCTAGATTGCACTCCATTGGGAGCTAGGGTTAGTTGTTATTTGTTTTCTGCAAACATAGCTAGCTTTTTCCCTATCTTCACATAAAGATACATATGCACCTTGGCAAGTGACCTCTCCATATTTTGTGCATCGGCAGATGATTGGCAAGTGTAGTAACTCAAACCCACAAGGAATGGTTACCCAACCTTCTTCCTATCTTTGCACCTTTTATTCATAGATCCCATTTGCCTACATACCTCGATAAGAACAAGGTGATCACTCACATAGCGAGGCAACTTGTAAGGATAGTCATCAAAACCTCCAATTCTGATATATGAAAACCTTGGAAATTGAATATAATAGCTGCCATAGTGACTAATCAGATTTGCAGCTTTAGGGGAAATTCTTACTCCAACATTCCCATCAAGTTCCCTCAAAGTTAACATGGTAAAAGCATCATTGAAGTTTTTGTTGTTGACAGCGAACTGTAACTGAGGGTAAAAATCATAGATTTGAGTTGTATTATCATATATCCCCACTAACTGCAGCCCTAGCCATGGCTTCATGCTTGCTATCGCATAGAAAAGATAGGAAGACATGTAAAACTATTGAGTTGTTTGAAAGTTCACCAATTGCTGGTGTAAATTGTCACTTATTATCTTCCCCCAATCAGCATGTTGTGAATTATAGCCAATGACTGTAATGAATTGACACATCCAATACTCAAAGGAATTTGTTTCCTTGTTTCCCATTACTCTGTTCGATAAGGTGATTATGTCAGAAATATCTTCCTTGAAGTGGGATCTCTACAAGTTCTTCGGAATTTGGGACTTGCCCTTCTTGGGTACCTTTAGCCAATATTTGGAAATGTTGATTAAGCAAAGGCCTTTCTTATCCTAGAAGTACAAAGTTACTTTATCTTTGTCCATATTTGCATATTTCTGTCATTGTGACAATTTGAGGATGATGCCAAGAGAAGGCATCTAATCTAGCAATCAGCTAGTCATCACACAAGCAAGGACTAAATCTGTGCATTGCACTAAGGTAGGAAAACCTCTAGCATGGGCTAAGTTGCTTTGAAAGGTTGCTTCTACCATGCGTGATCTGGGGTTTGTCTCATGCAGTCCCAAAATTCATCCAAACTCACATGCCCTAATTTGTTGTCTCCTACCTCTGAGAGTGAATTATCCAAAATTGCAACGTGCTCATAGCCCTAGTACTCAAACTTCATCTTGTGTGGTTTGAATAACAATCAAATCAGACGAGCTAGGGTTTGCAAGGGATTTTGGTGAACAGCAAGAGAGGGGATTCTATTTCGATAACTGGAATAGGAAGGCAAGTGCAGTTCATGAATATACAGATTGAAATTTGGGGGAAAACTTTTCAAATTCAATGAGCAAAGGTGGGATTGAATTTAACTAGGCAAATGCAAGGAATTTGTAGTAATTTTGTAGGGAAACTTGGCACCTACCTTACAGCACGGGTTGGGATTTGTGAGAAGCAAATTGATGGGCAATTTGCAACGAAATTTGCAGCAACAGTGTGAACTGGGTCAGGCGATAGAGCTCCTATAGTGCTTAAAAACTTGATAGTTGCGAATGAGTAGTGAAAAACCCCTTTTATGGCTTACATTTCCTTTTGTCGAAGTTTTTGCCCTTTGTTGAACTCAAAGAGTTTGCTAACTTTAAAATGTTACCCTTTTGTTTTGATCAAAGATTTGTGTCTTTTTCAACAACAGTCGACGTTTTTAGAATCTTTGAAACTTTGTTGGTGATTTCAAGAAACTTTGAACTTGCCGACACATGACTGAAGCTTCCTTTTGAACATTTGAGACATTTGTCGACGTTTCGACAATTTCGCAAACTCGCCAACACATCTTTGTTTTATATTTTTATTCATAAAATTTTGGTGTCATTTCAGAGATTTCATGAACTTGTGAACTCGCTGAAAGCTTTTGTGTTACCTTCATTTTATTTTTTTGAAAAATTTGTCGACATTTCAACAATTTTGAAAACCTTGAATTTACGGACATGTTTTCTTTGTAATATTAATCAAAGCTTAGAACTTCTTGTGAACCTTTTCAAAGAGTTCAAAGGTTTGCAAACCTTTAGAACCACTACCGCCTTTGTTTGGCAACGGCTTTGCAATTTTACGAACTTTTCAAAGCAAAGATAAACAAAATAAAGACTGATTGTCGAGGATTTAGATAGTTAGATAACTTGAGAAAATGCCAACAAACACTTGAGGAGAAGGCTTGTCGGGATTTTAGAGAGTTCACTAACTAATTTTGGCTTTGATTTTACTATTTACTTTTACGTGAATGGAAGTGAATTTATGGAAAAATGTTATGACGTTATGTTATAATGACAGAGTAAATCGTTGATTTCATTATATATCAGTTTATGTGATTAAGTATAATGCATGTGATTTAACGATTCAGTAATTTATATTATGAGAATTTGATTTGTTATTAATAAGATTTATGAATGGACTCATGATCTGGTAATTGCAAGTTGTATTCAGAAAAACAGGTTCTGATTACTCTCAGAGAAAGAGAGAGAGTATCTTCTGAGGAAAGGAGACTAGACCTTTGGTTTTGAACCATTCATTTGTCGTCTGAGTATTGCGAACCTTCAGTTAGTAAACCCTTGTCGATTGAGGTAAGTCATGTTTATTCAAGTGGTTTAAGTATGTTGGTCGTTTCGACAAGTTGTCGATATTGTTTAGAATCCTTTTGAAGTTTTGTCTCGTCAACCTTGTCGTTTCGTGAAATCGACATTGTCGATGTTGAACGATAGTCGTTTTGCGACTAGCGTGGCTTTCTATCGAACACGTCATTCTTTACGTCGTAAGTGAGATCATGTTTGCATTTTCAATGACGTAGTGGTCGAAGTGTTAGTGTGTTTCATGTTATAGTTATAACGCCAATATTTCGTTTGTTGTCAAAACGAAATCGACGAGTTTTGCTTTTATACGTGAAGGGGAGATAAACTCGACCCAATCACGTTTGTTGTCAAAACGAAATCAACAAGTTTTGCTTTTATACGTGAAGGGAGATAAACTCGACCCAATCACGTTTGTGCATAAGTTTTATGTCACATTATTATAATAATTCCTATTGATATTACATATATGATCTTAGACTATTATTATGTTATTATTCTTGAAAAGTTGGTTAGTTTGAGGTTGCTTGTGGTCTTCAATGATAACCACCTTTTTTAATGAAACATTCATTCTTAACCAATTTTGAGAGTATTGAATACCTTATGAGGGAGTCGTCGTTTGTGTAAAGAGTGGTAATTAGTACCGTGTTTCCCTCTAACTCTACATGCTCGAGCTAAGAGCACTCATAGGCATGTTAAGTGGAGATATAACCGCAACTTACTGGAGTTTTCCGCGGCTTAAGGGAAGTTGTTCAACAAATTCTTAGTGCAGTCTTAATGAAAGACCGAGTGGGTAGTGCAAAGGGAATAACGACTCGTTAGTATAGAAGAACAAGGAACCTTTTTGAGTCGGGAAGAGGTGAGACAGCAGCTTGGTTTTTAGCAGAGTTTCTAGCAGTATAAATGCAGTCAAGAGAAGATAATCTCAGGGTAGTAAAGTTATTACAGTTTAGTGAGTGTGAATTTCTTTACTCGACTAAGCTAGAGTCGATACAAGGAAAGGAGGAGAGTCGTTGCAGGAAGAAGATATAACCAATAGCAGAAAAAGAAGGAAAGCTCTGCGAGGACAACCCTAGACTGTCAAAGAAACTTAACAGGTTCTTTACTTATAGGAAGTCTTTTATTATTATATGTTATATACGTATTGATTCATACCTATGAATAGATGTTGAGTCATTCTATTCATTCTGAGGTCGATGTCCTAGAATGACACAAAGGCTGATACTTTTAAGAAAGAAAGCCTGCATATTAAGTTATTTCTGTCTTTTAAGGATGTAAATCCTTGTTGCATTTAAAAGAAGGTTTGTTCGAAAGATTTTGACACTTAAGGTTGTCTTTTTGTAGATATTGTATTTATACATATGTATGGCCAAATGATAGAATTTAGACTGAGATAAGAAGAATATATTACTCGAGATGTTTCTGTGACAACCATATACGTATGTTCATACTGAATAGATTTAGTATGACACTGTGTAAACTGAATATATGTGTCCTTATGTTCTTGCATGATCATAGGATTCAATAGTAAACAGTACATGCAAGACTAAGTAGATTATACAAGTCATAGGATACTATGAATACCTTATAGAACCACCAGTATATATATACTAGTTCTGTGTTTTAGATTTCACATTGTATTACGTAAACTTGGTACGGAAAATATTGTCAAGTTTGTAATATATTTTGTAAGTCTTTTTATTTGTTGGGAAACAAAAGAGATAATAGTGTTCAAGGACAACACCGTGTATAAATGAAAGAGCAACTTTTGGACTTTGAATATTAATGAATAGCAAACTTGAAAAAGTCTTTTTCCACCTTTTGGTATCAAGTTGATCGTAGTCGATGTTTAAACTTGATTGGAACCTTTTGGTTAGCTTTAACTAAGGTTTCCTTGTAAATGAGAAATAGTCTTGTTTTGAAAGTTTGAAACGACCTTTTTAGTCGAAAGAAGACTAGAGGATAATCGTTCACTTAAAACACCATTCAAACTTGAAATAGAATGTTTGTTATTCCATTATTATGGAAAAGGGAAGACAAAACCCAAGTTTAGACCCAGTAGGGTTAATATTATTTAATAGACCTTTGTGGTTACGTCTTGTTATAAACTATTTAGATCGACAACGAAAAGGCGAGTTCCTTATTTATGATTGTTAATTATATTTAGTCATAAAGAAGATTTTTTCCTATGCATTTATGTTATTCTTGGTATAAAAGAAAACCTATTTTGGTCGTTTGCAAATCGACTTAAATTATAAGAGTCGATAAGTCATGGATCTCAGATGTTGCAAGGATGCAAGGAGATACCCAAGTATAGATAGTCATTCCATAAGGTCTTTGGAACAATGACGGTGTCTTGAAAAATCTAAGTCGGGAAGACTAGATTTGAGTTAAATAAAACTCTATAGTTAAACCTAGTTGACCAAGTCATACTGTAGGATGTGATAGTATCCAAGTCAAGTTGGAGAGTGGGTGGACATTACGACTACATTTATTGCGAACGTCTATTTATATTGAATCTTTGGCAAAAGTAATGCATACGTCTCTGCATGCATTGTCGATTCACCGTATCTGGATTGCATAACCTATCGGAATGATCATACTTAGCTAGAGGTTATCTAGGGTTGTATAATCGATAGCATTATATAGGATACAACACTAGTACTCGGATGGCAAATAACCGTTGGTTACCTTATGTCTATACTCTTCGTGAAGGGTAGGGCTGCTTCCAATTGGAAGATGTGCAAGGGACCGCCGGTCTGTGGTTGGAGATAAAGCACTCAGAAGATGCTCTCTCTCTCCAGCAGAAGACATGTCGACACTTGCAATAAAGATGTCAGAATCCCAGATGCAACATATCCATTGGATATGTGACTTGTGTTTCTTAAACTATGCAAAATTTTATCTATTGCAAATTATTGTAATTGAAAAGTCAAAATGTCGACTTTGTAAATTATTACATGTTGTATATTTCAAAAAAAAAAAAATTAATTATTTGATGTATCTTGATTCTTTGATATTATTTCAAATTAAAAAAAAGTTCTATCTTTTTCACCTTATGTGTTTTTATCTCATGGTAAATATTTGATTGTAGACTTGTTTAAGAATTGGGATGTTACAATCTACAATATTCAGTAGTATTCCCTCCGTGATATCCACAGCCAAAATAGATGAGGAAAAAAACCACTAAACTTCCTTGTCCTCAACTCTGAATTACTTCTAACCAAGGCATAAGATTGTTTGAGACTCCCAAATTAAGATTTGGAAAAATTCTTCAACTCCTCTATCGCCCAAGTCATTATTAAAGAATCTAGGGTAGTCACAAACCAGCCATCAATTGCTCTTGTCCACGGATTGTCAATATTCTGCACTTCTTGGGGCTTTTCTGGTGTCTACTTAATGGCTTTTTCCAACAAAAATCTGCAATATTCAGTAGTATTCCCTCCTTAATATCCATAACCATAACAAATGAGAAAAAAAGGACTGAACTTCCTCATCCTTAACTCTGAAGTACTTCTCACCAAGGAATAAGATTGTTTGTGACTCAAATTAAAATTTGGAAAAATTCTACAACTTCAATTCCCACCAACCCTCCAATCCACTAAGTGATGACTTCCAAAATTTAGTGGATACTCCTCCTTGGGCATTAGTTAGCCAAGGTCCGGGAGATAAAACCAAATGTTGGCATAAGTACTATATAGTTATCCTCATATACCATGTATAACTATTGCCAATTATTCTTTTTTTCTATTCTATTACCACTCTACTCTCTTCATGACGGAAATCTTCTGTTTAAAGCCATGTTTGTCTGTTGAATCCTGTTATTTGATTCCCAAAGTTATTTTCTTCCATCTCAAGCTTTTGACTACCCCATGTAGAGCTCTATCAATATTGCTTTTCCATTTCCTTGACATGCCATGCTGTCTCTATTTAATACAAAGCTTGTCTATTTGCAGCTTTCCAATTCTAAGTTATCTTTTCAGGAATGTTTCCAAGGATCTCAGAATGCCTATGCTTCCTTCTGAGCACCCTATGTAGGGCTCTATCAATATTGCCTTTCCATTTTCTTGACATGTTGTGCTGTCTCTATTTCATACAAAGCTTGTTTATTGCAGCTTTTCAATTTCTATGTTATCATTATCAGGAATGTTCCCAAGCATCTCAGTACGCCCATGCTTCATCCTGACTCAGTGTTCTCAAGTTGAGCTCTGATAACTCTGTCACTGGCATGTTCCATACCTTCCAATGATATCTACATTTCAGTTCTTTAACTTGATTTTTAATTTTAGTATTTTAAAAGAAAGATGTCAATGTCAATATTCTCAGTCTGAATGGCATCTGAGATAATGTGCTATGTAGTTGATAAAGTCCTCAGAAGTTTGAAAGAATTGATCTATTTACTTTGTTGATGTTAATGTTCATCTGCAGGCAAGGATGAACTTATAAATGCATTTACACTGAAACAGGTAATAATGGTAATAAACTATGTTCCTCGGTGTTTCGGGGATGGGGACGAGGGGACGGTAGGGGATGCGTTTCGGGGACGGCAGTCCAAGGACTATTTTTTGGGGACGGCGGGGGGACAGCAATATATACGAATTTTTCAAATATATATATATAAATTTTTCAAAATATTGTATATATAGAGAGAGAGAGACAGAGATACTCAAATTTCTACAAGTTAATGGACAGCAGTATAAGACTATAAGTTGAATAACAACAATAAATATTAATAGCAGCATAACAGCAATAAAATTAGTCATGATAGCAATATAGTGGCAGTAATTTTAATCATGACAGCAGTATAACAACAATAAAATTTAATCATGACAGCAATATAACAGCAATTTAATCATGACAGCAATATAACAGTAATTTTAATCATGACAGCAATATAACGGCAATATTTCATTGCCAGTTGTGATTTTTTTTCTCTAAACATTATAAAATGTATGTTTGATTTCGGGGATGGCAACGGGGACGCGGGGACGGGGACGGGGGACGGGGACGGGGACGCGGGGACGGGGATGGGGGTCTCAGAGCAGGGGACGCGTCCCCGTGGAACATAGGTAATAAATGAAGAACTGAAGAACCATACCTACAGAAACTCCATTTCTAGATGATTCTTCCAGGGCAGCATCTACTATTTCTTTCAGATTGACAATTTTTGCACCCCGTCGAACAGCATTGCAGGTTAGGACTGCTTTAGGTTTGCAGTCTACAATTCGTTGGGCAAGGGAATCAGATGAAAATCCAGCAAATACAACCTAAAAATCATGGTAAAGACAAACTAAATCACCAATAAGCAAAAAAGTTTATAACAAAAGAAGTAAGCCACAGGCAGTTATTATTCTTATGCCAAACAAAGCTTTCCAATCATACATACCGAATGGACAGCACCAATGCGAGCACAAGCCAGCATTGCTATTGGCAGTTCTGTTAACATGGGCAAATAAATTGCTACTGCGTCTCCTTTCTTGACACCAATATCTTTCAAGTAGTTGGAAAGCTATACAAAAAAATTAGAAGAATAAATCAGATACAAAACCTTTGTTTAGCAGTTTAGTGGATGTTTGCAGGAAAAGAAAAAGAAAAAAGAAATATTGAGTTATCTAGTAATCGTTTACCAATTAGGCTGCAATCAACTGTATAGTTCATCATTTACCAAGCTAGTAATCAACTGAAATATTGAGTCATCTAGTAATCATTTACCAGTTAGGGTGGTAATGAACTGTACAGTCCATCGTTTACCAAGCTAGTAATTAACTGCAATCAGCAATCCCTCAGAACAATAATGACTATAAAGAAAATAATAATGGGATTGATATTGTGATTGGCATATCAATATATACCCTTTGATAATGTAGAATGTAGAATTTGTTATCCAAATTGTCCAATCATTCCTTTGTATGGAGCATCACTTTGGTGAAGGGCTCTTATTCAGTTTAGGTATTATTCAATATTATAGAAGCCCGTCTTAGTCAACTGCAATCATATTTTATGACAGTCTCAAGGTATATGTATGTTGCCCAATGATAACTGGTCAGCCCTTACGTATTGGTGACAGTTGACAGAACAAGCTGTTCCAGCATATAAATTAATGTATCTACTATGGTATGGATTTTGGAGAAGACAGCGTGTTCTTTGTAAGATCAAATAATAATCATTATCTATTAACTGTTAACACATTTATCAAGCTTCAAGTGATTCTTGCCCAAAACATTGTCCTAGCCTGTTCTGAAGAGTGCATGGATTTGACGTAATTTAGTAAATTGTAGTCAGCGAACTAGTCTAAAGAACAAAGCAGCTTAAATAACAGGAGGCTGTCATCACTAACATGATTATCCCAAAATCCTAGGGACGATACCAGAATATGCATCACTTGCACTAGTATCAAACACTAAATCTAAAAGCGATTACAAGAGCAAACAGATACAACATCAACAGCTGCCATGAGACTAGCTAAACCCATATGCAACTAGATATACTTGCTTGCAAACAAATAGTTAGAATGGAAGTCAACAACTAAAAGTGGAAGTCACAAAATTTCTACGGACTTGTTGGGCTGCCATCAGAGGAGGAGGTGATGGGTTTGGCTAAACAATTCTCCTCCTAGGAGTGATAACAAGAGGTGGAACTAGAATATGGGGGTTGGAAATTGTTAAGGATCTAGTTGTGGGCCTTTAACGCATATAAGAAGATCAAAACTAGCTATACTAGTTATTTGGGTCATGCTCAAGCTATGATAGTTCTTTGAGTCCCACCGCGCATGCCAAAATTGTTGACGTTCAAGTTTGCACTCACATGCAAACCTGCACCAACATGGGAAATTCGCAAACAAGGGACTTGGTTTGCGAGACGACCTCCAAGATTTTAAAAGCCGGCTCTTCGTAGAATCTTCAGTGAGCTCTTCTCATATAAAAAATTAGAGAAAAAGAGAAAGAAACTACTGGTCTAACATTAATCTAAATGAACAATATGAGCTATTCATTGGATTGGTTTTTCATTTATCAGCATATATTGCACAACCATAATCAAAGGATTCATATTTCAAGTACTCGCTGAATGAATAAAAGGCTATCAAAAGAACAAAGTAGAGGGACGAAATGATCACGACTTCATATATTCATTTACTGACGATGCACAGTTAAAAATTCATATATCACTTGAAATAAGTTCAAAAATATGGAGGCCACTGCCATTAACAAACATTTGAGAAAATACTAAGTACACAGAGCAGTTATGGTATGAGTATCCCTAATACATTCTACTTTACGTAAGCATGAAGCTCTTATTTATAAAACAGGCCCAAAAAAAGATGGAACCATCATGCTAGGAAACAGGAACATTCACTGTTGTGCATGCATAACTATCACATAGACACGCCAAATTCTAATTTGAAGTGATGGCCTTCTAAAAATCAGTTTAGAATTGATGACATTATGCTAAAAATTAGGCATGAAATACCTTCTACTGTTTGGATGATTTTGCATTCTTCAGATGTGACACTCCAATAAAGTTGATTTTACCTTTGGGATGCGATGGCCATTAGATGGAGGCTCCTTGTGAAAGATCGGACGATGCAAGAGAATGTCGATTAACTTGTCCTTCACATCTTCTCCACCAATGGCACAATGCTTTTGTGTTGTCGGTCCTGTCATTTTCCTATCCTAATACTCTCACTCTTGCAACCTTTAGTCTTTCTCATTTTTTTCACTTTCATAACTGCATAGGTTGTGGGTGGGGCCCATAGACCATTAGGGTTAGGGTTACTAGCACAAAGATCCAAAAAAAATCTGACTTAAAAAAATATAACTTTTTGCCTCAGTTGTTGTGTCTAGCGAGTTTTTTGCTACGACTTGCCAAGTTTTTGGCGAATACCTGCCAAAAAAACGACAAGTATTTGACAAAAAAAATCGATGAGAAAACTCTACGAGTTTTTCGGCCAATTACTCGCCATTTCAAAAAAATGGCGAGCACTCACCGAGTCTACAATCTATGGTTACAACCATTCAACAACCCAACAGACTTAGGGCACGGTCTCATGCAAGGGGCTTCAGAATCTAATATCATGGAGAGACAGGTCCCATGATATGAAGAAAAAATGCTACAAAATAAATTGGAACCTTATCCTAAAAATTCAGAGCCCCTACTTTTTTGCCCCCGACTTTCAGCAGATCCCTATGGGGTGGGGCTAGAAGTTTCCCCCACAAGCTTGGGGGCTTTCTGATCCCTGTGGCATCATTAGAAGGCATCCAGTAGATTTTGGGGTAAATTTTTTGAGGGAAATTTTTTCCTTTTTATATTTATGATATTGGGATGCAATATTATAGTTTTTACATGAATCATGGGACCATTAGTTTCCTAAAAATTCTCAGCTAAAATTTTTGCCATTAGCTGCTCCTGTAAAATCAATGGGACCACCTGATTGTAAAAGGATCATAAATTTTCTCAGCAGCACCTGCTGAGAAATTTTTCATAGCTCCCCTCCGTGGGACCATTGCCTTACTACTAATAATTTTTTTATTATTTAACCTTATCCCCCTAACCTGACTATAATAAACCATGTGTGTTTTAAGCTATACACTGTGATGTAATAATTTTTTCCTAACAGGGTGGAAAAAGAAGAGTGGATTTAGTAATCGTTAGAACACATAATGTCTTGAGTGAATATTGTAGAATGCCGGGAATTTGAAATGTGATCTTGTGTGGATAAATAGTATAGCTTATTTCCACCAACCCTTAGGCACGAATCTCAGTTTGAAAGGACTCATATTGGTAAAATAGTAATTCGACAAATTGATAGTAACAGTTTGCCAATCAATCTTTATAAATATCATCCAACGCTTGAGTAGAGTACCTCGTGTTATGGTTGTTTGGAGGAATAAATGCTAAGACCAACAAGGTAGGCAAAATGTGTCACATAACATGGTAGGATATTCCAATGTTGACTTATTATGTATAGAGGAAAGTAAATAGTCTATTATTATAGGTTTTCCGTACATGGTGCACTCATTGAATAATGATTTATAATTCTCTAGAAACTAAAATAAGATTGTCTGAACATGCTAAGGAAGGGCATGTTAGTGCATGTAATGAAATGACACAACTGACAATAATAATTGAGTAGATAATCTATTTAGCAATAAAGGTTCTATATTGAGTGTTCCTTCTTGTACAACTTGGTAATAGAGTATAGGGTATGCGGTCATCTGATGAGAATGTAATAATTTTACTTGGGACAAATGATTCAAGTTTTGGGAAAATCAAGGAATAAAGCATTAGTTGTCGGATATCTTGTTTTAGCCCTCTTTATCATTGCTTATAACGGAAAGACTCTTGTTTTATTTATGGTGGAAATATAAAGGTTTTATATTGATGAAATGTTGAAAAGCATGATGCTTGTGTAGTCATACAAAGTAAATGTCACACCCTTGCATTGTTGTGCATTCAGCAGAATCAGTATGGGATGACATTTTGGGTTCAAAATGGGAATCTCAGATGGTAGATTACTGCCTCACCAGTTTTGCCAATGCTCTCCAATAAGGATGGTAACAGCATGGATAGTTCCACTGGACTGAAAAAACTCGATCAAAATTGTAGGACCCTTGTCAAATTAGTTGCCTATGCACTTTTTGTGTGTGAAAATTAAGAAAAAATTAGCACAGACTTTGGCCACAAGAGTAGTATATTACACAATCATCAGGAAGTTCTGCAATTGGGTGTATATTAGTTATGTCAAAATTCTCCCACTGCTAAATCATTTATTTTTTATGTCTCATAAAGTCTTTCTGTATAAATCATGTGTACTCAATAGATGGGTTGTATTTTCTTTCATTTTAAATTTGCCAGTTATCTGCATTATTTTACAGTGTACACTATTTTCCCCATTTTGGTCGAATTTTCTTTCCTTCTGAGCTAATTTCCTCACTTGATGCAATGGTTCTACTCCATCTACTTCCTTCCCTCTTCTGATTGGACCTCTATGAATGAAAGTGCATCTTAAAGTCAGTACAGACTACGTGAGTGATAAAATAATTTATAGTTTTTCTTCTCAAATATAATACTTATTCTTCACGAGTCTCAGGTTCCGTAATGGAAACATTTTAATTAATCAAAAAGTTTAAACTTGTTCATCTACTTATGAGTATGAAGCAAGAGATTGTATTGAGGCAGAGCATTTGCTTGCACTTTTTGATTATATTTTGATTTATTTTTGGAAATAGTCATGTTGCTCAATAGCATGGAACCAAACAATATTACTTATAAAGGATAGTCATTCTGCACATAGTGTTACTACTACTGGTACCCAGAGTTGAAGCAATAAAGTACCCCTATTTACACACCAAGCGCTTGTTCTAGAAGTGTTAAGGTACTCCATTTGTTTTCCTTACTAAGATTACCTTACTCCTATCTGTGCAGAAAGTTTATTATTTATTTGGGTCTAAGCCAAATGAAGGGAAGCCATGGGATATGAACATCCCACAGCCAGTAATACAGGTCCCGAATGCTTTGAAACTGACAATCCACCAGCAGTAGCTACAAGTAGCATATGTTTCTCCTCAAATAAAAAATGCAGGGCACCATATAGATATATTCTCATCAAGTTGAAGTTCACAGTTCAAATTAAATTGGTATTTTGTATGAAGCTAGATGGTACGAAACTCATACCTGGCAAACCTTCATGAGCAGTTCATTATAGGTTAAATGTCCATCACAACCAGGGTCGTTGCCCTCCCAGTAAATTGCAATGTCATCGACTTTTCCGGCTTTAACATTTCTATCTAACGCATTATAGCATATGTTCGTAACTCCACCTTTGAACCACTGACAAGAAAATTATATAGCATCAGAGCATGTCTCATAATACTTTCAACCACCAATTATAGCACATTAGAATAATAAATTGGTCAAAACCAAGAATAGTTAAGAGAAATGCTCATAAGTGTAGATTTGACTAAATGTTCTGTAGGTAACTAGCAGATTTTTTTGTAACAAACTACTTTGATTATCAGGCAAAAAATATTGAAATTCTTTTTTTAAATTACCTCAGTTTCTATTCGTCCATTGAGTACATCAAAATTCTGAGAGCAAATTTCTGAGCCCCATTTAGCCTTCCAGTAAAATTGAGATGCAACATCAGCCCAGAAACCACCTGGATCCTGGATAGATCTATTGTACATAGCAAGATACTGAAAATTTTGGCAACGATTGAAAGTATGTCAGCTTAATTAATTAATCCCAGTGCTCCTGGCAGTGCTTGAAATCATAAATGAGATGGTCAAATACATACTTGAATAGACCAGATACTAGCAAGACTAATAGCATAACCCCAGGTGACTTAATTATTCTAGCTATCAATATAAATTCAGGAAGACTAAAGTCTATCTGTAATTTTTCTAGAACTTGAAATTGAACAGTCTTAGAATTAAAAAATTACAAAGGATATGAAAAATGTCAATTCACTTATATCAATATTTTTCAACAAAATGAAAAATCTTCAATGCAATGATCTGAATATGGAGATGTCTGAAAGCAGATTGTTGGGTAGAATGATTTCTCTAGAATGTTACCTAGAATTACTATTAGATTCCATTCTATATATTCTCAGTTTTCTAAAAGGTCAACTCGGGTTCCCCTGATTAGTGAAGATTCTAACCACAACCTATTGAACAGTTGATTAATTTATGATTTGAAAACGTGCTGAAAAAAGTCAACAGGCTATTCCCAGCTTTCTATAATATCTGGAGGTAATGCTAAAGAATCAATACAGGAAAACTGGCCAAGCAATGATTTATTCATTTAACTTATTTACTTGTTAATAATGTAATCTACCTTGTTATCATTAAATATTGCTATCAGCAAACAATAAAATAAATGTGTAGCCAGTTTAGATGTGTTATTGATAAAATCTTCAATGCTATGGTTTAAAGGGTTCTGAAGAAAAGTTTCTATATCCTAAACATAGAAAAACGAGTGTTCCACAAGAAGGCATCCACCCCAAAAAACCCCCATTTCGGAGATATAGATGTCCCCAAGATGCAGGAATGGGGACAAGCTGCCCCCCTGCCACCACCCCACCAACACCTTCAGGGCGGGATCTCCCTACAGAGCAGGGAACATCCTTGGAGATTTCATCCTGCAAAGGGAGGCCAAGGGACTGCCAGCTGTCCCCTGGTCGGCCGCAAGCCCCCCTACCCAAGAATCACTTAAAATATTTTTATTTTTAAAAAACACATTTTTTAAAAAACCTAATCTATTTGCTCCATTCTCTAACAGTTTTCTTTCATCATTCATTTATTGCATAGCTCAATGGATAACATTGTGCTAGATTCAACTATACTTTTAAGCAAGAATTCCCCTGTGAGTCACCAGAAATGTAGTGTAAAAACACTTCATTGTAAATCACAAAATTTAAGATTGCATGTTTACAAGGCTTTGCCTTGAAGTTTCAAATAGTGCCTCATAGGCACAAGTTGGCAAATTCTGCCTTATTCAAAAATATCTCTGTTACCAGGTTCTACAAAATCCACACCCCCCCCCCCCCCCAGTACCCATCTAGTCCAGTTCTAGTCCCGGTTCGGGGCCGGAACAGCCTGGGGTTCGTCCAGGACCCACAAGGTACCCTGGGTGCCTGGGGCAGATCCTGGGCAAACCTAGACCATATCCAGGAGGACCCATGCATACCCACGTCCAACAAAAAAATTTAAGATGTCAAAACTTAGTTTTTTTCAATTTTTTTAAAAACAATTAAGCATTTGGAATAGGGTATGGAGTATGGACATCCATTGAAGCATAATGGAAAGGGGCAAATGTTATAGTTGCCACTGCCCTGGTAGACATGTATGCAAAATGTGGAACCATAGACAAGTCAGATGAACTGTTTGACGTAATGCCTCAAAGAGATGTCATCTCATGGAATGCAGTGATTGCAGGATATACACAAAATTGATTTGTTGAAAAGGCTTTAGAAACTTTCAAGCAGATGCAATTGGCAGGTGCGAAGCCAAATTCCACAACCTTTGCCAGCATTCTCCCTGCCAGTGCTAAAATGGGAGCTTGGGAACAGGGTATGGACATCCACCAAAGCAAGTAGGAAGGAGGGGTTTTGTCAAATGTTATATTTGCAACTGCCCTGGTAGACATGTATGCAAAGTGTAGCAGCATAGACAAGGCACATGAACTGTTTGACAGAATGCCTCAAACTTTCAAAGTGATGTGTCCTCATGGACTGCAATGATTGCAAGATATGCACAATGACAAAATGGATCTATTGAAAATTATAACTTACAGCATATTAAGTATTATTGTTTATATATATATATGAACCCGTACCCATACCCAAGGAAAAAAATGTCATACCAACATACCTAAACCCTGAGCCTGTCCCCATACCAGGACCGGCAACTTAGAAAAATATCAATAAGACCTTGATTCAACACATGTCATGGATTGTGCTTTGATCCTACAGTTGGCGGACCTAGAAGATAATGCACCATGCACTATGATGACTTAAGCAGCCCTCCCATGTCTTCAACGGGCAAAGTTTTAAAATGAGGTCTGACACCTCTAAAAGTTCCCCACACCATCAATTTTTGTTTTGATCAGATGGTACAAATATAAGAGTAATACTCTTAAAGGTTCTACAATGCAGATTTTCTAAAGTTATTTTGTGGGGAATGACCCCTTAAAGAAAGAGAAAAGTGAGGACTGAACTAATGTTGTGTGGAAACCAAGCATTGCTTTGCAAGCTTTCAAAACTACCAGCCTTTAGGATTATGTGCATTGTGGATTGTCAAACTGTTTAACCTCGTGACCTACAGCCCATGATACATAACAAACAAGGAACGGCCGCGATAAAAAATTAATACCATGTGAGGCTGATTGCAGAACAAGAGAAAATGAGGTTGAAGATTCTCTCCAAAGCCACAATTTCTGTCCATCTTTTGTTAGGCAATTGCCCACTACCGAATCTAGATAAAGCATTCATTGCTAAATAAAGATGGCACAATTTCAGCCCTTAAACTAATTATGACATATTACACCCAAATAAAAAAAGACTTAACTGACAGTTTGCCATGGAGCACATGCAGAGGCGTGGTTTTGAGAGAAGAAAGATGAACCACAAACTAGTAAGGATTATCTGGCATGTCATTGTTATTGTTTTAAAGCATCATGATTTTGCGTGGTTTGGATCAATGCATGTGGCATACTTCAATTCCACTGACTGAGTTTGTAGGTTTATAAATAGAGTATGAAACTCTCGAGAAAGGATCTTTGATCCTTAAAATTTTTCCAACTCTTTGAGAGTTTCATTGTTTTTAGCCTTAGTATTTTATTTTCTATAATTTGATATTGTCTAGCCTTCGAAGTTGTATTGAACTGTAAATTTTTGAAGCACTTAATTAATGTCTAGCACTTATACTTCTACTCTTGGCCCAAAATTATATGTCGATGGTTTGATCTCAATGCAGTGTTGAACCTCTTACCTCTTGCATGTGATTAGTCATGCTTATTGATATCATATTAAGCATAGTAAATGTTTTTTGCTATTCATTACTTTGAAAGAATTTAAGATCTACTGTCTCGGTGCATCGCCTTTTATTTTATGTTTTATAAATGCTCTTGTTGGCAGGATATTTACCTCCAAGGAAATGTTCAAATTTGCCAAGGCCAATACTGTCCAAAGTAACACTAGAGACAAGTAAGATTAAGAAGCAGCACAAACAGTGATAATGCAGTACCAACTAAGCATGTCGTTAGGAAGAGACACATGTCCACATCATGTCCCTAGCATATTTGTACACAATAGGTTAACATGGGATAATAGGAGTAAATGTATGAGATGAATAACATAGCATGAACAAGAGAGATATGAATAGATGATGTAATGTGTCACATGATATAATGTATGCTATTAGTGTTATACCGCATATGTGTATCTGTCTATGAATGGTAGATTAGCATACTATTACAATTGTTCAAATTAACCTATTTTCTCCCGACATTAACATTAAGACTTCAAATACTTCTCAAAAAGATATTATCAGCCACTTGGCATGATATTTCTTGCTAACATTAAGTGGCGTCATCCAAAATTTAGTCACTTGATGTTCAAAGGGGATGCCAAAAAGAACACTAAGACCTAGTCTTTTAGGGGGCTAGGCACCAAGGGGATGACTAGGGAAAGAGGGGGATCCTCAAGAGATGCAACTGCTAATACAAATCAGGTGTGATGTTTGGGGTTGAGATAAGATGAGAAGGTGATATAGGGATAATAAAGTAGGGAATATAGTTAATAATATAGAAATGGAACAAAAAGAGGAATAGAGAAAGAGAGAGGAAGAAAGAAAGCCACGCAAAGAAAGAGTGGAAAACCAAATAAAAGAGGACAAGTAGTCCAAAAAGAAGCTACAAAAGAGAGAGACCTATAGGAAAAAGCAGAAACGTCTGTTAATAGGTGTAGAAACAACCGAGGTGCAAAAAATCTTAGAAAACTGAAGGATAGAGGCAAAAAATCTTAGAAAACTGAAGGATAGAGGCATGCAAATTCTGGAAGCAATGGAATTCACAGTACAAGGCAAGAAGGTAGAGGATGAGATAGCATGGGAGCATTGGGAGAAGGAAAGAGTGTTAAGAGAAACAGAGGAACTTTCAATACCATTAAATTATGGGGTAGAAAAGGATGTCCAAGTAGACAGAGGAATTCGCAGAGCAACAAAGGAGGTAACCAACACCAAGGAAGAGTAGAGGTAGTAGTCGAGAGAGAAGAGGAAAGACCCCTAAGCTTAATGCGGCGAGAAGGAACCATGGGAAGATATTCTGACTGATTATAAAACCCTGTTTATGACTAATGAAGATTTAAGGTTCATGACCCCAGCTACTCATTAACAGTGGTAAAGGTACTACTGTACCAAAGAGAATACTAGAAAATAAGAAAAGAGACAGAAGTACACAAAATGAAGATAGCACAATGGGTAGACTGAAGTACAAAAGAAAAAACTTTGGAGAAACATTGGAATTGAAGGAAATGGAAGAGGACAACAGAGAAAATGAAGTTAACAGTAATGAAAAATTAAGGCAAACTAATAAGACCCCAAAAGGTATAACCCCCAAAAGAAAAAGACACCATGAGGAAACAACTCCTTAGACCAAAAGTCGTCTTTATTAAAACTACAGTTAGTTTCTTATAATGGTCGCTTATGCTTATCTTGTTTTCTGTTTGTTGTTTACAGCCTGTTGTCTATTTTTAGACATTGTTTCCTTTATATAGAGCTTTTGCTCTCCTTTGTATATACATTGAGTAATATATTCAGATGATATTCAATAAACTCTGATAGAGTTTCTGTAACATGGTATCAGAGCACAGGCCCGAACCTGGGTAGTATATATTCTTTTTTTTCAAATCTCTGTGCTAATCAAACATTTGGGTCGTCTGAAAATTGCGTCTATTTCTTCTACAAACCACGTGTTCTGAGGACGCGTTGCTCCATGGTCGTTTTTTTTTAAAAACGTTTTCGTCTACTGTGAGGTCACGATTCTGGAGGTCGCGGGTTACTTTTTCTGGTGGGCTCTTCTCTATGGCCGCATTTTTCCTTATCATGATTCGTGGTGTATTTTCTTTTGCACGTCCTTTCTGTATCTGGTCGTCGTTTTAAGGGCTCTGCAAGCGGCGACGGATTTTTTTTTAAGTTTTCTGATCGCGTGTTTTGGTCGCGGGTTTCTGATCTGCACGCATTTTTCGTTGGTTCCTTTTGGCCGATTTTTTCAAAGTCGTGGGCACGTGAGATTTCATGTTTATGTGGGCTTTTGAGTATAAGGGTTTAAAACCCTAGCGATTCCCTGCTTGCGTTTTTTTTCAAGAAGAAGTTTTGCTGCTTACCATCAAAGCTTCTTCTGGCACTCTTTTTGTGGATTTTGTTTATCCGTTCCAGCAATTTCAGTTTTGAGGTCACCCTATGATTCTCTCTAGTCGAAGTCTTCTAGAGATCTCGTGGTTTCTGCTTGCAATTTCAGAACCTTGCACCCAGGTCACATCAAATCCTAGCCAGACCATGTCAAACCTTTGCCGATATTTGTTTCTCTTTGTCTCAAAATCCGTGCTCGGGTTTGTGAGCCAGTTCTCTTATCTTGATATTTGTGTTGTCTTGTTGTTTATCCTCCAGCATCTTGTTTTTCGTGTCTCGAAAAATATAAGAATGGCGTCTCCTATCTAACACATTGAACAGAAGGAGCATACGCCCTATGCTTTTATGGCCAAGCGACCTGCAGATTCTGTCAAAATTTCTGCCTGGTACATTGACTTAGGTGCCTCTCGCCATTTCACATATCGACGAGACCAGTTCACTGAGTATACGCCATTCAAAGATTCTGTCATTTTTGGAGGAGGCAAAGAGTATACCGTTGTCGGCAAAGGCAATGTCCAAATTCAGTCTGGTGGGAGAAATTTAATATTTCTCGACGTATACTTCGTACCTGGCATGGAGCTGAATCTTCTCTCTGTTAGTCAAATCATGCGACACTCACCTCATCTGGATGTTGTCTTCAGCATGCACTCATGCCGTATAGTGGATCGTGAGACACGAACCACTATTGCGCAGGCTCTTGAGGATCATGCTCTATATAGACTTGTGGATTCTGGTGATTCTCCCAAACAAGCTTTGGCAGCAAGGAGCACGTCCCTCAGCAAACTCTGGCATCAGCGTTATGGGCATCTCAACATGCACTATCTCTCTCAGTTAGCTCAGGAGAGTCTGGTTGGTGGTCTTCCAAAAATTTAGGCTCAACTTCCTGGCGTTCGCGACGCCTGTCAAGCTGGTAAACAACATCGGACTCCATTTCCTACTGGTGACAAATGGAGAACTTCCAAGGTTTTGCAGTTGGTTCACGCTGATGTATGTGGACCAATGAATACTCCGTCAGTTACTGGGTGCAGATATTTTCTTCTTTTTGTTGATGATTTCAGCAGAAAGATGTGGGTGTATTTCCTAAAACGGAAATCTGATGTGCTTAGTACATTTCAGCAGTTCAAAGCCTTGGTGGAAAAAGAATCCGTTTGTTCTCTCATCTCTCTTCGATCTAATAATGGAGGGGAGTTTTGCTCCTCCAACTTCACTCAGTTCTGTGCTGCACATGGCATCAAACGTCAGCTTACTACACCTTATACACCTCAACAGAATGGTGTTGCTGAGCGTCGCAATCGCACTATTATAGAGATGGCACGTTCTATGTTAGAACATAAAGGTGTTCCTAAGAAGTTCTGGGCTGAAGCAGTCTACACTGCTGTCTATCTTCTGAATCGGTCGCCCACCTATGCTGTCCGAAAGATGACTCCTGAGGAACCCTGGTCTGGACGTAAGCCTCGCGTCAACCATCTGAAAATTTTTGGCTCCACTGCTCATGTTTGGATTCCAAATGCCAAGCGCACTAAACTGGACGCCAAAAGCCAGAAACTCATGTTCACAGGGTACAATGAAAATCATAAGGCTTACAGACTGATTGATGTAGATACTAATCGTCTTATATTCAGTCGTGATGTAGTTGTTGATGAGACTACTGGGCCCTTTCTGCTATCTCCTTCCTCTACTCATACTGAGGATCAGCCTTTGGAGGCTTCAGATTTCGATGTTCACATTCCTTTCACTCCACCTAATGGGAGGGTTCCTGCAGTTTTGCCCACACCACAGCATGGTATTCCACCACCCGCCCCTCAAGATATTCTGGATCCTCCTAATCTTGTTCCTGTCTCTCCTGATGATACTGATGCACCTCCTTCTGATATTGGTTCATCTGCTCTCCGACCTAAATGGTGGGCCAAAACAATTGGTGATCTTCACGATAATGAACTCATCGAGGGTAGATCTGCTAGGAAGAAGAGCAAGCAGCAAAATAATGTCAATTTTGCTCTCATGGCAAACCTTCACACCATTTCAAAACCTCAAACATATTCTGAGGCCAAAGGTGTACCTGAATGGGAACAGGCTATGGATGTTGAGCACCAAAGCCTTCTGAAGAACAATACTTGGGTTCTTTCTGATCTCCCTCCTGGGACAAAGCCCATTGGATGCAAATGGGTCTACAAAGTCAAATACAAGGCTGATGGGACTCTCGACAAATATAAGGCTAGGTTGGTCGCCAAAGGATACTCTCAAAAAGAAGGTATTGACTATGAGGAGACTTTTGCTCCTACAGCCAAAATGAGTACCATTAGGCTTGTTCTTGCTTTGGCAGCCCAGTTTGGGTGGAAAGTCCATCAAATGGACGTTAAGAGTGCCTTCCTCAACGATGATTTACAGGAAGAAGTCTACATGACGCAACCTCCTGGCTTCAAGGTTGTGGGCAAAGAACACCAGGTATACAAATTGGTAAAAGCTCTTTATGGCCTCAAACAGGCTCCAAGGGCATGGTACATCAAGATTGATAAGTATCTCGTGGATCGTGGTTTTCAGAGGAGCCCCTCAGACTCCAATCTGTATGTCCAACAATATGCTGATGATAGTCTTTACATTGTTATCTATGTCGATGATCTAATTATCACTGGCAGCTCTGAGCAGTTGATTCAGGGGATCAAACATGATCTCAGTCAAACTTTTGACATGACCAATTTGCGACTCCTACATTATTTCCTAGGTATTGAGGTTTGGCAGCATCCTAACCGCATCTTCATCTCTCAGTCAAAGTATGCACACGGTTTGTTGGACAAATTCCAGATGGCAGACTACAAACCTACGTCTACGCCCATGGAAAAAGGGCTGAAACTCTCAGCTAAATCTGACTCTCCTGTAGAGAATGAATCTGCATTCCGACAGTTAGTGGGTAGTCTCATCTATCTTACTGCCACTCGCCCTGATCTTAGTTTTGCAGTCAGCTACATCTCTCGTTTCATGACAGCTCCTAAAGCTGAACATTGGGTTGCAGCAAAACGTGTGTTGAGATATGTGCAGGGTACTTCTAATTTTGGCATTCTATATGGCCGATGTGCAGACCCTCAGCTGATTGGTTTCACAGATTCAAATTGGGCAAGATCGATTGATGACAGAAAGTCTACCTCTGGGTATATTTTTAGTTTGGGAACCGGTGCCATCACATGGACTAGCAAGAAGTAGCAAGCAGTCGCTCTCTCCTCAACAGAAGCTGAATATCGAGGAGCTGTTAAAGCAGCCTGTGAAGCAGTTTGGCTTCGACGGATGCTTTCAGACATGCAAATGTCTCCTACTGGGCCTTCACCCTTGTATTGTGACAATCAAGGGGTATTGAAACTTGCCAAAAATCTTGTCTTTCATGAACGGACAAAACATGTTGACCTTCATTGTCACTTCATTCGCCAACTAGTTGAAGACGGATCTGTTGTGTTGCAGTATGTTCCTACAGAAGACCAGACTACAAATATTCTTACCAAATCTCTGAGCCCGGATAAGTTTGTCAAATTTTGGGAGCATCTTGGTCTAGTTGACAGATCGACCATTATGGGAGGGTATTAAAACTACAGTTAGTTTCTTATAATGGTCGCTTATGCTTATCTTGTTTTCTGTTTGCTGTTTACAGCCTGTTGTCTATTTTTAGACATTGTTTCATTTATATAGAGCTTTTGCTCTCCTTTGTATATACATTGAGTAATATATTCAGATGATATTCAATAAACTCTAATAGAGTTTCTGTAACAGTCCTCCATGTCACTTGGTAAGTATAGAAAGACAGGAGAAGAGGAAAGAATAGACAGACAGTTGTATAGGGATTTACAAAAAATAAGGCGAAGTGAAGAAAGTAGACAAAGGTTTGTGAAGAATTTAGAACACGTGTTAGAAGCAGAATATTTTGATATAGAGTTAAAGAGATAAGGAAAGAGAAAGTAGCCATTATCAAAGGACAACACAAAGAAAGCCTAAGAAAAGAGAAACTAGCCATTATCAAAGGAAGACACCAAGAAAACCCATGTCAGCTTCAACACATGGTTCAAACAGCAGCAACACAAATAATAACAGGAATCACAGGCCTAATACACCTCTACCCATGGGACAAATAGGACGAAACTTCCCCTGCTTGGTAAAGACACCAAAGATGCCCAAGAACATTTATTTGTACTAGAGTCCTATTGGAGGAGTATGGGGATTATAGACACTAAGCAAAGCTCTTTGATTTTGAGGGATAATGCGTTAAAATGGTATATGAAAATCAATCCAGAACATACCCTCAGCTAGAATGAAATAAAGCAGGAATTCAAGATATGTACCTTCAAGGAAATGTTCATATTTGCCAAGATCGATACCTCCCAGAAGTAATATCAGAGATAACTAAGATTAGGAAGCGATACAAACAGTGATGATGCGGTACTGACTAAGCATGTGGTTAGGAAGGGACACATCTCCACATCATGTGCCCAGCTTATTATAGCATATATGTACACAGTAGATTAACACAGGATTATAGGAGTGAATGTATGAGATGAATAACATAGTATGAACAAGAGAGATAATAACAGATGATGTAATGGGTTACATGATATAATACATGATATCAGTGTTATACTGCATATGTGTATCTGTCTATGAATGGTAGAATAGTGTACTATTAAAATTGTTTGAATTAACGTACATTCTCCTCCGACATTAACACTGAGACTTCAGACACTTCTCAACAAGAGATCACCAGCCACTTGGCCTGGCTAACAGCCCTTTCTTCCCTTTTCCCTGAAATTTTTAGCCGGCATTAGAATAGAGGAAGTCAACCTACTCCAGAATGTTCTTCTGAGATTCAAACCACCTCAAAACTTTCCATTGTATAATTTGATTGTGAGTGCATACATTTAACCAGTCAACACTGTAGAGAAATGAATAGGGTGGCCAATAAACCTGCAGATATGGGAATTGGGTTGATTAATCCAACAGGCAATGGCTTTCTTGTTTCCAGCTTTGACAACGTAAACTGGCATGAGGTGTGTGACGCAGTTTCCTCATATAGGCCAAAACCTACATCTCATATTGATGAGCGATACTATCTTCTACCTAGTTCCAAACTTTGATAATGTGCAGGCAGATGGGAGATCTATTCAAATCAGCAGGAACTCCAAATCAGGCAAAAAACATCTGCAGAAATAAACCATGTCTTGCTGGAATGAATATATGAACAGTACGCTAATGTTTTAATCCTCTTCTGTTGAGACTAAACCCCAGATGATTTTATTACATTATATCTGGCATGTGAACAATATCTGGCCTGCGTGCTTTTGAGATTTTTGGCATCTTGTGTATGAAATTGTTTCCTAGTGTCTAATGCGAGTGAAAATCTGGTGTGCTATAATCAGACACCATAGTTTATGTAAACTTTTGGATCTCGTTTATAAGACCAGTTCTTGATTTATTGTGCTGGTGTATGCATATAGTTTCATCATTTAGCCAGAAAAGCAAATTGAAAAGAAATCGACATCATAACTGACTGCCATATCCTTGAGAAATTAAATTGTGTATAAGTGAGGCTATTACAACAAAAGCAAAGCAGGGATAATATAGAAAAAAGTCAGAATAGAAAAGATTAGAATCTTTTAACGTCCACAACCAGTCTTGCCATTTTTGTCTTCTGCATTTCAATTATTTTCCTATTCAAGGCGAGTGATGAGCTCCCTAACTTCTCAACAGTCCCCTGGCTGAATAAACCGTACCAAGAAACAGCCACCAAGATATTGGTATACTTGTCCCTGATGTCCTTAAAGATGGGTCACACTCCATAATAAAATGTTTTTCTGATTCCACTGTCCCCATAGTGCAAAAAATACACACCCTTTCTTCCCATGCTTCTTTAGGTCTTTTCCACCGCCCGGTTTCACAATGGAGTCGATGAGAGTTAGTTCTTAATTGAGCAATAAGAAATTTTGCTCTCCAGAATACTAACCCTTATGTACGCCTTTTGTTATGATCATAAGTGGGGTTGAATTCCTCACGGAATATTTCTTCTTTCTCCTTAGCACTTTACCCCATAGACACTTGCAGTGCCTGCAGCTGGTTAGAGTGCTGCTGAAAAAAGCATAATCAATCTACACAGCAAGTCACTACCACCTAATTCGTTTTTAAGTCATTCGAACAAATAGCTCCAGAAATTTTGCATGCATAGCCAATTTTCAGCGGATGCTAATTTCTTCATATTCTTTTAAAATTGCATACAGATTTAAATTACAACGCTTCCGAAAGAGGAAGGTTCTAGCACATTGATTAAAATTAATAGGCAAGGAATTAACATTGGGCATTTACAAATTTGTAAATTGTCTTTTTTTAAATAAACATTTCTAGCACCATGCTTTGTGTTGTTAATTTGAAAAAATGTTGACATAATTCAGAATGAAGAAAAACAGGGCAAGACTTTACTTGATCGAAAGAGGATATCAATGCCTGATTTTTGAATTGGTCGGAGGGCAAGACGAGATCGCCATCAGCAATGTCTTGTGCCAATGCTTTCACTTCCCCTGTTGAATTTGCTATCTTTGCGGTGACAGGCGCCATTCCTCTTCGCAGCCTATTCCACCTCAACTTGCTCCTGCAGCTGCGGCGACCAGTAAAAATCACACTTTCACTATTATATCCAAACTTTTCAGGTCCAGGGATCGAACCGCTGGATCCCCCGATCACGCAAAGAAAACTAGTAGATTGCGCACATGCCATCTGCCCAGCAAACTTTTCTATTCATTTATTTATTTATTTAGAAATAAAGAATACTACTGGCACGGTCACGTTTGCCCTTCCCGGATTTCAGAGGACTCTAAACCATCTTTTTTATTTTTTTATGGTTTTTGACAAAAACCATACCGTTAGTTTAATCATTAATATTTTCTATTTAAAATAATTGGTTTCCCGTTACGAGGCCTTCGCTCGTGCGTGGACTTCTGGTAATTTACGTCCCCGTGCCTGCAGATTCGTTCATTCATTCAACAATATTCACGATAATAAATTACTGTGGGCCTACCTTATGCATGTTCCCCTCAGCGATAAAAACAAAACCAAAGCATAATCTGACACGAATCTGGAAGTTATACGCAATAACGACCGGGATGAAAAATATCATATAATTCTATTCTCCCCAGGTGTCACCGTGGAATGGAGTAAAATAGAATAGAATAACTTCTAACAAGGCTAAAAATAGGTTTAGAAATTGTTCAGGGTATGCAATGCTCCCAGGCCGAGGTATTAATAATTGTGCCTACAATGAAGGTGTAATAATATTATAAATAGGAAAAAAATATCTACAATAGTTTATTTATTAAATATAATTATTATAATTCTGTCATTTATCCAAAAAAATAATTGAATTTAAAAATATGAAAAAACTAATTTTTTTCATTCTAAATTGTCAAACTTTAGTGATGGTCATTTGGATTTCAATATATAAAGAATATTGTATAGACATTGAGTTATAACTTTGGTTTGTAGGAGCATTAATAGCAATAGTTGAAGAAACTACTAATGCAAAGTAATTTCCATAGCCTTTTTTCCTTCATTTTGCTATATCATTCTTATACAATTTATCAAGTGGAAAATTAATTGGTTAGGGGTAATATTAGGTATTTATAAATTTGTAAATTATCTTTTAAATAAACATTTTTGGGTAAAGTTTTGCTTTGCCATTCTTAAAATATCTTATTTTTCCTCATCTTACTATATCATCCTTATTGTAGTTATGGGCAGAGGGTCCAATGAAGGACAGTCCAACCTTGCATCAAAACGAAACACACACAGTTCTCACAACAATACTCGATGGAGCGATAACTTGATCCTTTATTGAATACAAACTAAAAATTATTACAATTGACTGTAATGGGTAGCCATAGCCGATTATTTACTAACATGGAAAATATTATATGCAAATAAAACCGGTTACATTCGGTGGCATATGTATCCTCATCCTCATATTCCATTTTGAACCTTCATCCTGTGCTCCAACCTCTAACTCCTTGTTGAACTCCTAATTATTCTCGATGATCTCCAATGAGTGTGAATAACAAATATATAGCAATCTCAAACTTCTAAAATGATCTATGTCGACTACAAGGTGGCACAAAGCTCAATACTCCATGAAACATGTGGTCAACTAAAATAAATAATTCTTCAAACAAAAGTAATGGAAAATAAGTTTGTGTGGCACTCGGTGGATGTTCTCCCGAATTCTATACATCTTCACATGTGCTCATTGATTACCGCAAACCTCAAATGCTTTAGCGCCAATAGTAAAGTTATAACTGACAGTCTACTAGTCTAGTGTAAGTCTTTGAACTAAGTTGGGTTGTTACATGCGTCCAATTATCATCCAACATTAATGACATTTAAATCCCTCTTTGAAGCATTACCTTGAAACCATAAGATCAAAATGTAAAATATGGCAAAGTGCGGTGACTTCTTTTGTAATTGACTAGTAATAGAAAACCTACAAACAAACAAACAAAGTGAAAGAAAATATTTATAGTGATGCAAGGTTACTCTATCTTCCCCAAGGATGCTCCTGCATCAAGCACCTAGGGTTATTTGAAAATTGAGCCCCTCACTTTCCAGTGACTAGAGGGAAACCAAGAAAATCAACCTCAACCCTGGAAATCTATCTTGAGTCTTCTTCTATCCTTCCTCTCCATTTCACCAAATATTCCTCATATTGTTTATTCTTAGTGCTCTTTCCAATTTTTCTATTCAAGATCTCCTCAATCTCCTCTTTTGGTTATGGCAGTATGGGGTTTTTCCATAAATTTTCTACACTGCTTCCTTCAATGCCCCCTCATGATACTGAAACAACTCTGCAATGTTGAAAATTGGAGATATACCAAATCCTTCTGGTAGCTCTATCTCAAATGCATTCCCTAAGTTGAACCTCCTTTTAATTCTCCAAGGACCAAACTTCTTCACCTTCAAATTTATTATATGTTTCAACTGGGAATCTTTCCTTCCTGAGGTAAACCATTACTTCATCTCGTACTACAAAATCTTTATGCCTTCTTATTTTGTCAGTTGCTTGCTTATGCTTATCATTCATCTCCTCTCAGTGGTTCCTTACCTCTGCATGCACCTTCTTCATGTGTTCTATGAACTCCTCTACCTCCGCATTCCTCTTATTTTCTTCACTGATGTCTCTTAGCTCTAATACATTCTTTGGATTGTTTCCATTTACAATCTAAAATGTTGTCTTTTCGATACTCCTATTCACTAAATTATTGTATGCAAATTTTACTTATGATAAACCATGTCCCAATTCCTTGCCTTCTCTCTAATCAAGCACCTCAATAAGTTTCCCAAGCTTCTATTCACTACTTATGTTTTCCCATTAATCTATGAATAGTATGCTAAGCTAAACTTCAATTCTATTTTCATTTTCTTCCACAAGGTCCTCCAAAAGTATCCAACAAACTTAGTGTCTCTATCTAAAACTATGCTCTTCAGTAAACCATACAATCTTAGCACTTATCTGAAAAATAGATCAACTATGTGTATTACATCATTAGTTTTCTTAGAGGGAATGAATTATGCCATCTTAGAAAAACTATCCACTACCACCATGATTGAATCATTTCCCCTTTATGTTCTTGGCAGCCCCAACACAAAATCCATACTTATCTCCTCCCATGGCTTCTGCAGCACAGGAAGTGGATGATATAGCCCAACATTCTAACCATTTCCTTTGGCAACCTAGCAGGTCCTACAACCTTGAATGAATTTCCTCACATCCTTGTATATTTGTGACAAAAAATAGTTCTCACTAATCAAATCAATTGTCTTATCTATTCCAAAATGTCCAGCCAAACCTCAGCAATGTTTCTCTTTGATCAAACTCTCCTCATGGAACTTCTTGGTATACATAATTGGCTTCCCTTGAATAGTATCACATTTTGGATTAAGTAGTCTAAACATTTACTCTTATCCATGCTTACCAGTTCTTTACATGTCTTCCATGCCTCCACAAAATTAGAATCGACTTCATACAAATTCTTTAGCTCCTTAAAACTGACTACTTCTACCCTCATTTCTATTAGTAGGTTCTACCTTCTACTAAATGCATCCGCAACATTATTCAACTTCCTGTTCCTATGCTTTAACACAAAAGTGTAATCTTGCATGAATTATACCCATTGCATATGCCTCTGGTTTAATTTTCTTTGTTTTTTCAAGTACTACAATGTTTGATGATTGGTGTAGAACATAAATTCCTTGGGTAGTAGGTAATGCCTCCACTTATTCAATTCTTGTATTATGGCATAGAATTCTTCGTCATAAACTAAATACTACTTCCTGGCATCATTCAACTTCTCAATGAAATAGGCTTTTGTTCTTCCTTCTTGGCTTAATACTATCCCAATTACATTCCCACTTGTGTCATAATCCACTTGGAATATCTTGTTGAAATTTGGCAAGGCCAACACTGGTTGTTCTATTATCTTTTTCTTCAACAACTCAAAGCTCCTATTTGCTCTGGTAGTCCACTTGAGCTCCCTTTTGTCCCCTCTCATTATCTTAGTCAATGACACACAAATGCTACTAAAATCCTTGACCAACTTCCTATAGAAACTAACCAGTCCGTGAAAAGAAATTACTTCCCCTACATTTTCTAGTGTATGTCACTCTACAATGGCTTTGACTTTCTCCAAATCCATCTTTAAACTTGAGATCACAAACCCTAAAACACCAACTCTTTCTCAATGAAGCTACAATTTTTCAAGTTGATCATCAAATTTTCCTCTCAACCTTTGTAGTACGTGTAAGTATGCCTAAACCCCTGTCTAGTAACTCTACTGATAGACTTATTGGAATTCTTATGATAAGAGAGTATTATAAGTATTTTGAATTGGATTGAGTAATTATTCAGTTAACGTAGGTTATTAATTATATCTTGTTATCGAATAATGTAGCATATAACTTTTGAAATGGTTTGGCTCAGGCCTTGACGTAATCATATTGTTTATTTAAATGATATCTATTTAGCAAAATTTACTTATTCTTCTTAAATATATTTTAAATCTTTTGCTTAATTGATAACTTGCATAAAGAAAAGTAAATATAGAAAATATATGTCTTACTTAATGAATATATATATATATATATATATATATATATATATATATATATATGTACGTATATATATATGTATGTATATATCTATATACATATATATATACATACATATATATATATACATACATATATATATATACATACATATATATATACATACATATATATATATATATATATATATATATATATATATATATATATTTATTTATTTATGTTTTTATTAAAGTTTTTATTAAATATAGAAGAATATATAATTTTTGTTTTAGGATTTCATTAGAAAATAAATATACAAATAAATATAATATCTTTTTATTTAAGAGAAAAGAAAAAGACAAAAAATGGATTAAATAATAAATAAAAGGTTTTATTCTTTTTAATGTTGCTTTTAATATAATATCTTTTTATTTAAGAGAAAGGAAAAAAAAAAGATTAAATAATAAATAAAAAGTTTTATTCTTTTTCATGTTTTAAAAAGCAAAGAAAAAGTTTTATTCTCTTTAAAGTTTTTTTTTTTTTAAGTTTTATTCTTTTTAAGTTTTAAAAGGAAAAAAGTTTTGCTTTAATATTTTAAAAACAAAGCAAATGAGGGAGGAATGGGAGGTGAGAGAGGATCTCTATGAGAAGATTAATTTTTTTGGAATACATGATCTTTTTATTCTTCATAAAGAAAGAAAGCTCAATACATGTTAAGGGGATGGGAGGGTAAGTTTCTTACAGGAGTGATAGCCCTGTTTTATTGGATTCAATCTAAATAGATCAGAAAATGACTTCCAGTGATTGTTGCTATTTTATGCCCTGGAATATAATTGCATTAAATGCCTTTAGTTACCATCAATTTTCGGTCCATTTGATTGATTTGGAGGCAAATGGTAGAAGCGAATTCACCTGAGAAAGACATCAAATAGAAGAAGACAGAGGAGAATCGTAATAACCAACTTCGTGAGTTCAAATGGGAATTTTCCTTTTTCTTGTGGAATATTTGGTATCAGAGCCATGTTAATCAAACTTTGGAGACTTATGGGACTCACTAACTCATGATAGTATTGTTTGAATAAAAATTAGTAAAATACTTTAGACATATTTTACTCTTGCGAGAGCTTGTATGAGTCCAAGTGTTAGATAATAGTAGTTAATATCGGTTCTACACATGAAAAATTATGTTTCATTCTCTATCAATTCCTGGTAAACTAATGGTGTATGGAAAATTATGATCCTGGGAACTGTGCCATTGAAGGGATGTATTGGCAAGTGTTGTTATTTGTGTCATCAAAGGGTTGCGATGGCTAATGGTGTTGGTGTGCGTTTGGTGCCATGGAAGGGTGGTAATGGCAAAATTCTTCTTTGTCCCCTTAGGTTGCTTGTTTGAAGTCACATGCTATTGCAATGTGAGTCTTTCAAGTTGATTGGAAAATACTTTGATTATTTTGATTTCCTCGTTGATGTATTAAGCCAACAATTTGAAATTTACTTAAGATCCTTGATTTAATGAAGGATTGGAATCATTCTTTTGCTTGAAGGACTAGTCTATTTAGACTTTTTGTTTTCTAAATTGAATTCATTGCATTGGTTTTCATTGATTATATTTTGATCCTTAATTGAAATTTTGGAATTTCATTCTTGAAAATTTCCTTGTTTTTGGAGGCATTATCTATTTTTGTTATTGTTGGTGGCTTGTATTAAACTGTGTTATTCTAGGATGGCCCATAGACCATCTTTTCCATTGAGTTATATGAGAAGAACTTGTAATTGGGTATGTGTGAAGAGGGGAGAAGAAAATTGTATTTGGGTTGAGAAAATTGTAGTTGAGATATGCAAATTGTAGTTGGGTGGTGCCTGAAGGGTTGTGATGCAAGAGCACTTAGGCTCACACGTGATCCTGCATCGCCAAAAAAAATGATTAGTTCAGTTTTGGTTTGATTGCAATCTAGTTTGTAGTTTAGTTGTGCTTTTTCAGATGTGGCGGTGTCATTGTAGTTGATGGCAATCACACGTCACCTTCTCTCCTTGCCATCTTTGGTTTGTTTAGTTGATCTCCGTTCACTTTTGTTGGTGTGATCTTTTGGTGAATAAAATGAAATTGTCCTTCAAATGGTCAATTGTCTTATGATGAAGGAGGCTCAAATCAATGTATACTTCTTTGTTTGTGTTTCAAGTGTCAATGTATAACCTGGGCATAGTATTTCCCAACATGGAGACCAATTAGTATATTACTTTCCATAATACATGTTTCAGCTATTTGATTTGGAACAAAGCCCACGATTGGGGCGATTGGAATGGATGGCGTCTCATTCTTGGAGGACAACATTCTTTTTTATTTCCCACATGAAATTTAATAACTCCATTTATATTTGAAACATTTTATCTCTAGCTTGAATTGAAGTATAAATTCCCATGGTTTGGAGAGATTAGATGAAGTATCTATGTTGGAAACCGTACCTCACTTGGGCCCGCGCTCAGTTGTTTGGAAGTGTCGATTAGTATTCAACCCTTTCATTTTTTATGTATGGTGGATATAAAGCTTAGTCACTGGTTTTGAAAGGTCTTCTTCTGGACTGCAAAAATGGTATCAAAGGGAAGAATTTAGAGTTTCTTAGGGTCTGCTAAAAAATGAATGAGAGTGAATTGAAAAGAAATAACAAGTAGATTTGTGTTGGTAAAAAGAGTATGATGGGTAGGGTGAGAGTTTTGGCATGTTAACAAGCCATCAGTAGTGGCAGATTTGATGCCACAGAGAAAGAATCTAGAAGTGTGTGGTGGCCAGGAATAAGAAGAGGAGAAGAAACATAAATAAAAGGAGAACAAAGTGAAACATTGTCCAATTAGAGACCAAACTAAATAAAAACAAAGAATTGAAGTCTGCTGCCAACAAAGAATGAATTGATTCATTGGAAGAAGGAATCAATTGGGGAGCAATTCAATCTAATCTGAGAAGGATAAAAGTGAATGGAACAATACAGAACAGCAAATTAAAGCCACAGAGGAGCATTCAAGCTACAAAGGGATTGGTATTGATACCACTGAGAGGAGATAAAGTAGAATTCTCAATTTTTGCAATTATTTTTTAATAGATTTTGCCTAAACTAGTTAATACCAAGAGATTAAATTCAGTGCAAAAATGTTTAATCTAAATTCTGGTTGTGGGTGTAAGATTGTTTGTTCCTAATTTAGAGTTTAATATGAATGAAATGGTATTTTGTGGATGAATTTAATTCGTTTGTGAAGAATTTATGTGTAAGTTGCTCACATTGGTTGTTTGATAAAACACCCAATCTTGATTACATCATTTGGTATCAAAGCCAGTTGTGGGTGTGTTGCGGGAAGAAACCCTGGCATAATTTTTTGTGCGTGAGTGTGAGGGAGAGGAGACCCGCGATTGCAGGGAGCCTGTAAATATGGCACAAAGAGGACGAGGGTGAAGAGGAGCATGGAATGGACCTAAAATAATGAAAATCTGGCAGTCATGGAGATGTTGAGAGGTATCGTAGCGAGATTGGATGCTATGGAATTAGCACAACGAAGAGGGATACCTGTGGTAGATGTCAGTGAAGATGAAGGTGAGATTGAAGATCTAGAAATTAAATTTGTGGATGAGGATGATGGAGTGGAAGGCAGATTTTTGAAAGCAATGGAGAGAATCAGCAGCAAGCCAAGAGTGGATACCCTTAGTTACCATGGAAGTCTGAATCTGGAGGACTTAATTGATTGGATATCAGAAATGGAGAAGTACTTCGACTATGAGTTGATAGAATATCTAAAAAGAGTTAAATTTGCTTGCATGAAGTTGAAGGGACACGCGTCATTGTGGTGGGATCATATGCAAATTAATAGATAATGAAGAGGAAAAGATAAAATCAGAACTTGGGATCGAATGGTAGCAAAGATGAAAGCTCAATTTCTGCCGAAGGATTTGTAATGTCCCCTTTTAGGATATTCTTGATTTCTTAACCTGTACACAAGAATAACTACTAGAAAGGGACATTAGCAATATTAAAGATCAATAAATTAGAATATAATAATGAAATAAATACATCATAATCATAATTAATAACAATGAAGAAGAATGTAATATTACTTGTTGCGTACATACATTCAATTGTATTTCCACATACTTTAACATGTCTTATGCCTCATGATATACTTTGGGAATGGTGACGTTGAGGCTGGTCGTTAATCTAGCCCAATCATCTACCCTACTGGAGGAGGGGAAAATATTACGTTTAGGGTGTTGGATAATCATACTCCACTGTCGTAGGCCCAAGGGTTTCGTGAACGCCCGTCAATACCACCACTTGGCCCAAAGGTGTCACGAACACCTGTCGATACCACCATTTGGGAGTCACCTACTGTGTGAGCCATTTAAATAATAATAATAATAACAAACCATATGTCCCTAACAACCCAAACGTCCTCATAGGGGCAGAGGTGAAAGATTAAAAATGTGGCAAGGTCGCGCTCATCCCTCGTATATCATGAGTTAGGTAAGTATAACTATTTAAGGATAATCGTATGAGTTAGAGAGATCGTACAAATATGAGATTTGTCTTCTTGGATGATTTGAGATGCTCAAGTGATCCTATGTATCACTAAGATAATACTTCCTTGTGTAAGGCTATTCCTTAAGAGGAACTAGATAATATACCACCATTGTTGGATCTCTCTCTCTCTCTCTCTCTCTCTCTCTCTATATATATATATATATATATATAACATTATTAATTAAGCATAAATATCAATCTTCAACAATTTGAATATATATATTGAAATTGTTGTTGAAGATTGATATTTATGCTTAATTAATAATGTTATTGAACCCTGATCAATGCTTATCTGAATGCTTTGTATTTGTTGGGACTGATCGATGTTATAATGATTGCTGCACTTGAAATAAATATTGTGAATCGATGATATAAGATGGTACTGCTGATTCGATGGATGATGAGATGATTCATTGATGTCCCACTGATTAATACTAATACACTGTGAGGGGTGTTGGCTGGCCACCGGTCGCCACCCTTCATGATGCCTTTCCATAAGTGATAATCTTTCCTTGACTAGTCGGTGCTAATATTCCCTTAACATAATCGCTAGTAGTCCTTACAAGCCATCGACTCCTTAATGGCCAATCTATTATGTGATACTTGTCATCGATTACTTTTGAGTTTATGGTGCTTTGGTTAATATCATATCTACTGTCAATAAGTTTGGTCGGCTGTCTATATACGTTATCTTCTTTTTTTATTTTAATCGCTGTCATAAGATGGATCATAGCCATAGGATAAGTAATATTTGATTTGATAATTTATATTATCATATAATAATAATATTTATATTTATATTTATAATAATATTTAATTATTAATATTAATAATTGTGTTGGTTATTTAATAATATGTATTATATATTAAATATATTTAATCTTAATTTGAATGAATTGATTTGATTAATATAGGGACATGATGAGATTACCAAGTAAATCTATTTCAAAAATTGCAAAATTTGAAGCAAAAAGAACTGAGTGTGCAGGCTTATATTGAGGAGTTCTATGAGCTAAATATCTAGATTGGACGTGTGGAGGATGATGCAAAAAGGGTCTCAAGGTATGTAAATGGATTGAGATATAACATTCAAGATGAATTGGCTATGTTGCAAGTTTATATGGTGGAAGAGGCATATCGGTTTGCCTTGAAGGCTGAAGAAAAGTTGTCAAGAAAACACCAAGGTAATCCAAGAGGAAGAGGAATGTCAGTCATACGAAGTGAACCAGTAAGTAGTGTGAAAGGAAAATAAGTTTTTGAGGAAGAAAATGACACCATTCACAAAGAGGAATCAAGTCAAAACAGCAGGGGAAGAGGCTATTCCAGTAGAGGTAGAGGAAGGGGATTTGGAGGTACATGTTTCCAATGTGGAGAGGTTGGACATAGGGCTTTTGAGTGCCCTCAAATACAACTAGATGTTAGTAGAAAGAGTGCAGCAAGGAACTATGCAACACAAGCTGATGAAGAGAGTGTGAATTCTCCAAAGCAAGTGGAAGAGCCCAAACAAGGAGAGGCATTGATGATGAGTAGATTCCTATTGAAACCAAAAAATGAACAACCAGAGCCAATATAAAGGCATAGTTTATTCTGAACATTGTGCAAATCAGGTGGTAAGTGTTGTAAGGTAGTTGCGGACAACAGAAGCACCAATAATTTGGTGTCACATGAGATGGTAGAGAAGTTGTAGCTAAAGAAGACAAAGCATCCAAACCCTTACCAAGTCACTTGGTTGCATAAGGATCATCAAATTTTGGTAAGTGAACAATGCTTGGTTCAATTTCAGATTGGTAGTTACATTGATGAAGTGTTGTGCGATGTGATGCCCATGGACACTTGTCATGTCCTTTTGGGTAGACCGTGGCAATATGATAGACATTCTATGTATGATGGCTAGGTAAACATGTATACCATCACCAAAGATGGAAAGAAGTATCATTTGAGTCCATTGAAGGACAAAGGGAAACAAGTGGAAAATAGTTCATTGGTTTGTTTTCGTGCAAGTGAACAAGTTGTGACCATGGCAAGTAAGGTTGGGAGCAACCCAATAATGGTTTATAAGAAGAGGCATTTGAGTGAGATCAAGGGGAGTGATGAAGAGTTGGTGCAGCAGTTGCACAAGGAAGAAAAGAAGAATATGGGGTAGCCAAATGGTTGTAAAATAAGTGAAGAGAGTGCAAGAAGAAACTAGAATTTGACATTAGAATCAAATGTATGCTTGTATGAGAAGTCTAAAATAGATTTTCATTATTGGGAAGAGTCAAGTAGAGGTGACCACCGAGGTGAGTGTCGATTGCAGCATAAGCAACGAAGGAATGTAAAAGAAGAAAGAGGTAAGGCGAAGAAGTCAATTGATGAAGAAGAAATCTGGATTAAGAATGAACATGGCATCACCATTTGAAGCTTCAGAAAATGTTCATGAGCTACAGCCTCATGGAACATTTCTCCTACCCGGTGTGTCTGATGCAGTAGCACCCGGGCTCACACGTGATCCTGCATCACCAAAAACAATGATTAGTTCAGTTTTGGTTTGATTGTAATCTAGTTTGTAGTTTAGTTGTGCTTTTTCAGATGTGGTGGTATCGTCATAGCTGATGGCGATCATGTGTCACCTTCTCTCTTTGCCATCTTTGGTTTGTTTAGTTGATCTCCGTTCACTTTTATTGTTGCAATTTTTTGGCGAATAAAATGAAATTGTCCTCCAAATTGTCAATTGCTTGACAATGAAGGAGGCTCAACTCAATGTATACTTCTTTATTTGTGTTTCAAGTGTCAATGTATAACCTGGGCATAGTATTTCCCAACATGGAAACCAATCAGTATATTACTTTCCATAATACATGTTTCAGTTGTTTGATTTGGAACAAAGCCCATGATTGGGGCGATTGAAATAGATAGCGTCTCATTTTTGGAGGACAACATTCTTTTTTATTTCCCACATGAAATTTAATAACTCCATTTATATTTGAAACATTTTATCTCTAGCTTGAATTGAAGTATAAATTCCCATGTTTTGGAGAAATTAAATGAAGTATCTATGTTGGAAACTGTACCTCACTGGGGCCCACGCTCAACTGTTTGGAAGTGTCGATTAGTATTCAACCCTTTCATTTTTTATGTATGGTGGATATAAAGCTTAGTCACTGCTTTTGAAAGGTCTTCTTCTGGACTGCCAAAATGGTATCAAAGGAAAGAATTCTGAGTTTCTTGGGATCTACTAAAAAATGAATGAGAGTGAATTGAAAAGAAATAACAAGCATATTTGTGTTGGTAAAAAGAGTATGATGGGTAGGGTGAGAGTTTTGGCATATTAACAAGCCATTAGTAGTGGCAAATTTGATGCCATAGAGAAAGAATCTAGAAGTGTGTGGTGGCCAGGAATAGGAAGAGGAGAAGGAACATAAATAAAAGGAGAAGAAAGTGAAACGATGTCCAATAAGAGACCAGACTAAATGAAAACAAAGAATTGACGTTTACTGCCAACAAAGAATGAATTGATTCATTAGAAGAAGGAATCCATTGGGGAGTAGTTTAGTCTGATCTGAGAAGGATAAAAGTGAATGGAAAAATACAGAACAACAAATTGAAGCCACAGAGGAGCATTCAAGCTACAGAGGGATTGTTATTGATACCATTGGGAGGATATATAGTAGAATTATCAGTTTTTGCAATTATTTTTTTTATTGATTTTGCCTAAACTGGTTAATACCAAAAGATTAAATTCAATGCAAAATTGTTTAATCTAAATTTTGGTTGTGGGTGTAAGATTGTTTGTTCCTAATTCAAAGTTTAATATGAATGAAATGGTATTTGTGGATGAATTTAATTCATTTTGTGAAGAAATTATGTGTAAGTTGTTCGCATTGGCTGTTTGATAAAATACCCAAGCTTGACTGCATCAGGTTGTGACAAATTTTGTAGTTGGGTTTATGCCTGAAGGTCTGGGGCAAATTTTGTAGTTGGATTTATGCCTGAAGAGTTGTGGTCATTTTGTAGTTGGGTTTATGCTTGAAGGGTTGTGGCAAAGTGTAGTTGGGTTTGTGCATGAAGGCTTGAAGAAGATTATTACTGTCCTTACATTATTATTATGAAAAGGAAGATTATTATTGTGTTATGCTATGATGATGTTTGAGTTGATAGAGTGATCTAAAAAACTTTTCCTTCAAATAAATAATGGTATAGATTATTACTTTTGTCTTGATATTAGATAAATCTATTTAGTATATCTAACCCTTGTGCATGTGTTGAATCTAGGGAATATTATCTTCTCTCTGGGACTTCTAGGAGGAAGTCTATTCTTAGGGGGGGGTGTAAGTACGCCTAAACCCCTGTCTACTAACTCTACTGATAGACTTATTGGAATTCTTATGATAAGAGTGTATTATAAATATTTTGAGTTGGATTGAGTAATTATTCAATTAACATAGGTTATTAATTATATCTTGTTATCAAATAATGTAGCATATGACTTTTGAAATGGTTTGGCTTAGGCCATGACATAATCATATTGTTTATTTAAATGATATCTATTTAGCAAAATTTACTTATTCTTCTTAAATATATTTTAAATCTTTTACTTAATTGATAATTTGCATAAAGAAAAGTAAATATAGAAAATATATATATGTCCTACTTAATGAATTAATTAGAATGTGTGTGTGTGTGTAAAATGCTTTTATTAAATATAGAAGAATATATAATTTTTGTTTTAGGATTTAATTAGAAAATAAATATATAAAAAAATATAATATGTTTTTATTTAAGAGAAAAGAAAAAGAAAAAAAATTGATTAAATAATAAATAAAAAGTTTTAATCCTATTTAATGTTTTAAAAAGAAAAGAAAATGTTTTATTACGTTTAAAGTTAAAAAAAATATATATTCTTTTTAAGTTTTAAAAGAAAAAAAGTTTTGCTTTATTCTTTTAAAAACAAAACAAACGAGGGAGGAATAGGAGGGGAGAGGGGATCTCCATAAGAAGATTATTTTTTTTGGAATATATGATCTTTTTACTCTTCATAAAAAAAAGAAAGCTCAATACATGTTAAGGGGATGGGAGGGTAAGTTCCTTACGGGAGTGATAGTCCTGTTTTATTGGATTCAATACAAATAGATCAAAAAATGACTTCCAGCGACTGTTGATATCTTATGCTTTGGAATATAATTACATTCAATGCCTTTAGTTACCATCAATTTTAGGTCCATTTGACTGATTTGGAGGCAAATAGTAGAAGCAAATTCACCTAAGAAAGACATCAAAGAGAAGAAGACAGAGGAGAATCATAATGACCAACTTCGTGAGTTTAAATGGGAATGTTCCTTTTTCTTGTGGAATATTTGGTATCAAAGCTAAGTTAATCAAACTCTGGAGACTTATGGGACTCACTAACTCATGATAATATTGTTTGAATAGAAGTTAGTAAAATACTTTAGACATATTTTACTCTTGTGAGAGCTTGTATGAGTCCAAGTGTTAGATAATAGTAGTTAATATCGACTTTGCACATGAAAAATTATGTTTCATTCTCTATCAATTCCTGGTAAACTAATGGTGTATGAAAATTATGATGTTGGGAATTGTGCCATTGAAGGGATGTATTGGCAAGTGTTGTTATTTGTGTCATCGAAGGGTTGTGATGGTTGATGGTGTTGGTGTGGGTTGGTGCCATGGAAGGGTGGTAATGGAAAAATTCTTTTCCATCCCCTTAGGTTGCTTGTTTGAAGTCACATGTTGTTGCAATGTGAGTCTTTCAAGTTGATTGGAAAATATTTTGATTATTGTGATTTCCTTGTTGATGTATTAAGCCAACAATTTGAAATTTACTTAAGATCCTTGATTTAATGAAGGATTGGAATCATTCTTTTGCCCTAAGGACTAGTCTATTTAGACTTTTTATTTTCTAAATTGAATTCATTGCATTATTTTCTGCTGATTATATTTTGATCCTTAATTGAAATTTTGGAATTTCATTCTTGAAAATTTTCTTGTTTTTGGAGGCATTATATATTTTTGTTATTGTCAGTGGCTTGTATTAAACTGTGTTATTCTGGGATGGTCCAGAGACCATCTTTTCCATTGAGTTATATGAGAAGAACTTGTAGTTGGGTATGTGTGAAGAGGGGAGAAGAAAATTGTAGTTGGGTTGAAAAAATTGTAGTTGGGTGGTGCCTGAAGGGTTGTGACAAATTTTGTAGTTGGGTTTATGCCTAAAGGGTTGGGGCAAATTTGTAGTTGGGTTTATGCCTGAAGCATTGTGGTAAATTTTGTAGTTGGGTTTATGCCTGAAGGGTTGTGGCAAAGTGTAGTTGGGTTTGTGCATGAAGGCTTGAAGAAGATTATTACTGTCCTTACATTATTATTATGAAAAGGAAGATTATTATTGTGTTATGCTATGATGATGATTGAGTTGATAGAGTGATCTGACAAACTTTTCCTTCAAATAAATAATGGTATAGATTATTACTTTTGTCTTGATATTAGATAAATCTATTTAGTCTATCTAACCCTTGTTCATGTGTTGAATCTAGGGAATATTATCTTCTCTCCGGGACTTCTAGGAGGAAGTCTATTCTTAGGGGGGAGTGTAAGTACGCCTAAACCCCTATCTACTAACTCTACTGATAGACTTATTAGAATTCTTATGATAAGAGAGTATTATAAGTATTTTGAGTTGGGTTGAGTAATTATTCAATTAACGTAGGTTATTAATTGTATCATGTTATCGAATAATGTAGCATATAACTTTTGAAATGGTTTGGCTCAAGCCTTGACATAATCATATTGTTTATTTAAATGATATATATTTATCAAAACTTACTTATTCTTCTTAAATATATTTTAAATCTTTTGCTTAATTGATAATTTGTATAAAGAAAAGTAAATATAGAAAATATATATATGTCCTACTTAATGAATTAATTAGAATATATGTGTGTGTATAAAATGCTTTTATTAAATATAGAAGAATATATAATTTTTGTTTTAGGATTTAATTAAAAAATAAATATACAAATAAATATAATATGTTTTTATTTAAGAGAAAATAAAAAGAAAAAAAATGGATTAAATAATAAATAAAAAGTTTTATTCTTTTTAATGTTTTAAAAAACAAAGCAAACATTCTATTCTGTTTAAAGTTAAAAAAAATATTCTTTGTAAGTTTTAAAAGAAAAAAAGTTTTTCTTTATTCTTTTAAAAACAAAGAAAACAAGGGAGGAATAGGAGGGGGGAGAGGATCTCCATGAGAAGATTATTATTTTTGGAATATATGATCTTTTTACTCTTCAATAAAAAAAGAAAGCTCAATACATGTTAAGAGGACAGGAGGGTAATTTCCTTAAGGGTGTGATAGACCTGTTTTATTGGATTCAATTCAAATAGATCAGAAAATGACTTCTAGTGACTGTTGCTATCTTATGCTCTCGAATATAATTGCATTCAATGCCTTTAGTTACCATCAATTTTAGGTCCATTTGACTGATTTGGAGACAAATAGTAGAACCGAATTCACTCGAGAAAGACATCAAATAGAAGAAGACAAAGGAGAATCATAATGACCAGCTTCATAAGTTTAAATGGGAATTTTCCTTTTTCTTGTGGAATATTTGGTATCATTGCCAAGTTAATCAAACTCTGGAGACTTATGGGACTCACTAAGTCTATTCTTAGGGGGCAAGTGTAAGTATGCCTAAACCCCTGTCTAGTAACTCTACTGATAGACTTGTTGGAATTCTTATGATAAGAGAGTATTAGAAGTATTTTGAGTTGGATTGAGTAATTATTCAGTTAACGTAGGTTATTAATTATACCTTGTTATAGAATAATGCAGCATATAACTTTTGAAATGGTTTGGCTCAGGTCTTGACATAATCTTATTGTTTATTTAAATGATATGTATTTAACAAATTTTACTTATTCTTCTTAAATATATTTTAAATCTTTTGCTTAATTGATAATTTGCATAAAGAAAAGTAAATATAGAAAATATATATATATACCCTACTTAATGAATTTATTATAATATATATATGTGTGTGTGTGTGTGTAAAATACTTTTATTAAATATAGAAGAATATATAATTTTTGTTTTAGGATTTAATTAGAAAATAAATATACAAAAAATATAATATATTTTTATTTAAGAGAAAAGAAAAAGAAAGAAATGGATTAAATAATAAATAAAAAGTTTTATTTTTTTAATGTTTTAAAAAACAAAGAAAAGGTTTTATTCTATTTAAGGTTTAAAAAAAAAGTTTTATTCTTTTTAAGTTTTAAAAGAAAAGAAAAAAGGTTTTGCTTTAATCTTTTAAAAAGAAAGCAAACGAGGGAGAAATGGGAGGGGAGAGAGGATCTTTATGAGAAGATTAATTTTTTTTGGAATACATGATCTTTTTACTCTTCATAAAAAAAGAAATCTCAATATATGTTAAAGGGACGGGAGGGTAAGTTTCTTACAGAAGTGATAGCCCTGTTGCTATCTTATGCTCTGGAATATAATTGCATTTAATGCCCTTAGTTACCATCAATTTTAGGTCCATTTAACTAATTTGGAGGCAAATGGTAGAAGCGAATTCACCTGAGAAAGACATCAAATAGAAGAAGACAGGAGAATCGTAATGACCAACTTCATGAGTTCAAATGGGAATTTTCCTTTTTCTTGTGGAATATGGGGAATGAACTAATAGTAACAAGTAAATGATTTTTCTGTATTTGGTTATTGATGGTTCATTTAACCAATTAGTGCATAGAACAACTTTTCTTCCTCTAAGGTGCAGGGAACTCCATGGGGTTCTTAGAATATTATTGTGTGATCAATATTGTTTCCATTATGACAAGCTAATATAAATCAAATTTGAATTGAACTCCATCATGTGCTTTATTTAAATTTTAGTTATGACAGTTGTATTATCTTTGTTAGTCTAGTCCTCATTACTACAAGCAATGTTTGTTGTTGTATGTTGCATGGAATTTTCCTATAATCAATTTTGATAATTAGCTAGAGAGATTCTCTTATAAGATGTTTGGTGTTTGTTAACTCATGAGAATTGATGTTAACATTGTAGTACTATTTTGAGACAATGGTAACATAGATGGTGCATTAGAACTTTTTTTTGGTGTTTACACATTTGATTAGCTAATTACTTAATCAGAGTATACTTCATTTCAAAATATAAACATTAACCATGCTTGCAATTTCTTTAAACTAATCATCTGTTGATAGTTATAATATTTATAGTCTACTAAGAAATAGTTTCTATATTCCCACCTATCTGTCTGTTATCCTCGAATTTTGCTAGCTCAATTCATGGGATAATCCTTATGAAACTTGTCCGTTTCGTAGCCCACGTCATCTATGCATGCAAAATGAGGCAAAATTGGAATAGCCTCCGCGTAGTTGAACCCCTCGAAAAGTCATTTCAATTTGGGTTACTTTTCACCTTTTGAAAAAAATGCAAAAGTCAAGTTTCTAGACATCCATTTTTTTCCTTCATATGTAGTATCGCTATTTTTTAGCGACATTGCATATTTGTTAAAGTTCTGACATATGCAAATGCGGAGAAATTCTCTGCAACTACACTACTGTCCTAGCACTAATGGTCATTAATGACCATTAATTGTTGGTTTATATATATTTAACCCTTTGTTATTTTCGTTTTAAATGTTTACTTTTTACCACCTCCTCGTCGTTTTGGAAGTTCTTTGCATCCCGTTCATTGTGTGAACATTTACCCGTGCTGAATTCAACCTGTGGTTTTTCATTCTAGTCTTTCATAATGGGTAAGTCACCACATTTCTCACCTTTCCTCTTCATGTTTCATTTTTCTTTACATTGTTTGTTGTGTTGAAATGTTAGTGGTTTTTATGTTTTGTTAAAACCCTAGGTTTTAGGTCTTTTGTGTCGACTGTTGATTAAACAAAAATCATGTTTATGTTTATGTATATACGAATTCATGAATGTTTTTGAAATCATCATTTAAACATCTTTTTAAAAACCCTTTTGTTAATCATTCAAACCCTTGTGTTTTCTTTATTAACTGCGTTGTTTTAAACTTGAACACTGACTTTTTAGGGATTGCATGCAGAAGATATCAATTAAATGCAAATAAAGATTAAACAGAGGAATGAAAATACACAAAAATAATAACAACGAGAGACAAGTTTTAACATGGTTCACTCCAACTTGGGCTACATCCACCAACAGAGAGTCTAATATTATTATCCATTAAATCAAATCGATTACAACCAGCAATCCTTGCAACTCAATACCACTGCAAAATGCTACAATACATCAATAGAAACTCTAACCCTTAGCCGCTTTTATCAAGCCTTATGTCGGTTACAAAAATAGGGTTTTTTTATGTTGACCACTAGAAAAATAACTCCCAACACCTTTATAAAATAATAAAATTCGTTTGAGGTTTCGGGGGTGCTGCCCCTCGACCCCGCCCTATATCGCGATAGGGAGCACGCCAGGGGCACTGCCCTTGGACGCCGCAAGGGGTGCTGCCCCTTGACCCCGTTAAATAATTTAGGGGGAAATCACACCGATAAAAGTAGGGAAAATTTGACCTCCGAGTCTAATTAGGCTCCATATAACAACAATCTCCCACTTGGAGACTGATCAGACTCCACAACATATCACCTCCCACTTGGAGACTGATCATAACACCGCTGACCCTATAGCTCCCACTGGAAATAAACACCCTGGACCCTGTTGTTTTGATTTTATTTTTTTCAGTCTTGAAGACCAACCAAAGCTAAAGAGGAGCTCAGCTTCTCCCTTGTCACTACCTTCGTACATATCCGCTAGATTTTTATCTGTATGTATCTTTTCTAGCTGTAACTTTCCATCATCCAACACTGATCGAATGAAGTGATACCTCAACTGTATGTGTTTGGTCTTTAAATGCAAGGCAGAATTCTTTGCAAGATGTATGGCACTCTGGCTGTCCATAAACAAATAATTGTTAGCCTGTTCTTTGCCCAATTCTTCCATGAAAGATTACAACCATATCATCTCCTTGCTTGCCTCTGTTGCAGCTACATACTTTGCCTCCATGGTGGATAAAGCAACCAGATTTTGCAACCGTGAGATCCAACTCACTACTGTCCCACCTAAAGTAAAGACATAACCTGTAGTACTCCGCCTGGTATTAATATCCCCTACCAAATATGAGTCTACATAACCTGCTAAATCAATATTAGAGCCCCCAAAACATAAGTGTTTATGGATGTACCTCTCAAATATCTGAGAATCTATTTTACCGCATTCCAATGCTCTATTCGAGATGACTCATCTACCTGCTTATGACTCTTACAACATGTGCAATATTTGGTCTCGTGCATACCATGGCGTACATTAAACTTCCTATAGCTGAAGCATATGGTACCTTGGACATTTTGTCTTCCTCCTCTTGTGTCTTTGGATACATCTCCTTAGTCAATTTCAAATGACTAGGCAAAGGTGTGCTGACAGTTTGCATTCTCCATATGGAATCTCTGCAACACCCTTTCAACATAATCAGCCTGAGATAGAGTTAATTTTTTGTTCTTCCTATCTCTACAAATTTTCATGCCAAGGATTTGTTTTGCTTTCCCCAAATCCTTCATAGCAAATGATTGTGTTAACTATTGTTTTAACTCTTATGTTCTCCATGTTAGACCCTGCTACAAGCATGTCATCAACATATAAACATAAAATAATGTAGCTGTCATTATCCAACCTCTTAAAATAAATATAATGGTCAGAATTACACCGGCTGTAGCCTTGCTCAACCATAAAACTATCAAATTTCAAATACCATTGCCAAGGTGCTTGTTTCAAGCCATTCAAACTCTTCTTCAATCTGCACATCAGTTTCTCCTTACCGTTGACCTCAAATCCTTGGGGTTGTTCCATATATATCTCCTCCTCCAAATCACCATGGAGAAAGGCAATTTTCACATCTAGCTGTTCCAAATGCAAATCTTCAGCAGCCACAATACTTAAAATAGTATGAATAGAAGTCATCTTAACAACTGGAGAAAAAATCTCATCAAAATCAATACCTTTTTTCTATGCAAATCCTTTTACAACTAACCTAGCTTTAAATCTTTTCTTATCTCCATCTTCCTCTTTCAGCCTATAAACCCATTTGTTTGGTAAAGCCTTTTTACCTGCAGGCAACTTACAAAATTCTCAAGTCTAATTTTTCAACAAGGAGTCCATTTCTTCTTTCATTGCAAGCTCCCACTGAACCTTTGTATCCACCTGCATAGCTTAATCACACCCTTCCGGTTCACTAGCATCTGTTAATAAAATAGAATACAAAGAGGGAGAAAACCTTTCAGGAGGTCTACTTAGCCTTGTTGACCGTCTAACATTCACTAGAGTTTGTGGCATTTCTTGTTGTTGTTGTGGAGCATGAGGAACTACTGGAACATCACTGTCTGGAATATCATCTAGCACCACATAATCCTTTTCTTTCTTCTCATGCTGCTGCAATTGATCTTTGTACAACACCTTCTCATTGAATACAACATCCCTGCTTCTCACAATTTTTATATTTTCAACATCCCATAGCCTATAACCAAATTCATCAATGCCATATCCAATGAAGATACACTTTTTTTATTTTGCATCCAGCTTGGTTCTATTTTCAGAATCTAAATGTACAAATTATTCACATCCGAAGGTTTTGAGAAAAGAATAACTCACCTTCTTACCTATTCATGCTTCCTCTGGAATACCACAGCCAAAAGGAACTGAAGGACCTCTATTAATTAAATATGCAGCGGTGTTGACAGCCTCTGCCCACATGTTTAAAGGTAGCCCAACATGCAATCTCATGGTCCTTGCATGCTCCATTGTTGTCCTATTCAAAGGTTCAACCACTCCATTCTCCCGTGGAGTCCCTGGAACTATTTTCTGCCTACAAATTCCATTAAAGGAACAATAATCCTCAAATTCTTTGCTACAATACTCACCACCATTATCATATCTAAGATATTTTAATCTTTTACCCATCTCATTCTCAACCAAGCTTCTCCATTTCTTATATGTTTCAAATACATCAGATTTCTGCCTAAGGAAATAAATCCAAACCTTCCTAGTTGCATCATCTATGCATGTAACATAATACCAAGAGCCACTAAGAGAAGATACCTGAGCTGGTCCCCATACATCTGTATGCACAAGTTCCAACTTTTCATCTTTCTTTTACTTCCCATCCTTGAGAAAACTGACTCTCTTTTGTTTTCCATACACACAACTTTCACAGAAATCCATATTAATACATTTTAGACCTGGTAAAACTTTCTTAGAATGAAGTACCTTCATACCTTTTTCACTCATATGCCCAAGTCTGTTATGCCACAGTGTTGTCTCAAAACCCATAGCAACTGTTTCAGTCTCTTCCTGTGAACCTGCAGCAACTGTTCCTGAACCTGTTTGTTTTTTCTCTACAATAGCTAAAGTAAAAGGAATAGTATGACCTGTACAAAGATATAAGGTGCCTACTTTCACACCTTTTGCTACTATTAAGGCACCTCTTGAAACCTTCCAATTTTTATCAGTAAATGTAACAATGCAACCTTCATCAGCTAGCTGCCCTGCTAAAATTAAATTCCTACTCAGCCTTGGAACATGCCTTACCTCTTGTAGTAGCCAATGATTCCCATTCTGCAACTTAATCTTGATTCTTCCCTTTCCAACAATTTTACAGGGTTCATTATCTCCCAAATAAACCAACCCAAAATCCCCTTGGACATAATCAAGAAAATAACTTCTATGGGGCATAGCATGAAATGAGGCCCTTGAATCTAAAACCCATGAATCATTAGCATTATCTAGGAAAAGAATCAAAGCATCATCTTTATATTTATTACTTACCACATTTGCCTCCTTATTGCCTTCTTGTTTGTCTCCTTCTTTATTCTTCCAAGACCAGCAATCTTTCTTCAGATGACCTGGTTTCCCACAGTACCAGTAATCCTTTTGTCCTCTAGATTGGGACCTCTTGTCATTTGATTTTCCTCATGACTTCATATGACCTCCAGAACCTTTTCCTCTCTCCTTTGATCTGCCCCTGATTTCTGCATTCAAAACACTACTTGAGGTGGCTCCACCTAAGCTTTTCTGTCGCATTTCCTCGCTAAGGATAACACCAACAACATCATCAAATTTTAAAGTATTTGAACCAGAGACAGAGTTACTTACATCCATTACCAAGCTATTCCAGCTTTCTTGCAAAGAACATAATATCAAGAGAGCCCTCACCTCTTCATCAAAACTTACTTTTATAGAAGTTAACTGACTGATAATTGTATTAAACTCATTTAAATGATCTATCACAGATCCACCTTCAATCATTTTCAGATTAAATAAATGCTTCATGAGAAATACCTTATTTGAGGCTGAGGGTTTTTCATACAATTTAATCAAAGCTTTCATCAGACCATTTGTTGTCTTCACTTCTATTATATTGAATGCTAGCGATGGTGCTAGGCACAACCGAATGGTTCCCAATGCCTTTCTGTCTAGAAGATTCTAATCCTCATCAGTCATTGTTGCCAGTTTCTTGGATATTCCTTCCAACGGCCTCCATAAATCTTTCTGATAGAGATAATCCTCCATTTGCATCTTCCATAACTGATAGTTCTGCCCATTGAATTTATCTACCTTCAATTTACCCTTGTCTGCCATTGCTCCCACTCAACTGTGAGACCTTCCTACAGATGATAATCGAACACAACCCGCTCTGATACCACTTGTTAGGGATTGCATGCAAAAGATATCAATTAAATGCAAATAAAGATTAAATAGAGGAATGAAAATACACAGAAATAATAACAGCAAGAGACAATTTTTAAAGTGGTTCCCCCAAACCCGGGCTACATCCACCAATAGAGAGTCCAATATTATTATTCAGTAAATCAAACCGATTACAACCAGCAATCCTTGTAACTCAATACCGCTGCAAAATGCTACAATACATCAACGAAAACCCTAACCCTTAGCCGCTTTTATCAAGCATTATGTCAGTTACAAAAATAGGGTTTTTTTTTATGTCAGCCAATAGAAAATTAACTCCCGACGCCTTTATAAAATAATAAAAGCGCTGCCCCTAGACCCTGCAAGGGGCGCTGCCCCTTGACCCCGTTAAATAATTTGGGGGGAAACCACACCGATAAAAGTAGGGAAAATTTGACCTCCGAGTCTGATTAGGCTCCATATAACAACACGACCAATGTTGTTCTAAGATTTTTCTCTAAATAACACAAGTCATATGGACCGGTGTTGTTCGGAGTAAAATCTCTGAACAACAGCCCCCCAAGTGCCTTTTAAAACCTCAACATAATGATGTTGTTCAAAGAATTTTCTCTGAACAACACCCTTGTTGTAAAGGTGTTGTTTGGAGAAAGTTCTTTAAACAACACCCAATACCTATACTACCACAACAATGCAAAACAAAAAGTGACTTTCAAAGAATTTTCTCTGAAAGTCATAAAAGAAGTTTTACCCCCCATATGATTTTTAGAGAAAATTCTTTGAAAGTTGATTTCTCATGCAATTCGGAGAATTTTCTCTGAAATACACCAAAAATTGCTCAAGATGCAGAAGTGTAGTTTTTCTCTACACTTGCACAATTCCTGATGGATGTAAAATTTTCTAACTCTCGAGAACTTCAAACTCTTTTTGTAGCTCCTCAACAAATGTTAGAGCCTACTCCCAAGAAGAAAAACATGAAGTACAAGTATCAAGGTGTGATTCCTATGACATTTATAGCTCAAACTAATGTGGACAACATTAGGGATACATAGATAGGTCATGTTGATATGTCAGAATTCCTAGAGAGACTGAACAAACAACCTGTTACATCAAACATGCAAGTTGTCCTTAATAGTAATGTCCACTTGGTTTCTGCTTTCCTGGTATCAACTCAAAACCCAGAGTTTATTTTAGCAGCAGCTGCTCATTTCAACAAAGAGAGAAAGAGTATAAGGGATGTTGATGGTAAGGTAGTAATTAAGCTAGATGAAGAGTTCTTTGATAAGATTTTTAGTTGTCCTGACTTTGAAGAGTTCTCAAATATCACCATGGAATTGACTCAAGATCACTATGACAAAAACATGAAGAAGTATAAGAAAATTATCAACTCTTGATGGCTCAAGACTCCCATGCCTACTATTGCAAGCTAGCCTAAAAACATCTTTCAGAGTGAGTTCATCGAAGAGGTAGGTGATCTAATTACTCTTCTAAGCATAGTTAAGGGACTCCCTACATCTAATTTACTTTTCAGGAATGGATGTACCACTACATAGTCATCATTAAGAAGGGTAATCATAAGATATTCTTGGGAAGGCAAATCAGTGATTCAATTTGCCAACAACTCTCCGAGGTCTCAGCCTCATTGAAATTCTATATGACTTCTTATTTGGTATATGCTACTGCTTGTATCAGGTCTTTCCTTGGTTTGACTTCAGTTGGAGACAGAAGAAATCTACAAGTGTATGAGTACTATCCTCAATTGACCCTAAAAGAGAGCATCAACCATTTCAAAAGGGTCAATGATGCCTACTTTTATAGGTATATTTGTATGTTTGAGAAAGATTTAGAAAAGAAAAGAGTTTTTGATGCTGCATGGGAGCAAGTGAAAAGGTTCAGTTTCATATTTCTATAGTTTCCTACTTTTACATATATTAGAGTCGGTTGTTTCAATGGGTAACCCTACATGTTGCCAACGTATCCAGGAGACAAGTTGATACTGATGGAGTTATGTAGACAGATAATGAATGTGCACAACAAACAAGTAGAATCTCATAGGCCCAGTTTCAAGTTCCCAATGACCATTGGTCGATACATTGTGTCAACAACTCTGAAAGCAAAGGCAATGGAAACTGAAATGCAATGGGTAACTCTTAAGAGGTATAAGAAAAGGAATGATTTTGACTATAGGGGCATGAAGGATAAGCTAAAGGGGAACTACACTCACGTGCACAAAATCAAAGATATATGGGCTGAGTGCAAAACATATGAAGAAGGAAGCTGGACTACGGTCGGCTTACCTTAGAGCAAATCAGAAATTTTGAGCTTGTCGATGTTCCTGATGATATGCAAGAAGAGGGTAATGTATTGGACCCTTTGTATGTAAGTGGAAAAAATGTTGACACTCCTCTCCCACAAATTCAATGGTCACAAAAGGAGTCAACTTCTATAAGGGAAAGGTTCCAACTGATTCTTGCAAGCACAAATGTTTGGTTGGAGAGCAAAGGGATAAAGATAAAACTTTTCAAAATAGGATTTGAAGAACATACTGAAGGAGCTTTTGAGAAAAGATAGGAACTGAGAACTAAGAACAAAGAAGATACTCCTAGTATTGACAAGAAGCTGAAATTCATTTTTAAGAACAAAGGATAGAAGGGAAAAGGCAAAGAAAAAGAGGGAACATTTGCCTAGGTAGACGTTGAAGAAGAAATTGCAGCCGATGAATCACAAGAACCTCTTGTTACTTCACAATTGGAGTCTTCACAGGTAGTACCTCATTCTTCACCTCCTATAATTTTAGTAGTGCAAACCCCACATCTTGTTGTTTCAAGTGCACAACTTTTGCCTTCTATTTCTGCTACTCCCACTATGTCTGTTCAAATTATCATTTCATCTCCTTCCTCCCCCACTAGTGACTCAATGTTTCAAAGTCCTCCCCATGGAAATATGGAGCATATGTTTGGTTCCCTATCTTCTCTACCTAGTCTATCAAGTGTGTCGTCGCCAATCACTAACACTTTCATTACCACCCAATTGGACTTCGACAAATTCATGTCTACATCTGCACCTAAAGTGTCAAGTAGTGAGATCCCTACTGCTATGTTAACCCAGACACCACCAATTGTTACTACCACTTTCATTTCATTTGATATTCCATCCATTTCAAAACCCATTGTTACCATCAACTCGTTGCCACAATCATTGGCAACACAAACAAAAGATGTTTCCTCCATTCTCCCTCCTTAGTATCAGATAAACCAAAGAGGAAGAAACAAGTTGTATCCCCAAATGATTTTGACTTTGTCCAATTAGTTCCATCAAAGCCCAAATCAACAAAAAGGCCAAAACCATATCAAGGGTGCTTGTTGATTCATCAGGGAATAAGTATGCTGAAGTAGCTGTGCCTCCAGCAGATAAGAGCATCAATGAAGTCCAATTTTCTGATTATACCATTTCAAGGGTAGAACTTGGCAAGCAAACACATGAAAGTGCCAAGGAGGATTTGCAAGCAACATTGGCTGCGTTGCTTGAGAGATATGATAGAGATAGGTTGATCAAGGATCAACTTAAGGCACAAGTAGAGTAGTTAACTTCAATTCTACTTAAGATAGCCCAATCTTTAGAGCAGGTAGAACCTATTGATACATGTGTGGATGAAGAAGCCATTCAAGAGGCTGAAAAGATTGGAGCTCAAGGCTGGGCAGTCAGTGTCTGGATAGAGAGGATATTGTCCCAAGGTACTCAATTGATAAAGTCTTCTATTAAACTTTACAATAATTTGGGTGAAGTACAAACATAAGTAAACCAGACACTAGATACACTTTCTCAAGACCTGTAGCTGATAGAACAAGATATTGAAACATGGGTTGATCCCTAATAGGAAAATGTTTGTAGAATACAGGGAGGTGATGATAAACAAGAAAGAATTCATCAAGAGCTTGATCAAAGATCTAAAGGAAGACTTAGATAGGGGCATAGATAAAGGTTTAGATATTTTAGATAAGATTGTTGAGCTTCCTTGCTAGATGTTAGATGACAATCAGTAAACCCTCCTTGTTGATACAATTGTCCTAGAATTCACCACACTAATACATATAGAGATAGAGGCAAAATCTTTCTCATTGGCTTCTATTGATAAGTTGGTGGATCTTCCAGTAATTCTAAACAAATTGCAAAAGATCCTGAACAAGCACAAGAGTGGGCTTGTTACCAAAACAGACTCCATTACTAGAGTGTTCACCATCTCCAGATATATAGCGGGACCTAACAATAATGAAGTCTAGGCTGCCTTGAAGACATAGAAGGTTTTTCTGGTGAAGGACAAAGAGGAAGAAATTCCTGTGTCTTCAGACACTTAGATTATTTTCTATGCTTTCATTATGTAGTTTTATTTTATGTAAATGACATCCTATATGTCTTTTTGTAATATGCAATTTGCACGTAGGAGAAGTACATAGTCCCAAACAAAATTGGACTTTGTCTTGAATAAGTCAAAGTAGTTGTAACTTTCCTATTTTTGCTCCTAGCTTCCCTCTATAAATAAGAGGGCGCTCTTTTGTAAATATTATCTTTTAGCTATTGAAGTGAAATGTTGCCGCATTGAGGAGCATATTGAAACTTTGTGTTCAAATTGTAAATCTCATTCAATCAATATAAGAAAAGCAAGTGGGCATTCAATCTTTGTCTTGAAATAAGATTATGGTGTATTGGAAATGTTCTTACATCTTTTCCATTGCATTTTCTTGTGCATTTGATCGAATCGTGGCATGGGATTAAATCATTTGAAAGGTGTTCTAAATCTGATTTTGAAGTCTTTAGGTTACGATATCACTTTTAGATTTATGTCTTATGTTTGTGATTGGAGGTGGCTGCAAGTTATCATCTGAGATTGTTTGATCTTATTTTGGCATACGGTGAAGACTTTGGGCTGCATCATATTCCATACATTTTCCTTTTCCAATTGGCATAAGAAGCAACAAAAGAATTTGGGCTTTTGTGGGTTTCTTGTTGTTGACACACTCTGTTATCATCTCAATTACTCTTTCATTTAACTAATTTGGATATCAGTTATTAGTGCTCCAATTAGTAATTTGTGGTTCATTATATATTGTATGCATCATGGGATTGTTATTGTAAGTTTGTAAGTGAACATCAATTTTGAAATAAGAGAATTAGACAATATGGAAACACCCAATGGATAGTTTTAGTGTAAATAAGCTTAGTTAATTACCGGTTGATTATAGTTAGCAATAAGAAGGGAGCCTCCCCTTTCTGAGAGGAGATATTTTATATCGTCATACTGTGGTTGATATAACTATTTTGTCACCAGTTTGTTGATAACAAAATATTCACCCAACAATTTTTGGCAACTCCGTTGGGGACTAAACACGCAACCAAGAGCCTCATGCATTTGGTTGAAGTGCACTAGTACCTTATTGTTTGTAATTGTTTTGTTGTTACTGATCTCTCTTTCTTGTCAAGTTTGCAATCTGGCAGAACAAAGTTATACCCATGGCAGAAGGGCACAAGGACTCATAGATCCTTCATTTGAGTTGTTGCAAAAGCATAATTTTGATCTGTTGCCTACATGTGTGAGGACACCTCTTCAGCGTACAAGGAGTTTTCCTCCTACCAATGCAAGGTCTCCTATACCAGATGAAGCTTCCAATGCTCGTAGGGTCTTGCCTATCACACCACTACAAAGGTTTGTTAATCCTCCATTCAACACAGGCATAATGGTTGCCCCAGGTCCATGGGGAAATGCTTTTGGTCGTTTGAATTTGACACCTCCAGCGCATGATTTACCTCGTGGGTCACGAAAGAACTTTCCCAACTTCTATGGTGATTGTAAACAACACCCAGATGAGCACATTGTTGCATTCTACATTACATGTAGAGTTCTTGGAGTGGAGCATGAAGATGTGTCTGTGAGGTTATTTGTAGAAACACTCCAAGGGGTGGCCACTAACTAGTTTTATCATCTCATAGTTGGAAGCATCACTAGTTGGGCTACACTTTGAACCAAATTTGAAGAGAGGTTCAAACCAGTAGAAGATGATCATGCTTTGTTGGCTCAGCTCACTCAAATGAAAAAGGAACCACACAAGCCCATGCATGAGTTCATGGCAAAGTTCAATAAGCTGAAGAACAGAATCCCAACTATTGCACAACCCACAACTGAGAACTTGGAGTGTTTCTTCATCAACACTCAATTTCCTAAAGTGAGTTTGCTTCTACGAAGAGCAGCCCCAACCGATCTTGCAGTTGCTCGAAGTTTGGCTACTGAAGTAGAGGATGATTTAATCTTAGCGGGAAAATTGAGGAAAAATTCAATCAAGCCCAGAGGACAACCCTCTTCGGCTTCACCTTCTACTAGCACCACATATCCTATGGTGTAGATGCTAACTAATGAGTTGCTAGCCATCAAGAAGCAAATGTCTCAAGGTTTGTCTATTCCTTCCTACAAGGACATTCTAAGGAGGACATATCCCAATGCTTCTAACTATCCCAACAATGCTACAAGGAACCAAAATTTGAATAGGCTTCCCCCACCACAAGGAAGGCTCACGTTGGAGGTGCCATCGGTTAATGTAGTAGTGGGATTTTTTGAATCTGAACAAGATGATCTTCCACAATTAGAATATACCTTGGAAGATGGTGCTATTCTCTTCATGGAGGATGAAGTAGAAATAGTTGGCGACTCTAACATTAGGTTTCTAAATTATGAAGAAGAGGTTAAACAAGAAGAAGATACATATGGTGAATCTTATGTTGTTTTCACCCACTCTCAAAATTAGTTGAATAATCAATAGGAGGTTGATAGAGCTAAGTCAAAGGATGAACCACGTCCGGTGATCACGATTGCTAAAAGGGGAACCCCTTTACCAGTTCAACCAAATGACATAGCATAAAATAAACAAGTGCACCCTATCCTCCTACTTCTTCTTCTATATCTAGATCCAGTGCACCAAATCCAAAACCCCAAAGTGAAAATCCCTTGTCTTCTTCAACAAATCCCTACCAAGCTTTTGATATTATAGATCATGCTAAGAAGACTAAAATCCAAATGTCTGAGGTTGAATATCTTCAAGCCAACCCTGAACAATTTGAGAGTTTGGCCAAGTTTGTCCAAAAAAAAGGATCCCATTCTGGTCAAGACTCTTCCAAAAGTGCACCTGTTGCTCCTAAACCAAAGCCTGCACAAAGTAACCTTGTTGCAACTCCTTCATCTGCTCCTAGGAAAATAGAACCTTTCTATATTTCCTTACTTGTCAATGGTCATAAACTTAGTAATTACGTCATTGATTCGAGTGCCTCTGATAATGGAATGCCAACCAAAGTAGATAATGCTTTGGGATTAACTTTGACAAAGACTTTTGGTCTTTGCTTTTCCATGGAAACCAAGCAAGTGCCCCTCATAGGGAAAATCAAAGATGCTCAGTTTGCATTCACTACTTTTCCTAAGAAGAGGATAAAGATGACGATTCTTGTAGTTGATGTCCTAGCTTCATATGGAATATTGTTGGGACATAATTTTTGCAAGGATGTTAGTGGTGAAATCAACATGGATTGGTCTGAGGCTAGAATTTCTATCAGAGGTGTTATGCAGAAACTTCTTCCGAAGTACACCGTTACAAAGTCTGAGGATCCAAAAGCTAAGATTCTTTTTGAGTCCTCTGGAATGGGTACCTATTTCTTGACCATCGATGAAGTTCCTGAGTCACTGGATGATGTTCCAAATGAAGATCAAGTAACTGATGAATCATCCTCTTCAAATGAAGAGATTTAAGATTTTGAAACTATCAAAGTAGGAAGTTCAAATGATGTTTGGACTTTAGAGTTCAATGGCAGTTGTTCTTCCACTAGATCTAGAGTAGGGATAGTTATCATATCCCTAGAAGGAAAGATCTTCCCCTTTTCTTTCATGTTGCAATTTGATAACACCAACAATATTGTTGAATATGAAGCTTTGTTGCTAGGAATGGATGTTGCACAGAAGAAAGGAATTAAGAATCTTCATGCACAAGGTGATGTTGAGTTGATTATTTGTTAGGTGAGAAATCTGTATTAAACAAAGAATGAAAGGTTAAGGCATTATTGCAATCATGTTTGGGATTGCATTAAGGATTTTGATGCCTTTGAAATATCTGTAGTCCCAAGGTGTTGTTCTCAAAATTAGCTACGCTCGTTTTTGTAGACAACCCATACGAAACTTATACGTCTCGTAGCCTACACTCTAAGTTCACAAAATGAGACAAGTACTCTTGATCTCGTGCAAAGTCATCTGACATCCTAGAAGAGTTTGTGACATTTCCTTATGATGATTCCTTGAAAATCGTGAAGCTTGTTTTGGTCCTAAGCTTGCCAAAATATCAATTATTGAATATTTTGGGGTATTAGAAAAGTTTTTGTATTTACATGCAATAGCGGTCCAAATAACCGCTATTACATGTGTTTTGTTGAGTTTTGTGTAAAGTCGGCTCTTTTTGCCGCTCTTACATATTTTATCAAAATTTTCTTTTAACATGCGAGAGCGGTCTTAACTGCCACCCGTGCATGTCTCATGTCAAATTTTAATACATGTAATAGCGGTAGTATTCACCGCTTGCACATGTTTTAAGTCATTTTATGCCATATGCGAGAGCGGTCCTAACCCCCGCCCATGCATGTTGATCACCCAGTGTACAGACGGTGAAATCGGCCACTCAAGTAAAATCTTGGCGAATCTATGGACTTAAGGTTGCATTAATGGCACTCGTGCCATGCTTTAATGCAAACGTTGAAACCTATTTAATCGCTCTTGATTTGTTTTGTTTGTTTATTTCTATTACCAAGCCTTCTAATCAACTGGTAAACCCTCTTTGAGATCTTTTGATCGTGACGACTGCGGATTCAAGTGTATTTCACTGTTTGTGCATGAACTAGGGTTTCGGGTTGGCCTTTCTAGGTAAGCCTTCATTTTATGTTTTTCTTTCATTTCCTTGCTTGAAAATAAAATGTAGGTTAGTATTGTTAGGGTTTATTTAACGTTTTTCATTTGAGATTCATGTAAATACTTTTTTTTTTGCTTTGGGTCATCATTTTGCAAGTGAATGTAGCTTGAAACCCTACGTAGAATGCTTGTGTGTTCTTGTCATCTCTTTGCTTGATTAGCGGCAGAGTCATCATGCCTTATCTTCATCATCTTGTTAAAACTTAGGTTGTAGTTCCCTACATGCAATGGCGGTGTTTCTTGCCGCTTTCAAATGATTTTACCATGTTTCAACTTTTTGGTATGTAGTAGCGGGCCTTTTCCCCGCCATCGCATCCTTCAAGGTTAGGTCTTTCCTACATGTAAGGGTGGGTAAAACCGCCGCCCTTACATAGTCCTTATATTTCTCTCAACATGCAGGAGCGGTCAAAACTCCCACCTTTACACATAACTCAGAGTTTCCAAAAATAGATGCAGTGGTGGTCTTTTTTGCCGACCATACACCAAACCTTTTCAGTCAACATGTAAAGGTGGTCCATTTCGCCAACTTCGCATATGCTTTGAAGACAAATTTTTACCTTGACGTAAGGGCGGTCAGTTTGACCGCCCCTACATCTAAACTTATATTCTTCCTAAATACATGTAAAGGCGGTATTTTTCACCGACTTTGCGCAAGAGTTGTAACCACTTCCTATTAACATGTAATAGTGGTCAAAATGACCAACTTTACATAAGTAAATAGTCCCTCATGCAGGAGCGGTCATTTTGACCGCTCGTGCACATTTTCCTGAATTTTTTCCTAACACTGGGAAAATTTGCCTTTCAAGACCTGTTAACCCACTTTCACCCTTTACCTTGATTTACGTGCACTCAAACCTTTCAACGCATGCTTTCCTTGTGATCATGATCATTGAGACGCAGTTTCCCGGTTTATCCATTTTTCCCCTAACTGCGAGATCGTGGCCTTTTGCAGTTCTCAACAAGTGTCCATGGTAGATATCTCTTCCAGATTTCTCTCCAGAGCTGATGTCGGAGCCGTCTCCATCCAAAGCCAAAATCATGAAGTACAAGTACCAAGGTGTCTTCTCGGTGACTTCAATACAGTCAAATATTGATGAAATCAGAGATATAGAAATAGGACATGTGGATATGGTAGAATTTGTGGACAGAACAAAACAAACAAATCCTTCTAGACACATGCAAAAGATCATTGATAGCAACATTCACTTGGTTGCCTCTTTTCCAGTTTCTACCCATAACCCCGAGTTCGTTCTTCAGGTGGCTAGCCATTACAACAGGGACACTAGGGTTGTGACATATTCCCAAGGGAATGTGATCATGAGGTTGGATGCATAATTCCTTGATAAAATCTTCATGTGTCCACCAATTGTAAACAGTGGACATATTGATTTTGCTCAAGGGAAAAAAGACTATGATACATATGTGGAAGTAGCAAGAAGGTACATAAACAATAAATGGTTGAAAATTCCTCGAAGTAATTTAACCAGATGGCCAAAGGATCTCCCTAGGAGTGACTTTGTAGAGGAAGTTTGTGATTTGATCACACTTTTGAGTCGTATCAGAGGACTCCCTTCTTCCTCCAAGTTTCAAGAATGGATGTACACATACATCAAGGTGCTTCTTCGAGGCACACAGAGAATATTCTGGGGAGATCATATCAGTAATGCATTATATGAACAATTGGTGAGGGTCAACACAACATTCAAATTCTATATGACCTCATATCTTGTATATGATGCTGCTAGCATGAGGAGATTTCCCGGTCTGACTCAGGTTGGTGACAGGAGATTGGTTCCTGTGTATGAGTATTATCCTCAAATTACTTTGAAGGGATCAATCCATCATTTCTGAAGGGTCAATGATGCTTTCTTTTTAGTATTCATGTGCTTATGGGACAATGAACTTGTTCGGAAGAGAATTTCAGATGAAGCCTGGGAAGTTGTGAATTCTTTTGGTTGCTTGTTCTTACAATTCCCCACTTTCACATATCTCAGAGTAGGGTATTATCCTGGCTACCCTTATATTCTTCCACGATATCCCAGTGACCGAATTGTTCTCATGGAATTATGTAGGCAATTGATTGTGGTACATAATAAACAAATGGAGCTAAAGAAGTCAGGGATAAAGTTTCCTATGGAAATTGGAAGGTATTCAATTCAGTCAGCTATTAAGGCAAAAACAGTTGATTCTGAATTGCAGTTGGTCACCATGAAAACTTTCAAGAAAAGGAACCGTTTTGACTTCAGGAGTACGAGACAAAATCAAAAGGAAGTCAACTTTCCATGTGCTTATGGTGGAAGATATTTGGGCTGATCTCAAGACCCAAAATGAGATCAGGAAGTTAGACTACTGCACACTTCATTTGAGTCAGATAGAAGAGCTGGGCCTTGCTGATATTCCAGATGGAATGGAGGATGATGGGGATGTTCTAGATCCCAAATATAACACTGAGAATGTTGAAGTCTCACCTCTTCCAGAGGTGAAATGGTCAGTTAAAGAGGAAACTTCCATAAGGAAAAGATTTCAACTGATCCTGGCTAACATAAATATATGGTTGGAAAGCAAAGGGATCAAATTGAAGGAATTTCTCACAGGGTCAGAGACTGAAGCACAGGAGCAAACAGGCAAGAAAGTAGAAAACAGGACCAAGAATAAGAGTGACACCCCTTCTTCCTCCAAAATACGAAAACCAAAAATTAAGTTTTTATCTAAGGGAGGGAAGAAGAAAGAAGTTGCAGAAACCTCTAATGTCATTGAATCAGGTGTTGAAGATACAAATGTTGAGCAAATGGAGGTTGAAGATGTTGAGACTGAAAAGCAAAATATTCAAAAATCTAAGGATGCCCAACAAACAGAAGTGTCTGATAAATATGACAAGGAAGATGCAACTTAACAAGGCAAGGATGAGAATATAGAAAAGGAACAACCTGGTGATCCACATCAGTCCCCTAAGAAAGATCTTCCCACTGAATCACAAGTTTCTACACCCCTTCCTCATGCTCCTGTTTCTGGTAGTTTTCTAGTAGTTTCAAGTGTTCATCTTTCACCTATTTTCATTATTTCTTCTGATAATACCCCTACTTCTGTAAGAACAAGTTTTGGGACCGTGTTTGATTCCTTTGGTTCTATCCCAAGTTTATCTTCTCCATCTTTTGATATTGGTGAACAATCTGTTTTAGAAAATCTTCTGGATGGTTCAGAAAAGGTTGTTGATACAGGTGTAGTTTTTACCAACACCAGTCCTATTGTGACCATAATAGGTGTAAATATGGATCCGATGAAACAAGTAGTGGACTCATCTCCGATTATTAGTGCTTCTGTACTCCCTCCATGGTTGTCTGTATATACTCCCAAGAGAAAGAAGCAAGCTATTTTACTAGATGAAATTGATATAGAGAAGCTGTTGCCTTTGAAATCAAAGACTCTGAAGAAAAAGCCTAAGACTGTTTCTAGGCTTATCAATGAGAAAGGAATCAGATATGCAGAGATTGCTAAGCCACCAGAAGATGCTACTGTTGACAATTTTGACATGAATGATTATGTCGTTTCAAGGGTTGAGTTAGGTAAGCTAACTCATGAAGGCATAAAAGAAGATTTTCAAACTACTGCCAGCACCTTGCTCAAAAAATATGATGAAGTCAAAAAAGAGAAAGAACAGTATAAAGCTAAGGCGGAACAACTTGCTGCTGTTCTTCAAAAAATAGTAAAGTCATCTGAAATTGCGGAACCCATGGCAGTGACTGTGGAAGATCCTCTGATCCAGAAGGTTGAAAAAGATCAAGCTAGAGGAAGGGTGGTAGGAGATATTGTGGAACATTTGCTAGCTCAAGGGTGAATTCTACTGAAGACCACTATAGAAAGGAAAGAAAAGATGGATAAAGCCAAAGCTGAGCTTGATAACATGGTTGACTTACTCTCCCAAGAACTGTAGGATCAGGAAGAGAGCTTGGAGGAATGGATAGAGATGAAAAAGATTAAGATAAAGAATCTGATCACCATCGGGGTCATCGCAAATAGGGAATCATATCTTAAGACTAAGGATTCTCTTGTTCATCGCATCCATATAATAAAAGGATTGCTTAAGGACTTATGTCAAGCTCATAAAACTAGTGAAGACAACGATGTCATGCTTCTGCATAGACTGGAAGAACTCCCATGCATCCTCATATCATCCTCATAGGTGAAGATCATAAGTTCCTTTCAGTAGATGAAATGATAATCTCCTTCGAGAAGATGGTTCAACAGAAATTCAAAGATGAAGTACCCTCAATACTTTCCATGGACAGTCTCTATGATCAGCATTCGACTTTTGAGAACCTGAAGGATAACCTCGACAAACATGAGAAGGCAATAAATGCAGTAAAAGATGCAATTCTTCGGGCCCGCACTATCTCAGAAAATACAGCTAAACCAGATGCATGTGAAATGGCAGCTATACAGGCCATTTACCAGAATTTTCTAAAGAAGAATGATGGAGGAAGTTGATACCTTGGTTTATTTTATTTTTGTATATGTAATTTGAATTTTGTTGTGGACATATTCATATGTAATTTTCCAAAATGTAATTACATGTGAGGCAAAGGAAGTCCTAAGTCAAATATGAGTCTTATGTTTGAATAAGTCAAAGAAGTTAGGATTTTCCTATCTTTGCTCTCAGTTTCTCTTATAAATAAAGAGGACCCCCATTGTAAATATTATCTTTTAGTTATTGAAGCGAAACTCTGCCAAATTGAAGAGCATTTTGAGACTTTGTTCTCAAATTGTAAATCAAATTTTATCAAGCGAATAGAAAAGCAAGTGATCATTCAATCTTTGTGTTTGAATAACTTGTGGCGTATTGAAAATTGTTCTTTTCTCCTTTTCCTAATACTATCTTGTCTGCTTGATCAAATTGTAGTGTGAGTGTGAATAATCTAGGAGATGTTCTAGAGCTGATTGTGGAGACTTTGTGCTACAACAATTATCTTTAGTTTGTGATTTAGTGTTTTGAAGTAAAAGATATTGGAAAGACTTTGAGCTACTATTATCTTTTGTGATCATATGTTTTATCGTATCATTCGGTGAAGACTTTGAGCTGCATCTTATCCTACTTAGTTCTAAATTATAAATCAGTAAAAGGAGCAACGATAGACTTTGTGCTCTCGTGGGTTTCTTGGTTATTCAAATTTGTATTAATAAAGTGCTCTTTCATTTTGTAAACATCATTTCTGAAAAAAGAGAAATGGATGATATGGTCTCACCCCTAAGTTAGTATTTAGTGTAAATAAGTTTGTGATAGTTGATAGGGAACCTCCCCTTGTTGAGAGGAGAGATTTATCTCATTACAATGTGGCTAATATAACCATTTTGCCTTCAGTTAGTTGAAGAAAAAATATTCACCCAACACAAGGGAATACAATGATAAGGTAGATTCATTGGTCGTATCGACCACTTTCCTAGTTCCTCCCAAGGACTTTCAAGGGAACAAATATACCATTGAATTGGTATTCCAACCTAGTTTTCCTGATAATTCTGGTCATTGGCAAATTTTCAACAATGATGATCAAATCATCGCCTTTTTGGAGAAGTCAGAAAAGTTCAGTGACTTGTACTTCGAAGGGAGTGACTCTACTCCTCGAGAATCAATCTCTGAGGTGAATGAGGAAACTGGTGAAGAGATTTTACAATTGAAAGGGAATAAGATTCCCAAAGGATTAGTTCCTTTGGAGAAACATTTTGATAAACATGATCACTTTATCAAACGATAAAAAGAGACAGGACCAAATTCATCAACAAATGTTGAGCAGATTAACCTTGGTACACCAGATGATCCCAAGATGGTTAATAATGGGAAATGTTGCTCAGTAGAGGAAAAGAAGTTGGTGGCACTTTTGTGACAATACATTGATGTGTTGGCATATTCTTATGTTGATTTGAAATCTTTTCATCCCAAGGAAGTCCAGCATGACATTCCTCTCAAGTCTAGCTCTCTACCTCATAAGCAGAAACAACGACAATACAACTTGAAAATCTCAAGTACCATTCTTGCTGAGATTTAGAAAATGTTAGATGCAAAGATTATTTTTCCTATTCATCTTTCAACATGGATAGCTAACATTGTTCCAGTAAGAAAGAAGAATGGAGAAATCTACATCTATGTGGATTTTCGTAATTTGAACCAGTCGTCACTAAGGGATAATTACCCTTTACCGGTAATGGATCAAGTACTATAAACAATGACTGGTTCAAAAATGTTGCCTATGTTGAATGATTTTTCAGGATACAACCAAGTGGAGGTGCATGAAGAAGATCATCATAAAACCGCCTTCACTACTCCATGGGACACCTTTGCTTATCGCAAAATGCCTTTTGGGTTAATCAATGTTGGTGCCACTTTTTGGAGGGCAATGGACCTGGCCTTCAGAGAAGAGATGGGTAAGATCATTGTGGTCTACCTTGACGATTTGACTATCTTTTCAAAATGGTGTCAAGATCATTGTGATCATTTATAGCAAGTACTTGAAAGGTGCCACCAACACGGTATTCCTCTCAATCCCAAGAAATCCATTTGTAGGGTTACTAAAGGTAAACTTATTGGACACATTGTGTCTAAAAAAGGAACCAAGATTGATTCAGAGTAGGTCAAATCCATTTAGAGTCTTACCCTGCCTTGTAGTAAGACATTAGTACATTCCTTCTTTGGTAAGGTAAACTTCCTGTGAAGATTTGTTCTAGATTTTACTGAGAAGACACGTCATATCATTGATACGATGAAAGGAAAGCCAAACTTTCATTGGAGTACAGAAGGGAAAGCTGCATTCCATGATATAAAGGAGGTAATTGCTCTTGCTCTAGTCTTAGTCTGCTAAGTCTATACCAAAGACTTCATCATGTATAGCTATGCTTCAGAGCATACTTTATCCGCCATCTTGGTGCAGCAAAATGGAGAAGGGATTGAATCTCCAATAGCTTTCATGATTTGTCCTTTGAAGACTCATGAGCCCAAGTATTCACCAATGGAGAAACATGCTTACGTTGTGGTAAAATCAGTTAAGCACTTTAGGTATTACATTCTCAATTCCCATACTATAGCATTGGTGCCTAATTCAACAGTCAAGTCTATCTTGACTTAACAAGAGTTTGGGAGTGAGAGAGGTAATTGGATCGCCAAGGTCCAAGAGTACCATATGGAGATTAAGCCCACAAAGCTAGTGCATGGGAAATGTTTATGTCAGCTTATTGTTGATAACAAACCAAAAGAAATATCTGATGATGAGGAAGTGAATACCGAAGGACTTCCCGCAGTCTTATTCGTAACAACAACAGACGAGTGGTATTCCAACATTACACACTTCCTCACATATGGAGAATGTCCAGAATATTTGTTATACAAAGAGAAAAGGACAATCAAGCTTAAGGTCGCAAACTTCATTCTTTGAGACAATGGTTTGTACAAAAGAAGCATTGATGGGATTTTCTACGATGTGTGGACGAAGCACAACAAGACAAGTTGTTGGAGTCTTTTCACAACTTAGCATGCAAAGGACATTTCTTAGCTCTAGTTAAAACTCAAAATTTTGAGAGCAAGGTACTATTGGCCAACACTTTTTCAGGATGCATATGCCTGGGTGCGTAGTGCGAATTGTGCCAACAGTTTGTGGGGAAACCCAAGTTGGCAACTCTACCTTTCAATCCAGTAGTGATTGAAGAACCTTTCTAGCAATAGGGTATCGACTTCATTGGTGCAGTGAATCCACCATCAATTGTAGGTCATAGTTATGTTCCCACAGCTACTGACTACTTCACCAAGTGGGTGGAGGCAATTCCTGTAAAGCATGCTACTTCAGAGGTTGTTTGTAACTTCCTCAAGGAAAACATTATCTCAAGGTTTGGAGTACCTAACAAGATAGTAGCAGATAATGCTACTTGTTTCTCATCTCATGAGATAATTGAGTTTTGTTTTGAGTATGGTATCACTCTTGCTCATTCTTCTAACTATTACCCCCAAGGGAATGGTCAAGCTGAATCAAGCAACAAGAACCTGGTCACCATAATCAGGAAGTTGGTTGATGAAAATTAGAGATTCTAGCATAAGGCATTATATGATGCACTGTGGGTTGATCACATCACTCCCAAGTGGGCAATTGGTATGTCTCCTTTTCAACTCCTATGTGGTTTGAATGCCGAGATACCTATCACATTGGAGTTGCCCGCACTAAGATTAGCCAAAGCAATTGAGGATGAGACTTTTGATAGTTCCATAGACAAGCGTGTCATGTTCCTTATTGAACTTGAGGAACAATGCGTAAAGGTGGTGGACCACATTGCTAAGCATCAAAATCATGTCAAGAAGCTCTTCAAGAAGAAAGCCAAGCCTCAAGATTTCCAAATTGGAGATCTAATTCTTTTATGGGACAAGAGAAGAGAACTGAAAGGGATGCATGGAAAATTTGAGTCTTTGTGGAGAGGCCCTTTCATGATTCACCAATTCTATGGTGAAAATAGTTTTCTTTTGGCGTATCAAGATGGAACACCATTTCTGCTTCCCCACAACAGACGACATCTGAAGCTTTTCACTCATTGAAGTTCAGATAAGTTTGTACTTCTTGTATTTTTGTGTATAGTATTTTTGTTTTTGTCGTCTTGTGTTGAATTTGTTGCCTGACTCTATAACCCAATGGTTGGATGAAGGCACTTAGAGTTCTTGGATTATTCTCCCTTCATTCATTTTAGAGAATTATCAAAAGAAGCTCCCCAGTTAGAGCCAACTATTCTCCTCAAATTTTGCTAGCTCAATTTGTGGGATAACCCTTATGAAACTTGTCTGTTTCGTAGCCCACATTCCTCTATGCAGGCAAAATGAGGCAAAATTGGAATGGTCTCTACATAGCCGAACCCCTCAAAAATTCATTTTGATTTGGGTTACTTTTCACCTTTTGAAAAAAATGCAAAATTCAAGTTTCTAGACTTAGCCATTTTTTTCCTTCATATGTAGTATTGTTATTTTTTAGCGACATTGCATATTTGTTAAAGTTCCTACATATGCAAATGCACAGAAATTCTCCACAACTAGACTCCTATCGCGGCATGAATAGTCATTAATAACCATTAATTGTTAGGTTATATATGTTTAACCCTTGGTTGTTTTAATTTTAACTATTTACTTTTTACCACCTCCTCACCATTTTAGAAGCTCTTTGCATCCCGTTCGCTGTGTGAACATTTGCTCGTGCCAGCTTCAACTTGTGGTTTTTCGTTCTAGTCTTTCATCACGGGTAAGTCACCACATTTCTCACTTTTCCTCTTCGTGTTTCATTTTTCTTTACATTGTTTGTTGTGTTGAAATGTTAGTGTTTTTTTCTATTTTGTTAAAACCCTAGGTTTTAGGTTTTTTGTGTCAACTATTGATTAAACACAAGTCATGTTTATGCTTATGTATATACAAATTCATGAATGTTTTTGAAACCATCATTTAAATGTCTTTTTAAAAACCCTTTTGTCAATCGTTTAAACCCCTTGTGTTTTCTTTATTAACTGTATCGTTTTAAACTTGAACTCTGACTGGTGTTGTTCAAAGATTTTTCTTCGAACAACACAAGTCATATGGATCGATGTTGTTCGGAGAAAAATCTTTGAATAACACCCCCCAAGCACCTTTTAAAACCTCAACATAAGGATGTTGTTTGGATAAAATTCTCTGAATAACACCTGATACCTATACTACCACAACAATGCAAAACAAAAAGTGACGTTTAGAGAATTTTCTCCGAAAGTCATACAAGAAGTTTTACCCCCCATATGATTTTCGAAGAAAATTCTCTGGAAGTCACAAATGCTATTTCATCCTATATGCACTTCGGAGAAAATTCTCCAAAGTGCACATTTTGACTTACCCCATGTACTTCAGAGAATTTTCTCCAAAGTGCATATTGCTTGCACTAAGTAGAAAGATGTAAGTCAGAGAATTTTCTCCAACTTGCATCAAAATGAACTACCCTTTATGATGCAGTTCAGAGAAAATTCTCTGACTTGCATCATAGTTGTCTAACCTATCCAGTGTAGTTCAGAGAATTTTCTCCAAACTACACCCAAAGAAAAATACCCATGTAATGTCAGGAAATTTCTCTGACCCTACACCAAAGTTGATTTCTCATGCAGTTCAGAGAATTTTCTCTAAAATACACCAAACATTGCTCAAGATGCATAAGCGCAATTTTTCTCTACACTTGCACAGTTCCTGATGGATGTAAAATTTTCTAACTCTAGAGGACTTCAAACTCTTTTGGCAGTTCCTCAGCAAATGTCAGAGTCCTCTCCCAAGAAGAAAAACATGAAGTACAAGTATCAAGGTGTGATTCTTATGACCTCTATAGAGACTAATGTGGACAACATTAGGGATACAAAGATAGGTCATGTTGATATGTTAGAATTCCTAGAGAGGCTTAACAAACAACCTATTTCATCAAACATGCAGGCTATCCTTGATAGTAACATCCACTTGGTTTCTACTTTCTCAGTATCATCTTAGAACCTAGAGTTTGTTTTGGCAGCAACTACTCATTTTAACAAAGAGAGAAAGAGTATAAGGGATGTTGATAGTAAGGTGGTAATTAAGCTGGATGAAGAGTTCTTTGCTATGATTTTTAGTTTTCCTGACTTTGAAGAGTTTTCAAATATCACCATGTAATCGACACAAGATCACTATAACAAAAACATGGAGAAGTGTAAGAAAATTATCAACTCTTAGTGGCTCAAGAATCCCATGCCTACTATTGCAAGGTGGCCTAAAAATGTCTTTCAGAGTGAGTTCATCGAAGAGGTAGGTGATCCAATTACACTTCTGAGTAGAGTCAAGGGGATCCCTACATCCAATACTTTTCAAGAATGGATGTACCAATACATAGTTGTCATTAAGAAGGGTAATCAAAAGATATTCTAGGGAAGGCAAATCAATGATTCAATTTGCTAATAGCTCTTTGAGGTATCAACCTCATTAAAATTCTATATGACTTCTTATTTGGTATATGTCATTGCTTGTATGAGGTCCTTCCCTAGTTTGACTTCAGTTGGAAATAGAAGAAATATACTAATGTATGAGTACTATCATCAATTGACCTTGAAAGAGAGCATCAAGCATTTCAGAAGGGTCAATGATGCCTTATTTTATAGGTATATTTTCATTTTGAGAAAGATCTAGAAAAGAAAAGAGTTCCTGATGCTGCATGGGAGCAAGTGAAAAGGTTTGGTTGCATATTTCTACAGTTTCCTACTTTTTCCTACTTTTACATATATCAGAGTTGGTTGTTTCAATGGGAAACCCTACATGTTGCCAAGGTATCTAGGAGACAAGTTGATACTAATGGAATTATGTAGACAGATAATGAATGTGCACAACAAACAAGCACAATCTCATAGGCTTGGTTTCAAGTTCTTAGTGACCATTGGTCAATACACTATGTCGACAACTCCAAAGGTAAAGGCAATGGAAATTGAAATGCAATGGGTAACTCTTAAGAGGTATAAGAAAAGGAATGATTTTGACTATAGAGGCATGAAGGATAAGCTAAAGGGGAACTACATTCACATGCCCAAAATTGAAGATATATGGGCTAAGTGTAGAACAGATGAAGTAAGGAAGCTGGACTACTATTGGTTTACCTTAGAGCAAATCATAAATTTTGAGCTTGCCGATGTTCCTGATGATATGCAAGAAGAGGGTATTGTATTGGACCCTTTGTATGTAAGTGGAAAATTTGCTGACACTCCTCTCCCACAAATTCAATGGTCACAAAAGGAGTCAACTTCTATAAGGGAAAGGTTCCAACTGATTCTTGCAAACACCAATGTTTGGTTGGAGAGCAAAGGGATAAAGATAAAACTTTTCAAAATAGGATCTGAAGAAGAACATGCTAAAGGAGCTTCTAAGAAAAGACTGAAACTGGCAATTGAGAACAAAGAAGATACTCCTAGTACCAACAAGAAGCTAAAATTCATTTTTAAGAACAAAGGAGAGAAGGGAAAAGGCAAAGAAAAAGAGGGAACATCTGCTCAAGTAGATGTTGAAGAAGAAATTGTAGCTGATGAATCACAAGAACTTCATGTTCACGATTGGAGTCTTCACATGTAGTACCTACTTCTTCACCTCCTGTAATTTCAGCAATGGAAACCCCACCTCTTGTTGTTTCAAGTGCACAACCTTTGCCTTCTATTTCTGCTACTCCCACTGTGTCTGTTTAGACTATCAGTTCATCTCCTTCCTCCCCCACTAGTGAGTCATTATTTCAAAGTCCTCCCCATGGAAATATGGAGCATATGTTTGGTTCCCTATCTTCTCTACCTAGTCTATGGTGCAGGAGCACCTACCTGACAGCTGGCCTCCATGAGGCAGTTAGTTTGTTATAGGTCTTGTTAATGTTTCCAAGAAGGTCTTATAAGACCAATGCATGTAATAAGGTCATGTTGACCATACTTTACTATTTTTAGGTAGTTTGTTATGACAGCTGTTATGCTGTATGTCCGGTTAGATTTCCCAGCCGCTTGGAGTCGGGTCGATAGTACTCGCAAGAGATCCTATTTATACATGCGGATCGGTTGGTATTGCATATCATCGATCATCGATCAGACTTTGTAGAGAGTGAGACAGAGAGAGAGACAGAATATTGTATTTGCATCTTTTGAAATCAATAAAGAGATCCTGTTGTGTCAATTCTCTGTTTGGATTCCATTGTGTAATCGAGTTGTTGTTCTGGTGGTTTCATGGATTCGCTGATCCATTCCACCGGTTGATTCGTTGAATCGGTGGAATGGCTATGTATAGTAGTTTAGGATTTAGTCTGCATTTTGTGTTTGTTTGCATGTATGTTTGTAGGATCACAATCAAGAGGTGTTGAGAACCCTAGCATGGGTATGTGCTAGGTCGTGCTGGTAGTTCGAGTCTGGAAAGTTGTCCAGGAAGCAGATCGGGTCACCTCAGGAGGTTCGGCGGATCGAAATTCGCTAAGGTTGGAAATTCGTCACAACGGCATCATCAGGATATTTCTGTGTATATCCTGTAGTTACTTCGGGCGTCATCCGAGTAGATGGAGGTGAACATGATGCAGTTGTTTGCATAAGGTGAATGCATTTCGGGGTGATCATCATCAGGTGTTGCCGAGGAGGAGCGTATCGGCAAAAGTTAGTAGATCGGGTTGATAAAACCATCGCGGGCCGATAATGTTATGTTTGGCCGACAGCAAGATATTGGAGGAGCTGCATATGACGTCATCGTCATCAGGATAATCGTCATCAGGACATTCTGAAATATCACCCGATAAAGGTTTATCCTGCTGACCATAAGTGTTTTGGTATCGGCATAAGGCATTGAGAAGTTAAGTGGATCGGGAGGAGGATATTCGGCAGAATATTCGTCATCAGCATAAAGTTGAGTATCATCATCAGGATGTTTCAATATGACCGGATAAGTCATATCCTGATGCTGTTGTTTAAGTAGTCGGATATCGGGGTGACGTAAGCATCGGAGGAAAGGTGCATGAGGTTGTCGTCATCAGGATATATGGGAGGAACAGGATATTTTATATCCTGCTGATGAACATGATGTTGAACATCATGATGCTGCAGATAGAGGTTGGCGGTAAGATGAACAGTGAACATCAGGAGGATGTTTGTGCTTGCCGAATATGATGATGCTGCCGATAGCCGAATATGATGATGCTGCTGACAGACGAAGGGTCAAAGGTTTGTCTGCAGGAGGATATCGGTCGGCAGAGAAAATATGATGATGCTGATAGTGTTAAGGGAAATATGATGATGATGATGAAGGGTTGCGGACATACGTGCTGTATGTCAAGGTTTTAGTGTGGATGCCTCTGCATCAGTCTATCAAGTGTGTCGTCACCAATCACTAACACTTTCATTACCACCCAGTTGGACTTTGAAAAATTCATGTCTGCATCTGCACCTAAAGTGTCAAATAGTGAGATCCCTACTGCTGAGTTAACCCAAACACCACCAATTGTTACTACCACTTTCATTTCATTTGATATTCCATCTATTTCAAAACCCACTACTATTAACCCATTGTCACAATCATTGGCAAAATAAACAAAAGATGATTCCTCCATTCTCCCTCTTGGTTAGTAGCACAAAAACCAAAGAGGAAGAAACAAGCCATATCCCCAGATGATTTTAACTTTGGCCAATTAGTTCCATTAAATCCCAAATCAACAAAAAAGGCCAAAAGCATATCAAGGGTGCTTGTTGATTCATCAGGGAATAAGTATGCCAAAGTAGTTTTGCCTCCAGCAGATAAGAGTATTAATGAAATCCAAGTTTCTGATTATAGCATTTCAAGGGTAGAACTTGGCCAGCAAACGCATGAAAATGCCAAGGAGGATTTGTAAGCAACATTGGCCATTGCTTGAGAGGTATGACAGAGATAAGTTGATCAAGGATCAACTTAAGGCACAGGTAGAGCAGTTAACTTCAGTTCTACTCAAGATAGCCCAATCTTTAGAGTAGGTAGAACTTGTTGATACATGCGTGGATGAAGAAGCCATTCAAAAGGTTAAAAAGATTTGAACTCAAGGTTGGGTAGTTAGTGCCTAGATAGAGAGAATATTGGACCAAGGTACTCAATTGATAAAGTCTTTTATTGAACTTTACAATAATTTGGGTGAAGTATAGACATAAGTAAACTAGACACTAGATACACTTTCTCAAGACCTGCAACTAATAGAACAAGATATTGAAACATGGACCAAGATGCGAGATTTCAAGATAGAAGTGCTGGTTGAACATAGGGTGATCCCCAATAGGAAAATGTTTGTTGAATACAGGGAAGCGATGATAAATAAGAAATAAGTCATCAAGAGCTTGATCAAAGATCTAAAGGAAGACTTAGATAGCGGCATAGACAAAGATTTAGATATTTTAGATAAGATTATTGAGCTTCCTTTCCAGATGTTAGATGATAGTCAACAAACCGTCCTTATTGATACAATTGTCCAAGAATTCACCACATTGATACATACAGAGATAGAGGCAGAAGCTTTCTCATTGGCATCTATTGATAAGTTGGTGGATTTTCAAGTAATTCTAGACAAACTGCAAAAGATCCTAAACAAGCACAAGAGTGGGCATGTTACCATAACATACTCCATCACTAGAGTGCTCACCATCTCCAGATATACACTGGGACCTGACAAAAATGAAGTCCAGTCTGCCTTGAAGAGATACAAAGATTTTCTGGAGAAGGACAAAGAGGAAGAAATTCCCGTGTCTTTAGACACTTAGATTATTTTCTATGCTTTCATTATGTATTTTTGTTTTTTGTAAATGACATCCTATATGTCTTTTTGTAATATGCAATTTGCACGTAGGAGAAGTACAGAGTCCCAAACAAAATTACAAAGTAGTTGTAACTTTCCTATTTTTGCTCATAGCTTCCCTCTATAAATAAGAGGGGGCTCTTTTGTAAATATTATCTTTTAGCTATTGAAGTGAAACACTGTCGCATTGAGGAGCATAATGAAACTTTGTTTTCAAATTGTAAATCTTATTCAATCAATATAAGAAAAGCAAGTGGGCATTCAATCTTTGTCTTGAAATAAGCTTGTGGTGTATTGGAAATGTTCTTACGTTTTTTCCATTGCATTTTCTTGTGCATTTTATCAAATCGTAGTGTGGAATTAAATAATTTGAAAGGTGTTCTAAATCTGATTTTAAAGTCTTTAGGCTACGATATCACTTTTAGATTTATGTATTATGTTCATGATTGGAGGTGACTTGAAAGACTTTGGGCTGCAAGTTATCATCTGAGATTGTTTGATGTTATTTTGGCATACAACGAAGACTTTAGGTTGCATCATATTTGATGCATTTTCCTTTTCCAATTGGTGTAAGAAGCAACAAAAGACTTTGGGCTTTTGTGGGTTTCTTTTTGTTGACACATCTTGGTGTCATCTCAGTTACTCTTTCGTTTAACTAATTTGTATATCAGTTATTATTGTAGACACCTAAAAATGACCCTTTGCATCGCATCACTTGTATTTCACCATGTAGACACATAAATTTGTCCATGTCTTGACCATGACCTAGTCGACACATTACTAGGGACATCTTGTAGCATTTTGTCCTAATCCCACTCCTAATCCCATCTTAATCACCTTCCCAATTAATTAGATAAATCCCATTTATTTAAATAATTCCCCCTTGTCACATGTCTCACATAATTCAAATTAAATATTTGGATTATTCCCTAACCTTTCATCTCATTGCAACACATGTCACATGCTACAACTTCCACTTAATACCATTCACATGTCAAACTAATTCAAATAAAATATTTGAATTAGGTCCCTTTATTCTCCATCGCACACTTGTCACATGACTACAACTCCTCTTAGAGTGGGAAAACCCTAATCAACCCTAATCAATCTCAACCGTTCATATCATTCAACATAACTCTCAATCTCATCCATCCATTCAAATTTGCCTTTTCTTTAAAGGTATCCTCTCACAAGTCATTTTCATGATATTAAACCCTAGCATACCATTGTGCTGTTGAAATCTTGAGCAACCAACAATCCCCCATTGATCAATCCTTCAAAATCTTACATTCTCGTGTGAGGTTGAGAAGAGCCATGGAGGTCAATCAACACTAGTTTGAGGATCGGTTTGCATTTCATTTATGTTTTGCATTTCAATTCTAGTTTGTGCTTCATGGTGCTAGTTAGGGTTTCATTTCTACAATTTTGATTTCTACCCTAGATTTTTCCCTAACACATACTGGTAAACCTAACATGAACATACAAAAATCTAACATTTTTGGTTGAGTTTTAAAAATCAACTTCTGCAGGTGACCTCCGGAGCCCAAACGGACCTCGCCGTTGAGTCCGAGAAGCCTCGTAGGCAAAAAATGACAGTAAATTTGTTGGATTTGGCCTTCAAATTTTTTTTGGCATTTTATGAAATTATTTTAGGGGCAACAGTCCGTACAGTACTGATCCGCATGGATTCGTACCATACGGATCCGCCACCCCCTCTTTGTGCTGGTTGTGTATCTAGTGTGGTTTTGCAGGTGATTGTTCAATTTTGCAGGTTTTGTTTGATCTTGCAGGTTTGAAATTTGTTGCATCGATTGAGAAACCCTAAACATCACCCCTATCAACTGTGTTGAATCCTCTGCTCGCAGGTCTTTGTAGCATCCCTGTCAACTGTATTGAGCCCTAGCCTGCTTGTTATATTTGCCTCTGTTGACTGTGTCAAGCCCTAGCCCTTCGTTCCTGCGCAGTTGAAACCCTCTTTCATAGTCACTATCGTTCCTGCATAGTTGAAACCATCTTTCACAATCACTGTCACCCACTGAAGAAACCTCCACCACTAACTATTCAAAACCCTAAGCTATTGTCTGCAATAAAACCCTAGTCGTCTTTACCGCCACCTTCGTAGTCTCAAAACCCTGTCAGATTTTTCATAGTCCTCTCTCGCCCCCACAAACGACGAGGACCCTCCTGCCACTACCCTTGATCCACTCCATTTTGTAGTCACTGCCCTGTCGCGGCCCTAAGTCCGCCACCACCTGTGAAGTCAACACTCTTCCACCACTTCCTGTCCAAGCTCCCTCTGCCTGTGTTTGGGCATCAACAACATCCCTCAAAACCCTACCCTCTGTTGTTGCCCATTTGAAACCTCTGCCCGCACCTTGAATCTGAGTTTCCACTCCTACAAGGCTCAATCGATGCTTTGTCCGGTGTCTCAGACCCCTCAATTCCTGCTTGGTCGGTGCTTTGGCCAGCGTCTCAAAACCTTTGACCTGGCCTTGAAACCTAGCCGTAGGCTTGAGCTTAGCCACTAACGACTTATAGTTAGTGTCTGGTCCATTAACATTTAGTGACCATCAGAGCTCATCGTGTCGACCTTTTTAGGCCCTACGCCCACCTTAGTGCTGGGGTCATATCAAGGACCAGGCGGAAGGGACTAGCGGCCTTGACCCCCGCTTTTATTTTTTACTCGCCCCTAGCCCTTGGTCATATCAGCGACCAAGGGATCCAACAAGGGCTCCAATCCATTTCTTAACCATCATCTAAACTATGGAAGTTACTGCCATGTGTGACCGGTCTCTGGCCTAACCGTCGGTGGTCATAGTTAACCATCAGACTTTACTTTTGCTTCTCCTCCTGCCGTAATAGGGCCTTTTTTTCTTTTCCTCATAACTTGGCCATACGGAGTCAAAAATTTGCAAACAAAGACTCGTGAGAAAGCTGACTTTGCCGACTACACATTGACAGAGGTTGCATTAGGTGATTGTACCATTTTCAATGGTTTTTTCTTGGTCAAAGTCAAAATTCATTTCAAACTTCAAATACTCATATCTCTTGCATTTTTGGTCTGATTTACGCGATTTTTTTTAAAAAGTGCATAGAATTTCCTGAAGAATCTGTTTATACATTTTATTCTACTATATCTAGTCATTTTTATCAAATATTTATCAAATTCCTTATTTTCACATAGTATTCTTCTTTGCAAGTCTACTTCTTTCTTTTTCAATTTTGTGGCTTGTAGGTGATCATACGGGGCTAGAACAACATCAACATTAGCACAATAGTAGATTGGAAGCGATAACATTCAGGTGCATTCATTCTAATCTTTCATTTCTTGTAATCATTGCTTGTCTCACATTTTGATTTTGGGCTCCTAAAACAAACTCTTACTTGCATTCACACATCATAATTGGGCATTAAAATGAACAAGTGTCTTCCTTCACATTTTGATTTGGGCATAAAAAGAATCAGTGCTTGAATTGTTTGGTGAATTTGATTGCGATTAGAGGTGTGTATGCTCTTCTCATGTGCTTCATGTGATCTTGAGAATCAAAAACACCTCTCATCCATTCATTTTCACAACACACATTTTGATTTTCTTAAAGGCAATTAACAAGTGCGAGTGTGAATCAAGTGCGTGTGTGTATGCTCTCTCCTCGCACCACAAGGTGATCTTGGAGATCAAAAGCACGTCACTTGGTTCACTTTTGTCATACCCTTCTTAGGAGGCCTACTTGGAGACACACCAGTCCAAGGGACGACCTCAACCGAGGCTGAATCGAAAGACACCCTCATTGGGAGTTGAAATCTTGTCACTCTTAGCTAAGCCCCAAAGAACTTCATACCTTTGGGAAGTGAAGGTGAAGGGTGGGTTACCCCTTTCTCCTGACTGTGTGGTAGGATTTCACTTTCAATCCATTTCCCTAGTCAACCTTGTGCGACCTAGTTTAGGACCTAATTGGCCATACCCCACTCGACTAATTCTAGGACTTGTTGATGTGTCTTCCACATTTTCTTGTTTAATCATCATCACATTCTTCAAATTCAAAATTCAAAATTTCTTGTGTCTTGTGTGAGTGATTCATGTTTGTACATGTATGATCATTTGTTTGAACATTGCCAAATCAAGCTAGACACCAAACACATAAAGACAAGTCATTCTAAACATTCTTCCAACATATCCAAATCCAATCACTTTCATCGTAATCACCCTTCTTAGCCACTTCATATCCTAATCATATCCAAGTCATCATAATTCAAACCTTAGTCATCCCTTGTTACCTTCTTCCTAATCAAACCCTAATCATTCCAAATCATACCCAAATCACATCTGAATCATCCTAATCCAATCCTAATCATATCCTTGTCATTCTACATTATCCAGTCAACATCATTCAAATCATTATACATCATTCCAAATAATATCCAAATCATCATCCTAATCATATCCAAGTCAACCTAATCCAATCCTAATCCAATCCTTGTCATTCTACATTATCCAATCAACATCATTCAAATCATTATACATTATTCCAAATCATATCCAAATCATCATCCTAATCATATCCAATTCATCCTAATCCAATCCTAATCATATCCTTGTCATTCTATATTATCCAATCAACATCATTCAAATCATTACACATCATCCAATCAAATTCAATCTTAATCATCCCTAATCACATCATAGTCATATCTTCATCATTCAACCTTCATCCTAATCATAACCTTGTCATTCTACATTATCCAATCCAACATCATTTTAATCATTACACATCACCCAATCAAATTCAACCCTAATCATTCCTAATCACATCCTCATCACATCTTAATCCAATACTAATCATTCCTAATCATCCAATCACTTCATTCCATATCATTCCACATCAACCTAGTCCTAATCGACACTTTTCAAGATGGCCTTAATCATAAACAAGCCCAATCCCAATCCTAAGCCCAAAATCATAGTTCAAGGGGGCTATCCCTCTAGTGCAAATAATGAAACAAATTCAAGGCCCAAAATCATAGTCCAAGGTGGCCCTCTTCCTAGTGCAAATCATGAGACAATACTTAAGCCCAAAATCATAATCCAAGGGGCCTACCCTTCTAATTCCAACAATGAAACTAAACCTAAGCCAAAGATCATACTTCGAGGGGCCCTTCCTCCCACTTTCAATAATGACATGAACTATGTTGCATACCTTGAGAAACAAATCGACATGTAAGAACTTAAACACGTGTGACACCATGCCAATATTTGAAAACAAAGTCCTAGCATCCCAACTCCAAAACCTCATTCAAACACTTCACCAAGTACCTCAACCTTTCGATTAACAAACCATACACCAGCTTCGAGCCCTCTTCCAAAATTTCCAACAAATCAAATCACCCCAAATCTAACATCTCCTAGTCCAAGCCCATCAATTCATGGCCACTTGTTAAATTCAACAAACACATCATCCTCTATCCATTCATTATCAACCAATGGCACCTCAACCTTATGTGCCATCCCCCTCTACTTCATACCAATCTAATCCATCCACTTTGTATCAAGTCAATGCCACATCAACCAATCCATCCACTTCTTCCCATGTCAATGTCACATCAACCTACCAAGTCACTTCACAACAAGCACATGTGAACTTAAGTTATTTGCAACAAGTCCAAATGCCTTCAATTTATCATGCCACAATTGACAAGGGAAACACCAATCTAGGTCATGCACCTTATAAGTATATCATACCATTATCCAATCAAAAGCCTATCCTAAAGCCACCATGTCCTAGTCCTAACCCAATGGTCCCTACACTTTCCAACCCATTAACCCCTTCATTGCCCTTACCATCCTCTCATCCACTTGCCAATTCATCAACTCCATGTCCTAAGTTCAAATATTATAAAAGTAAACATGTGGAGTTACCCAAATCCACCAACCCATTCAATTCATTCGCTCCTCCATCTAATCAAAATCAAAACCCTACTCCAACACCTTCCACCCCTACACCTATAAAGGATGTGACCCAAGAGCTACAAGCAAGGAATCAATTATCGCCATGTCATCCAACACATATGCTTGAACATACAAAAGATTGCTCAAACATCATGCTAAGTCCTTCAAACCAACCATGTCATCCACAACCCCTTGAGCCAATTCAAGAGTCTCCCCCATTGAGTTCAAGTCAACCTCCATCATCCCCTCATGTTGTTGACCATCAAGAGCCTTCCACTTCCATTCCAAGTCAAGAGGTATGTCAAGACCACAATTCTAAGCATGGAGAAACATCTAACCCTCACTCTAGTCAAGATCAAATTATTTCCCTTCAACCCATCCATAACATGTACTTTTTTCATGATCAAGATATTATGCATGATGAAGAATCTATCCATGAGAATCTTGATCCTATTCATCCCCCCACAACCATTCATGAGCAAGAAACCCAAGACCTACATGATCCATCCAATGAAAGTCTTGTCAACCTACTTGAGAATTCACCCCATTTCATGGCCTTCCTACAAAGTGAAGAAACTCCACCCATCCATGAGTCACAAACATCCACTAGTTATGATGAGACATGTGCTTGCCAAGCAAAAATAGAAGGTCAAACGAATAACTTGGATCCTAATGAGCATAATCAAGATCATGATCCATCCACATCCATTATTGATCCCACTCAAAACCACCACCATACCCTATTGTTCTATCTGCTTTCATTCATGAGTGTTCCTCCTTAGGACAACAACAACCATTATCCACTCTACCTTCCTCATCCAATAAGTAACCTGTGTCTAGTTCCCAAACTACACCTAGTCCCATTGTCAATCGCATGCTCCAAAAATGAACTACCAAGGCAAAGGCTTGGGCCTTCACAAACAAGGAAGTTTGGAGCCCATACATGTCAAAGTTCCCCCATGCTCATATGGCCATGGATACACACCCCAAGGACAACACTCTATTGATGTTAGTACCACCTCCATTCATCCTAAGTCCACCACTTCCCATTGCACATCACATCATATTCCCAAAACATATGTCGCCATTCCACCTCCATCATCCGACAAGTGTCAAAAGCATGTGACCATACACCTTCCCCCATCCAATCTACCTCAATTACTTCCAACTCCTAATTTCCCACCATCCACTTTGCCACCATTGCTTCCAACACCTAATATCCCAATCATCCATAAAACCCCTAAATGTCCTAATCATGGCCAACAAATGCACACATCTTGTAAACATAAAGCTTCCACTCATTCCACCTGCCACATGGGATTCAAAAACAAACATTTGGATGCCTCCTCACATAAAGCCAAAAATCCTAAGGATCCTAATGCCTTAGGGTACAAATGTAAAGAATCAAAGAAAAGTACATTAAAAAATCCACCTAAGCCCATACCTACAAAAGCAAAGTCGAAAACTAAAATGGTTTGGGTCCCTAAGCAAAAAGCAATCACATCAAAAGAGGCATCCACCTCTCAAAAATCCCAACCATCTCCTTCCATCCACTCCATTCAAACTTTCCAAAAATCCCACAAGTCAAGCAAAAATCATAAAAATACTAAGTCTATGTGGGTACCAAAATGCCTAAATCACCCATCTTCTAAGCAAACATCCACATTGCTTCCTACACCACAATCCAATCAAAAGCTTCAACGTTTATCACGGTGTGTGCAACGGTTGGTCATGGTTCCCTTCCATTCCACAACATTTCCACATACCTCCATCTCGTTATCATTCAACTATTATCCTACATATTTCACCCATCACCTTCGTATGGTCCATGCTTTTGCATAAGCTTGTCATCCATCCATTCCTAAGTCCTACATAATCCACATCATAATCCACTATCGTCCCCTACATAATCCACATCATAATCCACTATCGTTCCTTCCATAATCCACTATCTACCTAATCCATTTCACTTTCATACAATCTCCTTACCAACATCAATGAGCATAATGACATTTGACATGGTACATGCGATGACATTTTTCTCCAATGGGACACTATCACCTTTATGGAACTATACATTCGAGTCCCTCCTTTCCATATTCCACCTATTCCCATTCACAAAAAATAAAAAATAAAATTAAATTTACAAAAATCAAAAAAGTAAAGAGAAATCCATTCGTCCAACGGTGAAAACCACCCTTGGTGGCACCTTGGATAAGTACCATGATGAAAACCTGGCAAACAGGCATCATGTGTAGGTTGATATTCTATGTCACTTACACTTGGGGGCACCTTGTCTCATACAACATATCATTTTCATCCTACCATTTCCCACCCTATCTTATCATTCCACTCACATTAATACACTTATCCCATTGAATCAATTCATCTACCCTTCTTCCTTTTTGATCTGGATAAAGAATGGGGGCACAACATCGACAAATGTTTTGGATGTCTCTTGACATACCTTATCCCTTCCAAACGATCCATCCTATCATCCTACTATCATAAGCCTTGTCATGAAAAATCAGAAGTATACCACCTAAAATGGGGCATGTTATTCCTATGTGACATAGTCCTTAGTGATCACATCCTTGGCCTCTTACAAATACATCCATTCCATCCATTATCGCCTATCATTTTATCCATCCTTCCTTCTTGCACCTAGACTTTGTTTCCCCTTGTCATTGGTATCTAGCATAAAGGCTACCTCAAGTTGTCATCCATTGACATTTCAAAACACAAAAAACCACAAAAAAAAATCAAAACATGTCAAAAATACAAAAAAAATCAAATATTCCCAAAATATAAAAAATCAGGATATTCCCCAAAAATACAAAAAAATCAAAACATGTCAAAAACACAAAAAAATCAAAATATTCCCAAAAGACAAAAAAATCAAATATCCAACAAAATACAAGCAATAAAATCAATCCAAACCACTTCATCAAATCATAGAAAATTAATTCATCTAATCAAATCACACCATTTCTTCAAATCAATCCAACTCATCAATTCAATCATTCTTCAATCAAATCCATTCTTCAAATCAAATCTTCCAATCAATCAATCCAACAAATTCTTTCAATCCAATCAATCATCCTCATCAAACCAATCCCATCACTCTATTCAATCACATCATTCAAATCAAATCAATTTATCAATCATTCTAAGCAATAAACTCAAATGCAAGTCAATCTTCAATCCATGTCAATCAAGTTAATCAATCTAGCCAAATTATCCAATCACATTCAATGGTCTTGATCCTAATCTTGATGTAAACCAAATCAGTCAGTCGTAATCAAACCCTGGTGTTGCTCGCATGGCCAACAACACTAGTGTCAATCAATCAATCAATTGTCTTAGACAGGATGTTGCATTGTCGAAACTAGACTAGGCATCTTAGACATGTTTCATTTCGTGAAACCCGACATCATCATCACTATTATCATTATAATCAATCAATCAATCATTGGTTTACAGCTTGACAGGGGTAATACCTTGTTTGTTTTTGTATCATTTGTGCATGCTTGCTTGCTTGCTTGTGTGTGTTATCATTTTTCTTGCATTTGAATCAAATCTGAATCCAACCCAGCTAATATTCATATCTTGTATCTAGACAAGGTTGTATTACGCTGGGGCACGAGACACATCGTCACCTTGATCCTTATACCTTGGTGCATAACATCTAGTGTTATATCAAACACCATGGTTGCTCACCTTCATTGCAACATAATGCATCCTTCACTTCTATCCATTCTTGCATCTTTCTTCCAACCAATCCCTTTTCATTTTGAGAGTCTACCCGTGTTTGTCCAACCTGCCAATCCTCTCAAGGGGGCATCATCATCCCATTTCCTTAGCTTCTTTGAAATGATGTTACTGGACATAAATCACATCATCTCGAACATCATCTCAAAGAGGGGCAAAATGTAGACACATAAATTTGTCCATGTCTTGACCATGACCTAGTCGACACATTACTAGGGACATCTTGTAGCATTTTGTCCTAATCCCATCTTAATCACCTTCCCAATTAATTAGATAAATCCCATTTATTTAAATAATTCCCCCTTGTCACATGTCTCACATAATTCAAATTAAATATTTGGATTATTCCCTCACCTTTCATCTCATTGCAACACATGTCACATGCTACAACTTCCACTTAATACCCTTCACATGTCAAACTACTTCAAATAAAATATTTGATTTAGGTCCCTTTATTCTCCATTGCACACTTGTCACATGACTACAACTCCTCTTGGAGTGCAAAAACCCTAATCAAACCTAATCGATCTCAATCGTTCATATCATTCAACATAACTCTCAATCTCATCCATCCATTCGAATTTGCCTTTTCTATAAAGGTAGCCTCTCACAAGTCATTTTCATGATATCAAACCCTAGCATACTGTTATCTTGTTGAAATCTTGAGCAACCAACAATCCCCCATTGATCAATCCTTCAAAATCTTGCATTCTCATGCGAGGTTGAGAAGAGCCATGGAGGTCAATCAACACTAGTTTGAGGATCAGTTTGCATTTCATAGATGTTTTGCATTTTCATTCTAGTTTGTGCTTCATGGTGCTAGTTAGGGTTTCGTTTCTGCAACTTTGATTTCTGCCTTAGATTTTGCCCTAACACACACCAAATCTGTCAAATCACCTGCATTTAATGTTAATTAAATAATCTAATTATTTAATTAATTTCATTAAATTCATCAATTTCCTCTAAATCACCTGATTTCAACATTAATTGAATAAATTATATTTATTTAATTAATTTCATTAGTTTCCTCTTTATTCCTCCAAATTAAAAAAATTTAATTATTTAATTAAATTATATTCTTCCAATTTTCAAATCCACATTAATTAAATAAATCAAATTATTTAATTAATTCATCATTTATTTCCTCTTATCCACAATTAAATAATTTTTAATTATTTAATTAGTTAATTATTCCTCTAAATTTAAATAAATTATTGAAATTTATTCAAGTTGACTTTATCTTCTAAATAATAAATAAAATTAATATTTTATTTATATTCCTCTATCATGCAAAATAAATTAAATCAATTTATTTATTTAATTTATTTAAATCTCCATATCTTATTTTTTCTTCAATCATGCAAAATTAATTAAATGAAATTATTTATTTAATTTCAAAATATCTTTAATTATCTTCCAAAAATAATCTTATTCTTCCATGCACAATCAATTAAATAAATTCATTTATTTAATTTGTTTTTATCTTCCAATTCTTCTAAAAATATCTTCTTTTATGTGCACAATCACTCTTATTTTTAGAACTTCAAAAAACAAAACATAAGTTGAATTAATTGGCTCTAATTCTTATTATTTTTATCAACTCATAAATTAGAAAAAAATATTCTAATTTATGAAATCAAATCTTATCTTTAGCCAAAAAGCAATTAATTCAATAAAATAGCTTTTTCTACATGACAAATGGCGTGTGCACGTTCATCATGAGTTATTTGATTTATCTCATCCATCCATTTCTTTGAATTATCTTCACTGTTGATCGATCATTCCTTGAAACCTATATATACCCCCTTCACTCCTTAAAAAATCCTCTTTGATCATCTAAGCTTTGGGCATTCTTAAGCACTTTGAGCTTGTATAATGCATCGTTGAGCACATCGATCTTTTGAACACGCATACTATCTACATCTGCTTGTTGCAAACATGGTTTCACAATTGATTGAGAAATCCACATTCGACCAAGAGATCAATACAATCTAGGTGATAGCTTTCGATTATTATTTGTATTATTCATTGATTTGGTTATCTCTTAGATTGATCTTTTGATGTTATAGGATTGAGTTGTTTGTTTATCATTGTTTGATCTCATTAATCAATCTCAATTTTACCTATACACAATTATTGCTCCAATTAGTAATTTGTGGTTCATTATATATTGTAAGCATCATAGGATTTTTATTATAAGTTTGTAACTGAACATCAATTCTGAAATAAGAGAATTAGATGATATGGAAACACCTAATGGATAGTTTTAGTGTAAATAAGCTTAGTTAATTACTGGTTGATTATAGTTAGCAATAAGAAGGGAGCCTCCCCTTTCTAAGAGGAGAGATTTTATCTTATCATACTATGGTTGATAACACCATTTTGTCATCAGTTGGTTGATAACAAAATATTCACTCGACACTGTCCATATGTACAACCCTTGCTTCTTGTTAGCTTGCCAATTGGTTTTCTCCTTTATCTGTAGAATCTATAAAGTCAATATCATTTATTCCATTGATGTATATCACCATAATATGGTGTTCAAGTTATAATACATTAAGGGCCTTTATTTTTCACTGCCATTTATTACTATAATATGATTTCCATACCACATATAAGGCTAGTGTTCACACAAAATATATCAGCAGTCTAAATTATCTTTCTTCATAAAAATCCTTTCAGATGTTCTTGTCTTCTGATCTTCGTGCAACGCCGGTCCTGTAGCAGATGATATGTTTCATTGGCAAGCCACTATAATGGGTCCTCCTAAAAGTCCCTATTCATGAGGTGTTTTTCTTGTGACAATCCACTTTCCTCCTGATTATCCATTCAAGCCTCCAAAGGTATAATGCTAATGACCTATCTTTATGAATTAACTCTGTTATGTTGTTTAATTATAAATAGATGTTTCTATTGGACTGCATCGGACAATTGAGAGGGGGGGTGAATCAATTGTCCTAAAACTTTTAATTGATTATGATCATCAACTTATCAATTACTTATATTCAGATATAACCATGAAAGAATAAAATGAGAAGCTCTACACAAAAACATAATCAACACAGATGACACCATATTTTTACATGGAAAACCCTAAAAGGGAAAAACCATGGTGGGTGTTAGCCCACATAAATATATATAAGTTATATCAATACTGAAAAATAGAGGTTCACTACCTACAGGGCTCACTACCCAAATTGCTCACTACAAAGAAAGACTCACTACCTATGGGTGGCTCAGTGCCAAAGGTGGGCTAACTGCCAAAAGGAGGCTCACTGCCAAAAGGTTGAACTGAGATAACATCATCTACTCCATGCCAAGGTTCAGTTCCATTGAATCACAAAACACCTCTGCTCTGCTCTGCTATCTTACTTCACTTTATCTTCACATCTTCACACTTGGATACATTTTCACAAGTCAATTACAAGTATTTATACACTTCATCAACCTTGGAATGATCATTAAGGTCAGCATTACAATCATCAACTATTGGAACAATCTCCAAGGTCGGCATTACAAACATACATAAAATAGGTCTGGACCTAATACAAATTTAGCTAAGGAAAAGATGTAAGAATGTATGCGGATCACACCATGCCTTAGCTGGGACTCAAACACAATCTTCCATGCTACAACACGCTATCACAATCTTCGATGCATCTCCATAGATGATGAATTCAACCAGGTCGGCCAAGACTGATGTTAACACAAGTATTCTCAAGAACATGCTTCATGCATGATCTGAATTACACCTTGCAGACCAATCTGAATGTAGGAGCATGATCAGGAGACATCCACAAGCACATTATAATCACCAGGAACAATTGCATGATCTCTAAAAACTTTATCAACAAGATTCTTCAAATCGGAGCACAAGAACAACACTACCAGCCATTGTCATGAGTAAAAGATAGCTTGTGGACCACCAAATCACAAACCATTATACTTAAAGGCATTTAACATCATCATAAACTTACTTCCAAAACCGTAGACCAAAATACTTCAATGCGGAGGAATGTGGAGCAAAACACTTTCTCCCTGTCACCACCAAGCATACAGAAAAAGTTGTTTTCACTCTGGTGAACATAACTCACTCAATTCCTCATATCAGAGGCTCAAACTTAGAATATAACATCTTTAGACAGGCTTCTAAATAACTTCTAATCCGCATGTAAAGACTTTTATTCTACAACAAATGCAGAGCATTCTTCTAGATTATTCTTTTGCATGTAATGCATGCTTTCTACTGCAACACATTGTTATCACTGGAGGGGCTAATTTTCTCAATATCCTCAACAAAGTAAGAGCACAGTTGACACCAATGACAACATTGATTAGGCACATACTTGCAACAATCTCCCCCTTTGTCATTGATGGCAACATATGATGTGAAAAACTAAAAAGACCACCAAGACAAAATTCTCCCCCTTTCTCTTTACACATCTACATTTTTTTCACATGATTTCTCTCCCCCTTTGACATCAATGGAAAAGGGCACATACTTGCATGCTACTGCTCTGATCCATTTACTTTACCAGAAACATTTAGCTACTCCCCTGAGAGGTAGCCTTCAAAACATCAATCCAGATCAAAGAATGACACTTTGAACTCCACTGGATTGATGCATTCCTATGCATCTTAGTTCAGGACAGGAGAGGTAATGACCCCTAACTTTTCTTTGAGATACTCAAAGGTATCTTTAAGCAGAGGCTTAGTGAAAATGTCTACAATCTGATCTTTTGTGGACACATATTCTAACTTTACTTCATTCTCTGTCACCTTCTCTCTCAAAAAGTGATACTTTATTGATATGTGCTTTGTTCTTGAGTGCATCACTGGATTCTTTGAAATGTTTATGGCACTTGTATTGTCACAGAAGATTGCAATTGGATCTTCATACTCAACTCTTATATCCTTCAAAGTCTACTTCATCCATAATACTTGAGTGTAATAACATGCTGTTACAATATACTCTGCTTCTTGCTCAGCCATGAGACCAATCTATTACCTAAGAAGAAGGCACCTCCACTTGTACTCTTTCTATTATCAACATCTCCGGCCCAATCTGCATCTATATAAGCACTGAGAGTGAAATCATTACCTTTGGATACCATAACCCATAATCCGGAGTACCTTTCAAATACCTCAGGATTCTCTTAATTGCCATCACATGTGATTCTCTTGGATCAACTTGAAACCTTGCAACAAGACAAACTACATGCATAATATCAGGTCTGGTTTGAGTTAGATAAAGCAATCCTCCAATCATGGATCTGTATTTTTTCCGATCAGCCTTAGGTGATACATCAGTTTTGCTCAACTTGCAATCAGTCACCATGGGAGTACATATTGGTTTAGAGTCTTCCATCCCAAACTTTTTCAACAACTCTTTCACATACTTAGATTGAGATATGAAGATTCTTTTATTTGATTAATTAATTTGTAGACCCAAAAAGAAATTCATTTCACCAAACATGGACATTTCAAATTCACTTTTCATCTCACCGACAAACCTTATGCGCATACCTTCATTTCCTCCAAGGATAATGTCATCAACAAAGACCTCAACATCAAGATCTGATCATCATTGATTTTGAATTACATATTACTATCTGCAGTACCTTTACTAAATCCCAATTGCAATAAATACCTGTCTAACCTTGCATACCAGGCTCTAGGAGCTTGTTTGAGTCCATACAATGCTTTCTTCAACCTGCAAACCATATCACCTTGATTTGACAATTAGAATCCCTCTGGTTGCTCAATGTATACTTCCTCTTCTAATTCACCATTCAGGAAGGCATATTTCACATCCATATGATATACCTTAATATCTTTGTGAGCTGTAAACACCGGAAACATTTTGATTGCTTCAATTTGAGCTACTGGGGTAAAGGTTTTTTCAAAATCTATCCCTTCAATTTGAGAATATTCTTTGCATACAAGTCTTGCTTTATTCCTTACAACTCCATTTTCATTCAACTTGTTCCTGAAGACCCATTTAGTTCCAATAACATTTTTGTTAGCAGGTCTAGGAACTAATTTCTAAGTGTAACGTCAGAAAATGTCCCCTTGGGGGCTTTTCCCTCATAAGGTTTAGCTCCCGGGTCTTTAGCATGCATTTAGGACATCTTGGTTCATATTTTGGCATCCTGATGGAATGAGACCTAGGTTCCATGGAAAACTGGACCTAGGTGGACCCTTTGAGCTGTACCCTACCCAAAATAGGGGGGAGGACTTGGGCGCCCACGCCCTAGTCCTGCCCTTTTTTGGGGCAGCCCCAATTTTTGGGTGTCGGTTTGTGACCGTTATTAGGTCCCTTTGCCGACACGGTAAGTTTGAATTTCAAATATCTTAGCGGGAGTGCTTGTAGTTGCATATATAAGCATGTTTAGGCATTCATTTGTAAACTAGATTTCAATTAGATGATCATTGTGAACTCTAAGCATTCTCAAGGTGATTCAAGGCTTCTATTGTGTTGTAAGAGCCGACTTGTATGTCTTGTGTGTTGATATTTATAGATTTGAGCATCAATTTCCTCATGGCATGAAGAGCCTCTTCCTCCATGAGAGCTTCACTACAAGGTGACATAATATTATGTTTTTATCATTGATTCCTTTAGTTTTTGCCTCTACCTCACAAGGGCACGCAATCTTTGTCTGACAACGGTGTTCAGAGAATTAAGTGTCCTCCGGGGCTTGACTAAGGCAAGCCTCTAAACACCACAACCCCCAAACCAAGTCTTATGATTGCAGGTTATAGGTGTCGCATCCGAAAAAAATGGAGTTGCAGGAAGGCTTGGCAGGCATCAGGGATTCAGGATCTGAAGAAAAGTCAGACACAGGAGCACTACCAGGAGACTACCTTTGTTGTGACCTTCTATTTGTATCATCATTCTTCTAAATTGCTATCTCTCTGATTTCATTGTTGTTTGTTGTGTCTTGCGGACATAGTGTCGTGGTTGGCGACTTGGGGGCACCCTGGTGCAGGAGCACCAAGGGCTTAGAGCCCATGTGTATATAGTTTTGCATATATTTGGTGTGATGTTTTTGTTTTTGAATTGGGAAGGCGCGGGAAGAAGTTGATGCTTTTTCAAATTGGGTCCATCAGAGTGAGAGAGCTCATCGGCCGAGCATTGAGAAACTATATTGACAGCTAGTGTCCCACCGATAAAGTAGGTCTCGCCAACGAAGACACTTATCGGCATGAGATGCATATCGGGAGGAGGTATGAAGGTTAGGCCGAAGGAGAAGGTCTTACCGATGTGTGATGTCCATCGGCATGAGGGTGGTCATCGGCGGAGCCTGTGGTTGTGTCTTCGATCGCTTGGTGTTACCCCGATGGAGTGGTAAAGGTTGGTGAAGGCCATTGGCATGAGAATCACTATCGGTGAAGGATGTGGGTGTCACTCTGATATTAATTGTCTGTCTGATGAAGTGTTGCCGAGGCTTGTCATCGGTATGAGGCTTACTATCGGCGATGGCTGTGAAAGTCACTCTGACAGCTATGTGTTGCTCCGATGGAGTTGGACGTCGGTGAGAGGACATCTATCGGTCGAGCCTTGTGAAGTCTTCCTGATGGGAATGGTCTCACCGATGGTGGAGTCTCGGTTGATCGGCGTAAGGATCACTGTTGGCCCAACTTTGAAATGTTACTCCGATTGCTTGTGGTCACTTCGATGGATGTCTTTGGCTTGGGCGTCGGCGTGAGAACAACTGTCAGTCCAGCGAAGAGAAGTTTTGCCGATGATGTTGGTTACTCCGATGGGACTTACCTTGGAGTCGGGCGTCGGCGTGAGGATCTCTATCGGGCAAGCCTAGGAATGTCACTCCGATGTCAACTGTCACCCCGATGGAAGTTGGCGAGGGGTTGGCATCGGCAGGAGGAACCTTATCGGTGAAGAAGGAAGAAGTCACTCCGACGGTTTGTTAGTGGTTGACAGGCTAGGGTCATCGGCATCAAAAGTGCCGATGGTAAACTTACCATGTGTTCATGCATATATGCAGTTGATGTGTCAGTCGACGGATGTATGTGGGACTAAAGGTTCTCACGAATGCGAAACGGTTTGGACAGTTGGATGTCAGCGATGCTGGGTAGTTAGAATATGAACCGTTTGGTAGTTGAACCGTCTTGTAACGGACATGAGCAGAGATATAAAATGTAGCATTCTTTCTGTAGAGGAGTTCAGTAGAAGAAGAATCAAAGAAGTGAATTTTGGTGTGTGAAGCATTTTGATGTAATCAGAATTTTTGAATAAAAATAAAGTACAGCAGTTCGATCATCTGTGTATTTTCTTTTCTATTTTCAGTTTACCATTCTGAAGTAGATTAGTCTTTCTGTTTCTGCAATTTTGTTTTCTTTTGCAAACCATGACTCTGTTTTGATGACTCCTCAAGTTCCACTGTACAGTATGGAGGTCATCAAGCAGAGCCATGATTTTTGTTTGTTTTCCTTTTGTGGGGTGGTCGGATTGCCGGCTAGAGGCAATGCATGCTTGTTCTAGGCGAGCTCAGTAAGGAGTCCGGCTAGATAGACAAGTAGGAAAATAGATTTGCAGGGGTGGAAAAATAGAGAGGAGGAAAGTGAGTACCAAGCAGTGAGGACAAGGTATGTGTCCCACACCAAGTAGAGAAGTAGAGTTTTCCATCTCTGCAAAGAGTATGTCTTTTAGCACTTTGAATTGGTAGGAAGGCTAGTGTTGTCAAACAGTCTTGTACACCTACAAGATGCAGAGCAGGCAGCCTAGAGTCCTCCCTATCAAATTGGTATCAGAGCGGTAAGATTTAGGTTATTCCTAGATAGGAATAGAAGAGTTGTATGTCATCACCGAGTTCAAGTGAGTCTATTAGTTCATCCAAGAAAATGGTGACTAATGCAGAGTTAGCAAAGAAAGTTGAAGATCAAGAGGAGGAGAATAGACTCCTACAAGAAAGACTAGCAGAAATGGAGAGTAAGCTAGGCTTAATGTTGCAAAAGACTGAAGAAGTCAGCCAGAGAGTTAAATATTCTGAGGATAAGGGAAAAGGTGTATTTGTAGAAGATGAAGAGCCCACACCTGATCCTAAGTTGGAAGAAGAACCATTCTTGAAAGCTTTGAAAGCAATGAGTGGTAAAACATTGGAAGGAGTACCACTTTTCAGTGGGAAAATGGACCCAGATTTGGTCATGGAGTGGATAGAAGGACTTGAAAATCACTTTGAATGTGATGGTGTAAGCGAGGCACAGAAAGTAAAGGTGGCCAAATCCAGACTCAGGGGAGCTACCTTAACCTGGTGGAAATTTGTGCAAACTGAAAGAGCAAAAGAAGATAAGAAGCCCATAGCTACTTGGAAGGGAATGGTAGCTAAAATTAAAGAAGCATATATGCCAGAAGATTATGAAATACAGCTGCATAGGAAGAGACAAATTCTGAGACAAAAGGAATTAGATGTCAGTGCATACACTGAAGAATTCCAAAAGCTATGCTTAAGGTCCAAAGTAATGGAGGATGAAAGCATAAAGGTAGCAAGGTACCTTAATGGTCTGCAGTGGAATATACAAGAAGAAATCAGTTTGTTGTGTCCTACAACAGTGCAAAAATGCTATCAACTGGCACTAAAAGTGGAGGAAAAGAATAAGAGGAAACAAGACTCAAATAGCAGAGGAAGAGGAAGAGGCAGAGATAACAGAGGACACAGAGGAGGTTTTGGTGGAAGGAATGCTGACAATAGATCCCAAGCAGAATCCAAACTCACAGAGCAGAGTGGGGAGTCAAGTGGTAGAGGAAACCACAGAGGAAGAGGATCTAACAGAGGAAGGTCAGGAGGATCAGGTAGAGGATCCTATTTCACCAACATGAAGTGTTACAACTGTGGCAATCTTGGCCGTCCAGCATATAGGTGTCCAGAAAAGACCACATCCTCTTCTCAAGGAGGTGATAAGAGGAATCACTATGTCCAAGACAATGCATCCAGCAGCCAGTTACTTGAGGTCAATCTGAACTCAGAAGATGGAGAGAACCTGATGATAAGGAGAACCTTGATGAAGGAACCAGTAAAGTCTGAACCAAGCCAGAGGAGAGCACTATTCAGAATCAAGTGCAAGATTTTGAATAAGGTATGTAAAATTATCATAGACTCAGGATCTACTGATAATATTATTTCTGATGAAGCAGTTAAGAAACTGAATTTGAAAAGAATTACTCATGCAAACCCATATAGAGTCACATGGTTGAATAAGGGGCAACATGTGGTAGTGACTGAACAAAGTTGGGTAGAGTTTAGTATAGGTGGCTATAAGGATAAGGTATTATGTGATATACTACCCATGGATGCATGCCATCTCTTATTGGGCAGACCATGGCAGTATGACCGAAAAGCAGTACATGATGGTGAGAAGAATGCCTATTCTTTTCAGAAGGATGGTGTCACCTATAAAATTTAGTCATTGGAAGATGAAGATGCAGTTCAGACAAAGAGTCCTAATATTTTGGTTGTGAGTGGAAAAGAGTTTCTGAATACTCTTAAGGAAGATGGTATTGGTTATTCCATCATAGTAAAACCAAAAGAAGGACAACAGGATAAGAAGACAGAGATTCCCAAAGAAATGCAGCCTATACTGGAGAAGTATAAAGGCATAATTAGTGATGGTACACCAGCTACATTGCCTCCACAGAGAGCAATAAGCCATCAGATAGACCTGATTCCAAGGGCATCTTTGCCAAACAAGGCACCTTACAAGATGACTCCAGATCAGCACAAAGAGATTTCCAGGCAAGTGCAGGAGTTGCTAGATCAAGGATTGATCAGGAAGAGTATTAGTCCTTGTGCTGTGCCCACAGTATTGGCACCCAAGAAAGGAGGATCATGGAGATTATGCACAGATGCCAGAGCCATAAACAAGATAACTATAAGGTATAGATTCCCAATTCCCAGAATTGAAGATCTCATGGACTGTATTGGAAAAGCAAAGTATTTCACCAAGATAGACCTGAAGAGTGGTTACCACCAAATAAGAATCAAGGAAGGAGATGAGTGGAAGATAGCCTTCAAGACCACAGAAGGACTGTATGAGTGGCTTGTTATGCCATTTGGTCTATCAAATGCACCCAGTACCTTTATGAGACTCATGAATGAAGTCCTAAAGGATTACATTGGTAAATTTGTTGTTGTTTTTCTAGATGATATTCTAATTTTTAGTCAGACCAAGGAAGAACATCTAGAACATGTAAATACTATTTTGCAAAAATTACATGATGAACAACTAACCATAAATCTGGAGAAGTGTGAATTCATGAAGCAGGAATTGGTATACCTTGGTTTTGTGGTGTCCCAGGGAGAGTTGAAGATGGACAAGTCCAAAGTAGAAGCCATATTGAGCTGGCCTACTCCCAGAGCAGCCATAGAGGTGAGAAGTTTTCATGGCTTAGCCCAGTTTTACAGAAAGTTTATCAGAAATTTTAGTGGAATATGTGCACCCATGTTGGATACAATCAAGGGTGGAATGAAAGCAAAATTCAGATGGACACCAGCTGCAGATAGAAGTTTTGAAAGGTTGAAGAAAGAGGTAGCAACACAACCTATTTTGTTGTTGCCTAGTTTTGATAAGCTATTTACTATTGAATGTGATGCAAGTAATATAGCTGTAGGAGCAGTGCTAAATCAGGAAAACAGACCTGTAGCCTTTTTTAGTGAGAGGCTGAATGAAGCAAAGAGTAAGTACTCTTCGTATGACTTAGAGTTGTATGCTCTAGTCCAAGCATTGAGGAAGTGGAGACATTATCTCCTGCCTAAAGAATTTGTTGTCTACACAGATAACCAAGCTCTGAGTTTTCTAAACTCACAGGATAAATTAAGCAGATGGCATATCAAATGGATGGAGTACCTGCAATCTTATACCTTTACAATTAAGCATAAGAAGGGGCAGCTGAATAGAGTTGCAGATGCTTTGAGCAGAAGATTGCTCACAGTGTAGGAAGTGCAGTTGAAGAGCATTGGAATTGAAGATTTCAAGAATCTTTACCAAGATGATGAAGATTTTGCTGAGGCATACAAGGTATGTCAAGATTTTGAGAATCACTTTCATAGTGAATTTGCAGATTTCACCTTACAGCAGGGATTGCTATTCAAAGGTGGGCAATTATGTGTGCCAAGAGGATCTATGAGAGAAAATCTCATACAGGAGAAGCACAATGGTAGTCTGAGTGGCCATTTTGGTCTAAATAAGACACTGGAGCTAATCCAAAGGTTCTATTATTGGCCAAGGATGCACAGAGACATCAGAAGGTATGTAGAGCAGTGTATCGTATGTCAGAAGGCCAAGGGAACCACTTCAAATGCAGGACTGTACCAACCCTTACCCATTCCTTCCAGGCCATGGGAATGTGTAAGTATGGATTTTGTAGTTGGTTTGCCTAAGACTAAGACTGGTTATGACAGCATATATGTAGTTGTGGATAGGTTTAGCAAGATGAGTCATTTCATTCCCTGCAAAGTGACTCATGATGCCAGTCATATAGCACACTTGTTTTTCAGAGAAGTGATCAGAATTCATGGACTTCCAGCAAGTATTGTGTCTGACAGAGATGCTAAATTCATGGGGCATTTCTAGAAAACATTGTGGTAGAGATTGGGGACAAATTTGTCATTTAGTTCAGCATATCACCCACAGATAGATGGTCAGACAGAGGTGGTAAACAGGACATTGGGCAACCTGTTAAGGTGTATAACCAAAGAATATGGGTAGAGTTGGGATCTTGTCATTCATCAGGCAGAATTTGCCTATAATGACAGTGTGAATAGGACTACTAGTAAGAGTCCATTCGAAATAGTCTATGGAATGCATCCCAGAGGTATATGTGAGCTCAGAAATATGGGAAACATGGAGAACAGAAGTGGACATGCAGAGGAGTTTACACAATCCATGAAAGAAGTGCATGAGCAGGTGAAGCAAACCTTGACAGAGAACACACAGAAGATCAAGGACAGAGTAGATGCCCACAGAAGGGATATTCAGTTTGAGGTTGGTGATCTGGTTATGGTGCACTTGAACAAAGCCAGAATGCAGAAAGGCCCGCCAATCAAACTGCAGATGAGGAGAATTGGTCCTTGCACAATCCTGAACAAGTATGGAAATAATGCATACAGAATTGAATTGCTAGAAGATTTGCCAATCACACCAGTGTTTAATGTCCAAGACCTGGTGCAATACAGGGGTCCTCAGTCAGCAGCAAATGGATCCATTTCAGAGAAGGAACAGACAGCAAAAGATGTGACTTTGCCACTAAAACCCAAACTGCAGGCAGAGAGAATACTGGATTCAAGAGTACAAAAGCAGACTAGACATGGCGTCTACATGGAGCATTTGGTCAAATGGAAACAATTGCCTGAAGCAGAAGCTACCTGGGTTGCAGAGTTAGAATTCAAAAAGATGGGCATTGATTTTGCCTCATTGTCACCGGAGGTGACATAGCTTCTTTCCGCACAGGGGAGTATGGTGCAGGAGCACCAAGGGCTTAGAGCCCATGTGTATATAGTTTTGCATATATTTGGTGTGATGTTTTTGTTTTCAAATTGGGAAGGCACGGGAAGAAGTTGATGCTTTTTCAAATTGGGTCCATCGGAGTGAGAGAGCTCATCGGCCGAGCATTGAGAAACTATATTGACAGCTAGTGTCCCACCGATAAAGTAGGTCTCGCCAACGAAGACACTTATCGGCATGAGATGCATATCGGGAGGAGGTATGAAGGTTAGGCCGAAGGAGAAGATCTTACCGATGTGTGATGTCCATCGGCATGAGGGTGGTCATCGGCGGAGCCTGTGGTTGTGTCTCCGATCGCTTGGTGTTACCCCGATGGAGTGGTAAAGGTTGGTGAAGGCCATCGGCATGCGAATCACTATCGGTGAAGGATGTGGGTGTCACTCCGATATTAATTGTCTGTCTTGATGAAGTGTTGCTGAGGCTTGTCATCGGTATGAGGCTTACTATCGGCGATGGCTGTGAAAGTCACTCCGACAGCTATGTGTTGCTCCGATGGAGTTGGACGTCAGTGAGAGGACATCTATCGGTCGAGCCTTGTGAAGTCTTCCTGATGGGAATGGTCTCACCGATGGTGGAGTCCCGGTTGATCAGCGTAAGGATCACTGTCGACCCAGCTTTGAAATGTTACTCTGACTGCTTGTGGTCACTCCGATGGATGTCTTTGGCTTGGGTGTCGGCGTGAGAACAACTGTCGGTCCAGCGAAGAGAATTTTTGCCGATGATGTTGGTTACTCTGATGGGACTTACCTTGGAGTCAGGCGTCGGCGTGAGGATCTCTATCGGGCAAGCCTAGGAATGTCGCTCCAATGTCAACTGTCACCCCGATGGAAGTTGGCGAGGGGTTGGCATCGGCAGGAGGAACCTTATCGGTGAAGAAGGAAGAAGTCACTCCGATGGTTCGTTAGTGGTTGACAGGCTAGGGTCATCGGCAACAAAAGTGCCGACGGTAAACTTACCGTGTGTTCATGCATATATGTAGTTGATGTGTCAGTCGACGGATGTATGTGGGACTAAAGGTTCTCACGAATGCGAAACGGTTTGGACAGTTGGATGTCAGCGATGCTGGGCAGTTAGAATATGAACCGTCTGGTAGTTGAACCATCCTATAACAGACATGAGCAGAGATATAAAATGTAGCATTCTTTCTGTAGAGGAGTTCAGCAGAAGAAGAATCGAAGAAGTGAATTTTGGTGTGTGAAGCATTTTGATGTAATCAGAATTTTTGAATAAAAATAAAGTACAGCAGTTCGATCATCTGTGTATTTTCTTTTCTGTTTTTAGTTTACCATTCTGAAGTAGATTAGTCTTTCTATTTCTGCAATTTTGTTTTCTTTTGCAAACCATGACTCTGTTTTGATGACTCCTCAAGTTCCACTGTACAGTATGGAGGTCATCAAGCAGAGCCATGATTTTTGTTTGTTTTCCTTTTGTGGGGTGGTCAGATTGCCGGCTAGAGGCAATGCATGCTTGTTCTAGGCGAGCTTAGTAAGGAGTCCGGCTAGATAGACAAGTAGGCAAATAGATTTGCAGGGGTGGAAAAATAGAGAGGAAAGTGAGTACCAAGCAGTCCAGACCCTTGAACAAAGTGAGAAGGGTGGGCAACGGGCTCAGAAAGTTATGTGCCATTGAGGCAGTATCTTGGAAGTAGTGAGGACAAGGTATGTGTCCCACACCAAGTAGAGAAGTAGAGTTTTCCATCTCTGCAAAGAGTATGTCTTTTAGCACTTTGAATTGGTAGGAAGGCTAGTGTTGTCAAACAGTCTTGTACACCTACAGGATGCAGAGCAGGCAGCCTAGAGTCCTCCCTATCACACCCTCCTATGTGACTATCCCTAAAACACTTGTTTTCTCCTCTCTTATTTATTGTTTCCCTTCCTCTAGTGTTTCCATATAGCAGGCAGATAATGACAAACATTTATACTGATGCGGACCTAGTGTCCCTTTCAAGAGCAATCAACAAATGGACTTAGTTCCTAAAATGACGATGGGGTTGTATATTTTATTCGACACTTGGCTAGTGGAAGCACCCATGCTTTTCGCATAGTGAATTTTATGATGTTTCTATCACATTTACAAACCTTAACAATACTGTTGCTCCGTGCACCTTTGTTTGCCTTTGAATCTAGCCTTGGCGATACTCGATTCAGAGAGCTTCATGATATAGCCCCACAGCTATCCTCAAACTCTGAATTCATTGTATAACATTGGCTCTTTGTGTGGTTAATCATATGCATTGATGTTGTTGTTTATCATGATGTTGTAGACACTAACATGTTTCTTGCAGGGATATGTTTGTGGGAACATTTGGCAATCCTAAAGTACATGTCACCTCTGGGGGGCATGGACTTTGTGAAAGTCGGTGTTCCCTAGTGTGTTTTCTTTCCTACCTTAATGTGCTTTATATCGATAACTGATATCAACCACCTTAAGGTGGGGGCATATATAAGGTAAGCTGTCTGTTATAGATGTTAGAAATGTGTTTGACCTCAGATGCAGAGACTTGCACCCCAGGGTAGTGCATCGTGCATCTTGAGTTTGTTTGCAATCAATCAATCATGTAAGCCCTCTACAGAGGCAGGATATCGCATATATCTTTTTTATCGTAATCCCTATGCGGAGGCGGGGATGGTGTATTTCTTAGAGTAGATTGCATCATCCTTTCATTTTCAAAAGTCCTCTACGAAGGCAGGGAGCAGTTCTGTGACTAACTCAATCCTTAAGCGTGTTTTCAACAATTGTTGTGGCGAAGCGCAATTGTTGGTGTGTGCCTGTAATGTGCCTGAGATGGTGTTAGACCTAGAAATAGGTACACTCCATCGTTTGTCTGCCGTGTTTTCTCTATGTATTCAAGTGTGTGTGTTTTGGTGTGCTTGTTTTGTGTGGCGTGTTTGTTGCCCCATATGCAGAGACCAGCGCCCTTGAATAGTTCTTCCTGCATTTTGGGAGGTTATATACAGAGACCTACACCCTAGGGTAGTGCATCCTGTATTATGGGAGGTTTGTTTATTTTCTAGTCCTTGCATTTGCATTTCATATATATGAGAAAAAGAAAAGAAAAGATATCATTTCTATCTTCCATGCATTAATGTGTCTTCTATGCATTGACTGTATTCTCCGTGTTCTGCGTGACTGTAATTGTCTTCTCCGTGTTTTGCGTACCTGTTACTATCTTCTATGTGATTGGTGTGTCTTCTCTGTGCTTGGTGTGTTTGGTGTGTTTGTGACCTTACTTTAATGCATGTATTGGCCTTGCGTTTATACATACGTTAAAGTGGGGGCTAAATGTAATGTCAGAAAATGTCCCCTTGGGGGCTTTTCCCTCATAAGGTTTAGCTCCTGGGTCTTTAGCATGCATTTAGGACTTCTTGGTTCATATTTTGGCATCCCGATGGAACGAGACCTAGGTTCCATGGCAAATTGGACCTAGGTGGACCCCTTGAGCTGTACCCTGCCCAAAATAGGGGGGAGGACTTGGGCGCCTGCACTGTATTTTGGGGCAGCCTCAATTTTTGGGTGTCAGTTTGTGACCGTTATTAGGTCCCTTTGCCGACACGGTAAGTTTGAATTTCAAATATCTTGGCAGGAGTGCTTGTAGTTGCATATATAAGCATGTTTAGGCATTCATTTGTAAACTAGATTTTAATTAGATGATCATGGTGAACTCTAAGCATTCTCAAGGTGATTCAAGGCTTCTATTGTGTTGCAAGAGCTGAGTTGTATGTTTTGTGTGTTGATATTTGCATATTTGAGCATCAATTTCCTCATGGCATGAAGAGCCTCTTCCTCCATGAGAGCTTCACTACAAGGTGACATAATATTGTGTTTTTATAATTGGTTCCTTTAGTTTTTGCCTCTGCCTCACAAGGGCACACACTCTTTGTCTGACAATGGTGTTCAGAGACTTAAGTGTCCTCTGGGGCTTGACTGAGGCAAGCCTCTAAACACCACAACCCCCAAACCAAGTCTTGTGATTGTAGGTTATAGGTGTCGCATCTGAAAAAAGTGGAGTTACAGGAAGGCTTGGCAGGCATCAGGGATTCAGGATCTGAAGAAAAGTCAGACACAAGAGCACTTCTAAGACTTGGGCACTCGCTCCAGTGTCCTCCAAAGACAGATCTCAGGAAACAAAAGTTACAGGGTTGATCAGTGTTGGAAGGAGGTCCAGATTCCTTGAAAAAGTAGGTACCTTGGACTTGGGTGCCCGCACCTTAGTCCCCGACTGTTCCACCTCGGAACCCTAAAAATAGGTATTTTATGATTTGGTATTTTACTTTTGTCTACAAGAGCTTTTTTCCATCATTCATCAATTTGTTGTCATATTTGCATAATTAGGGTTTTAACGGTTAATTGGACATAAGAGAAGGAAAATTAATAATTAAATTCCCTAATCCAAGTTTCCCTACATCTGCAAGTGACCTAGGGTATGATAGTGCTCGCCATGTGACCCTAGATCCTTCAATGTTAGGGTGAAAGGAGAATTTTATCATCTAAACAACAAAAGATTAACAAAATCCAATTTTACCCTAAACACCAAGTTTCATTATTCTCTATCTGCAATAGTTCTTCCTCCATTGCCTTTACCCAATTTTTGTCATTGCATGCTTCATTCACAGTTTTTGGTTCAATCTTTGAAAGTAAATAGTAATTGACTTGTTCCTCTGTAGCTCTTCTTCTTATTAGCACACCTTTATTCTTGTCACCTATAATATGATCTTTAGAATGATTAATCCTTACGTACCTGTGAGTCTTGACAACACTTTTTGGAGCCTCTTCTTCATCCTGACTGTCTTCTTGCGTATCTTTATTCTCATTTACTATAGTCATAGGTTCATTTGGTTCATAACAACTTAGGTCTGATATTCTTTCCTTGCCTTCATCTACCTTCACATTTGCACTCTTGACAATCTTTTTGAGCCTTTTGTTGTAGCACCTGTAAGCTTTACTTTGGTAGAGTATCCAAGAAAGATTCCTTCATCACACCTTGCATCAAAATTTCCTAGATCTTCATCTCTCCTGATATAACATTTGCTTCCAAAGACTTTGAAATATTTTACTGTGGGAATTCTTCCATACCACAATTCATAGGGAGTTTTAGTACCATTACCTTTCACTTGAACTCTGTTTTGAATGTAGATAGTAGTGTGAATAGCTTCTTTCCAAAAGACTTCCGACAGACCTTCTTCCTTCATCATAGTAGCCTACTGAACTGTCATGTTCTTCCTTTCCACAACTCCATTCTGCTGAGGAGTCCTAGGTGTAGACAGTTGTCTCTTTATCCCATGCTCTTCATAGAAAATATTGAATTCATTTGATGTGAACTCACCTCCTCTATCAGACCTCAAGCATTTGATCTTTAGTTCTATTTCATTCTCAACCATTGCCTTGAAAGATTTGAACTTCTATAGGGATTCTAATTTATCTCTTAGAAAAGTAACCCAAGTCATTCTAGAATAATCATCAATAAGCAACATGAAGTACCTGTCACCTTGTAGACTTCTCACCCTTGTAGGACCACAGAGATCTGTATGCACTAGATCCAGCAAACTGGCAGAAAATTGTTCTTTGCTCTTGAAACTTGTCCTTGTCTGCTTTCCCAACTGACATTCCTTACAAATTGTATTGGAGGGTTTCACAATTTTTGGTAAATCTCTCACAGTCTGACTTGAACTTATTTTTACCATATTGTCAAAGTTTATATGACACATCCTTCTATACCACAACCAAATTTCATCTGCCTGGGCCAGTAAACAATAATCATTAGTTCCTCTTAATTGATAGATGTTACCTTTTGTCTTCTTACCGGTAGCAATCATAGTTCCAAAGCTTTCCATGATCTTGCACCCATTGTCTTTGAATCTCAGATCATATCCTTTATCATACATCTGACCAACACTCAAAATATTATGCTTCAAACCCTTCACATATAGAACATTGTCAGTATTATTCTTTCCATCAAATGAAATAGATCCTTTTCCACAAATCTTACCCGCTGCATTATCTCCAAACCTAACCAGTCCTCCATCATACTTTTCCAAACTTACAAACTTACTTTTATCATCAGTCATGTGATGTGAGCATCCACTATCAATAATCCATTCATTCTTATCTTTCTCAACCTGAACAACCAAAGCTCTTTCTTCTACTAGTTTTTCATCCTTCACATAGCTAGCATAATTAGTAGACACATGATCTTCTTTAATAGCAATAAACAAGCATTCATTTGTACTAGTATTAGCATCATCGGATTCATCATCAGTCACCCATTCATCATCAAAATCTCTGACATAGTAGCATTTCTTTGGAATTATAGGCCCGCTCTCATGTTTCTTCTTATTTCTTTCAATTCTTTTAGGACATCTGGAAGCATAATGACCTGCTTTACCACAAGAGAAACATTTGAAAGGTAATTTACCTTTGAACTTATTGGAGCCTCTTTGTAGCCTGCCAACAAACTTAGCTTCAATTTCATCAAAGTCATCATCCACCTTGTATTTCTCAGTTCTGGAGATATCTACTGAAGTACTGGCTTTAAAAGCTGATTCAACTTTAGGCAGGGCATCACCAAATTCTCTCATCTCAAAGGCAGTAAGCTTTCCAAGTAACTGATCTCTATCAATAGTTTTCACAGTCATGGATTCTTCAATTGCAGCTACCTTGTGACTATATGACTTTGGTAGTGATCTGAGAATTTTCATCATAACTTCCTTATCTCTAAGAATTCCTCCCATACCCTTTATTCTGGTGACATGTTCATCAATTCTTTGCATAAAGGCTGTTATGTTTTCATCTTCATTCATCTTCAAACCCTTATATTTCACTTTTAAGCTCTATAGCTTGGCTTTTTTTATAGAATCATCTCCTTCATATAGATTTTTTAGCTTCTCCCATACCTCATTTGCATATTCAAGGTCCACAAATTTTGTCAACATTGAGTCACTTAAGGAACTTAGCAGAGCATCCTTTGCTTTGACATCCACGTCATAATCTTTGATTTCATCTTTAGTCGTCAAACAATTTGGAGGCATGGTATATTTTGCTTCTGCAGCCTTCCATACTTTATAACCAAGACAAAGAAGATGACTTTTCATTCGTACCTTCCAAAGAGCATAATATATCCCATCAAAATGCGGAGCTTCCTTCTTATAAGACATCCCAAATCTTCCTCAAGATGTTAGGCTTTTTTCAGAGGAACTTGGCTTTGATACCAATTGTTGGACTGCATTGGACAACTGAGAGGGGGGTGAATTAGTTGTCCTAAAACTTTTAACCAATTATGATCATCAACTTATCAATTACGTATATTTAGATATAACCATGAAAGCATAAAATGAGAAGCTCAACACAAAAGCATAATCAACACAGATGACACCAGATTTTTACGTGGAAAACCCTAAAAAGGAAAAACCACAGTGGGTGTTAGCCCACAAAAATATATATAAGTTATATCAATATGAAAACTAGAGGCTCATTGCCCAAATTGCTCACTGCAAAGAAAGGCTCACTACCAAAGGTAGGCTCACTGCCAAAAGGAGGCTCACTGCCAAAAGGAGGCTCACTGCCAAAAGGTTGAATTGAGATAACAACATCTACTCCATGCCAAGGTTCATTTCCATTGAAGTACAAAACACCTCTGCTCTACTTTGCTACCTTACTTCACTTTATCTTTGCATCTTTGCACTTGGATACATTTTCACAACTCAATTACAAGTATTTATACGCTTCATCAACCTTGGAATGATCATCAACGTCGGCATTACAATCATCAACCATTGGAACAATCTCCAAGGTCGACATTACAAACATACATAAAATAGGTCTGGACCTAATACAAATTTAGCTAAGGAAAAGATGTAAGAATATATACGGATCACGCCACACCTTAGCTGGGACTCAAACACAATCTTCCATGCTACAACATGCTATCACAATCTTCGATGCATCTCGGTAGATGATGAATTCAACCAGGTCGGCCAAGACTGATGTTAACACAAGTATTCTCAAGAACATGCTTCATGCACGATCTGAATTACACCTTGCAGACCAATCCGAATGTAGGAGCATGATCAGGAGACATCCACAAGTACATTATAATCACTAGGAATAACCACACGATCTCTAACAACTTTATCAACAAGATTCTTCAAACCAGAGCACAAGAACAACACTGCCAGCCACTGTCATGAGTAAAAGATAGCTTGCGGACCACCAAATCACAAACCATTGTACTTGAAGGCATTTAACATCATCATAGACTTACTTCTAGAACCACAAACCAAAATACTTCAATGCAGAGGAATGCGGAGCAAAATACTTTCTCCCTGTCACCACCAAGCATACAAAAAAAGTTGTTTTCACTCTGGTGAACATAACTCACTCAATTCTTCATACCGAAGGCTCAAACTCAGAATATAACATCTTCAGACATGCTTCTAAATAACTTCCAATCCGCAGGTAAAGATATTTATTCTACAGGAAATGCAGAGCATTCTTCTGGACTGTTCTTCTGCATTTAATGCACTGTTTCTACTGCAACACATTGTTATCATCGGAGGGACTAATTTTCTATCCTCAACAAAGTAAGAGCACAGTTGACACCAATGACAACACAGATATGTTGACATCAATGACAACACAGATTAGGCACATACTTGCAACAATTTTGAACCTGAGTATGAATATTTGATTAAGTAAATCCATCAAGTACTTGGTGGAAATGAGTCAAGACTTTGTGAAGAGGAAATGAGCCTACTTATAATTATAATGCCTATCATCATTGGAAATTTACATTACTCATATAGGTGAACATATGGTAGACGTGATTTATGTATCATAATTCTACTATGCATGGAAAATGAATATGGATATTTCTATGACCTTCTTAATATGTATCTGTTCATTAAGGATGCCCATTAGAAGACATTGTATATAATTTTTAACCGATAAATAATGGTATGATGAATTAGTTTAATTAATGACATCATGGTGTAGATATCATTTGATTTTATATTAGAAGATGTTAGAGGTAGGTGTGAATTAATAACCAGAACTGACAATTTTTTTTTGTCATAAGCTTTTGGAACCTGCTACTTGTTTTTTTTTATGCCTACTTCAAAGGTAAGTTGCCTTGAGTAATGCCCAAAAAACTTATGCAGTGTGCTACCTTTGACAGCGTGACATTTGAGTCTCCTGTATACACATTAATACTTTTGCATTTGCTGAGAGGAAATAGATTAATAGAGAAATGACATTTCTTTTTTGTGATATATTGTTGCTGCTAGATGATGACTATTTTGGCACATTATTAAGGTGTACATGGATCAGTCTGTATGTTTGTTATGACTCTTGCTATTATTCATATTAGGGTTTTTTTTATATGCACTCACAATTCTATTGTGAAGTGATGTGTACTATTGTTGCTTTCCATGCAGGTTGCATTTAGGACTAAGGTTTCCCTCTTCTTACACAATAATATGTAAATATCTTGAATCTTAAATTACCCTGCCACCTTCTCTCAGGCCAAACTCTCCATTCTACCCATATATTCTATCACTCTTTGGAAATCGGTCAGTCTCTACAACGTCATATGTTTCTATATATTCTTTCACCCAAAATCTTCAGTTTCAAACAAATTCATCCCTTTGGGTACCGAGTGGTATCAGTCTTTTCCTTATCATTGATTTGTGCTTCTATGACATATGTATAATATAGATATTGGCCTTTGGCATTGGTTCTTGCATTTTTATCCTGATATATTACTTATAATGTTTAAAAGTTTACACTTAGTGCTCAAATAATTTCCTTGAAGTTATTATGACACTAACAATGTGTTGGGATAAGGTGCCATTAACCTTGTAAATCCCAATATTATATTTATTCCATTTATTATTTATTATTTGTAATTATCCATAAGGAGATGTAATAGTTTCACTGGCAGTGGTAATTTTAGAGTTACCAGCAGTAGTTATAGAGTGACATTTACTATTGGCAAATGTAAAAACTCAAAGCAAATGAGTGTAGGTGCCACCTTGGGAGAATCTACTATTTTTAGCATAATGTTTGGTGGGTGCATGTAAAGAATATATGATAGCTGCAAGTTGTCATAAGATTATATGACACTATGACGCATATGACATATATTAATAAGTTGTAAGTTGCTATGTTTAGCCCAAGGTTCCTATCTTGGAAAGATACTCTTTTGTGGAATCTATGACGGTTATGATGCATCATAATATGTTATAAGAGGCCAGATTTAGTCTTCAGCACCCAACCTTTGCATGGTTGTTTTTGGACAAGTGGAAGGTGCTTGTAAGATGGCATTTAATGTTTGCATGTTGGGGAATCTCATGAGAGAGAAGGTGAACGCCTAGGAGGAGTTGGAAAACATTTCTATAAGTATTTGCCATGTATTTGTTTCTGCAATACAGATTTTGGGTACTCAGGTGTTGTAGGAATGCTGTCAAATTGAAGACTGAAGGAGAGATTGGTGGTGGTGTTGTATTGTACAATCTTTTGCAGATCAATACAAACATTGAGCCTCTTTCCTGTGTGGATTTTTTTACCCGCAAGGGTTTTCTCCATGTTAAACACTGTGTCATTGTGTCTTGTGTTGAGTTCATGTTTGGCATTTTCTCCGTAGTGGGTTTTATGTTTTTGTTACAATCTCCATTGTTAATAACACACAATTAAAGATTGCAAAAATTTATATTGAATCAGATTTCCATTAAAGTAGTGTTGCTTTCATTTCTAACACAATGAACTTGCTGTAGTACAATTTCTGTGTTGTAACCTTTTTGTATTTCCGAGGCTTCATGGATTTAAATAGGTGTAAGCACCCTAATCATGTGGAATCTAGTACAGAAAGGAAAGTGGTTGTTGTAAAATGGATATGGGAGCTTATGAAATTTTTATACATGGCATTAGAAGTTGCTATCATCCTAGATAATAAAATGCATTGATAAGAGTATTTTCTAGTTAATTTTATTCACTATATTATCTTTTGTTAACCTGGATAATCTTTGTATAGATATGGAATGTCATTTAAATCATTCTAGATTATCATCTAGATTTGGTAATTAATATTTTCTTTAGGTACCTGTAGCTAGGGTAAAAATTAGGGCTAAATCACAAACATCAAATCATCAAACCCTAACAAACACAATGAAGTACAAGATAGCATAGAAATCAAATAACAAAGCAAATGCAAACCGATCCCTACACTAAGCTTGGCTTGCCTCTGTTGCTCTTCTCAATTTTGCATGATTTCAAAGCATGAATGTTGATTGCTCACTATTTCAGTAGCATAGCAATACTTGGAAACTAGATGCATTAGGAAATTCAACAACATGAGACTACTCGAAAACTCATTCCTTAAATGGCTTGGTTAAGGGTTGATTTATAGGAAGTGAGTGATTTGAATGAAGGGCTATGATTGAAAGTTGGTTTCAACGATGTGGATGGCCAGGATCGAATAGGGTTTCCCACTCCATGAGGAGTTGTAGTCATGTGACAAGTGTAGGGAGGACCTAATTTAAATAAAAGATTATTTAAATTAGTTGTGCATGTGACATGTGACATGTTTGAATGTGATGAGAGGTGAGGGAATAATTCAAATATTTCATTTGAATTATTTGGGACATGTGAAAGGGGGATTAATTAAATAATTGGGATTTATTCAATTAATTGACTAAGTGATTAGGATGGGATTAGGAGTGGGATTATGCAAGGGACATAGGAAAAAATGTTACAAGATGTCTCATAAGATAATGTTGCAAGACATGGACAATTTTAAGTGTCTACATTTTGCCCCTCTTTGAGATGATGTTCGCAACTAAGAGAAGTAACATCATTTCAAAGAAGATGAAGAAATGGCATGATGATGTAAGGATAGGATGATGATGCCCCCTTGAGAGGATAGGTGGGTTGGACAAACACAGGTAGGCTCTCAAAGTGAAAGGGATTGGTAAATAATGGAAGATAAGGGAATGGATAGAAGAAAAGAATGATACGTTATGCTGCAATTGTTACATCCCCAATTTACAAATTAGACTTAATCAATAACTTGGCATGATAATCAGGAGGATTAGTCATAGTTAATTGATTTGATATTGTGGAAATATCTGATTTAACTTTTGATTATGAAGTAGAAACAAATGTTAAATAGTTTTAAATGATTTTCAATTACGAGATTTGATAATGATGCATTGTGGTCCTGAGTGTGACAGGAGAACCGAATGTGCTTCAAAGAAGGAAGGAGAGTATCATCCTGGAGGAAGGAGTTAGACATTGTGATAATATAAGTTGACTAGCCATCTGAGTAATCGACTCCTATGTCCTAAACCATTCGTAAGTTGACACGTGTCATGTCTCTTGACTTTTGTTTCTATATTCTTAGTTTATTCTTTGGTCGATGAAGTTATCTCATCAAGTCATGATGACCGGATAATGTTTTGGGAACATCATCCCTAGCCGAGAGATAATAATATTTTGAGACAAAGAGGTCTCTCTTAATTATTGTTCTCAGGGTCACTATGTTGTTCCTAGTCTTTCGACTAAATGGGAATAGTTGATTTCGGGGAAGTATCACTTGACCCCGATAATCGACATAAATAATGTGAATTCTTTTTATGTTTTCTATTCCTTGTGATAATCCTTTATCAAGGATGAAACCTCTAATTGGTTATTACCCATGTTGATATTAGTGCTATTTTTCTTATTTTTGATCATTATATTTGATGGAATATTCTTGAGTGGTTTTAGTCAATCATGAAGATGGATGGGAGCTTCGACCTCAACCATCGCATGATGTGCTTGGATCGGGCCACCTTTTTAGGGGCACCACCGAGTGGTAAGGCAGTTGACAACCATTATCGGCATGTATGGGATCGGTTATCCCAGGTTAGGCTTCCCTTTGGGTAGAGAAAAGTGAGAAAAGATTTGGGTGAATGTAGAACGGGAGTTTTTGGCTTTGTGGGAAATAGTAGGTGTTATAACTGTTTGAGGGAGAATAGAGACAAAATAAAATAGGAAGCAACGATAAGAATCGCAGAACTGGGTCTGCATTCGGCCTTTTGCTCAATCAGGTAACTAAGATTTATGAAGTCTCTTGTAATTAAATGGCAATATGAGGCACACATACTGCAAGGCAATGCCAGACATGTTAATTATTTTCTTTTGAGTCATGGCATTAGGCCAGTCGATCGAGCCATTCCTGTGTTTCTTTTTAATAACTCATACGCTATGGTTTGGGGGTGCCATTGGGCTGAACCCGTTTAAGACAAACATTGAGTTGTGTTTATACTTGAAGCCTCATGGGCTAAGTTTGTTAGACTTAATAACCGTTGAAACTATGCTCAAGGCAGGGAGCCGAGCTGAAAGCATATTTAAACGTCTTGAAAACTTGCATATAGATGAGAGCCAATCTAGGAAACTAAATATATATTCTTGAATATACGCTCAGTCGAGCCTTGTAAAGATTGACTCTTTCTTGAAGGAGCCTTGAGTCTTTTGACTCGGCTGTGTGGTAATGCATGATACATTATGATAACTGGAGCTCAAAGCCACAGTGGCTGAGCATGTATTCTTTTCATTTGTGTTTAACCCATGTCATCTTATGACAAGGGCCAAGCCTATGAGCTCTCGATGGGAGTTAAGAATGACTCCATGTATTTTTAATAATGGATACAGTCTTACGACTGTAATGATAGCCGTTTCAGTATCATTTCTTAGTATGCAATTACTCGACTGTATTGATAGCCGTAGAGGCATCATCTCTCAGAATACAGACCCTCAATTGTATTGTTAACTGTGGAATCTTTTAATAACTTAATCACAATCCATTGACTTGAAGATTTCCGGGTAGGCATTTATTATTCGGAGTGTATCTTACACCCAAACTAAACTCAGTCAGGCTTACTTGAGTAGCCGACAATGGACTACATTTAGAACTATTAAAACTTTTATGTATGTTAAATGAACCTTCAAATTGAAGGAGTATGGTCACAATCTCTATATTAGACAACTAAGAATAAGTTTAAAATAGATTATAGACTAGATCTATTTGGGACTAAATTATGACTTAACAAATAATGTTATGAGTTATAAATTCTTTTACTTATTAAAACTATTGGGTTGGTGAATAACTCATGAACACATTGGGAAAATAGGAGCTATTGACTCTAAGAAACTAATATATTTATTAAGGCGGGGTATGCCTTAAGTATCATGAAATCGACTTCATCATATGTGGTGGATGCTATCGATATGAAAACACAGGTGACCAAGACAGTCATTAAGTTGAAATTGAAATGAATCAAACGGAATGAGGTGATGTGGAGTCACTAATTCCGTATTTCTTAAGTAACCTATTTTGTTATAATTAACCTTGGTAGGGAGTCGAATGTCCAAGTTTGGACTGTGATTCGAATTGATCCCACACTCATACTAGACCTAAAGGACAAGGTCGGTAAGAACTAATTGTAGGAAATGACAACTTATAAGTCGAGTTAGGGTCATGGACATACGACTACATTCATTGTGTAACGTATTTGTATGAAAACTTTGGCCAAAGTAATGCATCCGTCTCTACATGCATTGTCGGTCCACAGTGATCCAGATGGCCTAGTGTCTCCAATAGTGTCATACAAGTTAGAGTGGATCTATAGTGTGTGACCGTGAGACATTAGGAAGGACACAACACCAGTTACTTAGATGGGTAACCAATTGGTTCCAATGTATAACCTTTCCGTGAAGGGTAGGGCCTCTTCCAGTTAGGAAGATGAGCAGGGGACCGCATGTCCGTGGTTGGAGGAAAAGCACCAAGATGATGCTTTCCTTCCCAAGCATAAGACAAGCTGAGGCTTATGAAGATAGATGTCATTGGTTCCAGATACATTGTTTGCATTTTGACTAGTTGGTCTATTGTAATGTAAAGATTTGATTAAGATGCCAAGAGCATATATTGTATTTGATTAGTGATGGACTTCACTAAGGATTGTAATGATTTATTAAATTGTAAGCTGTGTTATACCCTGATTTGATTAACATGCTTAAATGGTGGAAAAGAATATGATTCTTTATGTTCAAACTTTGATTATTGTAATCCATTCTTAATTATGACTTGATTAAGTTATATGCTTGAGTTAAATCTTGAGTTTTATGGAAAGTGTTGTTACATATGGTATCAAAGCTACTAGGTTCAACACATGGACCTAATGAGCTCACTAATTGATGATTAACAAATCCAACGCTAATGATTGGATGTCCTATGCTAGAATGGTAAAAATTAGAACCACACCTCACAAAAAGGTAACGGAACATGGACGTTACCTACACCATCAAAAGATTTTGAAGGCACGAGCCTCCATGAAGGAGAAACTTTAAAAGACTGGATGCTTGGTAGGTGCATGGTTATCTGATGAGGAAACTTTCGTTGATGCAGTAAAACGCATCAAGAAGGAGTTACAGAAAGCTGAATGGATGGCTGCCCTTAACTCTACTGGAGCATCAATGTCACCCTATACTCATATAGAACCAGCTGAGAAAAATGATCATAATGAATGTATTGTAACTAAGGAGGATGTGAAGGAATACTAGTGTGTATCCTCACCTCCTAAGACTGAAAAGAAAATCTGAAAATGGGAAGTTATCCCAATTGTAAATGATTTGCAGGAGCAAATGTAAATACAATTTTGTAATTTTGTGGATTATATGTAATGCAATGGCAAAGTTTTGACAATCTTTCCTTTCTTGTTAAAGATTACATGAATGTGATTATATTTGTGAAATAATTGAATTATATGGCATGGAAAACTAATACATGTTTAATCTACAAACTTCAGGAAGAAGTAAATTGTAGTAAAGGTTCAAGTTGGAACTAGAATGGAGGATAGCCGAGATGGAGCACCTTCAGGGCAATCCGAGTCTAAATTAGACCAAATATTGACCTTGTTAAAGAAACTAGGGTGAGGCTAGAGACCCTCAAACATAAAGTGGGAGGCCAGTCAGAAGATAGGCGAGATAATTATGATGGGGGTGATGGCAAGGAACGCCATAATGACACCACCCAAAGCCATCATGGAGAAAATAACTCCGTGGTTAAATAGGATGGGGATAAAAGGAGCCTTATGGCTATGGAACTGTCTCATGACATGAAAAAGTTCATGCCACCTAAATTTGATGGATCCGTAAGTGGAGATGCCATAGAGGCATGGCTTACAAAGATGGAGAAGTATTTTGAAATTAGAAATTATAATGAGGTTACAAAGCTGTCTAGGGAGCATTTTAGTTAGCAAGAGAAGAATCCACATGGTGGATGAATAAAAAGATGGAGTTAGGCTTGAGGTCTACAAGTCTTACGTGGGACAGGTTTGTAGAAGTGTTTAGGCAAAGATGGTTGCCTCAACTATTCTATGATTAGAAACTCATAAACTTCCAAAACTTGAAATAGGCTGATATGACTGTAAATGAATATTGGGAGTAATTCACCCGATTACTGAAATATGTGCCATAGTATCAGCATGATGAGAAGTTCTGGGTCTGAAAATTTATCATGGGGTTGAACGCCTAGATTGGGGCTGAGGTTAATGTTCATGGCCCTACAACCATGGAACAGGTCTATGAGAAGGCCGTGAGGCAAGAATGTAACCTGAAGGCTATATCATCCTATAGAGAAAGGAACATGAAGAGATACAATTGGTCTCAAACTTCTCAACCCTCAAAGAAGAAGGGAAAGAAACAAGATTATACTGAGAAGACTGATAAAGGGGCTAAAAATAAACAAAATGAATCCAAGGGAGATAAAAAGGGGAATAACCACTCCAAGAAGAATGGGAACAATTTTGGCAAACCTCAAGAGAGGTAAGGACCAGTTGGAGGATGCTTCACTTGTGGCAGAGGTCACTACGCCAATTAATGTCATCACAAGGAGTGCAATCAAGAGGAAATCCTCTACCTTCCTAGTAAGTGGCATTCCAGCAATGTATCCATGCAGCCTTGGATAACCGTCAAGCTGAGTATCAAATAACTCCAGCAGATACAATAGGTATTTTATTTGGAGTTCCTATTTCAGTTTTAATTGATACAGGTGCCACAGAATGTTTCATTTCTCCCAAAATTGTAAATAAGATTCCTAGAAAAGTAGGATTCATGGCAAATACTTGGTCTGTAGAGTATGCAAATCACACCAAGGCTCAGGTAGAGCAATGCTGGTTTGAAGCTCGAGTTGAACTTCCAAACTTTTCCACTAAAGTAAATCTATATGTAGCTCCACTTGGCTCGTATGATGTCATCCTCAGAATGAATTGGCTATGGAGACATTGAGCCAAAGTGGACTATTATGCTAAGATAGTAGATTGTTTGGATGATCTAGGAAACCAAGTCCATATTTAAGGAAAGCTTGGAGAAATTAAATTGAGGCAAATCTTTGCCTTACAAATGAAAAGAGCACAGAGAAAAGGATGCCAACTTTTTGCTGTTAAGATGGATAAAATAGATGAAACAAAGGAAACCTAATTTCAAGATGATTTGACTTTTTATGAATCCCTAAAACTTAATGAAGTAGGGATGAAGGAGTCCATAGGTCAGGAAAGACCAGATATGGACAGGTATCCTCTCATTAGAGAATCTAAGGATGTATTTCTAAATGATCTTCTAGGGTTACCACCTAAGAGAGATTTTGATTTTGCCATTGATATTATACCTGGGTTAGAACCTATTTCTATAGCCCCTTATAGGATGACCACAACTGAACTAATGAAGTTAAAGGCTCAATTGCAAGAGCTACTGGATAAAGGGTTGATTAGACTCAGTGTGTCGCCATGGGGAGTACCTGTCATTTTTGTGAAAAAGAAAGATGGCACTTTGCGGTTGTGTATAGACTATCGCATGTTAAACAAAGGAACCATCAAGAACAAGTATCCTCTACCCCATATCAATGATCTTTTCGATCAGATGAGAGGTGCAACAGTATTTTCCAAGATCGATCTTCGATTGGCATATCACCCGTTGAGGGTGAAGGATGAAGAGACCCATAAGACAACCTTTAGAACTAGATATGGACATTATGAATTCATTGTCCTACCTTTTGGCTTGACAAATGCCCCTACAACGTTTATGAATCCTATGAACAATGTGTTCAGAGACTGTCTGGACAAGTTTGTCTTGGTATTTCTTGATGATATTTTAATCTACTCTAAGAATGAAGAGGAACATATGCAGCATTTGAGAATCGTTCTTCAGAGATTAAGAGAGCATAAACTATATGGTAAGCTCTCTAAGTGTACCTTCTTTCATAAAGAAGTATAGTATTTGGGTCATATAATTTCAGCTAAAGGAATAGCTGTAGACCCAGCTAAGATTAAGGCTATATCTGAATGGCCTGAACCGAAAAATGTTCATGAGGTCTGAAGTTTTATGGGCCTTGCTGGTTACTACAGGAAGTTTGTGGAAAACTTCTCTAAAATTGCTTATCCTATAACTTCCTTGCAAAGAAAGGGCAAGAAATTTGAATGGTCAGAAAAGTGCCAGGAGGCCTTTGACTTGCTGAAGGAAAAAATGAGTTCAACTTCAATTTAAAAAATACCTGACCCGGATGGTCAATTTGTAGTCATTACCGATGCCTCAGGGGAAGGCTTAGGTGGTGTACTAGTCCAAGATGGACATGTTATTGCGTATGAATCACGCAAACTAAAAAACTATGAACAAAACTATGCCCCACATGATTTAGAACTGGCAGTAGTCATGCTTGCACTCCAAATGTGGAGACATTATCTACTTGGAAAACCTTTTAAGTTGAAAATAGATCACCAAGGACTTAAATATCTATTCACTCAACCCCATCTTAATGCTCGTCAAAGAAGATGGTTGGAATTTATCTCGGATTATGGTTTCGAGATTAAATATATCCAGGGAAAAGAAAATCGAGTAGCAGATGCTTAAAGTAGGAGAAGGCATATCTCCTCTATGATTTCCATACATTCTAATTTTAAAAATCAGGTGTTACAACAATCTAAGGGAGATGAGTTTTACGAGCAGGTAAAACAAGCCCTTGAGAAAGATCCACATAATCCAAAATATGAAGGATTCAACCTTGAATCAAATGGGTTATTAAGGTTTAAAGGAAGGATGTATGTACCTAACTCAACAGAGTTAAGGAATATGGTTTGGAAAGAGGTTCATTCTACACCATATTCTAAACATCCTAGAGTAACTAAATTACTTGCCGATGTAAAACCTCTATACTTTTGGAAAGGAATGAAGAGGGATGCTGCAAACTTTGTAGCTACTTGCATTGAATGCCAAAGGGTGAAGGCAGAGCACCAACACCCGACAGGATTATTATACCCTCACGAAATTCCTATGTGGAAATGGTAGATTATAAGCATGGACTTTGTGCAAGGACTTCCTATGTCAAGGAATAAGCACAATGTTATCTTGGTTGTGGTGGACAGACTCACCAAAGTGGCCCATTTTATTCTGGGAAACTTATCAGATGGGGCTCCCATCATTGCTTAGAAATTCATTCAAGAGATTTTTAGACTTCACGGCATTCCTGAGAAGATTATCTCAGATAGGGATGCACGAATAACTTCTAGATTTTGGCAAACTTTATTCTCTTCACTTGGAACACAACTGAATATAAGCTCTGCTTATCATCCTGAAACAGATGGTCAAACTAAAAGGGCGAATCAAGTGTTGGACTTATTAAGGATGTATTGCATGGATCAGCAATACAAGTGGGAAGATTATCTTCCTCTAGTGGAATTTTCTTACAATAAATCTTATCATTCAGCTATTAAGATGTCACCGTTTGAGGCATTATATGGACGAAAGTGCCAAGCCCCTATAAGCTGGGATAAACTTGAAGATAGGGTTAGCCTTGGTCCAGAAATGCTATTTGAAATGGAAGAACAAATCCATCTGATTAAAAAGAGACTAGCAGAAGCCAATGATAGACAAAAGAGTTATGTAGATGCTAAACGTGTTGAAAGGCATTTCACTGTGGGAGATAAAGTTCTCCTTAGGGTAAAACCCCAAAAAAGTTCCATCAAATTTGGAAAAATGTCCAAACTGGCATCAAGATATGTGGGGCCGTTTGAAGTTCTAGAAGAAGTCAACCCAGTGGCATACATAATTGCTCTACCGCTAGCACTTGCCATGATGCATAATGTGTTTCATGTTTCTTACTTGAAAAAGTTTAATTCTTCTGATAATCAGATTCCTATGCTTGATTGGAATATGTTACAGGTGAAAGACCCAAGAGTTGTGGTGATCGAGCCCATCAAGGTGCTCGAAATGCGTAAGCTACGCTTACGTAACAAGGAAATAACACAGTGAAAGGTTCAGTGGGACCAATATTTGGTGGAAAACGCCACCTGGGAAAAATATGATGACTTTTATGCCATATTTCCTCATCTTTTCTAAGACATTTGTTATTATGTTTTGAAAACATTTTTATATTATGTTGGTTTGTTTTAAAGACAAATAATCATCGGGGACGATGATTCTTCTGAGGGGAGATATGTTACATCCCCAATTTACAAATTAGACTTAATCAATAACTTGATATGATAATTAGGAGGATTAGTCATAGTTAATTGATTTGATATTGTGGAAATATTTGATTTAACTTTTGATTATGAAGGAGAAACAAATGTTAAATAGTTTTAAATGATTTTCAATTACGAGATTTGATAATGATGTACTGATTGCAATCTTGTGGTCCTGAGTGTGACAGGAGAACCGAACGTCCTTCAAAAAAGGAAGGAGAGTATCATCTTGGAGGAAGGGGTTAGGCATTGTGATAATATAAGTTGAATATCCATCTGAGTAATCGACTCCTATGTCCTTCTCAACCATTTGTAAGTTGACACATGTCATGTCTCTTGATTTTTTCTTCTATGTTCTTAGTTTATTCTTTGGTCAATGAAGTTATCTTGTCAAGTTGTGATGACTAGATAATGTTTTGGGAACATCATCCCTAGCCGAGAGATAATAATATTTTGAGACAAAGAGGTCTCTCTTAATTATTGTTCTCAGGGTCATTATGTTATTCCTAGTCTTTCGACTAAATGGGAATAGTCAATTTCAGGGAAGTATCACTCGACCTTGATAATCGACATAAATAATGTGAATTCTTTTTATGTTTTCTATTCCTTGTGATAATCCTTTATCAAGGATGAAACCTCCTAATTGGTTATTACCCATGTTGATATTATTGCTATTTTTCTTATTTTTGATCATCGTATTTGATGGAATATTCTTGAGTGGTTTTAGTCGATCATGAAGATGGATGGGAGCTTCGACCTCAACCATCGCATGATGTGCTTGGATCGGGCCACCTTTTTAGGGGCACCACCGAGTGGTAAGGCAGTTGACAACCATTATCAGCATGTATGGGATTGATTATCCCAGGTTAGGCTTCCCTTTGGGTAGAGAAAAGCGAAAAAAGATTTGGGTGAATGTAGAAAGGGAGTTTTTGGCTTTGTGGGAAATAGCAGGTGGTATAACTATTCTAGGGAGAATAGAGACAAAAGAAAACAGGGAGCAGCAATAAGAATCATAGAACTGGGTCTGCATTCGACCTTTTGCTCAATCAGGTAACTAAGATTCATGAAGTCTCTTGTAATTAAATGGCAATATGAGGCACGCATACTACAAGGCGATGCTAGGCATGTTAATTATTTTCTTTTGAGTTGTGGCATTAGGCCAGTTGACCGAGCCATTCCTGTGTTTCTTTTTTAATAACTCATATGCTATGGTTCAGGGGTGCCGTTGGGCTGAACCTATTTAAGACAAACATTGAGTTGTGTTTATACTCGAAGCCTCATGGGATAAGTTTGTTAGACTTAATAACTGTTGAAACTATGCTCAAGGCGGGGCGCTGAGTTGAAACCATATTTAAACTTCTTGAAAACTTGCATACAGCTAAGAGCCAACCTAGGAAACTAAATATATATTCTTGAATATACACTTAGTCGAGCCTTGTAAAGATTGACTCTTTATTGAAGGAGCCTTGAGTCTTTTGACTCCGCCGTGTGGTAATGCATGATACATTATGACAACTGGAACTCAATGCCACATTGGCTGAGCATGTAGTCTTTTCATTTGTATTTAACCCATGTCATCTTATGACAAGGGCCAAGCCTATGAGCTCTCGATGGGAGTTAAGAATGACTCCATGTGTTTTTAATAATGGATAAAGTCTTACAACTGTAATGATAGCCGTTTCGACATCATTTCTTAGCATGCAATTACTCGACTATATTGATAGTCGTAGAGGCATCATATCTCAAAATACAGACCCTCGATTGCATTATTAACTGTGGAAGCTTTTAATAACTTAATCACAGTCCATTGACTGTGAAGATTGCTAGGTAGGCATTTATTATTCCGAGTATATCTTACACCCAAACTAAACTCAGTTGAGCTTACTTGAGTAGCTGACAATGAACTACATTTAGAACTATTAAAACTTTTATGTATGTAAAATGAACCTTTGAATTGAAGGAGCATGGTCACAGTCTCTGTATGAGACAACTGAGAATAAGTTTAAAATATATTATAGAATAGATCTATTTGGGACTGAATTATGACTTAACGAATAATGTTATGAGTTATAAATTCTTTTACTTATTAAAACTATTGGGTTGATGAATAACTCATGAGCACATTTGGAAAATAGGAGCTATTGACTCTAAGAAACTAATATATTTACTAAGGTGGGGTATGCCTTAAGTATCATGAAATTGACTTCATCATATGTGGTGGATGCTATCGATATGAAAACACGGGTAACTAAGATAGTCATTAAGTTGAAATTGAAATGAATCGAACGGAACGAGGTGACGTGGAGTCACTAATTATGTATTTCTTAAGTAACCTATTTTGCTATAATTAACCTTGGTAGGGAGTCGAATGTTCAAGTTTGGACTATGATTTGAATTGATCCCACACTCATACTAGACCTAAAGGACAAGGTCGGTAAGAACTGACTATAGGACATGACAACTTATAAGTCAAGTTAGGGTGATGTACATACAACTACATTCATTGTGTAACATCTTTGTAGGAAAACGTTTGGCCAAAGTAATGCATCTATCTCTACATGCATTGTCGATCCACAATGATCTAGATGGCCTAGTGTCTCCAGTAGTGTCATACAAGTTAGAGTGGATCTATAGTGTGTGATCGTGAGACATTAGGAAGGACACAACACCAGTTACTCAGATGGCTAACCAATTGGTTCCAATGTCTAACATTTTCGTGAAGGGTAGGGCCTCTTCCAATTAGGAAGATGAGCAGGGCACTGCAGGTCTGTGGTTGGAGGAAAAGCACCAGGATGATGCTCTCCTTCCCAAGCATGAGACAAGCCAAGGCTTATGAAGACAGATGTCATTGGTTCCAGATACATTGTTTGCATTTTGACCAGTTGGTCTATTGTAATGTAAATATTTGATTAAGATGCCAAGAGCATATATTGTATTTGATTAGTGATAGACTTCACTAAGGATTGTAATGATTTATTAAATTGTAAGCTGTGTTATATCCTGATTTGATTAACATGCTTAAATGATGGAAAAGAATATGATTCTTTATGTTCAAACTTTGATTATTGTAATCCCTTCTTAATTATGACTTGATTAAGTTATATGCTTAAGTTAGTTCTTGAGTTTTATGGAAAGTGTTGTTATAACAATGAAGGTGAGCAACCATGGAGTTTGATGTAGCATTAGACGTTATGCACCAAGGTATAAGGACCAAGGTGATGATGTGTCTTGTGCACCAACATAATACAACCTTGTCTAATGTATGAGGAAGAAAACTTAGAGCATTAAAGTCTTAATGCACAAAAGGTATGATATGATCTTCGATGCAAAGGTTAATGCAAAAAGCCATTCCCACATACACAAGCTATGAATATTAGTTGGAATGAGAGAGATGTGATACAAATGTAAGATGAAAATGATAGCACACACAAGCAAGCAAGCATGCATGCATAAATGATTCAAAAACAACCAAGGTATTGCCCCTGTCAAGTTGTAAACTAATGATTAAGTGATTGATTGATTGATTCATGATATGTGTCTGATTTCAGGAAATGAAACATGTCATATAAGATGCCTAGTCTAGTTTCGACAATGCAACATCCTGTATAAGACAATTGATTTATTGACACTAGTGTTGTTGGCCATGCGAATCAACACCAGGATTTGATTGATTGATTAATTAATTTGGTTTACAACAAGGCTAGGATCAAGACCTTTGATGTAATTGGATGATTTGACTTGTTTGATTGAATTGATTGGTATGGATGAATGATTGGATTGAAGAAATGATTAAATGAAGATTGATGTGAAGAATTGATTAATGATGAAGTGATTGATTGATTTGATTTGATGAATTGAATTGATTTGATTTGGAAGAATTGATTTGGTTGGAATGATTTGAAGAAGTGATTTGATTGGTTTTACTTGATGAATTGATTTGATTTGAAGAATTGGGAGATTCATTTAATTGGAATGATTTGATGAATTTGATTGGAAGAATTTGTTGGAGTGGTTTGATTCGATGAGGATTGAATTGATTAATTGGATTGATGGATTGATTTGATTTGATGATGAATTGATTTTATTGATGACTTGATTTGGATTGATTTGATTTGATGGTTTTGATTGGATTGATTTGAAGAATTTGATTTGGTGATTGGATTGGATTTGATTGGATGAAGTGATTGAAGAATTGATGATTGATTAGAGTGGTTGGAATGATTTGAGTGATTGATTAGAATGATTTGAAGAATTGATTTGACTTGATGAGTTGAATGGAATGAATTGGTTTGAAGAATTGATTTGAATTGAGTGATTTAATTTGCTTGGATTTTTGTTGGATATTTGATTTTTTTGTATGTTTGAATGTTGTGATTTTTTTGGATTTTTGGGAATGTTTTGATTTTTTTGGATTTTTGGAAATATTTTGATTTTTTTGGATTTTTTACATGTTTTGGTTTTTTTGGATTTTGAAATGTTTTGATGTTTTTGGATTTTTTGAAAATGTTTTGATTTTTTTTTGTTTTTTGAAATGTTTTGTTTTGATTTTTTTAGATTTTGAAATGTTTTGATTTTTTTGTGTTTTTGAAATGTTTTGATTTTTTTTGTGATTTTGAATGTTTTTATTTTTTGGATTTTTGCATGTTTTGGGATGTCATTGGATTGCAATTTGAATAGCCTTTGCTCTAGATACCAATGACAAGGGAAAACCAAGTCTAGGTGCTAGGAGGTAGGTGGGATGAATGGATAAAAGGATGGGTGATAAGGGATGGAATGGATGTACGCGTAAAAGAACAAGGATGTGATCTCCAAGGACTATGTCGCACAGGAATAACTTACCCCATTCTTGGTGTAATACTTAGGATTTGACATGACAAAGCTTATGACAATAGGATGATGATAGGATTGAATGGAAAGGATGAGGTATACCAAGTGATATCGAAAAAATTTGTCAACATTTTACCCCTATATCTTTATCAAGATCAAAAGGAGAAAGGAAGGATGAATGGACTCAATATGATAGGTAGGTGTGTATGGATAAGGATGGTAAGATATGATAGTATGGAAATGTAGGATATGATAGGATGGATAGATGAGACAATGTGCCCCCAAGTGTAAGTGACATAGATGATCAACCTACACATGATGCCTGTTTGCCAGGTTTTCATCATGGTACTCATCCAAGGCGCCACCAAGGGTGGTTTCACCATTAGATGAAGGGATTTCTCTTTACTATTTTTTGATTTTTTTTTTACTTTTTTAATTTTTGAATGGGAGAGGTGGAATATGGATGGAAGGGACTCAAACGTCTAGTTCCATGAAAAGTGATAGTCCCATTAGAGATGGATGTCATTGCATGGACCATGTCATTATGCTCATTAATGTTGGTAAGGGATTGCATGAGAGGGAGAGGGAGTAGGTAGATAGTGGATTATGAAAGGTTTATGCATGGAAGGATAGTGGATTATGATATGGATTATGTAGGACTTATGCAAAAGGATGGATGAAAGTCTTATGCAAAAGCATGGACCATAGGAAAGTGATGAGGAAGATATGTAGGATAATAGTTGAATGATAGGGTGATGGAGGTATGGAAAGGAATCATAAACAATAGTTGCACACATCGTGATAAACATGGACGCTTTTGATTTGGAGGGGGTGAAGGTAATGGAGATGTTTGCTTAGGGGATGGGTGATGTAGGAATTTAGGTACCCACATAGACTTAGGATTTTTATGATTTTTGTTTTGCTTGTGGGATGGAAGAATTTGAGACTTTGGAATGGAATGGGATATTTGGGATTTTTGAGATGTGGATACCTCATTTGACTTGATGACTTTTTGCTTAGGGATGCAAAACATTTTAGTTTTGGCTTTTTCTTTTGGAGGTATGGGCTTGGATAGATTTTTAGATGTATTTTTCTTTGACTTTTTGAATTTGTACTCTAAGGCATGAGGATCCTTGGGATTTTTAGCTTTATGGGTAGAGGCATCCAAATGTTTATTTTTGAATCCCATGGGTTTGGTGGAAGCTTCATGTTTAAACAATATGTGTATTGATTGGTCATGATTAGGATTTTTATAGGACTTATGGATGGGGATATTAGGCGTTGGAAGTAATGGTGGTAAAGTGGATGAAGGGAAATTAGGAGTTGGAAGCAACATAGGTAAAGTAGATGGTGGAAGGTGTATGGTCACATGTTTTTGACACTTGTAGGATAGTGGAGGAGGAATGGCAACATATGTTTTGGGTATAAGATAGGATTTGTGATGGGAAGTGGTGGACTTAGGAGGAATGGAGGAAGTACCAACATCTTTAGATTGTTTACCTTGGGGTGTATATCCAAGGCCATATGGGTGTGGAGGGATTTTGACATGAATGGGCTCCAAAATACCTTGTTCATGAAGGCCTAGGCCTTTACCTTGGTAATTCATGTTTTGGAGTATGCGATGGACTATAGGACTAGCTGTGTTTTGGACACTAGACTTGAGTTTATTATTGGATGGAGAAGGTGAAGTGGTGAATAATGGTTGTTGTTTTCCTAAGGAGGAACATTCATGGATGAAGGTGGATTGGCCAAGGGGATATGATGGATTTGAAATGGGGTTGATAGTGGATGAGGAAGGATCATTAGGATCTTGACTATCATTGTGTTCACTAAGATCCAAGATATTGGTTTGATCATCTATGTGCACTTGGGAGCCATGTGTCTCATCATGGCCATGGATAGGTGGAGGAGAAGTTTCTTTGTTTTGAAGGAAGGCCATGAAATGGGGTGAGTGCTCAAGTAAGTCGACAAGGCTTTCATTAGATGGAGTATGTAGGTCTTGGGTGTCTTGCTCATGAATGGTTGTGGGGGTATGGATAGGATCAAGTTGCTCATGGATAGGTTCTTCATCATGAATAATGTCTTGATCATGGAAAAGATACATGTTACGAATGGGTTGAATGAAAGTGATTTGATGTTGATTAGGATGAGGGCTTGATATTTCCCCATGCTTAGTATTATACCCTTGACATAACTCTTGACTTGCTTGAATGGGAGTGGAAGGCTCTTGATGGTCAATTACATAGGAGCATGATAGAGGTTGACTTGGGCTCATGGGGAGAGACTCTTGAATAGGTTCAAGGGTTTGTGGACTATATGAAGGGGTTGTAGGAATGGAAATGGTGTTGGAAGGTTCCTTGGTAGGCTCAAGAATAGGGCTTTGTGACATGGCGATGATTGATTTCTTGCTAGTAGCCCTTGGATCACATCCTTTACAGGTGTATGGGTGGTGGAAGTTGAAGGCTTAGCATTTTGATTAGGTGGAAGGCTAATTGGACTGGATGAATTAGGACTAGGAATGGATAGGTCCCATGGTGGAGGGGTAAAAGGGATATTGGAAGGTGTTGGCTTATGATTAGGATTTTGACTTTGATTAGGTGGAAGGTTAAAGGGATTGAACGGATTGGTGGATTTGGGAAACTCCATAGGTTTACTTTTGTAATGTTTGATGATGGATTGGCTAGTGGATTGCATGGTGGTGTTGGGGTAGAACTAGGAGGATCTTGGATTGGCATGTGATTGGATAGTGGTATAATATACTTATAGGTGGGATAAGCTAGACTAGTGTTCCCCTTGTCAAAGGTATGAGGGCTTGAAGGGATTTGATCTTGTTGCCAAGGTGGACTTGGGCTCACATGTTCTTGTTGGGAAGTGAATGGATAGGTTGATGTGGAATTGACATGGAAAGAAGTGGGATTGGTTGATGTAAGGTTGACTTGATAGGTGGAGGGATTTGGTTGGTATGAAGTGGAGGGGTATGACACATAGGATTGAAGTAAATGATGTGGTTATGTTTGTTGGATTTGACATGTGGCTATGAATTGTTGGGCTTGAGCTAGGAGGTGTTGCATTTGAGGTAATTGGATTTTTTGAAATTGTTGGATGATGGCTTGGAATCGTTGTATGGTTTGTTGGTCTAGGGGTTGGGGTATTTGGTGAAGTGTTTGAATGAGGTCTTATAGTTGGGGTGCTAGGACCTTGTCCTCTAATGTTGGCATGGTGTCACACATGTGCTTATGTCTTTGCATTTCATCTTGTTCCTCAAGGTATGCCACATAGTTCTTGTCATCATTGGAAGTAGGAGGATGGGCCCCTTGAACTATGATTTTGGGTTTTAAATTTGTCTCATCATTAGGATTAGAAGAAGGGCCTCCTCGAAGTATTATTTTGGGCTTAGGATTGGTCACATCATTAGGACTAGAGGAAGGGACTCCTTGAAGTATGAGTTTAGGTATTGACTTTGTTTAATGATTAGGATTAGAGGGATGGCCTCATCGAAGTATGATCTTGGGATTTGGTTTTGTTTCATCATTAGGATTAGAGGGAGGCCCTCCTCTAAGTATGAGTTTGGGCTTGTGATTAGGTTTAGGCTTGCTAAGAATCAAGACCATTTTGGCAAGTGTTTGATTGACTAGGATGATGATGTGGGATGATTAGGATGAAGATGAAGGCTTAGAATGATTAGGGATGAGGTGGAATCATTAGGATATAGCAAGGATGAAATTGATTAGATTAGAATGAAGACAATGATGTGTATGATTAAGGATGATTATGATGACTTGGATATGATTAGGATGAAGTTGATTAGACTAGAATGAAGATGATGATGTGTAATGATTAGGAATGATTAGGATATGATTAGGATGAAGTTGATTAGACTAGAATTAAAATGATGATGTGTAATGATTAGGAATGATTAGGATTTGTTTAGGATGAAAGTGACTAGGATGAATGTGTTGGAAATAATGTTTAGGAAGAAGTGTTTATATGTTTGTGTTTATAGCTTGATGTGGTAATTTGCAAACAAATGATTACACGTGTACACACATGAATCACACACGCAAGACACATAAGCAATTTTCAATTTGAAGTTTGAATTGTGATGATTAAGCAAGCACTCATTCAGACACATTAGAAAGCCCTAGATTAGTCAAATGGGTATGGCCAAGTATGTCTTAAGCTAGTTTGCACAAGTTGACTAAGGATGTCCCCAATATACTCAAAGTATGGGGGGGCCAATTCCGTGAAATGAAAGAGAAATAGTGCCAAATAGCCAGGAAAAAGGGGTAACCCACCCTTCACCTTCACTTCCCCAAGGTATAAAGTTCTTGGGGGCTTAATCTAAATGACAATATTTTGACTTCCAAGAGGGTGTCTTTCGATTCACACCTCTATTTAGACTCCGCTAGAACGCTAGAGTTGAGGTCGTCCCTTGGAGTGGTGTGTCTCCAAGCAGGCCTCCTAGGCAGGGTGGCAAAAGCAAATCTAGTGGGTGCTTTTAATCTCCAAGATCACCTTGCGGTGCGAGGAGAGAGCATACACATGCACACTTGTATCACACTCACACTTGTAAATTTGGTGCAAGGGCACCTTAGGCCATATGGTCAAATTTGGTCAAATTTTGGTTTTATGTTTTGTTTTGATGTGTTTAGTCTAATAAGGTCATTTATGACCATTTGGGATCATTTTGATCTATTTTTGAATGTTATAGGTCCATTGGTCAGAAGTTATAAACATTTGCAAAAAAGATGTAAAAGTTGTCAAGTGTTGTCATAACAACTTTTCTTGTCAAATGAAATTTTTTAAAAAAAGTTTGTTAAAAGTTGTTAAATGGTAGTTGTAGGTTGGTTGGGGGGCATAAATTGATTTTACAAGCATAAATGTGAGCCTCCAAGTCAAGTGGAGGGTTGGTGTGTAGGTTGAACAAGAATTTTTGAATGAAGACTTGAATTTTCTGCAATTTCCAACATTCCAATGTTGTTATTTGGGTTTGTATGGACTGTATGGTGCACCATTTGATTTGAGATTACTTGGGATGGATGGCCATGTGAATATAGTTTAATTTACTTTTGGTTTCATCAATTTTCATTGGATATTTTGGAAGTTATTGCATTTTTATTAAAAACTACCTGGAATCCTGCCTAGGGTTATCTGTTTCGGGAAAAATGTCATAACTTTTGTTTCCACTGTTAGATCTTTATAAAAATTTGATGAAAATTCTGTAACTATGTTATCTTCAACCTCATTGGAGCGATTGGCTTCATTAGGTGTTTTGTGAAAATTATTAATGACAGTTTGTTGCATTTCATAGTGAAAATCAGATTGTGTATTCATTGGAAAGCAAGTTAGGTGGATCAAGGCATGATTGGGTCCAGTTTGGAATTGGAGATGGTGTTGGGAATGTGTGACAAGGTCCTACAAACCTGTTTCAAGGAGTAGTTGATCCATGATAAGAAGTTTGTGTCAATTTGATGTGACTGTCCTATTAGGATTGTACAAGGTAGTTTTGACCCTAGGTGCCTAAGAACATGTTTGAAGTGCATTTGTGAAGAAAGGATGAAGAATGGATGTAATGGAAGCCTTGTAGCCCTGATTCAAGAAGTTAGAAGAATTTAAAAGGTCATTCCCTTGCATTTGTATTGACTGTCCTATGGGACTGTTTGACAAAGCCTAGAGTATACTATCCTAAGGAGACTGTCAAAAGGTAGTTTGTTGTGTCTAGTAGGATGCCAACATACATGAATGAGTTATTGCTCTCTAAGTCACATTTGAAAAGTTTGATCATGATATAGGAAGATCCAATTCAATAATGCCAAGAAGTCCTAAGACAAATGCATGACCAAGCCATTGAATGGTCAACTATGTTTGGAGTCCTAGAAGCCTTTAACCATTGTTGTTGAAACCAAGTAAACCCTTTTGTTGCATCAAAATTCCCCTTAGAAAATGAAATGTGTGGTGTGAAATTGAATGGATGAAAGGTGTTTTTGATTCTCAAGATCACACAAAGCACATGAGAAGAGCATACACACCTTCGATCACATTCAAGTTCACCAAACAATGAAGACACTTGTTCTTTTTAATCCCAAGTCAAAATTTGTGATGGAAGACAATGGTTTATTTTAGACTTGATTTGAATGTGTGATTGAAGACAACAATTCATTTTAAAGCCCAAAATCCAAATGTGAGCAAATAAATGTCCTTTTTATGCCCAAATTGAAGTGTGTTTGCAAACAATGATTATGAAGAAATGAAAAGAGATGAAAGATGAATGGAGTGCACCTAAAATATTTTTTCTTTCCAATATGTTGTTGTGATTGATTCCAACACTGCTACAACTCCATATGATCACCTACAAGCCACCAAAATGAAGAAAAAACAAGAAAGTTGCATGCAAAAGCATTATGATGAAAAAGAGGAAATATGGTAAAAATCTGATCAAGATGAAGAGCTATAGCAGAATGAATGTCATGAACAAATTCTAGAGGAAATTCTATGCAGTTTTTAAAAAAATTCATGAAAAACAGATCAATTTTGCAATAGTTATGTTCATTTGAAGTTTGAAACTAGGGTTGACTTTGAATGAGAAAAAAATAGTGAAAATGGTGTAGTCACTTGATGAAACATTTGACACAGTGAAGTTGGTTGATTTACCTTTCCAATGCTACAAATTTTGTGAAATTTTGCCTCTGTATGAAAAAGTTATGAAGAAAAGAAAAAAATGCCCTATTAGGGCATGTAGAAGTGCAAGGTAGGTCTAGCAGTTTAAAACTTAACCGCTAGCTGCTTAGGAAAAGTGGTCACATATCATAGGTTACCTCTTGGCGGTTACAGTTTGCTGGCGGTCAGTTTGGTGGTTAGGGCCTAATGGCACCCCTGGTCGCCCATATGATTAGGGGTGGGGCAGATGGAAAAATAAAAAAAAGCACACAAAGAAGGGGGCAGATAGCCCCTGGCCCCCCCTATCGGTCACTAATGTGACCGTTGCAAACACAGAGGATGCAGTCTAGGGTTTCAAGGCATGGTCAAAGGCTTTGAGACTCTGGCCTAGGCACCAAGCAAAGGCCTTAAGACGTAGGTCAGGCCGACAACCAAGGTTTTGACTAGGGTCGAGTGATGAATGAACATGATGGAATGGTTAAAGATCCCAGGCAATGACCAATATTCAGATGGGCGGTGACATAAATATTGGTGGTGACGGGTCCCTGGATAGTGGTAACGATTTTAACAGGATGATGACGGGCATTAGCAGGGTGCTAGGGTTTAGGCAGATAGTGGGGTATGAAGCGGTTGTAGAGTTGAAAGTCGCCACCAGCAGTGGCGATAGCGGTGACGACTAGGGTATTTCAGGCTGTCGACTAGGAGGTTGTGAGGAGGAGTTAAGCAGGCAGATTTAGGGTTTAGTCTACAGACCAGCAGTCGACTGTGTAGGGTTTTTGACAGAGATCCTCACAGTCATAAAAATAAAACCTGCAACAAATCAAAATGTTAAAACTGTAAAAACCCTTGACCATCCATTAAGCAAAGCACAGTGCAAATAGCACAGATAGTTTGTACGGTATGGATTCGTACAGTATGGACTGTCAAATAAAAACAATTCAAAAAAATTTCAAAAATTTGACAGTGAACAAAATAGGCCGTGTTTTACGTCATTTTTCGCTTTTGAGGCCTCCCGGACGCAACAGTTAGGTCTGTTTCAGGCCAAGAGGTCACATGCAAAAGTTGACTTCAAAAAAATGACAAAAAATGTTAGATTTGCAAGATTCATGTTTGGTTCACCAAATGTAGTTAGGGTAAAAATTAGGGCTAAATCATAAACAACAAATCATCAAACCCTAACAAGCACAATGAAGTACAAAATAACATAGAAATCCAAATCACAAAGCAAACTAAAAGTAATCTCTACGCTAAGCTTGGCTCTCCTCCATTGCTCTTCTCAATCTTGCATAAGAATGCATGATTTCGAAGGATGAATGTTGGGTGCTCATTCCAGCATAACGATACTTGGAAACTAGATAATGAGAGGCTCTAATGTCATTTTGACAGCATAAGGTTGCTTGGAAACTCCTTCATTAAATGGCTTGGTTGAGGGTTGATTTATAGGAAGTGAGTGATTTGAATGAAGGGCTATGATTGAAAGTTGGTTTCAACGATGTGGATGGCTAACGATGTGGACAGCTAGGATAAATAGGGTTTCCCACTCCATGAGGAGTTGTAGTCATGCGACAAGTGTAGGGAGGACCTAATTTAAATAAAAGATTATTTAAATTAGTTGTGCATGTGACATGCGACATTTGTTTGAATGTGATGAGAGGTGAGGGAATAATTCAAATATTTTATTTGAATTATTTGGGACATGTGAAAGGGGGATTAATTAAATAAATGGGATTTATTTAATTAATTGACTAAGTGATTAGGATGGGATTAGGAGTGGGATTATGCAAGGGACCTAGGACAAAACGTTGCAAGATGTCTCACAAGGTGATGTTGCAAGACAGACAATTTTAAGTGTCTACAGTACCTAGTTTAGTCCTTTGTTTTTTTAACCATGATTAACATTATAATGGGTTGACTTTTAGCTTTGTAGTAAGTTTGGAAGTATTGTTCATTTTCTTTTAACACGATGGTGATGGGATTCCATTCTTGTAAAGTGTTGTCTCAGGTATTTTGTTAGATAAAGTGGTAGTCAATTCTACTTTGTGCATGTAGAGCTGTTGCATATGAACAAGGAAGATGTTTGGTTTGCGTTTGTTATTTTATTAACTTCTCTTTTGTACCCCTTTAAGATTATGATTAAATAGGTTGTATGTTTGTCATGTTGCATGTACCCTTTAGTACTTGGATGATACAGTAAATGCATAGTGCTTTCATTCTGGAAAGCAAAGATTTGTGTAAAGAAAAATATTATGTGTTGAACTATTCAGATTATCTCATGCTATGTAACCTTGCCTACCTAATTATTGTCTTAGACAGGTGAACCTTGATTTTGTTAGGAACCTAGTATGTAGTCGTTGTTGCTCCTTTATGATCCCTTGTATTTAAGTTGACCTTGTGGTTGAAATTTATAGTTACCAAACTATGAAGTCTTTGCACATACATAGGCAAGGCCATCAAGGATGAGCCCCTGAGGCACAGGTCTGGCCCCCTTAGGTCTTGATTCTTTTCCAATTATACTTCAGATATCAGGTTGGAATTATGTCTTTTTGAAGGGTTAATTCTTTGATCTAGTGTGTAGAAAATGTGACATTATAAGAGTACAAGTATCGAAACTTGGCATGTTATTCTGGTGTGGCATAAGGTAAGGTGAAAGAACCAAAGGTATAAGTTAATCATTTTATTCTAGTATTTAAGTTTAAAGTTACTAATTTTGATTTATATTATGTTATATCAAATTGTATAAAATTGCTTTTCTGAATATCCGATTTATAACATAATGATGATGGTGAGGATTAAATTCCATGGTAAGAAATGAACATCTAAATCTTTTTACTTATGACTTGAGAAAATTCGCTGAAAGGTATAACTTGAAAGTATATGAAAGAAGTATGTTTAATTTCTAAGCTTGAAGTGCATGATGATAATTCCCACTACAACTAATAGGTTACATAGAATTGATACAATGTGTTTTATTAAAAGTCTTTACATAGTTAGTTTATGAATTTCTTAAATAGTTGAAAACAAAATTGAAGTTTCATCAACAAAATATTACTATCCCTCTCTTGATAGTTCGTAGATCGGTTGATTTTGGATGTTTGTGTTAAATGGTCAAGTGTAAAAGGCTTGGGCATTACAATATGATCCTAATGTTATCCAAGTGTTCCTCTTTAGTCTTACTAAAAATTGGGATGTCATCTAAATAAACTATCATAAACTTACCTAGAAACTTCCTTAATACTTCATTCATCAACTGCATAAATGTGCTCAGCACATTGGTTAATCTAAAAGGCATAACTAGCCATTCAACCCATCATTAGTCTTGATGTCTATTTTCCATTCATACCCTTTTCTTATGGTGATCTAGTGATATTTGCTCTTCAATTCAATCTTGGTAAGTACTTTTCTCTACTCAGACAATCCATAATATCATCCATCCCTAGCAACATGAATCTATATCTTACAGGGATCTTATTGATTTCTCTGAAATCACTACACATTCTTCACTAACCATCCTTCTTGGGTGCTCATACCACAAGTATCACAGATGGGCTCAAACTCTCCCTAATCAGGATCAAGTCCTCCATAACTCCTACATGTACCTATTTAGTTCCTCATTTTCTACTAGTGCCATCCTATGTAGTAATTTATTTGGCAGGATGGCTCTTGGAATCAAGTATATATGATGAACGATACTCCTTACTGGTAGTATCCCTTCTATCATGTATCTAATATGATGTCCTTATACTCCATCAACAACTCTGAGATCTGTTGCAATGCTTCCTCATTGCTTGTAATGGTGTTTTCTACATCTATGATAGTGCATTCTTTAGGAATCCATACAAAACAAACATTCTTATGCCTTAACCCATCTAGGAATTTTCTTGGATCTACCAAACATATTATTACATTACTACAAACCTGGTCCTCTCTAGCTATCTCTTGTTACAATATATGTGTTTTCCCTTCCATCATGTATAGCATGCCAATCAAAGTGCCATGGCCTCCCAATTGTAGGTGACACACATTCATCAGAATTATGTCGCACAAGACTTCATCTCCTATCTTGAACTTTGCCAAACACTACTTATTGATCATTACCTTATGATCCTTCTGTAGCCAAGCATTTGCATAAGGGTTTGGATGTTTTTGTCTCTTCAAGTTTAACTTTTCAACCATTTCCTCCAATACTAGATGTTAGTAGGTCATGTACCAGAATAGGGGATACTAGAGAATACCGGAAGACAGGTCAAGAACCCAAAAAGGACCATGTTACCAGAGGAGACATGAGGTGCAAAGCAAGGGACATGTCACTTCAGAGGAACTTATGTATATATATATATGTGTGTGTGTGTGTGTGTGTGTGTGTGTGTGTGTGTGTGTGTGTGTGTGTGTGTGTGCCTTATGTAATAGAGATATAGATATAAGAAAAAGAATGTAATATATTGTAATATGAATCCATATCAGAGCAAAGACTAGACCTACCCACTTATACCAGTTATGACCTATTATATATATATATATATAGGAGTTATAAGGGAATTTGTGTGGCATGGATAGATAATTCTTGTCTTTTGTTCATATGTTATGATGTGTCATGTATCTTTATTTGATTCTTACTGGTTAAGCTTAATTCTATGACTGTGTCCTCTGGGGTATAAATAGACTACTCAAGAAGTATTAGGGTACAACTGTCTAGACTGTACCAACCCCATATCTCTTGCTGACATTGGTTCCATTGCCGAGACCTTGGAGAGAACAGTTAAGAAATTAGAAGTCAGTAGGAACTAGGAAAATTGGTAGGATAAAAACTTCATCAAATCCTAAGTCCACCTCTGTGAGAGGGGATAGGTCATTAAGGGATGACGAATGGAAAAGGGGGAGGATCTCAGAGGTCCTTGAAAAGTAACTATTTAGAAGATTTCTTTGGAGCCATGATATAGAAGGTAAGGTACCTAGACCACAAACATATATGGGAAGAGGGAAAACCAAAAAGAAGAGAGAGATACCTGAAATTATCAAATTAGGAACATAAATGGATGTGGAAGAAAGAAAACTAAAAAAAGCTCAGGAAATGGAAGAGAGGTACCGGAAAAGGGAAAAAGAAATAAGGGAAATAGAGCAAGCGGGAAGAATGACAGAGGAGATCCTAAGAAAATGAGGGGAGTGCACCAAGGAGGGTGCTGCTGAGTGTGCCAAAGTGGGTGTAGCCAAGAATAGGAGGAAATGAGGACAAGTACTAGAAGCCAAAGATACTGCAACCAAACAAGGAGAAGAATAGGCGGGACCCAATCCTAAGGAGTCAATAGTTAAACATAAACTAAGTTTGATTATCGATGAAAAGACATAGGTACAATTGAAAAGGTATGAGGAATTGGACCAAGGGTCACCCCTTAAGTCAGATATAACACACATAGAGATAGACAAGGAAAGCAAGAAGCCTAAATTGTGGATGACCTACACAGTAAATTGGGATATCATAGGTACAGAAACAATCAATCAATTGAGTAGGGAACTATAGAAGGACAAAGCAACTATGAAAAGACAGAAAGTGATACTGAATATAGTTCCATACTCAACAATCAGAGAAGCGATACAACAAGCCCAGAAGAAGGGTCATCAGAAGAAGACACAACCACAATGAAGAAGATGCCAGTCTTCGAGAAGGATACTAGTAACGCTATGGAACATATCTTCTTGCTAGAAACTATATGACAAATTTAGAATGAACAAAGAGATAGTAATAAGTTGTTTGATTCAATTAGTTCTCAAAGAGAAGAACCATTGAAATGGTACCAGAAAGCATACCCCCAGAACAATAAATCTTGGGATGAGGTAAAACAAGCATTTCTAGAAAAATTTTACATCCCAGAACTCCCAATGGAAGGAGAAAGAAAACTAAGAGAATTATCCTAAAGGGATGAGGAGTCCATTATAGAATTTGATAAAAGGTTCAAGGAAGTGGTCCGACAATTAGATAAACCACTAAATGACAAATAGAAAAGAGAATGGTTCCTTTTGACCATCACTCCAGAACTAAGAATGGCCTTGGACGACTGAAGTTTTGGTTTGTATTTAGAACTAGTTGCGTTAGCATGCTGGATAGAAGGTGGGTCCTAGAGAAGAACAAAGAGAGAAAAAGAGAATATGAAGATGGAAAAGTTATAGTTGGAGATGGACCAGTTACACTTAAGACAAGAACTAATGAAATGAGAAATCGGTCCACAAAGACCTAATACTTGGTGTTCCTACTGCAGTAGAGAAGGCCACCTCTAGAACAAATGCCCGATGGAAATTGAGGAAAGGAAGGCAAATGCTCTAAGGGTGGACCTCCACACCATTATGAAACCAAATGCAGTCTATTGTGGGGTGTGTGGAGAATGGGATAGCCATGAAATGGCAAAATGCCCATCCAACAAATTCTAGATAAATGAAGAACCAGACCATGACCCGGAGATGGCATACGTAAGAGGGATAGCAGAAATACCATTATATGCATCGAAGCATGGATACATAATCCCACCTTAGAAAAATAAAAGGAATGCTAACACCATCTAGGGACTGGGAGGTTGTAATGATAATTGCCCTTACCAAGGAGGAAAAGGGTGCGGACGAGGAAGAGGAAGAAGAGTAGATGCTACTTGTTTTAATTGTGGGAAGCTGAGAAACTTTGCTATAGAATGCTGGGGGAAAAGAGGAAACAATGTGGATTTTGCGGTGAAGAAGATCACGATGCCTTCAATTGTGAAAAAACATGCCAACATTACAACAATGTACAATCTTAAAAAGACAACCAACAAGACTCCGACACCGCAAGGGGAGCAAGACTCCTCCACAAAACACCAAAGGACCTAGAAGAGGGAACCAAACAATTCCAAAAAATAGGGAAGGATGATGGGTATCTAACAGAAGAAAATAGTACCGGAGATGAATGCTACACAGGGGTTAGACTTAAGAAAAAGGGCAAAGCCACTGTGGTAACTCGGAAAGGAACGAATACTGAAAAGCTGAACCCAAAGACATCAGAGGAGGAAGACAACTCTAGAGAAGAAGAAGAATTCTACCCCACAAAGGAACAACATGACTAGATAGTAGAACAAACTAAAAGGATTCTGGAGCAGGAATAAGAGAAAGAAAAGTTAGAAAACAACTACTTTACAGAACAAGAAGTAAGGGTCTTAAAACAATTCACAAAACTAGCAGGGCAATAGGACCTACTCACCAAATTGAAACAACTTAATAAATACTGGAACAAAATAACCATACCCCAAGTAAGGACTGTGGGGAGACATTGGAAACTAAGACCAATTACGATCGAACTTCAGATCCTCCAGAAGAAGATCCCTAAGGTCATGATCGATTTGGGGTCAGATGTCAACTTAATCCCTAAAAGAATATGGAATATTTGGGAAAACTGGCACTAGAACCAACCCCCTACAACATCATCTTTGCAGATGGTACCAAAATGAAAACAATGGGGACCTGGAGGAGTGTGGAGGTAAATGTAAAAGGGGTCAAACAATCTATTGACTTCGAGGTGGTCACTATGAAGGAGACATTTGACTCTTTTGATACACTTCTGGGGCTAAGATGGTTTGTAGATTCTAAGGGAATCATAGATGCCGAAAAGAGGAAATTTCCTTTGTAGATGATAAAAGAGTGGTCCACATACCCCTATGGAGGAAGTATGGAGGACCCTATGTAGAAGAAGTAAATACAGAGGAGTCTGAAGATAATGATCAAACAATCAACACAATAACCATACCAGTAGATGAAACTCTAGAAGAACCATATTTAGAAGGAGAATTGGGAGTAGAAGACACTAAAGGTAGTACTGATAGAGAGCAGTGTTAGAAGCATGGATATAGGATAATCAAGAGGTATATTCTTGGAGACTCTTTGGCTCTTGGATAATATTCATGATAAGGAAAACACAACTGGAATAGAGCAGTGTAGCACAAGACATGTGCTGTACCACCAAAAAGGAAGAAAGGCACAAGGAAGGGGACTCTCGCATAATTTGTCTTATTTCTCAGAACACCTAGGCTAAGCTACCCAAATACTCTTGGATAGGTGAACTACTAACCTATATAAACCAAATCGAGAAAACCATCCCCAATGAAGCAGACAGGCTGGCCAAAATACCACATACCCTTACTTGCACTGTAGCATGCTGGTACAACACACACAAGCAAAACATACAGAAATGGGACACATTTAAGACCTTGATAACAACAAGATTTCTACCGAAGGTAGGGGACTATGAAGACATCCCTCCCTATGAAGGTGACATCCCTCCGAAGAGACACTTAGAAATATGCTAGCATCACTGGGAGGAAAACTATGAGTATGATGACCGGCTATATATTCAATTGCTATAATGGACATTGTTCCCAGTGGCAAGTACTTGGTACATTGATCAGGAAAAAAGTGAGGACCAGAACATGGGAAGAACTAACCACCAACTTCATCTGGAATTTTTCATTTTTAATAAAAACTTCCAAATACAAGCTGTGCTCAGGAGAATAAAGGTGATTATCTTTATCCCAATCAAAGAAGAAGAAATATTGGTACCACAACCCCATTCCACACCATCAAAAGAAGAGGACATATATAGATATAAGGATTGGATGGAATGGGAAGATGTCGGGTTAGAAAAACACTGTTGCAAGATACAAGATAATGAGGAAGAGTAGATACAAGATATAGAAATCGGTCAAGGGGAAAGAGAAATAGAAGAAATCACCACTCCAAAGGAAAAATACTATAATGAAGCAATAAAATTAATGGAAACAAACATTGCAACAGAAGGAGATCCCAAACTAGCCTGGATAGGAGACTACTGGGATGAAAGAGTGGTTGCACTAACAATTGAAACTCTAACAGACTTCCAAGATCTATTTCCTCAGAATTTTACTGAAATGAAAGGAATCAAAGAAGTGGTAGTAATGAAAATCCAACTCAAGGAAGGTGCCAAACTAGCCTGGAAAAGACCCTACAAACTAAATCCAAATATGAAAAAGAAGGTAAAAATTGAAATAGACAAAATGTTGGCTACTAGAATAATTAAACCAGTAGAAGATGCAGAGTGGATAAGCCCAATGGTAGTTCAAAACAAGAAGACTAGAGAAATAAGGGTGTGTGTTGACTTTTGAGAACTGAATAAAGCATGTATACATGACCCATTTCCCATGTACCTTTCATAGAAGAAACTAGAATCGGTGGCCGGAAGGGAGATTTACTCATTCACTGATGAGTTTTCTAGATACCACCAAGTAAAAATCAGGGAAGAAGATCAACCCAAAACTACTTTTGCTATAGAATGGGGATCATATATGTATACTGTCATGTCATTTGGATTGAAGAATGCTCCGATAGTATTCAACCAAATAATGATTAATCCTTTAAAGACTTTATTCATGTTTCCTTGAAGTATATTTGGATGATTGGACGGTCTACGGCCTAGTAAAGGACCATATTCAGGTCCTCCGAATGATGCTAAACTGATGTAGGAGCATGCAAATTTCACTAAATCTAAAGAAATGCATATTTGTGGTACTATATGGGACACTCCTAGGCCATATAATATGTAAGGAAAGACTAATGGTAGACCCAATGAAAATAGCTCTGATCCAGAATTTTCCACCACCAAAGAATGCTCCAGAAGTTAAGACATTTTTGGGTTATACCAGATACCACAGGAAATTCATCAAAGGGTATGTCAGAATCACAGCACCATTAGAAGATCTTCTGAGGAAGAAAATAGGATGAAGTATTGAATGGAATGAAGAAGCCCAAAAAGCCTTTGATGCATTGAAACATAAAATTGCAGAAGCACCAATCCTCATCTTTCTGGATTGGAATAATCTGTTCCATGTTCATGTTGACACCTCCAAAATAGCTATAGGAGTAGTACTCACTCAGCCCAAGGGGAATAAAGACCATCATATAGCCTTTGTTAGCTGAAAATTATCAACCACAGAGAAACACTATACCACCACAAAAAGAGAAGCATTAGCAATGGTATACACACTACAAAAATACTAACATTATCTACTTTCCACCCCATTCATCTTCTTCATAGATCACGAAACACTCAAGTACCTACTTAACAAACCAGTAACCCATGGCTAGATCTTAAGATGGTTGCTACTTTTTCAAGAGTTTAATTTTAAGATAATGGTGAAACTTGAGAAGAACAACTAAGGCCTATATTACCTATCAAGAATCAAAATTGGTGAAGAACCAGATGTATATGGAGAAGAACTACCTGGTACACACTTGTTTCACATTACAGCGGTACCAAAAGAGTTAGAAGATATTGCAATTCTATTATCTAATGGAGAATTCCCCAAAGACCTAACCCTGCAAGACAAACAATCACTAGCACAAAGAGCAACACCATACACATTAATAGAAGGGGAACTACATCACAAGGGAAATGATGACATACTACGGAGAGTTGTCTATAACCATGAAAGGAAGTCCATCCTACAAGAAGCACATAGAAGGATTGCCGGAGGACATAACTCTAGAGTCTGCAAGAACTGTCGCCAAGTTTTTATATGAAAACATCATGACATGATATGGATGCCCATTAAGCATAGTTAGTGACCAAGGCAAGCACTTCATAAATGAAATGATAAAGGAACTCTTACAGAATTTTATGATAACACATAATAAAAGCTTGCCATACCATCCACAAGAAAATGAAACCATGAAGCCTTAAACAAAATAATGGGAAAATCATTGACAAAATTGTGTAATAGTAACTGGTCAGACTGGGATGTCATGATAATGGCAGTCCTTTGGGCATACCAGACTTCCTACAAGAGAACTAGCAAGTTCACACCATTTCAACTAGTATATGGATTGGATGCAACGGTACCCATGAATTTCATAATCCCCAACATATGCACAGCCCTGGCCTTACTATTGGAAGAAGATGAATCCCTACAAACAAGAGTGGAAGAATTAGAAAAACTAGGAGAATTTTGGTAGATTTCTAGATATAACCAACAATTAGAAAGACAAAGGCAAAAGGCATGGCATGACTATAACCTATGCTTGAAAACATTTAAAACAGGGGACTTAGTATTACTATATGATAGTAAATTCAAGAAACAAGGGAAGTTGAAGGTCTGGTGGTTAGGACCATATTACATTCACCAAATCAGCAAATCCAAAGTAGTTAAACTCTGACGACTAGACAATACACCCGTAACCAGACAGGTCAATGGGGCACGATTAAAACATTACCTACCGAAATAAATGCACAAGGGAAAAAAGCATATTGTAAATATTGTAAATGAGAAAAATAAACACTAAAAATTACACACCACAGTCAAATCACCCTAATGGATCAAAAAGACATGCGAATTGTACAAGGCAATAAATGCCTAGCTACCACCATTAACACACTATAGCTCACTCCCCACTACCCTAAAGTCTATGAAAACGTAATTACCCCAATAAAATTCCTCACAAAAGCAATCAAACATGTGAGTTAAGTATCCGGTGATTGAGCAAGAAAACCCTAAGCACAGAGCCCTCCATTGCATCCCCTTACACAAAAATGGCCGCCCCTATAGTAATCCATATATCTGAGAAGCCTAGACTAGTATTCAAAAGGGTTCCATTCAAGGCAATGGTTACTGACAAGGAGAGGGCATTCTCATCAATGTTGTACAACATAGTTTATCTAGAGGATGTAAGGAAATACATTCATGAGCCTATTGCAGAGATGAATCACATGAAGCTAGAGGATCTCTGCTACCAACTACTGGAGAATGATGATAAAACATGCAAACCCAAGTATATGAAAATTGGCTGGAAGAGCTTGGATGTGTGGAAGGACTACCCAGACTTCTGCAATGAAGATGAATGGGTCTAAATTGTGCTAAGTCGGGTCCATGATGATTTTATATATCTAGACAAACCACAACAAATTACAAAGGAAGCTATTCATGCAGGAACCAAACTAAGGATGATAGGAGGAATTCTGGCCAAAAAGGCCATAAAAAATGTTGAAGTGGAAAAATTAACTGGGGCCATGTTTGATAGTACAAGTTTGAGCTTAAAAACGATTACAAACCTTGTAGTGCGATATGCTGCCATAGGAATAGATTGGAAGATCTACTACGCCAACCGGGAGGACTCTGCCACTGCCACCACCATCCACACAACCTATCAAATGATGGTTGAAGGAAAAGATTTCAATTTGTGCAAGGTGTTGCAGGAGCAACTACTGGAGAACCTGTATAAAATCAAGACATCCCAATATCACTTCTGGTATGGCACCCTACTTATCTATTTAACATTTTACTTTTTAAATGAATTAACCAATTTCAAGGGAAAGGTTTGGCACCTCCATTAGACCATAGCAGCTTGAATCAAATACCATACATAGTAATACAAAACCTTTCAAGAGTGGCAAGCTGCATACTGGGGGTTTTTCAAGACCCTTTAAGAGCAAATGCAAGCAAGAGACTGAGTCCCCTAGCTCTCAGCAAAGAAATATGAACATACTATGACATTTTTGGAGGACAAACATGCCACATATATGGAGGTAGTTGAACCCCGCATGGTATGGGTTCTAACACTACCATATGATTTCATCTCCATAGAAATTGATGCTTATGCAATAATCCTCCTTCAGAGCCCAAAGGACCCTAATGCAGAAAGGTTCAGTACATACCAAGAGGTAATGGATCAGAAAATGGAACAAGAAATTTAGGAGGACAAGGAAAAGAAGAAAAACAAAATTCAGAGGTAGGGGAGCAAACTGGAAGAGGGGACGAAACCAGAAATAACTACTCTGGCACATTCAGAACCTACCAACACAAAGGCCACAAGATCACAAACCTCCATAGTAGCAACTTTTGAGGGGGCCACAACCTCAGCACCGACAGCTACTCAACTGGGGAGACCAACACTACCTACAAAAGGAAACTGACAATTGAGGAAAAATGTGAAGGCTCAGAGGCCAAAGGGAGATACAAAGAAAGTAGAGATCGAAGAGATCTCAGAGGAAGAGGAAGAGGTGGAGCAACCCCTAAAGAAAAGGACAAGAACACAAAAGACTTCGGATACATCGCCACTCCAATCAGATGAGCGAAAGGAAGATGAGCCAGAGAAAACTTCAGAAGCCCATTCTCTGGTATTGTTAAGTGGACCCATTGATCTCCTAGCAACATTCAACACAATTGTTCACCACGGGATGCAACCACAGATCCTACAAACTTATAAAGAATATGATGAATAATATAAGGACAAAATAATTCAAAGCCTAGTCCATTATCTAAATAAAGGACTAGAGGAAGCAATGCAGGAATTTCTAGAGGAAATTATAATAATAATAAGGGCAAAAAGAGCCAAAGCATTAGCCTGGGATGACGAAATAAAGGAGCAAGCCATATCGGCCTTAAGCTCCAACATCACTGAGGAGTAAAAACATGTCCTGATGTAAGCATAGGTGAAAGAGCTTTGGACCAAACACATAGTAGATAGACTCATAACAGGAGATTCGAAAGATACATAAGCTATCCAGAAGGAGACTGAGGGAACAAACCAAAAACTCTACGAGGAAATGAATAAAGGTCCAAAGCAAGACACATGGCCAAACCCAGATAATGTCGACCCTAGAGAAACCATTAGAAGATGAGATGGCAAAGCTAGAGGATAATAAAGGAGAATCCATAGAAGATAAAGTAGAAATGGGAGACAATACAATAGGTTCTAGAGAAGACAAAGCGGAGAAGAAGGACGATTTGACAGAAATATCCACCTCATTGGGTACTATTTCTGCAATTAAAAACTTCTTGGCCCAACAACAAAAAATTCAACCAGCACCAATCCCAAAGTTGATCCAAGTCCCATTAGTAGACTCCTAGGTGAATTTGTCTAGCTTGTCACCCATACATAAATTACAATTAGGGGACATATTTCATACAACCGCCAGAGAGGAGGTCCTCCAAGAGCACGTACAACAAACAGAGTAGCTACAGGAGGCTATTGACACACTCCAAAAGGTAATCCCCCATTTTGCCAGGGACCAGTCCCTCTTGATACCGCAATAGCTACAACAATTGGTCACCAGTTTACAAGTGGACGTTACGTCCTAAAAGGAGAAGATAAGGAAAGACACCCAGGATGAGTTAATCAAACAAAATACTCAATAGGCCATTAATAAATGTTCTACGGCACAAACTCAACTAGAGCTGCAGATCAAGCAAATAGAAGACAACATAAAAGCTGCTGGTACAATATACCATTTTTTGTTACAATGGCCTAACACCACCAAAAGCCTCCAGAACCAGATTACACAAACAAAGGATCAAATAGCATAGATAAGCTATGACCCGCTACAGGATCCAATAGGAGCAACAAGGGATAACATTGAACAACTCCACATCTAGTTGCAACAACTCCATACTCAAAGAGAGTTGGTCAAGGAACAAGTCCAACAGCTTTAGGAGGAAGTGGATAGTGAATTAAGGTTCCTCTAGCTTATTTAGAAAGAAGCAAAGAAAACAACAAATAACATTAACATCCCCACCAATCTCTAGGAGGTCGAGCTTACATTAGCACAAATCCAAGCTTAGATAAGTACACTTCTCCATGCACAGGCACATTAGGCTGCCACATTGGTGAAGCTCAAAGTAGAACATCAAAATATATTGTCTAATTGAGCTACATGTCTTGAGGACAAGACATCATTCTAAAAGGGGGGATGATGTTAGCAAGTCAAGTACTAGAATAGGAGATACTAGAGAATACCGGAAGATAGGTCAAGAACCCAAAAAGGACCACGGTACCAGAGGAGACATGAGGTGCAAAGCAAGGGACATGTCACTTCAGAGGAACTTATGTATATATATGTGTGTGCCTTATGTATTATAGAGATATAGATATAAGAAAAAGAATGTACTATACTATAATATGAATCCATACCAGAGCAGAGACTAGACCTGTCCACTTATACCGGTTAAGACCTATTATATATATATATATATGATTTATAACAAAATTTGTGTGGCACAGATGGATAACTCTTGTCTTTTGTTCATATTTTATGATGTGTCATGTATATTTATTTGATTCTTACTGGTTAGGCTTAATTCTATGACTGTGTCCTTCGGGGTATAAATAGACTACTCAAGAAGTATTGGGGTACAACTCTCTAGAATGTGTTGACCCCATGTCTCTTGCCAACACTAGGTTATCTATACTCCCACTATCGATAATAACTTTACAACACTTCCCTCTAGCTTTGTATCTAGTTCTAAATGGGTTCTTTCTTTGCATTGGTCCTTCTTCCTCATGGTACTTTTGTTGGGTGCCAAAACCACTACTCCACATCCTAGAACAAAGATTTGCTTTCAAGGCTAGGGTTGTCATCATGAACATAAAACCTACTCATCCACAAACCATGGAGGGTTGAAGACCAATGAATGAGAGTGGGTTTTTTCTCCTACACTTTGAGTTTAGCTTAAACTCAGGAGGGTGTTCCCTAAGGTCTGAGCTAGATGAACAAATAAAAACATAGTGGATAAACCCAACCCATTGACTTGGTTCCAAATAAAGTGTCACAACCCTTATTTTTAATAATTAATTATGAATTTAAATAATAATATTTAAATGAATCTTGACTAATTTTGACTTGTGTGTGTGCAACAGGAACAGTCTCTCACTCTCTCAACGGAGAGAGAGAGTATCATCGAGACTGAGGGAGTTTAGCTGACTGATGGTGACTTGTGTTGAAGGGACCTGTGTACACACCACTTAGTCAAATTGCATAGTATAAAAAAATGTATTTACTCTATTTGCATTTAGAATAATCTTGTAAACAATTTACATAATTGCAAATAGTCGCAATATTATTAGTTGCATTGTTTGAATTAATTATTTTGGATAATTTAATATCTTTTAAAAATATTCTTTTATGCCTTTTTATTTTTAGAAAATGGCAATTTCTAGAGGGAATCTTGGGAAATAATTTCCTTGAAAGTTTTCTAAGTTAAGCCTAGATAATTTTAGAAAAAGAGGAGTAGGTGGAAAAAGTTAGAATTTATTGCTTTTTCTTTTTGTGGCAGGGAATGGAGGAAAAATTGAATGCATTTACTTTTCTTCTTAAGTGTGCATTTTCAAAAAGATGCTTTGTAGAAGGTATTAAAGAGGAATCTCTATTCGATAATGGATTATTGCATGGAGAGTATATTAAAAAAGTTAGGGAAGATTTAATGGGGATTTTTGATGAAAAATCGAGGAGAAAAACTTTTTGAATGGAAAACAAAAGGGAGGATACTCTGTAGAAAATTAGAGAAGAGAAAAGCATGGAAAGATAATCAAAGAGGATTGAGAAATCAAGTAGGATATTGGGATTCATATCCAGGTATATTTATATCTATTATTTTATTTAGATTCATGAAAATACTCAGATCTGGTTTAAATGTAAATCTATGAAATCATATATAAGTATCGCAGGTTCAAGTTAATCATTTGAGGTTTTTCTCATTTTGGGTTATTTGGGAATAGGTGTTGTAGCATATAAACCTTATGTGTGCTCACTGTTGATTGAGTTTGTATGAGATTATAATCTTTTTTTTAGAATGTCTATGGATTGGAGTTACACCCAACAATACCTTTGATCTTAGGGTTTTACATATCCATTAGATTTTGCATATGATCGTGCCTAAGTTTCCTCTTAGCCAGAGTGGTTATTTTCTCCATTGTAAAGTGATAGCTGCATGGATTTATTTTGTGTCTTTGTTGCACTTGATCTATGCTCATATTTGTGCAACTATCTACAACAGGTGCACACACAAGCCTTTGCAAGGCTTACCACAATAATTGCATGACAGATATAGAGAGTCTCTTAATGAAGTACCAACCTTTCAATTTACCATAGACTGGGAGAACATTGATTGAAATTGTCACAATTGTTGACCAGGTCAAAGATTTTCCCTTTCATCTGCCTATGCATTTTTATCTATGCCTTTTTAAGATCCATTTTGTGTATATCCTTCAATTATTATAGTATATTACTTCTCCTTTGATTGCATGTCTTGCTAAATACTTATGCCATCTCCTTTTCACACCCTTGGTAGTTGCGCCTACAACATCTGACAATTTCCCTCTTTTGTTATGCTTTGATGGATGTCCATACTCTCTTCCAAAGCTCCAGTTTGAACATAGGTACAGAGGATGCTGGCAAAGGTTGTGGAGTCTGATTTACACTTTCCAATAACTTTTGCTTAAAAGTTCTTAAAGCCTATTCAACATATCAATTTATGAGTGTATCCTACATCATTGAAACTCATGATACCACTTTTCTTTGTGGCATTTTGTCAAACATTTCATGTGCTTTATGCATACTTCTACATTTTTCATACATGTGTACCAAGGAATTTGCAACAACATCTGATGAGATTCATCTTTCATTTATGCTTTGATGTATGTCCATGCCTTGTTCCTAAGCTCCCATTTTGGTATTGGTTGGGAGTAAGCTAGGAAATCTGAATTGATGAGGTTGGAGACTTGTTTTTTGCATTTGGTGAAATGCTTCACTTTCTGCCTTAGCTGATTAAGTTGTTTCTGTTACCTATTTAGCTTCCAGCTTAATCAGGTAGAGCTGAGATAGTGTTTGCAAAACAAAGATAAAAGGTACACATTGATTTCTGCTAAAGTTACATTCATATGCACAAAAATATTATCAAATAAATTACAGTTTAGTTTGCAAATGTATACAAGAGAAAGACTACACAAATTTTGCATGTCTGCTGTCTTTTATTGATAATCATAAATGTATGGTGTCCCCAACAAGCCATGGGAATAACCTTTTCAATGCAATATGGAAATAAACTATACATTTTAATGAAAAAGAAAAGAAAGAGCATATGGAAAGAGTAGGGATCCATCATTGCCTTGTTACTAATGACAAATCCCAAGTTGAACTGCTGCATCCTTGCTTCAGTTTCCTGTCACTTTGTTGCCCCAGAAGTTGACCTGCTGCTGCTTGAAATGCCTGCAAGGGATGAGAAAAGTTATGTTGGAGCTTGAGATCCATATTCCTTGCATATACTATATCAACAAATATATAGTTTATTCTCCTAAGGCATTGAAACAGTTTTGCAACATCACAGATATTAGGAAAAGTAGAGAAGTATCATCAATCATCATGAGCATCATTGGAAGCTTTTGGCTTCATTATTTTATCTAACATGTTTGTTCACTGTGAAGGTATAGGTGAAATTTTTCATTGCTGGATCATCTTTCATTTGACATCATAGCATGTGGAGTAAAAGGGCTCCCACAAGGGTTGATCCCAACATGCTACCCTCTTGGTTTTTGAGAGAAATAGGAGTGTAAATTCATTATACTTAGCAACATTCAATAAGCACTCATCACTCATGACAGAAACAACAATAGAGATAGTGACCATATTCATAATTGTGGATTTCATTCATAACCTTGAAGTAGTAGTCCATGACAGTGATCTGGAACATCAAATGCATGGCAGTCATATGTGATATTCAAGAGAACAGTGCTAAAGCCAAATTCTATAGTGGATTTCTTTGTCAAAATAGTGAAGGTCTTATATCTAGAAGATACTAGCATCAACTGTAAGAGTCAATGTGACTCAGCAAGCCAGGATCACCTGCAATCAAGACAACCTTCCACACAAAGATAACAGAGAAGATGCTAAAACAATGGAGCAATGATTCTATACAACTGTCATATCAAATATAATGAGAGAGCCTTGCTTATAAAGGCAAGGTGAGATCTAGAAAGGTGGATATATTACTACAACATGTGACAATTAGAGGATGATAACTAATTACACATGTGGAGGATAAGACAACTCACTCCAACTATCAACAACTCAACACACAACTAGACTCAACTAGACATCTAGAAGACTCACTAAGTCAACTTAACATGTGTGAATTATGTGTTCACACCAACACCCCCCTTTAAGTGTAACTTAGGGAGTAGTTGACTAAAACAAAGATGCAATGATGGATGGGTCCCGACTACTAGGTCATGTTAGGTACCCATGTACAACAAATCTCAAGTGGAGAAAAGGAGAAAACCTCATGGGACAAAACTCCTCTCCAAAAGTGAGAATGCAGAAAACAAATGGAAAGATGTGATGGAAGGAGAACTCAAGACCCCCCAAGGACTACATCCAACACATGTACAATTAATAACCCCCCCATAGGAGAGCAAGTGTGAGACTGTAGGTCCCCCCCACAATGAAGTAGTTCCTGTTCCGATGGTGAATGCCCAAAGAAGAATGCTGAAGAGAATCCAAAGCCTGCAAACAACATTCTTCCCCTTAGGAAGAAACAAGTCCAAAGGATGATGTAGAAGAAATTCCATCTCAAGGTATGCGGGAAAAAGCCTCATGATGTATGATGTCTCTGAAAGCTTCTGAAGTGTCCACATGTCACAACCAAAAGATGTCACATAATCAGGGGCTACATGCCTAATCAAAGAATGTGATAATCCAAGACAAGATGAAAACTCAAGATCATCAATCTCCAAAGATAAAGAATCCTCTGAATGATGCTCAGGATACTCCAACTCAGTGTCGAAGTGTGACAAGTGAAGAGGAGAAGAAGGTGCCTGCTCTTTCAAAGTAGAAGATTCAACTCTTTCGAAAAGGAGATGAATGTTATCAATGATGTCCTCCAAGTCATCAAGGTAGGACTCACGAAATAAGTCTAAAATACCTATCAAGTACTCATCCCACAAACCTGTATCTGGAAGACAAAGAATATCCTGCTCAACTAAAGTGGATGAATCTATGTCAATGCCAATCTTTGAAGAAGTAGGAGAAGGAGGAAGCTCAAAACTAGTCTCAGGAACCGAAGTAGATGCAAGAACACCAAGGTTCAAGTGACCAAACTTCTCCTTACAAACATGATTCACACTTGATGCATGAATGTGAATAGAAAACAATGGATCTACATCATCATCAGAAATAAAATGGGAGAAAGTATACAAGCGAGATGCATGATTAGCCATCCCAACAACAATAATATCTCTGCTCTCCAAGTCCCATATGATCACAGAATCAGGAGTGAACTCAACTGTCTTCCCTGCACCATAATGAGTAATCTAGTAGATGGAAAGGAGATTGGTTGTCAAGGAAGGTACATACAACACATTGTTGAATGTATTCTCTCCAACATCAATATTTCCTCTTCCAGTTGCATGCATGTATTGTTACCCATCAAAATAGGTGGCGAAGTACATGACTGAAATGAAGAGAACATCCCTTGTGAAGATGCCATATGATGAGAAGCTCCAGAATCAAGAAGCCATCTCTTTGACTATAGACTTGTTGAAGCAAAGAGTGCCTACCCTTTTCCTTTGTCTGTCCCATAAGCAATACCTGCTATCCCTGTAGATGTAGATAATGATGGTGGCGAAGAAGAAGAATTGGGTAAAATTGAGGTTGATGAAGTATACTCAATGTTATGTTTTTGAAGAACTTGTGACATCTCATTAAATTTTTTCTCATAACATTTAGTCTCATCATGACCCAATTTCTTGCAATAAGAACACTTTGGCTTCTTCCTCTTATTGGACTCCTCTTTGGAAGAAGAGTTGGGAGTTTTCTTTGATTCTTTCACTTGCGCATTAGACTTTGAATCCTTTTGTTTCTTTCCCTTATTATTTTAAGCCTTAGGATCTTTTGTGCTTTGTGTTGCAACTAGAGCTTGTTTTCTAGGAGACTTCAATGTGCCCATGTGTAGTAGCTTGGCTTGTTCTCTTGTGAGTTGTGCATCAAACTTCTCAAGTGAAGGCATAGTAAACTTACTACCAAAGGCATCCATTGTAGCATAAAAGGTAGAAACATAATTTGAATATGCAGGACCCAATTTTGCAAGAATAGATAGAATTAATTGTTCATCTTCTTTCTCAACACCACTTTGTTTTAGTTGCAACCTAAGAGACTTAAACTTGGTGAAGAAATCTTCAATTTGATCAAAATCTTGAGGATTAAGGGCAATTAGCTCGTTCTCCAATTTGAACCTTCTTATCTTATCTTGCTTGCCAAAGAGATTGTCCAATGTTGTCCATATCTCATTTAGTGTTGTACAAGACTCAACGTGAAATCTAAGATTTGGAGAAATAGAAAGACAAAGTGTGCCATAAGCTTCATCTCTTCTATCTAACCATTTTCTTCTCTTAGTAGCACCTATGGGTTTGGGATCTGTGCCTAAAGTTATTCTATGTAACTTTTGTTTATACAATACAAACTCCATGTTTTTCTTCCATTCAAGATAATTATATGGAGTTAGAAGTGGAAATTGAGGCACATCCATGATGAAAAAGAAAGACAAAAATACAACAACACCCCTTTACTATGTAAGAGAGCCCCCCCCCCCCCCAATTTGTTGTGTCACTTTATACTTAGTGCGATTTACAATTGTCCTCAAAGGACCAAAATTGGGAAAACAATAAAAATCTCTTGAAAAAGTGATCCAAGTGAGATTACAGTCACTCACAATGATGTATTACAACAAAAAAATCTTCTCAAAATAAATTTCACCCTCTCAAGTATCAAAATGCCCAAGTTATCACTCAAATGCCAAAAAACTGACAAATGAAATAAAATTCACCTGGAGCAAAATCTGAGAAAAGTGCACAGATGGCTTTGAAGAGCTCAAAATACCTTTCCAATGCCTCTTGAATCGCAAAAATTGGAGATCGTGGCAAAAAGTTATGAGCTCAGGAGCCAAAAAAGATCTATCTTTGATCTGCAATAATCCTATCAAACAACAAAATCTATGAAATTGACTAATATCATTGCAAAGTGCTCTCTGTCATCTTTCCATTGATATCTCGTTTGCCCGATTTCGACACCGTGGGCAAAAGTTATGCAAAAAGCAAAAAAAGCCCTACTTTAAGACTTTGAGGGCAAAACAAACCCCTTGGTAGAATATTCTCCCCTGGCTGGAATATTCCCTGAATCCCGAAAAACTATTGGTCAGGAAAAAAAGATGAGTTTGGGAGAAAAAAATAGTTTGAGTTGGAAAACCACCACCTATGGATTCTACATAAACCACCAAAGGAAGAGTCAAATCCACTTGGCTGTATGGTCAAAACTGCTAATCCAAGGCAAAACGACCTGTTGGTGCCTGAATTGACTGTCAGTTCTTGAGCAATTTTTATGCAGGCACCATCCCAAAGTATTCAAAATTTTTTTTTATTGGGGCCCCTCAGTGTTCTTCAACATCTGCATTCATTTTTTTTGAGGAGGTGGTCTTCTTGTTTTCTCCATCGGCATGAGTTTGCATGTGTCTTGGCGATCTTTTTGGTACCAATGGCGTGTTATCTTCTATCGCTGAGACTTTACCTATCGGCGTAGGTGTTTTGTGGCTTGCCGACAGTTTTGGTCTCACCGACGAGGGTTTTGGAGTGCTATCGCCAAGACTTTGGCTATCGGAGTGAGCGGGCAAGTGTTGGACCGACGTTGGTTGTCTGGCCGATGAGGGATGTTCAAGGTGGTCGTCGGCAGGAGTAGTGCTATCGGTGAGAGAGTTTTTAGGTTCGCCGACGCCTGAGATCTCACCGACAGAGTATAGTTTGTTGGCGCCATAGGTGTAATGGAGGATTATCAGGTGAACAAGCATATTGTTGGTCGATGGCGCAGGTCTGGCCGATGGAGTTCCCATCGGCGAGTATGGGGTAGTGTCTAGCCGATGGTGGTAATAGAGTTTGGTTTCGGCGTGACAGGGGCTATCGGGCTAGCCGTTGGAAGGTCCGCCGATGGAGAGTGTCTGGCTGACAAGGGTGTCATCGGCGTAAGTCACACTGACAAGGGGGTAGTGTATTGTGTGATCGGAGAGACTAGTGAGGTCAGGGTAAGTTTTGTGGAGCTGGCCGATGGTTCTCCTCTGGCCGATGGGGATGTTGGTGACTTGTGGAGATGTTGCGATCGGTGAGACCGCTGTGGTCGGCAGGAGATCTGTGCGGTGGGCCGATAATGTATGTCATGGCGATGGGCTGTGGGCGAAGGGTCGTGTGTCGAGCGCGGCAAAACACTCTACACTTAGTATGCGTGTGACAATGTTCTTAAAGTGATAGAGGGGTTTCTGCACTATGCATGTGGGATTAATTTCCCTACACATTTGAAACCTCAGGAAGCACCTTTTGGCGGGAAGCTCCATTTTGATCGCTGCGACAGTCTTCTGGGTGGTTGCGGGTTGTTGAGCCATCAATGGCGATAGTGTAGGGGTATGGGTGACGGTACAAGTAATTAAGCTGCTTGATCGTGGATGAAGACTTTCAAGTGGTGGCACAAAGCTCAAGATCCCCCCTGTCTGTCGCATTTAATCTGTGAAGGCCATTTTCAAATGGAAGGAATGTATCTGGCGAATTTTTGACTTCTGGCCATGTAATTAATTGCTGAATGTACACGGTTCTGTATAAATGGTCTGGCTGTGTTACATTTTGGGGGTTGGATGTTTTTGGGCTTTCTGCTCTGACTCTGAACATAAGGTGTTCACATTTTGAAAGGCATTTTTTGCTACAGACTCGGTCCTTAGTCTGGTGTACTAATCTATCTTGGCTTGTAAATGATGATTTTCTCTGTGATGGCCTTCTATGCAGATTGATTTTAAATGAAAAACACCTGTGTGTGTATTGTTTCTGATTGTCTCCTGTATGTCGTTTGTTTTCCTTTCAAACAAGGTTGTCAAGGGCTTCCAAGTTTTTCAGTATGTGCATACTGTGTGTCTGATTTATTGCGTCTGCTCAAGGAGTGGTTAAATAGGCTTTTGATCAGATACAAAGGGAAATAGATTGCATCATAGGATCTGTTAAGTATGATCATTAATGATACTCTTTCTTGGACATGTTGCTGTTAGGCAGTAGCATTATTCTTAGGTCCTCTGGATATGAATTTATATTGTCATGGGGAGACATTTACAGTCTTAGATATGACTCTGCTGCCCAGATAAGGCACTGGTTTGGGAATCTGTCTGTTCAATGGGTCTAGGAAAGTCCCATAACTCCAAACACCATTTCAAACCATCTCATCCTTCCATCTGTTAGTTGTAGGATTAGGATTAGGATCCTTGCATGCTCTCATACCCAACCAGACATCATGTCCAAGAATGTTGCCAACCTTGTGATTTGTTACACAAATCTTGGTCCATACATGAGAGTATTCTGCCTGTTGATGTCAAGTTAAATCCTTCTGTCATTGAGCTAGTCAAGGTTATACTTTTATCAAGTAGGGAAACCCCCCTTGGTGCGGCAGAACCAGAAGTGAAGGGGAGGAGCTCACGCAACCTCCTGTATTCAGTTGGCTGAATCTGCCTGTGCATTAGAACTGGCAAACCCTAATGCTGATTCAGAAGAAAAACCAACATGACCCTCTGTGCAATGCTGAAATCACCGGGCACTTGGTCAAACCATCGATATTTGCTGCCGGATTAAAGACTGCTGACCGAGTTTTGGTCGTAGACTGTAGAATTGGCCAATGCCAATGATATTAGAAATTTTTTTGATTTAGAATGAAGTTTGGCCGGGATTTATATCTGACGCCTGCGATGTGATTTATCACTACCAATATGAACACCATCTGATTGTGACTGTCGAGGGTTTATCTGCTAACACCATTGGTTCTGTAGACTACGGCGATGAAATGACCTGATGACAGGAAAACTATCGTCAAAACCGTTGAATGTGCAAGAAACCACTGGTAAAGGATTTACACACTGATCTTTATGAAACCGACGAGCATAGAAATCTTGACCGTCAAAATATTGTGAAGACTACTGGTTTAAACTTAAAACACCTGCAGAACTCTATGTTGAATGACAACGGTATTGTTAAAACTGCTGGAGGAGACTTAAAATGCCAGTGAGTTTTATGCTTACCACGATTGCAAAGAAAAACTACCGGTGAAAACAATGAATGCCAACTGATGCTGACTATCAAAGGATGATGCCGATGCTCTTCGATGTTTAGGCGCTCACTGGGAATGTTTAATTCACAAGGATCTGAGTCTGGTCGACGACAAGGTCGACGATGCAAGGACCACAGTGTACGTGCAAGGACCACAGTGTATGTGCCGATGGAATCAATCGATGGATATAGCCAGAGAACAAATGCAGTGATCGATGGATCTATTGCAAAGCAAAAACATTGACAACCAAATAACAAATCAATTGAAATAAATCTTTCTATATTGATTTGACCACCGGATCTGTCGAAGTATTTGATCGGCCGGTAGTATGAGTAAAGGCCGACGAGGTTGTCGTCTTTCAAATCATTGACAACAAACCTTATTGACCGACGAATCTTGGAGATGGCCATGGTATGGAAGAGGTAGACCACTGGTTCAAAATGATATGGTCCTGAAAATGCAGACTGCCAACAATTTGCAAGCCTAGATCCGCTGTAGACGTCGAAGGTGATTCCTTAACCACTGAAAAATGCAACCACCGAATACACTTTGTACGCTAGATATTTATTGACCCGAATTTGATTGACCAGATCGATGATGCAGGAGTACGATGCTGACACCTATGTAGATGAAGCACACCGGCAGATCTGACGAAGATTCCTTCTGCACAAGGAATATTCCCTGTAGTGGAGGGGTAGAGGCAAAAAAATTTTTGCCTTTTTTTTCAACTTTTCTGATTTCGGCGTTTGGACATCCGATCTATATAGATTTGGGCATCCTGATCGCAACCATGATGTCAGATTTGCTCCAGGATGCTCCTAACACCCAACTCCCAGCAAAACCTCTCTAATGAGGGAAGGAAATTGCAAATCAGGCTCTGATACCATGTAAGAGTCAATTTGTGACTCAACAAGCCAGGATCACCTGCAATCAAGACAACCTTCCACACAAAGATAACAAAGAAGATGCTAAAATAATAGAGCAATGATTCTATACAACTGTCATATGAAATACAATGAGAGAGCCTTACTTATAAAGGCAAGGTGAGAGCTAGAAAGGTGGAGTGGAAAGTGGAGATATTCCTACAACATGTGACAATTAGAGGATGATAACTAATTGCACATGTGGAGTATAAGATAAATCACTCCAACTATCAACAACTCAACACACAACTAGACTCAACTAGACATCTAGAAGACTCACTAAGTCAACTTAACATGTGTGAATTATGTGTTCACACCAACATCAATAGTAGGGGAGTTTAGTGGGAAAATATAGTGATGAGAGTTGTCAAAAGGGAATACATTGGATGCCTATTTTATTGCCAAAAGTACAGTGAACAAGGTTCATACCCAATGAATGATATAGTATATTCACCAGTTAAAAAGAACAAGGAAAAGTGAATAGACATCTCACTGTCGTAAGAGTATAGTCTTAGTCAGCACATGATGGGTTTTGGACAACCATGTTAAAGGCAAGGTCAACAAGGTCTCTGTATGGAGGAAGACACAAGTCTTAAGTCATTGTCAGTAAACAAAAGGATTATTGTAGTAGTTGTAAATGTTAGCACAAGTGCCTGATGATAATGTAGAGATGTTTAGGCTAATGACAACATCCTACACAGCTACCAAAGGGGATAAGTGACATTCATTAATAGAAATGGTCAAAATGGGCAGTCCATAGTGTAAGTGTAGCTGAAGGGGACAATCATGTGGTTCAGTAATGATGAAACCAAGATACTGAGTTTGGTATTTTGGTTACAAACCCTATATCAAAACTTTCATGAAGGGTTGATAGTTCTGTATGCCATAGGTAAATGAATAAGAAGACATTCAAGACAAAGATAAAGAGTCATGGTCTTGTACAAAGGAAGTCATATATAATGAGCATGCATTTACACACTTGATGATAGAGATACACAGTGTTTACCTCTGCATAACCTTCATCTCAGTCAAATAATGAAAGATCTGAATGAGGATTTAGTTGTGACCAGAAATCACAGTTATGACTCAAGGGGGTTCTGTCATGGTCAAGAATAAGGCATGTTGATCAAGTGCCAAGTAAAGATACATTGAATTTTCACTGTCAAAGAAGTTAATGTACAGGCAAGGGTCCGAAATTCATGTGAAGGAACCTCAATTAATTCACTGACAAGCATAAGAGGATACACTTTAAAACAGTCATAAATGGACTATATTTTTTGCCAAAAAGACATGACCAAAGCCCATGAATGCATCAAATTGGTAAAGAGCAGTAATGGAAGGTGTATGAATGCTAAAGACACAGTAAGCTCACTGATAGATGAGAACACCTGATCTTCATTGTCAAAGTTAGTAAATGCACGGTAAGAAGTATCACAGTGAGTAGCTATCAATGAAATCAAGGCATAGTGACCTTTGTCACTATCAAGGAGAAAAAAAAGAAAATCACAGAGGAGCATCAAGTATATGAAGATGAAATATAGATCAAATACAGTCAAACATCTCATTTTCCTTCATGTTTTATCAAGAAACCAAATATGTATGCTGGTTTATCTCAGTAAGAATGAGTAGAGGGTTTCCATAAAACCCTAGCCATGACAGATAAACACAAGATAGAGCATTAAAAGAAGCCAATGTACAAATAATGCTCAGAATGGAACAAAAAACACTTCATGCAAAGTCAACGACTACAAAGGAGAGATATACATCATACTGAGAGAATGCCATTCAAAAATCATGTAGGAAATTGAGATATGGGCTGCATTTTGCTATGTAAAATAAATGTACAGAAAGAAGAAATATACTCATCATTTTTTTGTATAATAGAGCTCCGGAACAACATTTTTATTCACTAAAAATGAAAATAAAAGGCAGATTTTGAGTGACAGAGAGCTTACCCAAGCTCATTCTGTTGTTTTCTCATAAAAAATGCAGTCCAAAACTCCAGTTGAAACCTCCATAAGCTCAAGCAAACCCTACCATGGCGGCTCTCACCAACACAGTGAAGTGAGGATGCAAAATGAAATGCATTGTGTTGACTTTTTCCCAGACTGGATGCTTATTCCCAGATTTCCCTACAAGGTAGCCATTAGTGATCAACAGGATCTCTGGGCCAGGGGCCAACAGTGTAGGAGATAGACTCTGTATTTTATCTCCTCTTCTTCTTCAGGCTCTGCAAGACCTAGGGGGGTGTTAGCACTTATTTTGACCTGGGGTTGATTTGTCATGATCAGGAGGTTTCTTCAGTTGAAGCCTTTATCTTCTTGCCCATTTGTTCTAAGTGTTGGACCTCCTCAGCATTTTTCAGCTGCAGCATCATATTTTCCAAGGGAGGAGGTCATCATCATCATCTTGTCTTCGATAATGGTCTGCATCATCATGATCTTCGGCGACTTGTTTTTCTCATCGTCATCATCATATTTCAACTGTCGGGTGATGTTTGCTTATTATCCTGATGATACTGATAGCTACAGTGCGCCCTCATCTGCTTGCGAGGGTGATTTTTCAAAGTATCCGGTGATCTTCTATTTATCACCTTGCCCAGACAACATGATGATGTTGCCCCGGTATCCTGAAGGGGTTATTCTCTAAGTGTTCGACCTGACTTGTTTTTTCTTAAGGGTCGTCATCATCATGATATTTCCAGTTATCATCCTGCTGCTTGCGGAGGTCATCATATTTTCTGCCTTCATGATATTTCGCCGGGGTGATATTTTTATCATCGGGTGATCTTGGTTAATATCATCCTGATGATATTGTTGAAGAGTTCTAAGTGTGACCTGATATTCACTAGGGTCATCATATTTTGAACGTCAGGATGATCTTGGTCAATATCATCCTGATGATGTTGTATTACTTCTTGTTCGTTGTTTGGTCATCCTGATGATGCTGACGTCATCCTTATATATCAGGGTGATATTTGTTTCTCTGCCTATCTGCATCATGATATTTCCGAAGGAGGGGGTGATATTTTCATATCATCCGGATATGTGTTTGTTCGAGCATCATGATGATGCTGATATCAAAGAGATATCCGCCTGCTGGCTTCGCGCATTATCTACTAAGGGTCATCTTTTCAAAGCAGCATCATCATATTCAGTTATCGCCCCGATCTTACAGTGGAGCTACAGTGCAACCTGATATTTGAACATCAGGAGGATATTTCCAAATATCCGGTTGTCTTCCGAATATCATGATGATGTTAATATGATGATGACATCATCAAGGTCCGCGGGGGTCATATTTCTAACACTGATCATCTTGAAGAGACCTCCTGATATTTGCAAACATGATGATGACGTCATCCGGATATGAGGAGGTGCGCAGCAGGCAGATATGATGATGACGTCAGCAGTATATGATGATGACGTCATCAGGATGTTCATCGGCCAGACTTTTGTTATGAGCTCAGCAGGAGGATGTTCCTCCGAAGGATTAGGTTGTGCCGATTATCATGAAGGTCATATTTCAAATATCATGATGACGTCAGGGTGATATTTCGAACAACAGGATATCATGCTGCTGGAGGATGATGATGATGAAGTCTATACTAGTGTCGTTAGGAGCAAAAGCACCGACATGATATATACTCATGACCTAGTATATAAAGTATTATTGAGGTCATCGCGGGGTGCATGTGGGATATTGATATCCTGCATTTTCAAATATCATGATGATGAATCTCGGCGGGAAAAGGTTGCGACTGCAGGATTTGATGTTCTTCCCAAGGCCGCGGGTTGGTGCGCCATTAATGGCGATTGTTGCAGAGGTATGGGCGATGGCGTGGATGGATCCTGTACCCGACTGAAAGTGTACATCAGCGGATAGGGGCGCAGGGCTCGAGAAATCTTCCTGTCTCCTCCCTTACCTGCTGCATTCAAGTTTGGGCGCCAATCCGGTTGTGTTTGAGCGCCATCTTCCTGGTACTGTGTATCTGGCGAAATTTTGGTCAACCATGTAATTAATTGCTGGGCACCTACCTGGCTATTATAAGCAGGTTGTGTTGCTCATTTGAAGGGTTGTTGAAAGTTGATGATTTTGGCTCTGTAATGCATAACAAGCTGATCTGGTTGCTCTGTACAGCTTACCTGTGAGTTTATGTATCTCTTGTTGTTTTTTTTTGGCATGAACCCACTGATTTCATGATTAAACTTATATGAGAAATGCTGTTTGGCATGTGTTGTGTTAATTCTGTCTCCAGTATTGCATGTATTCTTCTTCTGAATCTGGATGTTTGGTAATGTTTAGATTCTAGAGCATAGAATTCCTATGTTGACTGTCTGATCTTTTAACTTCTACTCAAGGGGTAGATTAAACTGTTTTCAGGTTGAACATTGGGAAGGGTATACTGCAGTAGGGATACCATAAGTAGAGATAACCTAACACTTTGTATTGGAAGATGCCTGTAAGGCAGGTATCACATGTATCCCCTTGAAATTTAGTTCTAGCTGTTCATGCTGATCATTCACAGGTGTATGTCTACTGACTCCAGGCCCTGGATAGGCACCAATCATGCTTTGTTTTGTGTTATAACCATATCCAGCTTTGCATCCACACTTAAACTCCAAAGCAAAATCTAAAACCAACATTAGGACTTTAGAGTTAGTTTAGGATCCTCAGTCCTCTGTCTACAACTGCTAATAGGCCCAAAGCTAGCCCCTTTGCTCTTATCTTTCAGTTTTGGTCTACTTACAGGAGGACTCATCTGCTTTCTGTCAACATCCCAGCCTTGCATGCATATCCTCATGGATGTTGAGTAGGGAATACCCCCCTAGGTCTTGCAGAGCCTAAAGAAGAAGAGGAGATAAAATATAGAGTCTATCTCCTACACTGTTGACCCCCTGGCCCAGAGATCCTGTTGATCACTGATGGCTACCTTGTAGGGAAATCTGGGAATAAGCATCCAGTCTGGGAAAAAGTCAACAGGGGGTATTCCCTACTCAACATCCATGAGGATATGCTTACAAGGCTGGGGTGCTGACATAAAGCAGATAAGTCCTCCTGTAAGTAGACCAAAACTGAAAGATAAGAGCAAAGGGGCTAGCTTTGGGCCTATTTGCAGTTGTAGACAGAGGACTGAGGATCCTAAAACTAATTCTAATGTCCTAAAGATTGTTTTAGATTTAGATTTTGATTTTAAGTTTGGATGCAAAGCTGGACATGGTTGTAACACAAACACGAAGCAAGATTGGTGCCTATCCAGGGCCTGGAGTCAGTAGACATACACCTGTGAATGATCAGCATGAACAGCTAAAACTGGATTTCAGGGGGATATATGTGATACCTGCCTTACAGATATCTCCCAATATAGAGTGATAAGTTATCTCTACTTATGGCATCCCTACTGCAGTATACCCTTCCCAATGTTTAACCTGAAAACAATTTAATCCACCCTTCGAGCAGAAGTTAAGAGATCATACATTCAACACAGGAATTCTATGTTCTAGAGTCTCAAATATTGCTTAAATATCCAGACTCAGAAGAAAGATACATGCAATACTGGAGACAGAATTAACAAAACACATGCTAAGATAGCATTTCTCATATAAGATTAATCATAAAATCAGTGGGTTCATGCCAAAACATACAACAAGAGATACATAGACTCACAGGTTAAGCTGTACAGAGCAACCAGATCAGCTTGTTTTGAATTACAGAGCCAAAAATCTTCAACTTTCAACAACCAAAAATGAGTAACACTTCCTGCTTATAACAGCCAGGTAGTGTACCACAGCAATTAATTACATGGTTGACCAAAAATCCCGCCAGATACACAGTATCAGAAAAATGGCGCTCAACGCATCACCAGATTGGCGCCCAAACATGAATGCAGTAGGTAGGGGAGGAGACAGGAAGAAACCTCGAGCCCTGCACCACTGTCCGTTGATGTACACCTTCAATCGGGTACCAGATCCATCCACACCTCTGCAATCTTCGCCATTAATGGCGCACCAACCCGCGGCCTCGGGAAAAACATCAACTGTGCATCGCAACCATTTCCCGCCAAGATTCATCGTCATGATATTTCAAAAAATGCAGGGTCGAATTATCCCACATGCACCCCGCGGCGACCTTTTCAACACTTTATATACTAGGCTACGAGCATATATAATGTCGGTGCTTTTGCTCCTGACGACACTAGTATAAGACTTCATCATCATTATCCTTCAGCAGCATGATATCCTGTCGCTTGAAATATCACCCTGACGTCATCATCACCCTGCAATATAATCTGCATGATAATCGCCTTCATCGGCACAACTTGATCCATCGGAGGAAGATCCTCCTGCTTAGCCGATACTAAATGTCTGGCTGATGAACATCCTGATGACGTCACCGTCATATCCTGCTGATGTCATCAGCATATCTGCCTACTGCGCACCTCCTCATATCCGGATGACGTCATCATCATATCGACATCAGGATGATATTCGGAAGATAACCAGATATTTGGAAATATCATCCTGATGCACAAATATCATGCTGCACTGTAGCTCCACCATAAGATCGGGGTGATAGATGAATATGCCAGATATTTGAAAAGATCACCCCCCACTAGATAATGCACGAAGCCGACAGGCAGATATCTCCTTGATATCAGCATCATCATGATGCTGGAACAAACATACATCCAGGTGATATTCAAATATGAAAATATCACCCCCTCCTTCAGAAATATCATGATGCAGATAGGCAGAGAAATAGATATCACCCTGACATAAGAATGACGTCAGCATCATCAGGATGATAAAACAACGAACATGAAGTGATACAACAACATCAGGATGATATTGACTAAGATCATCCTGACGTTCAAAATATGATGACCACGATGAATATCGGGTCGCACTTAGAACTTTACAGCAACATCATCAGGATGATCTTAACAAAGATCACCCGATGTTCAAATATCACCCCAGCGAAAGATCATGCAGGTAGACAATATGATGACCCTCGCAAGCAACACGGCGATAACTGGAAATATGATCATGATGATGACGACCCTTAAGAAAAATAGGTCGGGTTGAACAACTTAGAAAATAACCCCTTCAGAAGATCGGGGTGACATCATCATCATAAAAGGGCAAGGTGATATTTGGAAAATCACCAGATACTTGAAAAATCACCCTCGCAAGCAAATCAGGGCACACTGTAGCTCATCAGCAGGATCGGGATGATATCCAAACATCACCCGATACTGAAACATGATGATCCTGATAAAAAAAAACGGTTGAAAGAAAACATGATGATGATGACCTCCTCCTCAGGAAAATATGATGCTGCAGCTGAAAAATGCCGAGGAGGTCCAACACTTAGGAAAATGGGCAAGAAGATATAGGGTTCAAATGAAGAAACCCCCTAAACATGAAAAATCAACCTCCAGGTCAAAATGAGTGCTAACACATTGCACAAGTTTGAGCCTTTTGTCATTAGGGTTTCAACCCTAAGTGTGCCAACAACTTTAAGGCATTTTTGCCTTTTGTTTAAGACTTTGAAATAAAATTAATACCCTTGACCTCATGTGTATGCCTAGCAATAAGGGTGTGTCCCCTTATATTTTATTTGCATTGACTTCAAATATGGTCAAATCGTGGCCTTCTATTTTGCATTTGTTTTGAAATGTGAAACATTAAGCTAAGTGGTGTGATTATAAACCACCTAGTTAATGTTATTTAAATGTAGAATAAAATATATTTGTGTCATGTAAGTACGTAGAGGGGATATGGTTGAGTTTTTATGTTCATTCCAAGCATATAGGGGAGGTTGGAATGAGTTGGCAAACATGTGCCAAGAATATAGGGGTGGTTTTGACTTGGTTTTAAAGGCCTTGGAGAGCACTTAGGGGTAGTTTTTGATGCCTTTATGATAGGAGAGGTCATGCCTTGACCATTTCTTCACTTTAGACATTTTGGAGGGAATTTGGGAGCTATTTTCTAGGCTTTTTGGTTATGCACGACCAAGGAGGTTTGGGATTCCTACTTTTGTGCAACTTTCAGATGAGGATTATAGTGACTTCATTATTCATTTTTGGAGTTAGTTCTTTTCATTCTCAAGTAGGCATTGTAACTCATTTTGGAGTTCTTTCAGTAGGAGATTGTATCTATAACTCACTTTTGCAAACATATATAGCAGTATTACACCTTGGGAGATCAATAAAGTTAAGCAAGTTTTACCTTCTCAAATTCTGTCTCATTGTGTGTATTTAAGTAATTGATACAATTTCATGTGAAGTATCTCATCCTTGTTATTGTGTCTCATTATTAGCACCTTTATGTAGAAAAAAATATGTATGTTTTTGGGTTGTAAGTTGTGTTGGAATGCAAGTAGTTCAAGTTGTGAAGAGTGTATGTCTTCTTTCTAGGATTGTGAGTGTTATAACCTTCTTATGAAGCATTGATGCAAAAGCATATAAGTCTTGAGTTGTGTATGTAGAAGCTTTTTGTTGATTAAAATTGTGTGCAAAAGCAGCTGTGTAAGTTTCAGACAAACATTTTGGTGCATCACCTTAGGAGATAGTTTCATTTTCATGTTTCTTCCTTACTCTTTCCGAACAAAAGCATTAGTTTAGTTAAGTTTTTAGGTGAACAACATAATAGCCAGCTTACTCTAGAGGTTAGCTTCCATTATCTGAGCCCACAATCAGGGAGGCTTTCCAATGTTTCACCAATAGGTTGAGTTTACTCAGCAAGGGTGCACTATTAGGAGATAACAGTTTCCACTCAATTTTAAAACTATCTGATACCAGTATATTATTCATCCTACAAGTTAGCACTATTGTAAAACTAGCTCTAAGTTAACTAAAACTCTGTGATGAGTATATCTTCTTCAAGCCATGAGAATACTCACTAGTGCCATTATTGAGTTTTGGAAAGTATTTTATTTATCTTTAGTGTGTTTTAGAAAAAGTATTAATGTCATAATCTTAATGGCGATTTGAAATTACTATTTTCAGATTAGTATACTTGAAACTTGAATTAGAATATATATAAGGATTAGTTGTTTATGAGTACATTTGGTTTAACCTTCATCCTCGTGGGATAGAAAGCTATCTTTCTTTTCTTTAATGAATATCAACAATGTTTCCATTAATGACCGTGAAGTAGTTTAACTTGTTAAAGACATCAGGCTTCTCTAAATAATTAAATGGTTACTTAGAAGTAATCCATTGGTTTGAATATCTCTTGACTTGAATTACAACATGAGGGCTTAGTGTCGATAAATTCTTATTCCTGATTAACCTTTTAATAAAAAACTAGTGAAGATTTATAACAAATTTATGCAAGTTTTATCTTTTGGATAGTGTGATCACTTGGAATTACACCCTACTTGAAGCCTTTTCAAGCATTCCAATGACACAATGGAACTAATCTCAAGTTGTGGGACCTTGCAGATGAGATCAGACCTCCAAAGAAGGTTGGTTCCTCTTTATGAACTTAAGCTTCAGAGAAAATAACTAAACCTATGCTACTGGTCACCAAGGAAAAGGGGAAGAAGGAGACTGAAACAAAAAGGGAGGTGATGCACCAAGATTTAGGGTGTTTAGTTGGCCCTTAAATAACACAACAATGATCTCACAGAGTGGAACAAACTCACATAGACTCATGCAAACTGTAAAAAAGGTTAAGGTAGAAAATTGGAGTTATGAAAGGGATTGCTTTACCCACAATACAAGCATACAATTTTTAAATAAACACAGTGTATAAGTCTTAGAGAAGGTAAAATAACAATTTATATTCATCATGAAGGCTAGAAAGCCATTACAAAAGAAAGAGATTCATTACAGAGAGATTCATCATGTTAGAGTACATGACCACTGAGAGGGGGGTGAATCAGTGGTCTAATTTCAATCCAAATCTAATTTTAAACTCTCTTGAATTCAACCATGTAAACTTGTTAAAATCACTTCAAACATCATGGATATTTTATGTTGAATGAATCATAAAGATACCAAACTATATAAGAGACTTAAACTACAAAAATGTATTATATGCAAATTGACAAACCATCAAGACAAATCAAGACATAGAATTGATGAGTGGAAAACCCTCAAAGGGATAAAAAACCACTCTTAAAAGTTCACTTTATTGTGCCTCATTGGCTAAGAAAATCTCACTGATTACAACAATTATCTCACTGACAAACAACCATGCCTCACTGGCAACAAACATGCCTCACTAACCATGCAAGCCTCACTAGCTACAATGTGCCTCATTGGCAAAATATACAATCTCAGAATAACACAAAGAGTATAGAGGGTTTTTGTGTTTAAATACAAATCACTAAACTTGCATATCCCCTTGCAATCACACTCAATTCAATCTGCATTTCCTTCTCAGTACCTCTGCACAATCAGCTACATATTGTCTTCATACTGGACATGATTCACTATAATTTTTTTGCATAATGTCTTCATCTTGTGCTTGATTTACCCCTACAAAAACATCTCATACATCTCTCAATTCTCAGAGAAAATATTCACCTTTCTAATCACCTGATTCACTGTATTTTTTCTTCAAAAACCTCACTCAAAAATGTTCAATGCAACATATATCAGTCCTCAAATCAAATTCATAATGAACTTGCAATGTCATTAAAAATAGTCTTTTCATTTTCATCTTCTCTACATATTCCATCTCCCATTTTCAAAAATAAAACCATAAAAGGTATTCACCACATTGCATTAAAAATCTTCAATAATTTCAATTCCTTCAGCCCTGTTAGAGAAAATAATAATTCTCGTCTATCTTCGGACCCATTCTCCAAAACTCCTCTGCATAAAGACCAAAAAAATAGAAAAAAATAAAACCCCTTAACCACACTCACAAGAGGCATTAAATCTTCCACTAAAAAGATGCCCTTCAAAAAAAACAATTAATCTCCACCTTATAATCTTCAATGCCATGAGTGATGTAGGAGCATCCCTAGTTCAAGAGAAATCTTGCATCAACCAAAAACATTTGCATTCCAGTTTCTTTCTTTCATTTTCCAGTTTAGTTCATGCAGTTTAGTCAGAAGCAGTTTTAGCTTGTGGTCCAATATTGGCACTTCACATCTTGCGGATCTGGACTTGGCATCTACATTCATTCATCTACATCATATCAAGAATTCAGAGCATTTGGATCAGTTACCGGAAAGATATCACTAACAGAAGTTGGCAATTTCTTAGAGCAGAGTATCCTTATATTCACTAGCAACCAGCTGAAGGAGAAACTTGCAGAAGCTTTTCCCGATCTTTGAAGCCTAATGACACATCATTCAATGATCTTTAGTTCGTGGCCGACCTTCCTTGGAGATCCGCACTTCATTCCATTCATTTTTTGGAAGTGTTTTATGCATTTAGGTCCGACCTATCTATGTACACACATTACACCTCTTCTTTGGAATTTGTGATCTTCCTTGGCCGACGCGGAGGAATCTATTGATTCAGATTATATATATATTGATGTAATAGATCTTTAGGAAAGTAGTTCATAACATAGTGATAGATGATAATTTGGATTTTGTGTGAAGGAGCCTCAAAGCTTTATCTTGTGCATGCATGTAGTTAGGCCTGTGAGCCCTAATTGTAAGCCCACATGTTGCCGATCGATCTCTATTTGAATTCTATGATATACTAAATGAATGAATCTACATTTTTTCTATTTCTTTGATTCGTTTCCATTGTGTTTACTCTTGCTACACGGTCTGGACAGTTCATTCTATGAACCCTCCTATCATGATTGCACCAAGTGGTATCAGAGAGAAAGTTTGAATCTTGGAGAGCGAATTGATCGAAGTTGGCGAAGGAATTTTGTAAGATCTTACTGTGGATTGATCACCGAATTGAGGCAGGTTACTTGTGTTGCAACTGATCGCCGATTGTGAGGCATTTGTCACCTTGTAGCTCGATCATTGAACCTAAGGTAGTTTGCACTTGATCCTAGGAAGAATGCTACTAAGGAGAGTTGCTGCTATTGGAACAATAGCTGGTAGAATAGATGAGTTGATGGAGATAATGAAAACCATGCAAACCCATTTGGATGCTATTGAGGAAGATAGACGAAGAGGATTGACACCGAGACCTAATGTTGAAAGCAATGATGAGGAAGAATTTCAATATGTTGAACACATTGGTGAAACCGTAGGAGGTGATGAAGAAGAAGAATCAAATCAAGTAAAGATGTTGCGAGCTATTTCAAAGATTGGGAAAAGACCTAGAGTTGATGTGCCAAGTTATACTGGTAATTTGAACCCTGAAGAATTGATTGACTGGATACATGACATGGAAGAATATTTTAAATATGAGGAAATTGAAGATCCGGAGAAGGTAAAATTTGCAAAGACAAAGTTGAAAGGACATGCTGCTGTATGGTGGAAAGAAGTTTAGTTGGAAAGAAATAGAAGAGGAAAAGAAAAGATTACAAAATGGGACATGATGGTGACACAATTGAAGAATTAGTTTATACCTACTGACTATGAGTTGGAGCTATTGAAAAGATTGCAGAACCTGGGACAAAAGGAGAAATTTGTGAAGGAGTATACTGAAGAATTTCATAAGAGGATCATAAGGACATGACATAGTGAAGCAAGCAAGGAGAAAGTGGCTAGATACATCAATGGACTAAGATTGAACATTTAAGTGGAGCTAAGCCTGGTAAGGATGACATCTTTGGAGGAAGCATATCAGTTTGCCTTGAAGGTTGAAGAGAAGATAAATAAGAAGCATGATCAGAGATAGAGAGGCAAAGGAGGTAAATTTCAGAGAGGTAGGACTTATTCCAGAGGAGACAGATCATATCCAGAGAAGAACAAGTTTGACAACCCATTCAAGAAGGATGACAGAGATAGTATTGCATACCAGAGGAGTGACAAAAAATTTCATCACAAAGGCAACTATAATTCATACCAGAATTAAGGATACAAAAGAGAAGGAAGAGGACTTGATAAGAGAACATTTAGAGGTACTTGTTTCAAGTGTGGAGGTGAAGGACATAGAGCATTTGAATGTAATCAAGGTAGTACAAGTAAGAGGACATAAAATAGTGGAAGAGAAACTTATGTTGAAGAAGAGCCTGTTGAACTGAGTGATCCTTGTTCAGTTGGCAAACCTGAGAAAGGAGAATCTCATTGGTAATGAGGAGAGCACTATTTCAAGTAGGGACAAATGAAGAACCACCACAGAGGAAGAGTCTGTTTAGAACTAGATGCAAATCGGGAGGTAAGTGTTGTAAAGTTGTAATTGATAGTGGTAGTTCAGATAACCTAGTTTCAGAAGAGTTGGTGACTAAGTTGAAGTTGGAAAGATTGAAACACCCTAAACCCTATCAGATAGCATGGATTCAGGATGATCATAAGGTACTAGTGAGTGAACAATGTTTGGTGAAATTTCATATTGGATCTTATCATGATAAAGTCTTGTGTGATATTATGCCTATGGATGTTTGTCATATCTTGTTGGGTACACCTTGGCAGTATGATAGAAAAGCTATACATGATGGGAGAAAGAATACATATACCATAACAGCAAATGGGAAAATTACTTTGATTCCTTTGGAGGATGATCCTAAAGATGTGGTATGTGGAAATGCTAGAATCTGTTTGGTAGATGGAAGAAAATTTTTGGATGGTTTGAGACATGAGAATATGTGTTATGCCTTGATTCCTAAGAAGCCTAAAGTATTGAAGAAAGAAGAATCACAACCGGAGGAGATAAATGAATTGCTAACAGAGTATGAAGACATCATATCAGATAATGTGCCTAATGGATTGCCACCTATAAGGAGTAACAGTCATCACATGGATCTTATACCTGGAGCAAGTTTGCCTAATAAAGTAGCACACCGGATGACACTAGCAGAGAATGAAGAACTGAATAGACAGATACAAGAGTTGTTGAGGAAAGCTTTGATAAGAGAAAGTTTATGTCCTTGTGCAGTACCTGTAGTGTTAGTACCAAAGAAGGATGGAGAATGGAGAATGTGTACTAATTCTAGAGCAATAAACAAGATCACAGTTAAGTATAGATTTCCTTTACCTAGGATGGATGATATCATGGATTGTTTGAGTGGAGCAAAATATTTCATGAAGATAGATTTGAAGAGTGGATACCATCAGATCAGAATTAGAGAAGGAGATGAATGGAAGACTACTTTTAAGACAAATGAAGGATTGTATGAGTGGTTAGTGATGCCCTTTGGATTGACAAATGCACCGAGTACTTTTATGAGGTTGATGAATGAAGTCTTGAAGAAATTTTTGGGTAAGTTTGTGATTGTGTACTTGGATGATATTCTAATTTTTAGTAAGACAAAAGAGGAACATTTGTGGCATATTAGACAAGTTTTGTAGAGGTTGAGAGGAGAAATTGCTGATAAACATCAAAAAGTGTAGTTTCATGAAGGAAGAGTTAGTATATTTGGGATTTGTGATTTCTGCGCAAGGATTGAAGATGGACACTGAGAAAGTGAAAGCAATTATTGAATGGCCTACTCCGGAGAGCATTGGAGAGGTTAAATCATTTCATGGATTGGCTAGTTTTTACCGAAAGTTCATTAGAAATTTTAGTTCAGTTTGTAACCCTATGACAGAAACAATGAGAGGTGGTAGAAAGGATTTTAAGTGGACATATGGAACAGATAAAAGTTTTGAGTTGTTGAAGCAGAAAGTGACAGAGCAATCTGTTTTGGCATTACTGGATTTCAATAAGGTATTTCAAGTTGATTGTGATGCAAGTGGAAATGCAATTAGAGCAGTGTTAAGTCAAGAAGGTAGACCTGTAGCATATTTTAGTGAGAAGTTGAATGATGCAAGGAGAAGATATTCAGTTTATGATCAAGAGTTCTAGGCCATAATTCAAGCCTTGAAGAAGTGGAGATATTACTTGTTGCCTAAGGAGTTTGTGTTGTATACAAATCATCAAGCTTTGCAATATTTGATTAGTCAAGGTAAGTTGAATCAGAGACATATGAGATGGGTAGAGTTCATGTAGAGTTATACTTTTGTATTGAAGCATAGGAGTGGAAAGTCAAATAAAGTTGTTGATGCCTTGAGTAGAAGAAGAAACTTGTTGACAGAGATGAGAGTTGAATTATTGGGTTTTGATAAATTGAAGAACATGTATGAGGGACACACTGATTTTGTAGAACCTTGGAAATCTTGTAAGGAACCTGTTGTGATAGATAGAAGCAAGTGGTTGGACTATTTCATTCAAGAAGATATGTTGTTTAAAGGAAGTCAATTGTGCATACCTAGAAGTTCAATGAGGGATAATTTGATCAAGGAGAAGCATAGTGGTGGATTGGCAAGACATTTTGGTATTGATAAGACATTGGCTTTGGTGAGTGAAAATTACTTTTGGCCTCAGATACATAAGGATGTTCGAAGATTTGTGTAGAGTTGTAGAGTTTGTCAAGTTGCAAAAGTGAGTAGTCAGAACATTGGATTGTATAAACCTTTGACAATACCGGAGAGACCTTGGGAAGACATAAGCATGTATTTTGTGTTGGGATTGCCTAAGACACAGAGAGGACATGATTCAATATTTGTAGTTGTTGACAGATTTTCAAAGATGGCTCATTTCATACCTTGTAAGTAGACAATTGATGCAGTGCATGTAGCTGACCTATTTTTCAAGGAGATTGTGAGATTGCATGGATTACCTAATAGTATATTTTCAGACAGGGACACAAATTTTGTTGGATACTTTTGGAGGACACTTTGGAAGAAGATGAAGATAGATTTGAAGTTTAGTTCTACTTTTTATCCACAGGCAGATGGACATACAGAGGTAGTGAATAGGAGTTTAGGAAATTTGTTGAGATGTTTGGTTGGAGAGAAAACATGAAGTTGGGATTTTATTCTTTCACAAGAAAAGTTTGCATACAATAATTCAGTAAACAGGAGTACTAGAAGAACACCTTTTGAGATTATGACCGGAATAAACCCTAAAGAAGTTGCAGAATTAAGAGATATCTGCATGGAGGAAAAGAGGAGTGCAGAAGCAAAAGAATTTGTAGATCATATGAAGACAGTGCATAATCAGGTGAAGAAGCATTTGGAGGATATGAATAGTAAGTACAAGGAGAAGGCTAATGAGAAGAGAAGACATAGGGAATTTGAAGTGGGAGATGAAGTGATGCTGTACTTGAGAAAACAAAGATTTCCAGTTGGGACATATAACAAGTTGAAGATGAAGAAGTTTGGACCTTGTAGAATACTCAAGAAATTTGATTCAGGAAATGCATATGAAATGGAATTACTAGAGACATTGGGTATATCACCTATTTTCAACATTGCAGACTTATATCAGTATCATGAAGTAGAGTTTAATGACAGCATGGAGGAAGACTTGAAGTAGCAGTTACCATAATAAGCACCGGAGTAGATTGAAGACATTTTGGACAGTAGAGTTGGACATAGCACTAGAGGTAGACAATACAAAGAATACCTTGTGAAATGGAAAGGTAGACCGGAAGAAGATTCATCATGGATTTCTTAGGTTGAGGTGGACCGTCTTAGTTCTCCCCTAGCCCCGACAAAGTGAGGGACTCACTTTTTCAATAAGCCTGGATGTTTGATGCAGGAGCATCCCTGGTTCAAGAGCAATCTTGCATCAACCAAAAATATTTGTATTCCAATTTGTTTACAGTTCAGTTTGTTTCTTTCATTTTCTGGTTTAGTTCAGGTAGTTTAGTCAAAAGCAGTTTCAGCTTGTGGTCAGTATTGGCACTTCACATCTTGTGGATCTAGACTTGGCATCTACATTCATTCATCTACATCATATCAAGAATTTAGAGCATTTGGATTAGTTACCGGAAAGATATTGCTAACAGAAGTTGGTAGTTTCTCAGAGCATAGCATCTTGATATTCACTGGCAACCAACTGAAGGAGAAACTTGCGGAAGCTTTTCCTGATCTTTGGAGCCTAATGACACATCATTCAATGATCTTTGTTTGTGGCCAACCTTCCTCAGAGATCCGCACTTCATTCCATTCATTTTCTGGAAGTGTTCTATGCATTTAGGTCTGACCTATTTGTGTACACATGTTACACCTCTTCTTTGGAATTTTTAATCTTCCTTGGCTGACACAGAGGAATCTATTGATCTGGATTAGATATCTATTGATGTAATAGATCCTTAGGAAAGTAGTTCATAACATAGTGATAGCTGATAATTTGAATTTTGTGTGAAGGAGCCTCAAAGCTTTATCTTGCGCATGTATGTAGTCAGGCATGTGAGCCCTAATTGTAAGCCCAGATGTTGCTGACCGATCTCTATTTGAATTCTATGATTTACTAAATAACTGAATCTACATTTGTTTTATTTCTTTAAGTCATTTCCGTTGTGTTTACTCTTTCTGCATGTTCTGGACAGTTCATTCTGTGAACCCTCCTACTGTGACTGCACCAACAAGGGAGATCAAAAATAGTAAAAAAATCTTCTTAAAATAATGCTTTTAAATCTCCAAGAGATTCTACCTTTTTAAGTGGCTAAAAATAGCCTTAAAACACCTTGTTCTATGCATTCAACTCCTTTTGAAGTTCTAATGCACATCAATGTGCATGCTCGAGGGAGGAGGTCAGAGTTTGAATACAAGTTGTTGATCAGCCTTTGCATCTTTCAAATAACACCGTCGATTAGCTTTTGGCGCCCACACGCCCATAGAGAAGACCACTACCATCGATAGTGCTAGATAAAGGGGGCCAGTCCCCTATGATCTCGAAACCCTTCAGTAGGTCACTTTAAGTGACTATGACCTGATATCGTAGGTCAACAACAAAACATAACAAAAGTGCATATTATGTGTGACAGGTTATAAAGGGGTTTGCAATATACGATTTAGGGTTTAAGACATTTAAAACATAGGGCTTAACACATTTCACATTAATCTTTTAGGATACAAAATGTTTAGAAAAACAAAACCCTAAACCTTCATGACACAAACATGACACTGATCTTCTGTGGCAGAGAGAAAATAAAGGCATGAAAGGGTTCTAAGAATTGACTAAGATAAACCCTAGATACTTAAGATCAAAGCATCAACATTAGGTTTCACAAGAACATCAAATAAGCATAATTCATTCTGAATATGTTAGGTATCTTGAGTATCCCTTGACATGAAACTCCTTGCATCATGACCAACAACATGAACATCATGACATAAAGTAGGACACCAAGACCATTAAAGACAAACTGATGACTTGAAAGAACAAAACAATCACATATAATTTCTTGATGCTCCTTTGATCTCTTAATAGTACAAACTAAACATGGAGAAGAATATCAACATCAACACCATACTGACACCATATCAACCAATAGTCCAAAACACCATTACCTAGGATCAAATACCAATGAACTCCTGATGCAACACATCATAAACACTTCAACACCCATGATGATCAACTCAACCATGCAAGCTTGAAGCATGAAGTTCTTAAAAGATCTTGAAGTATAAACTCCTTCCTAAACTATGAAGCATGTGAATTCCATGACATCAACCAACTTGCATCAAGGAATCATCAAGACAACACTAAAACATGATATCACGAACATCATACTGCCATGAACATGAAAAACCTTGGAATGAACAAACACAAACATGAATCAATCTTTACCATATGAACTCATCAACATCCATTTGTCTGAGATGAAACACTGCATTATATCATACCATGAAGATGACATACTCAACTCCTGAAGCTCAACAACATCATATCATGAACATCATACCATGAAGGTCCCTTGATGATGACATGTAGTAATGAAGCATGATTATGAATTGAAGCATGATAAGATCATCACCATATGATGAACATTGCATAGTATATCATGAATCATCTTTGTCTGCAATGCATGAGATCAGTCCATACATCACTTAATAATGACAAGAAAACATCAAGCCCAAGCTCCTGATGACAACAGCATACACCAATCACCTTATACAACATCTGAGAAAATGAATCTCTTCCATACTTGCAGAACCATCATCATGAGAACACCATACTCTCTGTATCAACCTCTGACCTCTGACATCTTATTAGCACCATGTCAACACCAACATAATGTGAACCTAAGAGACATTTTGATATCAATGACAACCAAACAACATGCCAAAGTCAACAAACTCTTCCTTTGGCATTGATGTCAAACTAACATCAGCATCAAACACTTTTCCATCTTCTCCCCCTTTTGACAACAATGACAAAGAAATGAAAAAGATCCCCCTAACAAGATACTCCCCTTGTCAACAAAGTACACCTCAAGAAGTTGGATGGTAAATTAGAAGGCATTAGACTGTCCTTGCAAATTTGTATAAGACTTTTAGTTCACTATTTTGCACCCACACTGTACCATTGTACTATCCTCATTGCCAAGGTTAATCACAGACTCTAAACCACCAACCTTCTATATTAAGAAGCATCGTACAAACACTCTTTATTATAAACCTAATCACTTCCTGCTATCATATTCCTTCATTTTGTAGCCATGTTTACCAGGGCACTTGTAATACAACATCAACAAACTTCTAAGATGATTATCATACCCTATTTTAAGACATCAAGAATAACAATTGTAATGTTCAAAACAAAATTTGAATAGTACTGTCATTGTATAGCATAAACTGCACCACTCATGATAACCAATGCAAACATAAAGGTCTGCTACTTGAAGAGACTGTCAGTATCTCTGTATTGTCATTTTGATTACACATTGGAATACCCTTCCATTTTCACTATCCTCTGCTAGTTATAACTATCACACACAAATCAACATAGATAACAACATTGTGTCTCACTTGCTCTGCATGATCTACACTCTATCAAAGTAGCATTGTATCAAGAAATATAACAATCACATAACACTTGAAGTTTAGACCTGATGTTTGAACCTTGTACCAGCATCATTGATGACTAATATCAAACTGTGACTGAGATACTATAGGAGAAATGTCAAAGCATCATCAACTTGATACTATTGGAGCATTGCACCAAATCTTTTGAGTAGAAGGAATAGATGCTTTATAGCAATGTACAAAACCGTCATTGATAAGAAACACAAATACAGTCTAATTCAAATACAATTATTAAATCATTGTTTTGAAGACATATACCATCACTACTATCCTGTCCTTCATATTGTCACACAGTCAATAACTTGAGGTTCCATTTTTTGAATAGAAGCAGAGAACATGCTAACAGAGATTAAGAAGTTTAAAATTATACCCATCAGTTGCATATGCTTACAACATTTTTCATTCATGACTGCCAGAGCACTTGCAACTGCAACATTTGATGACAATTCTCCTTTTTATACTTTGATGGATGTCATACTCTTTCCTAAAAATCCTCATAGACTGTACATCCAACATAATAGCTCTGTCATATTGATATCCTTTGAAATCTCATGCACCAAACCTCTTGAAACTCCTTGGCGATAAAAGATAGGACATTGGACAACTCCCCTTGACCTCATGTTGTATTTCATGCAACTGGTGAAGTGTCTTGTGCAATATACACATGTTTAAATTCTATCTTCTCCTGGCTTTGTTTTAATCTCCAAACTTTCATAGATTCTTTCTTCTATTCAGGTTTCTTCTTCCAAACCTTTTCAAGTTCTTTCCTTTTCCAACCTTTCAAACCAGGTAATGCCTTTTTGTGCAACTATGTGCTTTTTGTCCAAAATGATTACAGGTAAAACAATAACCAAAAAATGAATAATTATACCTGTACATATATGCTTGCCTTGCTGGAGTAGATCTTCTTAGATTTCTCCTTTGGTTGTGCATTTTGATAAACTCAACTTTAGTTTTCACCTCAGTTTCAATCTTCTTTTTGCCTTCAGGAGCAACATCATGATAACTTAGATCAATTTTCTTTCTAGAAGTCTCTCTAACTTTAGAAGTCTACCCTTTTTCATAGCCTAGGCTAGTAGTGTCCTTGTGTTGTTTTTGCTTCCTCAACATGTCATTTAAGCATTCAGTACTCTTTTCAAATTGTAGATTCTTGTGCAACTTAGAAGATGCCTTTTCCAATTCCTTTCTGAAAGAGACTATTTTTGACTCTAGTTTTAGACACTCATTAGTTTTGACTTCTAGATCAGATTTTGTAAAATCAACTATCCTTTTTGCTTCTTCTATCTCTGTCTTTAGGCTGATAATCAATTTTTCAGATTGATCAACTTGACTCTTTAAGTCCACAATCAAATTTATTCCTCTTCAAGTTCTAAAGAAACTTTTGCAAGATCTAAAAGTACCTTGTCCTTGGAGTCTTTTTCTTGTTGAAGTTTGTCTTCTAGTCTCTTATTTTCTTTTCTGAGTTTCTTGATCGTATCTAGAGCACACAAGAGTTCACCTTCTATATCAACCTCACACTCCTATTCATTATACTTTTGTTCATAGTCATCTTCACCCACAAAGAGGTCTCCTTCTTTTGGATCAGATTGGACCTCATCTCCTTCATGTGAATGTCTCCTTTCATTGTCACTTTCCTTAGACACCAAGTTGTCCTCTCCTTCAAGTGCATCACCTTGATAGATTCTAATCAACTCCTTCCACACATTCTAAGCAATTCTTTAGATAATCCAGACAGAATAGCCTTCTTTGCTATATGATTAAATTCATAAGCCTATTTATTACTTGTAGTATTAGGTGATTGAGAGGAAATAAAATACTCATTCTCAACTGACATACATACATCATACCCTAAAGAAGATAGATAGGCTTGCATTCTAATATACCAAATAGCGAAATCTGAACCATCAAAGAAAGGAACCCCAAAAAACTCTTCCTGTAATTTAATACCTGACTCAACTTGTGAGACATTTCTATAAATTGATTGTAGATCAACATTTGAGTTTAGTATAGATGGTGCCTTTTGACCAGTATGTGACTTGGCATTTCTCTTGCACGTATTTCTTCTACACTTTCCTATAATACTCCACTATTAGGATCTCCTAAGTTGATTAAACTTTGAACAAGGAACCCAAGGCTCTGATACCACTTGTTGGAGTACAGGACCACTGAGAGGGGGGGGATGAATCAGTGGTCTAATTTCAATCCAAATATGATTTTAAACTCTCTTGAATTCAACCATGTAAACTTGTTAAAATCACTTCAAACATCATGGATATTTGATGTTGAATGAATCATAAAGATACCAAACTATACAAGAGACTTAAACCACAAAAATGTATTATATGAAAATTGAAAAACTATCAAGACAAATCAAGACACAGAATTGATGAGTGGAAAACCCTCAAAGGGATAAAAAAACACTCTTAAAAGTTCACTTTATTGTGCGTCACTGACTAAGAAAATCTCACTGATTACAACAATGGTCTCACTGAAAAACAACCATGCCTCACTGGTGTTGATGTTTTTTCCCAATTGAATGTTTCCTAAGCATTCCTACAAGGTAGCCATCACTCATCAATAGGATTCTTAGGTTAGGGGCCAACAGTACAGGAGACAAACTCTATAAATGTCTCCTCTCCATCTTCAGGCTCTGTAAAGCCTAGGGGGTATTCCTATTCAACATCCATGAAATAAATCTATGAACTTGTTGGGACATTGATACAAAGTAGATAAATCCTCTCTAGTACATACCAAAACTATGAAATAAGTACAAAAGGGGCTAGCTTTGTGCCTTATATTCAATTGTGAACAAGAGGATTTGAAACCTAAAACTACCTCTAAAATCCTAAAGGTTTGTGATTAAGATTTGACTGTATTCTATGTTTGGATGCAAGATTTGGGATTTGAATCATAACCTCAACACAAGAATAGACTGGTGCCTATCTCAGGGCATGGAGTGAAATAGACATATATATGTGAATTTTTACCATAAACTTAAAACAATAATCAAATTTCAAGGGGCTTCTCTAGCATCTGCCTTACAAATACCACCCAAGACTGAGTATTCAGTTATCTCTGCTTACAAATATCCTCACTGTGATGTATTCATCCCAACACTTAACCCAAAACATTTACTTTGTTCCTTGAACAAAAGTAGAAGATTAAGCATTCAACATAGAAGACCCGTGTTCCAGAACCTTGAATAACCTTTAGCTATTTAGATTCAGAAGAAGAACACACACAACTTGGAGACAGATAATAGAATACATGCAATAAAGCATTACTCATCTAAAAAAACATGAAACTGATAAATTTCATGCATAAAACATTCAACATACAAATATAAACTTACAAGACAAGAGATAGAGCAACCCAACAAAACTGTATTTTATTACTTCTCCAAAATTCCCAAATCTTCAAGAACCAAGAAATGAGTGACATAGTTCCTTTATATCAAGAACATGCACCCAACATTGATTACATTGTATTTCAAATTGCTCTGGATACAAAAGAACTACCAAAAAGGTGTTGGGGAACATTAATTGTACCAGAGAGATGAAGAAGAGAAGAGATAGTTGGGCTGGGGAAGCGTGTGGCCACCTGAGGATCTGCATCATTAATGCTAGGAAGATGGTGGTTGGCTTGTCAATCCTATGATCCATATCTGTCCTTCCACTCACCATATATCTTTTCAGCCGGCCAAGGGAATGAAATCACTTCTGCTACCTTGCCATTATGGCTTGCATATTTGGCATACATGATACTCTTCACATAGGTCATAAATTTTATCATTTTTTCCTACTTCCCCTAACCCTATTGCAGGTCTTTTTGATGACCCAGGACACTGAACCATGAGATCTTCATCTAAGCTACATTTTGAGGTTGAAGGCTGACCGAAATGACTCATTTTTATGTTTATGTAGATGAACTAGGGTTTTTTGCAACTTCAGATTACTTCTTAATACTTTAAAGCAGCTGAACCGATAAGACACAGAGGAATGGAAACAACTTACTAGTTTTGGTGCTAACAGAGGCTCAAAATTACACTGGCTTGCTCGTTCTGAAGCTCCTTTCGCTCTGAATACAACCTATGCTCTTGAAAATGACAAGGAATGCCCTAATTCTACTTGTTTTATGCTGATTTCCTTCACAGTTCTCTGTATTAATGGAGGTCATGACGACCATTACTTAGTTCGTGCCATAGACACTTAGAAATCCTCCTCTTTTGCAAGTTTAAATCTGGGCCATTGATCTTTTCCTTACATTTCGCAATCCACGGTGGTGATTGGTTGACTAGATTTGACAATCTTCATCACCTTCTTTGAATAGTCTTCGTCTAATCAAAATGGGCCAAATCATCAGTACTTTCCTTGTTGGTCACATCGCCTTTTGTCTAGACTGGACACGTGGCACCATTTCACAACGTTGCAGCCGGAAATGGCCCACCACATACTTACCATGCGATGGTGCGATTAAGCCTCCATGCACCCTCTTTACGCTTGTTTTTATTCAGTAGCGCCACGCGTCATCATCTCGCTGCCTCGCAGTGGATATTCTTCTTAGAGAGATTCCTTTGTGTTGGAGTGTAACCATTGGATCAAAAGCTTTTCTTCAGACCATTAACGTATCGATAGGTGGTAGCAGACTACTGGAAGAGGCAAGATCCTAAAGGGTAAACTACGCAGGCATAGACTCTTGGATAGGTGTCAACTTGTCACGGCATCATAGCGGGGGAATGATGTCAAAAAAAGATGTTCTGCGACGGTGTGATTTGAACTTAAATAAACCATAGGACTTAGGATACAAAGCTTTGATTTTTACTGGCGACAGTGGGTAATGGCTAGGCAAAGGGGCCGGTCAACCTACGAGCGCTATGACATGAAGTTGTAACTTAAGTGACTGATGACCTGCTAAAGATAGTCAACATGGAAATAGAAAATAAAGCACAGGACTGAGGGAAAATAGGGTAAAAGGATTCTCTAAAGTAAACACTTGAAAAATTTAGACATAAAACCCTAAACACTAATGGGTACCACCATTGGCTCTGACTGGGGATGTGCAAATGCAAGGTTGCAACGAGAACTAGACAACTTTGGGATAGACCAGACAAAAAACATAGACAAAACTAACGATACAAGAATGTACAACATTTACAAACTATATACACCTAATTTACATTGTGCACAAAAATACATTCATTCATGAGAAAAAGGGTTTGAGGAATTGATCGTGCACCGGTAATTCCTGCAACTCACCATTCAGGGCCTGAAGAAAATAAGAATCTTCTCCATGTGTATTGCTTATTAGATATGGTCCCATCCATAAGGGCTCAAATTTACCATGCTTGCCCTTATCCTGACTTCTTGTATTCTAGACAAGGACTAGATCATTAACCTGAAACTTCCTTTCTGTGGTCCTTTTTTCAAACAGATAATTTACTTTTTGTTATTTCTTGAGATTTGTCTTCTATGCTTCCCTTTTGGTCTCATCTAATGCAATCAATTGATTTATTATTTCATTCATTGAGTCTTCTATCTCTTCATCATTTTCTTGTATGAATTTGTAATCTGGTAAGAGATTGTTCACTGGTAACTTGGCCTCTGTGCCATATACTAGCTCAAAAAGTGACCTCCCAATTACCTTCTTCACTGTCACCCTATCAATCCATAATGCTAGTTTTAACTTTGAATCGCATGCTCTTTTGTTCTTATCAATTATCCTTTTGATGATCTTCATAAGACTTTTGTTACTTGATTCTGCTTGACCATTCCCCTGTGGATGATATGGTGATGCATGGGATAAACTGATTCTGTGATTATTACAAAAATCAACAAACTCACTAGATCTGAAGCACATGGCATTTTTTGTGACCAATTTTTGTTGGCACTCCAAACCTGATAATAATGTGTTGCAAAATGAAATCAATCACCACTTTGCTTGTAGCTTTCCTAGTTGGAATAACTTCAATCCATTTAGTGAAATAGTCAGTAGCAACCAAAGTCCAACTATGTCCTCCACTTGATTTTTTCTGAGATTTCCCCTATGAAATCAATTCCCCATTAATGAATGGAGCCTCTACTGATATAGTTCTAAGGGTAAATGCACCTTCATACTTGAGCTTACCAGAAAACCTTTGATAGGGATCACATTTCCTTACCATCTTTTATGCATCAGAGAAGAGTGTTGGCCACCAATATCCTGCCCTTAGAATTATGTGAGCAGTTGTCTTAGCAGTATAATGTCCGCCACATACTCCCTTATGCATGTCACTTAAAATATTCTTGGCTTGATTCTTATCCACACACTTGAGTAACACACCATCAGGATTCTTCCAGTATAGTTCTCCTTGAGCAATAACATATTTGACATCATGTAGCTTCAAGGTTCTCTTTTGATTATCACAGAGGTGGGTTGGACAATTCAAATTCTGTAAATAGTGCACAATATCCCTATACCACTCTAATTTTGACATGTTAACGATTTCATCCTAAGTTACATTTACTTGGCATGCTTCCAAATTTGACCATGCCATCAGCATAGCTAGACCTTGTCCCCTTACCAATTTAGTAATTTGTATTTCAATGTTGAACTCCTGTAATTTGTTTATCCATCTGCATCTTCTTCCTATCACTTCCTGATGAGTAAATATATCTTTAACTGCTGCATGGGGTACATATGCAATAATTTGAGATCCTACCAAATAAAGCCTAAAACTTTTAATTGCTCTGACTAATTCATAAGCCTATTTTTCCATGATGTCATACTTCAACTCTGCTGCTTGCAGTGATTTCCTAAAGAAAGCAATAGGCTGCTCAAAACCATCTTCATTTTTCTGTAATAGACAAGCAGCAATTGTGTGAAAAGAAGCAAACGAGAACAGCTGAAATGGCTTAGAAATAAGGGGATTTCAATACAAGAGACATTTTGATAGCTTCTTTTATGTTTTGAAAAGATTGGGTTGCTTCACTCCCCCACTTTATAGCTTCACCTTTCTTCAACATTTTAGAAATATCCTTTGTAATCTTTGCAAAGTTGCGAATGAACCTTCTAACAAAATTAATTTGCCCAAAGAAAGATTGAATGCCTTTCACTGTCTTGGGGATTTGAATTATGTCAATTGTAGCAACCCTTTCAGGATCAATCCTAACTCCATCTCTAGAAACTATGTGCCCCAATAGTTTTCCCTCTACTACCCCAAAAGTACGCTTTTTTGGATTGAGTGAAATCCCATACTCTAGTGCTCTGGTAAAAATCTATTCTAAATGCATGCAATGTTGTTCCTCTTTTTTTGAACAAGCAGTTAAATCATCCTGGTATACAACTAGAATTGAGTCAATCAATTCTGCAAAGGCAACATTCATAGCTCTCTGGAATGTAGCACCTACATTTGTCAGCCCAAATGGCATTCTTACATAAACATAAGTTCCCCATGGATTTGTGAAGGCAGTTTTGTATTGTTCTGATTACTTTACCTTCACCTGATTATATCTTGAAAATCCATCCATCATGGATATGAGCTCAACTCTTGTTACTCTCTACAGTAGAGCCTCCATGTTAGGTAGTGGATAATTATCCTTCAGAGAAGATACATTCAAATTCCTAAAATCTACACAGAGTCTTATATCTCCATTCTTTTTTTTGACTGGGACAATATTGGACACCCAAGTTGAGTGTCTAATAGGCATGATTATTCCAGCTTCTCTAAGCTTCATAAGTTCTTTTTGCATCTTCAGAGCCAAAGTAGGGTTGTCAGGTCTTTGTTTCTGTCTGAATGACTTAGCTCCAGGCTTCAAAGGGATCTATGCTGAAATAAATCCTCCCTATAGGCCTTTATATCCTCATAAGACCATGCAAAGACATGTTTGTATTTCCTTAACAATGATATCAACATAGCCCTAATATGTGGCTTAAGCTATTTGCCAATGTACACCTTTTTTGGGGCGTGATGTGTTCCCAAATTCACCTCTTCTAAATCATCCTTATTTGTGGGAGATACCTTGGTAACAAGCTGATCCTTGCTATCAAATGCTCTTTCTAAAGCTACTAACCCTGTGGGAATTTTTTTTGTTTTAAGCTGTCTCACTTCTTTCCCCAAAAGAGTCTCTCTTCCATCTATAACTTCTACAAAGTTTTGGAAATTGATTTCTTGATTTTCGTACTCATTTATGCAATGCACAAAGCTCAACAAGTCCTTATCATCATCAAACACTTGCCAACTGCATATGTTATCTAGCACTATGGGCCTATTCTTAACTTCAACATTTGTGATGTCAGACAAAGTGATATCATCTGACCTGATTGCTACATTAGCTAAAAAATCTGCCATGACATTTTTTGCTCTCTTTACCCAATTTATTGAGAATGCATCAAATAATTCAATAGTATCCCAGACAACATGCTAATATTGTTTCAACCTCTTATTTTTTGAAGCATATTTATCTCTTACCTGGGAAACTTTCAATTCTGAATCTCCAAACACTCTTAACATCTTAATTCCATGCTTTAATGCAACATTCAATCCCAGTAACAGAGCCTCATATTTTGCAATATTGTTTGTGCAAGTAAACTTTAGTAGAAAGGAGAACTTGAGAATCTTACCTGTTGGAGACAGAAATACTACGCCTGCACCAGAACCCCCCTTTGAATAGGCACCATCAAAATACATAGTCCAAAGACCATGCCGATCAGGCTCCTCAATGCAAAGATCTTTCTCCTTCTTTCCTTGATCATCTGAGACAATTCTAAAATTTTTACAGTCAGTATCCACAAAACAAACATGATCTTCTGGTTCCTGGTCCTCAACTGTTTCTGGTGACCTTTCTTCTCTAACCAGTTTGACATCCTTGCCATTCATAGGGATCATGGCATATGATAAGTCTAGTTGTATACTTCCTACAATTAGTGCAGCCCATCTCCTTGACAACAACATACCATACTATGGTTTTATATCAACCACTATTATGTTCATCTTATAGGTCTTTTCTAGATAAGCTGCCAGCATAAAATCCACATCCTTCATAATTCCTATGACTGGTACCTCTCTGGCATCCATGACATAACATTTTCCACAAGCTTTGTCAATATTCAACCCAATTTATTGCATGATTTCTAGAGGCATAATATTTATTGATGCACCTGAGTCAAGCATACAATTCCTAATCACCTTTCCATTGATAACAAGGGAAACATAAAATGGTTCCACTTGTGAAGGACATTTGGTCATTGTCATACCCAAATAAACCTCAGGAACCTCTTCCTAATTAATACACAACTCTTGTTTTTTATTTTGATCCTCAACACTTTGTTCTGGCTAATGAGCTACCCTTGAAATAAGAGACAAAGGCTTGTTTCTGTATTCTTCAATTTTCATCATTTCCATTAATGGGACATAGACTTTCATCTGGGATAAAGCCCAAGTTATGTCAAAGGGGGCATAATTTTGAATAACAGTCGTAGCTTGAGCTTGGCCTTTACTCTTATCCTGAGTTGACCCAGTCTTGGATTTAATGGTTTTTTGATTATCATCCTTGACATGTGAACTCTTAATCTTATCCTCACTTTGGGGAATTTTACCTTTTGAATTGTGAGGATCTTGACCTGGTTTTTGCTTGAAATTTTTCTTGTTATTATTCCATTGCTTCTTATGTAGTTCAGTCTCTTTATGATTATGCATAGGTTGGTTTACAAAGATACCCCCTGGCTGACTTGAATCACCAACTTGAGCTTTACTTTTGAGGTTATAGTTACTCTTGACCTGAGCCACTGCTGCACCTGTAAGAGCTCTAATTTCTTCATCAGAAGGCCTCATTAAATTATTTAGAGGGATGTGTGAATCCTGAGCATACACATGGTTATCTTCATCATCCTCATCAGAAAAAGCCTGTTGGCAGACTTGATTCATATAATTCCTCCTTTCATCAACATCTATTTCACCAGAGGAGTACTCTCCATTTGTAAAGAAATATTAACACTATCATTCTCCATATAATGTGGCTCATTACACTCATCACAGGCAACAACATCATTATACAAGGACTGAGCAATCATACACTGTGACTGTGAGTGAGGCATCTGACATATTATGCACCATAGAGTGTCATCTACAATATTGACAGCTTTTTTCAAGGGATCAGGGGTCTCCTTAACATTTTGAGCTCTTTGATCAGTCCTGTTGTTTGGGAGGATGGGTTTACCATTATGCCAATTTGTGTTATATGGCATGTCATGTAATTGTGGTCTCTTTTCTTATCTTTGATAAACTTGTTTCTCATGACCCAATCCTTTTTCATTTTTGGCAAGTCTATAACTTAGGTTCTTAACAATAAATGTCAACTTATCCAGTTTATCTTCAGAAGTGGAAGCATTTCCTTGGATATTTTGGGACCTATTATTTGGATTCTACAGAATTCTTATATCATCCCTTCTATTTGTTTTACCAGATGCTTTCCTATTGTTTTCAATGTTGGTTGCAATTCTGAAAGCATCCCTGAGGCTAGCATGACTCTTATCTCTTAACTCATAAGCTATTTTGGCATCAAAGGCATTTATGTATAGCACCATGTACATTGGTTCATTTGGCCTCATATGAGGTGGCAACTTATTCAGCACTCTAGTAAACCTAGCATTAAAATCTGCAACAGGCTCATTTGACCCCTTAGAAATACTAGTGAATTCATTAATAATAAAACTAGGGTCAGTCTTATCTCCATATTGCTCTCTAAAAATCCTCCTGAAGTCATCCCACAATGTGACACTCTGATCAGGCAAATTTCTATACCATTCTCTAGCTTCATCAATCAGGGATTGCATAAATAGTTTCATAAAGACATCTTCATGCTCCACTTCAAAGTTATCCATAACATTTTGAAAGGCCTTAAAATGATCTTCCCCTAACACAACATTATTTCCTAAAAAATTTGGTATCTCAGACCTTATATGTTTGTCAATAGGATTGGGATAACCAGGAATGCCATTAAAATCTGACTGTCTAAATCTATCCAACTGCAGAGGCTGTCTACCAAACTAATTGACATTTACATTCCTATTAGCATTTTGATTTCTCATGTTGTTTAATGGTAACCTATTGTTATTCATATTTTGCCTTTGATTATTTTGTGGGTTTTGATTCATGTGTTGATTAAGTCCCTGATCATCTCTGAGGATATTTTGATCATTTTGTTGATTTTGCACTTCATTTGTATGCTGGTTTCTAAGCACATTCACATTATCAAGGGTGGGAACTGAGTCTTGTTGAGCCATTTTCAAAGCTTGCACCTTCTGTTTCATATCATCTCTTATCCTTAAAGCTTGCAAATATTCTAGTTCAGCTCTGAGATTTCTAATTTCCTCTACTAGCTCATCATCTTTTGGCATAAATGTCTGTATCTTCAAACCTATTAGAGGGATCTAAAAAAGGACGTTCTTGAAACACCTCTAACCTCATTCTTAACCTATCACCTTGATGTCTTTCATACATTTCTTGAATTTCAGCCCGTGTTTGAAAAATAGGGCGGTTGCTGCCCCAAGGATCTAGGATTATCTTGGATATCATCATTATTTCTAGGGTTGGGTGAGCCTTCATGACCGGTTTGAGTAGTCCCCTTTTTCCTATACATCATTTTTCTGGGCAGTTCTTCAAATAAAGGGTTGTGTAGGGATCTTCTCCCCTACATACAAATTTTATCTTACTGGCTAGGAGATTTGTTCAGAGTCGCCACCCACAACTGGGCACTAAATTTCAGACTAGGGTTCTTGCACAAAGCACTCCCCAGTAGAGTCACCAAATTTGTTGATGTTTTTTCCCAACTAAATGTTTCCTAAGCATCCCTACAAGGTAGCCATCACTCATCAACAGGATTCTTAGGTCAGGGGCCAATAGTACAAGAGACAGACTCTATAAATGTCTCCTCTCAATCTTCAGGCTCTGCAAAACCTAGGGGGTATTCCCTATTCAACATCCATGAAATAAATCTATGAACTTGCTAGGACATTGATACAAAGCAAATAAATCCTCTCTAATACAGACCAAAACTATGAAATAAGTGCAAAAGGGGCTAGCTTTGGGCCTTAAATTCAATTGTGAACTAGAGGATTTGAAACCTAAAACTACTTCTAAAATCCTAAAGGTTTGTGATTAAGATTTCACTGTATTCTATGTTTGGATGCAAGATTAGGGCTTTGAATCATAACCTCAACACAAGAATAGACTAGTGCCTATCTCAGGGCATGGAGTCAAATAGACATATATATGTGAATGTTTACTATAAACTTAAAACAATAATCAAATTTCAAGGGGCTTCTCTAGCATCTGCCTTACAAATACTACCCAAGATTGAGTATTCAATTATCTCTGCTTACAAATATCCTCACTGTGATGTATTCATCCCAACACTTAACCCAAAACATTTAATTTGTTCGTTGAATGAAAGTAGAAGATTAAGCATTCAACACAAAAGACCTGTGTTCCAGAACCTTGAATAACCCTTAGCTATTTAGATTCAGAAGAAGAACATACACAACTTGGAGACAAATAATAGAATACATGCAATAAAGCATTACTCATCTAAAACAACATGAAACTGATAAATTTTATGTGTAAAACATTCAACATACAACTCATAAACTTACAAGACAAGAGATAGAGCAACCCAATAGAACTGTATTTTATTACTTCTCCAAAATTCCCAAATCTTCAACAACTAAGAAATGAGTGACATAGTTCCTTTATATCAAGAACGTGCACCCAACATTGATTAAATTACATTTCAAATTGCTTTGGATACAAAAGAACCACCAAAAAGGTGTTGGGGAATATTAATTCCACCAGAGAAAAGAATAAGAGAAGAGGTAGTTGGGCTGGGGAAGCATGTGGCCGCTTGAGGATTTGCATCATTAATGCTAGGAAGATAGTGGTTGGCTTGTCAATCCTATGATCCATATCTGTCCTTCCACTCACCATATGTATTTTCAGCTGGCCAAGGGAATGAAATCACTTCTGCTACCTTGCCATTATGGCTGACATATTTGGTATCTAGGATACTCTTCACATAGGTCATAAATTTTATCATTTTTCCTACTTCCCCTAACCCTGTTGCAGGTCTTTTTGATGACCCGGGACACTGAACCATGAGATCTTCATCTAAGATACATTTTGAGGTTGAAGGATGACTGGAATGACTCATTTTTATGTTTATAGAGATGAACTAGGGTTTTTTGTAACTTCAGATTACTTCTTAATACTTTAAAGCAGCTGAACTGACAAGACACAGAGGAATGGAAACAACTTACTGGTTTTGTTGCTAACAGAGGCTCAAAATTATACTGGCTTTCTTGTTCTAAAGCTCCTTTCACTCTGAATGCAGCCTATGCTCTTGAAAATGACAAGGAATGCCCTAATTCTGTCCGTTTATGCTGATTTCCTTCACAATTTCTGTATTAATGGAGGTCGTGATGGCCATTACTCAGTACGTGCCATGGACACTTGGAAATCCTTCTCTTTTGCAAGTTTAAATTTGGGCCATCAATCTTTTCCTTACATTTCTCAATCCATGACTCTAATTGGTTGACTAGATTTGACAATCTTCATCACCTTCTTTGAATAGTCTTCGTCCAATTAGAACGGGCCAAATCATCAGTACTTTCCTTGTTGGTCACATCACCTTTTGTCCAGACTAGACACGTGGCACCATTTCTTGGTGTCGCAGCCAGAAATGGCCCACCACATACCTACTGCACGATGGTGCGATTAAGCCTCCATGTGCCCTCTTTACACTTGTTTTTTATTCGGTAGCGCCACGTGTCATCATCTCGCTGCCTCACAACGAATATTCTTAGAGAGATTCCTTTGCACTGGAGTGCAACTGTTGGATCAAAATATTTTCTTCAAACCATTAACATATCGACAGGTGGCAGTAGACTACTGGCAGAGGCAAGATCCTAAAGGATAAACTATGGAGGCATAGACTCTTGGACATGTGTCAACCTATCGCGGTATTGCAGTGAGGGAAGGACATCATTAAAGATGCTCTACGACGGTGTGATTTGGACTTAAATAAACAATAGGACTTAGGATACAAAGCTTTGATTTTTATTGGCGACAGTGGGTAATGGCTAGGCAAAGGGGCCGGTCAACCTACAAGCGCTATGACATGAAGTTGTAACTTAAGTGACCGACGACCTACTAAAGAAAATCAACATGGAAATAGAAAATAAAGTGCATGACTGAGGGAAAATAGGGTAAAAGGATTCTCTAAAGTAAACACTTGAACATTTCACACCTAAAACCCTAAACCCTAAGGGGTACCACCAACTGGCAAATTATCATGCCTCACTGGCAACAAACATGCCTCACTGACCATGCAAGCCTCACTGGCTACAATGTGCCGCACTGAAAAAATATACAATCTTAGAATAACACAAAGAGTACATAGGGTTTCTCTGTTTCAATACAAATCACTGAACTTGCATATCCCCTTGCAATCACACTCAACTCAATCTACATTTCCTTCTCAGTACCTCTGCACAATCAACTACATATTGTCTTCATACTAGACATGATTCAATCTATAAATTTGCTGCATAATGTCTTCATCCTGTGCTTGATTCACCCCTGCAAAAACATCTCACACATCTCTCAATTCGCAAACAAAATATTCACCTTTTTAATCATCTAATTCACCTGCATTTTTTCTTCAAAAACTTCACTCAAAAATGTCTTCAATGTAGCATATATCAGTCCTCAAATCAAATTCATAATGAACCTATAGTGTCATTTAAAATAAAAGTCTTTTCATTTTCCTCTTCTCTACATATTCCATCTCCCATTTTCAAAAATAAAACCATAAAAGGTATTCACCACATTGCATTAAAAATCTTCAATAATTTTAATTCCTTCAGCCCTGTCAGAGAAAATAATAATTCTCTTTTATCTTCGGACCCATTCTCCAAAACTCCTCTGCATAAAGACCAAAACAATAGAAAAAAATAAAACCCCTTAACCACACTCACAAGGGGCATTAAATCTTCCACTAAAAAAGATGCCCTTTTTAAAAAAAAAAATTAATCTCCAACTTATAATCTTCAATGCCATGAGGGAGATCAAAAATAGAAAAAAAATATTCTTAAAATAATGTTTTTAAATCTCCAAGAGATTCTGCCTTTTTAAGTGGCTAAAAATAGCCTCAAAAACACCTTGTTCTATGTAGTCAACTCCTTTTGACGTTCTAATGCACGTCAATGTGCATGCTTGAGGGAGGAGGTCAAAGTTTGAATACAAGCCATTGATTGGCCTTTGCATCTTTCAAACAACATCGTCGATTAGCTTTTGGCACCCACGCGCCCATAGAGAAGATCGCTACCATCGGTAGCGCTGGATAGAGGGGACCAATCCCCTATGATCTTGAAACCCTTCAGCAGGTCACTTTAAGTGACTATGACCTGAGATCGTAGGTCAACAACAAAACATTACAAAAGTGCATATTATGTGTGATGGGCTATAAAGGGGTTTGCAATATATGATTTAGGGTTTAAGACATTTAAAACATAGAGCTTAACACATTTCACATTAATCTTTTTGGATACAAAATGTTTGGAAAAACAAAACCTTAAACCTTCATGACACAGGCATGACACTAATCTTCTATGGCAGAGAGAAAATAAAGGCATTAAAGGGTTCTAAGAATTAGGGAACTAAGCAAGATAAACCCTAGATACTTAAGATCAAAGCATCAACATTAGGTTTCACAAGAACATCAAATAAGCATAATTCATTCTGAATACCTAATGTATCTTGAGTATCCCCTGACATGAAACTTCTTGCATCATGACCAACAACATGAACATCATGACATAAAGTAGGACACCAAGACCATTAAAGACAAACCGATGACTTGCAAGAACAAAACAATCACCAACAATTTCTTGATGCTCCTTTGATCTCTTAATAGTACAAACTAAACATGGAGAAGAATATCAGTAGAAACACCATACTGACACCATATCAACCAATAGTCCAAAACACCATTACCTAGGATCAAATACCAATGAAATCTTGATGAAACACATCATAAACACTTCAACACCCATGATGATCAACTCAACCATGCCATCTTGAAGCATGAAGTTATTAAAAGATCTTGAAGTATAAACTCCTTCCTGAACTATGAAGCATGTGAATTCCATGACATCAACCAACTTGCATCAAGGAATCATCAAGCCAACACTAAAACATGATATCATGAACATCATACTGCCATGAACATGAAAAAGATTGGAATGAACAAACACAAACATGAATCAATCTTTACCATATGAACTCATCAACATCCATCTGTCTGAGATGAAACACTATATTATATCATACCATGAAGATGATATCCTCAACTCCCGAAGCTCAACAACATCATATCATGAACATCATACCATGAAGGTCCCTTGATGATGACATGTAGTAATGAAGCATGATTATGAACTGAAGCATGATAAGATCATCACCATATGATGAACATTGCATAGTATATCATGAACCATCTTTGTTTGCAATGTATGAGATCGGTCCATACATCACTTAATAATGACATGAAAACATCAAGCCCAAGCTCCTGATGACATCAACATACACCAATCACCTTATACAACATCTGAGAATATGAATCTCTGCCATACTTGCAGAACCATCATCATGAGAACACCATACTCTTTGTATCAACCTCTGACTGACATCATATCAACACCATGTCAACACCAACACAATGTGAACCTGAGAGACGTTTTGACATCAATGACAACCAAACAACATGCCAAAGTCAACAGTTATCACTTGGAATTGCACCCTACTTGAAGCCTTTGCAAGCATTTCAATGACACAATGGGACTGATCTTAATTGTGGGACCTTGCAGATGAGATTAGACCTCCAGATAAGGTTGGTTCCTCTTTATGAACTTAAGGTTTAGAGAAAATAACTAAACCTATGCTACTAATCACCAAGGAAAAGGGGAAGGAGATTGAAACAAAAAGAGAGGTGATGCACCAAGATTTAGGGTGTTTAGTTGACCCTTAAAGAATACAACAATTATCTTACAAAGTGGAACAAACTCACATAGACTCATGCAAACTATAACAAAGGTTAAGGTAGAAAACTAGAGTTATGAAAGGGATCGCTTTACCCACAATACAAGCATACAATTTTTAAATAAACATAGTGTATAAGTCTTAGAGAGAGGGAAAATAACAGTTTATATTCATCATGAAGACTAGAAAGCCATTACAAAAGAAGAGAGATTCATTACAGAGAGATATAAACACAAAATGAGAACTCCCAATCATAGGCAAGTTGAAGATGGAGACGTCAAAGGCTCAAGATCAAGCACAATGCATCAAATCCATAAAGTTCTAGAAGAAATCACAAGGTTTGTTGTTGTAACAAATCTCTTGCTTGTGTAGTGACTCAGGAAAATAACCAACCAACCCAAAATACATCTCAAACATATGTATATATAGCATTTCTTATCACTGTAGTAGCCATGGATGTGGGAAAGGGTGGCCAACAAGGAAAACTAGTCACCCATGCTTCAATAACTTCATTTTCGTTTCCTTGAAATGCACCCACATTGCTTTGTCCTTGAAATCCACTCAAGAAGAGTGTCTTCTCATGCCTTGGGTATAAGAAATTCAATGCAAAGGAGCTACAGTGGCATAGGGGGATGAGAAATATGTTTTCCACAAGCAATCAAGCTTTGAAGAAGCATTAATGGCAACCAAGAAGATCGCTAACCAGTCCTATTACATCAGAAATAGTAGAAAGAGTTAGGAAGGCAAAACAGGTTAGGCCTCGGTCAATCGGGCTTCCTTTGATCAAGCTTCCACTGATCAGGCCTTTGAAAATTGAAGAAGGAAACCCCGATCTCCAAATTTTGAAAGAGGCAATAAGGAAACCATTGGGCTTCAGAGATCAGGCCTTCACCATGCATCGTGCTTTTGAAAAGAAGAATTGCTGGATCCCTGACTTCACAATAATTAGAAGGATTTATGAAGTTTGTCGGGGACCAAGCCTCAGACCTTTTGCCTTCTTCCTTCCAAAAGAAAAGAGGAAAAAGAAAACTCCTACTTGTCAAAGTCTAAGTGACTTAGATGTTTTAGAGGTTCAACAGACTTCGGCGATCAGACCTTCACCAAGAAACTCTTATCACTTGGAACTGCACCCTGCTTGAAGACAAAATGTTGTCCTATTTTTCCTTCTGGAAAAATTGCCCAAAGATCCATGAGATTTCTAAGTGTTTTCCCTTTTGAAGTGCAAGGAAAAAAGCCCCCCAAATGGCTAAGTCCAAGATCAGTGTTTTCCTTGTGTTTTTTGCCTTTTTGGGGTCTCAAAGCTCGAGGTTCCCTTCTTCTTCATGCATTTCCTATTGGCTCCAAAACCTTTGTCTTGATAATTCATAAAATTGCCTGTGTTTTGGGCGCTGGAGGTTGGGAGATTCATCTTCCACCTTATTTTTTGTAAGTGAAAGATGGAAGGATCAATTGTCAAACCCTGATGAGTTCCAGTGTTTCAAAGTCACTCAGACTTTGGCAAGTGGGAGTTCTATTTTCTTCCTTCTTTTTCGAAGGCAGAAAGTGGAAGGTCCGACGACTAAGGTCCACTAGTTTCAAAGGCTTCTAAGTGTTGCGGATCTCAGAGGTCGGGGTTGCGGTCTTTTTCTTTCCATTTGGCAAGTGGTAGGCGGAAGGTCCAATCGCAGAAGTCTACCAAAGCTCTAAAATGTCTAAGTGTCATAACCCCTATTCTCAATAATTAATTTTCAATTTAATATTACTATTTTAATGATCGTTGACTAATTTTGACTAATGTGAGTGACATGAATACACTCTCTATAGAGAGAGTATCATTGAGGAGGGGGTGTCTAGCCGACTGATGGCGATTGTGGTGAAAGGAATCTGTACACACAACACCTAGTTTGCATCTCATTTACATTCATCTGCATTTTATCATTTCATGAATAAATTTTGTCAAAAATTGATAGTCTCTACTATAGAAAATAACTTAGTTGTGGTCATATTTAAATATGCTTTATGGAAATGAAATAGAATTATTTGACATGTATATATATATTTTTTATTTATGATGGAAAGAAAAATTCTTTTAAATACTATTTACTCATTTATTTAAGATAACTATTTAGTGGATTAGAAATAATAAAATATATACATATTTCTATTTGTAAAAGATATTCCTTTCAAAAATCATTCCTTGATTGATGACAAATTAAAATAGAAATAGAAAAAGAAAACAATAAAAGGTAGAAATAAAGCAAAAAGAATAGAATAAAGGAAAACAATAGAAAGAGAAAACAAAAATTAGAATGAAAGCAAAAATAAACAAAACAAAACAAAACAGAAAGCAAAAATCAAAACTAGAAAATGATAGAAAGAATGGAGGTTGAGAGGGAAAAATAATTTTTAAAAAAGGAAAAATGGATGCAAGAGAAAATCATTCTTCTTCTCATTCTCACTCTCATTCTCATTCTCATTATTCTCAAAACAAGAAGAGAGATAAGAAAATTACAGATACAAAGGAAGAAAAAGAAGAAAATTTCATTTAAAAACATAGAGAAGAGAAATAGGCAGAAAATACAATTCGGTAAGGGCAAAGAGAAGAGAAAGAAGATAAGGAATTCGTAGCAGGAAAAATAGAAATTTAAGAATAAAACACAGGAATCCAGGTACGTCTAAGGTTATCTTCCTGGTTTTTGCTGAAATTAATTTGATTGGGGTTTTAGTTTTAAACTATGGAATTTGGAAATAATAAATCTTCTTTGATCATCGTCACGGTTGAGATACATACGGTATCGATTGTGTTTTAATATTGCACTGTTAACAATATTGTGACTGGTTGTTAAATGCTTGGCGTACAAAATTGTGCCCTTTCAATTGATTCCATTGTTATTGTGATGATCTATACTTTCCAAGTGTGTACAAAAGTATAAAAAAAGGGATGTTGGCTTGATTTCATAACTGACCTTCCTTTAGTCAATTTGATATTTCTGAAAGCTTCCTAGCTTTCCATCAACCCGTGGAGAAAAATCTCCCATTCATTCTAGTCTTTTGGACTGGATAAATTAATTCTCATATATATATATATATATATCTTCGGCTCTTAGAAATTTCATATTTGGCAAGAGAGTGGTTTTGGCCCATGCCATCTACTGGGTAAATTCTTTAGTTTTCATTATCCATTTTGTGCATCTCCTACGATTATCGCTTGACAACTCTCAGTTATACTCTCATTCTTGTGACAAGTTGAGGGTATTCGTTGGGGAGTTCTTCAGTTTTTCCATTCAAATCCATTTTGTACTTATCCTGCAATCGTTGCATACTATGTAACAACTTCCCTCAGAAGTGAATTGGCATAATATATATCTGTGCATGTCTGCGCCTCCACATTTGGCATATTTTATTATCCTATAAAATTGTCGAATCTTTTAATTGAATGAACACTATATACATACTTATAACTATATATAATACTACCGAATCATTATTTGGATAACCACTATATACTTCTGACTTGTTATTCCTTGATTTTAATTATGGACAACTATTTAATTTAAGTGATGATTATATCACTCTAATTTCTACTCTTACACAACTTATTTCTATTTAATCCATACAGCTTAACCAGTGGCCAAGACAAAGCATAAACCTATGTGTTCGATCCTACCAACCAGAGGGTAAAGCAAGGGCGCATGGAATAGCACCAAGTCCAAATTATTTTTATGCATGATCCATGAATAGGGAGGAGAATAATAGCATAGAAGATTACATAGCATCCTGAGACACGCAGTCTCCGTGCCAACAGTAGCTAAGGTAACTTAGAGGTGTCGACCTTACCAGGCTGACCCTCATGTTCTTAGGAAACCCACTATAATTCTTTTGCAGGGATATATCTTAACTTCTTCTATATCATATTTTATATGCATGCCTGTGGAGTCTGGTTTCTATGTTTGTGTTGAATTTTGGGTGGTTTATTAGGATCCAATGCATGATCTTTATTTACAAATTTGCTACCAAAGTTTCACATTGCTCAGCTAGTGGATTATGTGTAAACTTATTTTACTCCCAAATTAGATGATAATAGATAGCATGGATTGTTGTGTGATCTGTTTCTCACAATTGAAATCAATAATGAAATGAAGTTAGATAATGAATGTTGTAATCAAACTTGGAGGAAATTTGCCTTATTGTAGAGAAGATAAAATATTATTATAAATGAAATAAAATTTGAGAATTGAATTATACTTCTGTCTAATTTTTGGAGTAGTTTAGCAAAGTGTGTTTTACCTATTGGAGGGTAATATCGAAATGATGAACTGTGATTTATTCATTGATGTATTTATAATCCATTAAAAAAGGGGTTTAAGGCATTTCATATCTAAATATTATTGATCTCTCGAGTTAATATACTATTTCTCTATGATTCTATTTGATTTACCAATGGATGGGAAATTGGTTAACAATAGGAACACTGACTTACAGCGAAATTCATAACTTGCCTAAACTAGAACTTGGCTAAGTAACGATATTATGCTTGCTTAGTTGTAGAGGTAATTTTCTTAACAATAGCATTATAGAATAACTAGAACACCTCCTAATTTGTAAGTGCAAGACCTTATTCGGTTATATTCTACCTCTACCTTCTCCTAGTATAAAGGAAAACTTTAACTAATTCTCAATTTTATGGGAGAGATAGTCCATCACTAATTGATAACTTTTGACTAATTAAGTCCCTTAATCTTATTTTATGATAATGAGCAAGTTAACCGGTAGTGATATTTTTAGTGGATCCTACGAAATGATGAAATTATAAATTCCTATGACCTTGATAGATAATTGTTTTCAACTTCTAATTCGTTGTTAATGGCAGGAGTGTATCCCTGATATATGATCTTGATTTTCAGAATGAAAGACTGTTCCTTGAGAAGAATAGTGCTCATTGAATATGTATGATACCTTTCTTGAAATATGTATGAGGTGTGGATGCAATTTTTCCATTCTTGTATTTATGTATATTGAGTTAAGTAGAGCACCATATTCCTTCACCTAAGCCGACTTCAGTTTGCTAGACCCCTCGTGATGGGCCGGGCTTTCTAGTAGGGGAGCATGGGGAAGCTTTATGCTTTGTGACAGGGTGGATATCACCATGATGATACTCTCTCTCAGGTTCCACGGTGCATATGTGGAAGGATAGTTTTATTCCTATTATGTTATTCTAGTGTAAGCCTACATGGCTAAATCTTGTAAAGGCACGACCTTGTTTGAGATACTTATTGATTCATTGATGTAGGTAATCCTATTTGAATGTAATGATGAAAGTTATTTAATTTATGCCTTTTTTTCCACTCCATTTTATAAATAATTTATTCTATTTTAATATTAAATGCTTTTTCGAAGGTTATGTTTAGTAAGTGAGTTTCTCAGACCTTACATTTGGTATCAGAGCGTTCTGGCTTCAACACTTGAGCCTCGAGTCTTCTACATTTAGGTTGCATCAAATAGAGAACCCTAGTTATGGGCCAAGGACTCTTTTGATGAGTTAGAATCTTGGTGATTCTTAGATGGTTTAGTTGGAACCGAGTAGAAGTTTAGACGTAGTTTGTTTGTTCAGACAATAGTAGAGGTGTGAGACCTCTTCGCCTTAGTCGCGTTTTCATAGGACCTGCTAGTAAGAGTAATGGTGACTATTTGAAGTAAGCCAAGGTGAATAGTGACAACCCATGAATGATGATATGGGAATGCAAGCGAATTAATAATAGAAATATATTGAGAAGAGAGATCTCTCTGATGACATAAAGGATGAAGGAGGAAAGAAGAAAGGATAAAATTTTGATAAGAGGAAGAAATAAGATTCCTTGTGAGATAAATAAAGCTGATATGACAGATAAACATTGACTAAGCCTTTTTCAGAAGAAGGAAACCTGGGATGGATGTTTTAAGGTAAGAATGCCTGTAACAGTATTAGGTTTTGGATAAGATAATTTTAGAGCAATACATTGTTCTTTTCAGGATGTATCTAGTAGAATCCATGAGATCTTTTGAAAATGCAAGGTTCAGATGTCTTAAGAATCTTCATTGGTGATTAATGATAGAAGTTGATTAGATAAGTATCTAGATCTATCTAATAGGCAAGGCAGAAAAGATTGATGTAATGAATCGTGTATGTATGATTGTTATTAGTAAAAGTACTATAAGTGAATGATAATTTTCAAGTGTGCAAGTAATGTAGGCATACAATAATGCACTTATCATATTTATTATATTTAAACTTGAACAAGAAATGTTCACTATATCTATACTAATGTGCATGATGCAATTTTATATCATTGTTGTCCTTGTGCGAGTGATGCACTAGAGTAAGTCATTGATTCATTTGTGTGATTAAAGCCTTGAGTAATGATTACGTTCATAATTCATGTGTGAGATACACATTTTATACTCATTGTGTTATTGGATTGAATAATGATCACTATAATTATACTACTGCAATTTATGTATATTTCACATTCTGTGCGAGCAACGCACTTGTGCGATAGATGCACTTACCATAATTATTTACGTAAACTTGAATGAGTAATGCTCATTATATGCAATGCATATTCTATATTTTGTGCAAGTGAGGCACTACAAGTAAATTATGTATTCGTACCCTGTGTGAGTTATGCAACAAGGGTTCATGCATTCTTTGTTAATCATTCATTCTATGCACACTTGTGCATGTTGTGCACTATCATATTATCTGGTATTTATTTTATGCAATTTGAGATAGATTATTCTTTTTGAATGTGCTATGTGTGATGAGCTTTAAGCTTACCTTCCGGGACAGGATGCCAAATGCGGGCTAACAAAGAAAGTGATCTTCTTTTTCAAGATCAACCAAATTTTGTATTTATGCTTTGGCCAAAGCTATATTGTACCATTGAAATAGATGGATAATGAATTCCTAGTTTCTATATTATATGTTTCTTTGCAACATCCTATATGCAATAAATATGTTCATTCTAATATAGAATGCATATAAGGCATCGGGCATGTATCGAGAGTTTCCCTCTTGTCCAATTGTTATAGGTTTCTAGGCGCCTCATGCAGGACCAACTATTCTTTGAGTTAGGAAGAATCCCGGGGAAGTGTTGTGTACATGGTTGGGTGGAAAAAGCACCTTAACCATGCTTTTGATCTTTGGCTTGTGGAAGACCAGTGGGTTATGGCAGCTGAAAATAGATTGTACATTTGAATCTCTTTATGTAATTCAGAAAATGGATATAGCATGTATTGAACCTTTGTATGACAAGGAATGAAATTGTACTTCTTTCTCTATGAACTATGATAGCATTTGAAAAAAAAATTGTAGAAATTGTACATTTTGAGTATCTCTATCAATAGAAAGTTCTTTTTCCCAATTATAGATTAAGATTTACTTTTGTTTTGATAAATTTAATAAATAGTTGTATCATTATTGAGATCCTGATAATCTTCTTATCTCTGATCTTTCTAATCATGTGATGATCTTTTTGTATGTTGAAAACCTGTGATCTTCTTATCTTTTATATTGATCAATATGAAGACCTTGTTGTAAATTGTTGATATTTTCCGTATGTTGAGACTTTTTCTTTAGTTAGTGTTTGGTTTTCCAATGATGATAACAAGTAGTATGGGATGTTTGTTTTTCATCATAAAGGCAATTGTTTTGATGTCTCATTCAAGTAGGCATATTGAAGAAATGAACATAATTGTTTTATTTTTTTTATGTAAATGTCTAGAAATATATATAAGATTTTATGAAGGAAATGAATTAGCTTGCATGCTTTTATTTGTCATAAGGTATATAAATATGTTGATTTGATGAACAATGACATGCTAACGATGTGTGCAAGTGAATGAATGTTAGATAGAGGAAATTTTTGCAGTTATGAACAAATAGGTGCTTGGAGCAATGACAAGTTGTCAGGTGGGCCGATTTTGACATTGAGGTAAAACAAAATTAAAGAGGTATAAAACCTTATCTTTAGTTAAGTTGATTCAATCATCGGGACGATTATTCTTTTAAGGTGGGAATGATGTCATAGCCCCTATTCTCAATAATTAATTTTTAATTTAATATTACTATTTTAATGATCGTTGACTAATTTTGACTCATGTGTGTGACAAGAATACACTCTCAACAGAGAGAGTATCATCAAGGAGGGGGTGTCTAGCCGACTGACAGTGATTGTGGTGAAAGGAATATGCACACACAACACCTAGTTTGCATATCATTTGCATTCATCTGCATTTTATCATTTCGTGAATAAATTATGTGTCAAAAATTGATAGTCTCTACTATAGAAAATAACTTATTTGTGGTCATATTTAAATATGCTTTATGGAAATGAAATATAGTTACTTGACATGCATATATATTTGTTTTATTTATGATGGAAAGAAAAATTCTTTTAAATGCTATTTACTCATTTATTTTAGATAACTATTTAGTGGATTAGAAATAATAAAAGATATACATATTTCTATTTGTAAAAGATATTCCTTTCGAAAATCATTCCTTGATTGATGACAAATTAAAATAGAAATAGAAAAATAAAACAATAAAAGGTAGAAATAAAGCAAAAAAGAATAGAATAAAGGAAAACAATAGAAAGAGAAAACAAAAATTAGACTGAAATAAAAAAATAAAGAAAATAAAACAAAACGAAAAGAAAAAATCAAAACTAGAAAATGATAGAAAGAATTGAGGTTGAGAGGGAAAAAGAATTCTTTAAAAAGGAAAAATGAATGCAAGAGAAAATCATTCTCCTTCTCATTCTTACTCTCATTCTCATTCTCATTATTCTCAAAACAAGAAGAGAGATAAGAAATTACAGATACAAAGGAAGAAAAAAAGAAAATTTCATTTAAAAACACAGAGAAGAGAAATAGATAGAAAATACAATCCGGTAAGGGCAAAGAGAAGAGAAAGAATATAAGGAATTCGTAGCAGGAAAAATAGTAATTTAAGAATAAAACATAGGAATCCAGGTATGTTTAACCTTATCTTCCTGGTTTCTTCTGAAATTAATTCGATTGGGGTTTTAGTTTTAAGCTATGGAATTTGGAAATAATAAATCTTCTTTGATCATTGTCATGGTTGAGATACATATGGTATCGATTGTGTTTTAATATTGTACTATTAACAATATTGTGACTGGTTGTTATATGCTTGGTGTACAAAATTGTGCCCTTTTAATTGATTCCATTGTTATTGTGATGATCTATACTTTCCAAGTGTCTACAAAAGTATAACAAATAGGGATGTTGGCTTGATTTTGTAATTGACCTTCCTTTAGTATTTTGGACTGGATAAATTAATTCTCACACACACACACACACACATATATATATATATATATATATATATATATATATCTTTGGCTCTTAGAAATTTCATATTTAGCAAGAGAGTGGTTTTGGCCCATGCCATCTATTGGGTAACTTCTTTAGTTTTCATTATCCATTTTGTGTATCTCCTGCGATTATCACTTGGCAACTCTCGGTTATACTCTCATTCTTGTGACAAGCTGAGGATATTTGTTGGGGAGTTCTTTGGGTTTTCCATTCAAATCCATTTTGTACTTATCCTGCAATCATTGCATACTACGTGACAACTTCCCTCAGAAACAAATTGGCATAATATATATGCGCCTGATTGTTATTCCTTGATTTTAATTATTGACAACTATTCAATTTAAGTGATAATGATATCACTCTAATTTCTAATCTTACACAACATATTTCTATTTAATCCATACGGCTTAACCAGTGGCCAAGACAAAGCATAAACCTATGCGTTCGATCCTACCAACTAGAGGGTAAAGCAAGGGCGCATGGAATAGCATCAAGTCCAAATGATTTTTATGCATGATCCACGAATAGGGAGGAGAATAATAGCATAGAAGATTACATGGCATCCTGAGACACGCAATCTCCATACCAATAGTAGCTAAGGTAACTTAGAGGTGTCGACCTTACCAGGCTGACCCTCATGTTCTTAGGAAAACCACTATAATTCTTTCATAGGGATATATCTTAACTTCTTTTATATCATATTTTATATGTATGCCTATGGAGTTTGGTTTCTAAGTCTGTGTTGAATGTTGGGTGGTTTATTAGGATCCAATGCATGATCTTTGTTTACAAATTTGCTACTAAAGTTTCACATTGCTCGATTGGAGGATTATGTGTAAACTTATTTTACTCCCAAATTAGCTGATAATAGATAGCATAGATTGTTGTGTGATCCGTCTCTCACAATTGAAATCAATAATGAAATGAAGTAAGATAATGAATGTTGTAATCAAACTTGGGGGAAAATTGCCTTATTGTAGAGAAGACAAAACATTATTATAAATGAAATAAAATTTGAGAATTGAATTATACTTCCATCTGATTTTTGGAGTAGTTTAGGAAAGTGTGTTTTACTATTGGAGGGTAATATCAGAATGATGAACTGTGATTTATTCATTGATGTATTTATAATCCATTAAAAAGGGGTTTAAGGCATTTCATAGCTAAATATTATTGATCTCTCGAGTTAATTTACTATTTCTCTATGATTCTATTTGATTTACCAATGGATGGGAAATTGGTTAAGAATAGGAACATTGACTTACAACTAAATTCAAAACTTTCCTAAACTAGAACTTGGCTAAGTAACGATATTATGCTTGCTTAGTTGTAGAGGTAATTTTCTTAACAATAGCATTATAGAATAACTAGAACACCTCCTAATTTGTAAGTGCAAGACCTTATTCGGTTATATTCTACCTCTACCTTCTCCTAGTATAAAGGAAAACTATAACTAATTCTTGATTTTATGGGAGAGATAGTCCATCACTAATTGATAACGTTTGACTAATTAAGTCCCTTAATCTTATTTTATGATAATGAGCAAGTTAACTGGTAGTGAGATTTTTAGTGGATCCTACGAAATGATGAAATTAAAAATTCCTATGACATTGATAGATAATTTTTTTCAACTTCTAATTGGTTGTTAATGGCAGGAGTGTATCCCTGATATATGATCTTGATTTTTAGAATGAAAGATTGTTCCTTGAGAAGAATAGTGCTCATTGAATATGTATGATACCTTTCTTGAAATATGTATGAGGTGTGGATGCAATTTTTACATTCTTGTATTTATGTATATTGAGTTAAGTAGAGAACCATATTCCTTCACCTAAGCCGACTTCAGTTTGCTAGACCCCTTATGATGGATCGAGCTTTCCAATAGGGGAGCACCGGGAAGCTTTATGCTTTGTGGAAGGGTGGATATCACCACGATGATACTCTCTCTCGGGTTCCACGGTGCATATGTGGAAGGATAGTTTTATTGCTATTATGTTATTCATGTGTAAGCCTACATGGCTAAATCTTGTAAAGGCACGACCTTGTTTGAGATACTTATTGATTCATTGATGTAGGTAATCCTATTTGAATGTAATGATGAAAGTTATTTAATTAATGCCTCTTTTTCTGCTCCATTTTTATAAATAATTTATTCTATTTTAATATTAAATGCTCTTTCAAAGGATATGTTTAGTAAGTGAGTTTCTTAGACCTTACACTAAGTCACTTGGACTTCAACAAGTGAGAGTTTTCTTCTTCCTCTTTTCTTTTGGAAGATAAAAGGCATAAGGTCTGAGGCCTGATCTCCGACAAAATTCATAATTCCTTCTAAGTATTGCGGAGTTCGGGATCAAGTGGTTCTTCTTTTCAAAAGTATGATGAATGTTGAAGGCCCGATCTCTGAAGCCCGACAGTTTCCCTATTGCTTCTTTTAGACTTTAGAGATTAGGGTTTCCTTCTTCACCTTTCAAAGGCTCGATCGATGGAAGCTAGATTGGAGGAAGCTTGATTGACCGGGGCCCGACTTGTTTTACCTTGTCAGCTCTTTCTATTGATCCTGACATGATGGGACTGCTTAGCAACCTTCCTGGCCACCATTAATGTTTCTTCAGAGCCCAATTTCTTGTGGAAAATATATTTCTCACCCCCTATGCCACTGTAGCTCCTTTGGATTGAATTTCTTGTACCCAAGGCATGGGTAGACACACTTCTTCAACAAATTTCAAGAGAAAAGCCATGTGGGCACGTTCTAAGGACACATAAATGAAGTTATTGCAACATGGGTGACTGGTTTTCCTTGTTGATCACTCTTTCCCACATCCATGGCTACTACAGTGATCAGAAATGCTATATATACATATGTTTGAGATGTATTTTGGGTTGGTTGGTTGTTTTCCTAAGTCTCTACACAAGAAGAAGATTTGTTACATCAAAAAACCTTTTGATTTCTTCTAAAACTTTATTTATTTGATGAATTGTGCTTGATCTTGAGCCTTTGACATCTCCATCTTCAGCTCGCCTATGATTGGGAGTTTTCATTTTGTGTTTATATCTCTCTATAATGAATCTCTCTTCTTTTGTAATGGCGTTCTAGCCTTCATGATGAATATAAACTATTATTTTGCCTCTCTCTAAGACTTATACATTGTGTTTATTTGAAAATTCTATGCTTTTATTGTGGATAAAGTGATCCCTTTCATAGCTCCAATTTTCTACCTTAACCTCTGTTATAGTCTGCATGAGTCTGTGTGAGTTTGTTCCAGTCTTTGAGATCATTGTTGTGTTATTTAAGGGCCAGCTAAACACCCTAAATCTTCATAAGTGAATAAAAATAAGAAAAGAACAAGGCAAGGCACAAATGGTTTAGTTCATCGGTGAACTTAGTGGTTCGCAAACTACCAAGTTCACCAATGAGAAGTTTTGTAAACAGAAGAAGCTCCGACAAAGGTAAAGAGAAGAAAGAGGAGTCAGCTAAGGTTTGCGAATCAAATAGTTTGATGATAAGTGGATTGGCTGACAAAGGAAATACAAAGGGTGCCAATGTAAAAAAGTGAAAATCAAAATGTGGAAAGGTGCCAAAAGTAAAATTAAGAGTCAACACTTTTAAAGTTTTGTAAAATCTTCATAAAAGGTGTGATTGCCTAGGTGCCCTAAAATCATGCTATTATTGTAGGATGAAGTAGATGAATAGGTACCCACCAATTAATGTTGTAGGAAAAAGTCATATAGATGGTTGAAACAGTGAAGATCTTCAATGCGCCAGTACAAAAGGAGGACAAAGTGGATGAAACAGGTATCGTAGGTGCCAAGGAAAGGATTCAAGCCTTCCCTCATTAATGTGCCAGGTACCTAAAACATGTGGGAAATCTTCATCTACAAATTTTTAGACATGCCAAGGCATGGGCAATCTTCTAGTCACATAGATTTTCTAATAGGGCCATGGGCCAGATTTAATGCAGCATGGGTATACGTGTTGACTGAGTTTCAACACCCAGTGCTACAAGATGATTCAAAAAAGCTATATAAGCATGTGATGATGCATTTTGAAGGGATTGGTTGTTTTCCTAGGTCACTACATAGATAGAAGATTTGTTGCAGTTACAGGCCTTGTATATCTTCTAGGAACTGATTGGATCGGATGGATTGTGTTCTTTTCTAAGCCTCTCATATCTCCAATTCTAGTTCACATATGAATGTAAGTAGTTATTTTGTGCCTTTTCCTTTTGTATTGAATCTCTCTCTCCTTGTAATGGTTTTTAGCCTTCATGATCAATATATGAACTATTATTTTGCCTCTCTTTGAGACTTATACATTGTGTTTATTTGAAAATTGTATGCTTGTACTCTGGGTAAAATGGTCCCTTTCATAGCTCCATTTTTTGTCTTAACCTTTGTTATAGTTTGCATGAATCTGTGTGAGTTTGTTCTAATCCTTGAGATCATTGTTGTGTTATTTCAAGGTCAACTAAACACCCTAAATCTTGGTGCATCACCATTTTTTTCTATATTCCTTCTTCCCCTTTTCCTTGGTGATCAGTAGCCTAGGTTTAGTTATTTTTCTTTGAACTTAATTTTAGAATGAGGAAACAACCTTCTCTAAAGGTCTGATCTCATCTGCAAGGTCCCACACCTTGAGATTAGTACCACTGTATCATTGGAATACTTGAACATGCTTCAAGTAGGGTGCAATTCTAGGTGATAATAGTTAGACCTGCCCATACCTATAAGTTTTGATTCACAACCATCCTTTCTTTATGTTTTGTGCTTTCATGCCATTGGCTATGTGTTTCCCTGTATATCCCTTGTGTCTCACCCTATACATATGTGGTCTTCATTTTGTGTTTTCCCCACCCTCCTCATCCATTTTTCCTTTTTGGTCTACTCACAGAGATCTGTGATTCTTGATGCACCACTGCTTGGTACACGTCCCCAACCAGAGCTAGTGTTGGCACCCAGATTTTCTACCCCCTTTTTGCACCATCTTATCAAATTCATCAAAATTTTCCCAAGAGGTTCCTGTATTAGCCTCATTTTTGTTTTCTTGGTGTTGTTTCCCCTGAAATTTGGATAAGTCTAAAATTTAAGGGATCCTCCAAATTCTAGATTCTGCATTTTAACTCCTATGGATCCAAAACCACTCTCAAACATCCTGACAGTATATACATAAAATATAAAATTAAAGTATAAGAAGGTAAATGTAAAATGGTAAATGTCACTTATACTTTATTTTTTTGTATATACTAGATCCCTTTAGGTTTTTGGGTCCTGCCAACACTTAGGAACTTTTCCTTTTGTTCCTCTTTCCCCCACTTTCCCACTTTCCATTTCCCCTCTTTCATTCCTTTGAGACATTAGGACTCAACAGAAACTGAGATCCTGATCCTAATGTTCTTCGTTCACTCGATAACCCATAACTCGCAATGTAAGGGAAGTTCCTATGGGACTGCGAAACTCAACGGAAATCTGGAACTTTTTCCAACGTTCTAGGTTTCTCTGTGACCCTAATCTATACCAACAGAGGAGACTCTTTAAGGTCCAAAATCCTTCTAGATCCCCTAAATTTTCAAGTCAAATTTGAAAGGGCAAAAAAATCAAAATTTCAAATATTTTTTGAGAGAATAGCTATATTTTATGCAGTTTTGGGTCAAACTTTCATTTTGGACCCTGGCCATTTTTTATTCTGATGGGACTTTGTGTCCCTCTGGCACCTTGGCACTAGTTCCTGGGTGCCAAGTTCTCTCACAATCCCGACACCCACCAAGCACCCAGAAACACCCAAAATCACGTAGAAACATGCCAACAACTCCCAAGATCACCATTAACGCTAAATGGGTAGTTACAAATGACGTTTTTATTGTAGTAGGTGGAGTTGTTGGGATTTTCCTACCCTTTTTTCCTTAGGTCCGAGTTATGAAGGCTATAAATGGAAGATTGAAATTCATTTCAAGGGTTGGTCGTTGAACTAATTGTCTGGTCTGGAAACGCCTAAGGAAGATTTTTTAAGCATCAAACAAAGTGAAAGGCTTGTTTGCAAGTGAAGAAATGCATCTGATACAACATAGGAAGGATTTTCAAAGCACATTTTTGTATAGTGGTATGTCTCCATGATTGTAATGATTCAGGGAAGTCTTTTAGTCACAGCTAGGGTTTCCTCTTGCCACATTTTCTAGCACAAATGTAGCTACATATTTGATGTATGTGACTGCATATTAATTCATTGCAAGCATTGTAATGTTCATTTCTACATTATGTATCGATTATTGCAGTTCTTTTATGGATTATTAAGTATGTCCTTGTATACGGTGTAATTTATGGTTTGTATGTAAATGCATATCTAGTTCTGTGGATGTTCTATCAGATGTTTCTTCTTCCTCCTCACATTCTATAACTATGTTGCCCAATGGAATAGGCATTGGTCCATATTGGGAAAGGATCAAACACTTTTTTTAATCAAACTCTTTGCCCTGTTCTTTTTAGGAGTAGGACTAGGTTAGGTTCTACATGTTGTTCATGGTTCTATTAAATAACCAGGGATAAATCTAAAGTGATATAAAACTATTCTAATTATTGGTGAATCATGTACATGCATGCTTGCACTATGTATGTTATGTATGTAAAGATAAGTGGAATCATCTCAAAGAATGTGATATTGTCATATTTAGGTGCACATGCATAGTACAGTAATCAACTTAATCAGAGGTTTTAGCAACAAGCTTATTTTAATCTAGTGACAGTTTTGGGGATTAAAGTTGCATTTGGGTATTTTTGCAATATTATGAATTCTGGGAGTATTTTATGTCTCTAGGAATATCCCTCCTAAGTCTAACTGAGCTTTAATTGTGGAGGAGTTTACCCACTCCTATAAGTTGGCCAAAATTTCCCTTCACCTATTGATAAACCTCTTCCAATCACCTTGATGACACCCCTGGCCTAGGTGATTATGGAATGTTTTAGGGTTTTGGGTTGTAGTTATTTTTGGAATCAACAGGTAGCACATGACAGTGTTACAAACCTTTATTTTGATGAATGTATTAGGTATTAGTTAGTATTAGATTAACCCATATGGTAAATTAGAATAAAACTATTTATGCCACATGCATGGGATAGTAGTAGTTGTCTTTAGCATGATTATTTATATTGTAATAACTTCTCAAATGTAAATCATCTTTGATATTGTAATTGGAGTTGTTATTTATTGAAAGGATTGCCCCCTTGAAGTGGCACCACAAACATAATATATAAGCATTTTGTTGATTTGAATTTCTACATATATTTATGTATTGTCTCTATTTTATTTGTAGGTTCCTTACAAGTGGTATTTGAGCTCTTTCCATGTCAACATTATGCAACAACATCACAAGTTTAGGGATTTTTGCATCTATCCATAGTACACTCTCACTTTTCACTCTCATGATCTTGGTGATTAGAAAATGGCTAAAAAGTAGTTGCAATACACATCTTGCTTGAAATATGCTAATTATTTCCATTGCCAATAGTTCTTTTTTGGTTTTAGGTTAGAAACCCTATGTTAGGGGATTTTAAATATTCTCAGAAGAGTTGTCATTTTTGGCTAAGCTAGATTCCCTATAAAGGGTCTAGTGAAGTGAGGGGTGCTTAGACTCCAATACTGTTATCACATGAAATTGCACCTTGTTGTTGAAGCTTTGACAGTTCCAATAATTTCAGTGTAACATGGGAATGATCTCAAGGTGTGGGACCTTCAAGATGAGATCAGACCTCTAGAGAAGGTTGGTTCCTCTTTTCAAGCTTAAGGCTCAGAGAATGAAGCTAAATCTAATGCCGCTCATAAGGAAAAGGGGAAGAAAATACTAAAATTGAAAGGGGGTGATGCACCAGATTTATAATGTGTTTAACTGTGCTTGAATTAACTCAACAATGATCTCAAAATTGAAGGAGGCTCACACAGACTCATACAAGTTATAACAGAGGTTCGGGTAGAGAACTGGAGCTAAGAAAGGGACCGTTTTGCCCACACCACTAGCATAAAATTCCCAAATAAACACAACATAAAACTTCAAAGAGAGGCAAAATAATAGTTTGTATTAATCATGAAGGTTAGGAAGCCATTACAATAGAAGAAGAATTAATAGCAGAGGGTATAGACATAAAATAACAATTTTACATTCATTGGTGAATAACAGTTAGAGACATCAAAGGCTCAGAATTGAGCACAATGCATCAAATCCAACTAGTTCTCGTAAAACTTTACAAGGTCTGCAATTGCAAAAAAATCACAATGACCTAGAAAAGTAGATAACATTATTTACATCTTTCTTTCATGTATATATAGCATTTTGGATTCATCATGCAACAATAGGCATTGCATTCAATTTTGGTCTAGAGGCCCTGTCAAAACCTACAAATTTGAAATGGTGGCCATGCACTGACAGGCCTACAACTTTGCAGAGGAAGATTGCCCACATGCAGGGGTGTCAGGTGCATTTAGGAAGGTCTTAAATCCTTCTATGGTACCAGCAAAGTCCATTTTGTCCCTTCTTGTACAATCACATTGAAGATTTTAACTGTTTCAACCACCTGATTCTGACCTTTTTGCAACATTTGTACTTTAGGTATTAAATTCCTACTGAAAAAGTGGCATGATGTAGAGAATTGTGTTCTTCAAGCTTTTATAATACTTTTAAATATTTTAAAGCACTACGTTATGTTTCATGCTTTAATTTTACATTGATTTTCACTTTATTCTGCCTTATCGACAAAATCTTCATCTTGCGAACCACCTTTGCTTCTTGCATTATATTTCCTTTGGTCAGAGAAATCTTTCTCTCATGAATTATTGGGCCCTCTTCATCCCTTCATTTCCTTGTCTTTGTCTTCCTAGTTGCCCTAGTAGCGAATCCTAAAAATTGTGAACTTGTTGGCAAGTTCGCCATTTTGCCGATTCTCCGACCTCTTTTTCCTTTTTTGTCGGTTGACCTTCTTTTATTTGGTTTCTTCCTCCCTTATCACCTTAATATTCTATTTGAAAACATTCCCATTTTGCGAACTACTTCATTTTTATTTGTGTTGCTTCCCTTTAGTCGGTGAATCACCTTGTCGGCGAACTTTCCTTTTCACAAACCACTTTCCCCTTTGATCTATGCTTTGGTTAGGGAAAAATCTTCATTGTGAACTTTTCCTTGGCTTAGCCATCATTTTATTTATTGGTGAATTTGTCGATTGGTGAACTAAGAGGTTCGCAAACCTTCAACTTTACCGATAAAGCGCTCCTTTGTCTTCTTTCCTGCCTTAGACATTTTTTAGCCTCCTTCCTTTAGTCGGCGAATCAGCTGATCGAAAAACCTGCCAATTGGTGAACTTAAGGTTCATCAAACTAACATTTTACTAATAAGGCAAACTTTTCCTTTACTTTCAACCCTAGTCTTCTTTTCCTTCCTTTGTTGGTTGATTGGCTTGTCAGCGATTTTTCCGGTCAGTGAACTGACATGTTCGTGAACCTTCAAGCTTGCCAAAAACTGCAAAATAGGCTAAGGAAAAATAGTTAGAAAATTTTGGATTTTTCTAAGGGGAACCTCCTTCCATTTAAGCTTTCTCAGATCGGATTTCTCTGATGGAAGGTAGGATTTTTGGGCTATTTTGACTTAGGCAAACTATGGCAATAAATACCTAGGCCTTAGCCAACCTCTATATACATCTTTGAGTTTTCATGTACCCTTAGGTATAAAGGAAGACCCCATAGTTTTTTGAAACCTAGCCCTAAGAATCCTTTAGTCATTTGTACTCTGTGATGCATTAGTAAGTGGTTAGCCCCAAGATGTTACTCATGTCGTATTTGGAAGATAGGATAGTGGGCTATAGGAATGTTCTACTCTCCATAGTTAGTACTTTAAAATATTGGGCCAACACTATTTATTAGTGAGATCAATATATTTGTGAGCTTATTGACCATACACACCCTATAGAAACCTTCTTTAATATACCCTAGGCTCTTCACATTTATCTAGTCATAGGTGGTTATAATTTGAGACATTTGAGTAGTTTTGTGTCAGTATATTAGTGAGACAACACTATGCATTTTTTAAAAAATTGGACAATAATCTTTAGATTACAATTTTTGTGCCAATTGCGGTAGTAGGTTTGACTCTTATGTAGTTTGCCAATTTGTAGCTTCCAAGCCAAATTTCTCCAAAATTGGAAAGAATTTACTAGTTCTATTTGAAAAATCTATCCACAAGGTATTATTAGCAAAAAATAATATTATAAATTAAAATAAAATAAAATTAAAAATTAAAAAGAAAATTTGGAACATTTTCTTACCCCATCAACACAATTGTCTAATTATAATCATCTCTTCAAGTTGATCATTATTGTGCATAACTCAAAAACCTTTTTGATCAGCCTAGGCCATTGTTCACGTCATCTAGACACCTACCCCATTGTGATTGTCTCTTCATACTTATCATCTTGCCACATAACTCCAATAACCCTTATGGTAACCCTGGGTGTTCGCTATGGTTGGTGGTTATAGATCCACGATCAACTAGAGCTTTCTTTAGAATTAGTCTCTAATAGAGCTCACCAATTATAGTCTAATCTGGATGCATGTCTTTCCAAGCTAGACTAGTTTTTCATGCTACCTAATATAGACAATGGGTTGGGTGTGCTTACTTTGATGTACACAATCTTCACCAATGGGCTCCAATATTTGCATCCTGATATGGGTCAATGCTCTAACTCTAAGGTTTTTTCCAATCCCCAAAACCTTAACAGATCCTAATGCACACCTAAATTGGACTCTCAAAAATTTGATGCTTCAAACCCTACCAATTGGTTATACAAATAAAAGTAGTATTTTATAGTCCATCAAATCTCTACAAGTCAAAAGCTCTCTATTTGCCTCTTTCTACCTAGAGAACAAAATTATTCAATGCTATCAATGGTTGGAAAATTCCCAATAGTTTCTCACATGGGGAAACTTTCATAAGGAGGCCCTCTACCTCTTTGATCTTAGTGAGTATGAAGACTTGAACACTAGCGCCCTAACTAATTTGTGCTATACACATTTTGTTAAAGAATACCAAACTCGGTCGAGAAATTAGCCAATTAGAAAAGTGGACTTGATGATTTTTTTGAAAGTTGTTTTATTAGTGGTGTCAAAGAATATATTTCAGTTGAAGTCCAAATACTTAATCTTTCCACATTTTGGGATACTCTTAGATTAGCTCACCTGGTGTAACATACAAAAATTGACAACATCATCTCCTTGTTCATTTAGACTGAAAAAGGATACACTAGATTGTGGAACTAAGACGAAGCCTATTCACAAGTTATTCAAAGAAGAGTTAGCTAAGAAAAAGGCTAAAGGGATATGTTTCCATTGTGATCAAAAGTGGGAGAATGGTCATAGATGTTAGGAATAGTGATTATTTCTCATTGATTCTACAAGGATGCCCAGTGATACTAAGGAGTCTTTTGAAGATGAAGAAGAGGTATCTTTATTAGACCACGATTCAATAGATGATGCCTATGTCTTTATTCATGCTGTTGTGGGATTCTCTTCCCTAAAAACCCTCAAAATCATTGGCTACATCAAATGCTAATAATTTGTGGTCCTAATTGATGATGACAACACTCGTAAATTTATTAGAAAGAAACTTGTTACCAAACCCATTGCTATGTCCATGCATATAATAGTTTCCAAATTATGGTGGCTATTAGGAATACCATTTCCTATGGTGGCAAGTGCCAAAATGTTAGATACACTATTGGGGAATATCAATTGACCTCTAATATGTATGCTCTTTCCTTAAGAGGTGAAAATGTGGCATTGGGGTTATAAAGGCTACATACATTAGGGCCACTCACTTGTGACTATTCCTAATTTTGGATAAGATTTAGTCAACATGGAAAATAATATACCTTGCAAGGTCTAAAATCTAGTGATGTTTAATTGGTAGATTTTGATTACATGGAGAATATGTTAAAGAAAGGGCATTATGACATTAATTCCACTCTATTGAATCTCATAATCCATTGCATCCTTCTCCTTATTTAGATTTGTGAGGGATATTGGATCAATATCTCCATGTGTTTAAGGAACTCAAAGGCTTACTTGCCTAGCAGTCCCATGACCATGTCATTCTCCTAGTTCTTGGCAATCAACCTCCAAATATTTAGCCCTATTACTATCCTTTCGAAAAAAATAATGAAATTGAGAAGATGTTTAAGAATCTAATTGATGATGGTGTCATTAGACCTAGTACAAATCCTTATTCATCTCTTAAGGTGATGTTTTCTCTGAAATATGATGGATGATAGATGTGCCTTGATTTTTAGGAATTGAATTAAATGGCCACCAAGTACAAGTTCCCTATTCAAGTCATTGATGATTTTTTGGATGAGATCTCTAGGGCCAAATTTTTATCAAGTTGGATCTTCACTCTAGATATCACCAAATTTGCATCAAGGAGGATATTCCCAAAATGACATTCTAGACACATGAAGTTCACATGAATTTTTGGTGATGCCCCTTGGATTGACTAATGCTACCTCTACCTTTAAGAGTGATGAATAAAAGTGTTTAAAGGATGCCTTTGAAAATTCATCTTATTCTTGTTATGACATTCTCATTTACAGTGATGGTTGGGTTGATCATCTAAGGCATATGGAGATTTCCCTCCAAAATTTGAAGGATCATTTCCTTTTTTCCAAGTGCTCTAACTGTGCCTTTGATGTGCAACATGTGGAGTATATTAGCCATATTGTTTTGCAAGAGGGAGTGTAGTTCAATCCAAACAAGATGGAGGCAATCCAAGATTGGCCTAAACCCAAATCCATCAAGAGTTTTTGAGGTTTTTTAGGATTTTATCTAGCATTATAGTAAATTTGTAGGACCTTTGATATAATTTCTCAAAAATAATCCTTTGTATGGAATGCAAAATTTGATATGGCCTTCCTTGCCCTTAAAGCTACTATGTGTTCCACCCTAGTTTTGGCCATGCTAAATATTTACAAACCATTTATTCTAGAATATGATTCCTTAGGGGTAGGTATGGGTACTCTTTTGATGCAAGAGGGCCAATCACTTGCCTTCACCATAAAACAATTGGCAAGGATGAATCTTGCTAAATCCACCTATGAAAAAGAGATGATAGTTATTCTCCATGTTATTCAGTAATGGTGTCCTTACCTCTTAGGATGTAGATTCTAAATAAAAACTAATCATCACATCTTGAAATATTTTTTGCAACAAAGGGTGTCCTCCATTAAACAACAAAAGTTGGTAACTAAAATACAAGTTTATGATTATGATATCATTTATAAGAAAGATAAAGAAAATGTCATGGCCAATGCTCTTTCACACAAATATGAAAAGGAAGGTACATTTTTTTCTCTGTCAGTTATAATACCCACCTAGATGGTAGAGAAACAATGGGTATCTAATCCAAAAATTTAGGCTATTATTCACCAGTTGAAACAAAATCCCTGATTAATGCCAAGGTTTCAATGGTACGGACAAGTACTGAAATATCATGACTACACTTGTTTCTCCCTATTCCTAGCTAAAACTTCAGTTGCTAATGAAACTTGATTCCTCCCGTATTATAGATCATTCAAATTTTTAATGACATATGAGCATGTCAAGCAAGATTTCTTTCGGGATGGATTTAAGAAAGATTTTGAAAAACTTGTGGTAGAATGCAATGTATGTCATCACAACAAAACATAGATTGCTAAATTACCAAAGTCCTTACAACCCTTCTTATTCACAACTTGGCTTGGGCATATATTTCTATGGATTTCATTGTTGGGCTTCCTAAGTCTAGTAGTAAATAGGTCATTTTGGTCATTTTTTATTGTTTGACTAAGAATGCTCATTTTTGTGCCTTATCCGAACCTCACACAACCATCACCATAGTACAACACTTCTTGAACACAGTCTTCAAGCTACACGGTATGCCCTACTCCATTTTAAGTGATCATGATCCTATTTTCACCAACTTATGCTAAGAATTATTTAAGTTGCAAGGTACTCTATTAAACATAAGTTCAACCTATCATCCTCAGACTAGTGGACAAATTGAGGTTGTAAATAGATGCTTAGAAAATTACCTAGATCTTTTGTGTCTAAGCAATAAGGGAAATGGGTCACATGGTTGATACTAGTTGAATGTTGGTACAATGTCACTTATAAGTGTTCATCCAAGATGACCCCATATGAGGCTCTCAATGGTCAACCCCCACCTTCTTTAACTACTTATGTTCTAGGTTCTTGTTGTCATATTTTGCCAAGGCCAAAATAGCCCAAAAATCCCATCTTTCTTCCATAAAAATATCTTATCTGAGAAAGTTTAAATGGAAGAAATCCCCCTTCAAAAATCACAAAATTTCTAAGTATTTTTCCCTTGTTTTTGCCTTAGTCAATATAGTTTGAGTTTGGCAAACCTCAAGTTCGCAGATCGGTAAGTTCGTCGATTGGCCAGTTCGCTGACTAAAGGGACCAAGGTCAGAAATTTTATTTCAAAGACAAAGAAAGGAAAAGACAATGCTCTGTTGGTGAAATGTTTGATTTGCGAACCTACTAGTTCGCCAACCAGCAAGTTCACCAACAAGTGAGTTAGTCGATAAAGAAAGAAGATAAATAAATTCTCTAAGGAAAGGTGGAAAAGGTTTCCTTTATCGGCAAATTTTGATGTTCACGAACCTCTTGGTTCACATACCAAATGGTTCACCAGTTGGTCAATTCGCCGACAGGGAAACCCTACAATAGATTGAAGGAAAGGGACAGTGGGAAGGTTTTCTTTGAAGGAGAAAAAGAAAAGGCAAAAAGATTGCCTTAGTCGACGAAGTTGAAGTTTGGCGAACTCAAGGTTCGCCGATCGGCAAGTTCGTCGATTGGTGATATTACCGACTAAGCGAAGAAGGAAGTTTCTCTAAGGCAAGGTAGAATGAATAAGAAGACAAGGGATTGGTTTGCAAAAGAGGATTTTCGCCCACCAAAGGGAACAAAGGAAAGAGAGAATCAGCTAGGGCAATGGTTCGTGAAATGGGGGTTTCGTTGACTAAAGGAAAAGGGACAACAAGGATGGTTCGCAAAAAAAAAATTGCTGACTAAAGGCAAAGGTAAAGGATGAGGATGGAAAGAAAGATCAAATAGAAAAGGAGAAATTGGTGGATCAGTGAAATGACAAACTCACCAATCAGTTCGTGATTTCTGAAGTTTGCCGATAAGGCGATTTGCTGACTAAAGGAACAAAGGAGATAGAAAGAAAGAAGATAAAGAGATGAGTTTGCCAAAGGGAAAATTCGTCAATAAAGAAAAATAAAAAAAGCACCAGAAGCAGAATTAAAATAGGAGACACTTTAAAGTGTTGTAAAAGATCTTAAAAGCTTTTGAGGGACATGATTCCTTGAAATCACGCCATTGTTGTAGGATGAAGAGGTACCCAACATTTAATTTCATAGGCTAAAGTCAAGTACATGTAGCTGAAACAATAAATTTTTTCAATGCACTAGTACAAAGGAGGGACAAAATGGATTTGTAGGTACCAGAGAAGGATTTTATACCTTCCTTCACTAATGCTTCAGGTACCCATGCGTGTGGGCAATCTTCTCCTGTTAATTTTGCAGACATGGCCACTATCCAAAAGTTAAAAATTTCCTTACAGGGCCAATGGGATAAATTCAATGCAGCATGGGTGCTTGGGCAAAGTGATTGAATGGATTTCAATGCTTGTAGTTGTACGATGGATGAAAAGGTTATATATACATGGAGAAAGATGTATTTTGATTGTTAGCTATTTTTCTGGGTTACTACATGGGCAAGGGAATTTGTTGTAGTTACAAACCTTGTAATGCTTTACAAGAACTGATTGGATCTGTTACATTGTGCTTGATTCTGAGCCTTTGATGTCTCTGGTTGTTGTTCACCTATGAATGTAAATTGTTATTTTGTGTCTATTTCCTTTGCAATGAATTTTTCTTCTTTTGTAATGGCTTTCTAGCCTTCATGATTAATACAAACTATTATTTTGCCTCTCTCTAAAGATTTATACTGTGTTTATTTAGAAATTGTATGCTTGTATTGTGGGTAAAACGATACCTTTCATAGCTCTAGTTTTCTGCCCAAACCTCTATAATAGCTTATATGAGTCTATGTGAGTCTCTTTTAGTTTTGAGATCATTGTTTTGTTAATTCAGGTGCAGTTAAACACATTAAATCTGGTGCATCACCTACCTTTTGATTTTAGTTTCTTCTTCCCCTTTCCATGTGAGCATTATCATTAGATTTAGCCATCATTCTCTAAGCCTTAAGCTTAGAAGGAGGAACCAACCTTCTCTGGAGGTTTTGTCTCAATTGCAAGGTCCCACACCTTGAGACCAATCCCATGTTTCACTGAATTTGTTGGAACTACCAAAAGCTTCAACAATAGGGTGCAAATTTAGGTGACAACAATTTCTGGCATGCACAGTGGGACCCCTTTACTCTAATTAAGAGTTGAACTAAGAAGGATCTGTGTTGTTCTTAGTTCATTTGCTGCTGTGGAAGTATTCAACAAAGCACCTAGCGACTCTGCTGGTCTAGTATTCGAATCAGTTCAACATTTCATGCCTGGAGTGCAGACTAGACTTTCTTCTTCAGGTAATTTTTGATTCATAGATATATCTTTTGTTGATTCATGAAGAAGTAGATTGTCTAGGTCCCCTGTGAGAATAAATAGGAGTGTAGTTCCATCTCCCCAAAGAGCCCAATCTACACCCCTCCTATTAGATTCTAGTATTTAAGAAGGACCCTGCATATACCCAGAATTAATTTGAATATTCCCAACGTAGCAAGGAACTTTCCTTTTGTTACCTTTAACGGAGGAAGCCCTATTGACCTAGCACAATATGATGATATCCCTACCTTAGCTCTAAAAGCAATCCCATTTTTCAATGGTGAAAACTCTACTACACCTGCTGAGCATATCTAAGATATTGCTAGTGTGTGCTCTGTCCATAATGTCACTGCAGACAATGTTGTTGTGAGACTTTTGGCTTCTTCCTTTAAAGGAAAAACCCTTCAATAGTATAAGGTCTTCCAGCTAACTCCATTCATAATTGGGATGATTTGGGGACAAGACTTCACCAACACTTTGAAGATAAAAGTGACCATTTGTCTCTGATGGAACAATTAGCCACAATCAAAAGGGTTCCCCATGAGTTTATGGTGGACTTCAATTACATATTTCAAAAGACATGGGACATGATTCATTGTTAGTGAAGCCCTCTCCTAATACTACCTTCATATATTACTTGAAGTCTTTAAATCATGATATTGTTGTCATGATTCAATCCATGGGAGGACATGTTTTACCAGATGCATATGACACAACCATAAGGGAAGAGTATTGTCTAATTCAGGCTAAAAAGATTGCCTTGAGACCACCAATGCCCCTATTTCCAGAGGCTCCTATCATCCAACTTGTTGTGGCTCTGATACCTACAACAGTTATCTCTTCTACTCCTCTAATTACGCCTACAATCAAAAAGGAAGATGAGAGAGATGCTCTAATTAAAATATTGAATAATGAGTTGGTATTGGTAAGGAGGCAGTAGGTGCAACCTAATAGGTCATATCATCCATTCAATCAGGCTCATCAACATAACAGACTGCCATATCATGGTAATGTGCAGAGATAGAATCAACCTAGTTTTATTAGGCTACTAAATGTTGTCCATCCCCATGCCGCAAGCACATTCGGACCTCTTGTGCCATACATAACAACATGGCTTAGGACAACAATTGGTGCTATCCACACAATCAGTCCCATGATCAAAATTTATGCCAAAATGGACAGTTCAGTCTAGATTTGAGAGTGCAAAACCCATTAGTCCTTCCAGAGTAGCAGGCTAGTTCTAGTCAAGAGGTTGGGAGAGGACATGAACAAATGCAGAATAATTCTACCTTGATGAACTGGTCAGAGGATGATTTCTGTGGTGTTAATCAAAGCATGAGTTCAATAGCATTCAACACCAGAGCCAAAAGAAGGGCAACTGAAGATGCATCAGTCCCTACAGCCGGTCACGCATCTACCTCTCATGTGTCCCCAGTGACCACAAACAAAGGCGCAACAATAGAGATGCCTTCAGCGCAAGTGGATTGTGTTGTTGGATGAGTAAATCTGGTGCCATCACAGTAGCCCTAGGCTGGTCAACAAGCAAAAGTTGACATTGTTGTTACTAAGACTTTCTAGAGGGTCGATCATATCCCTTTCAGCATAGTTGATCAAATGAAAAATACCAACCTGAGCGTCACTATGTGGGACGCCCTGTTAATTTCATCACAACGGGATTCACTACAAGAAGCTTTAACAAGCTTCAATCAACCTGTTGTAGGAACAACAAAAGAAAAAGTAGCTGCCCCAGGGAACCTGTACCAACCAAAAGAGGAGGAAAGCACAAGAAAAATTAGTAATCCCCCTCCCTTTTATGTCTCCCTAATCATTGGTGACAAATTGTAACATAATTGCATGATAGATTTTGGGGTAGGTAGCTTAGTGATGTCTACAGAAATAGTTGATAGGTTGAGCATTAAATATGAACCCATAACAAAAGGTGTAGTGTAATTAGATGTCACTGCTGTTAATATAGTTGGGATGGTTAAAGATTTGAATCTTACCCTACATGCATGCCTTGGCTGCTCCGTATTACAAGATATTTCAGTCATTGACCTCCTTGCGTATTTTGGTATATGCCTATCTAGAGAGTTCATTACTAAAATAGGTGGGTACATATCTTCTGATTTGTCCCACATGTTACTCAGAACTAGGTATGGCACTAAGGTGAACATTAAGGCTGAACCACTATCCAATGATCACATAGAGCCTTATTCTCCTACCCCTTTGAACATGAACTACACAATTCGTGATCAAGAAGAGGAGAATAACAATATTCATGAGGCTGCAATGTCTGTAGAAGAAATTCTAGATATATTGCTTGATGAGTGGGTAAATTATTTTATATTTGATGCCCTAGATCATGTAGAACAAACAAGGATGAGTACTTATTGTATCCATGAAGAAGATGCCATCATCCCTAACCTTGAAAAGTCAATAGAAGATCCAAGTGGGGTATGGAAATTATATTTTGATGGCTCCAGGAGCAAAAATGGAGCAAGTCCTGGGGTCGTGTTGATTTCACCCCAAAAGGAAAATTACTTCTCTACTTTCATATTATAGTTTAGTTGTACCAATAATGTGGTTGAGTATGAGGCCTTAATTCAAGGCATGCATCTAGGACAAAAGAGAGGAATAAAATTTTTACAAGTATTTGGTGACAATGAGTTGGTTGTCCACCAAATTAGATCACAAAGTGCTTCAAGGAATGACTTGTTGAAGTCATATAAACATAGAGTCTAGAATATGATTGAAGACTTTGATGCCTTCCATATCCATGTAGTGCCTAGAGGAAGAAACAAAGATGCTGACATGATGGCTATAGTTGGTGCCCAATTTGACATTTTCAATAATGTCTTGAACAAAACTCAGATGAACATGTAAAAATCATTTTGCGGCCTGTTGTACCTGATAATGTGTCCAACTAGTAGGTATTTGAAAATGAATAGCAAATCATTAATTTCTTGCAAGATGAGGTAGTGTTTCTGCTAGTAATCAGTCAATATTGTAAGAATAGTATGATGATCAGGTGATCTAGCTGAAGACTAATAAATTGCCTAGGGGATTGGTCACTTTAGAAAACATATTTGGTGTTGAAGATCAACCCAAAAGGGAGAAAATGAACATGACACTAAAAAAAAAAGACTATGAAGAGGTGGAAATTACACAGGGCAGATTTGTAAAGCATGACAAGGTATGTAATCAATCTGAAAGATAAAGTCTTGTTGAGATTTGTAATGAATTTGATGATTTAATTGCTTAGGATTATAGGGATCTGAAATGTTTTGATTCTGGTTTAATTCAACATACCATTGATTTAGATCCCAATGCAAAACTTGTTCACCAAAAACAAAGGCTAGTCATTCCCAAAATTGAACCATTGATGAGGAAAGAGTTGTCCAAGTTCATAGAGGCCAAAATTCTCTATCCAATCGAACATTCCTCTTGGGTGGCTAACCTAGTTCTAGTTAGGAAAAAGAATGGGGAAATCAGATTGTGTGTGGACTTTAGAGACTTGAACAAGGTCCCCCTTAAAGACCACTATCCACTCCCTTCAATGGAATAGATCTTACAAACAATGGCAAGAACTAAAAGGTTTTCACTCCTAGATGACTACTCAGGGTATAATCAGATTTTGGTAAAAGAATCAGATCAGTACAAAATAGCGTTCACCACCAAATGGGGTACCTTGGCTTATTAGAAAATGCCATTTGGATTGAGTAGTGATGGGGCAACCTTCCAAAGAGTAATAGATTTGGCCTTTAAAGGCTTGATCAATGATATTATTTTAGTGTATCTTGATGATTTGACTGTATATTCTAAGCATGCAACTGACCACCTAGGTCATTTGAGAAAACTCTTTGAGAGATGTAGAGAATACAACATATCATTGAATCCAAAACAGTGTGTATTCATTGTATAGAAGATAAATTGTTGGGACATGTAGTCTCAAAAGAAGGACTTGCCATCGACCTAGAAAGGGCCAGTGCAATTCTATCTCTTCCCCTTCCCAGTCACAAGAAGGGCATGCAGAGCTTCTTGGACAAGATCAATTTTGTGAGGAGGTTCATACCTAATTTTTCTTCAATAGAAAAACCTCTCACCTCCATGCTAAAGAAAATTGTTACTTTCGGATGGTCAAAAGAAGGCAGGGACAATTTTGAAGTTGTCAAACAGGCCATTGTACAAGATCCTACATTGGTGAATCCTAACTATGAAAATGATTTTATTCTTTATGCCTTTGGAGGCAAGGAGGGCATATCAGTAGTCCTGACACAACAAAATGAAGAAAAAATGGAGCAACCAATCACTCTCTTCAGCCAGCCCCTCAAGGAGTATGAGCTCAGGTATAATTTTATTGAGAAACAAGTGTTTGTTGTGGTGAAAGCACTCAAAAAGTTTAGGAATGCTTTCAAATAGCAAGATACAATTAATGTTGAACCATCTTGGCATAAAGGAGTTCCTTTTGAACAAAGATGTCAGTGAGAAGAGGGCTGGGTGGATCATAAAAGTCATGGAGGATGATGTGAACATAAACATTACCAAGATGGTAAGAGGCAAAGGATTGCGCGAGCAGATGGAAGAGGATATTGAAGCCAGAAATGACATGGCGTATGTCTTGAACAGGCGTAACCAACTGACCTCCACACACCAAGCGACTAGTATCATGACATGGCTACCTTTCTACAATAGGGTAAATGCCCAGATGGACTGGATCTGCCAAGGAGGTATTTTAGACTTTAGTCCATCCCATATGTTCTTGTTGATGGTGTTTTGTTTAGGAAAGACATCAATGGAGTTCTTCTCAGATGCATTGCACAAAATCAAACTTCAAGGGTGTTAGAAGAGTTTCATAATGGCTCTGTTGGTGGCCATTTTTCACCAAGAACAACTACTATTAAAATCATCATGGTAGGTTATTATTGGCCCAATCTATTTAGAGATGCCCATAGATGGGTAAGGAGATGCAAGGAATATGCATTATTTGCAGGTAAACAAACATTGGTTGCTCTTCCCTTGCACCCAATTTAGACTGATCAGCCATTTGCCCAATGGGGTTTGGGTTTCATTGGAATGATCAATCCACCTTCCAGTGCTAGTCATAAGTGGATTTTGCTAGCCACTAATTATTTAACAAGGTGGACAGAGGCAGTTGCATTGAAGGATGCCATAGAGGCCTCCATTTTAGATTTTCTTGAGGGTGTAGTTACCAGATTTGGTGTTCCATTCACCATCATTTCCGACAATGTCAAGGCCTTTGTAGGTCTTAAGGTTAGTGAGTGGGTATGCAAGCATGGGATCTACTTGAAAACATCTTCCAATTATTACCCTTAGGGCAATGGCCTAGTTGAGTCTACAAACAAAAACCTAATCAGAATCATCAAAAGAACAATGGAGGATAATTAGAGGACTAGGTATTTCAAGTTGAAAATAGCTCTCTGGGATGATAGAATTGCCCCCAAGAGGGCCATTGGTAATTCACCCTTTATGCTAGTTTATGGAAAGGAAGCAAGGCTTCCACTGTCACTAGAGTTGCCTTTTCTTGAATTGGCACAATAGCTGGAATTGCTGGAAAATGATGCCATGATAGTGAGGTTTGCTAAGTTGATGGAGCTTGAACAGAAAAGGGACACTGCCATGAAGACTCTTCAAGCTCATCAAGATTAGGTCAAGAGGACCTTTGATAGAAAATCAGTTGACAGAGTCTTTTGAGAGGGAGATTTAGTGTTGAAATGAAATGAGGACAGAGATAAGGTTGGGAGGCATTCCAAATTTGATGCCTAATATCCTATTTTGCCCAAGCCAAAATAGCCTAAGGATTCCCCCTTCCATCATAAAAATCTAATCTGAGAAAGCCTAAATGGAAGGATGTTTCCCTTTGAAATGCAAGAGAAAACCCCAAATTGACTAAGTCCAAAAAATCCTAAGTTTTCCTTGTGTTTTTTGCCTTTTCAGAGTTTCAGAGTTTGAAGTTCTCCCCTTCGCTCTGTCATCCTACTCATCTCTGAACTCCAACTCTTCCCCTTTACAAAAAATAACTAAGTGTTCGTGCTCCAGACTTCGGGGTTTCTCTCTTCCATGTTCTCTATTGGAAGGCCGAAGGCTGGAGATCCACTTGCCGAGGTCTGATAAGTAAAATCTCTATGTATGTTAGAGGTCAGAGTTTGAGCTTTTCACCTTCTTTCTTCTTCATAAAAGGCACAAGGTGGAAGGCCCGACAACCAACTCCCGACGGGCCACGTGGCATATTCTAGTTCATTTCTGCCATTCTGCAGGATTATTTTATTAAGGCAAAAGGTGACCATGGAACCACATAAAGCTGTCACGTGGCAGTGATGTCATCCAAGGAGGGAAGGTTCAGGACCTGAGTTCCACTTATTTTCATTCAAAATATTTCTAAGAGTTTTGGGGAGTTAGACTTTAGTCTATTCTTCTTCCCTCTTCCTTTCTTATGGAAGGAGGAAGGCCGAAGGCCCAAACCCTGAACTCTGCCAAACCTTTGTAAAAGTGGGTTGTCTTCAAGAGTTGGCTAAGGCATGAGAGAAAGAAATACCTTTTATCGGTGATTTTCAATAGTCACAAACTTTTCATAAGTTTGAAAATTCTCAAGTTTGCCGACTCAACGATTCCCCGATAAAAGAGAGCAGAGGAGAAGTTCGAGAAAGTGAAGCCTTACCAACAAAGGAAGGATTGATGAAAATTGACTAAGTAAAGAAAAAGAACATTTGTCTTTGTCGGCAAACTTTTGGTTCAGTGAACCTTCAGTTCTTCGATCGATGACTTTGTCGACAAAGGTAGAAGCAAGGCCAAAGGGTAGGTTCACGAAGGAGCAAATGGGTCGATAAAGGGAATTTGGCAAGGCTTGGGGAGTTTGGAGTTTCAAGGTTTCGCCAACAGGGATTTTACTGATAAGACAAAAAGCAAAGTGAAGAATTGGCTAAGGCAAAGAAAAAGATAGCTTTTTAGGTGAATCAACAAAGGTAAGAACTCATCGGATAGTTCAGTTTTCTCATGGTTCACTAACAGGGTGAAAAGATAATAGAGGATTTAGCAAGAAAATGAAGTATTGCTGCAAGGTAAGATGAAGACCAAAAGGTGCTAAAGGTTTGGTTCATAAAATGGATAATTTGTTGATAAGGCAGAAAAGCAAAAGAAGCCCAGTTTTGGAAAAGTAAATTTTGTCGATAAGGCAAAATGAGAGTAAAAGGAAGAACAAAGAAAAGTTTGGGAAATGGATAATTTGCTGATAAGCCAAAGATAGTGCCAAGGAGGTAAAACATAAAACAAAACTTGGTTCACAAAATGTGGAATTCACTGATAAGGCAAAAATGAACCAAATAGAGGTAGTTTGGCAAAGAACAAATTCGTTGATAAACAAAAATGAAGGTAGAGCCTGATGGTTCTATAAGCAGAGAATTCATCGACCAAAGGAAAATCAAACACATGTAATTCTACTTGGGGTGAATTCGCCTACCATGACAAATTCAAAGGCACCATGTAAGATTTGAGGAGGTACAACACTTTAAAATGTTGTAAAAGCTTGCTCTCCCTGAAGTCACACTGTTTTCTTGGGAGAAGGTACCCAGCATTAAAATTCTGCAGGCCAAGTCAAATCCAGGCAGTTTAAATAGTGGAATTCTTCAATGCTAAGGTACAAATGAAGCTGCAAGATGGATTTGCAGGGACAAAATAGGACTTTAGCCTTCCCTCTTCAAAGTGCCTAGAACCCATGCATGCAGGCAATCTACTTTGCAAGTTTTGCAGAATCCAATGAGTATGGCCACCATCCAAATTTGTAGATTCTGTTTAGTTTGCAGGGCTTTTGAGCCAGAAATGGCATGTCCTAGGTCGATTAACCAGAGTTCAGCACCCACTATAGCAGAATGAGAATGACATGTTATAAATACATCTAAAAACAATGTATTTATGTTAGCTATTCTTCTGGGCTATTATACAGGTTAGAAAGTTCTTTTGACCAGACCTTGTAACGCAATTGCATGAACCAACTGGATTTGATACATCATGCTTGAAGCTAAGCCTTCGATGTATGTAGTTGCTAGTTCAACAATGAATGTAATTGGTTATCCCGTGTCTACTTTTTCTACATAATTCTCTCTCTTTTGTAATGGTTATTTGGCCTCTATGATTAATATTAAATGATGTTTGCCTCTCTCATTATTCTTGCACTATGTCTATTCGATTGACGTGAGTTGTGTATTATGGATAAAACGGTCCCTTTCATACATTCACTTCTCTTTCCTGACCTCTATTTGAATTGATATGAGTATTTGTGAGTTCCCTTCAATTTTAAGATCATTACTATGTTGAGTCAGTTGCAGCTAAACATCTTAAATCTAGTGCTTCACCTCTTTTAATTTCAGTATTCATTCTATCCCTTTCTCTCTACAAGCATTAACACTATATTAGTTCAATTCTCTGAGCCTTAAGCTTAGAAAGAGGAACCAACCTTCTTTGGAGGTCTGATCTCATCAGCAAGGTCCCACACCTTGAGATCAGTCCCATTATGTCATTGAAGTGCTTGAACAAGCTTCAAGCAGGGTGCAATTTCACATGACAATAGTTTCTGGCACGCCCAGTGGGACCCTCTACCCTAAGTAAGATCTAGAGTGAGAAATTTCAGTTCTATTCTTAGTTCATTTACTGCTATGGAAGCATTCGAGCACCTAGCGACTTTGCTAATCCAATATCCATATCAAGTCAACATTTCATGCTTGGAGTGCAGACAAGATCTTCTTCCAGAGGTAATTTTCAATTCATAGAGCTTTCATTTATTAAGTCAAGAAGAAGAAGTAGACTGTCTAGGTCCCCTATGAGGGAAAATAGGAGTGCGGTTCCATCTCCATCAAGAGCCCAATCTACTCCCCCTCCAGCTAGATTCCAAGTTAGGTTCCAGTATTCAAGAAGAACCTTGCATATACCTAGAATCACTCTAAATATCCAAAATATGGCAAGGAATCTTCCATTTGTTGCTTTTAATGGGGGTATCCCACTGGACCTAGCCCAATATGATGATATCCCCACCTCAGCCTTAAAAGCTATACCATTGTTTACAAGTGAAAACTCCACCACCCCTATCGAGCACATTCAAGACATCGCCAGTGTCTGCTCTGTCCACAATGTCACTCCTGACAATGTGGCAGTAAGGCTCCTAGCCTCTTCATTCAAGGGAAAAGCCCTGTAATGGTATATGGGTCTCCTAGCCAATTCCATCCATAATTGGGATGATTTGGGCACTAAATTGTGCCAACACTTAGAAGACAAGAATGACCACTTGTCACTGATGGAGTAGCTACCTACAATCAAGAGAGCCCCCCATGAATACATGGTAGACTTGAGGTACATATTCCAAAAGACATGGGATAGGATTCTATTATTGGTGAAGCCTTCCCCAACATTGCATTCATTTATTATTTGAGGTCTCTGGCTTCTAACATCGCTGTCATTATTCAATCTATGGGAGGGACTATATTGCCAGATGCATATGACATAGCTATAAGGGCAAAAAACTACCTAATTTAGGCTGGGAAGATTGCTCCAAGGCCACCAATGCCTTTATTTCTGGAGGCACCTGTCATTCAGCCTGTTGTGGCTCTGATTCCTACAACAGTCACCCCTACAACCTTTCAATGGAACCCTCAAATGAATTGAATGAGGTTAAGACTTTGCTACAAAACTTCAAAAATGAGTTGGTGGCACTAAAAAGATAGATTGCACAACCTAATAGGTCATATCAGCTATTCAATCAGAATTATTAGTAAAATAGACCACCATATTAGGGTAATGTGCAGAGGCCAAATCAACCTAGTTATATCAGACCATTGAATGTTGTACACCCCAATGCTAATAGCACATTTGGACCTTTGGTGCCCATACAAAATAATTTGGCTCAGGATATCGATTGGTGCTATCCATGCAATCAGCCCCATGATCAAAACTTGTGCCAAAATGGACAATTCAGTCAGGTTTTGACAGTGCAAAACTAGCCAACGAATTCAGAACAACAAGTCAATCCCAATAAAGAGATGGTAGGAGGGCACAAACAAATGCAAAATAACTCTACTTTGATGAATTGGACACAGGATGATTTATGTGGTGTCAATCAAGGGACATGCCCAATAGCTTTCAATACGAGAGCCAAAGGAAAGGCGATTGAAGATGCAACTATTCCTACAGTTGCCCACATCCCCACTCCTCATGCATCCACATCTCGTATGTCCCTAGCAAACATAATTAGGGACGTAGTGAAGGAAAAAGCCAAGGGTACAACAGTGCCATAAATGCCTTTAGTGTAGGTAGATCATACTTTTGGGCGAGTGAATTAAGTACTAGCAATGCACTTCCAGGCCACCCAAAAAGCAAAGGTTGACGTTGTCAGTGCTAAACTATCCCAAAAGTTTGGTTAAACCCCCTTCAACATAGTCGATCAAATGAAGAAGACCAACTTCAGTGTCACCATGTGGGATGCTCTATTGATCCCACCACAGATGGATTTGCTACAGGAAGCTTTGACAAGCTTCAATCAGCTTGCCATAAAGGCAACAAAAGAAGAGGCCACTGCTCCAACAAGCCTATGTCAACCAAAAGAGGAGGAAAGCATAAGTAAAATTAGTAAGCCCCCTCCATTTTATGTATCCCTAATTATTGGTGATAAATTGCTATGTAATTGCATGATAGATTCTAGGGTGGGTACCTCTGTTACGCCAAAAAACATAGCTGATAAATTAGGCATTGAATATGAGCCTGTGAACAAAGGGGTAGTGCAATTAGATGACACTGTTGTTAATATAGTGGGTGTTATTAACAATTTAAAACTCACTTTGCATGCATGTCCTGGTTGCTTTGTTTCCCAAGATATTTTAGTCATTGATCTCCCAGCCTATTTTGGCATATGCCTATCTAGAGACTTTACAGCCAAAATAGGTGGGTATTGTTGACCTATTTTCCTTTGCCTAGAGTTAAATAGCCCAACTTAAGAATCTTGTGGAAATCCCTTGGGAATTTGACTCTGCAAGCCTAAAATCCTTCAATCTTAGTGTTTTCCTTGAAAAAAATCCCTAAAAATTCATTAGGAGAATACTTGCAGAAAACCCAGGAAAACCTAGAAAATTTGAAGCTTTTGCCTTAATTTTTGCCCTTGTTTTGGCCTTTATCAGAAAAATTTCATGTTCATGAACTAGTGGAAAAATGGCTAAAGCATGAAGACTCTTTTTCCCTTTATCGACAAAATTCAGGTTTTATGAACTTGTGAAAAGTTCACTTTTTCTTGAGTTCGTTGACTCGGCGATTTTCTGACTAAGTGGCAGGAGGGTGGGCTTCCTGAAAAATCTAAGGCAAAAGAAGGAAGGAAAGGGCTTGTCAGCAAAGTTAGAAAATTGTGAACTTTTCAAAAGTTCAAAAATATTCAAGTTCATCCACGGGGTGAATTGTCAACAAAGGAGGCCGAGGGACTAAAGTTCGCAAAAGGCTAAAAGAGATGATAGAAGGAAAATCGGCTAAGGCATTGATGGTTTAGAATTCCAAGAGTTCACTGATTGACGATTTTGTCAATAAGGTGAAGAGTAGAGTGAAGCATTGGCAGAGCAAGCTAGGTTCGGTGGGATGATATTTTGCTGACAAAGAGGGCCTGGTTCGCAAAAGACCACTTTTGCCGATAAGGGAAAATAGAAAAAGGAAAATCGGCTAAGTAAAGAAAAGGTAAAGCTAGGCCTTATTGGCGAATCAACATAGGGCCAAACTTCTTAAAAGTACAAAGTTTCTTTAGTGTGCTAATAGAAGTATTTGCCGATAAGGCAAGAAGACACAAAGGGAAAATGGTTCCACAAAGGTGAATTTTGCCGATGGAAGAGAAAAGTAAGGCCAAAAGGTAAAAGTTGGCCCAAGGCCAAGGTTCGAGAAATTGTAAAATCCCCAACAAAAGGAAAGGCTGGCCAAAGATGAAGTTCTTGAAATTGTGATTTTATCAATAAGGAAAAGAAGACAAAAATGGTTTGAAAAAAGAACTTCGTCGACAATGAAGAAAGGTTCAGAAAAGTAAGTTTTGCTGATAAGGGCAAAAAATAGACAAAAACAGGCCACAATTGTGAAAAAGACAAAGTTGTTGACTGAAGATAGAAAAATACAGAAAATAGAGACAGAGTGATCTGTAAATTGCAGATTTGGCCAACAGGGCAAAATATAGGCTAGGATTTCCAAAAACGTAGAAATTAGAAAAAACAGAGAATTGTAAAGTATTGTAAACTTTAAATATCTGATCATAGATATTTGAAGTGTTGTAAAAGATCTGTATAAAGGGATTTTGGAGGCAAAATTTATTTGATTTTCCTCATCTGCCATTAATGCAAATCTAATATGCTCAACTACTCCATTTTAGATATATTTGCATTTATGATTGCAGGTGATGAATCAACTGCTTGCATTGAAGGCAAGATATCTCCCAGTTGCTCCATGATCCAAGATATTTTCTACATTGAATTCTTGTAGGCAGACATCCCTTTTGGCAGGGATATTTTTCTGACAGGTCCATGAGGTGAATTTATTGATGAAATGACTGAGGTCAATGTAATGAATTGCTATATATGCATATTTGTAAGATGTAATGAGGGTTGGAAAATATTTGGAAAATAGATGGATACTTTTCATTCTTCTGTATTCCAAATAGAGCCCTCCTCTGCTGTAACTGTGCCTTTTGTTGAAATACACACTGTGTTTTTACCTTTTCTGCTATTTTAGCTCTGTGTGATTCAGAACTGGTTGTCTGTGAATGTTTGTTTCCTCTCAACCTAGTTCTTTTCTTTACCTCTGCTAAGAATTTGCTAGATTTGTGTGAATGATCAACTATATCTCTTTATTTTGTGCATTTTTAGTTCTGTGAGAGTTTTATATTCGAACTTGGTGTATCACCTCCATTAATTTATAGTTTTATCCCTCTTCTTCTTTTCCTCAATGGTGGATAGATAAGGTTTAGTGTTAGGAATAGTTAAATCTCTTATTCAGTAAAGGAACCAACCTCTCTCTAGAGATATGGCCTCCTTATAGGGTCCCACACCTGGAGGTCATCTCAATGTTTCACTAGATTGTTGAAGACTATTAAACCTCTCCAACACAGGGTGCAAATCCAAGTGAAAACAGTTTCTAGCATGCTCGATGGAACTGTGAGCAATCTAAATCAAAGATTCAAGTTGAGAATCTGGTGTTCTTCTCAGTACTCTGTACTTTGTCAAACTTTTCATGCACTTGGCAACTCTACAAGCTTCTGGTTTTGATTAGTGCCATCTTTTATGCTTGTGCAAACAAGGGCATGTTCAAGAGGTAACTTTCAATTTACTGAATTATCTGATGCTGCTTCTAGGAGAAGGTCTAGGTTATCTAGGTCTCCTATGAGAAGGAATAGCAGCCCTGTTTTACCTCATCCAAGAGCTCAATCTACACCCCCTCCTGTTAGGTTTCAATATACTAGAAGAAGTCTGCACATTCCTAGACTGAATTTGAATATCCTTAGGATGACAAGAAATTTGCCTTTTGTGACCTTTAATGGAGGCAGTCCTTTAGATTTGGCTACGTACAATGATATACAACTGCAGCCCTTAAAAGTATTTCACCCTTTACGGTTGATGGTTCTACAACCCTTGCTGATCACATCAAAGACATATCCAATGTTATTCAGTCCAAAGGGGAGAGCTCTTCAATGGTTCAGGAGCTTAACCCCTACTTCAATACATGATTGGGATGAACTGGGAGATAAACTCTATAAGCAGTTTGGAGAGAGGGTAGATAATGTCTTGTTGCTGGAACAACTGACGACAATCAAAAGAGATCCAAGTGAGATGCTAGTAGCCTTCAATTTTAGATTCTAGAGGACGTGGGAGAGAATTCTAGCTACCCTCATGTCATCCCCACAAGGTGCTTTTCTATATTTTTTAAGAGCTTTAAATTCTGATATTGCAGTAATGATGTAATCTATGGGTGTTGAAACCCTGCACATTGCTTATGAGACATCTTTGAAAGCTGAAAATTATGTAATACAGGTTGGGAAAATTGGTCCCAGACCTCCTGTACCCCTTTTTCCAAAGCCTCCTTCATCATCCCAGCAGCCCATTATTACTCCCATTCTAAAGCCTAAAGCTTCAACTTCTTCTCCTTCTAAAAAAGAAAGTGATCTTACAACCCTAGTGACCAATATGACCAATAAATTGAACAAAATAGACATTCAAACTGCCCCCAAACCCCATCAAAATTATAATCAGGGGTAGTCATCCAATCAAAATTGGAATCAGGGTTACAATCCTAATAGAAATCAGAACTGGAATCAGGGTTATCAGTAAAATAGATATCAAAACCCAAACCCTACTTAGTCTTTACAAAGAGTCATACCTGTTACTAAATTATGTTCACACCTAATTTAGCAAGGCCTAAACATCTTTTGTTTAGAGGGGGCACAATTTTTTTTTGCTTATGCAGGATCATCCAGTCAATGTCTGATGTCTTGATAGAAGACAAGTGCAAAATCACTTATCAAAATCATGTAACAGCTCAAGCTGAGCTGTTACATCATCTTGGTAAGTGAAATCATCTATGAACAAGAAAACAAGCATTCAAAGAATGAGGAGAATTGATGGAGTTCATGTTTCAGTTGCTGATTATTCATTATGTTTCAGTGCAAGTAAAAGGTATCTATAAACTGTCAAATTATACATCATGTTTTACACATATGTTTTAAAGAAAGATTAGTTGTTTTATGCTATGTATTTGATTTAGAAAGTGAAATATACATAAGTCATTGCATAGAATGAAATATCTAATTGGATTCAAAAGAATGTATAAAAGTGCTCCCACACAAGCTGTGGGAGTAACTAAAATAGGCAACATAAAAGTAAATTTTACTTTTGAAGGAAAAGAAATGCACAGGAAAAGATGAGGGACCCGTCATTGCCTGCGAATGACGAATCCCGTGGTTGAGCTGGTTTCTATCTTCCTCCATCCATTTGAGCTCCAACGTACCTGGAAAATAAATTTTGTTAGCTCAGGGTACCAAGTCTTTTCATACACAATAAGAACTTCAAAAGTACTATTCACTTTTATGTAGCAACAGTATATAAGTAATCATATCAACATAAGAGAGGTCAAAATGAGCAGACATAAGTGCTATATTAGAAAGAGATAGATCCATACAAGTAACCCCACATCATGAATCAAATATATGTTTCATATTCTAACATGTTTGTTCACTGTGCAGGTATAGGTGAAATCCTTATTTCTGAACTATCTATATTTGAGATCATAGCATGTGGAGTTAAATGGGCCCCCACGAGGGTTGAGCCTAGCATGCTACACTTTCAACTTTTGAGGAGAAATTAGGATAAGAAATCATTACATGTAGTCATTTTGATACAATATCTTATAATCTATATTAGCGAAATGATTGATGTCACTACTATAGATTACAAGATATTGTTGGCAACATGACTGGAAAAGAAACATATCATTGATTTGTCAAGTCATAAAGATCATAAGATGCCTATATATAATGATTATTACTCATAAGATGCATGAAACCTTCAATAGTCCAAAACAATCATGCAATCAACAGTCAAAAAGGTCATGGACAATTAGCAAACAGTCCAAAACAATCATGCAATTAGCAGTCAAAAAGGTTATGATAGTCAACAAGAAGTCAAGGACAATGGGTAGAACATCATGAATGATGGATTCAAGGCTTGAAGAGATGGTTTGAGAAGTGGGGTATAAGGGTCTTATACTTGTTACAATAGAAGAAGAGCCCGTGGCTCTAAATGTCAGACTTTAGGCAAGTAAATAGATAGTCATACTAAGCGATGAGGAGAACAAATAGCAGTGAATATTGAAGGTATGGAACAATCATTTAGAAATAATGGTGTCCAGATCAAAGGAGCCTATGTAAGGTCTTGACCATAGCAATATTGCAAAGGTGTGTATAACTTTGAGATTGTATTGATGGTATCACAAAAGTTTTGTAGAGTTTATAAATTTTTGTCAAGCCTCAGAGACTCATTGTGAAATTGTAAGAACACTATCAACTCTGAAAAGTATACATAGGCCAAGAAGTTTATAAGATAGTGATATGACTGTCACATTATCAAATAAACAATAGAAAACAGTCATAAATGTCAAACTTTAGGAAAGCAAATGACAACAATAAAGAACAAGGGACAGTCACTTTGAAAGGTCAGAGATGACTGTCAAAGTTAGAATAGTCAAAGGAAGAACAATTTACATTGCAAAGGAAGTATAATATAGTCCTATAGAGATCTTAAACCTAAACATCATATAGAGATGTCCCTACACAACATCTTGGTTTCTACATTCATATAGTATAAAGGGATGTACTCAAACATGCAGAGTATGTAAATGACAACAGGGCAGTTCAACATCTCTTTTCCATTCAACAAAGATATACCCAGAGATGTATGGGGATAGGTTTCTTTTGTTTTGGTTTTCTGACCCCTAATCAGATGACTGTCATAGCAGTCTAACAACAGTCATGGTAGTCCAAGATAGACCAAGATAGGAACCATCATATCAAAGAAACAGAGGTTTCAGTCATAGTAGAACAACATATACAAGTACAATTTGATGTTATAAACAGTCATAAGGAACAATAAGAGCAACCACACATCAGCAAGCGGGTTTCTCAATTATCTAAGCGAGTGAATTTCAAATGTAATGCTGATGGTTTCTCATTTTCATACATTCAGGAAGTTTAGAGACAAAGGTTGGATCTCGTGATAGTCTTTTAGATGAAGAAATATATCCAATTAAAGATCATTTTGTAATTCATCAATTGAAAGTGTTTGAGTACATGACAACACCTTTGTGCTGGTGAAAAGTGCATTATCTAGTGCCAACATGGCAGTTTTGGTCTAACACATCATTCTAGGATAGATAGAGTTCAATATCAACATGTAAAAGCTTGCAATTATGTATCAGAAGGTATAACAAATGCATTCAATTCATCATCTTCAGGAGAAAACAAATGTGTATCACAATGTTGCATTAGATAAAGGACAGTCATCAACATGAAGGTAGCCATAATAACACCATGTCACAGCTACAGGAGGTAGCTTATCAAATATTTGCCATGTGTTATAAAGTACCAGTGAACTACAGAAAGGTAAGTGTTCATATCGCCTGTGTATATGCACTGTTCAAATGCCATCATTAAGCAAAGATGCTTTTGAAATAAAGAGTTGTAGCACATATTCATCATGGGCTAAGAAAGTATGTACAAGATGAACAGGTCAAAATGACACCTTCATCAAGTTAAAATGTGCTAATGAGTTGTATACAATGTTATTTTGGATCAGCAAAGTAAGAAGATATAACAGGTGCAGCAAAAGTATATATGTTTGCATGTATGCATGATACATGTTCCAAGTTTCATGTCATAAACTATCAAGGAGCTCTCATGAGGTCTTTTGTCTTTGAACACAGGTGCAGTCATTAATGAGCTACCGAAATGTAATTGTAGCCTCATGCATCCAAGGTATAGCTACAGATTACTCAGGAAGAATAAGACTCTTCTAACAATATGTTATGCATCTGAGACAAAGTAAATGAGTGGCTATATATACTAATCAATGGTGCTTCAAACCTCAAGCATTAACCTCTTTCATAGAAAGGGATCTTAAAGTGTATATATCATGAAGCTACAGAAGGAGGAATCCATGATATGCAGGTGAATAAAATGCCATATGAAGAGATGTATACATAGGTTTCAAATGTCATTTCCATCTACAGAAGTAAAGGAAACAAATGATAAGTTACAACCATGTCTAGAATGCAATAAGAATAGCAGAAATGTATATAGAGCTCAGGCCAAGTTTCTTTTACAAGACAGAAATGACAAAACCTTTACCAGTTTTTTAAAAATAACAGGCTCATATACAGAGAAAAATAGAGCTTTTGAGTTGTGAAAACACTCAAAAAATGTGTAATGTACCAAATATGGAGTGGCCAAAGCAAGTTTTTTCTTCATTTTCCTCACAACGGAGTTAAACCCATTTGGGGTTTTGAGAAAAAAGTCACAGATACTGAAGAAATCAAAAGTTTTTGAGTTTAGGATATAAGAAATGTCAGTTGGCTGCGGCCTATAGTACCATATCAAGCCTCATGCTACAGGAAATGCAAAGAAGTGAGTACAAATTTCAAGGAGTTTACCTTTGTTCTTGAGAAGAATCATGTGTGCAAAACCATGGGTTTTTCCCATTTTTGTTGTCTTAAAACAAAGCTCAAATTCATGCTTCCATGGCGGCCCCAACGAAGGAGGGAGAGGGCACAAGAAAAAAGAATCACAAATGCTTAGAAATGCATACATATCCGTGACCACACAGAGGTAAAAACTCCAGAGAGAATAAGGGTTTCAATACAATTATAGATAGAGGGGAAAAGATGAAACTTTGAAGCCAAAACTAGTAAAGATTCTAACAGAAATGCAAATGAAGCCTTTACTTTACAAACTTCCAAAACCCATTTGAGTTTCTTTTATGTGGTTCAGTTATAGACAGTTTCCTCATTATGGGTCGAACCCATTTTGCTATAGAAATAAATGATAAGATGAAGTATTATCTCCAGTCACAACTAGAACAAAAGAAACTCATTTCAAATTTTGAGCTACAGATGCACAGAGATACCACTATGGGAGTTGCGGCCTCATAAGAGTGAATACAGAAAGAAATATAATGCACAAATGTGTTGTCATGACAGTCACGGCCAGGAGAAAGAGGAGCCTCTTCAAGTTTCAATGTACAGATGCAAAGAACGATGGAGTTGCTAGTGATGGCCGCGGGTTTAACTTCTAAATCTAGCTATCTCATACAGAATGCCATGGAAATGGAGAATCAACCAAGAGATTTGTTTAAAGTTCAAGCTCATAAAAGTCTCACCTTGCTAAGTGTTTAGTCGAGGGTTTTCCTTCTTGTGTCTCATTTTGTTTTTCTCCAGGTGAAGCTCAAAGATGCAGTCATGGCGGCCAATATACAAAGGAGAGAAATGACAGTTGAAACAAATGCACACAAATACATCATAAAATTTCTATGGCCACAGCTAAAATGGACATAAAGAACCAATAAATAAGACAAAGAGGCCGGCTCAGCATCGGCAGAGGGGGTCTTACCTTCATCATTTTGCAAGGATCTTCATCAAAATTCTCAGAATCAGCAAGAAAACCAGCAGCTTCGTGCTTCAAACCCTAAGTCATGGCGACCAGAGAGAGGGTTTTCGCATCGAATGCAAGGTGAAAATAATGCAAAAAAGTTAGGGTAGTCGTTGTTTTGTGTTAGGGCTACTTTTGCCCTAAGATTGATGTGATTTTTATCACATTAAATTCATTTGTAAGTTGCCTTAAGTAATACCCATCGTAGTATGTTTGTTTTCATTTGTAAATACCTTGCATTTGCTAAGTCCTCATGAATTAGCTATTATAAGCCTTAGGTCCCTTTTTGCATATAATGCCTAGGTATTATGCCTTTAAAACTGATTTGGTTACCTTGGAAATGAACACATAGGTCCATATGCCTTAGTGCATTTTGCAGACTACATGAAGGTATAATGCATGTATAGTGCATAGGGAGTAATAAGGTGTTTCATATGTGAAGGCATAATAATGCATGTATGTATGCAAGGGAGATATAAGGAGTTACTAATTGTTTTAAATCTTTTGAAGACAAATGCATCCATTTTGCATGACCTTGCAACTTAAAACAATGTAAACAAATGATAAAGTAATATAATTATAAATTACTTTATTATTTTGGTCACAAAGTTGTAAAGTCAAAATAGAACAAAATTGTAACTGCAAGATGAGGATGCATTAAAGATATGGTTAGTGGGTATGGTTGGGTATTAATGTGCAAATGCCAAAGCATTGAGGGGAGGTTGGAGAGTTTCTCAAACTGATGGAGGAGATATTGCAGTGATTTGACTTGATTTTTATGGCCTTAAAGAGCATTTAAAGGCATTTTCTGGTGCTTTTATGTTTAGTGATGTCATGCCTTGACTTTTCCTTCACTTGGGACTCATTTTGGAGAGAGTTTGGGAGATATTTTTAGGGCTTTTTGGTTATGCATGACCAAGGAAGTTTCTAGTCCTTATCTTGTTGTAGCTGTTTGGATAGTACATAGTCATTCATTTGACTCTTTGGTAGTCAGTTCTTATCATGCAATTTCTAGAGTTAGTGATTTTCTGCAGTCCTTACATAGTTTTGAGCATGCTTTGTAACTCTTTTGGGATATGAAATACAGAAAAAACCTTGGATACCATTGATTATGAGATTTTGCCTTCTTATTCTTGTAGTGTTGTGTATTATCAAGTGATTGATCAAGTTATTTGTGAGGTAATTTTTATTTCCTTGTGACTTTGTCTCATGTTCTATACCTTTTCTACAAAAAAGTATCTTTATGCAGGTTGCAAACTATGTCTTAAAGATGCATGTGGCTTTCTAACTGTGAAGTTATCTTCCTTTTAAAGGTTAATGCATTTAGGCCTCTTTGTGAAATATTTATGCAAAAGCATGCGGTAATAGGTTGTGCAAATTTAGTTTCTGTTATCTGTAACCAAGAGTATACAAATCTAAGTTTTCATAAACCATATCAGTTTGGTGTATCACCCTTTGTTTCATTTTCTAGTTTTTTTTTTTTCACTTTGAAGCATTCCTTTTTCCCTTTTCCTCTGCAAATCCAGTAGTTTCTAAGTGATAACCAGCTAGGAGTCAGCCTTATATGGAGATTCACTCCAAATTTTAGGTAACCCATAGCCTAGGAGTGTTTCCATTTTCATCTAAAGTGCTAAGTTCTACAACTTAGCTAGGGTGCAACTTTAAGAGACAAAAATACCAATCTAGCAGATTCCAGCTATTAATCCAGCTAGGGCCCTAGTCCCTACCCAAAATAAATTGGCCCAAGAGGTAGATTTGTGCTACCCCTACAACTAGCCTCATAATTAGTCCACGTGTACTTTTGGAGCACAAGAAAGAGCTTTAATGGTGCAGAATTTTCATACCTAGCATACATCATTATTGGAGGAAATTAATAACAACCTCGAGGTATCACCTGAGGCTACCTCTGACACCAATATGATGCTATGGACGTCAGAGGACTTTTGTGCTATCAATCAGCCCATGGACAGTATGCCCATTGCAGACATCAAATCCAAAAAGAGGCAGTTGGAGGCTAGCCCCATGTCGACTGTGTTACAAAAGGAGCCTATTTTAAAGGCAAAAGTGGCCAGTACCACAATTCCAATTCAGAGTAGTAGGTTTGCTGCTGCAAAAGAAATTCCATCAAGCTTAAAAGTGCCTGAACAAGCTGCAGATCAATCAAAGAAGGGAACATGGATTCCCTCAATGCACAAAGCAGCAGTTGTTCCACTAAATATTGTGAAATAGATGAAGAAAATAAATATAAATATATCAATGTGGGAAGTAATGTCAATCCCTTCTCAAAAGGATCTATTACAAGAAGCCTTAAGGCATTTCCCATCAGCTCAATCAGTAGCAACTGACTCATCAGCAAAATAGAGGGAAAAGAGCCTTGTCAATCTTGTGCAACCAAGTGAAGGGCAAGTAAGTTCAACAAAGAAGCCATCCCCTTTCTACTTGTCTTTGATCATTGGCAATTTTTTAGTGCACAACTATATGATTGACTCAGGGGCTAGTGTTTCAGTCATGCCCAAAAAGATAGCAGATGCACTAGGCATCAAGTATACCCTTGTTCCATCAAGAGTATTACAATTGGATGGCACCTCTATAAACACTATAGGAGTGATCAAGGGACTGGACTTGACTTTGCATACTTGTCTAAACTTGACTTTCAATCAAGACATCTCAGTCATTGATCTCCCTCCCTTCTTTTCCATTTGCTTGTCAAGGGACTTTATAGCCAAGGTAGGTGGCTACCTTTCTTTTGACTAGTTTCATATGCTTTTGAGGACCAAATATGGCACAAGGTTCACCATCAAGGATGAACCAATTTCTAATTACCATGTGGAGAACTATGACCACAGCCTGGTGAATCCTCATGTTATGATTCAAGGCGAAGAAGTGCATGACTCAAAGTCTATTGAGGCAGAATCTTCACCTCTTCATACCTCTGATCTATTTTTTGATGAATGGGAAAGGGATCACTGTTATTTTGATCCTTATGATACCACTAAGGCAACTAATTTGGGCACCTATATGATCCATGAAGGGAATTCTTTAGTCCGTTCTATACTTAAGCCAGATGATGAATCCAATAGCCCATGGAAAATGTTCTTTAATGGTGCCAAGAATAGAAATGGAGCTATGTAGGGGTTTTACTAGTCTATCTGACTGGTAAGAAGTTGCATTTTGCTCATAGATTACATTTTTCTTGCACCAAAAATGTAGTAGAGTATGAGGCATTTGTTCATGGTTTGCTTATTGCTAAGAAGAGAAAGATCAAACATTTGGAAATTTTTGGAGACACTGAGTTGGTAGTCAACCAAGTCAAAGAAAAATGTGCCACAAAGAACCAGCTCCTAAGAGATTATTGACACAAAGTTTGGGGCCGCTTTGAGAGTTTTAATGCTCTCAACTTACAGGTAATCCCAAGGAAACTGAATGTTGAGGATGATCAACTGGAAATAGTGGGGGCTCAATTCTCTCCACCTACAGATTTGTTTTAGGGCCCCAATCAACATGTTAAAATTGTTGTTAGGCCCTCTGTTCTAGACAATGATATACATTGGCAAGTCTTTGATGGGAATGAGCAGATTGCAAGCTTCATTCAGAATGAAGCAGAATTCTCTTCCATGGCACAACCCAGGCTGTAGGAAAGTTATGGTGACTAGATCATTCAACTCAAATCGAACAAGCTACCCAAGGGTTTAATTACTCTTGAGGCCATTATTAGCCTGGATGATGAGTTCAAAGGTGAGAGAAATAATATGACATTCAAAAAGGAAGATTACCACAAGGTTGTCATCGCCCAAGATAAACAATTGCTACTAGGAAAAGTTTGTGGTGATGCTAACTAGAAAGAGTTCATACAACTAGCCCAAAAATAAAGTGATGTCCTGGCATGGACGTATGAAGATTTAAAAGGTTTCAATCTAGATGTGGCTTAGCATGCCATCGACTTGGATCCAAATGTCAAGCCTGTCCGTTAGAAGTAGCGACCCATAAACCAAGATCGAGCCGCTTATGAGAAAAGAGTTGGCAAAACTCATACAAGCAAGGATCATCTTTCTCATTAAATATTCTACTTGAGTTGCCAATCTAGTGCCTGTGAGGAAGAAAAATGGGGAAATAAGGCTCTTTGTAGACTTTAGGGACTTGAATCGGGCTTCTTTGAAGGATCATTACCCTCTGCCCTCTATGGATCAAATTTTGCAAATTGTTGCAAGGGTAGAGAGGTTTTCATTATTAGATGGCTTCTCTGGCTATAACCAGACCTTTGTTAAAGAAGAAGATAGATTTAAAATAACACTTATAATTAAATGGGGAACCATGGCATATCCAAAAATGCCATTTGGTCTTTCTAATGTTGGTGCCACATTTCAGAGGGCAATGGATATGGCCTTCAAAGGTTTTATAAACAAGTTCATCTTGATTTATCTAGATGACATTACAGTCTTCTCCAAGAAGGGAGAAAATCATATGGAGCATCTAGAAAAAGTTTTCCAAAGATGTAGAGAGTTTGGGGTGTCACTGAACCCTAAGAAATGTATTTTTGCTATTGCTCAGGGTAAATTACTAGGCCATTTAGTATCTAAGGATGGGATCTCCATAGATCTTGAAAGAAAATCTGCTCTCCTCTCTCTTCCCCTATTGGCTCAAAAAAAGGCTTTACAATCATTTCTGGGGTAGATCAACTTTGTTAGGAAGTTTATTCCAAACTGTGCTAGCTTGGTAAAGCCTCTAACCCTTATGCTCAAGAAAGATGATGTCTTCAAATGGACAAAGGAAGGGAAGGATGGTTTTGAAAAAATCAAAGAAGAGATTGCCCAGGCACCTACTCTCATGAACCCAAATTATGAGAAGGACTTTGTCCTTTATGCACATGGATGAGAGAACAACATTGTTGCTGTTCTGATTCAGTAGAATGAACAGGGTATGGAACAACCCCTGGCCTTCTTCAGCCAGACCTTGAAGGACTATGAGTTTAGATACAACCCCATGGACAAACAAGTATTTTCCATTGTTAGAGCTTTAAAAAAATTTAGATATATGCTGGCAAATAATCATATTAAAGTTTTAGTTTCTCATCCTAGTGTGAGAGATTATATAATGGGGATTGAGATCAGTGGAAAGAGAGCCAGCTGGGTCACTAAGATCCTAGAGTATGAAGTGATCATAAAGGCCACTAAGCTGATTAGAGGCAAAGGGTTATATGAGCAACTAGCTTAGACTTCTGTAGATGAAGGGAGTTCATCCTACCATTTGACTGAGGAAGAACCTATAACTGAGCCATCAGCTATGAGTTCTTGGACAACAGATATGGCCAAATTCCTATCCACTGGTGAGTATCCATATGGATTGGATAGAACCAAAAGGAGACACTTTAGGTTGCAGTCTATTCCTTATGCTTTGGTGGATGGTGTTCTCTTCAAGAGAAATTTGGATGGAGTCTTACTAAGGTGTATAGAAGAAGATCAAATTGATAGGCTTCTCAGTGAGTTTCATGCTGGCCCAGCTGGTGGTCATTTCTTTTCTAGAGCTACAACCATGAAAATAATGAGGGCATGTTACTTTTGGCCCACATTATTCAATGATTCCCATGTATGTGTAAGAAAGTGCAAAAGTGTGCTCTCTTTGCTGGAAAGAAATGACTGACAACACTCCCACTCCATCCTATTCAGGAAGATCAGCCCTTTTCATAGTGGGGATTGGATTTTATTGGCATGATAAATCCCACTTAGAGTGCTGGTCACAAGTGGGTTTTGACTGCAACACATTACTTCACTAGATGGGTTGAATCAGTCCCACTGAAAGAGGCCACTAAATCAACAATCATGGATTTATTGGAAGAAATCATGACGAGGTTTGGAGTTCCTCACACCATTATTTCTGATAATGCAAAAGCATTCACTAGTTTTAAAATTGCTGATTGGGCTCTAAAATACAATGAGTTCTTGAAAAATTCATCCAACTATTACCCTCAAGGTAATGGGCTGGCTGAATCCACCAACAAGAACCTGATCAAAATTTTAAAGAAGACCATGGAGACAAACCAGAGGCAATGGCACAATAAGATCAAATTATCTCTTTGGGATGATAGGATCACATACAAGAGAGCCATTGGTAACTCTCTTTTTGTTCAAGTGTGTGTGGAAGAGAGGCGAGATTGTCTATATCCTTGGAGCTTCTTCCATTAGAATTGGCTCATCAATTAGAATTAGAAGGAGAAGATGCCAGGTCTGTCAGAATGGCTGAACTGACTGAACTAAAAGAACAAAGATAGTTAGCCATAGACACATTAGAAGAGCATAAAAAATAGACCAAAAAGTATTTTGACAAGAAGGCCAAGGTTCAGACCTTCAAGGAAGGTGATATGGGTTTGAAGTGGGATGCTGACTGAGCCAAACCTGGAGGCCACACCAAGTTTGATGCACTTTGGATTGGGTTGTATATCATCATCAGCTGCAAGCAAGCCAATGCTTGCATTTTTTCAAGGCTAGATGGTGAAGTTCTACCGATCTCAGTCAATGGGATCCATCTAAAACCTTACCATTAAGGTTGGTTTGAGATTCTGTACATATTGTTTTAGTTCTATTTCTCCTTTAGTTTTCTCTTCAATAAGTGCTTTTACACATGCTACATTGTCATTAGCAGAATGCATGCCTTGTTCTTTTTATGTTCTTGGAAGGCAGGGTTTTAGTTATTTTGACCTATTGCAGTCCCTTTTAGACTCCATGCCCAATGGATGCTTAAGGCCACTGGTCCATTTTTTTAGCAGGCAAACATCCATGAGAGGTCGCCAAAATGTTGACCTATTTTCCTTTGTCTAGAGTCAAATATCCCAACTTAAAATCTTGTTGAAATCCCTTGATAATTTGACTCTGCAAGCCTAAAATCCTTCAAATCTCAATGTTTTCCTTGAAAAAATCCTTGAAAATTCATCAAGAGAATCCTTGCGGAAAACCCAAAAAAAACCTAGAAAATTTGAATCTTTTGCCTTAATTTTTGCCCCTCTTTTGGCCTTTATTGACATAATTTCATGTTCATGAACTAGTAGAAAAATGGCTAAGGCATGAAGACTCTCTCCCTTTATCGGCAAAATTCAGGTTTTATGAACTTGTGAAAAATTCGCTTTTTCTTGAGTTTGCCGACTCGACAATTTTTTGACTAAGTGGTAGGAGGGCGGGCTTCTTGCAAAAATTCGTCTAAGGCAAAGGAAGGAAGGAAAGGGCTTGTCGACAAAGCTAGAAAATTGCGAGCTTTTCAAAAGTTTGAAAATCTTCAAGTTTGTCGATGGGGTGAATCACCGACAAAGGAGGCTGAGGGAGTAAAGTTTGCAAAAGGATAAAAGGGCCGATAGAAGGAAAATCAGCTAAGGCATTGATGGTTCAGAATTCCAAGAGTTCGTCGATCGATGATTTTGCCGATAAGGCAAAGAGCAGAGTGAAGCATTGACAGAGCAAGCTAGGTTCGGCGAGATGAGATTTTACTGATAAAGAGGCCCGGTTCGCAAAAAGACCACTTTTGCCAATAAGGAAAAATAGGAAAAGGAAAATTGGCTAAGTAAAGAAAAGGTAAAGCTAGGCCTTATCGGTGAATCAACATAGGGACAAACTTCTCAAAAGTTCAAAGTTACTTTAGTTCGTTGATAGAAGTATTTGCTGATAAGGCAAGAAGACACAAAGGGAAAATGGTTCCGCAAAGGTGGATTTTGCTGATGGAAGAGAAAAGTAAGGCCAAAAGAAAAAGTTTACGAAAGTGAACTTTTGTCGATAAAGGTAACAGTTGGCCCAAGGCCAAGGTTTGAGAAATTGCAAAATCCTTGACAAAAGGAAAGGCTGGCCAAAGACGAAGTTCTTTAAATTGTGATTTTTTCGATAAGGCAAAGAAGACAAAAATGGTTCGAAAAAGAACTTCGCTGGAAATCAAGAAAGGTTTGGCAAAGTAAGTTTTTTTGATAAGCTCAAAAAATAGACAAAAACAAGCCACAATTCAGAAAAAGACAAAGTTGCCGACTGAAGATAGAAAAATATAGAAAACAGAGACAGAGTGATCTGTAAATTGATTTGGCCAACAACGCAAAATATAGGCCAGAATTTCTAGAAACGCAGAAATAAAAAAAAATAGAGAATTGTGAAGTATAGTAAACTTTAAATATCTGAATATAGATATTTGAAGTGTTGTAAAAGCTCTGTATAAAGGGATTTTGGAGGGAAAATTTATTTGATTTTCCTCATTTGCCATTAATATAGATCTGATATGCTCAACTACTCCATTTTAGATATTTGCATTTACGATTGCAAGTGATGAATCAGCTGCTTACATTGAAGACAAGATATCTCCCAGCTGCTCCATGATCTAAGATATTTTTTGCATTGAATTCTTGCAGGCAGACATCCCTTCTGGAAGGGATATTTTTTTGATAGACCCATGGGGTGAATTTATTGATGAAATGACTAAGGTCAATATAATGAATTTCTATATATGCATATTTGTAAGATGTAATGAGGATTGAAAAATAGTTGGATACTTTTCATTCTTCTGTATTCCAAACAGAGCCCTCCTCTGCTGTAACTGTGCCTTTTGTTGAAATACACACTGTGTTTTTATCTTTTCTGTTATTTTAGCTCTGTGTGATTTAGAACTGGTTGTCTATGAATGTTTATTTCCTCTCAACCTAGTTCTTTTCTTTACCTCTGCTAAGAATTTGCTACATTTGTGTGAATGATCAGTTGTATCTCTTTATTTTGCGCATTTTCAGTTCTGTGAGAGTTTTATATTCAAACCTGGTGTATCACCTCCATTAATTTATAGTTTTACCCCTCTTCCTCTTTTCCTCAATAGTGGATAGATTAGGTTTAGTCTTAGGAATAGCTGAATCTCTTATTTAGCGAAGGAACCAGCCTCTCTCTGGAGATTTGGCCTCCTTACAGGGTCCCACACCTGGAGGTCATCTCAATGTTTCACTGGATTGTTGAAGACCATTAAACCTCTTCAACACAGGGTGCAAATCTAAGTGACAACAAGTACCTATCCTCTAATTGGTCCCACATGTTATTTAGAACTAGGTATGGCACCAAAGTAACCATCAAAGCTGAACCTATTACAAATGACCAGATGGAACCCTACTCCCCTAATCCCACCAATATGATTTCTACGATCCATGAGTTAGATGAGGACGATAACAACAATAGGCATGAAGCTGCCACCCCATTGGAGGAGATCCCTGACATACTACTTGATGAGTGGACAAACTATTTTTTTAGTTTGACACTCCTGCTCATATAGAGGAAACATGGCTAGGTACTTATTATATCCATAAAGATGATGTCATCATCCCTAATATTGAAAAAACAACAGCAGATCCAAGTGGTATGTGGCAAATGTTTTTTGATGGCTCTAGAAGTAGAAATGGAGCAGGTGTTGGGGTTGTACTAATGTCACCCCAAAAGGAAAGCCATTTCTCTTCATTCAGATTGCAGTTTAGTTGTACTAACAATGTAGCTGAGTATGAGGCCTTGATTTAGGGCATACAACTGGCACAAAAAAGAGGAATAAGAGCTCTGTAAGTATTTAGTGACAACGAGCTGGTTGTTCACCAAATTAGATCGCTTAGTGCTTGAAGGAGTGACTTTCTAAAGTCATAAACATAAGGCTTGGGACCTGATTGAAGACTTCGATGCCTTTAATATTCAGATAATTCCCAGGCAAAAAAATAAGGATGCTAATAGACTAGCCATAGTTGGTGCACAGTTTGACATTCCCCAGAATGGCAAACAAAATTTAGATTAGCATGTAAAGGTTGTTGTGGGCTTGCTGTGCCTGATAATGTGATAAGCTAGCAAGTATTTGAAAATGAACAGAAAATTGTGATTTTTTTGCAAGATGAGGCAAAGTATGCTACCAGGAACCAATCGATATTGTAGGAGCAATATGGTGATCGACTGATCCAACTGAAGACCAACAAACTGGCCAGGGGATTGATCACCTTAGAAATCATATTTGGTGTAGATGACTAGCCAAAGATAGAAAAGATAAACATGATTGTCAAAAAAGAGGACTATGAAGAAGTGAAAATCGTACAAGGTAGATTTCTTAAACATGGCAAGGTATGTGACCAAGCTGAAAGGCAAGGTTTTATTGACCTTTGCAATGAATTTAATCATTTAATTGCTTGGGATTATCATGATTTGAAATGCTTTGATTTTGGGTTAATCCAACATACCATTAATATGTACCCTAATGCAAAACTAGTCCGCCAGAAGAAAAGGCTTGTCAACCCCAAAATAGAGCCATTGATGAGAAAAGAGTTGTCCAAGCTCATAGAGGCAAAGATTATTTATCCCATCAAACATTCCTCTTGGGTGGCCAACTTAGTTCCAGTTAGGAAGAAGAATGGGGAAATAAGATTATGTGTGGACTTTAGAGACTTGAATAGAGTCTCTCTTAAAGACCACTATTTGCTCCCTTCCATGGAACAAATCCTACAAATAGTAGTAGGAGTTAAAAGGTTTTAACTCCTAGATAGCTGCTCAGGCTATAATTAGATTCTTGTAAAAGAATCAGACCAATATAAAATAGCCTTTACCACCAAGTGGGGTACCTTGGCTTACCAAAAAATGCCTTTTGGGTTGACGAATGCTGGATTAACTTTTCAAAGAGAAATAGATTTGCCCTTTAAAGTTTTGATTAATGATATTATTCTAGTGTATCTTGATGATCTGACCGTATATTCTAAGCATGCAACTGACCACTTAGGTCACTTAAGAAAAGTCTTTGAAAGGTGCAGATAATATGGGATATCATTAAATCCAAAAAAGTGTGTATTTTCTGTCCCAGAAGACAGGTTGTTGGGACATGTAGTCTCAAAAGAGGGATTGGCCATTGATCCTGAAAGGAAAGGTGCCATTTTATCTCTTCCTCTTCCAAGTTTGCAGAGTTTCCTAGGAAAGATCAACTTCATGAGGAGCTTCATACCAAATTTTGCTTCATTAGCAAAACCCCTCACATCCATGCTCAAGAAGAATGCTACCTTCACGTGGTCCAAGGAAGGTAGGGATAGTTTTGAAGCTATCAAATAGGCCATCGCACAAGCTCCAACACTGATAAATTCTAATTATGGGAAGGATTTTATCCTTTATGCCTTTGGAGGCAAGGAGGGTATATCAACAGTTCTAACACAATAGAATGAAGAAAAATTGGAACAACCAATTGCTTTCTTCAGCCAGCCTCTCAAAGATTATGAATTAAGGTACGATTTTGTCGAAAAATAGGTGTTTTCTATGGTGAAAGCACTAAAAAAGTTTAGATATATGATTTCAAATAGAAAGATACAGTTGATGGTGAACCACCCTGGTGTGAAAGAGTTCCTTTTGAGAAGGGACGTCAATGAAAAGAGAGCTAGGTGGATCATAGAGGCGATGGAATATGATGTCAACATCAACATTACCAAGTTGGTGAGAGGAAAAGGCATGTTTGAGTAGATAGTTGCATATGATAAAGATAGAGATGATGTTGTATGTGTCCAAGGGCAAGCACAACTAGCTGATCCCCACTCCCCAACTAACTAGTATCATGACATGATCACATTTCTACATTCAAGAAGATGCCCTAATGGACTGGATCAAGCAAAAATAAAGTATTTAAGACTTCATTATGTCCCTTATGTTCTTGTAGATGGTTTCTTGTTTAGAAAGGACATCAATGGAGTTCTTCTTAGATGTATTGCACAAGATCAGACTTCTAAGGTGCTAGAAGAATTTCATAATGGCCCTATTGCTGGCCATTATTCTCTAAGAATGATTGCTATCAAGATCATGAGGGTTGGTTATTACTGGTCCAATTTATTCAGAGTCGCCCACATATGGGTAAGGAGCTGCAAAGAATGTGCATTCTTTGTAGGTAAACAAAGGTTGGTTTATCTTCCACTGCATCCAGTTCAGACAAATCAACCATTTGCCCAATGGGGTTTGGATTTCATTAGGATGATTAATCCACCTTCCAGTGTTGGTCACAAATGGATTTTAGCAGCCACTGATTATTTCACCTAGTGGATAGAGGTAGTTGCATTGAAGGATACCACAGAGGCCTCCATTTTAGACTTCCTTGAAGGAATAGTTACCAGGTTTGGTGTTCCATTCACCATTATTTCTAACAATGCCAAGGCCTTTGTAGGCACAAAAATCAGTGAATGGGCACTAAACTATGGAATTTATTTAAAATCATCATCCAACTACTACCCCCAAGGAAATGGCTTGGCTGAGTCCACAAATAAAAATCTGATCAGGATCATCAAGAGGACAGTGGATGACAATCAAAGAACTTGGCACTCCAAGTTGAAGACAACTCTTTGGGCTGATAGAATTACTCCTAAAAGGGTCATTGCAATTTGCCCTTCATGCTAGTATATGGAAAGGAAGCAAGACTTCCACTATCATTGGAGTTACCTTCCCTTGAGCTGGCCCAGCAGCAGAAATTGCTAGAAAATGATGCCATGACAGTCAGGTGTGCCAACCTAATAGAGCTTGAAGAAAAGAGGGATGTTGTTATGAAAACCCTTGAAGCCCACCATAATCAGGTCAAAAAAACCTTTGACAAAAAATTAGTTGATAGAGTCTTCCAAGAGAGAGATTTGGTGTTGAAATGGGATGAAGACAGAACTAAGGCTAGGAGACATTCCAAATTTGATGCCTTATGGAGCAGCCCATATATCATCACCAGTTGCAAGCATGCCAATGCTTTTCAACTATCCAAACTGACTGGTGAAGCACTTCTGATCCCAGTAAATGGGATTCATCTCAAACCATACTTTTGAGTTTGATTTTGGGATCCTTGTAAATATTTAGATTAGATCTACGTTTTGCTTTAGGTTTCCATTCCTCTAAGTGCTTTTTCATAGGCAACATTCTCATTAGGAGAATTGTTTGCCTTGTTTGTTTTTTTCTTTTTTTTTGGGGGCATTTTCAATTTTGTTTGGTCATGAGGCTGATTTTCTTTTGACCCTGTGCCTAATGGAATGATAAGGCCTTTGGATCCCAATGTTTAGCAGGCAAACACCTCTGCATAGTCGCCAAAATGTTATCCTATTTTACCCAACCCAAAATAGCATAAGGATTCCCCCTTCCATCATAAAAATCTGATCCAAGAAAGCCTAAATGGAAGGATGTTTCCCTTTGAAATGGAAGAGAAAAGCCCAAATTAACTAAGTCCAAAAAATCCTAAGTTTTCCTTGTGTTTTTTGCCTTTTTGGAGATTCAGAGTTTGGATTTCTCCCCTTCACTCTACCATCCTAATCATCTCCAAACTCCAACTCTTCCCCTTTGCAGAAAACAACTAAGTGTTTGTGCGCTGGACTTCGGGGTTTCTCTCTTCTATGTTCTCTTTTGGAAGGCCAAAGGCTGGAGGTCCACTTGCCGAGTATGTATGTTGGAGGTCAGAGTTCAGGATTTTCATCTTCCTTCTTCTTCATAAAAGGCGTAAGGTGGAAGACCCGACAACCCACTCTCGACGGGCCACGTGGCGTATTCTGGTTCATTTCTGCAATTCCACAGGGATTATTTTATTAAGACAAAAGGTGACCACGGAAAGCTGCCAGGTGGCAGTGACGTCATCCAAGGAGGGAAGGTTTGGGACCCGGGTTCCGCTTCTTTTCATTCCAAATATTTCTAAGTGTTTCGGGGAGTCGGACTTCGGTCTTTTCTTCATCCCTCTTCCTTTCTTGTGGAAGGAGGAAGGCCGAAGGCCCAAACCCCGAACTCCACCGAACCTTTATAAAAGCAGGTTGTCTTCAAGAGTTGGCTAAGGAACAAGAGCAAGGAATACCTTTTATCAGCAATTTTCAATAGTCGCGAACATTTCACAAGTTTGAAAATTCTCAAGTTCGCTGACTCGACGATTCCACAATAAAAGAGAGCAGAGGAGAAGTTCGAGAAAGTGGAGCCTTCCTGACAAAGAAAGGATTTAATGAAAATTAGCTGAGTAAAGAAAAAGAATGTTTGTCTTTGTTGGCAAACTTTGGTTTGGTGAACCTTCAGTTCGCCGATCGGTGACTTTGTCGACAAAGGTAGAAGCAAGGCCAAAGGGCAGGTTCTCGAAGGAGCAAATGGGCCGATAAATGGAATTTGGTAAGGCTTGGTGAGTTTAGAGTTTCAAGGTTTCACCGATAGGGATTTTGTCGATAAGGCAAAAAGAAGAGTGAAGAATTGGCTAAGGCAAAGAAAAAGATAGCCTTATTGGCGAATCGACAAAGGGAAGAACTCGTCAGCTAGTTCAGTTTTCTCATGGTTCGCTGACAGGGTGAAAAGATGATAAAGGAGATAGCAAGCAAAAGAAGTATTGCCAACAAGGTAAGATGAAGACCAAAAGGCGCTAAAGGCTTGGTTCATAAAATGGATAATTTGTCGATAAGGCAAAAAAGCAAAAGAAGCTCGGTTCTAGAAAAGTAAAGTTTGTCGATAAGGCAAAATGAGAGTAAAAGGAAGAAGAAAGAAAAGTTTGAGAAATGGATAATTTGCCAATAAGGCAAAGGATAGTGCCAAGGAGGTAAAAGATAAAACAAAGCTTGGTTTGCAAAATGCAGAATTCATCAATAAGGCGAAAATGAGCCAAATAGAAGTAGTTTGGCAAAGAACAAATTCACCAATAAAGGGAAATGAAGGTAGAGCCCGATGGTTCTATAAGCAGAGAATTTGTCAACCAAAGGAAAGTCAAACACAGGTAATTCTACTTGGGGCGAATTTGCCTACCATGACAAATTCAAAAGCGCCATGTAAGATTTGAAGAGGTACAACACTTTAAAGTGTTGTAAAAGCTTGCTCTCCCTGAAATCACATCATTTTCTTAGGAGAAGGTACCCAACATTAAAATTCCGTAGGCCAAGTCAAATGCAGGTAGCAGAAACAATGGAATTCTTTAATGCTAAGGTACAAATGAAGCTGCAGGATGGATTTGCAGGGACAAAACAAGACTTCAACCTTCCCTCTTCAATGCGCGTGGCACCCATGCATGCAAGCAATCTACTCTACAAGTTTTGTAGAATTCAATGAGTATGGCCACCGTCCCAATTTGTAGGTTTTGTTCAGTTTGCAGGGCTTTTGAGCTAGAAATTAACGAAGCGTGGGCATGTCCTGGGTCGATTGACTAGAGTTCAGCACCCACTGTAGCAAAATGAGAATGAAATGTTACAAATACATCTAAAAATAGTGTATTTCTGTTAGTTGTTCTTCTGGGCTATTATACAAGTTAGAAAGTTCTTGTGACCAGACCTTGTAATGTAATTGCACAAATTAACTAGATTTGATACGTCATGCCCGAAGTTGAGCCTTTGATGTCTCTAGTTGCTAGTTCTTTAATGAATGTAATTGGTTATTCTATGTCTACTTTCTCTGCATAATTCTATCTCTTTTGTAATGGCTATTCAGCCTCTATGATCAATATAAACTGATGTTTTGCCCCTCTCATTATTCTTACACTGTGTCTATTCGATTGATGTGAGTTGTGTATTGTGGATAAAATGGTCCCTTTCATACCTTCACTTTTCTTTCCTAACCTATGTTTGAATTGGTATGAGTTTGTGTGAGTTCCCTTCAATTTTGAGATCATTACTGTGTTGAGTCGGTTGCAGCTAAACATCTTCAATCTGGTGCATCACCTCTTTTAATTTCAGTATTCCTTTTATCCCTTTTCCTCTGCAAGCATTAGCACTAGATTAGTTCAATTCTCTGAGCCTTAAGCTCAGAAAGAGGAACCAGCCTTCTTTGGAGGTCTGATCTCATCAACAAGGTCCCACACCTTGAGATTAGTCCCATTGTGTCATTGAAGTGCTTGAACGAGCTTCAAGCGGGGTGCAATTTCACATGACAACAATGCCTTATGGAGTAGCCCATATATTATCACCAATTGCAAGCAAGCAAATGCCTTCCAAATCTCCAAGCTAACTGGTGAATCACTTCTAATCCTAGTGAACATAATTCATCTCAAACCATACTTTTGAGTTTGGTTTTTCGGATTCTTGTAATTATGTAGAATAGGTCTTGTTTCTATTTTAGGTTTCCTTTCCTCCAAATGCTCTTGCATAGGTTGCATCCTCATTAGGAGGTTGTTTGCCTTTTGTTTTTTGTTTTGTTTTGTTCTTTGGAGGCAATTTTTAGTTCTATATGGTCTTGTTGCTGTAGTTTCCTTTTGACTATGTGCCCAATGAATTGTATAAGGCCACTGTATCCTTGTGTTTAGTAGGCAAACATCCCTGCATAGTCGCCAAAATGTTGTCATATTTTTCCAAGGCCAAAATAGCCCAAAAATCCCATCTTTCTTCCATTAGAAATATCTGATATGAGAAAGTTTAAATGGAAAAAAGTCCCCCTTCAAAAATCCCAAAATTTCTAAGTATTTTGCCCTTGTTTTTCTCCTTAGTCGGCAAAGTTTGATTTTGGCGAACCTCAAGTATGCCGATCAGCAAGTTCGCCGATTGGTTGGTTCGTTGAATAAAGGGACCATGGCTGGAAATTTTATTTCAAAGGCAAATAAAGGAAAAGATAGTGCTCTATTGGCGAAATGTTCAATTCATGAAATTGTCGGTTTGCCGACCAGCAAGTTCGCCAACAAGCGAGTTAGCTGATAAAGAAAGAAGATAAAGAAATTCTCTAAGGAAAAAAGGTGGTGAAGGTTGCCTTTATCAGCAAATTTTGAGGTTCGTGAACCTCTTGGTTCACCGGTTGGTCAATTCGCCGACAGGGTGACAGATTGAAGGAAAGGGATAGCGGGAAGGTTTTCTTTGAAGGAGAAAAAGTGAAGACAAAAAGATTGCCTTAGTTAGTGAAGTTGAAGTTTGGCAAACTTAAGGTTCACCGATTAGCAAGTTCACCGATTGGCAGGTTCGCCGATCGGCGATACCGCCAACTAAGTGAAGAAGGAAGTTTATCTAAGGCAAGGCAGAATGAACAAGAAGACAAGGGAATGGTTCGTGGAAGAGGACCAACCAAAGGGAATAAAGGAGAGAGAGAGAATCGTCTAGGGCAATGGTTCGTGAAATGAAGGTTTCACTGACTAAAGGAAAAGGGATGACAAGGTTCACAAAACAAAAAATTTGCTGATTAAAGGCAAAGGCAAAGGATGAGGATGGAAAGAAAGATCAAACAAAAAAGGAGAAATCGATGGGTCGGTGAAATCACAAACTCACCGATCAGTTCGTGATTTCTAAAGTTTTCTGATAAGGCAATTTGCCAAATAAAGGAACCAAAGGAGATAGAAAGAAAGAAGATAAGGAGACAAGTTCGCCAAAGGGCGAATTCACTGATAAAGAAAATCAGAAAAGCGCCAGAAGCATAATTAAAATATGAAACACTTTAAAGTGTTGTAAAAGCTTTTAAAAGCTTTTGAGGGACATGATTCCCTAAAATCACACCATTGTTGTAGGATGAAGAGGTAACCAACATTTAATTTTGTAGGCCAAAGTCAAATACAGGTAGCTGAAATAGTATAATTCTTCAATGCACTAGTACAATGGAGGGACAAAATGGATTTGCAGGTACCAGAGAAGGATTTTAGACCTTGCTTCATTAATGCTTCAGGTACCCATGCATGTGGGAAATCTTCTCCTGTTAATTTTGCAGACATGTCAGGACATGGCCACCGTCCAAAAGTTACAAATTTCCTGACATGGCCATGGGCTGAATTCAATGCAGCATGGGTGCCTGGGCAAAGTAATTGATTGGATTTTAGCACTTGTAGCTACACGATGGATGAAAAGGTTATATATACATGGAGAAAGATGTATTTTAGTTATTAGATGTTTTTCTAGGTCACTGCATGGGTAGGGGAATTTGTTGTAGTTACAGACCTTGTAATGCTTTACAAGAACCAACTGGATCTGATACATTGTGCTCAATTCTGAGCCTTTGATGTCTCTGGTTGTTGTTCACCTATGAATGTAAATTGTTATTTTGTGTCTATTTCCTCTATAATGAATTTTTCTTCTTTTGTAATGGCTTTCTAGCCTTCATGATTAATACAAACTATTATTTTGCCTCTCTCTAAAGCTTTATACTGTGCTTATTTGGAAATTGTACACTTGTATAGTGGGCAAAATGGTCCCTTTCATAGCTCTAGTTTTCTGTCCAAACCTCTGTAATAGCTTATATGAGTCTATGTGAGTCTCTCAGTTTTGAGATAATTATTGTGTTAATTCAGGTGCAGTTAAACACATTAAATCTAATGCATTTCCTACCTTTCAATTTCATTTTCTTCTTCCCCCTTTCCCTATGAGCATTAGCATTAGATTTAGCCATCATTCTCTGAGCCTTAAGCTCAAAAGGAGGAACCAGCCTTCTTTGGAGGTTTGGTCTCAATTGCAAGGTCCCACACCTTAAGACCAATCCCATGTTTCACTGAATTTGTTGGAACTGCTAGAAGCTTCAACAATAGGGTGGAAATTCAGGTGACAACAGTTCTTCTAGGGTGCAATCGGTAAACAACTCCCTTTCTCAACAAAAGAAAATTCTCAAAGTCCTTAAACACAATTTGGTACAAGCACATAATTGCATGAAATAATAGATGGATCAATATAGGTTAGAGCATACCTTTGAAGTTGGTGATTGGGTCTTTTTGCATCTCTAGCTTTACAACCAATCATCCTTGCATGACATGGTGGGTGTGGGTCCAAAATTTTATGGCCCTTATCTGGTGGTGTAATGCATCGACAAGGTGGCATATAAACTTGCACTTCCCTCCTCTCCAAAGATCCAACTAGTTTTTCATGTGTCTTGCCTCAAGTGAGTTATTAGGATTGTTACACAAGTTTTTAAAGAACTTCCCACATTGGATGAGGAGGGATCCATCCTTTTGGAACTAGAGGCAATCTTGGATAGACACACCAAGAAACTTCAAACTCGTGCCATTGAAGAGTTTTTAGTCCAATGGAAGGGTTTGCATCTTGAAGATGCCACATGGGAGCTAGCCAACATTCTATCCAAGTTTCTTTGCATCAAGATTTGAGGAAAAAAATCTTTTAAAGGGAGGCAGAGAGGGCATTAGGGGTAGGGTAATGTTATGAACCCCTATCATGATATATGTATTAGATATTAGTTATTATTAGATTAAATCCACATGGTGAATTAGAATAAAAGTATTTGTCCCAATGCATGAGATAGTAGTTGTATTTGGCTAGATTATTTATATTGTGATGACTACTCAAATGTAAAGAATCTTGGATATTGTAATTGGAGTTTATGCTCTATTAGTAGGATTAACCCCTCGAAGTGGCATCATGAACATAATATAAAATCATTGCATTGATCTAATTTTCTACATATATCTATACACCATCTTTATTTTATTTACAAGTTCCTTACATGCAACATGCTAAAATGGTATATATCACGTGTGATCATACAAGGATTATTTTTAATTTACAACTTTTAAACCAATTGCTAGTCAAAATAGTGGCAATAATGTGCTCCCAAGAATATGAGTTTGTGGTGGTAAATTTAAGAAATTATGGGGAATATTAAGAATCCTTTAATCATGTATGCTATGAACCTTCCTTACAAATTGACATTGTTGTAAAAGGTAATCATTGAAGGAAGTCTTTGTGTAGATATCCCATTTTCTAGCAAAGTTGGTGATCTTTATTCAATCAACACTAGTGTTATATGTGATGATAATTGATGGGATCCCAAACCTTGATAGGAAATCCTCAAGGGATTAAATAACTTTTCATTTGTTGTTTCCTTCAATGCTACAACCTTGGGCCACCTATTGAAGTAGTTAGTGGTGGTAGGAATCCACTTATGTTTGGCACTTGACAATGGTTTGATGAATCCAACATAATTAAGTCCCTATTGGAAAACGTGCATCCATAGTTCTACGTTTGATTGGAAGTGGATCATTTTTCCTTCTTTTGGTTAAACTATTGCATGCAATTGTTAGGAAAATCTAAACACTGAAGGTGAATAATACCATTCCTACATGATCTTAGTAATGGTGGTATGATAAAAGAAGTGGCTAATAGAGAAACATGATTCTACTTATTTAATAACTTTACCTTTAAGGGTCCAACACATCTCATCAAGACCTCACCAAAATTATTTTAGAAAAGAACCCTTTCAATGAGCATATTGAGGATAGCTTAGAGTCAAAAGCATCTTTGATCGGTGAATCTCATCCCTATTAGGTATTCTCTAGCTTCTAGACATACTTTACCTTTTAGGTCTAGTCATTATGTAAGGTATGCTACCCATACTACTATATCACAAATCAAATAAACGCTCATACTCTCATTAATATAAAATTGAAAGATACATCTTCAATATATGTAAAAATGTCATATTACATCTCACAAGTACAAGTGCCTAATCCAGGAATTGGCACAAGAAAATATGATACACAAAATGGTACAGCTCTTGCTCTCATGCCATAAAGTCAACTCTATACAATAATGATGTACAAATACAAGAATTATACAAGTAATGATATATGAATATAGTCATTATCACCGGCTACCACTAACCCACATGATCATCCACAAAGTCAAGAGATGAGAACATGGCTCAGGTGCTTTTCCGCCCAACCACGAAGCTTACGCTTCCCTGAAATTCTTCCTACTTCGAAGAATACCCGACCTTGCACGAAATGCCTAGCAACCTGAAAACAATAAGCATAATGGAAACTCAATGCAATCTGATATATATACATGCATTTCTATTACGGACATGCAATGTCTTACTATCAGGATATGACAAAAAAACATATCAATATAAACTAGGCAGATATTCATCTATTTCAATGGAAACATAGCTTTGGCCAAAACACTTATGTTATGAATATATCAACAGATCCTGAAAAGAGGATCAACCTTCTTTGTTATCCCACATTCGGCACCCTTTTCAAAAAGGTAAACCCATCACATGCATAGAAAAAATAAACTACTTTATTTACAAAGACAATCCATGGCAGCACATGCATTTGCCCAATAAATAATTCCTATTTCTTTTCTTGCAAAGTTAACATGAATTGCAATTTACTTTTCTTACAAATTATACTTCTATGATGATCCTTTATGCATGTTATATTTCATACGATATTTATTTCAGATGCAACTACTATATAAAATGCATGTTTTCCTAACCATATTCATGTTGTTTTTGTAATAGGGATAAAGAGATTTCAGTCATATACAGAAAGATGCAAGTATTGAACATGATACTATATATATATATATATATTCCCTCATTACATATGCAACTAGCTCAAAGGAAAGACTAATTTAATTATTTTAAGCTCACAAGTAGAATTTGATTTCATGCTATAGCTGCAATAATTCTGAGATAAGGAAAAATCGATTTGAACTATTTTTATATCATCATGAAAGGTCTGATTTTCTGGTTTGTATTCAACAACATATATTTACCTATGTATATTACTAAACAAAATGCAATCACAACAGATATATACCTTTGTATATTCCAAATAAATGCATATACAACAGATATATACCTCTGTATATTCCAAATAAATGCATATATAGCAGATATATACCTCTGTATATTCCAATAAAGTGCATGTACAACTGGTATATACCTTTGTTTATTGCTAGACAAAGTGCAGCTACAACAGAGATTATACATACACACATACATATATAACAAAATGACAACCTTTTTAGATAGCGTATTCAATTCTGGAAACCACTATTGAATTTAAAAATCAGAACAACAGAAATAACAATATTTCATTCATTTATTGTGTGAACAACAGAGATAACAATATTTCATTCATTTCATTGTGTGAACAACAGAGATAACAATATGTCATTCATTTCATTGCATGAACAATATAGATAACAATATGTATGCATACATGTATATACTTATATATGTACATCTATACCAAAAAAAAGAAAAAGTTTAAGTTTATGGACAACGAAATCATGGTCACATACAGAATGGATACATAATTATTTCTTGTTTGTTGTTGTTGGTTGATTGGCATTGGTTAAAATATACTAAAATGATTTTTGAATATATATTCCTCTACGGCTATAACTGATCCATAATAGATTTTGGAGAGGAAACAAGGCAATAGAGTAACCCTAGCTTCAGACAATATGCACACTACTGAAAAATAATAATAACATCAAACTTACTGGTAAGGTGTGATTGTTGTTACAACTTTCCTTCGCAATCCCTCGCAGTCTCCTTCTCCTTGTTTTCTTCCTTTCATCAATGGTGTTTTTTTTTTGGTTCTCTGCTCTCCATTTTTTTAATATGTTTTTCTTGCCCTAAATTGGGCGTTTTGCATGCATCGCCCATCAAGCTTTTCTTTTCAGTTATAAAATTAAAACTCTTACTTTTCATTGTGCTACCAATGCATGATCCACCCACATGCTAATATATTTAGTTTTTTTAATTTCCCAAACTTCACTTTACCACGGCTTTCCTATAATTAGCCACACAATATGTATATATATATATATATATATATATATATATATAGAGAGAGAGAGAGAGAGAGAGAGAGAGAGAGAGATTAGCCACACAATATGTATTTAGTTTTTTTAATTTCCCAAACTTCACTTAATTGTATCTCGAGAAGTTATCTAGTAGGGGGAACATTTTTAATGTAGTCGAGGGTAGTGGTGTTTAAAAGAGGTCATATTCAAGTCTTGGAAATGTATCCATAGGAATTTAAGGACCCCATTTTTATTCCACATAAGGACAAGGTCTATCACCCAAGTGGTGTTAGGCAAGGAAGATTATTATAGCTTCAATTATCTTGGATAATTTTTTCCTCATAAGAAATTTGATCTTGGGATTGATAGTTCTCTGTTTTTGTCAAACAAGCCATGAGTGTGGCTCAAATTTGATTGTGTTTTATGATCTCTCTATCACAAAATTTCATATCATAGGTACATGCAATAATATCTTATCTTTTATATATGAAATCTTGGAAAATTCATCCTCCAGTGCTAGAGTATAGACTTTGCAAAGTAGTAGTGTTTTGCTCTGAGCAACTTGTACTTTGTGGTAGTATTAAAACTTCACTATCATAGTATTTCATTATTTTTTCTTCAATAATTTCTTGTGGTCAAATGGGAAGGGTAAAAAGAAAAGATATAAAGTCACTTGGAATATTTGTTACAAGCCTAAACCTATTAGAGGGCTTGAGTTGAAAGACCTCAAGGTGCAAGGGGTTTCTTTGGTTGTGGTTAGATGACAAGGGTAAAACAAAAAGACATAAAGTTGCTTTGAATATTTGTTTCATGCCTATACCTATTAGAGGGCTCAAGAATTGAAATACATCAAAGTGCAATGGGTTTATTTGGTTGTTAAGTGGGTTCTACAATATTTACATGGCAATGGTCCTCACCAAGAGTTGTTTAGACATAACTTACTCATGGAGTTCCAAAGGGAAACCATGGTGGTAAAGGTCTCCATCCATTAGATCTTATGTTTGGTTTTTTTCTAGTCAATCCAATTGAGTTGGTAATTTTTGGGTCCATGTGGAAGGCATAGGACTCTATTAAAATATTGTGGTTAGGGAGGGTGTGTTCACTTGGGTTAGATCTTCTTACCAAACCTTTAGATACATCAAGTGGAACCTTTCTTATGAGAATACAGCTCTAAGCAATGTTAGACAATGCTCTACTAGAGGTTGATATCAACTTTAGGATATAAAATCCATTTTCTCAATTTGAGCCTTCCTATGCACTTTAGGCCTTATCTCACACTTTTACAATGCTCATAGGACATCGTGGGCTTTCTCCATCTTTTTTACAATGCTCTACTAGCCAACTGTGTTGCACAATACTTGCTTATTCACCATGTTTGTTTGCTGATCTCAATTCTAGTCATCTTTTGCTTCTCTAACCCTCAATGTCTCTAGAATGCCTTTACATGACCCCTAAGGGGTATATTTAATCTTACGAGTGAACAATTCATTTATACAAAAAAATCTTAGTGTCTTTCACACAAAGCAATATCGATTGAGCCTCCTTATGGATGGTTGATTGTGTCTTTTTGTCTTAAATGGAGCTAATTTGACTATAGCCAAACACATATAATCAAGCATATCTTTTACCGTACAATTTTGTATCATGTCAAACCTAACAAGCAAGTTTGTACGTAGTCGATCTCATCACTTATGATTGTTCTTCATGTGTTGTGAGCCCCAATATTTATGGATCATGCCTAAGCCTTCTTGCACTTGTTTTCTTATTCTTGCATTGCTTCTACATCTTTGCCTTGTCCAATTTTGTCTTAGAAGAGGATAAAAACATGTCTTAGGCTCTTCATTAGTCATGAATCACACAAACTATTAAGTTACACTAATCATTGGATTATGATATTTTCTTAAGATTCAATTTGAACCAAATGTACTTAGAACTAGTTATAAAACCAAATCCTTAAGTAGATTAATAGTGATGCTATCCAAAGTAAATTCTACAAAGTTCACAACCAACTTGCTACCACCATAATATAGGACACGGTAAAAGAATCTTTTAGCAATAACTTGCCCATTGTTGATGATACTTGACTATTTAGTAGTCAAAATATTTTTTGATTTGATTTGGTTCACGTTGTTTTCAAACATCACAAGTATAGATTATATCATATTATAGTTACTAGGGGAAGTGTATAAAGAGAACAAGAGCACTAGATAGTATTGTTAGATTGTCATAATTATTGCTAACATCAATGTCACACACTATACCCTCTCTCTTGATGTAAATTATACGATGTAACTACTTTAGAAACACACTAACAATGATAAAACCTCTAACTATTGTTAGCATACTATTCCAAAACATCAAAAATATTTTCTTAATTATATCCCTATTACCAACATAATAAATCAAAATCACTATAGAAATGCTTTCTTTGTGTAGACATCCCAAATTTACCTCCCCAATTTCTCACAATTATTCTCAAATTAACCACTTTCTACCATTTAATCCCATTTCCTGTAATTAATTAATACGGCTAATTTAATGTCATAATTAATTAAGTCTCCCCTCATGTCACAATTCAACTAATTCTATCCCCGTCACAATTAATCCCATTTCTCATCCCTAATATTAATTAATTAACTACACATAATTAATTAACCTTAGCCCAAATTATTCTTCCAACTTAACCAATTAATTAACCCTTGATTAGTTAATTAGTTAAGACTAATTAATCCTCCCAACTTTTCTTCTAATTTAATAATCCCCATCACTCTTAATTCTTGTCCTATTAATCCTAATTATCTAATCCATATATATGGATAGAGATCTAAACCGTCCATCATCTGACATGTGTCCAATCCCCCCCTTAATGCTCACACATGTGTGAGCATGCTAGTTCATCCCAATCCTTGCTCACACGTGTGAGCTTGCCCACTTGGAGGCATGCTAGCCCTCCACCTCAACACACTTCATGCTCCCACGTGTGAGCATGTTTGACTCATCTCCCACTCTTTGCTCATAGATGTGTGAGCATACTTGGTCTTCCACCTCATCAATAAATAAAAAAATAAATCTCAACCATTGATTTCATCCTTGCATCCTAGCCCTCCATCTCTTATCCAAAAATCTATTTAAGAGAGGCTTGCTCCTTATTTGATCAACTATTCATGCACTATCATCATGCTGCCAAAATTATCAATATCCAAGACTTGAGCACCCACATTTACATTGCATAGCAATAATCACATTACATCATTGGAGCACATCCACAAGAACAATTGAGATAATATGCTTTTCTTTGTGTCTTGCATTTTGATTTCTATTTCCATTATTGCTTAAACCAAAGGTAGATGTTATTGGATTGTATATTTGTTCATGACTCACTTACACTTGTTTGATCCAATTTTAGCCTATACACTTTGTTCACAAATGCATTTTGTCATCATGACATGTTAACACAACAATTCAAGTCACTATTCATCAAATATTCTTGAAGACACCACATATAGTGTCAAGATCCCAAACATTGTTTCCAATTGTTTGAGTACGAAATCAGCTCAAATAGTGTTGGTTGTGAAGTGCATTGTAGGTTCCACAACATCAAAAAGAGAAGGGTGAGCATGTAAGGACAATGTTTGGGATTGTATTGGTAGATGGTAATACCAACAACCTTTTTGCTACAAATATAAATTTATGATGTGTATTTAGTCAAGAAATGCATGTACTCAAGCACTAGATGAGATTTCCAAATCATGTCACATTATAATCATGCAAAGCTCAAGGGTTGATTTGAACTTGGAAGAATTGTTGAGACAAAAGTAGAAGAAAGACTTGGTCCACAGAATGTCATGGAGGGAAGTGCCCCACAAAGAAGCAATCTTTTACTTGATGAGATAAATATGTCTGAAAAATGAATTGTCGATATGATGGACAACCAATTGTAGAAGCTTAGATTTGTTATAGGCAACATAGATTAAATCACAATAATTGTAGTGTATAAACAAATTACATAAATGTAACTAAATGAACCATAAATTAATAGAGATAAAAATATACATAAAGAGAGCAATTGCTAAATAAAAAAATTAATTATTTCGTTGATATTATATGTATGTATGGATATCTTTGAGAAGAGATATAACCCATTACTCTCCAATTAATATAAGGTAGCAATCTAGAAGAGGAGGTGAGCTACCACTCTTTGGTTAATAAAAAGTAGGTAGAAATATCTGAGAAGATGTGGTAAGCTACCTCACTATGCTCTTGCTTCTCTCTACTCTACTATAACATTAAGATACATTCAAATGACAATTCTTTTATACTATTTCTGCAAAAAATAAGAGTCTAAATATAAAATGAAGCAATTTTCCTTGGAATTTGGAAAGACACGTGACAAGTGTTTGCCTAAGAAGTTAAGAGGGTCTCTCATGATGAAAACACATTAGATTTAAATTTCCTGAACTTCCCAAGATTTTGATATATTTTAACATTTTGCATTTTCAGGGCCGTTTGTAGCATTTTTCAAAATATCCGACATCCCAAGGAGAATAGGATTGACAATGAAAATTTCAAGCTTCGGCACAACTTACCATTTCAGATTCCAAGGAACTTCAACACCGATAAGATGACCATCTTAAGAGGTGCCTTGAACTGACACCTGCATCAACACACCATTCAGTTTCCTCTTGAACCGCAACACTTCCTTCTCTCAATCAACTCATTAAATTTTCTGCTTTCCACATCAGATTTCTTTTTCAATCTAGTTTGGGTTAACAACTGAGGAAGTGTCAAGTAAAGAAAAAAGAATATTGCATTGGAGATGGGCAAATAATTCCCAATGTCATGTAAGTATTTTTAAAAGTTAAAATAACCAATCGATTTGAAAGCTCACCTCTTAGACAGAAAAATTGTGAAAGAGATTGACTGACTTTAAAAAAGACATCTATTTTTATAGCTCTCAAGGACGACTGATCACAGGAAAAGAGGGAAGAATCCCATGATCACGATATCTCTTCATGGGAGTTAAATCTACAATCCTACTTCAAAGCTTTATCATCAGCTTCTAGAGAAGCCTTGTTTCAATAAATAGACCTCTTCCATGTAGGGTAACTATTAGAAACTTCAAGCTTCCATAATCCAGAATTGTTGGAAACATTTTTCGGTTAAAAAACGCATACAAAGTTTTTTGTGGAAACAATTATTGTTGCAACAAATCTCTTCTTCAAAATGCTCCATGAAATAGTTTGCAACTACTTGTGACAAGGGATAGCCCATAGCCAGCCCTTCATTTTTCTCATTTAAATCACCCCACGAATAAAAGAATGTCAACTTCAAACATCACTAGTTCAGATTTTTACAGATTACTATCACCAATGGTAATTTGTATACATTAGAGAGAATAAGAACATAAGATAACCTTGGTGGACTATTATCAATATTCTTAACAGAAAAAGTCACACTTTCTATACTATCTCTGTTATAGTGAATATTAGGATCAATCACAGCTACTGTAGAAGAACCCGAAAGGAGATCCAATCTGTAACTATTGCTGTTAACAGACTGTCACAATACTCATCTGATTGTTTCCTCGTCCAAGTGATCAATCAGAGTCCCTGTAGCAGTACCCCTGTTATTGTTGATAGAACACATTTGGCTCTTGTAACAACTGACATAGTTTAAAATTAACTAATCTTTAAATGCATAACCAAGAATCAGCACATGAAGAGCTTTAACTTTAGCACAATTTTGTACACAGTTTACAATGCTTCAAACTACAATGCCATAAACTCTCCACATCATTTAATGGAAAAGATGGTACGTCTTAATATAGATGAGTCTCGCTCCCATAAAATCAGTTATAAAACTGGTTGAATATATGGGATCTACAGCAAAATATAATGCTGCAAAACCATTATATATCGAATTTAATGAAGGTGCTACTTCTAATTATAAAGATTATTCTCAAAAACATTAAAAAATTACAAGAGAGGTACATATCTGTGAACACATAAACAGATACACCAAAGAAAGAGAACGAAGTTGGATTACATTTTTTAATTTTTCTGAAAACCACTATAATCAGAACTGATTTCTCAAGACAATTTTTGAATTTGGATCACGTATACCAAAAGAAAGAGAACGAAGTTGGATCACATTTTTGAAATTTTCGGCAAACCACTAATCAACTGGTCAACTACGCTTGGATCTGCTATTGTACTAGTATCACCAAGTTCACCCAATTTCCTTAAAGCAATCTTTTGCAGTATTCTTCTCATAATTTTTCCACTTCTAGTCTTAGGTAGATCTGGAGCCCAGTGTATCGTATCTGGAATAGCAAAAGCTCCAACCTGAAATTCACAAAATGCAAAAATATTTAACATTCTAATATATATTTTAAGTTAGACTGACGTTAATAGAAAGCTTTCGCAACAGAACAAGAGCACCATTATAATAATCATTGAGTTTAGCTTAGTGAGAAGGGGGATTCTCTCATCTGCATCTCTTTGTTGAATTTATAAAACGTTTTAATAGAAGAATAACATTAATCATAAAGATTTTCTTCATCTGGCTTATTTACTTGACAACATATGCTAGTTTATTTGAATAAATGTGTAGCAAACTTTTGCAAATTACCCCAATCACTAAATCATATAGCCAATTTACCATCTACTTTGACTTGAGCTGCAAAAAGTCGAAGTTCGAAAAAAAGAAATTCGTACAAGAAGATCTTAGTAACTACAAACCAAACAAAACGTCAAACTATAAGCAAATTACAAACCAAGAAATAAAACCATTTTTTTGATAGAAGACCAAATTGCATTAAAAGAAAATGAATATTTTAGAAGTGTCAAGGGACCAACATTGGAATGGACTGCATCTAAATGCTAAGGTTATTCTCTTGTTAGAGATATTACAATTAAGGAAGCTCTAGCTCCAATCTACCCAAACTAAGAACACGTGAGAGATAGAGAACTAAAACACTAATGAAAACGAAATATGTTTGTCGAGCACTATTTGGCGAGTCTGATAATTCATGTACCAAGTCAGTCCCATTACATTCTACACCATAAACATATTTCAGAAAATAACCTTTACTTTGTAGATCAGGGGCAACCTTGAAGTAATCCCCATAACAACTAAGAAGTTGCTCCTCCCTTGGGTTTACGGAAAGCAGGAGCAGACTTAGCAGTTTCAGTATCTTGGTACTCAATGTGAGCATTATCATTCTCTTGAGAGACCCAATGAGGACCAGTAGTTAGAAGAGGTCTGTATGTCTATACTTCCATTCTCCTCCTCTAATTGTCACCTAACAAATCTTTCTGGGTGCTATCTATTAGAGTTTCAATTTGTCCCTTTTAGTACAACACAAAACTGAACTGTGTAAGGTAAAACCTTTCTTCAAATTAGAAGGGGAAGCTCTCTTGCAAGAAAAATATAACCATAGGACTCTAAACAAATAGTTTTTCAATATGCAATACAATTTTACAAACAAACTCAAAACAAATGCCTATTTTTGGCAAGGGCACATGCTTTATCAGCACTTGTACACAAGATGAGAGATTTTTAATTCTTTTGTCTTAAAGCATACAACCTAAACAGCTAATAAATGCTCACTCTTTTTGGCTAAGAGCAGAGACTAAAAAACTTGAATACAACACAAAGATTGAATTGGATTATACACACAAGATATTAGGAATTGAATATACAGATTTGTATACAAAGCCACAAAGCCCAAATCAATAACTATTGTAATACAACGCCTACAATAAATATCAAACACTATTCAATTCACAAGATCACAATATCACACAATTACATAAGTGGACTTGAAAGGTAATTTTAGCAGCAAGTACGCATAAAATTTCTATTGCTTCCAATCTAAATGCCCAAAGCAGTTATTTATAAGTATTTAGAAAACTGTGCATTGAAAAATAATAAAAAGCACCTATAGTTTTTATGCTAAGAATAGTTTGCTTGCAATCAAAGCAAGCTAAAAATACAAATTTGTCTCCAAATACATCAACTAAAATTAGAAATCTTCAAATTGATTTCTAGTAAGAACATATATTTCTATAATTAGACATTCTAGAATGTCATCTAAAAGTACGTCTCTATATAAATCTTCTTGAAGATTACCTTGAAATAATTGTTCCACAAAAATAGCAATGGCTAAAAATAGGTGTGGCTTAAAGTAGCACAGACTAAAAATAGCCAATCTGATAGTTGGTTCCTCGTAGTGATTCTGATTCAGCTTCCTCATTATGGCCATGGGAAATCCTTTGAAGAAACTTGAAACTAACAACTCACCAAACCATCTTGGTGTCTTGAATCTGAAAAACCCTAGACATCTAAAATGAAACCTTGATAGACCAACCTTACAACCTTTAAGCACTTTGAATGAAGAGTGAAGAAAATGATAACTTTTCAATGTTTGCCTTCCAAATGCTCATTACCTTATGTCAAATATGTAAAATTGGTGTTATGAAACTCTGCCATAGGTGTTGGATGAATGGAAACAAGTGTTGATCCTTAGAAACAAGTGAGAAAACTTGCAAATGAAGAACTACCTACCAGGGAACTTTCTTCAATGGTATCTTTTTGTGTTTTTAAGGTGAAACTTGGCTTGTTGCATGCAAAAACATGCTCCTTGAATCCATATGCATTTTTTTTTTCTAATTTGAAGTTCATTTTGTCATTTAAGATGTGCTGAGCACTTTTTTTAAGTTTTCAAATTGACACACTCCTCATCACTTATGCACCTTTTTGACATGTTTGACCTCTCAAGTGATTTCATTCTCTATGCTTACCTTTTGGACTCATTTGCACTTTCGCTTTCTAATTTGAAGTTCATATAATTGAATTTCTCTCACTGGGTGTACTTTTGGGGGTCTTGGTGCAAATTTTCATATTTTTCACTTAAAACATATCATCTCCCCTGTGAAGCACATGCTTTCTCACTTATGCACCTTTTTTCATGTTCTAAAGTTGATATTTAAGTCATTGTAATGTGTCGTACCTGTTTGTATTTTTTAAGATCTTTTATGTGTTATTTTTAATTTTTAAGGTGTTCTTACAGACTAGAGAGAAGATGCAGAAGGGGTTTTAGTTTTCTTGTAGATGTGTGTTTCCGGAGCATACAATATATAGCATATAATGCAAACCCAGAAAATAGACCATAGATATGAAGAAAATAACAGATACCCAGATGGTAAAATGGCCATACCCATCATATGTTTTGCAACTTGATACATTTGCTGAGATTGGGCTAGCAATGGGTATGGCTGAAATCGCCTCAAATATACAAGGAATGCAAGAATGTGCAATACAACTGATTTCGGCAATAGAAAAGACCCTAAACGCCTCCCATAAAGGTTACAAAGGCTACACACAAGAAGCTATGAATGCTCTGCAAGTTCCAACATCCTCCTGGCAAGTAGTATGGCCTCCAAGGAGTGGTATTCTTGCTGCAAACTGAATGAACAGGCCTGCAATGCTTTATGAAACCTTTGCACTATTGTTCTATCTCCAAACACCAAGGAAGAGGTCTTAAGCAGCCCCAAAAACCAGTCAAAACAGTCACTATATGGTACGGCCAGCTGCTACAGGGGTACGGCCAGCAAATGCCCCAATGAACAGCTCCAAACCCTCACTAAATCTGCTCAAATCAACTATCAGTTCAGTCCTCCAAGCTGCATGAAGAGACTTCCGAAATCTGCAAGTGATATGATCAACAAACCCACTAAATCTCATCCATGATCTCCATTTCAGCACAATTGTGAACACTGATTGTATCCACCTCTAATGGCACCTTTGGGTGATCCTGCACACCTGTAGAATGCCATTACTCAGGGAGGTTTTCGTCTCCAAGAGCCTCTGGTTTGAATCCTCAAACCCTTCACAAAGCAAAACCCTAGCAGAGCCAAATATGAGAAAATATCAACATAGCATAATGGAATGAACTCCACTTTTCATCTTTTATTTCTCCACCAAGTGAGGCGTTGGCTTTAGGAGGGAAACTTAATATTTTAAAGTTGCTTTATGTTCCCCTAGGGATGGGCGCCCAAGCTCTCCCCTTCAGTGACTTCACTTACGGACTTTACTTGCAAAGTGTTTTTTAAATATTTCACTTCACTTACGGACTTTAAAATAAATGCCAAGACGATGTCAGAATACAATGATCTATAGCTCGTTGGAAAGGTCTCAACGAGACGAATCCAACCCCAATCTGAAATTCCCAAACCGGCACTGAACCCGAACTTACTAAAAATAGTAAGTATGCCACAAGGCACCCAAACTGTCACTGACACTGCCAACTGGATCCAAACCACATCTGCACATCCAAATGGCCCAACCAAGGCCAACTCACCATGGTTCCCTAACCAAACTGCTAGTCTACGAGACCCCAATGATAGACTAACACTGTATCTAGAAAGGGGACATTACAATCCGCCCTCCCTAAGATTGCTTGCCTCAAGCAATCTCAGATCAGGATGCTCCAATATCTGCTCATTTTCCCAAGTAGCATCCTCCACTGGTAGGTTCTTCAATTTTACCAGGTACTATCTGATAGTCCTCCTCAAAGTATGTTCCCTGGTATCAATTATTGCCTCGGGTACTGTTGACACTCATTTTGACCAGGGGTTGATTTGTCATGATCAGGAGGTTTCTTCATTTGAAGCCTTTATCTTCTTGCCCATTTTTTCTAAGTGTTGGACCTCCTCAGCATTTTTCAACTGCAGCATCATGTTTTCCTGAGGAGGAGGTCATCATCATCATCTTGTCTTCGATGATGATCTGCATCATCATGTTCTTCGTCGACTGGGTTTTTCATCGTCATCATCATATTCAGTCATCGGGTGATGTTTGGTTTTTATCATGATGATGCTGCCGAGCTACAGTGCGCCCTCATCTGCTTGCGAGGGTGATGTTTCAAAGTCTCCGGTGATCTTCCATTTATCACCTTGCGCAGGCATGATGATGATGTTGCTTATTCTTTGAGTTGCTCGACCTAACTTGTTTTATCCTAAGGGTCGTCGTCATCATCATGATATTTCCAGTTTTCATCCTGCTGCATGCGGAGGTCATCATATTTTCTGCCTTCATGATATTTCGCCGGGGTGATGTTTTTATCATCGGGTGATCTTGGTTATGATCATCCTGATGATGTTGTTGAAGAGTTCTAAGTGTGACCCGATATTCACTAGGGTCATCATATTTTGAACGTCAGGATGATCTTAGTCAATATCATCCTGATGATGTTGTATCACTTCTTGTTCGTTGTTTCTTCATCCTGATGATGCTGACGTCATCCTTATCTCAGGGTGATATCTTTTTCTCTGCCTATCTGCATCATGATATTCCGAAGGAGGGGGTGATATTTTCATATCATCCGGATATATGTTTGTTTGTTCGAGCATCATGATGATGCTAATATTAAGGAGATATCCGCCTGCTTGCTTCGCGCATTATCTACTGGGGGTGATCTTTTCAAGCAGCATCATCATATTCAGTTTTCGCCCCGATCTTACAGAGGAGCTACAGTGCAACCTGATATTTTCACATCAGGAGGATATTTCCAAATATCCGGTTGTCTTCCGAATATCATGATGATGTTAATATGATGATGACGTCATCAAGGTCCGGGGGGGGTCGTATTTCTAACATTGATCATCTTGAAGAGACCTCCTGATATTTGCAAACATGATGATGACGTCATCCGGATATGAGGAGGTGCGCAGTAGGCAGATATCATGATGACGTCAGCAGGATATGATGATGACGTCATCAGGATGTCCATCGGCCAGACTTTTGTTATAAGCTCAGCAGGAGGACGTTCCTCCGAAGGATCAGGTTGTGCCGATTATCATGAAGGTTATGTTTCAAATATCATGATGACGTCAGGGTGATATTTCGAACAACAGGATATCATGCTGCTGGAGGATGATGATGATGAAGTCTATACTAGTGTCGTCAGGAGCAAAAGCGCCGACATGATATATGCTCATGACCTAGTATATAAGGTGCAAAGGAGGTTGCTGCGGGGTGCATGTGGGATAATGTTATCCTGCATATTCGAAACATCATGATGATGAATCTCGGCGGGAAGCGGTTGCGACTGTCTGTTTGATGTTCTTCCCGAGGCCGCGGGTTGGTGCGCCATCAATGGCGATTGTTGCAGAGGTATGGGCGATGGCGTGGACGAATGTTGTACCTGATTGAAGATCTGAATCCCTAGGCGGCGGCGCAAGGCTCGAAAAATCTTCCTGTCTCCTCCCCTACCTGCTGCATTCAAGTTTGAGCGCCATTTCTATGGTACTGTATATCTGGCGGGAATTTTGGTCAACCTGGTAGTTGATGCTGAAGACACCCTCCTGCTATATAATGCAGATGGTGTTATTCTTTTGTTGTTGTTGAAAGTTGTAGATTTTTGGCTCTGTAATCCAAAACCAGCTGATCTGGTTGCTCTGTACAGTTTTTCTTGTGAGTTTATGTATCTCCTGTTGTAGGACTTGGCATGAATCCACTGGTTTCATGGTTGATCTTATATGAGTAATGCTACCTTAGCATGTGTTGTGTTAATTCTGTCTCCAGTATTGCATGTATCCTTCTTCTGGATCTGGATGTTTGCTTATGTTTAGATTCTAGAGCATAGAATTCCTATGTTGAATGTCTGATCTTTTGACCTCTGCTCAAGGGGCAGATTAAACTGTTTTCAGGTTGAACATTGGGAAGGGTATACTGCAGTAGGGATGCCATAAGTAGAGATAGCTCAACACTCTATATTGGGAGATATCTGTAAGGCAGATATCATGTGTATCCCCCTGAAATCCAGTTTTAGCTATTTATGCTGATCATTCACAGGTGTATGTCTACCGACTCCAAGCCCTGGATAGGCACCAATCATGCTGTGTTCTTGTGTTATACACCATGTCCAGCTTTGCATCCAAATTCATATCAAAACACTTCATACCTCCACCTGTTAGTTGTAGGAGTAGGATTAGGAACCCCCTGCATACTCTCATACCCAACCAGACATCATGTCCAAGAATGTTGCCAGCCTTGTGATCTATCATGCAGATCTTGGTCCATACATGAGAGTATTCTGCCTGTTGTTGTCAAGTTAGATCTTTCTATCTTTGAGCTAGTCAAGGTTACATCTTAAGTTATAGGGATACCCCCCTTGGTGCGGCAGAACCAGAAGTGAAGGGGAGGAGCTCACGCAACCTCCTGTATTCAGTTGGCCTGAATCTGCCTGTGCATTAGAAGTGGCAAACCCTAATGCTGATTCAGAAGAAATGTCAACAAAATGGCGACTGTGCTGGGGAAGGATTGATAAAATAAAGAATAATACTTGTGACCCATCCGAGTCACTAACAAAATGGCGACTCTGCTGGGGAAGGATTGATAAAATAAAGAATAATACTTGTGACCCATCCGAGTCACTAACAAAATGATGCTCTGCTGGTGGAATGAACCTGGAAAAGTAGCTTTCAGCTATTGAAAATTTTGTCCTCTCTGGAGAGGTGGCGACTCTGCAAAAAAGATCTAAATGCACATGAAAGATAGATGTATGTTATTGGTTGAAAGATGTACATATTTCTGCATCTGTATGAGAAAAGGTACCTTGTTACTTCCCCTTTATTTGCTGTTTTATTGCATAGGTTAGATGCCAGGGGAAGCCTCAGGTCTTAGACAGACAAAGGATGTCTAAGAGTAAGATTTTTATGAATCCAAGTATGAGTTATCCCACACTCAGTGGTGAAATGTTGGATAAAGGAATAGAAGAGATAAGAAATAGGTTGATATTCTTAGAGGCTGAGCAGGCCCAGTTAAGAAGCAGTAACCCTGTTGTGTCTGCCAGTCAGAAAGCTAAACCTCCTGTCAGCCCTTTTGATCCTTTGTATGACCAACTAGATTTGTCATGGGTGGATTATAGAATAGAAACTATGCCTGCTAGGATATACTGTCAGATGCCTAGATTTAGTGGTCACAATGTATGTGATGGGAATGCACATATCCAAAATTTTCAAAGTTTTATGGGAAAATATTCATTCAGAGATGAGGATATGTGGATGAGGTTTCTTGTTAGGTCCTTTGATGCAAAAGCAAAAGACTGGTATTTGAGCTTTCCAAAGAGATCCTTTGCCTGTTGGGATGAACTTGCTGACTGTTTCAAAGAAGAATTTGCAAAAGAACCGGCTGATCTTGTTGCAGAATTGATGAGAATCAGAAAACAAGATGAAGAGCCATGTGTTGATTTCAGTCATAGGTTTGCAGTAGCCCTTTCACATGTCCCTGAAAGTTTCAGACCTGATATTTCAGCCTGTGTTGGCATATTCTTTGAAGCTTTTGAGGAGGGCTCTAGTGCATTACTGAGGGATTTCAAGGTGACAAGTATGCAGATGGCATACAAATTTTTAGAAAATGTAGAAGAAATGAGAAATGTGCACCTGCTGAAACCCCTGTCCCCAGGCCTTGGTGTGAGAAATGGTTATGAAGCTGCAAATGACCAAATGATTATGGCATCATGTGCAGATAAAAATGAAAATAAAAGCATAGAGGTTGAGATTGCTGTATTTGAACACAATGCTAACAATACTGCTCAACTGGATTGTTTGCCAGTTGAGGATGCCAGTGAAAGGACTAATGAGGATTCCCATTGCAATGATGAGACAGCTGACCATGAAAACAATAATGAGGTTGTGGACAGCAATGAGCAATTTTTGGAATGGACCTGTGGAGATAATTGTGAGTATTGTACTCAAGACAGAGAAGATATAAGCAAACAGAGAAGCAGTCCTATGTGTGACCCATTGCCTACCTTTCAAACACATGGAGATCATGAAGAGCAGTCAGAAATTGAAATAAGTGCTAGTTCAGAGCATGATTGTTTTTCATTTGATGGCTGTTTTGCTTATGACACACAGGCTGATACTCCTCCACAGAATGAATCCATTGATGATGAAGAGATGTGCTCTGCTGCCCATGAACAAATGGCATACTCTGATGAAACTGATGCACCTGGGTCACCCATTTATGACACATATGGTGATGAGGATCTGTCTGAGTATGGTGGGGATCTAGACATTATTTTTGACTTGGATTCTGTTTCTCATCATGATGAAAGAGGAAACAACATACATCAGGTAAGTGACTGTGAAGATGTGCCTGATTTGAAAGAGATGCCAGAGCCTGATCTTTTCCAGCCTGGTGTACCAGATGGTTGTGTACATGATGTACACAATTGTGATTTTGAAAGCTTTTCTTTTGATGAGCCAGCATATAATACAATGAGCCTTGATCTTCCTAGTTGTGTGGTGGACTCTGAGTGTTTCCTATTTGCAGTCCAGCTAGGAGATCATGTTGCAATGCAAGATGATGACACAGATGATAACCTGTATTCCATACCATTTGAGTATGCATTGCCTGATATATTCTACACCCACATGGCACATGATGCTGAAGGTTATCTGCACAGGGGTGATAATGACAAACCAAATCAGAGGGTTGAATATGCAGATGACAAGATTTGTTTGTGGGTGGATCTTTGTAGTATCTCCAAGCTTGACCCAGTGCATGCAGATGAAAACAAGATATTTGACAAAGGGAGATACATGTTTTTCTTTTCTTGGTGGCCTTAGGCCATCAAGTGTGTTTGGTGATGCAGGTCAGTGCAGTATTTGACTCTGTGCCCAATGGATAAGGGACTGGTCTGCATCCCAGAGATCTGGGGTTCTCGCTGCAGGTTTTCACCTGCATGTCCCCAGACAGAGCCACTGTTGACACTCATTTTGACCAGGGGTTGATTTGTCATGATCAGGAGGTTTCTTCATTTGAAGCCTTTATCTTCTTGCCCATTTTTTCTAAGTGTTGGACCTCCTCAGCATTTTTCAACTGCAGCATCATGTTTTCCTGAGGAGGAGGTCATCATCATCATCTTGTCTTCGATGATGATCTGCATCATCATGTTCTTCGTCGACTGGGTTTTTCATCGTCATCATCATATTCAGTCATCGGGTGATGTTTGGTTTTTATCATGATGATGCTGCCGAGCTACAGTGCGCCCTCATCTGCTTGCGAGGGTGATGTTTCAAAGTCTCCGGTGATCTTCCATTTATCACCTTGCGCAGGCATGATGATGATGTTGCTTATTCTTTGAGTTGCTCGACCTAACTTGTTTTATCCTAAGGGTCGTCGTCATCATCATGATATTTCCAGTTTTCATCCTGCTGCATGCGGAGGTCATCATATTTTCTGCCTTCATGATATTTCGCCGGGGTGATGTTTTTATCATCGGGTGATCTTGGTTATGATCATCCTGATGATGTTGTTGAAGAGTTCTAAGTGTGACCCGATATTCACTAGGGTCATCATATTTTGAACGTCAGGATGATCTTAGTCAATATCATCCTGATGATGTTGTATCACTTCTTGTTCGTTGTTTCTTCATCCTGATGATGCTGACGTCATCCTTATCTCAGGGTGATATCTTTTTCTCTGCCTATCTGCATCATGATATTCCGAAGGAGGGGGTGATATTTTCATATCATCCGGATATATGTTTGTTTGTTCGAGCATCATGATGATGCTAATATTAAGGAGATATCCGCCTGCTTGCTTCGCGCATTATCTACTGGGGGTGATCTTTTCAAGCAGCATCATCATATTCAGTTTTCGCCCCGATCTTACAGAGGAGCTACAGTGCAACCTGATATTTTCACATCAGGAGGATATTTCCAAATATCCGGTTGTCTTCCGAATATCATGATGATGTTAATATGATGATGACGTCATCAAGGTCCGGGGGGGGTCGTATTTCTAACATTGATCATCTTGAAGAGACCTCCTGATATTTGCAAACATGATGATGACGTCATCCGGATATGAGGAGGTGCGCAGTAGGCAGATATCATGATGACGTCAGCAGGATATGATGATGACGTCATCAGGATGTCCATCGGCCAGACTTTTGTTATAAGCTCAGCAGGAGGACGTTCCTCCGAAGGATCAGGTTGTGCCGATTATCATGAAGGTTATGTTTCAAATATCATGATGACGTCAGGGTGATATTTCGAACAACAGGATATCATGCTGCTGGAGGATGATGATGATGAAGTCTATACTAGTGTCGTCAGGAGCAAAAGCGCCGACATGATATATGCTCATGACCTAGTATATAAGGTGCAAAGGAGGTTGCTGCGGGGTGCATGTGGGATAATGTTATCCTGCATATTCGAAACATCATGATGATGAATCTCGGCGGGAAGCGGTTGCGACTGTCTGTTTGATGTTCTTCCCGAGGCCGCGGGTTGGTGCGCCATCAATGGCGATTGTTGCAGAGGTATGGGCGATGGCGTGGACGAATGTTGTACCTGATTGAAGATCTGAATCCCTAGGCGGCGGCGCAAGGCTCGAAAAATCTTCCTGTCTCCTCCCCTACCTGCTGCATTCAAGTTTGAGCGCCATTTCTATGGTACTGTATATCTGGCGGGAATTTTGGTCAACCTGGTAGTTGATGCTGAAGACACCCTCCTGCTATATAATGCAGATGGTGTTATTCTTTTGTTGTTGTTGAAAGTTGTAGATTTTTGGCTCTGTAATCCAAAACCAGCTGATCTGGTTGCTCTGTACAGTTTTTCTTGTGAGTTTATGTATCTCCTGTTGTAGGACTTGGCATGAATCCACTGGTTTCATGGTTGATCTTATATGAGTAATGCTACCTTAGCATGTGTTGTGTTAATTCTGTCTCCAGTATTGCATGTATCCTTCTTCTGGATCTGGATGTTTGCTTATGTTTAGATTCTAGAGCATAGAATTCCTATGTTGAATGTCTGATCTTTTGACCTCTGCTCAAGGGGCAGATTAAACTGTTTTCAGGTTGAACATTGGGAAGGGTATACTGCAGTAGGGATGCCATAAGTAGAGATAGCTCAACACTCTATATTGGGAGATATCTGTAAGGCAGATATCATGTGTATCCCCCTGAAATCCAGTTTTAGCTATTTATGCTGATCATTCACAGGTGTATGTCTACCGACTCCAAGCCCTGGATAGGCACCAATCATGCTGTGTTCTTGTGTTATACACCATGTCCAGCTTTGCATCCAAATTCATATCAAAACACTTCATACCTCCACCTGTTAGTTGTAGGAGTAGGATTAGGAACCCCCTGCATACTCTCATACCCAACCAGACATCATGTCCAAGAATGTTGCCAGCCTTGTGATCTATCATGCAGATCTTGGTCCATACATGAGAGTATTCTGCCTGTTGTTGTCAAGTTAGATCTTTCTATCTTTGAGCTAGTCAAGGTTACATCTTAAGTTATAGGGATACCCCCCTTGGTGCGGCAGAACCAGAAGTGAAGGGGAGGAGCTCACGCAACCTCCTGTATTCAGTTGGCCTGAATCTGCCTGTGCATTAGAAGTGGCAAACCCTAATGCTGATTCAGAAGAAATGTCAACAGGTACCAAAATCAATTTTCCCTCTTCATCGAGAGGAGGTAACTCTACTGATGGTCACATTATGCCCCAACGCCTTCTTGAGGCGAGATACATGAAACACATTGTGTACCCTGCTACCTGCTGGCAATTCTAACTCATAAGCCACTTCTCCAATTTTCTTGGAGATCTTGAAAGGTCCATAGTATTATGGCTTAAACTTCTCTGCTCCACTCTTCTTGAGAGTGGACTGCCTATAGAGCTACAACATTAAGTATACCATGTCACCTACCTCAAATGATCGCTCAATCCTCTGCTGATCTACATACTGCTTTTGTTGATTCAGAGCCTTCTGTATATTCTCCTTCAAAGACCTCATGATATCCTGGCTCTCCTGAAGGTCTTTGGCCTTAGGCACTCTGCTATCACCAAACAGTAAATCAATAAAGCTCGGTGCCTCATACCCATATAAAGCCATGAAGGGTGACATCTGGATGGACATGTGATAAGTGGAATTATAGCAATACTCTCCCATGTGAAGCCACTTAATCCATGCCTTTTGCTGCCTTGATACATAGTTCTGGAGGTATCCTTCCACCCATTTATTGACAATCTTTGTTTGGCCATCTGTTTGTGGGTGGTAGTTTGTGCTGGGGGTGAGCTTTGTCCCTGTCAACCTAAAGAGCTCCTGCCAAAAATTACTAAGGAACCTTTTGTCCCTATACTGACAATGCTTCGTGGCAACCCGTGAAGACGGAATACCTCTCTAAAAAAAAACTTTGCAACCTAAGCTGCAGTGTAGGTGGTAGGGATGGCAAAGAAGTGTGCATACTTCGTCAATTTGTCCACTACCACATAGATACAATCCCTGCCTTGGACTTTAGGTAGGCTTGTGATAAATTCCATAGAAATGCTATCCCACTTCGTCTCTGGAATGGGCAGGGGCTGCAATAATCCTCCTGGGAAAGAGTGCTCCTATTTGTTTTGCTGGCATATCGGATACTCTCTCACATACTGCATAACTTCTGTTTTGAGGCCCTTCCAAGTGAACCTCTCTCTGACCTGCCTATATGTTTTAAAGTACCCTGGATGCCTTGCCATAGGCAAGTCATGGAATGCCCTCAAAACCTTCTACTTCATCCCTGATCCTGGCACTAAGAAAATCCTATCCTTGTAAATGATTAGATCATTTACCACTGTGTATCTGTCATCTCAGATAGTGCCATCTATAAACCCAGTGGCCCATTTATCCTTAGCATATTCTGCTGATATCATATCTCTCCAATCATCTGTAATAGCACCTAGTGCACACAAATGGGGCCTCCTGGATAAGGCGTCAGCAATTATGTTTTTCTTGCCCTTGACATAAACAATGTCAAAGTCATAAGCCTGGAGTTTGCTAACCCACTGCTGCTGCCTCTCATTCAGGGCCTTCTGACCAAGGAAATGTTTCAAACTGTTGTGATCTGTCTTCACTACAAATTTGCTACCCACTAGATACTGTCTGAATTTAGCCAACGCATGCATGATGGCTAACATCTCCTTGTCATATATACTATAGCTCCGTTCCACACCCCTCAACTTTCTGCTCTCAAATGCTATGGGGTGTTTGTCCTGCATGATTACCGCACCAATGCCTTCCCCTGAAGCTCAAAAGGTTTGCTGAAATCTGGAATAGCTAACACAGGACATGTACTCATAATCTCCTTGAACTTGTCAAAGCACTCCTGTGCACTACTTGACCAACTGAAAGCATCCTTTCGAGTCAAATCGGTGAGGGGGACAGCTGATTGTGAAAACCCCTTCACGAAACGGTGGTAATACCCACAAAGACCAAGGAATCCCTTAAGATGTGTGAGATTCTTTGGTGGTGGCCAGTCCACAGTTGCCCAAATCTTTTTCGGGTCTACCTTCACACTACCAGCATTGATGATATGACCTAAGTATAACAGCTTAGTCATCCCAAACTCACACTTTGACATTTTTGCATACAATGATTCCTGCTCTAATATGCTCAGAACAATGTCAATGTGCTTCATATGCTCCTCCCAAGTCCTGCTATAAATCAATATATCATCAAAAAATATCAGCACAAATCTCCTCAGCTGCTCTCTGAACACCCTGTTCATACAGGATTGGAAGGTGGTTGGTGCATGGTCAAACCGAATGGCATGACCAGGAACTCAAAGTGCCCATGATGACACCTGAAAGCTGTCTTCTCCACATCCTCATCCCTGATCCGAATCTGGTGATATCCGGGTCTCAAGCCTATCTTGGAGAAGTAACAGGCCCCGTGCAGCTCATCTATCATCTCATCATGTTGAGAATTTCTCGCATGCTAGGTTCCTCATTCTGTCTGTCACCCATTTCTTCAACCTGTTTTGGAAGCACACCTGAAAAGGGATCTGTCCTCGGCACTTCAATAGCTTCCTCACTGTAAATGACCACTGGTTGTTCCTCTGTGGCTACTACCTCTGTATCTGTATCAAAGGGATATGTCTGTGGAACCTGTAAATCAGGCCTTGACCTGTTCCTTCTAAGATAATATCTTCTAGTACCCAGCTGCATGTCTCATTTTCACTTCTACATGTCTAAATCTGACCTCACAGGATGGCAGGAAGAGCTGTGCTCTGATAGCACTGAGGCCCAACCACTACACCAAAAGACTGGCTTGGAGGTTGTAATGTCCCCTTCTAGCAAACCAAAATTTTCACAACCTTACACACAATTTCAACTTATTTCTTATTAGCAATGAACCTTGTTTGAGGCGGCTGTGATATCCCTTTACTTCACTGACTGTGGATAATGTTCCTTTGACTTCTTGCAGAGATTTCTTATTGTATTAACAATGATTTATCTTGTAAGCTTTGAATTAAAATGCAGAAGTGTTTTATCGATGGGAGTTCCCTCTTGTATGCTGTCAATGAAGATATGAAATGTTTGATGCCCTCCTTATTCATAATTCAAACTTCATTATATAATATCATTCCAATGAGTATTGCTAGTGATGAGACCATTCAACCTATGACTGATTATATTTATTTGCTTGCTGAGAAGGTTCACTGAGTTTATTTCATGTGTAGTGATCATTCGATGCTGTCTACTGTGATTGAGTGCATATTGCAGATTTATGAATTAAAGTTGATGACTGAGTGAATGTGTATTAAACTCCTTTCTTCCTTGATTTCTTTAATGGATAGCATTTGAATTGTATTCCCTGTGATAGACTGTTGATAGTATAATTTGTTGATATAGTTTCGTTGCTAAGATGATCTCTATGTTCTTCCCATGTATTTCCCGTTTTTATTCCTTCCTTCCTCCCTGCTCAAATACCTATGTATTTCCTTATATTTTTACCAAAAGATGTGATCACTCATAAGACACACACCTTTTCATTATTGTTTTTCTTTATTAAGAACAATTGCTACATTAATAATATTTTGCTTGGATGGTTGCACTCTTAAAAAAGGATAATCGCAGCCTTAATACTCTCATATTCACCCATCGCTGATATATCCAATCTTAATCGCTGCAATATATCCTTAATCGTTACTTTTTTCTTGCTAATTATTTATATACTATTAATTACTGCCTACTTTATAAATCGCTGCTGACTTTTAATAAATTCGTATTCTTCTTAAATTACTTTAAAGTCGGCTTTTGCTTTATTCAATCGGTATTCTTAGAATGGTAAATATATTTATATGATAATAATAATAATATCTAATTTACTAATAATCATTAATTTATAACATTAATACATATTTATTATATTGCAATAATAATATGCATTTATATTTATAATATATTATATTAAAATATCCATATAATAATATTATTTATTAAATAATGTATAAATATAATGATATCTATTATTCAAATTGATATTTTATAAAAGCAGTTTCATCGTCTTTTAACATGATGTTTAAATCTTTAATTTGAACAATGCCTTAAAATATGGGGACATGACAAACCCTCCCCACTCGAAATTGCTTGCCCTCAAGCAATCACCGTGGAGTTCTTTTGTACTTATAACATCTATTTTCCGATGGGTTTGACTTAGAATGAGCACGCTTGATTGACGGTGATCCCATGGAAGAGTATTCATGATCAATAAACATTTGTTTGATGTGTTTGGATAATAATGGTGTGATGTAAGTATTATAGATTAAGAAGTTGAGAGTATTGAGATTCCAAGATTCAAATGATGAAGACATTCTTGTAGTTTTATCTTCGACATGTTATTGATCTTCCGAATTTGAGGAGTCATATTTGTTAAAGAGTAATTAATTATGTGATGTCAGGATCACAAAAGATTTGGTGAGCCTTTGTTTGAATAGTGATGTGCTTGATGAAATATAAGTATTATAGATGATTTTAAAGAATGATCCTGGAAATCTGTGAGTTATGGGCCCATAATATAAGTATTGGTTTTATGTTACTTAAATGAAAAGAAGAATTCAAAATAGATTTTTGGAAGAAGGGGTCCAATATAGAAATGAATTTGAATCATGGGTTTTTGTGATTAATGAAATTAACTTTTTATGTTCTATACTTCCCTAATGTCTCTTTGAAGGATATACTGATTTTTCCTAGGTCTTAGGGTGGATAAACCATCCCTCCCTAGTCTCCATGTGGCGCATGCCATTCATATGGAGTGTCATAGTCCTTATGTGGTGCATGCCATTCATATAAGGTCTTTTTGATCTAATGTGGCGCATGCCATTCATAATAGATCGCCTCGAACTCATGTGGCACATGCCATTCATATGAAGTCCACCATTTGTTCTTACCTTATGTGGCGCATGCCATTCATATAAGGTACCTTCGATCTAATGTGGCACATGCCATTCATGATAGATCACCTCGGACTCATGTGGCACATGCCATTCATATGAAGTCCACCATTTGTTCTTACCTTATGTGGCACATGCCATTCATATAAGGTACCTTCGATCTAACGTGGCGCATGCCATTCATGATAGATCACCTCGGACTCATGTGGCACATGCCATTCATATGAAGTTTGTTATTCTCATGATTGCCCTCTCTACATATGCCATGCTAGGAGAGTGAGATTACTAAGGTGTCTTGGTAGCCACTCCCTAAGCCCAGAGGCAGCACCCTTCATACTAAAGGCAGAACCCCTCTGGCCCATGTGGGCTCATTACGTCCCCCCCCTCGGGTGGCGTACCTAGAAGAGGGCCCTCGCACTGTTTCCTTCGTTTCTTCTTCTCCATCATAGCGAAGGTATATGTAGAATAGTGTAATCAAAATCACATCATTATTTACTTACAAATATAGGTAACATATTATACTCCCATATGAGTATCCTCTCTCTTATTTGCTATTATGCTTCCCTCGATATTTTTCTTTTGGGTGCTTGGTCCTTGAATCAATTTTCTTTCCTTCTTTTACTTGCACTTATTTCATTCTCCTCTTGTATGTCTTTGTTGGATATGACTTCTATAATCTGTGCTTGAGTTATTTTTCCACATTTATGCCCCGGCCTACATTTTTGGTTGCATCAAGTTCTTTCACAGGATGGCAGGTCGATAGCTCTGATACCACTATAATGTTCCCTTCTAGCAAACCAAAATTTTCGCAACCTTACACACAATTTCAACTTATTTCTTATCAGCAATGAACCTTGTTTGAGGCGGCTGTGATATCCCTTTACTTCACTGACTATGGATAATGTTCCTTTGACTTCTTGCAAAGATTTCTTATTGTATTAACAATGATTTATCTTGTAAGTTTTGAATTAAAATGCAGAAGTGTTTTATCGATGGGAGTTCCCTCTTGTATGCTGTCAATGAAGATATGAAATGTTTGATGCCCTCCTTATTCATAATTCAAACTTCATTATATAATATCATTCCAATGAGTATTGCTGGTGATGAGACCATTCAACCTATGACTGATTATATTTATTTGCTTGCTGAGAAGGTTCACTGAGTTTATTTCATGTGTAGTGATCATTTGATGTTGTCTACTGTGATTGAGTGCATACTGCAGATTTATGAATTAAAGTTGATGACTGAGTGAATGTGTATTAAACTCCTTTCTTCCTTGATTTCTTTAATGGATAGCATTTGAATTGTATTCCTTGTGATAGACTGTTGATAGTATAATTTGTTGATATAGTTTCGTTGCTGAGATGATCTCTATGTTCTTCCCATGTATTTCCCGTTTTTATTCCTTCCTTCCTCCCTGCTCAAATACCTATGTATTTCCTTATATTTTTACCAAAAGATGTGATCACTCATAAGACACACACCTTTTCATTATTGTTTTTCTTTATTAAGAACAATTGCTACATTAATAATATTTTGCTTGGATGGTTGCACTCTTAAAAAAGGATAATCGCAGCCTTAATACTCTCATATTCACCCATCGCTGATATATCCAATCTTAATCGCTGCAATATATCCTTAATCGTTACTTTTTTCTTGCTAATTATTTATATACTATTAATTACTACCTACTTTATAAATCGCTGCTGACTTTTAATAAATTCGTATTCTTCTTAAATTACTTTAAAGTCAGCTTTTGCTTTATTCAATCGGTATTCTTAGAATGGTAAATATATTTATATGATAATAATAATAATATCTAATTTATTAATAATCATTAATTTATAACATTAATACATATTTATTATATTGCAATAATAATATGCATTTATATTTATAATATATTATATTAAAATATCCATATAATAATATTATTTATTAAATAATGTATAAATATAGTGATATCTATTATTCAAATTGATATTTTATAAAAGCAGTTTCATCGTCTTTTAACATGATGTTTAAATCTTTAATTTGAACAATGCCTTAAAATATGGGGACATGACAGAGGTTAGGGCAGCATTCCCAGGGTGTTAAGGGTGGGGGCTAGACCTCCCCACCAGAGCATCTGAGGGTGACACTCCACTACAGACATTCGTGGCCGTTGGGGCACATCACCCGTGCACAGGGACATTACAATCATGAAGCACACACTTTCACTTGCACCTTTTGGACCAAAAAGTTTACCTTTTGTTCTAATTTCATGTTTACATTTTCACTCAAACTTCACTTTTTTTTTCTAATTTGTCATGAACATTGGACAACTAATGCACTTTTTCAATTAAAGTTCACTTTTGGTCTAATTTGAAGTTGACTTGCTATAACCCTTCCACTTTTCACTTAAGTGACCAAAAGCGCACCATTTGACACGCTAAGACCATTTTCACACCCAAAAGTGCTCATTTTGACTTGCTAAGCACTTACTCCACATGGAACTCACTAAAAAGTGTCCTTTCTCCTCATAAATGTGCATCTAGACAACTTATGCACCTTTTGTGAATTGAAAACATCAAAAGGGGCCCTTTTGTCTAAGTATACTCAAGAAGACACAATGTGCCTTTCCCATCTCTTTTTCCATCAAAATTGAATCTCTAAGTGCATTGGCATGCTCCAATGACTTGAATGTGTCATTTCCATACCATACAACATTCTGCTTTTCCTTCACTTAAGTCTTGGTCTTTACCTTGCCCGACGTGTTGGAAAACTCCCTACGTTGATTCCTGCAAGGGCATTGACTTGAAATGTCAAAAACAACCTTCATGACCAAGGGAAATAAGAATTCACCTAGTTCTCAAAACATGCGGAAAATCCAGAAATTAACTCGAAATATGGCTCGATGCAAAAAGTTTTGTATGGGTACACAGTGCAACATGACATTTGGTGCTTGGCCGCTCACTATATTGATGAATTGCCTTTAACAACCTTCTTTTAGCTCTTTGTGGAACTATGATTTGCTCCATTGCTTTAATCCTTCTCTGGAGGCCATAGATGCAAGACTCGTTGAGTACTCGGCGAGTCTCGAAAAACTCGCGGGTTTTTTTTGCTAGTGGGTTTTTCTAGTATTTACTCACCAGAAAACTCACCAAGTTTCTGGCTTTGACTCGCGGATAGATAGATTAGTGCTAGACATAGTTTGGTTTTCTTTGTATTTAGAGTAGTAGGAATTAGCTAGTTAGGATCCCAAGAAGGAGTTGGCCTTCTTTGGAGATTCCCCATGGTTTAAGACAATTGTTGGCCATAGTGGGTTTCCATTGATGAGGTTTTCTAGGACCAGCGAAATGTAGTGGGCACAAATCTTTAGCTGGGTTTGGTGATTGGTATAGTGGGCATAAGAGTTTTGCTCCATGGGGAGAGTCCTTCCAACCCTTCTCCCTTCCGGGTCTTGCTGTCCTCTCTCCTTCATGAAAGAGAGAACCTCTTCTGCACCAATCAAGGTGGCACTTGCTTGCCTTGATTGCTCCCTCCCCTTCGGAGAAAAACCCCATGCAATACCAAGTGCATTGCTTTAGACCTTCAATATTTTTTGGCATGCTCAGTGGGACTTGACTTGGCCCTCCCATTGGTTTCATATTGCTTGTTTTGTGTTTCAACTAGATTGCATAGAGAAGTAGAAGCTACATTGTCAAGATGGAGTTCGAGCCACTACCTTCCATGCCAAGCGAGGAGCCACAATGGACTCCAAGGATGAGAAACTCTACCTCTCCCTTAGTTTTCAGTAGATTAGGGAAGAGGAAGATGTAAAATGTTGTATTTACTTTTAGTTTTACTATTTTCATTTTGTTAGCTATCTATTGTATTAGGCTATCAGCCATCAGGATTTCACATGAGGATGCGATTTTGTCCTCAATTTGTATTCAAATCAATCAAATTTAATAGAAAACACTTTTGTACTAATTTATGGACTCATTGGATACGTCTTGTCATTGAGTTTTGCAAAAAAATGTGTTTTTAATGAAACTTAGGCAAATTTTTTAAGTTGCAGAGTTTTTTGCCAGGTCGTGTTTTTTGGGCTTGGCGAGTTTTCCAACTATGCTGGAGGCTTTGGCAGTTGTGCCTAAGATAGTTAACAATTTAACACGGTTGTTTTGTTGCTGGAGCCATTCATACAAGGCTTGAATACAATCTTTCTTTTAGCTCTTTGTGGAACTATGATTTGCTCCATTGCTTTAATCCTGCTATGGAGGCTTTAGTTAACAACTTAACATGGTCATTTTGTTGTTGGAAACATTCATACAAAGCTTGAATAAAATCCTTTTGTTGCTGAACACAACGAACAATTAGTGCCATGCATTTTTAATGGAATAAATATCAATTCCATTTTCTTCATCATTTTTCCAATCCTTTAACAACCTTCTTTTAGCTGTGGAAATACGATTAGCTCCATTGCTTTAATCCTGCTCTGGAAGCTTTGGCAGTTGTGCCTAAGATAGCTAACAACTTAACACGATTGTTTTGTTGTTGGAGACATTCATTCAAAGCTTGAATACAGACCCTTTCTTTCTGAACACAATTGACAATTAGTGCCATGCATTTTTCATGGAATGAATATCAATTCCCTTTTCTTCAATCATTTTTCCAATCCCTGGAATGCTTTTTAGTGATGGTTGTTAAGGTGAGGAGTAAATTGGACTTATTGTCCCATAATATTTGGAACACAAACAGATTCTGCAACTCAAGAATGGTGGTTGTTTGGTGGAGTGGGAGGAGATTCCGTAGAAGAAGCAACCCAAGTGGTTATACGAGGGAAAGAAAGGTAATCCACTTGCATAAAAGACACCTGACCACCAGACTTTAAAATAGGGAATAGGGAATATTCGAAGGTCACAACTGAGCTGGACTATGCATATTGAGGTGCCTAGCTGGAATCCATTGTACAGATCAAAGGTTAAAAACACCTGAGTGAGCTGGGGAAAGATAAAATGCTTGGATGAAAGTCCAGCTCTTGGGATTTGGGATACTAAAAGCATATTGAGGCAGATAATTACTAACATATTCTGCCATGTCTCTTACCTGTGGAGTACCTTGCTTTGTAATATGAGGGTTTTACAGGGCTCGGGTCACAGGAGGTGTGAAAACAAGCTCGTAATCATCTATCCTTATGGCTTGAGATGCCTTTCCTGGAGAAGCAGCCCTTGAACCTACTAAAGTTGTATTGAATTTAGGAAAACTTAAATATTTGTCTCGCCTTTCTATACTTCTCCCATAGACTCTAAGAGACTTATTAGCATTAAATAGATATTTACATTGCAATAGGTGATGGATCCTTTTATATATTTTCCTAAAATCTTTGAGCTCCTTCTGTTGTGCATCGATCTAACTATAGACGTGCCTAGCCTCAACAAATCAGGTTGAAATGACTTTTCAAATGATTAGAAAGTTTACAAAGATTTTGGGAGGATTTTGGCCGGAACAGTTTGTCAACAAATCATTGAATTGAATGCAATATTCTCCAGATAGCATTGGGAATGAGGGTAGTTTAGATCCTAAAGAGTGACCTGGAGGAGTTCATTCCCAGAATTCTGACTTGTTTTCTCTTCTAGGACAGTGTCCAATCTGCCTTGATTGTGAGTAGTGTCATCTCTCTTCATAATGATCACACTGCAGAGACAACTAAAAATGCTCTCCAAGTCTCCTTTGGTAGGTGAAAACCTTTATAAGATATAGAATGATATCCATACTTATTCCCTTGCACTTATGCAGCTTAAATGCCTTTGGTAGGGGAAAAATCTTTATAACATGATATCCATACTTACTCCCTTGCACTTATAAAGCCTATATGCCTTATGGATGACTTGATGAGCCATTCCTCCATGAATTCTTGTTGATCTAAAGATAAACATTATTTCACATGGATTGGATGTGGGTATTAAGAGACAGCTGTTGGCATGAATGCAAACAAGCATTTTTGTCAGGGTTCACCATTTTGTTAGTGGTGCTATTAAGTCCCACTAGAACCTAAAAGTGTGAATGGCGTTAGGAAAGAGAATGCAATATATATAAATGTTAAAGTTGGAACTCCTCGTGGTCGTGATTTAATAAACTGATATTTACATGATTGATGATACTACTAATGAAGTGTGATATATGCGGTGGATGTTCTAAGTAGAAGAATAGCATAAAAGTCTTGGTCACATCTATGCTAGGGGTAGAAGTAATTAAACTAAATAAACAATGTATAATACAACAGTGTGTCAACTCATATAGGTGACCATGTACAAGCCTCTTACTATGATTTTGTCTAAGACACACAAAAAGCATAGATTACTAAAGATATAGTGTTGTATTTAAAAGGTCAACTAGGAATCATGGGAATTTGAGAGATGTTATAAACAAATTGAAAGAAAAAGATTTTTTTTAATATTGAAGAAAGTTTCAAATATGGTTCATTACGAGTAATTGATTACAAATGAAACCAAAACTAGTTCCTAAAGAGAAATAACTTTAGAATACAACTTAGATATCAACATTAGAAGCCAACAATGGAAGTTCAAGAGTCACAACTTAGATTCCCATATTATATGTCACTTCGGGGATTTGGACTTAGATCTCTACAATGAGAACCCAATGGTTTAACCAACTGAGCTCAACCCCTTTGACAAGAAAAAGGATTTGAAAAACATCGTGCTCTAATAATAGACAGAGTAAAATGATTTTGATTTTGAGGTGGTGACACTTGTCATGTCCCCTTTTTTTGATTAAGCTAAGGAAATAATTAAAATAATATCTTAAGTTGTCCAAGTAACTTTATTTTATAAAAATGACAACTTAATATTATTTTATTTTTAAAAGAAGGGTCCAATAAAATATTTTTTAAAAAGACCTAAAATTATCAAGTGTGGCTGGGATTGGGGTCCAAAAGTAGTATTTATTTAAAAGAACTTTTTGGACTCTTCTAAAATTAAGTTGAAGGGAAAAGAGGAAGAAAAAGAAAATAGTATTATATTCCCTTAAAGAGCCTATATAAGGAAGATTTGTGCACAGAAGAAATAATCCAGTTTATGAAAACAAACTCCTTTCTTGAGATTGAATGTATGTTCATCTTTCTGCCTAAGGACGAAAACTCTTTTGGCAAATGGAGTCGACGACAAAACCCTCCTATTCATATGGATAAGTAATTCCATCTAGAGATTATGTGTGTTGCAAAGATTGGATTTGGTGACAACCTTCATCTCCATTAGAGTGCTTTCATTCACGGTCACTGTGTGGAAAAGTTGTAGAAGTGTTTCCAATTTTAATCGATGTTGCAGGGTTCGTCGCCCCCCTGCCGGATCCGAGTGCGATTCGCACCGGGTGCGAGGTGCGGTCCGGTGCACCTGTGGGTCCGGACAGGGTGCGGCCAGAGGGGATTGGGTGTGTCCAGGACGCACCTGGGCAGTCCGGGTTCGAACCCGGGGTCCAAAAACAGAACACACGACGCACTTGCGGCGCACCCAGGCATTTAAACGCCTCAAATGATTTTTAAAAAAATTTAAGTCACTTTTATCATTTGTTATTTCTTCTAAAATGCAAAAGTAACCCTAAAAACACATTATAAACACAAACACAAAACCATTTCAACTCATTTGTTTCCAAAACACAAAAGCTCTCCATTGTGGCTGAACTCAAATATTTGTTTGTGATTGAAGAAAGAAGCTTGAAGATTGAATCTTGAAGGTTGGAAATCTATTGCACCACCATTCCTACTCATTTGCAATGGTTTAGAGGCTACCAAGAAGATCAAAGGAGGAGGTTTTTGCAAAGAGGTAGGTTTTTTTTTTTTTTTTTTGCATTTTTTAACAACAAACAAATTCTTTTCAACTTGTTTTTTTTTTAATATTAGTTTATATGAATCATGAATGTATCACCATGCTTTTGTTTTTGTTTTGATTCTTGAATGTTTTCATTGTTTTGTTTACAAAACTTATTGCCACACCCACAGGAATCACAATGGCAGCTAGTTCTAGCTCCGTATCCCAATCAAAATTCAAAATCGATCCACAATCACCTCTTTGGAGGCATGTTGAAATGATACAACAACAGCCAGGTGGTGGGGTTACATTTGGAAATGCAAAGGTTGTGATGTGCAATATAATAGTTCATATAGTCAGGTGAAAGAACATTTGTGTAACATCCCTGGGATGGGGATCAAAGCTTGCCAAGGAAAGAATAAAAAACCTATACCACAAGAGCAAGTGATGGCATATATCATGGAGCAACAAGTAGCAGGCCGTAAATCATTAGCAAACTTGTCAAGGAAAAGAGGCAGAAATCAAGGAATGGAGTCTCCATCTATTCCCAGTCCCAGTGTTGTGATAGAGAGCCACCAATTTTTGGTCACTCCTCAAGAGCAACCCACAAGCACTACAAACAAGAGACCAAAGGGACCTTTGGAAACATCATTTCAAAATGAGGCTCGAGATATTGCTAACCAACATATAGCCAGATGCATTTATGCAAATGGTTTGTCATTCAATGTTGTTCGCTCACCATATTGGAAAGAGATGGTGAGAAAAATTAATGAGGCTCCAAAAGGGTATAAGAGCCCAGGTTATAAGAAGGTGCGTGGCATCTTATTGGAAAATGAGGTCAAGAGTATAGAAGATGCATTGAAGCCCATAAGGGATTCATGGAGTGAGACAGGGGTGTCGATTGTCTTTGATGGATGGAAAGATGTAAAAAATCGGCCTTTGATCAATGTCATTGCAGTGTCCCCTAAAGGGGCAATGTTTTTGAGAGCTGTGGATTGTGAGGGGCAGGTGAAGGATGGAGAATTTATTGCTAAGATCCTCATTGCAGCCATTGAGGATGTGGGACCTCGTAATGTTGTTCAAATGATAACGGACAACGCAAAAAATTGTAGAACTGCTGGGTTGTTGGTTGAGGAACCGTATTCACATATCTTTTGGACACTTTGTGCTGTCCACTCTCTCAATTTAATGCTACAAAAGATTGGGAAAAAATTGATTGGATTAGAGAGTTGTACGCAGAGGCTGAGGAGATACAAATGTTCATCACCAACCACCACATGTCCCAAAGCATATTTAGATCATTTTCTACATTGGAGTTGTTGAAGGTAAGTGAAGCAATATATTTTTAAATTTTTCATAGTGCTTTAATTTCACATAATCTAATTCTTCTTAAAGTTTGTTTTTAATTTTTTAAATATTTCAATTTTAATTATTGTATTTTTTATTTTTGATATTTCAATAGGTTGCCGAGACCCATTTTGTCTCAAACACAATTGCCTTGAGATGACTTGTGAAGGTCAAACAGGCTCTTATCAGCATGGTAACAAGCACTAATTGGTCCATATGGAGGCAAAGCAACACTGAGAGGGCAGTAAATGTTAAGGGGATGATCCTAAATGACTATTGGTGGGATCGTGTGTAGTATCTCCTTAGTTTCACCGAGCCCATTTTGAGCATGATTCGTTATACGGACATGGACAAGCCTTGCATGGGGGAGATATATGATGGCATTGATTCAATGATAGAGAAGATAAAGACCACCATAAATGAGAAGGAGAAAGATCCTCAAGAAATTCTCTTCAACCAGGTGCATGAAATTATTGAGGCTAGATGGAACACAATGACAACCCCGCTGCATCTTCTTGCATTTACATTGACTCCAAAATATTACAGCAGTGAGATTCTTTCGGTGCCAAATAGGGTTCCCCCGTGGAGAGATTTAGAAGTGTCTGATGGGTACAAGGCAACATTTCGTAGACTCTTCCCTGATCTAGATTTGCATGATATGGTCACGAATGAGTTCACTAATTTTTTACACTCCAATGGTCAAAGCATTGAGGCTCTTCGTGATAAATTCAAGAAAGATGCTCACAATTGGTGGTACTTTTATGGCCAACAATTTCGGTGCCTACAACCTCTTGCAATCAAAGTTTTATCACAGGTAAGTTTACTAAATTTATATGTTTTTTATGATTTATCTTAAAGACTTTTAAAAATTTAAACTTTGAAGTTTCATAATTTTTAATTATTATAAATTTTATAACTTGTAAGCTTTAACTTTTTAAGTTTTTATTTTTAACTCTCTCTCTACTTTGTCTTCATAGGTTGGTAGTTCCTCTGCATCTGAGAGGAATTGGAGCACGTACTCTTTTATCCACTCAATAAAGCGCAACCGATTGCACACCAAAAAGGTGGAGAATTTAGTGTATGTGCATTCCAACTTGCTCCTCCTTTCGCACAAAAAGCAAGACTATAAGGAGGGGGACTCAAAGTTGTGGGATGTGGAGCCAGAGCAAATTGACATGGATGCTTCTACTTCCCAATCCCAACATGTTGCACTTGAGGGATTAGAGAGCGAGCACACTTTTTCAGCGAGTGCCGCGAGTGGCAGTAGTTCTTCAAATGATCCTGCTAATGTCCAAGATGATGATGATGATGTGGAGGATTTAGCAAATCCATATGATGATTGACATTTGTCATTTGACATTGAAACAATGAAAATTCATTGTTGAACATGATATTATTATTTTGAATCTTGTTATTGAACTTGAAGTTCGAGTTTTATGTTTTATGATATTCAAGTTGATGGTGGTTTTGTTGATTATATGATGCAGTGGTGTTCTACACTTTATTCTTGCATTTCTACACTTAATTCTTGCTTCTACACTTAATTTTTTTGCATATATATATATAAAAACGAACCCAAAAACGAACCCAACCCCCCAAAAAAGTTTTGGCCGAACCTGCGACCCTGAACCCGAACCCGCACCAGAACTGGCAACTTAGAAATTTTTAATTGTTTGGTGTATTGTGTGAAGATTTCGTAGATTTTTATTGTGGTTTGGTGTATTTACAGATTTTGGGTTTGTATGGAGTGCGGTTTTTAGTTAATGTGTGGATTTCCATATTATTAGAAGGATTTCAAAAATATGTTTTTGCACAACAATACTACTGTAATCCTGTCATTTCTTTACTTGTGCTGAGTTGAAGATGTAGTACCATCTGTGCATATAGTACAAATAGAGGTTCGCTATGCATATTGAGGTGTAGAGAAGTGGCCGTACCATTCCACTTACACAGTCGTGCTTCCTAAAGTCTGTCATTGCCTGAAAAAATGACTTTCAAGGGTCAAATGTGTTGTAACCAGTCAATATTTTGATCGCAGCCCTTTTAAGTCACTCAGCACCTGTCATACGAGTCCATAGAGGGCTGTAGTCTTAGCGCAGCATTGTGAGGAGACCGTATGAGGGTTAGTGCTAGCCGAATCATATTTCTTGGGTTGTTCATCGCTTCAACAAAGGATAAAATGGGCTGTTAAAGTTTGTCGAACCCCTTCCTGGGGGACAAAGTTGACACACAGTAGATAAGACAAATCTGAATGTTTTGTTATTTTTGCCATACCATCTTGGAAGTCTTTATCAGCTTTTTGGGGGTTTAAAATCAGTTTTTTGCAGACTGTACGATTGCTATCAGCATTTAGTAAGTGATTTCAGTATTTTAATCATATTCTGAAATATTCAGCTTTTGGGTATCAATGTAAATACTTCCTGCAATATTTTATTTGGGTTTTCAGTTAATGATCAGCAGGGATTTAAAGAATTTCTGAATGTGATCAGCTGTGGGTTTTAAAGAAGATTGATAATTTTCCAGCTATAATATTTTCATAACTTATGTAATTTTCTGTGCGGTTCACTGCCAGGAAAAGTGTGAAGGTAATGCTGCAAAGATGCTAGTTAATTTTATTTCCAGTTATTGCATCCATAGTAGAGTTGTGTCGTTTGCTGCCAGTAAATTAGTGTCCCAAGCATTGTATGCTCTCACCTTGCACACATCAAGATCTTGGTGATCAAAAAGTGTGAGGATCCATGCATTTTCATCATAAATTTGTAAAAATCCAAAAAAAAAAGTTTCAAGACATTACAACACTCATGGCTCAAATACTCGTCGATGCTTCTTGACATCATTAAGTTAAAAACTTATCCACCATGGAGAGTCATTGAGCTCACACCACAGCTCATCACCCCTAGCATGTGCTTCCACAATCGTTGCGCTTAGAATGAATGCAATCACATCAACCCAACAAATTCTCCGACCACAAACAAAGAGGGTGGTCCTTTGCTAAACAAATCATTACACCTCCCTTGACTACAAAAGGTAAAAGCCCAAATATCACCTATGCATACCTGGCAAGATGGTTTGAAACACTTGTGGGTGCAGGCCCAAACACTTGTGGGTGCTTCTTAACATCACCCAAGTTCAAATCTCATCCATTAGGGAGTCTGATTGAGTTCATACCACAGCTCATCACTCCTAGCATGTGCTACCACAATGGTTGCACTTAGAATGAATGCAATCCCGCAGACCCAACAAATCCTTCAACCATAGACAAAAGAGGGGGGTCCTCCACTAAACAAATCATTGCACCTCCCTTGATTGCATAAGGTAAAAGCCCAATTATATCACCTATGCATACCCAACAAGAGGGTTTGAAATTTTACTCTCCCTTATGGTATCACAAGGAATAGATTATGCTAGCTTATTAGCTCTCTCAATGTCACCAGAGGTTTTGGACAACTGACTAAAAAAAATGAGGTCAGTGTTGATCGGTGGCAATGCCTCCATCTAATTAAATAGGACCAATTTTATGTAGATGAGGTATACTCTGTGTAATGTTTGGTTGGGAAGGGAGATGAATTAATGGAACAAAAGTACTTTGTAATGTCCCCTTTTAGGATATTCCTGCTTTCTTCACTTGCATACAATAATATCAATAGAAAGGGACATTAGAGATATTAAAGATCAATAAATTATGATAATATTCAGTTCAATTCATAACACCATTTAGTATCAACTATGTTCAAGTATTAATCCTTACTTCCTTTCCAATCCTCAACCTTGGATGGGGAATTACTTGTCTAGGGCGCGCTAAACCTTCTCCAATGTTTTTGGAATGGGATTACTCCGCATCTCCCTAACCATGTCTAGGGTGCGCTAAACCATCTCCAATCCCATCAGGATGGAATTACTCCGCCTCTCCCTAACAAAACCACCTACCCTAAAGTTAGAGGCAATATAAATAACTAAGTATTAACTTAACTATGTTCACATCTCAATCTTATTTCCCTTCTAATCCTCAACCATGGATGGGGAATTACTTGTCTAGGGCGCGCTAAACCTTCTCCAATGTAATTGGGATGGGATTACTCCACCTCTCCCTAACAAACCTTGTCTAGGGCGTGCTAAACCACTTCCAATTCCATCGGGATGGAATTACTCTGCCTTTCCCTAACAAAACTAACCTGCCCTAAAGTTGCAGGCAATAGAAATAAATGAGTTTGAACATATCATTACTTAATATATATATACATGTCTAATGATAATCTTTCCATTATTTGTCATTACATGACATTTATCATAATAATCATAAGATTAGATACATCATACCAAGTAACTCTTGCCTTTTAGAACTCCTAAGAATTCCTTTCTTGCAGCCTAATAGACTGCTGTGCCTTTTCTTTTAGATGCTTCCAAGTGACTTTCTTCCTAATTCTGAAATATATATTCTTTTACTCTTTTATACAGTTCAGAAATCTTTTCCTTAATTGATTGATATTCATTTTCTCTTCTTCTTATATTCAGTCCATATATATGTTCCTTATTCTTCTTATTCCTCCTCTCTCCCAATACATATATTTCATTTACTTTTGATCTGCTTAATCTCCATCCGCAAATCTGAATATTATTTCTGATATATCTATTCTATTCAAACTGATTTCTCCTTCATATTCTATGCTGCCTTTTTAAGACTTATACCTTGTATGCCCCTATCCATGATTCTTTTATGACTTTTATATCTTTGAAATATAGGATATGACATGGTTGGTAAGGGATATACCCCTTCCAACAGTCATACCTTTCCATTTAGTAGGTTCGTTGTTTAGTAAACAACGATTACCTTAATTAATGCCTTATGTACGGTCGGCCCACTTCATACTTGGGCTCTTCCTTGGATCCGTCGCTTTCCTTGAGGATGTCGATCCTCTTAATGGTATTGATTTGTAATATGTAATTAATTAATAATATTTAATTTATATTTATTCTTATTTAATAATATATATTATAATAATATTTAAATTATTAATATTTATATTTGTTGTTTATATTTAATAATATATTTTAAATAAATATAATTTATAATATTGATTTAGAATATATGATTTATATAATATTTAAAAAATATATTTAATCTATATTATTTAATGTAAACATGTTTAATTTATAATATTTAATATGGATTTTGAATACATAATTGATTCAATTATAAATTATCAATATAAGGACATGACATACTTTGCCTTAAATTTAGTTTGTGATTAATGCTTTGCTAATAATTCAGCAAGAACATTATATTATTTTCTTCTCTGCTGTATTATGTAGCTAATGAACTACGTAGTGAATGACAACAAAAATAAAAAGCAAAAAAATTAAAATAAAAAGTGTTTTGACCATTCGTCATTGCTGGAGTGGAAAGTCTTGCAGCGGTTGCAACTCCAGAAATGAAAGAATGCGAGAAGTCAGTGGGCATGCAAAGAGTCAGCAAATCAAACATTGGAAAACCAATCTTTAAATTGGCTTCTCAAATAATTTTTGGGGCTCGTTTACTAGAGGAAGTAATCTGCCTGTAGCGTATTCTGTAGCTATCTATAGTGTGTTCTATTGCTGCTTGTAGGGTGTTCTGTAGCTTCCTGTAGCATTTTGTTTTGCCGTAATAAAATATTAAAACACACTATAGTGTTCTTTTCTGCAGCGATAATCTGCCTGTAGTGTTTGTTCTGCAGCAACAAATGTTTACTTGTAGCATCTTTTGTTTTGTAACAATAATAAAATCAATCCTAGTTTAAGTGTATGGTTTTAAGTTTGTTTGTATTGTATACTTTAAAACGTGTACAAATGTAAGTGGCAAGTACATATCATCTAGATTAGGGTCTAAGGTTTTATTTACAAGGAGTTTCCCCTTCTAATTTGAAGAATGATTTTACCATACACATTATTTCATTTTGTCTAGCATTGAAAAGTGCAAATTAAAATGCGAAAATATACAAGTCATAAGCATTTTAGAAAACTATATTTCATACTCTCCTTTGTGAGGCTTCTTCATTCTTTTATCTATATGTGAATATTAAAACAATCCTTTAAAATTAGAAAGATATTAAAGATCCTTTTCCATATATACTAATTGCCAAAGAAATATAGACATCAGACGGACTATCCCCAATAATTGAAGACACATAAATGTACAAATGAGATGCACAGAGTTTTCCATTGTGATGTATTTTTATTTAAAAGTATAGTTTCTTGAATTAAAAGTTATGAGAAGATTTTGTGTTCAAAATAGATATCAATTTTGAAAAATACTCTACCTGATTTCGAACAGATGATTTAAGGCTTTTACAAAGCTCTTCACTATATTGAACGCCTTCAACCAATGTCACAAAAGCATAAATACTCTGCCCTTTAACCTGGAAAATGTATTACAAATTTACATGAATAAAAATATAAATATCACTTAGGGACACATTTTGAGTATACTTCTTAATGCAATTATAGGGCATACCTCATCCTCTACCCCAACCACAGCGGCTTCAGCACAATGTGGATGTGAAACAAGAGCAGATTCTACCTCCGCTGTACCAATACGATGTCCACTGCACATACCATAAGCAAAGCTACATTGATGAATAAGAGATATAGAGAACATGGATCATCTGGGAAAGGAAATAATAAAAGTAAATGTGAAAATTAATTTTATATTTTTTTAACAATTAAATTGCATTCTATAGATCTGATCAATGTCAAAATGACAGATAACAAGTAGATCTGGGTCAACACCAAACTCGTGGATGATGAAAAGCAAACTCTTGGCAGCTACGCCATCCAATCGTTATTACAATGCAAGTGCAAGAAAATAATTAAATCTGGCAAAAGACCTTCTAGATTGTTACAAACAGGGAACTACTACTTGAACCAATATATGATCACTGAACTAGCCACAGGTAAACCCTTCAGTTTCCAACTTATTTCTTGAAAGTAATGCAAGTTCCCAACAATGTTAGCAATAGCAATATTATAAAATAGCTTATATTCAAATGATTGTAGCAGTAAAAAGTAATTGTTTATCAATAAAAACACTCACTAGTATGGCATCCAATTGATATGTCGGGTGAATCTGGAGTATATAACTGATATTAACAATAATGAACAGCCACTAGGAAACCCACAAACTACAGAAATGTAAACAACAGATATAGCAATGTCTGGAATCCTCATATAAAGATAGCGTTTCACCTTAGGAATGTTATAGCTAGCATTAAATGGTGGTGTTGGTCCTTCCTCTAGTGGTACAGTAGTCCCCAAGGATGGAGTAGTTGTAAAATAAATATGCAGCCCTAAAAAAGGACATACATGTGTATAGTATAGTAGGTGGCACCATTTTAATGGGAGACTTCAATGCAAGAATAACAAATAGCCAAGCTCTATACCTTTGGAATCAGGAAGGAGTAAAAGACAATCCTTTATGGTTAGAAGAGGAAGAGAACCAAAAGTGGGAAAGAAAGTCTCAAGACAGAAAAGGTGGTATCACGTAGTACGGGGCAGAATTGTTAGGGATATGCAGCTTGTACGATTTAATTATTTGCAATGACATCAAAACATGGCCAAGTTCCGGGAGTATTACATGTCAAATGTACAATGGGCAAAGTATGGTAGATTATGTTATTTGTTCCCAGAATCTTTTGGCAAGGCTAACAAAAGTTGGGGTGGGAGATTGTCCTATAGAAATGAAATTTGATCACAATCCCATTTATGTAAAGATCATCATGCAAAAAGACACTCAACATCAATATCAAGATAGATCACAACATAACCAAAAGAAAATGGTACCCCAAGGCACAATCCTCTTCACACGAGAACCAAGAGATCTTTCAAACAACACTTGAAAAACAACTACAAGGAATAAAAGATACCAAGACAACCAATATAAGTAGAAGAACAATAGGCAGCGATAAGTTGACACTGATAATTCACAAAGCTCTCAATTTGTGCAAAAGGTCTAGGCCTAAAAGAAGCAACAAAAACAACTTTATGTTGAAAATCCGTGGAAATAAAAAGGAATATGGAAAGTTAGTTAGAATGAAAAAGAGGCGTACATGCAAGCAAGAAGAAAAGAGTTGATTTCTCTTGGGAAGTGCAACCCAAAAGGCTTCTGGAAAGAATTGCAACAAAAAAACACAACTACATAAAACAACATTACAGATTCCCAATGGTTAGATTATGCAAAGCTGCTGTATGAACATGATCAAAATAAAGATGTCCCCCCAGTTACCAACTCAATGGCCAAACTCTTTTCTACAAAAGACATTAAAGAAGGAATTAAAAAGCTTGCGCTGTTTACAAGCAGGGTACATAAAATGGGGTATGGAAGTCCTCACACCACACATCAAAAGAATATTTAATGAAGTCATTCGGAATGGTTTCCCTGCAAATTGGACGACCAGTGTTGTCATCCTTTTGCTTAAAAGTGGAGATGTCAATAAGCCTTTGAACTACCGCACTATAATGATCAATCCTCTTTTTGGCAAACTCTTTGGGAGTATGGTTGAACGTCATATCAGTGTGTGGGTAGAAAAGGAGGGAAAGAGGGCGAAAGGACAAGCAGGTTTTAGACCAAAGCATTCTACAATTGATCATTGCATCACCCTTAGACACTTGATTGAAAAGGTTTGGGATAAACAAGGAGAAGAGGTCTTCTGTTGTTTTGTCGACTTCAAGAAGGCTTTTGACGGTTCCTAGAAGCAAATTATGGAGTAGAATGAAGAACTGGGAATTCTGGAAAAGTATAGGGCTGCTGTTCATAGGTTGTATGATCAGGTTCATGTCAAAATTAGAACCAAGCAAGGCCTATCGGAATGTTTCGGGAGTGACATTGGGGTCAAATAGGGTTGTCCGCTATCTCCTACCCTGTTTGGTTTGTACATTGACAAATTAGAAGAGTGGATAGACAAGTTTGGTGGAGGGGGTGTTCACTTGGCCAATTATGTAATAAAGCTGCTCTTATATGTGGATGATCTTATTCTTATGGCAAAAACAATGCACAACTTGAAGGAACACTTGAAAGCTCTAGTATTGTTTTGTCAAGAGGTTGGGATGCAAGTGAACACCAGCAAAACTAAGATCATGATCTTTACCTTGAAAAGAAAGAAGGCTTCGATGGAATTTGTCTTTGATGGCAGCCCCGTACAAGTGGTCAATGAATACAAGTATCTTGGCCTTGATTTCCACAATAAGCTCAGCTGGGAGACGTGTAGAGCTAAAAGGATACAAGGGGGTTGGAAAGCTCTATACTCATTGCAAAATCGGTGCAGAAGGGCTGAATTGTGGGATTGGAAAACTAAAAAACTCTTTTTGGGCTGCTTGTGGTGTCGGTGGTGCTTTACGGCTGCGAGGTTTGGGGTGGTAACACGTCTCAAATGAAGTGGAGACAGATAGAGTGTGATGTCCCGATATTAAGGTATTGTTTAAATTAAAGATTTAAACATCATGATAAGGCGGTGAAGTCGTTTTCGTAAAATATGATATAAACATAATTATTAATATATAATATTTAATATTGTATTTATAAATAACAAATATAAATACGAATATAAAAATTATCAATTTAAATATTATTATAATTATAATAATTATAATGTAATATATTATTAAATATAATATATATAATACAATATACAAATATAAATATAATATATAATTATAAATATAAATATAAATTAATTATTATAATATTATAAATTAAATATAAATTAATATTAGAAATCAAGGCCGACCTTTATTAATATATATGGCAGCGATGATGGGAGATCATAAGGATCGATCCCTATGTTAAAGACCAAAGTTTATAATAATGCTGGGTTAATACTATCAAAGGCGATGCATGTGGAAATAGGCAGCGAATAGGAAGGAATAACGACTATGAGAAGTATACGATCCATGTTTGAACAACAATTAGAAGATAACAAGGCAACGCTTGTTTAATGGTATGATCCCCATATTTAGGTTTGTTAGTATAGAAAGGATGCGATTTAATCAAAGGATGTGTCTCTTGCTCTATCACTTCACTTGGAGAGGTATAAGTAGTAAGAAAAAGTGAGTTAGAGGCAGCATGGGAGTAGAAATAAAAAAGGAATATATATAAAAGAATGAGAAGGAATATGTATATTTTTGCATATATCAATCTGCAAGGAATATATCAGCAGTGATATATATTTATATGAAATTATTGATTGCAGCCTAAGTTGCAAGGTTCTTCTAAAACAGGTCCTGTACCCGGACCGGGACGTCTGGGTACGGATACGCAGTCGGGTTCTCCGGGGGTTTGCCCAGGGTCCTGCTCGGGTGAAAAATCCCTGATGGATATTGGACTGAAATTTTAAAGTTCTGATACCACTGAAAGATCCCTAACCAATTTTGATCTGATTTGTACCTTGCTGTTCTAAATTTTCTGATTTTTGTTTGAATGGTTCGCTTTGTGTTTTTTGTGTTTTCAATGCATGTAGAGTCTTTCCATGATATGTTAATGCAAAGGAAACATAATAACATACAAATAACACCACAAGGTCAACTAAAATTGATTGGATCAGTAAGCAAACTATATCAAATTAAAAATACAAGTTAGGTGACTTAATTTGACATACCCGATTATTGAAGCTTGCTAATTACAATCGTGAGATGATGGCTGATTACAAACAGTCAGGTCTGATTATAAAATCAGACTTATAAAAAACGTACAAAGTGATTCAATGATTCATAAATCACTCCCAAACCTGCAATAGCTTCAACCTCCAACTGTAGCAGCCAAGTATGTTGAATTCCAATGACCAAATAACTAGAGCAAGCTGTCCAAACCCTTGTTTTAGGCCTGCAGAGATCAGATTGTAAATCTGAACACAAAATGAAACCAAATGATGCCCAAACAGAAACCCAGTGTAGATTTCCCTCTAATGTGAACTGTGTTGTCGTCCAATCCACTGTCCTCTAAGGGTTTTTGTCCTCAGAAGAGCTGCAACCTGCTGAAAACTCTATCCAAAGCTCCAAACCTAAATTTGTGTTTTTAGAAAATGATGATTGAATACCAAAAGAGAGCCCAATACATTGCTTTATAGCCTCCATCCTCCTTAATGGGATGCCCACCTTAATAAAATATTCCCTCCATAATGGGATGCCCACCTTAATAAAATATTCCACCTCCATAATGGGATGCCCACCTTCTCAAACAACAATAAAATATTCTCCATAATGGGATGCCCACCTTAATAAAATATTCCACCTCCATAATGGGATGCCCACCTTCTCAAACAACAATAAAATATTCTCCATAATGGGATGCCCACCTTAATAAAATATTCCACCTCCATAATGGGATGCCCACCTTGAGGGTCTCTAGGATGGAGACATTTTCACTTTTACTCCTCACTTTCACTCTTCACTTTTTACTATTCATTTTTCACTATTCTGTTACTATTCACATTTACTATTCATTTTTCACTATTCTGTTACTATTCACTATTCACTATTCACATTAAGGCAAACTTTTAATATTCTCAATTTAACTCCTGTATTCATCATCTAACATCAAACTGAAGGCTCGAAAGACTCCCAGCAAAGCTCCACTGCCCCTGGATAGGTCCCCTAACCACTCGCTGACCTACGAGAACCTTGGTAATAGGCCAACCACTGCTCATCTATGTGCCGTCTAGGAAAGGGACATTACAATCCTCCCTTCCCGGGATTGCTTGCCCTCAAACAATAACAAATCTGCATATTGAAAATTATTGCCCAACGACAAGAGTCTCCATCCAATCATAACCCAAGTGGTTCCACATGTCAACCACACAATATAGATGAACAAATGACAAAAGATGTCATCTCAAAAATGTGTCCATCCTACCAACATACCCGTTGCTCCACTCTGATGAAACCAATATCGTACCACAAGCCATGAAACAACTTTGATGAAATCCATGTGAAGTAATGCACCAATCAAATCAATACCTAGATTCCATACAAAAATATAGAACCTGTTGTAAAAGGTGAAGAGATATCTCATCCTATCACCATGAAGAATCCATCCATGAAGAATGTCCAGCAAAAAGATGTATAAATGAACTGTCACATGCCAATACATCAACACATGAAGTCTCTCAACATCGCTGATGTAACCCAGGCCAGCGATAAGAATGATATCATAGGTGTCACCAAACCAATGAAAACCAAAGAAATCTATCTCATATTCCATGTCCATCCAAAAGACATACCTCCACACACTCCTAGACTGCTGAATCGCTGATGTAAACCATGAAAAATCAGGAAGTGCTATATGATTCCAACTAGGACAACCACTAATCCATAAGGAGTCTATGAATATGAAGTCACCAATCAACAAATAGATTGCTGCCATGTCATGAGAAATAGGTGACAAACCCAAGGGTGTAGCATAGATGCCATCAACACTCCTCAAAGACAACTCAGTAGCTGTTGCAGACCATGCTAAATCTGAAAGTGAAATGAAAACCCAAATAGGACAACCACTTACCAATGAAGAATCCATGAAGATTATGCTGCCATCATACCAATGAACAACTATCATATCATTGGGAATATGTGACAACTCTAAAGATATATCGTGGATGCCTTCATCACTAACCAAAGATAACTCATGAGTGGCTGATCCACTATAAATGTCATCAATAAAATCAACATCTCCATCAACGAAATGATCAACATCAACTGCAATTTCAGAACTAGAAGACCTTTGCTTATCATCTTCCATGGAGTGGTGAGTGTCACAAACTTGTTGAAGATAAAGCTTGGCTTGTTGTGCTATCAATTTAGCTTCCCTTGCCTTGTCAAGCCATCCTTCAATCATTTCTTGGGATTGTTTTATCTCAGTTTCTCCAAAGTGTCTAAGATCAGTCCTATAATGAGATGCATCATATAAAATACCATGACCCATGCATGCATCTTTTGTACCAATCAAAGTAGAATCAATATCACTCATTTCCCAATAATTAGCAGCTGCAATATCATGAGAAAGTGAGGATATACCACTGCTATTTAAAATTAGAAAATTAGAGTTGTTACCATACCATTTTGTAGTCCTTTTATCTTTCTCAAAGACCTTCATGTTCCATGATGCATGCTCTTCATCAAATGCTGGTCCTACGTGAGTCTCTCCATGAAATGTCTTAATGTTGATCCTCATCACTACCATATCATGGTGTGGCATAGGGCTGTCATTATGCCTCAGAAAGTCAGACACGTCCTCATACTCAAGTGAGTTACCCTTCACCAATTTAATCATATCTTCTCCTATGAAAGGATGGTTATCAACAAGGGCTGATCAACAAATTGAATCCTGTGTACACTCAATTTGTCCTTCTATCTTCATTACTTGAATCTTTGAAGCATTTTCAAACAAAGACAAACCATGATCCTTATGATACAAATCAGGTGTACTAAAATTTTCAGACTTGTACCTCTGTTCTTGCTTAGCTAAATCTGCATCTTTGTCTTGCTTGCTTGTTTCCATGCACTCTTCCTTTGGAAGGAACAAAGATCTCAGGTTTGCTTCCCTCTGTCTTCTTGCTTGCTCTAGCTGTTCACATTTTGCCTTGACCTCTTGAAGGTGCTGTCTCGCTTGGGCAGCCACTGATTTGCTTCTCTTGCTCTTTGTACCCAGTAGTTACACAAGACTTGTGTCTTCTTCACATCTTCCACAGTATGGTGAACAAAATCAGGACCTTTGTGGCTTGAATACACAATAGATATGTCATGTGTAACACTCTCAAATTGAGCCCCGACATAGGAAGACTCACTAACACTATTACCTTCATGTGAAATGGATGCTACCTCATGATTAGAACTGTTATAGCCTGTATTCTTTCCAAACTTACCACCTTTAGTGCCCAAATTATGAGTGCCAATAGTAGAGGGTTCTTCTACCTTCTTCTCACCATGTATGTTAGTTGCCATCTCAAGAATCTCATTCCATTGAGTGAAGTCAACATTAGGCCTGGACAAGGGGTCTTCATCAAAGTAGTGAGTGGAGTCTACTACTCCCATGTGTGACTGAACTTCAAATAGTGTTGCTTCTTCTCCTTCCATAGGAATAGCTTTGATGGATGGAATGTCCAACATATCTTGATCACTTCCCTTCTTATGAACCAAGTCCATCTCAAGGATACCTACCCTATTATTTGATTCCATGCCAATATGATGTAGAGGGAATGAAACAATATTATCTAATGAACTCATACCTTGATGAACAATAACCTCTGTGGTGGCATGCTCTTTGTCCATACGATCATGGTGAATGTGATTCTCCAATGAATCTTCTTCATCACTAAATGTCACAAGGCTGCAAGGTACCTCATTGTATGATTCTTCAATCCTTTTCTCAACTTGTTCAACTTCTACATCATTTGCCTTGTCATCTTGTACCCAAGGAGTAGCTGCTATAAAGGACTGATTTTCTGAATTATGCAAGGAATTATTGGACATACTCAAAAGAAGACAATGATCAACAATCTCTTTATCTTTTTCTTTCACCAACTTGACAGCCATGTCTCTATCTCTAAGCAATTGCAAGTAGTCATCTCCCTTCATCATTGAATAGTCTTGCAATTCTTCCCAAGTCTGATATACAAAATCAGAATTCATATGACTTGAATTCACCACACAAATTCCATTTTTAACACCCAATTTTTGAGCACCATCTATAGAGAACTCTATGGTACTATCATCCTTATGGGAACTTGTTACCTCATGGAGTGAAGGAATATGATTGCTGTTATAAAAATCAGAATACCTGTCATATTCTTGTACCATGTCTTCAACATCTCTAATAGGCTGATCCATGACTGTAATCTCTTCTATTGTGTGATCAACATGAAGACTCAATGGTGTACTATGTATCTTCTCTTGATCCAAAGTTTTTTCTTCTTGTGTAGGTGATGTGACATTATGGGAATCAACTATCACACTAGAAAATGCCTTGAGAACACACAAAGAATCCATACCATTGCTTTCCAAATCACTAACATGCTCTATGCTAGCCTCTAATGTAGAAGCCTCAAGTGAAACCTCATGCAAAGATGTAGACAAATCATTACACAAAGCTGTCCTAATGTCTTCTTGAGTCAAATCAACATGTCTATCAAATTCATAATATAAATTTTTGCATACCTTATTGGAATTTGAAGACACCAAATCCTTCTTATGAAGAGTTGTATCACCCATATGTGAAGATTCTCTATCCATTCTATGTGTAAACAGTTCATCAACTATAGTATGATATTTCTTCCTTGCTTGTGGCCTTTTACCCTTGCTAGTAGAAGAAGATGATCCTTTAGAACGTCCAAACTTAGAAAATGAATCATCTAAATGCTCCAATGTATGTATGATCTTGTATTGCGTTTGTTCAAATTCTTTCCACGCCTGTTTGTTGCTGAACAACTTTGCCATGATGACCTTTTTCACTATCCCAAACTAAGAACCAAATCCAAACTGACTTGTGCACAACTGATACACACCAATTGAATGCAATCATTACCCAACAGACTGGCAGGATTATGGCTCTGATACCACTGAAAGATCCCTAATGGATATTGGACTGAAATTTTAAAGCTCTGATACCGCTGAAAGATCCCTAACCAATTCTGATCTGATTTGTACCTTGCTGTTCTAAATTTTCTGATTTTTGTTTGAATGGTTTGCTTTGTGTTTTTTGTGTTTTCAATGCATGTAGAGTCTTTCCATGATATGTTAATGCAAAGGAAATATAATAACATACAAATAACACCACAAGGTCGACTGAATTGATTGGATCAGCAAGCAAACTATATCAAATTAAAGATATGAGTTAGGTGACTTAATTTGACATACTCGATTATTGAAGCTTGCTAATTACAATCGTGAGATGATGGCTGATTACAAACAGTCAGGTCTGATTATAAAATCAGACTTATAAAAAACATACAAAGTGATTCAATGTCATGTCCCCATTTCCGGCTTGAGCACCAAGTGATGAATGGATTAGCCTACTCCTCATTCCCGGAGGCTAATTCCGAATGTTAAGGGAATGAAATGGGTTTTGACTAACTCTGTGTGTCATTTTGCAGGTACAATCAAGGAGTTTCAAGTCATAATCCACTAAGTCAAGTATAGGGCGCTCATTCCTACAGTTACACTTCAAAAATGCGCCTTGGATTTTGAAAGCAATAATCAAGAGGATGGAGTCATCTTTGGATATGTTGAACATCAATTGGGCGAACTGACTCATCAAACTTGAGTTTGGGATCATTGAAGAAGTCCAAGTGAGTTAGGCGCACTTCCTAGCTCTGATAACCCTCAAAGTGCGCCTAGTCCTCATAAGGTGCAAATCCAGGATAAAAACATGGGTGTTTGAGCTGGGATGGTTGATTGGATCAACAGGAGTGGATGAAGTGAGTAGTCCATGCAAAGAGGAGTCTTAATGCATCTAGGCGCCAATTTCACCACCAAATTCCCAATAGTGCGCCTAGACTCTATTGCACTTCAAACAAGTGATGAACTCCTTCAAGATTGATCAAGTGAAGCCTCACCTTCAATAAGATCAAGTGGAAAGATGAAGTGATCAAGTAATGACATCTTGTTATCTAGGCGCACTTTTCCTCTAGCAACCTGTCAATGAGCGCCTAGCTATTTAGGTTACTTTTGGCACTCAATAATGGTTTTGAGATGGGGCGCTCAACATAGCTAAACTCCTTCAATAGGGCGCCTAGCTTAATGATGAAGATTGGACAAGTATATGAGGTTTCCATGCCTAGGCGCAAATTCCATGATGCCTAGACCAAATGTGCGCCCAAGCAAGAACAGGAGATTCAATAGGTTGAATGAGTAGCACATTGATTGGTGAAGATACTTTCAACTTCAAGAAGCTTCATATCCTGCCAATCTGGGATGAAATTGGCCTAGAAGGCTCTAGGCGCACATTCTGACTGAAGACCTCAGTTCTGGCGCCTAGTTACAGAGTGAGTTAAAAAATGAAGTTTGAACATGTGAAGTAAGGCGCTCACTCCAGGATGAGGTATTTTACCTTCCAAGACAACAAGACTTGAAGACTTGACAGAGAAAACAACCATGCATGCAAGGCGCACTTCCTGCCTGTTTCACCTCCAGAATGCGCCTAGCTAAGAAAGAGGTTTCAATCCACTCATAATGAAAGGCGCTCGATAGAAGATAGTGAATTTGATTCAGTTGTGTCTTATGTTGAAGATTTTAACAAGGCAAAACCATTTTCTTCCTAAGGCGCCAATCCAAACCTTTCTCTATCAGTAAGTGTGCCTAAGAGTAGCTAAAGATGCCTAGGTTCACATTGGGCGCCATTCAATGATCACACTGCTTCAAGTTGGCGCCCAGTCAGAAGACCACTAGGATTGCGCCTTAATTGAGGTAGTTAAGATTGTTACAACTACCTAATGCCCATTGGTCAGAAGGATAGCATTTGGATTCGTGTCAAGGTCTTTGGTTAAGTTTGCCAACTCAGAATGAGTCATCAGACGGAATATTCCCTTGGATATGCTTCTTGGGAAACGTGCCTTGGTTCCTCTTGGTGCATTGAAAAACGTGCCTTCATTGCCTTTGGAAGGCCTATAAAAGGAGGAGCCTTCTCATTCATTTGGTATCTATGCATTTGACAAAATTCTCTCTGCAAAGCTGTTGAGCTTGTAATCTTGAGGCCTGCGAGTTTCAAGTGTTGGGGTGATGCTCCCTCAACTGACAAGGTGATGCTCCCTTGTTGTACTGTGAGGTGTTGACATTCAGCTGACATCGTTGAGTTTGATTAAGTTGATCTAGTGTGCAAGGCATTGTAATCATCAAGGCTCCAAGGCCTGCTTTTGTAAGTCCATTTGAATAAAGTGTAACTTCATGCCATTGAAAGCATTATCCATGTAATAAGACATTGTGAGTTGATTGAATCAAGTAATAAAACAAGTACCCAGCTTAAGGTTGATTCATTCAAATAGTTATCTTTGATGTATATCTTTGTGTTGTTGAAATAGTTGATGAGTTGATAGCAAGTAAAATTGTCTAAGGAAAAATTTTGGTAGAATTAGTTGGGTATCTTACAGTGGTATCAGAGCTTGGATCCTGCCAGCCTTTGGGTTTTCATGCAAGAAGGTAATCAACAAAGTGATAGAACAAGGAGATACATTGCGCGTGAACAACGAAGGCAGTTCCAGTGGACTCATCCTTACCCATAACAGGATACTCTTTCAGAAGCAATTGTAGCTAGACAGGTTAACATGGCTGAGGAAAGAAGAAGTAGAAGTCCGCCTGCTGATGGTGAACGTGAAGCTAGAGAGATGTTCAGGAACATGGCTGTTGGACATCAACAAACAGCTCAAATTCTGCAACAAGTCTTACAAACCCTTCAAAACATGAATTAGGGTGAAGCAACTAGACAAGGCCGTAGAGATGCATCTAGACCTGAGAGACAAGAAAGACATGTTGATGATGATGTTGGTAGTGCAGTAGGTAGAAGAGTTCGCACACGAACTCCTACAGTTGATAGGCCTTTAAGACCAACCTTCCTTCCACCACCACCTGAACAGGACAATGAAGCTGACGAAGAGTTTGACGAAGAAGAACCAAACAATTTTGAAGATGAGATAGCTCTCTTTGCAGATCTTTATGCCAGACTTCCGGAATGTGTTCGAGATATGATGACTTTCAATGAATATTGCCGACAGAAGAGGGAAGATAGAGACAGGCGAGGTAGAACTAGAGGCTTTCGTCCTAGAAGGGATGACGATACAAAGGAGTATAAAGAAGCCTTGAATCGAGTTCCCATTCCTACCTTTGATGGAAGTGGTAAGCTCAGTGCTAGGGCTTGGGTAAACAAGCTGGATACATACCTTTCACTTAAGCCTTTGACAGAGAAGAAGGCAATTCAATTTGCGACAATGCATCTTGAAGGTTTGGCTTATGAATGGTGGCATCATGGCCTAGTCTCTCAACATCATGATAGGATAAATTCCTATGATGAGTTTGTAACCAAGTTGATTCAGAGGTTTGACAGAAAAGACACCGAAGTGTACTATCGCGAACTAGCTCAACTCAAGCAAGAAGGAAGGGTTGTGCAGTTTGTTAATGACTTTCAGAAGATCGCAGTGATGGTACCTGATATGACTGACCGAAGAATCACTATGCTGTTCATTGAGGGATTGAACAATCAGATCAAGCCATTGGTAAAGGTACAAAGGCCAGCAAATTTGGAAGAAGCCATTGATTTTGCTCTAGATCTTGATACTACTCCTGTATATCAGCCTAAGAAGAAGTTCTATAAAGGTGTTAGCTCTACTCAAAGGAGATCCTCTTTTCCTCAAAAGATGACTCAAGGTCCATCTGTAGCCGAAAGAGACGAGCTAAGAAGGAAGAAACTCTGTTTTTCTTGTAAACAACCTTGGGAACCAGGATACAGATGCCTTGGTAAAGGTAAAGCTCATCTGATCGAAGTTGTATCCGATGATGGAAGTGAAGAAGAGTCACTGAGTGAAGAAGAATCCACTCAGGATGAAGAGGAGGTACAACCAACTCTTAATGTTGTTTCAGAAGAAACATCTGACAAAATAACATTAGCAACTATCTCAGGAGTACCTAAGTATCATGCCTTCCGCATTAGAGGAGTTGTGAAAGGTCAAAGAGTCACCTGTCTAATTGACAGTGGGGCTACTCACAACTTCATAGATGAAGGTTTGGTAGCAAGGCGAGGTCTCACAGTTGAAGACTTCGAAGGATTTCAAATAGCTGTTGCTGATGGATTCCTAATGAGTTGTACCAGAAAAGTATCCCAACTGCAAATTCAAATGGGAGATTATTCTTTACAGGATGATTTCTATGTGGTTGGACTTGGGCATATTGATGTAGTGCTTGGAGTACAATGGTTGCATTCTCTTGGGAGGATAGTCCAGGACTTTCAAAAGATGGAGTTAGAATTCATGCATGAGGGAAAGAAGATCAAACTGAAGTCAGTGTCTGATGGAAATCCCAAAGTTGTCTCAGCAAAACGAATGGAAGCATTATTCAGGCATAATGACATCGAATGGGCAGCACAGGTTTGCATCAAGGACAACCAAATACTCTCTGCTAAAGAAATTTATCCTGCAGATATCCAGGCAATGTTGGATAAGCATGGTAAGGTGTTTAGGGATATACCTCCAGGAATACCTCCTGATAGAGGTTTTGAACATGTCATTGAATTGGAGGATGGGGCTAAACCTGTTAACATTGCACCCTATCGGCATCCTCGGCATTTCAAGATTGAAATTGAGAAGACGATCAAGGAATTGATCGATATGGGGCACATAAGGCCCTCATCAAGTCCATTTGCATCATCTGTAGTGCTAGTGAAGAAGAAGGATGGAACAATGCGGATGTGTGTTGACTATCACGCATTGAACAAGAAGACCATCAAGAATAGGTATCCAATACCTAGGATTGATGAACTCCTTGATGAACTGCATGGAGCAGTCTATTTCTCAAAGATAGATCTTCGATCTGGTTACCATCAAATTCGTGTCCGAGAAGAGGACATTCCGAAGACAGCATTCAGATGCCATTACGGGCATTATGAATTCATGGTGATGCCATTTGGACTGACAAATGCACTAGCAACTTTCCAGTCTTGCATGAATCATGTTTTTAACAAACAGTTGAGGAAGTACCTGTTAGTTTTCTTCGACGACATCTTGATTTACAACAAGACATGGGAAGAACATCTTCAACACTTAGACAAAGTATTGAATGTCATGGAGAATCAATCTCTGTATGCAAAAATGTCTAAGTGTGATTTTGGATTGAAGGAAATTCTATACCTAGGTCATGTGATAGGAGCAAATGGTGTGAAAGTTCAAGAAGAGAAGATTGAAGCTATTCGCAACTGGCCAGTTCCTAGGAATGTGTCAGAACTAAGAGGTTTCCTAGGCCTCTGCAGCTATTATAGAAGATTTGTTAGAGGATTCTCACAGCTTGCTGCACCCTTGACAAATCTAACAAAGAAAGGAGCTTTCATTTGGTCAATAGAAGCTCAAGCTGCATTTGATAGACTGAAGGAAGTAATGAGTACAACACCAGTACTGGCTTTGCCAGATTTTACTAAGCCCTTTGTTCTAGAATGTGATGCTTCAGGAGAAGGCATTGGAGCTGTTTTGATGCAAGACCGACATCCCATCGCATTCGAAAGCAGGAAGTTGAAGGATTCAGAAAGGTTGTACTCAACTTATGACAAAGAGATGCTGGCGATCATGCATGCTTTGGCTAAGTTCCGCCAGTATCTAGTTGGATCTAAGTTTGTGGTCAGGACTGATCACAACAGTTTGAGATACTTTCTAGGGCAGAAAGATTTGAATGAAAGACAGCGGAAGTGGGTTGTGAAGATACAGGCATATGATTTCGACATTGAATATGTGAAAGGCAAGAAGAATGTGGTTGCCGATGCCCTGTCTAGAAGACCTGCTGTTTGTGCCCTAAGCAAAGTTTCAGTGGATTGGAAGGCTCAGCTTCTAGTTGAGTATTCCAAATCTAAATTTGCTTGTGAGGTCATGGATGGAATCATTCAGGATGACAGGTACAAGGTGATTGATGATATCATCTATTACAAAGACAGAATCTATCTGACTCCTGAATCGGAGCTGAAGCGACAGATTTTGCAGACATACCATGATGCTCCACTTGCAGGACACCCTGGTTACTTCAAGACATACAAACAGATCAGGGAAAGATTCACTTGGAAAGGTCTGAAGGAAGAAGTACTACAGTATGTCAGGGAGTGTCTGACTTGTCAACAGAATAAGTCAGAGCATACATTTCCAGCAGGATTACTCCAACCACTGCCAATTCCTAAACATAAGTGGGAGAGTATTTCTATGGACTTCATCACAGGTCTTCCGAAGGTGAATGGAAGAGACTGTATATATGTAGTTGTGGACAGATTAACCAAGTTTGCTCACTTCTTTGCAATTCCAGTTGAGTCATCAGCATTGCAAGTAGCTGAGTTATTCTTCCGTGAAGTTTTTCGACTACATGGCCTGCCTAAAACTATAGTCAGTGATCGAGATAGCCGGTTCATCAGTGTGTTTTGGAGAGAGCTATTCCGACTGGCTGGAACTGACTTGACACCAAGCACTAGCTATCATCCTCAAACCGATGGACAGACTGAAATTGTAAATAAATGGCTTGAGGGATACTTAAGGAACTATGTGTCTGATCATCAGCGTGCTTGGATTAAGTGGCTTCATCTGGGTGAATACTGCTACAACACTACTTTTCATATGTCAATTGGCATGACTCCCTTCCGAGCTCTGTATGGATATGAAGCTGTTTCATTTGTTGAACTGGCATTGGATGACAGTAGAGCTCCCAGAGCAAGTGAATTGATGAAGGATACTCAGGATATTTTAAGAGTCCTTAAAGAAAATTTGCAAAGAGCTCAAAATCAATAGAAGTTGTATGCCGACAAACACCGAGTTGAAAGAAGCTTTGAAGTAGGTGACATGGTGTTTCTGCGCCTTCAGCCATATAGACAGAGTACTTTGAAGAAGTCCGGTGCCGAGAAATTGAAACCAAGGTTTTATGGACCCTACAAGGTGTTGAGAAGAGTAGGGGAAGTGGCATATGAACTTGATTTGCCAGCAGGAAGCCGCATCCACAATGTGTTTCATGTGTCCCGTCTCAAAAGGGCACTAGGTCAACAGGTGGTTTCAACTGATGAACTACCACCACTCGATGAAGAAGGAATGCTTGCGCTTGAACCTGAAAATGTGGTGGATATAAGGGAGAAGAAACTTCGCAATCGAAGCATACGAGAATATCTGGTGAAGTGGAAAGGGTTGCCGATGGAGGATGCTACTTGGGAAGGAGAGAAGATACTCGAGCATCCTAACCTTCAATTGCTTGAGGACAAGCAATCCCGGGAAGGGGAGACTGTCATGTCCCCATTTCCGGCTTGAGCACCAAGTGATGAATGGATTAGCCTACTCCTCATTCCCGGAGGCTAATTCCGAATGTTAAGGGAATGAAGTGGGTTTTGACTAACTCTGTGTGTCATTTTGCAGGTACAATCAAGGAGTTTCAAGTCATAATCCACTAAGTCAAGTATAGGGCGCTCATTCCTACAGTTACACTTCAAAAATGCGCCTTGGATTTTGAAAGCAATAATCAAGAGGATGGAGTCATCTTTGGATATGTTGAACATCAATTGGGCGAATTGACTCATCAAACTTGAGTTTGGGATCATTGAAGAAGTCCAAGTGAGTTAGGCGCACTTCCTAGCTCTGATACCCCTCAAAGTGCGCCTAGTCCTCATAAGGTGCAAATCCAGGATAAAAACATGGGTGTTTGAGCTGGGATGGTTGATTGGATCAACAGGAGTGGATGAAGTGAGTAGTCCATGCAAAGAGGAGTCTTAATGCATCTAGGCGCCAATTTCACCACCAAATTCCCAATAGTGCGCCTAGACTCTATTGCACTTCAAACAAGTGATGAACTCCTTCAAGATTGATCAAGTGAAGCCTCACCTTCAATAAGATCAAGTGGAAAGATGAAGTGATCAAGTAATGACATCTTGTTATCTAGGCGCACTTTTCCTCTAGCAACCTGTCAATGAGCGCCTAGCTATTTAGGTTACTTTTGGCACTCAATAATGGTTTTGAGATGGGGCGCTCAACATAGCTAAACTCCTTCAATAGGGCGCCTAGCTTAATGATGAAGATTGGACAAGTATATGAGGTTTCCATGCCTAGGCGCAAATTCCATGATGCCTAGACCAAATGTGCGCCCAAGCAAGAACAGGAGATTCAATAGGTTGAATGAGTAGCACATTGATTGGTGAAGATACTTTCAACTTCAAGAAGCTTCATATCCTGCCAATCTGGGATGAAATTGGCCTAGAAGGCTCTAGGCGCACATTCTGACTGAAGACCTCAGTTCTGGCGCCTAGTTACAGAGTGAGTTAAAAAATGAAGTTTGAACATGTGAAGTAAGGCGCTCACTCCAGGATGAGGTATTTTACCTTCCAAGACAACAAGACTTGAAGACTTGACAGAGAAAACAACCATGCATGCAAGGCGCACTTCCTGCCTGTTTCACCTCCAGAATGCGCCTAGCTAAGAAAGAGGTTTCAATCCACTCATAATGAAAGGCGCTCGATAGAAGATAGTGAATTTGATTCAGTTGTGTCTTATGTTGAAGATTTTAACAAGGCAAAACCATTTTCTTCCTAAGGCGCCAATCCAAACCTTTCTCTATCAGTAAGTGTGCCTAAGAGTAGCTAAAGATGCCTAGGTTCACATTGGGCGCCATTCAATGATCACACTGCTTCAAGTTGGCGCCCAGTCAGAAGACCACTAGGATTGCGCCTTAATTGAGGTAGTTAAGATTGTTACAACTACCTAATGCCCATTGGTCAGAAGGATAGCATTTGGATTCGTGTCAAGGTCTTTGGTTAAGTTTGCCAACTCAGAATGAGTCATCAGACGGAATATTCCCTTGGATATGCTTCTTGGGAAACGTGCCTTGGTTCCTCTTGGTGCATTGAAAAACGTGCCTTCATTGCCTTTGGAAGGCCTATAAAAGGAGGAGCCTTCTCATTCATTTGGTATCTATGCATTTGACAAAATTCTCTCTGCAAAGCTGTTGAGCTTGTAATCTTGAGGCCTGCGAGTTTCAAGTGTTGGGGTGATGCTCCCTCAACTGACAAGGTGATGCTCCCTTGTTGTACTGTGAGGTGTTGACATTCAGCTGACATCGTTGAGTTTGATTAAGTTGATCTAGTGTGCAAGGCATTGTAATCATCAAGGCTCCAAGGCCTGCTTTTGTAAGTCCATTTGAATAAAGTGTAACTTCATGCCATTGAAAGCATTATCCATGTAATAAGACATTGTGAGTTGATTGAATCAAGTAATAAAACAAGTACCCAGCTTAAGGTTGATTCATTCAAATAGTTATCTTTGATGTATATCTTTGTGTTGTTGAAATAGTTGATGAGTTGATAGCAAGTAAAATTGTCTAAGTAAGGAAAAATTTTGGTAGAATTAGTTGGGTATCTTACATTCAATGATTCATAAATTACTCTCAAACCTGCAATAGCTTCAACCTCCAACTGTAGCAGCCAAGTATGTTGAATTCCAATGACCAAATAACTAGAGTAAGCTGTCCAAACCCCCGTTTTAGGCCTGCAGAGATCAGATTGTAAATTTGAACACAAAATGAAACCAAATGATGCCCAAACGGAAACCCAGTGTAGATTTCCCTCTAATGTGAACTGGGTTGTCATCCAATCCACTGTCCTCTAAGGGTTTTCGTCCTTAGAAGAGCTACAACCTGCTGAAAACTTTATCCAGAGCTCCAAACCTAAATTTGTGTTTTTAGAAAATAATGATTGAATACCAAAAGAGAGCCCAATACATTGCTTTATAGCCTCCATCCTCCTTAATGGGATGCCCACCTTAATAAAATATTCCCTCCATAATGGGATGCCCACCTTAATAAAATATTCCACCTCCATAATGGGATACCCACCTTCTCAAACAACAATAAAATATTCTCCATAATGGGATACCTGTCATGTCCCAACATTAAGACATTATTTGTCATCATCAAATTGGACGATAATTATGTATATAATAATATTTAATAAACATATATAATATTATTAAATAATATTATATATGATATATATATGTATATTATATAAATATAAATATGTATATTAATATTAATATAAATATAAATAAATGTTATTATAATATAATTATCATATAATATATATAAGACAAATGTCTTATAATATATAAATATAAATAAGAAATATTATTATAATCATTTATTATTATAATATAATAAATATAAATATAAATATTATTATTACTATTATTATTATATAATAATGATAATTATCAATGTAAATATTAAATCAAATATTAGTATAAAGTATGATCATTATAAATATAATATTATAAATATATATAAATTAATATTAACTAATATCCTTGGAAGATATCAATAAAGGGCTATGATTCGTATACAGCAGCGAATAAAGATAGACCAAGTTTATTATAAGATAAAGTTTATTAAAACAAAGATAAATGCACGATTATGTTAGAGGAAGCGAGTTAGATTATTAGTAAATAAAAGAGGTATATATTAATTAAAGGTTATTTTCAATAAGACACATCCTTTCATTAAATGAGGATATAAAGATGCGAAGAAGATAACATAAAGGGCATAAATAAAGGAATAAGAAAAATATATATCTAGAGAGGGTAAGGAAAATAGAAAAGAATACATAAGGAATATAATTCTGATTTATAAATATATCAACAAGAAGGATATAATATAGAATTTTGGAAATGGTAAATATATTCATGGCAGATTTAAATATGCAATATATAAGGAATAATATATTTTGAGTTGTAATATACCATTTTAGAGATACTTATGTACACTAGCAGCCTTATAAGAACATCAAATATATCTGAGATATAATATATATGCCTTGCGTTAAAGGAAGGAAATATATTAAAAGGGAATAATTCTCTTTATGAAGTGTTGCCCCTCTTGGCAATAGTTACAACCATACACCATTGAAGATATAAAAAGGAAGCGTGAAGAAAAAATATCATATAGTAATATAAATCAGCAAACAACAGATTGGTCTTCCATCAAATACAAGTATTAGATCAACATAAGGTATTATATCAACAAGCATTACTAAGAGCAATCAATCATACAAGAAGTAAAATTGTGTACAAGGTTAAGAAATTTTGTTCCTCCTAAAAGGGGACATTACAATGCCCACCTTAATAAAATATTCCACCTCTATAATGGGATGCCCACCTTCTCAAACAACAATAAAATATTCTCCATAATGGGATGCCCACCTTAATAAAATATTCCACCTCCATAATGGGATGCCCACCTTGAGGGTCTCTAAGATGGGGACATTTTCACTTTTACTCCTCACTTTCACTCTTCACTTTTTACTATTCATTTTTCACTATTCACTTTTACTATTCACATTTACTATTCATTTTTCACTATTCTATTACTATTCACTATTCACTATTCACATTAAGGCAAACTTTTAATATTCTCAATTTAACTCCTGTATTCATCATCTAACATCAAACTGAAGGCTCGAAAGACTCCCAGCAAAGCTCCACTGCCCCTGGATAGGTCCCCTAACCACTCGCTGACCTACGGGAACCTTGGTAATAGGCCAACCACTGCTCATCTATGTGTCGTCTAGGAAGGGGACATTACATCGGGGCCCTCGGGTAGGACCCTGGGCGAACCCCCAAAGAACTCGGGTGAACCCGTAGCCAGGCAGCACTTAAAAGCTCTTTATTTTATTTTTTAAATTTTTTTAAAGCATTTAAATAACATTAAAAACAATTACAATGCCCAGCTAACCCTAAAAAGCACATTTGAAACTAATAAAACATGAAAACATGAGTTCTTTTCATTCATTCATGCAAACAAAAGGGAGAAAGTTCATTTTTTGTCTCCAAGCTGCTATTGTTGGTTCTTGAAGGTTGTTGCCTCTTTCTTCAAAGGTGAAGGCTAGGAGAGTGAAAGAACTACACCAAAAAGGAAGGAAAAGCTGCACAAGAAAGATTTAGCTACAAAGGTGAGTGATTTTTGTAATTTTTTCCAAGTTTTCATGAATTTTTTCAAGATTTTTGAAGTTTTTCAACTTTTTTTCAACTTTTTTTTTGGTTTTTTTTTAAGTTTTAGATTTTGTTTGTAAACCTTATATGCATAATAAAGGGGTTATAATGCCCATTTGTTTTATTTTTTAAAAAGTTTTAGGGTTCTAAATTTATAATGTTTGTTTTGTTTTGTTGTATAATTTTATACAGAATGGCTCGTAGTTCTGCTTCAGTTGGTTCTCTAGAGAAGCCGTTTAGAATTGATGCATCATCACCTCTTTGGCGACATACAACCATGATAGAACAATTACCTGGTGGTGGGGGTTATCTTTGGCATTGTAACCAATGTTTGAAAGAATATAAGAGCTCATATAGTCGAGTGAAAGTTCACTTATGTGCTATTCCCGGCACAGGTATAAGAGTTTGCCCAGGGCCGAATAAAAAAGGGTTGTCAAAGCAACAAATAGTGGATTATATCAAGGAACAAGAGGATGCCGACATGCTAAGTAATAGAGGAAAGGAAAGAGTACATCCTCTTTCCAATAAGGGACCACAAAAATCTCTTGTTTGCTTCACAAAACCGGCTGGCCCACATCCTTTCATGCCACCACCATCTTCTGGAGAAGACACTACTCAATCTGAATCCCGTAAAAGAGGCCCATTGAAAAAGGCCTTCAAGAATGAGTCAAGGGAAATTGCAGATGACAGGATTGCTTGTTGCATTTATGCCAATGGGCTTCCTTTCAACCTTGTTAGATCACCATATTGGCGGGATATGGTGTCCGCAATTGCCAAGGCACCTAGTGATTATGTTAGTCCTGGATATGAAAAGGTGTGCACCACCTTATTGGCCAAGGAAAAAGCTTCCGTAGAGTTGTCATTGAGAGCAATCAAGGATACATGGACTGAAATAGGAGTGTCCATTTCTGATCGATGGAAGGATTGCAAAAATAGGCCACTAATTTATGTCATTGCAATGTCGCCTAAAGGGGCTATGTTTTTGAAAGCGGTTGATTGTGAGGGGCAAGTGAAGGATGCAAGCTACATTGCCGATATCCTCATACAAGCCATTGACATGGTGGGCCCTGAAAACGTTGTCCAAGTTGTAATAGATAATGCTAAAAATTCTAGGGCAGCTGGTTCAATAGTGGAGGGTAGATATGGGCATATTTTTTGGACACCATGTGTCGTTCACTCTCTCAACTTGATGATGCAAAAGATTGGCACACAAATTGAGTGGGTCAAGGAAATCTACACAGAGGCTGAGGAGATTCAAATGTTTGTGACAAATCATCACATTTCACAAGCCATCTTTAGGACCTTCTCCAAATTGGAGTTGCTGAAGGTAATTTTATTTTTATTTTTTACTTTTAGCATATTTAATATTTTTAAATTTTTGCTAAGTTGCTACTTGCTACTTTTTATTATTTTATTTTTTTATATGATGTTAGGTTGCCGAAACTCGTTTCGCATCACACACAATTATCTTGCGACGACTTGTGAAGGTGAAAGCAACATTGGGTGCCATGGTCATCGACACTCTTTGGAGTGTATGGAGGCAATCACAGACAGACAAAGCCCAAAGAATCAAAGCATTGATCCATGATGATGAGTGGTGGGTTCGTGTGCAATATGTTTTGGATTTCACCGAACCCATCACGAGTATGATTAGGTATGCAGATACGGATCGACCATGCTTGGGTGAGATTTATGATGGTGTGGACTCCATGGTCGAAAAAATAAGGACCATAATAGAAGCCAAGGAGTAAGACCCCACAGAAGTATTTTTTAAAAGAGTACAAAGGATCATTGTTGATCGTTGGAACAAGATGACCACACCCTTGCATCTCTTAGCATTTGCTTTGTCTCCAAAGTATTACAGCAAAGAGATACTTACCCTACCAAGGAGGGTGGCACCATATAGAGATAAAGAGGTTGCTAGTGGGTACAAAACTGCATTCAAAAGACTATGTCCAGATGGAGATTTAGAGAAAATTGTCTCAGGTGAATTTGGTGAGTTCATATCTTTAAAGAATCAAGATGTTTTTGCTCTTCGAGACAAGTACAAGAAAGATGCTCAAGAATGGTGGTACCTACATGGCCAAGACTATTTTCACCTTCAACCTCTTGCAATAAAAATTTTATCTCAAGTATGTATCTTTTTTTTAAAAATTAACTTCCTCATTTTTCTTTTTAATTTTTAAATTTTATGGTATGCAAATTTAACTTGTATGGTATGCAAATTTAACAAGTTGCAAGTTCATCTTTAGTTGAGCGGAATTGGAGTACATACTCCTTTATCCACTCAGTTAAACGAAACCGATTGGGTGCAAAAAAGGCCGAGGATTTGGTCTATGTGCACTCTAACTTGCGTCTCTTGTCACATAAGAAACCTGATTACAGTGAGGGAGCAACAAAAAATTGGGATCTAACACCTGAGTGTGCTGATTTAGATGCTACTGCTACACAGCTTGCAGTAGTCTCTATTGATGAGGTCCATGAGGACTATGAGGCTACACATGACATAGACCTGCCTACTGGGAGTGGTGTTCCAATAGATTGTGCTTCAAATGATGATGATAATGCTTTGGATGAAGACCCATATGATGCTTATTAAGTTATTAAGACTTTAAGTTATTGAACAATGGATATTGATTGTAATTTTGAATTTTCATTTTCTAGTGACATTTGACTCTTTGAGAAATCACTAAATTATGTCATAGACTCATATGAATTTCAATTCATGAGTATTTTGATTTACCTTAATCCAAGTTATGAAATATGAGGTATGTTGATAATGATATTTTATTATGTTGTTTATAACTTTATTGGCAATTTGAATTATGAGTAATACTGTTTTTAACTTTAAGTTTTAGTCTTAGAGTTTACTGTTTTAAATATAAATTAAAAAATAAAAATTAATATATATATATATTGCCGTACCGTACCCTGGCAAAAAAAAAAAATTGCTGTATCCGCGTACCCGAACCCCGTATCCGTATCTGAACCCGTACCAGGACCGGCAACTTAGAATTATTTGCAGCCAATTCTATCATACTATAACTCTGTCATCCTTTCATTTCATCATTCTATTAGTGGATTATGATATCATTCTTTCACTCTATTCTTCTATCCTTATATCATTCTATTTTATCATTCCATTATTCTATTATTCTATCATTCTATCATTATAACATTCTTTATTCTATTCTTCTACTCTTCTATAATTCTATCATTCGATCATTCTATCCTAACTATAAATTCTATAACTATGCTTATATACATTATATAATATTATAATAAATATCCATGATATGGAAGGGATTAATATATTCATGTTCCGGTCTTTAATCTTTCTCTATTGCCCCTATGAGGATTGTTTGGGTTGTTAAGGAAGGGCGGTTTGTTATTAATGTCTCACATGGTAGGTGACTCCCAAGTGGTGGTATTGACGGGCGTTCATGAAACCTTTGGGCTTACGGTAGTGGAGAATAGTTATCCAGTGCCTTAACGTAATGTTATTCCCCTCCTCCACTAGGGTTGATGATTAGGTTAGATTAAGGATTGGGGCTTGATATAATAATCACCGAGTATATTATGAATATTAATTAATCCCTAGTTTTAATGATCCGATTTAGGGTACAATAAGTATGTTGAAGTATGTTATGAACTGATTATTATCTAATTTATTGATCTTTAATATTTTCTAATGTCCCTTTCTAGAGATCTAATTGTGTACAAGTAAAGACAGCAAGAATATCCTAAAAGGGGACATTACATAGAGAGGCTACAAAAGCATCTAATCACAAGTAGCTTCAGAACAAAAGCATTAGTTCCTTATGAGATTGTGCTAGCTAAGGCCGGGGCCTTTCCTATGGAGGCATCAGTGTTGACTCGGGTATTAAGTTATTTAAAGAGGCTCGAGAGCATGGAGCTGTCCCGATGGCCCAGAATGGCAGTGGAGGAAAAGTTAGAAAGAAAGAAGAGTACGTGGATGAAACAAAATGACAAGTGGATGAATAAGTGGGGTATTAGCATAAAAGAGTGCCCAAATGCTAAAGAGGATATTAAAAAATATGTATAAGAAAAAGTTAAAGTAAGCATGTGGACAAGGCAATTGGGAAGGAAAAGGGAATACTACATAACACATTTCAATCCCTCATATGAACACACACAAAAGAGTTACATAGGACTAGACATAAAATGGAAAGCGAAAATGTTAATGGCCCAGCTAAGGACTAGTTCGCACCAACTTAGATGTGAAACCGAAAGGTGGACGAGGCCTAAAGAAGAATGGGCAGAGAGAATACGCTGTTTCTGCACTCTGGAATTAGTGGAGATGGAATGGCACTACATTATGGATTGCCCAACTTACAAAGATATTAGGGCCAATTATAGTGATACTTTGAATGTTGACTCCTTGACCAACCTGTTTGAAGAAGAGAGATTAACTAAACTTGCAGTCTACTTGACCAAGATTCATAGCAGAAGATCTAGGATCCAAAAGGACAGGGAGTTCAGTGGCATTGTGTGGGCGGTCTGCCTTTTGTGGTTCGTGGTTTTCCTGCAGGTTCTGGCTCTCTTTGCAGCGTGTTGTGGTTTCTAGTGGTCCCATAGGCTGTCTGGCCTCGTGGACGTTATTAAAAGCCTTCATTCATTCATTCACTATTAGGCACTCACAATAATGATTGCCTTCCAAATAGCAAACACCCTTGCATATAATAAGTATGGCTTGCTAACACAGTAACAAGGTACGACCCAAACAAGGAATGTGTATGGCTAGGTATAAGGGTATGGCCTGCAACATGAAGTGTAAACTCTTCCGAGCAGATAAATTAAGATTTATCAACAAATGATCTTTAAAAATTCACAAATTGAAATGTAACACAAAACTAGAAATTTCCTCAACACACGAAATCTGGAAGCAACGCATATTTTTGTCTTTTCTGAATATATCAGACCACACGAACAAACTGAAATCTTCACACCAACTAAAAATTTGAAACTACAATGCAAATCAGCTAAATGGTAATTCCTAGTTGGAATTACTCCTTCGGAATGGAGTGTTTTTATTCTTAACTCCATTTGCCAATAGAGTTTTTGTCCTAAGACAAAGAAATGAACACAAGGCTCAATTTCAAAAACAAAGGGTTTTTATATAATTTGTCAGAGAGTTGCAACTGAGCCCTCATTCTCTTCTTATAGAATCTTGGGGAATTAAAATAAAAATATTCACTTTTCTGTCCCAAAAATCTATTTTAAAATTCACTTTAGTAGCTCTACCCAAAAATAATATAATATAACTAAGAGTTACATAAGGCTTTATTGTGCCCCATTTAGGTAGCCTGGAAATAATAAATAAAGTTGTCTTTTACAATGCTAGCAAAAATAACAATAAGACCAACTTTAATTATTATTAATTAAAATATTTCCTTGACCCAACCCATTAACCTATAGGAAATTAGAAAATAGGGTAAGGGATCATGACGAATGCCTAGGGCTGAAAAGTGGACATGACATCCTCCTTGCACTTTTTGTAATAATTTAATATTCACTTTATCAGTTGTACCCAATTCGAAACTCAAATTGCTATACAAGATTTTTCGTTTTTGTGTGTGTGTTAAGTCGCATCACTAGATACATCATCATTTGTATGTGTCAACATTGATATTGAAAGTCATTTTTGTTTATGTCATCACATCGTTAAAGTTTGTCTTGTTAAAACTTGAGTTGTCGCATTTGGAGTTTGTCTTGTGAAAATCTGAATGTCGAGTTCAATATTCGTGTTGTGAAAATTCAAATCGTAAAATGATCTTAATCTTCATTAATTGCGTCTGAGTCTGTATAATCAAATGTTTGAAGACCGAAATTGTCTAGTCCAAATATTAAATTGTTAAGTCCATATCATTCTATCAAAATTCAAAACTCAATTTTTTGTGTATTAGTCGTTTGTTTGTAAATTTTAATTTTTGTATATTGATTTATAATTAATATTATTATTGATTTATTATTAATTATATATTAATATTACTAAAATTAAAATTATTAAAAAAATCCTCAAAATTAAAAAATATTATTATTAATGATAATTACTAAAAATAATAAAAAATATAAAAAACAAAATAAAATTAAAAAAAAACATTCAAAAGATATCAAAAGTGTGGCCATATTAGAGTTCCCACACATATGCATAGATCAACATGCCTTATCAAAGGCAAAAACTACTTCAAAAGGAGGAAAAAGCGTTGTTTCAATGCACAATACAAAGACTTAAAAAAAATAACAAAGTTAATGTGCACTTCAAATTTGCCTCCTCAAAGTAGAAAGCACCTTACCACAACACCTCATGCGTCTAAAAAGGGAATAGGTGCCATACAATGGAATTTCACACGCCTATGTGAAGGAGAAAAACGCTAGTAGTCCATAATCAAACGTGCCAATCAAAGAATGGGAAAATTAAAGCAAAGATGAAAGCGCTTGATCACAAGCTCACGCGCGCCTTACAAAGGTAAAAGGAAGACTTGCAAAATGTTTAGGTGCGCCTTGCTTTGGAGGAGTCAGTGCCATCTCACACAGCTCTACTTAAATGTCATCCACTTCCACAGTCAGCATTGAGTCAATGCTGACATGGAAGTGGCCCGCCGCTCATCTATTCCTTTCTATCACCCATTCCTTCTGCCACTCTTAACCGCTTAAAAACATTCACTAACCGTGTTAAATCAAACTTCTGATTTTGCCTGCGTTAAACTTTAGATTTTTCTATTTCTGTTATCGCCTTCATTGGACTGGCTCATCACTAACAGCTTTTTTGGTTTTCTTCTTCATTTAACTCTGTCGCCTTGCCTGTTATTCTCTTCATCCTGCTGTCTAATTTTTTTCTTCATTTCAAAATAAAACAAAATATTTTGATATATGTATTTTGTTTGCCCCTTTATGCAGGAGTCGGGATTGAAAATTTGCCTCTGGTCTACGATTATTGCAGTGACCATAGTCTTGACCCACACATTTTCAAAGCTAAGGTTGTGTTATGCTATTCCAGGACAATTTGACAGAAACAACAAGGCTTGTGAAGGAGGTCGGCGTAGCGGGATTGATATCTATCAACGATGAAGACGATTTCCCTATCGATCAACCATATCTGCCGACTACTAGCGTGAGTTTTTGGACGGGCAAAAAGATAAAAGCCTATGTTAATAGCATTGCTAGGATACATGTCAAATAAAAACAAGCACTTGCAAAATGCGAAATTGAATATTTTTCAGACAAAGGACATTGATACGCTCAAAGGATACATATATGGTTGACCATTATTGAATTCTCTTTGTACTGAGTGCTCCATGGAAAACCTGCAAAACAAAAAAAATTCAATGAATAACATCTATTACACATTTTAAATAGGCAGTAACTATAACTTGATTGAATTCTCCTTGGATTTATATTTGGTTCTTTGGTTGTGAAGGATAATCTTTCTCTTTAACTTTTGTGGCATGTAGGCAATTGATCATACAAGACCTAATCAAGTCATGACAACAAAAATTGAGACTTGTAAAATGAATTTAAATGCAATCATAACAAATGATCATGGGAATGGGAATGGGAATGTGCTTGCAATAGTCGGGCGGCAGCTACAGCGAACGGGAAGGAGGCAGCTCTGGACACCGGTAGAAGGGGCCCTCACGAAGATCAGGATTTTAGCTTAGGACTACTGGGGTCTAGTTCTGAGCATGTGTCTCCCAAAGTTGCAGCGATTTGCGCTATTGTTGGGGGCAAGGATGGTGAGGAAAATGTGACCTGCGGCCCTGCTATCGGGGATGGTGCTACTGCAGGGCTTCGGGCTCCAGGGGGACCTCGAAAATCCTTCTCTGCTGCTGTGACTGGCGTTGGTGCTAGGTCTCGCCCACCCCAGCATGGCTCTTGGCCTATCCCTTGTGCCTGCCTGGGAGTCCCCTGTTGTGGTGTGTGGCCCGGAGGTCACAGAAAATGAGGATTACGATCGCAATAAAGGAGTGATATGCAGATTCAATGGATTTTGGCCCTCTCTGCCCAACCTCCACAATTGGGTCATGGAGTCATGGAAGCCGCTGGTTGAAGGTAAGTTTCCCTGTGCAAGAGGGTTCTTTATTGTGACTTTTGCTTCCTTGGAGCAGCAAGACTTAGTGCTCGATGGTAGGGTTTGGTTGTGGGGGGAGCATTCCCTCTCCATCAAACCTTGGACTCTGTCTTTTGATCCCCTCACAGAACCGCTTAACATCAGACTTATTTGGGTCTGCCTCCCGAATCTCCCTCTCTAGTTTTGGGAGGATTCCTGCTACGAGGGCATCAACAATGCCATCAATCTTTCCTCAAGGTTGATTCTACTACTTCTTTCATGGGACATTCCACGGTTGCCCGCATCCTAGTGGATATTGACATCTCCAAACCTCTTCATGGAGATGTGGTTTTGATGGTAGGGGATAGGCCCTAGAAACAACTATTAGATTATGAGGGCATCTCATTTAGATGTAGAAGATGTTTTGCTACAGGTCATTTGGCCTCTGGTTGTCCTCTCACGCGCCACAAGGGCGCCGCAACTTGGTGGAAAGATGCCCTTCTGGAGCACTTGACTATTAGTGCTTCCCAGGATGATTGTTCCTCTCGAGAGGATGAGTCCTCTGAGGAGGATGAGCTCCCTGATGGGGCTGTTCTTGAGGGGGGGCTGCTGCTTCGGTTCCTTCGCATTCTGTGGACTCTTCTGATCATTCCTTGGCTCACTTGTCGGCTCCTCCTGCTTCGGGCAAGATTACTTCTTGTTCTATTCTGGCTTCTTCCTCTCCGGTTTTGCCTTCTTCGGATTCGGCTTCTGCTGCTGGGACGTTTACTACTACTGCTGGGGTGCCTTCTTTCATTGGGGCTGCTCCTCCCCCTTCGAAGGTTTTGGCGCAAAGTTCACCGCCTTCTTCTCCTACTTCTCCTGCTGGAGATGAGGATGTCTTTTGGACTCTTGTCCAAAGAAGGAAGAGAGGTCTTCCCAAGCATGTTTCTCTGACCCATTCTTGGGCCAAGGGAGTTCAACCTGATCGGTCTGGTTCTACTTTTGTTTAGTTGTTCCTCGCTGCCTTGCTGTAGCTGTTTTGTCCGTGTGCTATCAATGTACTGTTTCTGGCTAGTTTAAGGACTTATTTTGCCCCGGGGGCTGCATTGTACGGGGTTCTGGACCCTCTTTTCCAGCTGATCTAAAAAAACAAATGAACATGTTTAGATTCTACTTGTTATCTTGAATCATCTTAGTAGCCTTTGCTCCATTTATAAAAGCATACAAAGGCTTCTTCATAGTAAATGTGTTTAGAGCAATTCCTTATCCCTTTTAGTTAAGGCTTTAGCAAAAAAACTCCATAGTTTCTTGAGTTTCATTTAAAGTTAGTATAATCTTAAACACTCTTAACACTTAATTGTACAAATGTATGTTTCATATAATTTTGTAATTATCTGAAAAATAAAATTAGTTCTTAGCTAAACAAAAGAGCTTATAATGTTGTGGTTAACATAAAAGTTATTTACATGGAGATGGATGAGAACTTGCACAACCATTGTGGTTAACTTGGAGATGGTTAATCTATTAAAGTAAAGTTTGATGTTGTTTGGCACACACTAGGTGATATTAATCCATAATGGTTATGAATTACTTGAATCATTTGATCATCGTGACTTGGAATAATCTTTTTATGAGCTTGTGATATTAAAATTCTATTTGACAAGACATTACTATTGTAGTAAGAAAGTAGGGGTATAATTTGTTGACAAGAATGATTGTAAATATATGTGACTTATTCTAGTTCACATCACTTATTAGTGCCCCATTTACTAATATTGCACTTATACTTTCACATTGCAAGTCTCACATGTATTACCAATTTCATATGTATACAATATATACTTTACGTTACTAAAATGATTGTGGTAGATGCTTTATCAAAATGATTTTGTCTTGTAGGATCACATAATTAGAAATGATATGAGATGGATGACGTGGGCAATGATAACACTTGGATGAAAGAGATATTCGTTCATTCCTTACACATTGTATATATTTAAAGACTAAGTCACTTTGTTGTTCTAAATTGATATTTTATGAGAAATATGGGCAATTCATTAAAATACCTTTTATTTTGTCACATGACGCACAACTAAACAATACATAGTCATTTGATAGAAATAAAGTGCTGGTTGTTGGCATGGGCATGATAGCAAGCATTGATTTATGTGGTAGCACAATGCATCCTCCTATGCATAGATGTAGTCCACAAAATTTGGAAAACTTGTTCATTTACAAGCACTAAATTGTTCCTTTTAATTTACTAGTACTGCACTACTAGTCTCTAATCTAATATTTTTTAGATCTAATAATAAGTAGGATAATAGTAAATTTAATGAACTTCTTTACAAGAATTCAAAAAAGGAAACAAGTAACAGGTTTTCAAAATGCAACAAGCCTAAGATCCTCACATGCTTAATTATTAACAAAATAAAGAGATTGAATTCTCCTATAATTTATATCCAAAGACAAAAAAAGATATGGATATAAGACATCAAGATGAAGAGTCATTATATCAAAAAGTGATTAATCATTAAATTAAAAAGTAGGTTTAACAATAAATGTATATCTAAAAATAATCTTAATAATGTTTTCCCTTAAATTAAGATGTTTCACTCCTATCCTTATCATGTTTTGTTTCTCTATCAAAATCATCATGCCAAGTACGCTTCTTCTTGTTCTTTACACAAGATGGAGTAGGAAACAAAACTAAACCTTGAGAAATGGTTGGATGTCTCCTGATATTCATTATTTCAATCAAGTCTCTCTCCCTACGAAGTGTAGTGACATGACCATCCACGACACGCTTGAATGGTTGCACAGTGGGGTGTTGTAGTCCAATTTGACTAGATAGTGCCATGCCTCTACCTCTATTTATCAAGTCTTCTAGACCCCTTTCCAAAAAGGCTATTGTTCCATCATCATATGTGCTTTGCAAGAAATCTTCAAGCAACTTTTGTACCCTCATTTTTGAGTTTATTGTGCCTTCTCCACCTTCTTGTGTTGAGATCTAAACATTAATCAATAAAAGATATTAGTAGAATATACACAAAAGAAATGGACATAGCATGAGTGTTTGAAAGCATATTACATTTGAGTGACATTGGTTCTCCTCCTCAACATCATCAAGTGCATGTAATGTAGATGGTAGGTCATATGCTACATCTTAATCCATTTGCATATAAATAATTAGTAAGAGAACAATGACCATTTAAACTAAAAGAGAATGTAGCAAAAATACACTTACAAGGTGATTTGATATATCAATATTAGTGTCCTCTCCATGAACCCATGTGCTCACACTAGAAATGTCATCAACAACTAGGAGAATGTAATTTCTATTGATGTAACCAATTGTTTCTCTCATCATGTTCACTTTGACTACATGCTTGCATGTGCAACCCTGACTTGAAAAGTTGCATGAACACATAGACAAACCTTGTATTGATCCATACGCTTGGTAAGAAATTTTGTGATTTTTTTGACTTTAAACCCATGCAACACGACTATTGGTAGCATCAAATTTCACATGATCATGAAGAATCTACAATGCACGCACCCAAGACACATTCTCAACTTTTTGCATAGTCAATTCTATGTGATGCATGTCAAATGGTCTTTAAAAAATGGTTCTTCAAATGTGAGTGATATGATTCAGTTGCACCATTTGTTTCTTGACCAACATGCTTAAGGGTATGACAACATCTAGACCACATCTCCACCCTATGGATCCATCGCTCTTGAAAATAGTCAACAAAGTTTTGATGCATGTCTCGAAAATAATGCACAAATAACCAAGCATATTTAACAGCTGTTTGCTCATCTGGAGAGTGATGCATGATGGAATCCCAACATATCAAACATTTTTCTTCTAGAAAAATCATCCTTCACCTTGGCTATCGAGTTCTTCAACCATGCCCTCCTAACATGCCAATTATAAAGATATATTTCACAACCAAAAACCTCTCTACAAGGCCACAATACAATTATAATTAACATCCCAATTATATAGGTAAATATTAACAATACATTACTTACATAAATAAAAACCACCTAATAGTTGAACAAGTAGTTTAATATGGTTTTTTGTAGACAAGGGAGGATGTGAGATAGTAATGATGCAATTAGGAGTACTGTGAGGTGTGGGAGTGAGCCAATGAGCTATGAACAATAATGGAGTAATTGTAATCTGTGTGAGAGACCGATTCATAGTTAAATCCTGATCGTTGGTGACCAAATGCATTGCATTGTTTTATTCTATCATGGAGTCGACGGTCATGCTAATTGGGAAGCGAAGACAAATGGCCTTCTAAGGCCCACTTACATACAAAAGGTTAAGGGGAATCTTCAAGCTTAATTCGTCTATTTCTCTCCATGCAATTGGCATGATCCTGGGAGAGGCATTCATGAATTTGAATGAGAATTACCAGGTGAACACAAACATTTCAGACATGTTTGTGGGCATTCTCCTTGATCTTGGGGAATAAAAGGACATGGTCCGAGAGATGGGATGAGCGCTCATCCGAGAAATGGTGAGGGAGTCTAGACAAGATGTCAGAGCTCGCCATCCCTGGATTGAGCTTTAGATCAGAGGGGCGTTGCTGGCCGAAGGTGCTACCGCGATGTAACGAACCGTGGATACTGTTTGTGATTCCCGTGGCTAGTTGATTGGAGGCCAAGAGATGCAATGAGGCCCGTTGGGGGGTGGCTTTTTTGAAGACAGTGGTGTGTCTAGCTGATGGAGTAGGGGTAGATTGGGTGGAGCTTTAGACCTCAGAGGAGGACTCCAAAGCTGCAGGGAACTAAAAATGGTGATGGAAAAATTAATATAGTATGGTAAATAGTTTGTTATAGTATGTTGAAGAAATATTAGTATGTGGAAGAAATACTGATTGTAAATAGTATATGATATAGAAAAAATATAGTTGGCAAGTCTGGAATGTAATAGCTGAAAGAAGATAATATATATAATGGCCCTCATCCAATAAGCAAAAAAATTTTGGTTTGATTTTCTTGGTTCCAATTATACATGGGTTCTGGCTCCCTTAAGCCGAATTGACCAATAAAAAAAAACACCTAATAGCATTAATTTCTGCTACAACATCATCTACCATAAATGCATTGATTTTCCACTCGATCTTCTTCAAGAGAACTCTTTGCAGAAGAATTCGCGTCCAATATGCAAGTCAAATGTACATGATCTAGACATTATTATCCATGCAACTGGTAACCCCATGTGTTGGGTATCAAAAGCAAGCAATGTGTACAATTGGAACTGTAAAAATAATTACAGTACAAAGAATAAGATCATAAAATATGTGCGAAGGAAAATATGATAGAAAAATAATCTTAAATGTTTTACCTTCATTGCGTTAGTTCCAAATTTTGAGTCCATTGCTAGCATGTTATTATGTCCATACTGTACCATTCAATCCAACTATTGTGGTAGTTGAATTCCTAAAATAAAAGGCACGTCTCCATCTCCATCAACACTAGTTTCATTGAATTCTTGCTAGGCAAACAATTTTTCTGGATTTGCAATCACCCATTGTTTGACAGATTGTGCATCATTAGTATGCAGAACATATTTTGTTTGTTTGATTTTGCGCTTTATGTTTTGTATTTCATTTTTATTTAAGAAGGCGTCTCTTTATGTTTGTCCTTTGAACAAGATTAACTTCTTCATGACCATTTCCCTATGTTTCATATGAACTACATCAAGAAATAAACCTAACAATAACATATTTTTCACCCAATCTTGTAATTATTTGCTTATGTGAAGTGCAAAGAAAGATCTACTCCTTTTGAAATCTTCAACCTCTTGACCATGACAAGGAAATCCATTCTTGTCAACATGATCAACTTGGTAGAAGGATACTAGAGAATGATCTAGCCTATGATGCATAATGTAGATTGTAAAGTGGTATTGACATCCACATCTATGTTTTCGGCCAGGCCTACTTGCTTTACTACTGTTTGGGACCAATGATTTATCGAATTGAGTGGTATCAACCTCTCAATAATCATTTGGGCCATAAGAGCACCAATATCTACACAAAATTAAAAAATCATTTAATTAGTCCTTGAGGGATGCATTTACAAACTAAAGTTGCTATTTCCATATAAATTGGTAAGTGAAGATTTTACGTAGTGTACTCCAAAACTGAGTCGATCCTTCTTGATGCATCGTTAAGAGTAGACTTCTTTTTCTTCTTGATATAAAACTAGGTGGAATATGATTGTCTCTTGGATTCCCCTTCGATAAAGTCCTTTACTCTATCATTTTCAACCCAAGACACTTGGAAGATTGAATTAGTTTGATCAGGGTATATCTTCCAAACAAGGTCCTCATAGGAAAATGGACCCTCAGGTGGGTGTTGGACCTCCTGGCACATAATTTGTTGCATCTGACATTATACCAAACCTTAAAGTAGATTATAATAAGTTTGTAGTTGTCCTCATCAAATACAATTAATAATATTGCTTTTGAAAATAAAAACCCTAAATGGTGCAGTAATATTGGTAGTCAATGTTAATAGCTTCATGCCCATGATCAGCTACATGAGATCTATGGCATATTCTCTAAAAACAAACTGGGTCAATGTTGGAGACAGTGGGGCAATCGTTACACCATTTGTGCAGGTCGCTACTTATGCGACAGGGGATTTCACTAGCTGAGGACAATTAGAGTTATTGTCACCATTTATCAGGGCTTCCATTTGAAGCTACACTTCTGCTTCCAACACTGGGTAGGTGTTAGACTCTATACATCGTGTTACCACTTGGCAGAGTCCTGTGTTTTTAAGAAACAGTCACTACCCCCTGGAATGTGCCACTTTCCCAGTTCCTGGGAAAGCACCCCTTCTCCCAAAGATACTAGGTAAAGTAAAATGCATTTCTTTGATAGGTGAAAGATAATAGAAGATAGAAAAATATAATTTTGCACGCCATTCTCAGGCTATGCCATAGAGGGTGCTTTTATGTCTTAGGTAGAGATAAAAATAAGTGCCTTAATGAGGCTTTGATTCTGTTCCATCAAGTGCAACTATGCACCCAATTAGGAGCTCTACAACAAGGCAACTCCCTTCATGATTTTATATTCAAAGGTGGGTTTGAGTCAGATGTTTTTGTAATGAATTCCTTAATAGATATGTATGCGGACTATGGCGAGATAGGATTTGCACGGAAGGTGTTTGGTAAAATGTGTAAAAGAGATCTGATCTCATGGAGCACTATGGTTGATGGGTATGCGAAGAACGGAGATGCCAATAATGCCTTGAATCTTTTTAATCAATTCCCTCTATACACGTTTGGCGTCCACCATTTTAAAAATATGAATACCAAAAAAAACACAAATACCAGTCTTATTAAACTTCACTTACACAGACTTCACTTCGTCTGATACTTTCTAGTCAATTTCCATCTATATAACTGATGATACGTAGGAAATTATTTTGCTTGCTCATGATTTATTTTACACTCATTACTCATGCCTGACCTTTTTCCTCCAACATGGTAGTAGTAAAAACCATTTTTTATGCTTGTACCTATCAAACATTCCAATTGATAATGGGCCTACCACTTATCTAATGAGGAGAAGCATCGACAATCAAGGGAAAGGTAGTTAAAGAAATAGGAAAGCAAATTAAATTAATACTCTTTGTATTATTTACACCATGAAATCTGAAATGACATGGAAGCTTACCCTGAACGAGCTCGGCTGAGAAGAATACTACAATCAAGGATGCACAACAAGAAACTGGCAATGAAGAGAATAACAGGCAGCGCGATAGAGTTAAATGAAGAAAAAAATCAGACAGCAAAATGAAGAGAATAACAGACAGGGCGACAGAGTTAAATGAAGAAAAAAATCAGAAAAACTATTAGTGATGAGCTGGTCCAATGAAGGCGATAACAGAAATAGAAAAATCTAAAATTTAACGCGGGCAAAATCGGAAGTTTTATTTAACGCGGTTAGTGAATGTTTGTTTTTAAGCAGTTAAGAGTGGCGGAAGGAATGGGTGACAGAAAGGAACAGATGAGCGAGGGGCCACTTCCACGTCAGCATTGACTCAACGCTGACCGTGGAAGTGGATGACATTTAAGTCAATGCTGACCGGTAGTTAAAGAAATAGGAAAGCAAATTAAATTAATACTCTTTGTATTATTTACACCATGAAATCTGAAATGACATGGAAGCTTACCCCGAACGAGCTCGGCTGAGAGAATACTACAATCAAGGATGCACAACAAGAAACTGGCAATGAAGAGAATAACAGGCAGCGCGACAGAGTTAAATGAAGAAAAAAATCAGACAGCAAAATGAAGAGAATAACAGACAGGGCGACAAAGTTAAATGAAGAAAAAAATCAGAAAAATTGTTAGTGATGAGCCGGTCCAATGAAGGCGATAACAAAAATAGAAAAATCTAAAGTTTAACGCGGGCAAAATCGGAAGTTTTATTTAACGCGGTTAGTGAATGTTTGTTTTTAAGCGGTTAAGAGTGGCAGAAGGAATGGGTGACAGAAAGGAACAGATGAGAGGGGGGCCACTTCCACGGTCAGCGTTGACTTAAATGTCATCCACTTCCATGGTCAGCGTTGAGTCAATGCTGACGTGGAAGTGGCCCCCCGCTCATCTGTTCCTTTCTGTCACCCATTCCTTCCGCCACTCTTAACCGCTTAAAAACATTCACTAACCGCGTTAAATCAAACTTCCGATTTTGCCCGCATTAAACTTTAGATTTTTCTATTTCTGTTATCGCCTTCATTGGACCGGCTCATCACTAACAGTTTTTCTGATTTTTTTCTTCATTTAACTCTGTTGCCCTGTCTGTTATTCTCTTCATCTTGCTGTCTGATTTTTTTCTTCATTTAACTCTGTCGTGCTGCCTGTTATTCTCTTTATTGCCATTTTCTTGTTGTGCATCCTTGATTGTAGTATTAGGCTCAGCCGAGCTCGTTTAGGGTAAGCTTCCATGTTATTTTAGATTTCATGGTGTAAATAATACAGAGTATTAATTTAATTTGCTTTCCTATCTCTTTAGCTACCTTTCCCTTGATTGCCAATGCTTCTCCTCATTAGATATGTGGTAGGCCCATTATCAATTGGAATGTTTGATAGGTACAAGCATAAAAAATGGTTTTCACTACTACGATGTTGGAGGAAAAAGGTCAGGCATGAGTAATGAATGTAAAATAAATCATGAGCAAGCAAAATTATTTCCTACGTATCATCAGTTATATAGATGGAAATTGACTAGAAAGTGGCAGACGAAGTAAAGTCTGTGTAAGTGAAGTTTAATAAGACTGGTATTTGTGTTTCTTTGGTATTCATATTTTGAAAATGGCGGACGCCAAATGTGTACAGAGGGAATTGATTAAAATGATTTAGGGCATTATTGGCATCTCCATTCTTCGCATACCCAACGACCATAGTGCTCCATGAGATCACATCTCTTTTACACATTTTACCAAACACCTTCCATGCAAATCCTATCTCCCCACAGTCCGTGTACATATCTAGTAAGGAATTCATTACAAAAACATCGACTCAAACCCACCTTTGAATATAAAATTATGAAGGGACGTGCCTTGTTGCAGAGCTCCTAATTGGGTGCATAGTTGCATTTGACGGAAGAGAATCAAATCCTCTTTAAGGCACTTATTTTTATCTCTGCCTAAGACATAAAAGCACCCTCTATGGCATAGCCTGAGAATGGCGTACAAAATTATATTTTTTCTATCTTCTATTATCTTTCACCTATCAAAGAAATGCATTTTACTTTTCTCTCTAGGGGTTTTATTGTTTGTTTTTTAAAAATATGCCATAGATCTCATGTAGCTGATCATGGGCATGCAGCTATTAACATTGACTACCATATTAGGGTTTTGATTTTCAAAAGCAATATTATTAATTGTATTTGATGAGGACAACTACAAACTTATTGTAATCTAATTTTAAGGTTTTGGTATAATTTAAGTTGCAACAAATTATGTGCCAGGAGGTCCAAGACCCTGATCAAACTAATTCAACCTTCCAAGTGGCTTGGGTTGAAACTTGAAAATGATAGAGTAAAGGACTTTATCGGAGGTGAATCCAAGAGACAATCATATTCCACCCAGTTTTATATCAAGAAGAAAAATAAGTCTACTCTTAATGATGCATCAAGAAGAATTGACTTAGTTTTGGAGAACACTACGTAAGATCTTCACTTACCAATTTATATTGAAATACGAACTTTCGTTTGTGAATGCATCTCTCAAGGACTAATTAAATGTTTTTTAATTTTGTATAGATATTGGTGCTCTTATGGCCCAAAGGATTATCGAGAGGTTGATGCCACTCAATTCGATAAATCATTGGTCCCAAAGAGTGGTAAAGGAAGTAGGCCTGGCCGAAAACATAGAAGATGTGGATGCCAATACCACTTTACAATCCGCATTATGCATCATAGGCTAGATCATTCTCTAGTATCCTTCTACCAAGTTGATCATGTTGACAAGAATGGATTTCCTTGTCATGGTCAAGAGGTTGAAGATTTCAAAGGGAGTAGATCTTTCTTTGCACTTCACATAAGCAAATAATTACAAGATTGGGTCAAAAATATGTTATTGTTAGGGTTATCTGGTGATGTAATTCATATGAAACATAGGGAAATGGTCATGAAAAAATTAATCTTGTTCAAAGGACAAACATAAAGAGATGCCTTCTTAAATAAAAAATGACATATAAAACATAGAGCGCAAAATCAAACAAACAAAACATGTTATGCATACTAATGATGCACAATCTGTCAAACAATGGGTGGTTGCAAATCCAGAAGAATTGTTTGCCTACCAAGAATCCAATGAAACTAGTGTTGATGGATATGGAGATGTGCCTTTTATTTTAGGAATTCAACTACCACAATAGTTGGATTGAATGGTACAGTATGGAAATAATAACATGCTAACAATGGACTCAACATTTGGAACCAACGCAATGAAGGTAAAACATTTAAAATTATTTTTCTTATCATATTTTCTTTCGTATATATATTTTATGATCTTAATCTTTGTACTTTAATTATTTTTACAGTTCCACTTGTACACATTGCTTGCTTTTGATACCCAACACATTGCTTGCTTTTGATACCCAACACATGGGGTTACCAGTTGCATGGATAATAATGTCTAGATCATGTACATCTAACTTAGCATATTGGATACAAATTCTTCTGTAAAGAGTTCTCTTGAAGAAGATCGAGTGGAAAATCAATGCATTTATGGTAGATGATGCTGCAGCAGAAAGTAATGCTATTAGGTGGTTTTTTTTATTGGTCAATTCGACTTAAGGGAGCTAGAACCCATGTATAATTGGAACCAAGAAAATTAAACCAAAATTTGGATGCTCATTGGATGAGGGCCAATATATATTATCTTCTTTCAGCTATTACATTCCAGACTTGCCAGCTATATTTTTGCTATATCATATATACTATTTGCAATCAGTATTTCTTCCACATACTAATATTTCTTCAGCATACTATAACAAACTATTTACCATACTATATTAATTTTTCCATCACCATTTTCAGTTCCCTGCAGCTCTGAAGTCCTCTTTGGTCTGCAGCTCCACCCAATCTACCCCTACTCCATTAGCAAGACCCACCGCTATCTTTAGAAAAGCCACCCCCCAATGGGCCTCATTACGTCTCTCGGCTTTCAGTCGACTAGCCACGAGAATCACGAATGGTGTCCACGGTTTGTTATATTGCGGTAGCACCTTCAACCAACAATGCCTCTCCGGTCTGAAGCCCAATCCAGGGATGGCCATCTTCGACATCTTGTCCAGACCTCCTCGCCACTTTTCCTGGATGAGCGCTCATCCCATCTCTCAGACCATGCCCTTTTATTCCCCAAGATCAACGAGAATGCCTACAAACATGCCTTAAATGTCCATGTTCACCCGGTAATTCTCATTCAAATTCATGAATGCCTCTCCCATAATCATGCCAATCGCATGGAGAGCAATAGACGAATTAAGCTTGAAGATTCCCCTTAACCTTTTGTTTGTAAGCGGGCCTTGGAAGGACATTTGTCTTCGCTTCCCAATTAGCATCGCCATCAAATCCATGATAGAATAAAACAATGCAATGCATTTGATCTCCGAGTGGGATTTAACGACTATGAATCGGTGTCTCACACATATTGCAATTACTCCATTATTGTTCATCGCTCGCCAACTCACTCCCACGCCTCGTAATACTCCTAATTGCATCATTACTATCTCACATCCTCCCTTCTCAGCAAGAAATTGTGTTAAACTACCTGTTCAAATATTAGGTGGTTTTTATTTATGTAAGTAATGTATTGTTAATATTTACCTATATAATTGGGATGTTAATTATAATTGTATTGTGGCCTTGTAGAGAGGTTTTTGGTTGTGAAATATATCTCTATAATTGGCATGTTAGGAGGGCATGGTTGAAGAACTCGATAGCCAAGGTGAAGGATGATTTTTCTAGAAGAAAAATGTTTGATATGTTGGGATCCATCATGCATCACTCTCTAGATGAGCAGACAGCTGATAAAGATGCTTGGTTATTTGTGCATTATTTTTGAGACATGCATCAAAACTTTGTTGACTATTTTCAAGAGCGATGGATCCATAGGGTGGAGATGTGGTCTAGATGTCATACCCTTAAGCATGTTGGTCAAGAAACAAATGGTGGAACTGAATCATATCACTCACATTTGAAGAACCATTTTTTAAAGACCATTTGACATGCATCACATAGAATTGACTATGGAAAAAGTTGAGAATGTGTCTTGGGTGCATGCCTTGTAGATTCTTCATGATCATGTGAAATTTGATGCCACCAATAGTCGTGTTGCATGGGTTTAAAGTCAAAAAAATCACAAAATTTGTTACCAAGCGTATGGATCAATACAAGGTTTGTCTATGTGTTCATGCAACTTTTCAAGTCAGGGTTACACATGCAAGCATGTAGTCAAAGTGAACATGATGAGAGAAACAATTGGTTACATCAATAGAAATTACATTCTCCTAGTTGTTGATGACATTTCTAGTGTGAGCACATGGGTTCATGGAGAGGACACTAATATTGATATATCAAATCACCTTGTAAGTGTATTTTTGCATAATTTTTCTACATTCTCTTTTAGTTTAAATGGTCATTGTTTTCTTACTAATTATTTATATGCAAATGTATTAAGATGTAGCATATGACCTACCATCTACATTACATGCACTTGATGATGTTGAGGAGGAGAACCAATGTCACTCAAATGTAATATGATTTCAAACACTCATGCTATGTCCATTTCTTTTGTGTATATTCTACTAATATCTTTTATTGATTAATGTTTAGATCTCAACACAAGGTGGAGAAGGCACAATAAATTCAAAGATGAGGGTACAAAAGTTGCTTGAAGATTTCTTGCAAAGCACAGATGATGATGGAACAATAGCCTTTTTTGAAAGGGGGCTAGAAGACTTGATAAATAGGGGTAGAGGCATGGCACTATCTAGTCAAATTGGACTACAACACCCCACTGTGCAACCATTCAAGCGTGTCGTGGATGGTCATGTCACTACACTTCGTAGGGAGAGAGACTTGATTGAAATAATGAATATTAGGAGACATCCAACCATTTCTCAAGGTTTAGTTTTGTTTCCTACTCCATCTTGTGTAAAGAACAAGAAGAAGCGTACTTGGCATGATGATTTTGATAGAGAAACAAAGCGTGATAAGGATAGGAGTGAAACATCTTAATTTAAGGGAAAACATTATTAAGATTATTTTTAGATATACATTTATTGTCAAACCTACTTTTTTATTTAATGATTAATCACTTTTTGAAATAATGACTTTCCATCTTGATGTCTTATATCCATATCTTTTTTTGTCTTTGGATATAAATTATAGGACAATTCAATCTCTTTATTTTGTTAATAATTAAGCATGTGAGGATCGTAGGCTTGTTGCATTTTGAAAGCTTTTTACTTGTTTCCTTTTTTGAATTCTTGTAAAGAAGTTCATTCAATTTACTATTATCCTACTTATTATTAGATCTAAAAAATATTAGATTAGAGACTAGAAGTTCAGTGCTAGTAAATTAAAAGGAGCAATTTAGTGCTTGTAAATGAACAAGTTTTCCAAATTTTGTGGCCTACATCTATGCATATGAGGATGCATTGTGCTACCACATAAATCAATGCTTGATATCATGCTCATGCCATCAACCTGCACTTTATTTCTATCCAATGACTATGTATCGTTTAGTTGTGTGTCATGTGCCAAAATAAAAGGTATTTTTAATGAATTGCACATATTTCTCATAAAACATCAATTTAGAACAACAAAGCGACTTAGTCTCTAAATAGATACAATGTGGAAGGAATGATCGAATATCTCTTTCATCCAAGTGTTATCATTGCCCACGTCATCCATCTCATATCATTTCAAATTATGTGATCCTACAAGACAAAATCATTATGATAAAGCATCTACCACAATCATTTTAGTAATGTAAAGTGTATATTGTATACATATGAAATTGGTAATACATGTGAGACTTGCAATGTGAAAGTATAAGTGCGATATTAGTAAATGGGGCACTAATAAGTGATGTGAACTAGAATAAGTCACATATATCTACAATCATTCTTGTCAGTAAATTATACCCCTGCTTTCTTACTACAATAGTAATGTCTTGTCAAATAGAATTTTAATATCACAAGCTCATAAGAAGATTATTCCAAGTCACTATGCTCAAATGATTCAAGTAATTCATAACCATTATGGATTAATATCACCCATAACCATTATGGATTAATATCACCCAGTGTGTGCCAAATAACATCAAACTTTACCTTAATAGATTAACCATGTCCAAGTTAAGCACAATGGTTGTACAAGTTCTCATCCATCTCCATGTAAATAACTATTACGTTAAACACAACAATTTTATAAACTCTTTTGTTGATCTAAGAACTAATTTTATTTTTCACATAATTACAAAATTATATGATACATTTGTACAATTAAGTGTTAAGAGTGTTTAAGATCATGCCACCTTTAAATGAAACTCAAGAAACTATGAAGATTTTTGCTAAAGCCTTAACTAAAAGGGATAAATAATTACTCTAAACACATTTACTATGAAGAAGCCTTTGTATACTTTTATAAATGGAGAAAAGGCTACTAAGATGATTCAAGATAACAAGTAGAATTTAAACACATTCATTTGTTATGATAGCATTTAAATTCATTTTACAAGTCTCAATTTTTACTGTCATGACTTGATTAGGTCTTGTATGATCAATTGCCTACATGCCACAAAAGTTAAAGGGAAAGATTATCCTTCACAACCAAAGAACCAAATATAAATCCAAGGAGAATTCAATCTAAGTTATAGTTACTGCCTATTTAAAATGTGTAATAGATGTTATTCATTGATTTTTTTTGTTTTCCAGGTTTTCCAAGGAGCACTCAGTACAAAGAGAATTCAATAATGGTCAACCATATATGTATCATTTGAGCGTATCAATGTCCTTTGTTTGAAAAATATTTAATTTCGCATTTCGCAAGTGCTTGTTTTATTTTGACATGTATCCTAGCAGTGCTGTTAATGTAGGCTTTTATCTTTTCGCCCGTCCAAAAACTCACGCTTGTAGACGGCAGATATGGTTGATCGATAGGGAAATCGTCTTCATCGTTGATAGATATCAATCCCGCTACGCCGATCTCCTTCACAAGCCTTGTTGTTTCCGTCAAATTGTCCTGGAATAGCATAACACAACTTTAGCTTTGAAAATGTGTGGGTTGAGACTATGGTCACTGCAATAATTGCAGACCAGAGGCAAATTTTCAATCCTGGCTCCTCTGTAAAGGGACGAACAGAATACATATATCAAAATATTTTGTTTTATTTTGAAATGAAGAAAAAATCAAACAGCAAGATGAAGAGAATAACAGGCAAGGCGACAGAGTTAAATGAAGAAAAAAATCAGAAAAGCTGCTAGTGATGAGCAGGTCTAATGAAGACAAAAAACAAAAATAGAAAAATCTAAAGTTTAACGCGGGCAAAATCAGAAGTTTGATTTAATGAGGTTAGTGAATGTTTTTAAGTGGTTAAGAGTGGTGGAAGGAAGGGCAGAATGGAAGAGATGAGCGGGGGGCCACTTCCACGTCAACATTGACTCAACGTTGACTGTGGAAGTGGATGACATTTAAGTAGAGCCATCTCACACCAGCCAACAGGGTCAACATGCCCCTTCACCAGTCCACATGCCAGGAAAGAGTTCACGCCAAAACAAAGCCTCCGAGCACTTCAAATGCGCCTCTTAAGGCAGCGACTAGGCAACAAGCTTCATAAAAGCACCTAAATAAATATTCCATGCACTTCAAACAAGTAGAAAGGCAAAGAGCGCCTGCATGAAGGAGGTCTTCGCCTATATCAACGACGTCAAAATTGAATAGCTAAAAACAAATAAAATAAGCGTTGCCAAAGGAAAGTTCACACATGCTAATTTGGAGGGGTAATAGAAAGCATGGAGAATCTGTGCCAAAAGAGTCTTTTAGAAGAGACAAAAGTTATTGCCACATCAATGGATAAAAGACCAATCAACAAATCTTCAAGGTCGACACTCAAACAAAGACTTTAGATGCTTATTCAAAATCAAGTGCCTAGCAAAATACAAAGTCACCCAGGTAATAGTGGTCATCAGCAATGAATTAGAAAACAAAAGAGTACCAATCAACACCTATACAAAGAGATCACACCTTCATCAACATCAAATAAAAAGTTTAGAAATCACATTCAGAAAAGACAATAACTTGCCAGATTCAAGTTATCGAGATTGGAAGTTTCATCAAATTTTGCCAGACTTTGCTAGAGAGGCATCACCACACTAAAATCATCTAAAGCCCCCTACTGGCAAATTCTATTTTTAGCTTGCACTAAAAAATAGTCCGTCATCATTGGTTTAAGGAGAAAAAACACCTTCAAAATTTGCTATTTTTGGTGTTAACTTGAGTTAACTTTTTACTCGATCAATAGTATGTAGCAGATGTGAGTTTTGAATGCATGATTGCATGATTTTAATCGTCAGTTAAGCTAACAATTGCAAGTTTGTAATTCAGATTTAGTGGAGCAGATAAACTATAATAAAGTTTGCACATCATGCAAACAATAGCAGCTAGGATAAGAGCTCATTTGATTATTTTACTTATTTTTCATGCAATCTTTGTAAATAGTATAAATAAGTGCTTTTGCACATAGATTGGATTTTTTTATCATTAGAGTTAGCATTTTTTAGTACTTTTCAAGAGTCAGTTATATCAGAGAAATCGTTTGTATCAGTGAATGAACATCAATAAAACGACAATTCTCATGCCTTCATTTTACTGAAATTGCTAATCATCTGGTGTTCAAAGTGATTGTGATCTTGTTCGTTCAATAGATTTCATTATGCCTGTTTTGCTTCTAGGTATCTATTGAAATGTGTCATCATATGTGCTAAAGGTTAAGTTGATTCAATGAATCTGTGAACTTTGTATCGTAGGCGAAATTGAAGATATACGTTATGGCTTTGTACCGTCTTATATTTGATTTAATCATGGCATTCGTGATTATTTGTTTATATAGTAATCAATCCAATCCATGTGCATTTGTCCTACTCAACCTCTGTCTTTAGTTAAGTAGTACAAGCGTGTAATTGTAGGTTCTGATTTTAGTCAAAAAACACAAGATTCTTGCCTCGTGATTGAAAGTGCATCTCTGCCTTTTGCACGTCACAAACCCAAAAAGATTGCATATTTATGTTTTATTCAGCATAAGCATGAAAATACCTTTGAAAACATTTTTTAGTCTATAAATTGCAAGTACATTGTGTATAGTTTTAGGTTAGTTTTATTTTACAGGGAGCTTCCCCTTCTAATTCAAAGAGTAGTTTTACCACACATTTGTTTTGTTTTGTGTTGCATTGAAAGGTGGGAATTAGAACGCTAACATCACTTAAGTGTCTTTCTCTCTCCAAATGAGCTTTTGAGCCTCTAAGAGCATTTTTCACTTATGTTATTCAACCTCCTAGGGATGCACTTGAAAACTTGGGAGGACTTTTTCATGTTTTCACTTTGACATTTTGACACTTAAGTGAATTTAGGCGCCCCTAGAGGTCATAATGCACTTCTTCTAATTTCTCATTGACAACTTACATCCAACCTCCTTGGGGCATGCTTGATAACTTGGAAGCACTTTCATATTTTCACTTTGACATTTTGACACCTATGTGAATTTACGCACCCCTGGAGGGTATAATGCACTTTTGTTATGTTTTGCAAGTGTCATTTTGATATTTAAGTGGCTAGACACACGCTTGAGGGACTAAGAGTCACTTTTTGGTCTATTTTGATGTTGAATCTTGTCACTTAATTGAAAAATACTTTTTGGGTCACTTAAGTGATTTCATGTTCTAATTTGTTGTTGACATTGCACCTTTTTCACTTAAAACTCGCTTTTTATCCCCAAAAAGTTCACCTTTTGTTCTAATTTGAAGGCGACTTTTGCAACTTAAGTGAAAATGCACTTTTTCTTCTAATTTCACTTTGACATTTGCCACTTAAGTGAAAAAGTGCATGTTAAATGGCTTAAGTGATCTAATTTGTCATTGACATTGAAAAGTGCATCCACTTTTCACACCTATGTGAATTCTCCCCAAAAATGATATTTTCTCTCCCTAGGGCATGCCCAAGCACCTAGTCATTTTGAACATTTTTTACCTTTTAAGTATGACATTCTCTCTCTTCAACATACTTTGGAAGTTTGGAGCACTTGTGTATCCTTTTCTATCTTGAAATCCTCAAAAAGTACATCTGCTTTGTAAGAGGTGTCTTGGAAACCTTGATGATCATTTCTCTACCTTGACACTTGATTGCCTCTCCTCATATCCAAGTTGTCATATTGGCATTGCCTAATGTGCTCATAATCCTCCTCTCATAGGCCCTGCAAAGTTATTAGCTTGAATTGATGACAACAATATTGACACGTATTGGAAACAAAGGCTCAATTTGACTTTGGACAAGAAACGACTAGATGTTGGCTTACAACTTGACACAATATGAAAAAAATTGTATGTGTACAACACATCTAAACAATATTATAATGGTTTTCTAATTTATATTCTGAATTTAAAGTTTATATATAGTATTTTTCTGTAATGGGGTGCAATGCTGTTAAATAGAGATTCGGTACTGATCTTTAGGAGCCTTATTGTATATGTTATTTGCTAAATAATATAAAAATACAACTTTTTCCAATCAAAAACACTTCCTATAGAATGATAATTTGAAAAATAATCTCAGCCTAGCTGGATACGATACTATTGCCTTACAATTCTCAACACTTATGGTCATTTTAATTGAAAATAAATCTAAAAAAACATCTCAAAAGAACCATAAATTATAGTCCTTAAACACACCTGACATTGATAACATCATCCACACGTCCAGTTAGCCAATAGTAGCCATCCTTGTCCCTTCAAATGCAAAGTCAGAAGATCAATAATACTATAAGTATAATAGATCTAGAAGAAAAGCTTGTAGGAGCTTGAAGAACATATACATTTGCTTGGTATCTAATATTAAAAAAAATGTTATCAAGGAACGATTTCTCCTCAATACTTGTCTAATTGTACGTCAATCTGGGATTTGAATCGCAAGCAAGACTTACAAATTTGTTCCCAAACCAAGTTATTATTAGTTAGAATAATCCTCCACCTAATTGTCTAGTGATCTCCATTTGCTTTACATTATTACCTAATTATTCCGTGATCATTTCAAACATTACACTTATAAATAACAACTTACACATGGACAATACCATTATTTGAAAAGGAAATCTTTCATCAGTTCTACAGACTTGTTTACCTCTTACACCCATCACCACTGAAGTAATAACCTTTGAAGGGTTTAAAGTACGCTGTTTCATATCTTTCATGATCACCATAAAGAGTTCTGAAACAACCAGGCCATGACTTCTTTATGCACAAATAGCCACTGCATTCTCCTATAATTTCAACTCCATTTTCATCTACAACAGCAGGCTGGAAAGGATGATTTAATAATGTAAATTGAGCAACAATTGATTTAGTAAAATATTCAGTAAGTCATTTGAAAAAATAACCATGGTTTCATAAAATATGTTAATACCTACCTCAACACCAAAGAAGGGAAGAGTTGCCGAACCAGGCTTTTGTGGCCAAGCACCTGGTATAGGGGTAATCTATGAAGACAACAGCAAGAAATGAGTTTCTACCTCTATGTTGTTTAAATTCAGACAATCAAGTTTTCATGGTTACTTATCAAAAGGCTTGTGATTATCCATACATGGTTTAACCACAATTAACTATAAATATCAAAACAATCCAGATAAAGTTTGTATGCATAGATGCAGGGATCATAACTGCCCAGTAATGACCTTGCTTAATGAAACTAAATAATCTTATAAGCATGTAGATAAAAAATACCATGAAACCACCGGTCTCAGTTTGCCACCAGGTGTCAGATATAGGACAACGACCATCTCCAACAATGTTGTAAAACCACCTAGAACAATAGTTAAAATCAATTGCTATTAGTATTGTCTATTCATTTCAAACCACCTAGAAGAACCATTTAAGCTTAGAGTTCACAAATGAGAGAAGATGTATTTCTTAGAATTATAAGCTTAAATGGTTCTTCTAACTGAATGTATGATATTACTGCACACAGACAGAATTCCTATTTGTGAATGACAAGAAGCAAACATTATAAGGTTCCAACCCGTTTTGACTATTTAAGCAGGATTTTGTTCCCACTCAGATAGTTTGCAATTATAACATATATCAACTATCTTCCTAAATAGTTCTTCATGATATCAGCACAATGGATGTACATACCACCATGCTGTTGGATTTATGGGCTCTCCAACACTTCCCAAGATTCGCAATGATTTGCGTGAATGACATAGCACATACTGCATAGTCAAGTACATCAGAAAAATCAGCTCACATCACTCTTGCAAGAAAACTTACAAATAGTTTCTATGAGACCAGAATAGTTTCTTCCATTTTTAAATTAATTCAAATAAAGAACATAGGGGGCAGTATAATACAATCCACCCATAACTATCATCATAAAAGTTTCCATCTATAGATTTAGGACAAAGAGCACAATAATCTAATGATTTGTAAACATTTCTAATCTATTTTTTTTTTTCTTACTTTAACTATTAAGAAAATATTTCAACGGGTAATGCCTACATTACAAATGGAAAGGGCTAGCACACCACAAAGTGCTGGTGATTAAACACATGCAATGTCAGGATCCAAAAGGAGGATATAAAGAAAACATGACAGCCAAACACACAATGTTTATTATAATGTGGCAACCCCTAATTCTACTCATTCAATCATCATACATAAATAATACACAGTTGCAAAGGGTTATGAAACCATCCAACCAACCATTACTTGCTAACAAATAATTAGGTAAGTGGTAAATAAATTAATAGGGAAAACATAGGGTAGGATAAAATATGTAATAAGTTATGTGAGCATATCCAAGATAAACCCCATATAATCCAAAGTCAAAGTAGACTTAAGATTAGCTATGAGATATGCAAACATTCAAACAATCCCCTTGTAATCCGAAGTCTCAAATCACACCACAAAGGATGAATCTCTCCAATGGATCAGTCTCACCACCGTCATGTGCCAAAGAGAGCAAAAAATCTGGATAACTCAAGAACATATTGACTAAGTAACCCTAAAAGCAAGAGACAGATGTTGTGCACAATTGGACACTATACAAATGTGGACTGGTCAAAGTCCTATCACCAAAAGCTCTCAAACCAATGAAAGCACATATTGACATTGGAAAAACTGTAACTTTGGTAGAAAAAAGTGTGGATCCTTGAAAAATATGACTCAGCCCTTGGCATGGGCATCAATCAATCACTTAAATGATTGCATTCCTCAATCTAATGCAACCATAAATATAGGTAACACATTCTCAAGTGATGTCACTCTCCAATGCGATGACTTTTTGACTATTGTGTAGAGCCATCTCCAAAAACGATGAATTTGCACTCCCAATCATTAGTGCAGTCACTCTCCAATCAAAGACAATGAACTTGAAGGCTAACAATCAATGAGTCAGCCTCATCACTAGTGCTCACTCCCAAATCATGATGTGTCAGGTACTATCATTGACCATCTCCATTCAAAAACTTGGAATCAACGTCCAAAATCACCAGAACCTAATGTTCAAAATCAAGAGAATCAAATGGTGTCTCATCATTGAGATACTCAAGTAATCGATCCCACTTTGGAAGAAACCAATAATGAAGGGACCATCTCATTCATCTATCAGATGCTATCACTCTATAGAAGCTACAATTGATGTGACCAATCTATGGTGGCTGCTCATGGCTAGTAGTCCTCAAATCTCATCATCTTTGGGACAACTGCTTCTCAATCTCAAAAACAATCTCAAATTTTGTCAAAAAGGGCAAATCTGAAATGTGGCCTTTGTTGGTTCCCAAAATGACTACAACCCAAAACCCTAAAACATTTCACAATCACCTAGGCTAGGGGGCCATCAAGGTGATTGGAAAGAGGTTTATCAATAGGTCAAGGGCGATTTTGGCCAACTTACAAGAGTGCATAAACTCCTCTACACTTCAAGCTCAGCTAGACTTAAGAGGGATATTCCTAAAGGCACAAGATATTCCTAGAATCCATAACATTGCAGCAATACCCAAATGCAACTTTAATCCCAAAATTGTCACTAAATTAAAGTAAGCTTATTGCTAAAACCTTTGATTAAGCCGATCAATATGCTATGCATTTGCACCCAAATATGACAATATTACATTCCTTGAGATGATTCCACCTATCTTTACATACACAATATACATAGTGCAGGTATGCATGTACACGATTCACCAATGATTAGAACAATTTTGTATCACTTTAGATTTATCCCTGGTTATTGAACATAACCATGAACAACATGTAGAACCTAACCTAATCCTACTCCTACAATGAACAGGGCAGAGTTTGATTAAAAAAAGTGTTTGATTCTTCCCCAATATGGACCGGTGCCTATTCCATTGGGCAATAGAGTCATAGAATGCAAGGAGGAAGGAGAAACATCTGATAGAACATCCACATAACTAGATATACATTTACATACAAACCATAAATTACACCTTAAACAAGGACGTACTTAATAATCCATAAAAGAACTGCAATAATCCATACATAACACAAAAATGACCATTACAATGCTTGCAATGAATTAATATGCTGTCACATACATCAAATCTGAAGTTACATTTGTGCCAGCAAATGTGGCAAAAGGAAACCTTAGCTGCGACTAAAAGACTTCCTTGAATCATTACAAACAATCATGGATACATACCATTGTATACAAATTTGTTTTGACAATCCTTCCTACGCTGTATCAGATGCATTCCTTCACTTGCAGACAAGACTTTTGCTTGGTTTGATACCCGAAAACCTTCCTTAAGCATTTCCAAACTAGACAATTGGTTCAACGACCAACCTTTGAAATGAGTTTCAATCTTGTCTTTATAGCCTTCACAACTCGGATTTGAGGGAAAAAAGGATGGGAAAACCCCAAAAACTCCACCTATTGCAATAAAAATATCAAATTCAACCATCCACTTTGCATTAATGGCAGTCTGGAGAGTTGGCAGTGTGTTTTTGCGTGTTTCTAGGCATTTCTGGGTCTCTAGCGGGTGGCGGGAGAACCTGACACCTAGGAACTAGTGCCAAGGTGGGTCCCGTCGGAACCAAAAGTGGCCAGGGTCCAAAATGAAAGTTTGATCCAAAACTTTATAAAATACTTAGCCATTTTCTAAAAGAATCAATGAAAATTTGATTTTTTGTCCCCTTCAAATTTGACTTGAAAATTCAGGGGGTTCGAAAGGATTTTAGACTTAGAAGATCTTCAATTGGCGAGGATCGAGGTCGTGGAGGGACCCAAAACTTTGGAAAAAGTTCCAAAAGTTCTGGCGGGTTCTGAAGTCCCGCAAGAACCTGGTGCAAAAGTTCTTGCAGGTCTTGAAAACCCGCAGGGACAAAAGGTCAAAAAATGAAAAGATCTGACAGTATATACATAAAATATAACATTAAGTAGATGTTGGTATTTTCCTCTTTGTATTTTATTTCTTATATTTTAAGTTATATTTATGTATATACTGTTAGGATGTCTGAAAGTGGTTTCGGATCCATAGGAGTTAAACTGTAGATTCTAGAATTTGGAGGATCTCACAGATTTCAAACTGTCAAATTTTAAAGGAGACAATACCAGACACCAGACAACACTAGACACTATAATGAGGCAAAAACACAGGAACCTCTTGGGAAAATTTTGATGAATTTGACATGATGGTGCAAATACGAGGCTTGAAAATCTGGGTACCAACACTGACTTTGGTTGGGGACGTGTGCCAAACTTGGGACACCAAGAATCCAGAACATCTTCAGGAGCAGACCACAAAAAAACAAAATGAGGATGGGAGGAACAACATATTTACAACAAAGGCGTATATACAAGACAACATACAGTCATAGGCATGAGGGCACAAAAGGAAAGTTGACTGTAATCAAAATTTGCAAGCACTTGCAGGTCAAACCTACACAAGACTAAAGAAACTCCTTGCTCCTGTCAAAGACAAGATGAATGAAGGAGCCGGTCTCTCTCAAACCAAAACAAATTTCATCACCTAGCTACAACAATTAAGTCTTTCATCTGCATGCACCAATCTGCAACCACTGTACATGACGTGAAGACAAACTTCACCATTGAAAATACTACTATAGGGAAGCCACAAATAATAGGTGCTCAACCTATTCCATACTACATCATGTTTGTTCCCTGCAGCAAGAGGTGAAAAATATAGAACCAGGCCAACATCGAAAGAGATAGATGGAAGGAAGCATCCATCATCAATTGTCACGCTATAACACTTTCTAACCTCTTCATGCAAATTGAGGGAAAAGGAGAACACCTCCAATTCACATGGAAAGGAGAACTATGTTTGAATGCACTGCTAATCCACAAGAGAAAACACTTCATCTTGCAGAGCAAACTAGAAAAATTCCATCTCAAGTAAACCTTCTAGTTGGGCTGCAACATGTTGAAATCCAAACATACACATGCCTGGCTACTCATTCACATCAATGTCCATACAAATGATTCAACCTCTATTGCAGCACCAATGCATTTAAGAACTGATAAACATCCCACATCAAAGTGGAAACATTCATATTCATTTGCATCTCCACCAAGTCTTGAACACAACTTTCATATGTGTTGCTACAACTTTCAATTTCTGAATCATAAGCATGACTCAAGCTACAATCCAAACCATCAGCACAAAGCTCATTAACACCATTGGAAACCTCGAGTGAAGACTCAAGCTCTTCAAATTTTCCCACTGTTTCAAGATCATCCTAGTGATTTGCGATGCCACACACATTGTTGCTAATTGAGTGACATAGTTCTTCCACATTCATTCTTATATCATTTCCTTGTGGTTGACTTGAAGCACACTCAGCATGGGGAAGACAACAAACCTTGCACCAAAGAAAAAGGTTCTCATATGCATCCACATGATCACCGTCTTCACAATCCAGGGCAAGCTCTTCACATTGAAAATCCTTGGTTGCACCAGCATCTATCTCTAATCAATCATCACCATGTGCATCCACCTCAACCTCAATCTCACGCAAGAAAATACCAACTACTTCATCATCACAAACAGGAACAAAAGAGGGCAGCATATCAAACAAGAAACAAGTTTTTTGCTCATACTCTACTTCACTTACTTGTGTACACACTTCCTAATCAGCTTCTAAAACCGACTCATTTGGCTGCTCACCTATGCACACATCTTCCTCACTGTTCACTAAACCATATACCTCAACATCAAGCTAGAAATCATCATTGATGTTATCATTCCCATCTTCCACTGATGAGCTATCCAACCGAAGGTAGGTGCATATGTTATCCTCATCATTGACATCGCTGTCATATGATGCACCACCTTCATTTTCTACTCTTTTGACTACACAATCAAATTCCTCTGATGCTGCACTCATCTGAGTGTTTGTATCCACATTGCTGTTGTTCATATTAGCATGTTTATTACCAGCAATACATGCACTTTTGGATAACAAACCTACTACGTAGTCATCTCTCATTTTCTCCATGGAGTCTAGGCATAAATATGCCTGCTGCATACTCACTATATTGAAATCTTCCTGCACATGACTCAATCCAACTTCATATGCTTCAAAAAACATATCAATGCAAGCGGGAATGTTAGATCTGAAATCCTCAGGAATGTTGGAAAGGGCAACAACAAACCTATGACTAAAGTTCATTTAGACTCTGCCTCTTGTCTTTTGATTTATTTTAGCTTTGTGACAAGATCAGCAGGATCTAAACCTTTAGAAAACTCTTCTTCAAATGCAGCCATAAGTCCATTCCAAACCCTCTAAAAATTGGGCTGGTGACATCTACTAGATAGTGGTTGCATATTGAACATACTGTAAAAACTGGATGGTATACCACCAGTAGTTTGAATTCATTGTAAGAAGGTCCTAGTCGGTTCACTGCTAGACCCAATTGCAATTGCATTTTCCTTAGCCTATTTTGGCATTGATAAGGTCTGCATTGCTATCAACCAATTTGGCTTGATTAGAACTGTTGGAATTTGCTAGTGGTTTCTGTATTCAAGCATACTTGTCGTCAAAGAGGTGTAGATTTGGGTCGGCCTTGCCACCTATATGCTCTAGTTAGCTATGCCGCCTTTTACTTTTCTAACAATGCATTCATATAGATAGTGTGTTGTCCAAACACTATATGCTCTCACATTGCCCACATCGGGATCTGGGTGATCAGAAAGTGCGAGGAATTGTATTTGCATCTTCAAATATTTGCAAAATTAAAAAAAAATAGAGTGGGTCATTATAAAAGTATTCAAATAATTTTACAATTCTTGACAACAAATGTGAGAAAATAGTGTTTAGAGTAGTAAGGATGACTACATTCATTGATTGGGTTGTGCCCAAGTGATGAATCATTGGAACTTATGCAGCAATGCCTCAAATTCAAATTCCTGACCACATCCAATTCGTTATGTGGTAACCCTCAAAGATGTAGGGTATGTTCAAGTCTTGAGCACTTTTTGATGGACTAGATATACCTCCAGCCTAGTATCTCAGCTGAAGGTAGGATTCCACTGTGGTCATAAGAGGGTCATTTACCAATATGATAAAAAATATTGACAACTATTCATTTTAATCTGTCATTTCCATCTAAAGTCACCTTCCAATCTGAGATGAGAGCATGCATAACTGCCAATCTTTTCCACTCATAAGTTCTCATTTATACCACTAAAAATGTATCCAATATTTACAAAACAATACTTATAAAGTTGTGGAATCAGATGATCCTAACAAAGAACATTCATCCATAATTTGTTCCTGATCAGACCACCTACAATATTCAACTCCTAAAGTCACGACATTAGTTTCTTGAAGTCATGCCAATGTTAGGAAAATTCACAATTGCTTGCATTGCAAATATGGTGTTCCCTGAGTTCTGCTGCAATAAGGAAAGGGTTATTCAATCTTCAACAAGGATAAGTACAGATCCTAACCCTGAATCATAAACTAATTGGAATATAGATTCATACTATGAAAGAAGATCAATTTTGGTGAAAGTATATCATCCAAGATTCCTCTTCTCAGCATGGTTGTAATCAGATTAAAAAGTCCTTATTCTTCTGATTGCCCCACCAATTACTGATACACAAGAAAAAGAATGGAAAAATATAAAGATGATGAAAGCTCTCAGATTGAAAACAAAGGAAGATAGACAAGTGAATAGGTAAAAATTAGTGAAGAATTATGATTCAATGCAGATTTTCTCCACACTGAGCCAAACAAAAAAGAATTGGTCGTAAGGATCTCATTCTTACTCTTTTCCCAAACTTTTTTGTATTGGGCTTGAAAAATGCACTCACAGTCGGGAACATTAAAAGAATTTTGATAGACTGTCCAAAAAAGAAAAGAATGTTCTTACTTTTTAAATCTAACAAGAAACAGTGTAGATGCACTATTCACACGCAAAATCCAGCTTCATTTATTAAGAAATAATTGCAGATTAATTTTGAATGATCAATAATAAGAGGAGCAGAGGAAGGGAATAAATGTAATCAATGTGATTCCTCTAGTACAGAGACTGTCTATAGACAAATACAGATACATGCAAAAGAATGAATTAATGAAAGAGATATGCTTAACTTCCACCTACAAACTTGCTTGAAAAATTGCAAAATATTGAAGGGCATCATGAAGTGAACTACACTTAAACAGAACTGAAGAAAGAAAGAACTAGTGAAAAAAGAAATTATAAAAATCTACAGATCACCAAAGGAAGAATGGGACTCAAAAGTATGGCAGAAGAAATAATATTGAGGAGTGAAAAGAAAGTAAAAGCCCAAATTAAAAAAAAAACTCTAATAAATGAACATAATCGACAAAGCGGAGTGAACGCAACGAAGGTAAATCTAAAAATGTAAGAAGATAAAACCATCCACCATAAACATTACAACTTCTGTATAGGTAATGAAACTTTGCTAAAAGAGTAGTATTAGAGAAAACTGGAATATGAGTATGTCTTGCCTCATCTCCAACCCGCATAAGAGAACGCACTAATGTTGGTGCAGTGTAGAAAATTGTAACTTTGTATTTGTCAACAATTTCCCAACATCGTCCTGCATCAGGGTAGTCTGGCACCTACAGAATTAATATTTGCTTCATTAGTGAAGTTTTTATGTGCGAGTTACCTTTGTCAAGGACAAAAGATATGAAATTAGAGATGTGCATGCCTTCAACAATGATAACAGAATATTCAATAAAGAGTGGAATTTCAAGTATAAGTCAAGAAGACTTCAACTAGATTGTCTAATGCATGCTATTCTGGATACCACATTCTATTGTAAATTTTACATAGAGAAATTATTAAGCTGAAAATAATTTTTACTATTGCAAAAAAAAAAATTATATATACCTGCAATGAACCATTAACTTATCAATGTACATAGACTATTACAACCTATACCTTCATATAGAATTATAAAACCCAACAAATGTAAGTAAACGAATGAATCATTATGAGCAAAAACCATAAACCTGTGACATATGAAGCAACACAAAAAGTGAAATGTGCCATTGCAAGAACAAGTTTGTCCATAATACCATTGTAAATCTTAATGCCATCCATTTCAAACATAAATGATTTTCTTGCATGCACATGCATAGTTTGATTTCCATCCTAAATGACATTCTTGTCTAAGAAATAACATTATCCTCAAATGTAAAAGTTAACTTGTCTTTCTTCAAATATTGTAAGGAAATTTTGTTTCGATCTCTTGTATTAGTTTTGTGATACTTACAAAACACAATCCTTGGAAATCCAATCTAAATATGGATCGGTGTCATCTAATTCAATCACATAATTTGTCTCCTTCCCCTCCACCTTTTTGACATGAAGACTAAGGTTGTACTGCACAAAAACGAGGTCATTGACACAATTTTGGGTCAATCCATTGCACTTCTACATGTGAATACTTCAAGCGTGCTGTAATATCCCGAATAGGATATTCTCTAAATTAACTATGTAGAAGAGAGCTCTGATACCACTATAATATCCCTCTTAGGATAAATGCTAAAATTCTGATTATTAAAGGCAATTTTCTGAATCTTGCAATTTTACCAATCAAACCCTAGGACTGAAATCTGATTTCTTTTTTTCTCAGATCTGAATCATGCTCTTATTCATTCACTTATCATGTAAATACATCAAATCATCATGCCAATAGTACAACCAATATCTAGTTGAATTACACATAAAGATCAAAGATAATGATGATAACCAAGAGAGATCTCTGCTGTCATAAATTCAGATTGTTCAAGCCTGCAATTACATAAAATGGGATGGCTCTGGCATAGCCAATTGCAAAGCCCAGTCTGCTGTTACAAATTCAGAATGAAATGATGAATTCAACGTACCAATTATGGTGATAATTGCCAATGCAAATGTAGCAAAACTCTACCCATTCAGATCTGACTTCAATGTGATGAGGAAGGATGACAATTAAATTCTAAAAATGCTGATGTATACTGCCGTGTAATTTCCAGCTACTGATCGGCCTCCTCCAAGTGATGAAATGCAATGTATAAGGGTCTCCAAACTGGCCGCACCTCCTCTAGTACTGATCACTAGTATTCAGACTTGATTCTCTGTCACAATGATGGTCAATGATAACTGTTAAGCGCTGTCTTAGTGCAGATCGGACCCACTTGTCACTGTATATGATGCTACAGACTTCAAGGACAGCCAAAATCACTAGGCGAACTCCTCCACATGAAGTTGTTTGCCAAGAATATGCAGAGATACTATATGGGTGCCAAGCCGAACTCTGCTACTGAGGTAAGACAATGAATAAGAGTCTTCAAGTGATGTATGGTGTTGATCGTTGCCTCCTAAAATCTGGTCCTTTCCTCTAATGGTGGCGAATCTGAAATATAATGTTGATGTAATCTGATAAAATCCGCCATGAGTCTTCACAAGATTGGCGCTCAAGAATGCAATGAAATCTCTACCAGATTGGCGCTCATGCAAGCAATGATTGATCTCCTCAATTTAGCACCAAGATGTAATGACAAGGATCTTCAATGTCTCTGCTATGAAATCTGCTAAAACCCTCACAGAATGTTGCTCCAACAAGGCAAGGGTTTCTCCTTAAATCGGTGTCCAATGCAAATGTCAAATCTGTTATGAAGCATGCAATCAACCTTCACAATTTTGACACCTTAAATCTGAATTTTAGATCTGAAGTCGCTCCTTAATGGTGGCGCCAAAATATACAATGTAATCTTCTCAAAATGATATCACAAATCTGCTATAAATCTTCAAGGTCTTCAACCAATATCTTCACACAAAATGCAAATATAAATCTTCAATGAAACCAACAATAAGGTCTCCAACCAAATAACTAATGATGGATCTTTGAATCTCAAACAATCTTCAATGAAACTAAACTCAAACCCTAGCAGCTGTAGCCTGCAAATTATCTCAATTTTCAGCTCCTCCAAAATATCATATTCATGCAATGAAGTACAAATAGACCTCTGTCATGAAGTCACCTCAAAGTGTGCTAGGTTTTCGTCCAACCCACTAGGAATTACAAGGGATCATCTCCTTGAATTCAAGATGAAACAAGTTGCAGCCAAGAAGAAAACATCTCCAAATCAAAACACATAACTCAATCATATGAAAAATGACTTACAAATGCTCCTTATAAAGCCTTCAAGTGGAGCACTCCAAATAGGTCCCACTTAACTTTATTAAATGAAAGTTTTTGTGTACACAATCACTTGAACTTTATTAAATGACGGTTTTTATGTACACAATATCACTTTATGACAAAGTGTTTTTGGACCCACTTAAGTAACTTTTATAAAGTAATTCAAAATTAAAACACTTTATAAAGTTAACTTAAAAATAGAACCACTTAAGTTGCAATTACTCCTTGTTTCAACCAATTATTCCCTTAGAATGTGATTTAGCCCATGGGAATAGTGAAAAGGCTAAATACCAAACTCAAATGTGACCACTACGGAAATGGGGACATCACAGTGCTCTGACTGCAATCACACCCAAAAGCGCCATAGGGCTAGCACAAAATGCGGGTGACTAGGCTTTGGATCTTTTGTGATTTTGCACCATAAACTCTTTCCACCACAAGTCTGCTAGGACAACATTTATAACTTTGTAATTGCACTTATTAAACAAGTCTCCTATCTAAAAGACTATGATTTAACTTTTGAAGACTTAGTTTTTTTAAGCACGGTTGTTGTGTCATCCTCTCTATGCATGTGTTGAGGCCAGCCATAACCTCCTCATCAGATTGAATCCAAGAAAAAAATCTTGGGATTCAAGTAACAGGGCACTCATGTATGTGTTGGTGGAGTTGTTTGTTCCACCTCCGATCAAATATATGCCAAGTGGGTTTGTATTTTCTTTTTTTGGACCCATAGTGATGCTGGATGGCATCCTTAGCCTTGTCCATGGCCTCATACAAATAAATCGTTGGCTTTATTTCTACATCCACCAAGCATAGAATCTTGATCAAAGGTTCCCTCACCTAAAATAAGTAGTATGGATTTTTAAAGGAAAAAAATTGAATGACAACAATAAATAAAAAGTAATGAAAAACTATTAAGTTCTAAAAACTTACAAAGTAATGGAGTTGATTAATTTGTAAGTTCCTAAACTTTAAGTTTAAAGTTACCTTGAGGATCTCATTCGTGCTCTTAGCAAACGTATCATCAAAAATAGTCTTCATGACTCTTTCTCCTTCAATCTTTTTTGGGTATGGACCTAGTGCTCACAAGCATCTTCTTAAGAAATGTTAGAGAGAATGAAATTCATATGATCCACACATAATAATAGCAATGAGAGAGATTTTTGACAACACAAGAGATGTTCGTGGGCCACGATGCCCAAATATCCAAAATATGCAGAAATAGAATAAACCATTAAGGTAGGGCAACACCATACAATACTCCTTAAGAAAGAAGTCACTCCATGCTATATCTCTAAGAGATCCCAAACACATAACATACTCTTCACGTCCTTGCAATGATATTCACCTCTTTTATATAGACCTCCTAATAACATAATGGAAGGGTAAACCACTAAAACCATGTGGGCCTACTCATACCTAATATAATTAATTACTACTCATACCTAATATAATTAATTACACAAGTTGTCCACATGATCCAATATAACTAACTTAAGAGATGTGTGCCACAAGTCAGTGTCACCATCAACCTATATACATTATAATATCATATCTCCAAGTACATAACACAAATGCTCTATAATTTCATGAAGTTGGTGAAGAATCCCATGGCTCTCAATTACACAAGCTCATTTCCCTCTGTGTCTCCTCTCATCAATTTTAAGACCCAAGGGTGGTTGTAATTGTACTTAGTGATGTTTCTCACCTCTTTTGCCTAATTTCATCCATCCATGTTTGCCTATATCCTTAGGCAGAAGATCAATACAATGGGTAGCACAAAAGCTCCCAAAAATGGCAGGATACCTCTCTGTAATGTCCCTTGTGGAATCGTTAGCCAAATTCATCAGAATTTTTTTTGAACTTTGCAATCAACACAAATCCAAGTCTTTTGATCACCTAGTTCTCGATGTGAGCAAGGTGAGAGCATACAACTGGATTGTGGACAAAGAATAATAAATAACTGTCTAGTAACCGAGATCAGTATACAAATCAACACCAAACTAGTGGATTTAGATATTACACTACAACAAAGACCAGTCTACAAATCAACGCCCAATAGTCAGATATAATAAAATGCACAACTACAGATTGGGTCAAGACAAATTGGCCAACAACACGCCGATCTAGATCAATGCCAACAATGATAGATAATGAAAAGGAATCGTTGGCGGCTACACCATCCAAACGATATATACAATGCAAGTACAAAGTAAAAAATTATTTTGGTGGATGACCTGAAGTATTACAATGCTTGAGATGTTATTTGGTGGTAAACCTTCTAGATAATCCTAGAATTTTAGCTCAGTTGATACATACTTCAGATCAGTTTTATAGAGTTCATTACATATACATCTCTTTTGAAAACATAATAGCAAATTTTATGAATATTACCAGCTATAATGAATAGCATCAAATCTACAACTTTAAATAATAATCTCAAACCTATTTTCTGCTCTGTAGATCAAAATATTACACAAGAAAATCATAAATTAGCAGCAAAAATAGTTTGCACTTATTAAATTGCACACAAATAAAATCTGAAACAAAGCATTTAGCACAACTATGAATCTTGTATGAATCCACCTCAATTATTGGCTAGGGAGACTTCCTTCCTTCTTCAAACCTAATCTCCACCATAGGGTTTTCATCCTAGGCTGTAAACTTTGAACAAGATGTTCAAAACTCCCAACTGGGGTTTATAGAATATGAATATCCAAAAGATGTGTGTATGAAAGCTCTCCTCACAACCTCTTTTTATAACCCCTTTAGATCTTTCTAAAAATTATATTTTGTAACCACCTTAGGAACTTTCTGAAAAAATCATATGACTTATTTTATTTTGCTTTTTGAACCACAAATCACTTTATAATAAAATAATTAATTAAATATTAGTTTCCCATAAAAAGATAATTCAAGACAACATAATTTAATTAATTATTTATTTGCTCATGCTTGTGAAGGGGCCTGCAAAGGGGACATTACAAGCCCTCCCTCCCTAAGATTGCTTGTCCTCAAACAATGCCGATTAAATCCATCAAATCCAATTGACTGAATCCTCCCAATGTGCTGAACCATTGTAATGTCCCAATTTTCCGAGTGATCATCCAATAGAGTCAGCTAGCCTATTTTATTCCCATAGGCTAAGTTGGGAGTTATAAGGGAATAATTTGATTAATTAAATAATAAATAATCTTAAGTCATTTTTGGGTTATTTATATTTAATTAGTTAGCTGGACCTATTTTTTATTATAAAGTGACTTTATAATATTATAATGAGAAATTACAAAATAAGTCACTTTTGAAAAAGAGAAAAATATAAAATAAAATAAAATAATAAAAGTGAGTCTTCTAAAAGTTACTTCTAGAAAGTTCACTTGTGGATTTAAAAAGAGGTGAAGGCAAGTCATTTCATCATCTTGGGCTTGTAATTTTCATTGAAAGTTTTCGTTCTGAGCTACAACTACAGGTTCAACATATTCCTAGGACGAAAACCCTTGGAATATTGGTGGATTGGACGAAAACCTAATTCCATCTTGAGGTGGGTTCATTCCAGAATTCACATTTGTGCCTCATAGGTGATTTTGGAGGAGTTGATTGAGCTTCAAAGAGATATTTCTATAGGTTGATATTCGAGGGTTTGATTGCCAATTTGTGAGATTTGTTCCAAATACAAATTGGGCAATATATTCAGATTTGTGGAGGTTTATTCGAAGATGTATAGGGCTGGAATATTGTTATGATAAAGGGTTTAATCCTTAAACCCTAGCGCTGCATTTTGGAGGAAATTGTGAGTGGAAATATTGGTGTGGACCATTGTTTGCCCTAGTCGCAGCTATCAAGGAGTCGCCGTCCCCTTCTACCTCATTCACAGCCATAGATATTGGATGCCAAGGCTTTGCAAGGGAACGTAGACAATTGTAAGGTGCAGGTCTGAAATTTGAAGAGAATCACCAAGAGTTTAGGAGGGATCGTGGGCTTTTGGAGCCATAGAAATGCATAAATAAGTGTTATTTGTTGATCGCCCAGCTAGGGTTTGACAAGGACGTTGCAATCTAATATTATGGTATGTAAAGACCCTTGATTATCATTGTAATAATCTGATTCTGAACAACAAAGATTTGACACATATTTGGGCATGTTTAAGCATTGCAATTTGATGTTATTTCAATTCTGAACAATATGATTTATAACAGGAATTGATCATATTCAGAAATCATATTTATATGTCATTTAAATTGCATTATAAGGGTCTAGTTATGTGATAGAATATATGTTTGATGAGTTTCTTCATAAGTGCATATGAATTTCATTTAGTTTGAGCATTTGACATACATATATCTGCTGTTCAAAACAAACCACATTCAGAAACAAACAAAATCAGACTTCATGCAAAGTGTTTGACAAAATGTCAAACAATTAAAATCAGAAAATTCAGGGCAGGATTAGAAAGGGATCTTTCAACCATATTGTGATGTTTGTAGAGTCTAGCTCCCTCTCCTATCAAGTGACGTGTATCTTGCCAATCCACCTGTATGTATGCAAACAAAATCATGTGATGACTGATTGGAATAATGACAATAGCACTAAAAATGAAATTTTATCTCATAATCCTCCATGGTACATTCCTTCCATCATCACTAGTCTCCAACAATCCTTGTTGGTGATCTCTTGCATGGATACTCAACAATGAATTGGCTCCATCATGCTTATGTTGCACTACTCTAGTATTCATATGTGCTTCATCCCAAGATCTTCTGATGGTGCTCGAGGCTTCTTCACTAGGGAGAATACTTCCCACACAACCAATCTCTAAATTGATAGTGTTTATCTCCTTGTGGCAATCCTGAAAATGCAAAGTCTATCACCATGTCATTTTGATCCAAAGTAAAAAACAAACCATCATGAGAAAATTGCTCCTCTAGTCCCATGAGATTACACCCTTGATGTTCTTCCCAATTGCTATCAACATGTTGAATCTCCGTGCTACTAGGAATTGTTGTCACTTGGATTTGCATCTTGTGTTGAAGCTCGTTTGCTGCAACAATCCAGTGAAACATGGGAGTGATTTTGAGGTGTGGGACCTTGCAAATGAAATCAAACCTCCAGAGAAGCCTGGTTCTTGTTTCTGAATATGAGATTAAGAGAAAACTATGAAATAAACCTAATCTAACATTGTTGGGAAAAGCGAAGGAGATAACTGAAAAGGAAAAGGTGATACACCAGGTTTAAATGTTTGGTCCTCAAATTAACCACTCATGCACAAAACAATATCAAACAATAGATGCACATACACAACTCATAAACTATTTGTAGAGGTAAAGGAAACTGATTGAAACCCAAAAGAAAAGAAACATTCACAAATGAAGATTCAAATAGCCATGCTACACAGTGCAAAAGAATCGAATGAGAAGGTAAAATCTATTGTTTATTATCAAGGATGCAAGATTACAGCTGATACAAGACGTGGTTTTTAGACCAACAACCAATAACAATACATCTGATTTACATGTATTTATCATTTTACATTGAAGTGCATTCACCTAATGCAATAAATTCGCCCAGTGGGCCTATCAAAGATATTTCTACAAAAGAAAGTTTGTATGCATCGATTCTGTAGAAGATATCCTTGATTTAATTTGCAACAATAACTATGAAAATAGTAGCTGAAGAAATATCTGCATTGAATGCTCACTCGCCGACTTAGTCTTTTGCTGATGAATTTTCCACTTCTCCTTTTGCCTTAGAAGAAAAACTTTCATGCGTTGGCTTTGAAGAAACATTAATGACGACCATGAAAGCTGCTGACCAGTCCCATCACGTCAAGATCAGGAGAAAGAGCTGAAAAGGTGAAACAGGTCGGGCCACGACTGATCGGACTTCCTCTGATTGGTCTTCCACTAATCAGGGCTTTGAAAGTTGAAGGAAACCCCGACCTCTGAAGTCTAAAAGAAGTGAATAGGGAAACCGTTGGGCTTTGGTGATCAGGCCCTCACCGTGCATCGTGGTTTTGAAAAGAAGCGCTCGATCCCCGCTTCCGCAACACTTAGAAGGAGATTATGAAAGTTGTCAGGGATCGGGCCTCGAGCCTTTCGCCTGCCAACAGAAAAGAGGAAGAAGGAGCCCCCACTTGCCGAAGTTTGAAACACTTAGACAGATTTATGAGCCAGACGGACTTCGGCCACGTGTCAACAGTTTGCATCAGCACGCCCCTCATTGGGTCCCACTTAACTAACGCCACAATCATGCGCTTTACGTAGTCCTTTGGTTGACCTCATACACGTGGCAGCCTATTGCAACAACACAGAGCTGACTTGGCTCTGACAACTATCCTCTGCATAGATGCGCTATTGTCGGAGTTCAAGCTTTGGACCTTCTGCCTGTCGCCTTCAGAAAAGAAGAGGGAAGAAGGAACTCTCGACCTCCGGCGCCCGAAACATTTAGGCGGATTACAAAGGAAACAAGGCAGATTTCGGAGCCAATAAGGATGGTTTGACGAAGAGGAGAAATACGAACTCTGAAACTCTGAAAAGGCAAGAAACACAAGGTAAAACTTAGGATTTTGGACAACCATTTTTGGGGGGGTTTTCCTTGTACTTCAAAAGAGAAACACTTAGAAATTTCATAGATCTTGGGCTATTTGGCTAAAGGCAGAATAGGACAACAGGAATGTTGAAATCATTATGTAGTATTTCATCCTCCTTGAATTCTTCTTCATTTCTCCAAGGATAGCTTGGCTCCAAATTATAGTCCTTTTGGATCTCATCAATTCCTTCAATTATCTGCTTGACCTTCATAGTCCTTGAGTCAGATTCTTGTTCCTTGGGAATGGCTGCAATAGATGACTGACTTTCTGCTTTGTAGAGTGAAAAGTGAGCTAAACTTAGCTGAGCTCATCAACTTTTTTCTCCTTTTCTTGGAATGCACCAAAAGTCTCTTTTGCAAACTTGATGGTAGGATCCCTATCTATAAGCAATTGTAGGTAATCTGATTTCATTATTTCCAATGCATCTTTGACAGTTTGCAAATTTGCAAGAGTAGCTCCACCTTCAATGCCTTTCGGTCTCTCCTCAACTTGAGCTTTCCAAATGAGGTCTTCAATGAATTTGTGTGTTGTCAACTCTTGTTAAAACTTGCACCACTTTCTCTTCTGTGACTAAAAATTGATTCTTCAATTCTTGCAATTCTTTAGGCCTTTGTTCTATATCAACAAAGTAACTTTGCTCACCACACAATAAGTGTTTTGAATTGTTTTTATTTTTAGGAACAACATGACCTTCAAAATCAGCTACCTCTCTAATTGGTGCCTTGCAAATGCTATGAATAGATGGCATGATAGCACTGTGCTCAAGCAATGAATCATCAAAAATCTCAGCACTTTCAGGAAGACTCATGTACTCCTCTTCACTTGTGGATGCATCTTGTGATTCTTCTTTTAGGAGTAATCCTTTAGCTATCCTTTCAACTAATAAGTATCACATCAGCTTCTGCTCACATTGTTTAACAACATTTTTAACCAACACATGTGCAACTAGAGAAGTATTTTGTTCTTGCCTCAAAACAGCCAATAAAATAGATAAGAGTGGTTGGGAGATATCATCACTCTATTCAGAATCAAAGACATAATGATCTACATAGAAGATATAACATTTTCCGCATGATTCTCACTAACAATAGCCAAGAAATGTTGAAACATTTCAAGAATAAGATCTTCACAACCAAGATCCAACATAATCACACAAGATCTAACATAATCACACAAGATCTGATTTTTACAACAGCTTCTAGAATTTTGACCCTCTTAGCAAAAGATGGATTGCTGATATGTAAAATCCCTGTTGTCATATTTTGCCTAAGTCAAAATAGCCCAAAAAATCCTACCTTCCATTAAAGAAATCCGATCTGAGAAAGCCTGAATGGAAGGAGGTTCCCCTTAGAAAAATCCAAAATTTTCTAACTGTTTTTCCTTAGCCTATTTTGTAGTTGTCAGCAAACTTGAAGGTTCGCGAACCTGCCGGTTCACCGACTGGCAAATTCGCCGACAAGCCAATCAACCGACAAAGGAGAAGAAGACGAGGGGCGAAAGCGAAGGAAAAGTTTGCCTTATCAGCAAATGTTAGTTCAACAAACCTTAAGTTCACCGATCGGCACGTTCGTCGATCGGCCGGTTCGCCGACTAAAAGAGGGAGGCCAAAAAATGTATAAGGCAGGAAAGAAGACAAAGGAGCGCTTTATCAACAAAGTTGAAGGTTTGCGAACCTCTTGGTTTGCCGATTGGTGAATTCGCCGATAAAGCAAATGATGGCTAAGCCAAGGCAAAGTTCACGGCAAAGAGTTTTCCCCGACCAAAGCATAGATCAAAGGGGAAAGTGGTTCGTGGAAATAAAGATTTGCCGATAAGGTGAAAGGTAAAGCAAAAGTAAAGGAAAGGGGTCGCCACCGGCGAATCGGTAAAAGGGAGAACTCACCGATAGGTTCATGATTTCTAAAGTTCATCGATAAGGTGATTGGCCGATAAAGGGAAGTAAAACAAGGATGATGAAGCTAGGAGGAATTTGGTTCGTAAAAGAGACAGATCACCGATAAGGCAAACCGAAGACCAAATGAAAGAGGTTGGGGAATAGGTAGGATGGCGAACTTGCCAACAAGTTCGTAATTTTCAGGATTCGCCGATAAGGCAACATAGAAGTCAAGTTCACCAAATGGAAGGTTTGCCGATTAGGCAAAATGAAAGACAAGGAGAACCTAGCCCAGACTCACAAATTTGCAAGTTTGTCGATAGGGCAAAATGAGAAGCAAAGGAGGCATGGAAGATAGTTCGCGGAAGTAAAAAAATTCGCTGATAAGGTGTGGAAGAGGACCAAGAGGCCCGATAAGCTAAAGGAAGATATAGTTCTCAAAGTGGGTATTTTGCCGATAAGGCAAAAGCAAAGATAAAGAAAAGAAAGGCAAGAAGCAAAATGGTTCGCCAGATGAAGATTCTGCCGATAAGGCAAAATAAAGTGAAAATCAATGTAAAATTAAAACAGAAGGAATTTAATACCCGAAGTACAAAAATTGCAGAAAAGTCAAAATTAGGTGGTTGAAACAGTTAAAGCCTTCAATGTGATTGTACAAGGGACAAAATGGACTTTGCTGGTACATAGAAGGATTTCAGACCTTCCCCTTTTAATGTGCCTGACACCTCTACGTGTGGGCAATCTTCCTCTGCAAGGTTGCAGGCCCGTCAGAAGCATGGTTGTTGTCCCATTCTACATATCTTCTAACAGTTCTTCTGGACTAAATTCAATGCAGCGTGGGCATTTGCAGGGTCAATTGACCAGATTTCAGCGCCTATTGCTGCACATAGATCCAAAATGCTATATATACATAAAGAAATATGTAAATAATGTTAGCTGTTCTCCTAGGTCATCACACGAGTAGAGGGTTTTGTTGCAGATTATAGACCTTGTAATGCAGTTGCAAGAACTAGTCGAATTTGATGTATTGTGCTTGAATCTAGGCCTTTAATGTCTTCGATTATAGCTCACCAATTAATGTAATTGATTATTTTGTGTCTTTCCCTTTTGCAACAAATTGTTCTATTTCTGTAATGGCTTTCTAGCCTTCATGATCAATACAAACTATCATTTTGCCTCTTTGTGACTTTACACTGTGTTTCTTTGAGAATTGTATGTTGTTATTGTGGGCAAAACGAGCCCTTTAGTAGTTTCAGTTTTCTACCCAAACCTCTGTGATGGTTTACTTGAGTCTGTGTGAGTTTGTTGCAGTTTTAAGGTCATTATTGTGTTATTTCAGGCATAGCTAAACATATTATAAATCTGGTGCATCACCCATTTTTAATTTTAGTATCTTCTCCCCCTTTTCCTTGTAAGCATAGCATTAGATTTAGCCATCATTCTCTGAGCCTTAAGTTCAGAAAGAGGAACCAGCCTTCTCTGGAGGTTTGATCTCATTCACAAGGTCCCACACCTTGAGATCATTCCCATGTTATGCTGAAATTGTTGGAACTATCAAAGCTTCAACAACAGGGTGCAATTTCAGGTGAAAACAATCCCCTACCAGAATTTTTGCTTAAAACCACAAAATTTCTATTGTCTACCACATTGACATTTCATCAAACAATTTGCAATTTGTTCATCTCACTGTATTTTCAAAGTGTATGATCATAGATCATCTCAACATGCAGATTAGAGTATAAATCATTCAGTGTTGCACCACAATGTTCACAAATTAAGCACATATATTATGACAAATAGTTTGCAACCTTTGGTTGAATGGGATACAAATATGATATTCAAAACAGAGTGCTGTTATAAAACAGAAATTACAAAGATAATAATGTCTTAAGGTTCTGACCTTCAAGATTAACCCATAGTACATGAGAAATGAGAATATGCTAGAGCAAGAATGAGCAGCTCCGTAAATAATATTTCCTTCCTTAATCAGCAACTCTGATGATGAATGAACAATGTGTTCAAGGCAGCGATTTTCCCTTTTGTTATGTTGCAACCTTCCAAAATGAAAGCAGCTACGAATAATTTGGTCTAAAGACTCAAAACAAGGTAGCGCTTCATACTCATTCAACCACGACTCCTTTATTAATTTCTACGCACTCTTTCAACAATGCAAAATCTCCAATATATATTGCAAACTCCTCTAAGGAATGCGGTGGCAAATGTAGGAGTAATACTACAACTTTTGGGCCCCACAAACCCTTTTACACATTAGTGATTTCACTTCCCTTCAAAAATCTTGAACTCCATTTGGTACAGCTTGGTTTTGGGCCCACTAAACTTAAACAATCTCCTTTATGCAGGCAGCGGCTAGTATAATAAGACTTTACTAGCCTTCCAAAATATGTAATCGCTCCTCCTTTAATGAATGTTGCCTTAGTAACTTGCACGAACAGATTCCCAGGAACTTCTAAATGGTACGGTAGGGTTCAAACCCAAACTTGGCAATTAGATCATTGATTTATAATATCCATTTCAAATCACATACAACACTGTAAAATATTGATGTATATTTCAAACACACACACAACACTTTATTATTGCCTACAATCTCAATAAAGTTGTCACCTAAACCTTTCTTGTAGGCAAACGTCGAATGTAATGTCCCCTTTTAGGATATTCTTGATTTCTTAACTTGCACACAAGAATAACTACTAGAAAGGGACATTAGCAATGTTAAAGATCAATAAATTAAAATATAGTAATGAAATCAATACATCATAACATAATTAATGATATAGCATAAATAATATTTAGTTCAACATATAGTTATCCAATCCTAAGCCAATCCTATGATGGGTCCCATAGGAATACTAGTAAGTTAGAGTATAATGGAGGGCACACTTCCTACCTATCACCTCTTATGTCCACCTTGGCGGCACACCCTACCAAGATCAAGCTTAAGGCTTCAAGAATGTGATGGAGGGCACTCTTCCTACCTATCACATCTTGACAAGAGCATGATGGAGGGCACTCTTCCTACCTATCATTTCTTGATAAGGGCATGATGGAGGGCATTCTTCCTACCTATCATCCCTTTAGCATGACTTGATGAGAGCGTGATGGAGGGCATGCTTCTTACCTATCATCTCTCGTGGACTGGAAGGACTAACCTTCCCACTTGCTTCTATACCTCTATGCAATCCAACATAGTTTGTTTGTGATTGAATAAGATAATTATATATAAATACCTCTTAATCAATAAATATAGTTTAGTTCAGGGATGGCAATATATCCTCTTGTTGTGTCACAATTGTTTATATGACTTGATTGATTGATAATTCCAGTTTGCTGCTATGTGTGTGTGTGAGGATGACTCATTTATATTTCTGTATGATATTTATTTCTGCCTCTTTCCTCTTATGCAGATCTGAATATTAATTCAGATATATATATTTTTTATTCTTATATTCCTTCTTGTATATCTGCTGGTGTATCCAATTCTATATGAAATCTTACTTCAGAAAATGTCTTGCTTGCTTCATGATGGAATGATCCTTCCTTATGCTGTTCATTGGTCCCTATTTATATTTTTATATTTGTGAAGGGATACATCCCTTTCAAAGGTGACATCCTTCTAATGAATGGCTTATTTTATATTGATCACTGCCATTTACAATATAATCATTGTCCATTGCATATTGATTAGTATGTTTTATTTATATTTTTTATTCTTATATTCCTTCTTGTATATCTGCTGGTGTATCCAATTCTATATGAAATCTTAATTCAGAAAATGTCTTGCTTGCTTCATGATGGAATGATCCTTCCTTATGCTGTTCACCGATCCCTATTTATATCTTTATATTTGTGAAGGGATACATCCCTTTCAAAGGTGACGTCCTTCTAATGAATGGCTTATTTTATATTGATCACTGCCATTTACAATATAATCATTGTCCATTGCATATTGATTAGTATGTTTTATTTATATTATTCGCTGCTTCAAACATAATTGTGTATCTTTAGTAAATCCTCCTTTAGGATTTGCTAATCGCTTAAACACTTCCGCTGCCTTTATGCTTTGTCTTATTTGATAAATAACCTCTGACTTGTCCTTTTTTAAATTCTTAGATTACCTTTAAGTTTAGCCTTATTCAATCGGTCCCCTCTTATAATACTTTATAATATTAATATATAATATATATATATAATTTAATTTATACTATTTATTTATATTTACATAATATAATAATATATATTATAATAATATTAAATTATTAATATTAATATTTATATTTATATTAATAATTATATTTGTTACTTATATTTAATAATATAATTTAAATAAGTATATTATATATTATATTTTAATTATATTAATTTATATAAGGCTAATTTATTATTTAAATAAACATATTCTATTTACAATGAACAATTCAATTATAAATCACTAGTATAGGGACATGACATCGAAACCTGTGAAATTGATAAATCCTTCAACACCAATATTTCGAACTTGTAACAATTTGCACAAACAGTGATTCTGAATGAACCACACCATATTGGCTAGGGAGGATCTTTCACACCAAAACCAATCTTCGCCTTAGGGTTTCTGTCCTAGGCTATTGTTGAACAAACCTGCTCAACCTCCACAACTGGGGTTTTAAAATAAAATGCAAATATTAAGAATGACCCAAATGAATTCCCCAATCTCTTTTTATAACCCCAGAGGAACTTTCCAAAAGTTATAATTTTAAATTACCTTTTAATAATAAACCTCCAGCTCCAAATAAATGACTTTATTTTATTATTTTCTTTTTGAGCCTTAAAGTCACTTAAATAATTAATATAAGTTGTCATTAAATTCACTTTTTGCCAACTAAATATTAATTATTTAATATTTTAATTATTTTCCGCACATCCGTCCAGATTGCGGAAAAACACCTAGAATGTCAAAACTGCTCCCGGAAAGAACCATTGGACTCATCTTAATCCCCTGAACACAATGCCTCTGTTTGAACTCTGTTCCGAAAAAGTTGACGCTCTCCAAGAAATTTGGAGCTTCCAAAGATGTTGGGATGGCTATAAAAAAGGGACATTACATGATATCATTAAACTTTCCACAATCAGCTGAAATACCTCCTTCATGATACTATTGTTATAAGGATCTTGTGGAGTTGTTATCTGTTGGCAAGAAACACTATATGGAATCATGGTTGTTGTCATTGATGGCAACAAAGGTCATCCCACATATCCGCAAGTCATGGTGTGTCTCTACCGGAAGCCAGAATGAAGACTGTTGTGGTCCGGTGAACAAGAACAGAGCATGTGGCAAGGTCCGACAGATTGGTGCGGATCTCTCAGAGGAAGTGTCTTGGTGCAGTGCGGATTTGGGGAAGTCAAGAGGACTACCTTGAGTGGTATATTCCAAGGATATAGCCTCCGGTGATGGACAAGGAAAAAGTTATGAATAGTTGAGTACCAGATTCCTGAGTGACAATGAGAACAGAGGAAGAACTAACTGACAGAACATCAAACTGTTTTCCGGATGTGTTACTGTTGATGGTAAAGGTTGTGAAGGCATGAATCATGTTTGGCCGACATGATTAATGATATCTACAAGTATATGCTTGATCCCTATTACTTGGTATGCAAGGATTCAGCCGACAGAACAGAGTTTGTGAGAAGATAGACTATTCCGGTTGCCGACTAGAAAGATAATGAAATCACTAGTGCGGATATATATAGAGGATGGATTCAGTTGTGAAATGTGTTGTTATGTTGTGTGGAATGCGAAAAAGTATAGAGCAGAGCAAAAACAGCCAGAGAGATCCGGTATGTGAAAGGAAAGCAGAATAAAGAGAAGAAAAAAATGAAGTGCAGCAGATCAGTGTACTGAGCCTAACCGGAACTGAACTTTAGCATATGTAGATGCTTCCAATCAGTTCAAGTATTGTATAACATTCTTTTGTAGACAGTGTGTCTCCTTGTAGGCAGTGTGCCTCTTTGTGAGCAGTGTGCTCGGGCAGTGAGCCCTAATTGGCAAGTGCCATTTTGTAATTCCTTATTCTTCTAACAGAGAATAATCTTTGGGTTAATCACCCCGTGGTTTTCTCCCTTAACAGGGTTTCCACGTCAAAAATACTGTGTCATGTGTTTTTCATTTCATGGTAATGTTTGTTTGTTTGATTCAATGCTGCATTGATTAATAAGAAAGTTCAAAAGAAGAAATAATTAGGATAACTGATTCACCCCCCCCCCCTCTCAGTTATCAACAATTGGTATCAGAGCTAAGTTCCTCCTAATAGAGCCTAACAGCTTGAGGAAGATCTGGGAGTTCAAATGGATGCATATGGTTTAAAGGAGCAACTCAAGACTGCCCTTGAGGATCTTGAACAGTCAAACTCTGAAGTCAATGAATTAAAGGAAAGACTCAAACAGGCTGATGAATTCATGAGAGAATTAAAGGACAAATTAAGTCTCTCTATGAAAAAGAGAAAGGAGCTGCTCCAACAATTGGCAAGACAAAGTGAAGAAAGCAATACAAATGAAGAATTGACTGAGAAAACCAAGTTATGTGAAAAATTATCAAAAGAAGTCATTATGGTAAGACATGAAATGGAATCAGGGGTTATAAAGTTTACTCAAGAGATTGAAGAGAAAAGAAAAGCTGAAGACAATCTAAGACAATCTCTTAAGGAGAAATCAGAAGAATGCCATCAGATGGACAGAATTATCAGACATCTTGAATCTGATCTTGAAGATGCCAAAGATAATGAAGAAAAACTTGAGGATCAAATTATCTCTCTCAAAAGAGACCTTCAAACAGCAAATGAATATAAAGAGAAATTCAAGATAAGTTCTGCTCAACTTGAAGTTCTTCTTGGAAGTCAAAGGAAGACAGATGACAAGTATGGTTTGGGATATGAGAAAGGAGAAAGCTCCGGATCCGGTCAAAAGAATTTTGGATCAGAAAATCCAAGGAATAGGCCTAGAAGATCTCCGGTAAGACAGCCCAATGCTCAAAGATATCCATCCTTCAATGGATACTGCCACAGCTGCAACCACTTTGGTCACAAAGCTAATCAGTGCAGAAAGAGAATGAATCAGATTAATTCATCCTTCTCTGGACAGTGCTTTAACTGCAAAAGGTATGGACACAAGTCTCATGAATGCAGAAATATGCAAATAAACAAATCATTCAATGGTAGATGCTTTGCATGCAATAGAGTAGGTCATATGGCTAATCAATGCAGATCAAGAGGTTATCAGTCAAATATGCAAAGAAATGTTATTTGCCAAATCTGTAATAGGTCCGGTCATAATGCAAAAGTCTGCAGAAGCAAGAATCAGGACAAAAGAGGTCCGGTGTATAATCAGATTCAAGACAAGGGTAAACAAAAGACGAATGCGGATGAAGTTAGGAATCAGATGAACAAGATTTGGGTAAAGAAAAGTTCAGAGAATATAGAAGTTGGATCCGCACCAGACTCTGGTGTTGATATTCCTTCTGGAAATTAAAAGGTGAGCTCTGGCTTAGGGGGAGACTCAAAGAAAATCTTGTTCCCCCAGCCAATCAAATGGTGCCGGATGTGGCACAAGATGCGGAGTAAAGGGTTTGTAGATATAAGTCTTGAGATGATCCAGATAAGACTTCAGAGGTCCGCATGAAGATGTCAAGAAGTTGTGATCGATCAAGCAAGACCTGTTCCGGGAGATGCTCCAGAATGACAGAGGATTACAAAGGGGTCCAGAGAGATCCGGAAGTGCATTATCTTATTCTGCGGATTGGACAGAGTGTTTGGGATGTCCTTGTGATGTGTTATCTTGATTTGTTCATGGTTCCGCACGATGTTCATAGACCAGGACTGATCCGGTTCTTCAAGTTATCCAAATAAGGCAAACCGGAATAATATAGGTCGAGCATTTATTGCCATCAGATATTAGGGTTTGCGGAGCAATATAAGGGATTTCTCATAAATCATTTGCTCATTCTGCACTCAAGAAGAAACGAAAAGTGGAGCTCTGCAACAAGATTCATCAAGCACAACCAAAGATCTCCTGCCGAAGTCATTGCATAAAGAAATCAATCCAACCACTTCGTGCAAACCGAAGGCGCATAAGGTATTCTCCGTTTTCATTATCTCACTGCAAATCTTTGAAGAATGGCTACTCCGAATATAGTTAAGATCTCTGATAGACCTCGCCCCACATTCAAGAAACATCCATACAAATCTTTGGAGGTAGACCCACTAGGAGCCTTCTCTAGTGTTCCGCATGGTGTATTACATACGGAGGACATTAGGGTTTACATCCATGCGAATTTTGAAGACTTTGGAGAATCAAAACTGATGGATATCTATCACAAACAATTGATAGATGACTCCTTTGAGATCAAACCTCAGTACAAAGCCATCTAGGACAAACACTTTGCACAGTGCATTCATTTCCCCTGTTTTGAAGAAGATGAATGGGTCCGGTATGTACTAAGTAGAGTACATGACAACTTCCTATGGTTGAACAAGCCTTTCAAGATCACCAAAGATGCAATTAGGGCTGTAACCGGTCTGCACTCATCCGGTGGATTACCTGTTCTCAAGTCTGTCAAAAATCAGACAGTTAGTGATGCAACCGGATCCAAGTTTGACAAGAGAGCTATGACAGTTGATGACATCACTGAACCGGACGTCAAATTTGCATCTATGATAATTGGTTACAAAATCTATCACTCCAGTAGGGAAAATTCAGTACCGGGAACTGCAATCTACACAGCTTATCAAATGTTAAAGGAGAATGCAGACTATGACTTGTGTGAGCTTCTTGTAAGCCAACTTTTTGAAAATCTGCAGAAGATTAAGAAGGACAAGAAAAACTCCTTCAAGTATGGCAATCTGATCCTTTGTCTCTTCTTTTACTACATGAATGAACTTCCCGGATCTAGTGGATGGATATGGCAGAATGACAGACCGGTTGCCATCCAAATCAGAGACTATTTGCATGGACTTGGGGATGCTAAAGCAAGAAATACAGCTCTATGGGGATATTTCAAGAACTTCCAAAGCATGATGCATGCAAGAGAAAGAATACCCCAATCCCTTGTTGAAAAGTACAAAGACACAGTATGCTTCATGGTAGAAACAGATCAGTGTCTAATGGAGGCAGTAGAACCAAGAACTGTATGGATCATGCCCATGGGGTATGAAGTGGATGAACAGATAGTGGAACTGCATGTTCAACACATGCTAAGTCAGCCCAAAGATCCAAAGGTAGAAAGGTTCGGAACATTTGAGGAACTAAGTATCAAAATTCATGTTGAACTCCGAGAACCGGAAATCAAAAGGAAGGTGAGAAAAGAAGTAGAGAATATTGCTCAAGGCCTAGGCATTCCAAAGGAGGCACTTGATGCCAACTGGGAAAAGAGGAGAAAGGCTGAGGAAGAAAAGAAAGAGGCAGAAAAGAAAAGTAAAGAAAGTGTTCTGGTTGAAACTTCCACCCGGACCAGATCATCAAAAAGATCTGCACCTCCCACAACCAAAAGTTCAAAACCGGAAGTCCAGGCATCCGGTAAAAGATCTAAGACAAAAGCCACAAGGGCTTATGAAAGCCAAAAGGATGAAGAGGAAACTGAGTCAGATGAGGGAGTAAAAGAAATAAAGAAGCAGAAGAAGAAAGGATCCGGGAAACCCTCCACAGGCCAAGACAAGGAAGAAATGGTAGAGGAATTTGCTGAAAAGCCCACTCTATCCCTAGACAGTGTAGTCAAATCAGTCACTGTGGATGGGAACCCTCAACCAGTAGCTGAATTCTATGATGACTACAATGAGGCAGATCAAAAGATCCTGCAGGAAGCTACAATCAGGTACCTGAACATTTACAATAAAGCTTTTATTGAGATTATCTCTGAAATTCCTAAGAGTCTAGAGAAGGAACTAGAAATAAGAAAGAACAATGCCATGGCAAAAGACCTTGAGATCAGAGAACAGATAGCTATTCAGCTATATCCTTCAATTGATCACAAAACAATGAACATGGTTTTCAAAGACTGCAAGGATGAATTCAGGAGCAAAGCAAGGATGAATCAGCTTATGCTTGGTGAGACCGACAAGGTAGCCAAGGACACTGAAGAGATTCTCCGGAAAACCTTCAAAAGGTTTAATCTTCCTGTTGTAGAGGACTTAGGTGCAGAAACAGCTGTGGACTTGGAATCATCTGCTCCGGAAGAAGTGGCCCTTGAACAGACTAACATCTCTCCTCCGGTTTCCCCTACAGTCTCCGGATCCCAAGAAGAAGAGAAACTACAGGAGAAAGAAGCAGCAGTTAAAGAAAAAGAGGTTGACAGCACCAAGGATGCAGAGAAAGAGAAGACCCCAACAGAGAAAACCACAACTGAAAGTGGTAAGAGTAAGGAAGGAGAAAAGATTCCAAAGGACAAAACTGCAGAAGAGAAGAAACATCTGTCTCCGGCAAGAGACACTGCACAAACTGTTCAAGAATTCTTGACAAAAGCCACTATAGAAATTGATGAACCGGACCTGCTAAAAGGGCCATTAGATTTTGACTCTTTGTCACCGGTACAAACAATGAAAATAGCCTCATTTGCAAATGAGAAAGTCAAAGAGAAACTACTGAAATCTCACATGGAAGACTGTGAGCTTATGGAGGTAGCATCTGGAGTGCTGGAAAAGATCATGCCATCTTTTCAGAAGGATCCCACAGCCTCCTCTTCTGGTAATCTCAAAACCTTAGTCAGCAGTGTTAGTACACATTTTGAATCTCTAGAAAAATCAGCTGAAGAAAAGGTCCAGAAGGAGTTTTTGGATAAAAAAAGGTTCTCCGAGGTTCAGGGTTTGATCATTAATGATAGGAGAAACATGAACATTGGGATAAAGAGCTTAGAAAATGCTCTTAAGGATGGCGGTGAAATATACAAATTTTGTATCTCCTGGTCCAAGGTAACAGTGGACATTGAGAAGAAAATAAAAGAGCAAGAGGACACACTACTAAGCTTGTCTCAAAGTTTTGATCCTCTTTCTTCCTCTATAACAAATCAAGAATGTCAGACTATTGCAGTCTTGAGCGAAATCAAGAAATTGGAGAAGGAAAGGAAAAATAGAATAAGCAGGTTGAGTGAGCTCAGGGGGTTAATTGTCCCTAAGCTAGAGGCCATGCATGAGGCCATAGCAGAAGCTCAAATCACAGCCCAGACAAGTGATCCGAAAGATCTAAAAAGGGCAGATGCATTTGCATTTTTGTTGAGTGGTCACATTTCAATTTTGGATAGAATGAAGGAAAGTTGGGCTACAGAACTAATCCAATTGAAGACATCCTTTGCAGACATTCTTCAGTTTATGTGAGTATGTAATATGCGGCTAAGTATAGTAAATTTTTAAAATTTTTGTATGCGGACCCTACCCTTTGCCATTGATGTCAAAGGGGGAGTGAGGAGCAGTGAAAAATGAGGAATCCAACCAAGGGGGAGTTCCGGAAATTGTATATAAAGATAGAGCATTAGCCAAGGGGGAGCATATTGTAAACACTTAGTCATTTTTCACTAAGTGTTGCCATCAATGCCAAAGGGGGAGATTGTTGGCAAGAAACACTATATGGAATCATGGTTGTTGTCATTGATGGCAACAAAGGTCATCCCACATATCCGCAAGTCATGGTGTGTCTCTACCGGAAGCCAGAATGAAGACTGTTGTGGTCCGGTGAACAAGAACAGAGCATGTGGCAAGGTCCGACAGATTGGTCCGGATCTCTCAGAGGAAGTGTCTTGGTGCAGTGCGGATTTGGGGAAGTCAAGAGGACTACCTTGAGTGGTATATTCCAAGGATTTAGCCTCCGGTGATGGACAAGGAAAAAGTTATGAATAGTTGAGTACCAGATTCCTGAGTGACAATGAGAACAGAGGAAGAACTAACTGACAGAACATCAAACTGTTTTCCGGATGTGTTACTGTTGATGGTAAAGGTTGTGAAGGCATGAATCATGTTTGGCCGACATGATTAATGATATCTACAAGTATATGCTTGATCCGCATTACTTGGTATGCAAGGATTCAGCCGACAGAACAGAGTTTGTGAGAAGATAGACTATTCCGGTTGCCGACTAGAAAGATAATGAAATCACTAGTGCGGATATATATAGAGGATGGATTCAGTTGTGAAATGTGTTGTTGTGTTGTGTGGAATGCGAAAATGTATAGAGCAGAGCAAAAACAGCCAGAGAGATCCGGTATGTGAAAGGAAAGCAGAATAAAGAGAAGAAAAAAATGAAGTGCAGCAGATCAGTGTACTGAGCCTAACCGGAACTGAACTTCAGCATATGTAGATGCTTCCAATCAGTTCAAGTATTGTATAACATTCTTTTGTAGACAGTGTGTCTCCTTGTAGGCAGTGTGCCTCTTTGTGAGCAGTGTGCCTCTTTGTGAGCAGTGTGCTCGGGCAGTGAGCCCTAATTGGCAAGTGCCATTTTGTAATTCCTTATTCTTCTAACAGAGAATAATCTTTGGGTTAATCACCCCGTGGTTTTCTCCCTTAACAGGGTTTCCACGTCAAAAATACTGTGTCATGTGTTTTTCATTTCATGGTAATGTTTGTTTGTTTGATTCAATGCTGCATTGATTAATAAGAAAGTTCAAAAGAAGAAATAATTAGGATAACTGATTCACCCCCCCCCTCTCAGTTATCACCATTATCCTCATAATTTCATTAACACAAGACGTAACTACAAGTCTTACCTCTTTATCTACGTGTCTCATAAGATCTGGCTTAACCAAAGAATTCACTGAAGGAACCATAGCATGTTGCATCATCTTAGAATCTAGCTGATCTATCATAGATAAGCAGCTCTCCACTTCTTCCAAAATTCAAAGTAGATCATCCTTTGACTGCGACGGGTGTTCAAGTTTCTTACCTACTCTATAAAGCTTCTTTCCCAATTCTTCTTCACTGAATAATTCTATGACTCACAAGCTGTAATACTTCTCTAAATGATCAATCACTCTAAAAATCAACATATGAACTGCTGAAAATGACATGTAAGTGCAACAACTGAATCTGATATACAATAGATATCAACTACTCAACAGGCTAGCAAGAAAACTAGCTCTGATACCACTGTAAATTCCCTGAACTGGAAATTTCTAAATTTTTGCAAATGTCATGAACACGCATGCTATGATACCAAAAATTTTCAACAAACTTACAATTTTTCTAATTTTTAGCTCAGAGACATTTCATCAAACAGTTGGTGGAACATATAACCATTTAATATTTTTGAGTTTTATAATGAAGAACAGCTGCAACTATCATTAATGATCATAGGCATATTCACAAACAATTGTTATGCATTGAGCAAATTATTGACATTTTCACAAACACTTTGCCTTCATTCAACGAAACATTTTTACAAATAGTTGTCATACAAACTGCTAATAACAAACATTTAAGCATTCACAATAAAATGAACTTTGACCTCTTATTGATTTGGCTTGAAATGTTGCTTCAGATTACTATAATCAGCAATACATTGAATTGATAGTGTATATATATCAGAATTAATATAACTTTTGATCTCTCACAGTTGTTGATGAAGACTGGAAGTACCAACTCGGAATTCAGAAATAAGAAAATAGACTGAAATCTTTTATTTCAGATCCAGAAAGCAAATATAAAGGTGTAATTCTGCAACACTGGTCTGATTTGAAACTTCAAGCCTGCAACTTTAATATCCAGCAATACTGATTTATAATGCTAATGCAGGTCTTCACCTTTAATCATATTAAACGCCCGAATCTGAACTGGAATACAAACAATAAGGACAACAAATATTCTAATCTGGAGTTGTGCAGTCCAACTTTGGCCTTATAAGGTGGCATCCAACAATGAATTGACTCCCTTTACTTTATAAACTTCATAAAGTCTTCAAAGTCTTTGCTTGAATGAGTTGATAAAGCTCACGTCCACTTTTAATACTTACAATGCTTCCAAAATTGGGCGGCAAGTTATTGGGTGATTAAAGTCCTCCCAAGTTCTAATATAGAGGCTACAGTTGGATATTAGTAAGGCTTTAAGCCTACACACATGAAATCGCTACCTTCAACTTCCCACGACTATGACTCCTCCAATTTCTTCCCGTCCCTTTCAAACAACACTAAAGATGGCAGCAAAAATAAAGGAACCAAATTCTTTTTATATTCCACGATTCTTTGCTCATACACCTCTTTCAATATGGAGCGCTGCCTTTTACCAATACACAAATGATGCGGAAACTAAAACTTGCAATCCCTTTTCATTTACCAAATTCAATACTTCCACAACATTAAACGCCTCCTCCAAAGTCTTATGCTAGCTTCAAAATATTCCAAACAGCTCCTTTTTACAATAATATAATCAGCAATAAGGGTGTGGCAGAAATAAGGAGTCCAATAAAAAATTTATAATATTTAAACCTACTCACTTCACATACTATTTGGTATGGCCATCCTTATTATAGAAAATGGTATGACTAGTGCCTTGATAAAAAGGTACGGCATGTTTGAAGTCTTTTATCACCACCAAGTAAAATATGAAATTCCAGTTTCAGATTTGAAATTATTTAGAATGCAAATAATCTTTAATTTGTAATTTGGAAAAATTATATTTTCAGCACAAACCAGGGCAAACTCCCAAAAATCAATCATAATTTGCTATGCAAATGCAACTCACAAAACTGGAAAGATATCTCAAACCTGGAAATGAAATCACACTGCAACACAAATCTGAGAATTACCAACATTCATCCAATTTTCCAAACTATCAAAAATCCTAAAACTTCACACAAATAAAATCTGAAACAAAGCATTCAACACAATTGTGAATCCTGTATGAATCCACGTCAATTATTGGCTATGGAGATTTCCTTCCTTCTCCGAACCCAATCTCCACCATATTGTTTTCGTCCTAAGATACAAACTTTGAACAAGATGTTCAAAACTTCCAACTAGGGTTTATAGAATATGAAAATCCAATTCATCCAATTTTCCAAAATACCAAAAATCCTAAAACTTCACACAAATAAAATCTGAAACAAAGCATTCAACACAATTGTGAATCTTGTATGAATCCACGTCAATTATTGGCTATGGAGATTTCCTTCCTTCTCCGAACCCAATCTCCACCATATTGTTTTCGTCCTAAGATGCAAACTTTGAACAAGATGTTCAAAACTTCCAACTAGGGTTTATAGAATATGAAAATCCAAAAGATGTGTATATGAAAATCTATCCTCACAGCCTCTTTTAATAACCCCTTTACATCTTTCTAGAAATTATATTTTGTAATCACCTTAGGAACTTTTAAAAAAAAATCATATTTGACTTTTATTTTATTTTGTTTTTTGACTCCAAAATAACTTTATAATAAAATAATTAACTAAATATTAGTTGCCCATAAAAATATAATTCAAGACATTTTAATTAATTAATTTTTTGCTCATGCCTGCTAAGGGAACATTACATATACAAAGCCACAACATAAGTAGATAGGTAACCTCAATAGAAAGCTTGATGGTAAAATTCACTTTCAATTCAAGTAATGGAATTACAAACACACAGTTAACAATAACTTCAAGTTGAACAATAGTTTCTGCTACATAAGTGTAGCATCTACTATCCTAGTAAGTTTATGAACTCAAAGCACTTATTTATAAGTTACAAATGCCCAATCTTTGAGACTTTGAAATAACCAATTTTTAATCCCAAAAAACAAGTTTTAAAGTGAAGTTGCTAAAAAATCTAGAAAGAAACTTTAAAGAAAAACTATTAAAAACAACTAATAAAAAAGAAGAACAGCCTACAAATAGGCACTTCTCCTTCACTAGAAATAGCACATGATCGAAATAGACTTAAAAAATATGCTGAGATCTTAACTTGCATATATAGAGAAAAAACTTTGAAGATTTAATGCTTTAATCTTGGCTTTTTGTTTTCAAGGCCAACTATTTTCGTTGTGGCACGACATTTTTTCAATGCGAACATGGAGGATTTGTGCAAATGGTGCGCTCAATGGGAAATTCTGCAAACAACTTAGCATAGGCAATGTTCATAGTGGTATTGGCTATCTTTTACATATTAGGCAGAGGTTTTGGATGGTTCAACCATGTCAAAAGTGTGTTGGCAGAAATGTTGAGTGGAGAAACCAAGCTGGCATGACTTAGAGTCACCACACAAAAGCTATGATCCTAGGTGGAACTTTTGGACACCTAAACCATCACAAATGTGCACCTAAATCATGAAGTGGAGGTTTTAAGTTGAGTTGCCATCTTCTTTCAATGTTAGGTGGAACTTTTGTGACAACTTAGCCAAGCGGAACTTTATGACAACTTCACCAAGCAAAACTTCATGACAACTTCACCAAGCAAAACTTCATGTCGGCTTTGCAATCCCAAGCACATGCCATAAGAACTATTGCCACTTTTTAAGACTTGAGCAGAAATTTATAGTGTTTTTATCAGAAAATGTCACTTGGGTGCACATTTTCCATGTCTTAGCCATGCTTCAAGATGCAAAGTGGAATTTTATGATGGCTTTGCCATGCCTGATGTGCACCATAAGTGCTATTTCCAAACAAATGATAGCTACAGGCATGCCTTTAGTACTTAGTCATTTTTTCATTCTTCCTTATTCATCAATGCTATTGAGAACCTTCAAACTTTGCCATTGTCTTGTGCCAAACAATTGCAACCTCTATCATCTTGTGAAAGATGTTAGTTGAAATGCAAAGACCAAGACATGAACAACCTTGCAAGTTGATTGAGAAGACCACAAATTGAATTTGGTTCAAACACAATAACAGTGTCTTTGTTGACAAATGAGGAAAAGTAAGTACAAACAAGAAGTTTTAAATAAGTGTAACAAGGAGCAAAGAAGAAATCACTTATATCTGAAGCTTGAAGCAATGAGCAAGCTCCGTGGGATCAAAGAGAGACTAAGAGTCACACCCATGAAGAATACAAACAAGTCGACATAAAAACAAGTTACGAGTTTCTCTGGAAAACTGAATTGTGTCCTTTTTTTAGTCATTCAATAGAAACAAAGGAATCTGGATGGTTTAGAAGGCTCAATCCATTAGAAATTAAATGCACATAATATTTTTCCCCTTTTCTAATATTTGATATTATAAACCATTTAATGAAATTATAAAAAATAAAAAAATGGTCATGAATAAAACAAGTAGTCTAGACCAAACCTTGTCTAGGTTTGGCTAGATCTGGAAACTATGATTAATACACAATCACATCATTTAAAATTTTAAGGCAATTAAAAAGTCAAATTGATTACACAGTCTGTATGCAATGTGATTTGCTTCGTCATCTGACCAGCCAAATGCAAAAGCTTTCAAGTTCTAACCACTGCAACAGGTATAGAAGTCAAACTAGTCAAAAAGCAGTAAAGCAATCGAGCCATTATACACATCTAAAATTCTTGGTTGGCACAACCCCACTCAAAAAGCCATCCACTTTGTTACATCCCACTTGTGCCCTAGATATTTAGATATGTATATACACTTATATCGTTAATCAGCTTGTTGAATAGAGATATACAATGTATATATAACTGGTTTAATTAAGTTCATTTTACAGATGTTCTCACGTTTACTTGAATGCAGATGCAAAGATGTAATGAGATATCGGACTAACTACTTGTGTTTGACCCAGTGATTGCAGGAAATATCACCTCCGAGGGGGGAGGAAAAGTATCATAAGATACGAGGGGTAAAGGAAGAGAAGTCTAGTGCCATTTGAAACCTAGCCTGTAAGTTTGAGACTGTCATTTAAGTAAGGATTGGAACTACAAGTCCAAAGTTCTCAGGTAAACTGCAAAGTTGACCTTAGGTGTTAGGATACTCATGTTGTTGGTTTGTATCATAAAGTGTATCTGCCTAAAAACATAGAGGTTTATATATTGATTTGTGGGGCTTATAAAGCACAAAGGATGGCCGTGCTCATCGGTTTCTTACTCAACTTAATGATAAGACTTTGTGCAGTGATAATAAAACTTATTCTCCTAGTGAAACAAAACTTTACACAAGGATAATAATATACGAACCTATCGGCCTCGCATGTAACTAAGCACAAAGATTTATATATGTATGGCCTTATATAACTTAGTCTGGCCTTATAAGCATATTAAGTTACGTTAATAACACAAACAAAGCTTTGAAAGCAAATTTGATTTATATACTAATCTTATAATCGAAAGTGAAAGGAAAAATTTGAAAATTAAGAATGCGTTGTTGATCGTGGAGGAGTGCATAGTTAAGGTGATAGACTTTTCGCAGAGCCGGCGAGAGTTATTGGGAGCTAACCAATATTTGGAGCAGCGATTTCATTCTTAGGGGAACCGTTTCTTGGCCGGCAGGAGAGAGATCATTCGGAGGATACACGGGGAGTGCTCGATAAGCGATAACGATAGTTTTTGCATGGTTGGATATACAGAAGAGATACACACTCTTACTCACTCAGAAGCATAGAGATAACGGTGGTGTTTGGAAGGTGATTCGGTGAAGGAGACTTGTTCAAAGTCTTCATAGGAAAAGCAAAGAAAGGCTAAACTCAAGTGCTGACTTCGCAACGTCATCAGGTGAAAACTAAGCGGTAAGAGATGACTTACTCGTAGTCTTTAACAAATATTTCATAATAATTTATATTGCAGAGTTTGGGAAAGTAAAAAGAAAATTGTAGTTTGTATGGACTCGGTAGTAGGCCGATAGGACAGATGCAAAACATGTATGATGTAGGCTGACATGGTCATTTCCATATAACCTTTGTAGCAAACCGAATGGCCAAATGGTCAAATATACTCTAGCTTGAAAGATTGAAAGGCTTATATATTAATATGTTGGAAAACTAAGATAGGTTGATAGCCCAATTATTCTTGCCAAACTAACAGGTTGGGTCAAACAACTGTCAAAAAGATAAAAAGAAATTTGTACTGTCATTGTGAAACTATTAGGCCGAAGGTTGTTAGCCCTCGTGGCCATTGGGTAGAGAGTCTGAGAAGTAAGACTTCTTTGTAAGAAGATATCTCTCTAAAGAAGGAAAACAATAAGAACGACTCTTTATATGACTCCTCTAACCTCTCTATATGGTACTGGGATTAACATGAGTTCTTGGAATATATTTATATGTAAATAGACTTCTTAGTTTCAATTGGTAGCTAACATCAATTCTGCCTTGGCAACCTTTTGAATCCTTTCTTACCTTGTGCAAAAAAGGTGGTGAATTAAGTAGAGTTCCTGAAAAATGGTTTTAAACAGTGGTAGGAACCAAATGATATCCTCATCAGTCAGTGTGCAGTAGCATAAGAGACAGACATAAAAGTTAATTCCTTTGAATGAATTCTTGCCGAGAAGGGTGATAAACTGGACTACATGACTTCACTGTGTCGTGTTGCACTTAATTAAAAACCTTGGCCAAGGTGATGCTACTACCTGATAGTGTCAGTCCGTTTTATTGTCCCAGATACGTACCCAATCAGAGGTCATGCTAGTTAGGAGTTGCCTATAGTGTATGACCAACTAGGGATTGTGTAGGGTCAAACACCAGTTTCAGATGGCATTAGATTTTCCTTCCATTACTTCTCTGTGAAGGGTCGGGTCATTCCAGTAGGGATGACACGGGGGACTAGTAAGTCCGTGGATGGGTGGAAAAATGCCCTGATGATATTTTTCCTCCTACGTTTCAGCAGTAAAGGATGATTAAAGCTCTTTCAAGGACACTGTAAACTCAAACCCTCTATAACTATGAAATGGTACTTACTTTAATAGTTATTTCTTTCAGTTATCTTTTATGCATGGCAAATTTAACCAGTTTATAGTTCTTGATTTTAAAAATATATATATATTTAATTATGCTCTTTTGTACCAATTTATCCTTGTTGCACATCTATTAGTTGCTTAGTTTTAGTATGTTACAAATATGTATGTTGCATATCCATTAATTGCATAATTTTAGTTGTGACATATGGTATCAGAGCTACTAGGTTCGACACTGGACATAGGGCTCATCACCACAAGAAAAATTCAGAAGTAATAAAAACTGAAACGAAGCATTTTGGTTTCTGCCAGGATGTGGATTCATACCACTAAACGTAAAAGAGCTTGAGATCCAATTTATTCTTAGCTTTGGAGAGTAACAAGTTTGAAACATGATTATTCATGCTGCACTCCACCCTCAGATAACGAAACCCTGGCTGATGCACTTAAACAACTGAGAAGAGAAAGACAATCCTGGACAGTTCCAAGAAGAGAAGCAGTGAGAACAACCATCATGGCAAATAGGATACCTAAAACTGAAAACAAATCTGTAACCTTTGTTGAACACAAAAATGTGTCTGATGACTCAAAGGAACTTCGTGTACCCACTCCGGGTTACCAACTAATTCCTTATTCTACATTTGAAGGGCAGGAAGAGCCCATAACTGGAAGCGATAGTAGCTCTTAGATAAGGGCTCTAAGATGTAAATAACGTAATATAAAAATTTTGTGGTGCTAATAAAATATCAATTTTGTTGTGTGTAACCTTTGAATTACATGTATGTAAGTAAATAATGGAATAAAGAGACTAAAAGAGTGATTATTTAAACAAGTAAATTAAGTAATGTAAAGATGTCTCTTATGCAAGAAGGTGGAGGGGAGACTGAACCCCCAAAGACTTCTATAGCCAAATTAGACAGGCTTTTGCTCATGATGCAAGACACCCAAGCCAGGCTCTGACATTTGGAGTAGAGGGAAGATAGACATACAAGAACTCAGAATGAGGAACATGAGTCTCAGTTTGGAGACAAAAATACTAGAACAGACCCCACACATCAAACGAACAGTGAAGAACATACTTTTTCCCAGTCTAGTAAAGATAAAACAGTACGTAGTGTCATTTCAGATGACATGAAGAAGGTTAAACCATCCCAGTATGATGGATTCGAGGCCGGTGATGCCGCTGAGGCATGGTTAACTAGAATGGAAAAATATTTTGAAATTTGGGATTATACCGAGAATATGAAAGTAGTATGGGGGGCTTACCAGCTGACAAGAGAGGCGCCGGTTGTTGGGAAAACAAGAAGGCTAAATTAGGCTTGACGTCCACCGTGTCATGGGAGCAGTTTGTAGAAATCTTTAGGCAATGATGGCTTCCTCAGTTGTTTTTTGAGCAGAAATTGATAGACTTTCAAGAACTAAGACAAGGAGAACTTTCCGTATATGCATACTGGGAGAATTTTACCCATTTGCTCAAGTACGTTCCTCAATTCCAAAAAGATGAAAACTACAAAATAAGAAAGTTTATTATGGGTCTCAACAACTGTATTGGTGGGTCTTTAGATGTATTGGCTCCTACTACTATGAATGAAGCCTATGAGAAGGCTGTAAGACAAGAACAAAAGCTCAAAAAGGATGACTCCATTAGGGATAGGAACAAAAAGAGGAGAAATTGGTCAGAAAAATCCCAGCCATTTAAGAAGAAAGGAGATAACTTCGGGTCTGGAAACAAAAATGCAAAAGGGTTTAAAGGAGGCCGTCAGAACAATCAAGGAGATAGGAGAGGTTTTGATAAATCTAGAAGAAGCAATGAGGAAAATAATAGAGGAATTGAAAAGAGAGGACCCCCAGGGGATGTTATACATGCAGAGGCGAGCATTACGCCAATCAGTGTCCTACAAGAAGTCAGGGGGGACAACAACAGAGGAACCCTTTACCTCCCCAACAGACAGCTTTTCAGCAAAGAATCCATGCAGCGGTGGACAACAGACAAGCAGAATATCAGTTTATCCCGATAGAGACTCCAGGTATGCTATATGGAAATCCCATAACTGTACTCATAGACACAGGAGCTACAAAAAACTTTATTTCTCCTGAATTACTGAACAAGTTTCCTAAAAGAGCAGGATTTATGGCTAATTCTTGGACTGTTGAGTATGCCAACCAGTCGAGAGCTCAGGTAGAGCAGTGTTTATTTGACGCCAAGGTTGAGCTTCCAGGCCTTACCACAGAAGTAGATTTATATGTAGCACCCATAGGCACATATGATGTCATTCTAGGCATGAATTGGTTGGGAAAACACAAAGCCAAGGTTGACTGTTATGATAAAACAGTCGAGTGCGAGGATGATCGAGGAAATAAGGTGCTGATGAAAGGCACTCGCCATGAGGTCAAGTTGCAACAACTCTCTGCTATACAATTAAAGTGAAGTGGAAGGAAAGGTTGTTAGATCTTCGTAGTAAAAATGGAGGGAATTACTGAAAACAAAGAAACTGCTTACCATGATGACCTAGTGATGTATGAAACCAACTATCCTCAAAGGGAAAGTGAAACGGAATATGAGAAACCAAAGGAATCCTTTAGAGAAAAATATACTTATCTTTGGGATTATCAAAATGTATTTCTTGAAGAGTTACCTAGGTTACCACCAAAGAGGATATTCAATTTCTCCATTTAGTACCAGGAGCTGCACCAGTGTCGAAAGCTCCCTATCGTATGACAATAGTAGAACTTATGGAATTGAAGACCCAATTACAAGAGTTACTAAGCAAGGGTTTGATTAGACCTAGTGTGTCGCCATGGGGGGCACGGTAATATTTATTAAGAAAAAGGATGGGACCCTTCGTCTCTGCATAGATTACAGAATGCTAAACAAGTTAACCATCATAAATAAGGATCCTCTACCCCGCATTGATGATTTGTTTGATCAGACGTCCGGAGCAGCAGTTTTCTCTAAAATAGATCTACGGTCAAGGTATCACCAGTTAAGGCTCAGAGATGAGGATATCCACAAAACAGCCTTTAGGACTCGTTATGGGCATTATGAATTCACGGTATTACCATTTGGGCTTACTAATGTCCTAGCTGCATTTATGAACTTGATGAACAACGTGTTCCATGACTGCTTGGATAAGTTTGTTCTGGCATTCCTAGATGATATTCTAATTTACTCTAAGAATGAAGAACATTATCAACATTTGCAAATTGTATTATAGCACCTGCGCGAAAACAAGTTATATGGGAAGTTATCCAAATGCACTTTCTTTTAGAAAGAAGTACAATACCTGGGTCATATCATCTCAGAAAAAGGTATTGCTGTGTATCCCACTAAAATAAAAGCGATAACAGAATGGCTCACCCCCAAGAATGTACAAAAAGTAAGAAGCTTTATGGGCTTAGTAGGCTACTACAGGAAATTCGTAATGAACTTCTCACGTATAGCATACCCAATCACATCACTTCAAAAGAAAGGGAAAAGTTTTGTATGGACAGAAAAATGTTAGAAAGCATTTGAGCTCCTTAAGGAAAAGCTAGTCATGACACCAGTATTAAAAGTACCGGTCCCTGAGGGACAATTTTTGGTAGTGACTGATGCATCAGGGGAAGGACTAGGTGGGGTATTAATGCAGAAAGGACAGGTAATACCTTATGAATCCTGAAAACTCAAAAGTTATGAACATAACTATGCATCACATGATTTGGAGCTCGCTGCTATAGTACACGCTTTACAAATGTGGCGTCACTACCTACTAGGAAAACCATTTGAGCTCCGATCAGATCATCAAGGGTTGAAATATATATTTACTCAACCTAATCTCAATGCGAGACAAAGACAATGGTTAGAATTGATCTCAGATTACGATTTTGAGATTAGCTACATTAAAGGGAAAGCAAATCGGGTAGCAGATGCTTTAAGCTGCCGAAGGCATGTTAATGCGGTAACCACAGTGCATTCAGATTTTAGAAACCATGTGCTTCATCAGCTAAAGGATGACAGATATTACCAGCAGGTAAAGATGGCTCTACAACTCAATCCTCAAGATCCAAGGTGTGAGGGGTTCAGAATAGAAAATGATGGGTTACTAAGGTATCAAGGTAGAATGTATATACCCAAAAGCACCTAACTTAGAAATTTGATTTGGAAAGAAGTACACTCTGCACCATATTCCGGACATCTTGGGGTTACTAAACTTATGGCAGATATTAAACCCCTATATTTCTAGAAAGGAATGAAAAAGGATGCGGCAAGATTTGTGGCAAGCTGCTTAAAGTGCCAGAGAGTTAAGGCTGAACATCAACACCTTGCGGGATTGCTGCAACGCAACACAATACCTGATTGGAAATGGCAGATAATTAGTACGGACTTCGTCCAAGGATTGCCTATGTCTAGAAACAAACATAACACCATATTGGTAGTAGTAGACAAACTTACCAAGGTAGCACACTTCATACCAGGAAACTTAACAGATGGTGCGGCCACTATTGCCTATAAATTTATGCAAGAAGTATTTCGATTGCACGGAGTACCCGAGAAAATAATATCCGATAGGGATGACAGAATGACATCTAGATTTTGGCAAACCTTGTTTACAGCCCTGGGTACGCAACTGAACATTAGTTCCGCCTACCATCCTGAAATAGATGGTCAAATAGAAAGGGTCAACCAAATACTAGAGGATCTTCTCCAAATGTACTGCATGGATCAACAGTACAAATGGGAGGACTATCTTCCCTTAGTTGAGTTTGCGTATAACAGCTCCTATCAGTCATCAATAAAAATGGCACCCTTTCAGGCACTATACGGAAGGAGGTGTAGAACTCCTATCAGTTGGGATAAGCTGGAAGATAGGATAACCCTCAGTCCAGAAATGCTCTCTGAAATGGAAGAGCAAGTAAAGTTGATCAGAAAAATAGTAGAAGCTAACGATCGATAGACAAGCTATGCAGATGCTAAACGAACTCCCAGACAATTTGAAATAGGAGAGAAAGTGCTTCTTCGCGTCAAACCTCAAAAAAGTGCCATAAAATTTGGAAAATCAACCAAACTTGCACCCCAATATGTTGGACCATTTGAAGTCCTAGAAGTTATCAATCTGGTTGCTTATAAAATTGCTCTACCACCAGCTCTTGCCCGGTTGCATGATGTTTTCCATGTTTCATATCTTAAAAAGTATGTATCTGATTTTGCACATTTAATTGATTGGAACTCCTTATAGGTATAGGATCCAGGGGTAGTCATGATCGAGCCAATCAGGGTGCTTGAGGTAAGTAAGCATCGCTTACGTAACAGACAAGTTACCCAGTGTAAGGTCCAATGGGACCAGTACTCGGAAGACAATGCCACCTGGGAAGACTTTATTGAAATGCATCAGAAATTTCCTTATCTATTCAATGTTTATAATAGTTGAATTTCATTCATTATGTTTGGATGAACAATGAAAAACTCTCGTTACTTATTTGATACTCTAAATCATCGAGAACGATGATTCACAAGGGGAAGGATATTTTACATCCCACTTGTGCCCTAGATATTTTGATGTGTGCCCTAGATATTTTGATGGTTGTGCCCTAGTATCTTGATGTTGTTTCTCAAGCTTAGATATGTATATACACTTATATCGTTAATCAGCTTGTTGAATAGAGATATACAATGTATTTATAACTGATTTAATTAAGTTCATTTTACAGATGTTCTCATGTTTACTTGAATGCAGATGCAAAGATGTAATGAGATATCGGACTAACTACTTGTGTTTGACCTAGTGATTGCAGGAAATATCACCTCTGAGGGGGGAGGAAAAGTATCATCAGGTACGAGGGGTAAAGGAAGAGAAGTCTAGTGCCATCTGAAACCTAGCCTATAAGTTTGAGACTGTCATTTAAGTAAGGATTGGAACTACAAGTCCAAAGTTCTCAAGTAAACCGCAAAGTCGAACTTAGGTGTTAGGATCACCTAACTCATGTTGTTGGTCTATATCATAAAGTGTATCTACCTAAAAACATAGAGGTTTATAAATTGGTTTGAGGGACTTATAAAGCACGAAGGATGACCGTGCTCATTGGTTTCTTACTCAACTTAATGATAAGACTTGGTGCAGTGATAATAAAACTTATTCTCCCAGTGAAACAAAACTTTACGCAAGGATAATAATATATGAGCCTATCGGCCTCACATGTCACTAAGCACAAAGATTTATATATGTATGGCCTTATATAACTTAGTCTGGCCTTATAAGCATATTAAGTTACATAAATAACACAAACAACGCTTTGAAAGCAAATTTGATTTATATACTAATCTTATAATCGAAAGTCAAAAAAAAATTTAAAAATTAAGAATGCGTTGTTGATCGTGGGGGAGTGCATAGTTAAGGTGACAGACTTTTCGCAAACCCGACGAGAGTTATTGGGAGCTGACCAATATTTGGAGCGGCGATTTCATTCTTAGGGGAACCGTTTCTTGGCCGGCAGGAGAGAGATCATTCGGAGAATACATGGGGAGTGCTCGATAAGGGATAACAACAGTTTTTGCATGGTTGGATATACAGAAGAGATACGCACTCTTACTCACTCAGAAGCATAGAGATAACGGTGGTGTTTGGAAGGTGATTCGGTGAAGGAGACTAGTTTAGAGTCTTCGTAGGAAAAGCAAAGAAAGGCTAAACTCAAGTGCTGACTTCGCAATGTCATCAGGAGAAAACTAAGCGGTAAGAGATGACTTACTCGTAGTCTTTAACAAATATTTCATAATAATTTATATTGCAGAGTTTGGGAAAGTAAAAAGAAAACTGTAGTTTGTATGGACTCGGTAGTAGGCCGATAGGACAGATGCAAAACATGTATGATGCAAGCCGACATGGTCATTTCCATATAAACTCTGTAGCAGATCAAATGGCCAAATGCTACGTATAACTTAGAAGGCCGAATGGCCAAATATACTCTAGCTTGAAAGACTGAAAGGCTTATATATTAATATGTTGGAAAACTAAGATAGGTCGATAGCCCAATTATTCTTGCCAAACTGACAGGCTGGGTCAAACAACTGTCAAAAAGATAAAAAGAAATTTGTACTGTCATTGTGAAACTATTAGGCCGAAGGTTGTTAACCCTCGTGGCCATTGGGTAGAGAGTCTGAGAAGCAAGACTTCTTTGTAAGAAGATATATCCCTAAAGAAGGAAAACAATATGAACGACTCTTTATATGACTCCTCTAACCTCTCTATACGGTACTAGGATTAACATGTGTTCTTGGAATATATTTATATGTAAATAGACTTCTTAGTTTCAACTAGTAGCTGACATCAATCCTGCCTTGGCAACCTTTTGAATCCTTGCTTACCTTGTGCTAAAAAGGTAGTGAATTAAGTAGAGTTCCTGAAAAATGATTTTAAACAGTGGTAGGAACCAAATGATATCCTCACCAATCAGTGTGTAGTAGCATAAGAGACAGACATAAAAGTTAATTCCTTTGAATGAATTCTTGCCGAGAAGGGTGATAAACTGGACTACATGACTTCACTGTGTCGTGTTGCGCTTAATTAAAAGCCTTGGCCAAGGTGATACTACTACCTGATAGTGTCAGTCCGTTTTATTGTCCCAGATACGCACCCAATCAGAGGTCATGCTAGTTAGGAGTTGCCTATAGTGTATGACCGACTTGGGATTGTGTAGGGTCAAACACCAGTTTCAGATGGCATTAGATTTTCCTTCCATTACTTTTCTGCGAAGGGCCGGGTCATTCCAGTAGGGATGACACGGGGGACTAGTAAGTCCGTGGATGGGCAGAAAAATGCCTTGACAATATTTTTCCTCCTCCGTTTCAATAGTAAAGGATGATTAAAGCTCCAGATGGCTTAAACGGATTTCAAGGACACTGTAAACTCAAACCCTCTATAACTATGAAATGGTACTTACTTTAATAGTTATTTCTTTCAGTTATCTTTTATGCATGGCAAATTGAATCAGTTTATAGTTCTTGATTTTGAAATATATATATATATATATAATTCTGCTCTTTTGTACCAGTTTATCCTTATTGCACATCTATTAGTTGCTTAGTTTTAGTATGTTACAAATATGTATGTTGCATATCGATTAATTGCATAATTTTAGTTGTGACACACTTGGTCAGTGCAATAGAAATTCAGTCAACGAAAGGATCAAATCAATCTTGGTAAATATTCTGCGCAATGCTAATGTTTGTCAATTTTTTTCCACCTTCACTTTTCCCAACCTAAAGTTGGTGCAAGTCACAGGAAAGAGACTTGATGATTGATGCATTAATGAGGTTACGTGAAGACAATAGAGGTTCTCCACTCATTCCTTAATGGATATTCATTGGGTTGCCAAGATGTCCTAGCCAGTAGAATTATTTATTTATGCATGAGATTTAGTGTCAGCTCAAGACTAGATACTAAAATATAGAAAAAATAAAAATCTCTATTTTAATAGTGTGTACCAAATATAAGCATGTCATGTCATTGCAAAGGTTTCAAGTAATTTTACATGGAACAGGTTTTATTCTAAGTTAGATTTTAGTTGCTTTTGTGACATTGTCTCTATGAGTTATGTTGACAAAAATCCTAAATGATGCTATTGTGGGTTCTCAAAGGAATCGTGGTCCCAATTACCTATGCACTTCCTTTTGTGAGGGAGACACGGTTGATGAGGTGTAAGCTTGATCAACACCATAACAAGCTCAGCACTTTCTGACCTGAAGAATTTTATGATATTAAAAATGGCAAGATCTGGAATAATCAGTACACCAAAATCACGGTATTTGTTTATTACCTTTTTTGTGCATTTGACTATAGTGCAAGCGGTAATCTTGTCATGGCAAGACAATCATGATATGTAAAGAGATTAAAACTTATTTGTACTATTTTGTTTTCACACAGGAGCTTCCATGGTGAATTTAAATTTTGAATTAAATACTTTATTTTTATGAGATTTCTAACTGTGTATTAAGTTGTCTCTTTGATGACTTATTTCCATGAAGAGTCATTTCTATTATGACCTTTCTCTCATATGTATTGGTAATAATTACAAGGCAAGTGATGCCACAAAGTGTACAAGCACATCTTAGCACTATTTGCATTAAATTATACTACCATATGTGAATTTTGTTGGTGATTTAAATATAAAATTTCAACTTTATATATGATTAATCAAAAATAGAAAGGAAAGATGGAAATTTTCATAGGATTGATGTACACTTACTCCTTCATAAACCACAATTGTTGCTCCGTTTAGAAGAGGACCATAAGTTACATAGCTATGTCCAGTGATCCATCCACAATCGGCTGTACACCTGCAAGGTAAGTCAGCAAAATTGCCTTATTTTCAGACACAGAAAGAATGTTATCTTAAAAGTAAATATTATTTTCATCTGTCCTTAGTGAGGAATTTTTGTACAAAATTATTTTGTAAATTAAAGGGAGAGACAGTACTCCAGAGAAAGGTATGTATTTAGTTGAAATACTTTTTACTGAGGTAATAATAGGAAGAACACAGGTATTCTCCTCAAGTTTTTTTCTTTCTTTTTCGCTAGATTAAATATTTATATCAACTTTTTATAATCTTAGATACATGTCTATTTTCCATTTTATCCTCTAGGACTACATACCACAATCATTTACAAAGAAAAACCAGCAAAAGCCATATCAGCAGGCTCTTTTACCAGCCATATTACAAAAACTTACAGAAAACTGTAACATCAATGCCTTCACTGTAATATCCCAAATGGATATTGCCCTAAAATCTTGATTTTAAACTTGTGAATTCTGCCCTAACTTTCTGCATTTTCATTTCTGCTCAAAACCCTAGATTCTGATTTGATTTTCTGCACTTTTTGATTCAAATTTCTGCCCTAACCCTAAGTCTGAAATCTGATTTTATTTTCTGAATATTATCACTTTATGAACAGCCAATAAACATGTGCCAACATCCACAAAATATGCTAAACAATTAGTTAGTTTATTAGCCATGATTGCAATCACAAACATCCGTCAGGAATGAGCCAAACATATGACAAATCAAACTGATTTCTGAGTATGCAAGTCTGCTGCTCCAAACTGAATATCTTGAAATGGAAATTATATCAAGTTCTAGGGCTCAAACATGCCCAAACATAGTTGGATTGTTGCCACTACAATCCCAACCAAAAACAAATGTTTTACATACCAAATTAATGACAAATGATGCTCCCAAACCTCCAAAATGTTAGCGCACAGGTCTGCTACTATGGATAGGGTTTAGAAACCCTAGTCAAATGGAAAGTAGCCTCCACAAAGCAAATTCTCCCTTCAAGGTGGCGCTCCAAGCTTAGGGATTAAACCCTAATGCAATGTGACCAAAAACCACCACAAAATGCTGCTACAAAGGGACAATCAGGTATGCTTTTAAGATCTTCAATGCTGCTCCAGAATTCTGCTCTAAAGTTGCTCAAAATGCTGCTCCAATGTGCTGCTCCAAAAGTGATGAAATTCTGCTCCAAGGATATTAAAATTCTGCTCCAAAGGATAATCAAATGTTTGAATGCTTTGAATCCTCCAAATGTGGCGCACCCATCTAGGGCAAACTGAAGCTTCAATGTCTCACACACACCACGAACCTGCTGCTCCAAAACTGATCTGAAAATCTAATTTGCAAATCTGCTCTTCCATTCCTTGAATCTCCAATGAAGTGCAATTGTGAATTCCGTATGAATCCACCTCCAAGATGAGATTGGGTTTTCGTCCAATCCACCTTATTTTCACAAGGGTTTTCGTCCTTGGAAAACTGATGCAAACAAGTTGCAAATCCACAAAGGAAATAAAATGATACGTTGATTGATGATCAAATGACTCCAAATGTTTTCATATTTATACATGATTCTTGCCTTCTCAAATAAGCCCAACCTAGCCTTGATATCTCTTATTTTTATTTCATTTTATTTCCTTTCTTGGGCCAACCTCCTCTTGAGCACCCATAAATAAAACAGTTTATTTTATTCTTTTCTTTCCTAGGCCGACCTAGGCATGAAGCTTCTTTTCCAAGTTTTGGCCGACCCTTTCAAGGATATATCTTCTTTATTTTTGTTCTCTCCCTTTGGTGCCCAAACCAATTTTTTTTTGTATGATTATTTTTTTCTAACTTTCCCTTCTCCAAGGGCGAACACTTGTGCATAGGAGACAACACCAATTGACCTCAAATGAAGTCGTCATCACAAGAAAAAAACTTCACATTTTATTTTCTTATTTTCTTTCCCAAGGCAAATTTCAAATTTTCCTTCATCCTTTATCCTCCAAGTGGGTTGCTCATCTCTAGGGCTGGTGTAGAGACCACCATAGTTAATTTTGGTTTGTATGCTCACTAGGAGCCTTAAATTTTGGATTTTGTGTTCATTTTGAGCCTAGGTGGAGTCATGTATTAGTTTATTATTGTAATAAGGTCTGAGTCAGACCACTCTCTCTGTTTTAGAAACCACTCCCTCTATTCTAGAAGTCAACTTGTAATGGAACTCCAAATAGCATGTGCTATGTTTGGAAAAAACAGTCTTGAGGCTAAAATTAGTGAAATTAGTGGGAAATTAGTAAGCCTTTTTGCCTTTTTGATAGGAGAAGAATCTTGCATGAAATATAGTGATGATTTTGGATTTTATTTATCCCCTGGAGGTCGTGGAAAACAGATTATTGAAGTTTGAAAAGAAAAATTAATAGAAGACTCTTTTGCTACTTTTTCCTGTGTAAATTGCTGTTCCAAGCAGTGGTACTTGGCCGTACAACATCTTCAAGGGCTCTTGTGATTTGGATGGTGTAAACACATGTATTATCTTTCATTTGAATTGGTTTAGGAGTTCTAACATTGCTGTAGGAAGATTTTATCATCGCTGTCCCCATTTTGCTGTTCTAAGAAGGGTTTTGGAGGGTTTTAGGAGTTTTATGGGGTTCTGACCCAAATCTTTGAGTTAGAGCCCCAAAATGGATTTCTTGGGTCTGTATAGGTATATTCTACAATGGGTTTTGTGTGCAGGTGCAGGGGAGCAGTCCAAGACAAGATTTGAGGAAGATTTGGCTTGATATCTCTATGTATCAAGCCATTGGTGATAGCTAGAGGAAGATATAGTTGGGAAACTAGTTTCAAATGCCCATGGAGGTCCAAAACCTATTGAATCCATCCATTTGCAATCCATACTAAGTTCTGGAATTGGTTAGGAAGTTCTGGGCCATCTTGGTAGGGTACTTCCTTTGTAAACCTAGGGCTAATTGCCCCTTGGAACAGCAGGTGCAGTCATTTTTAGAGGCTTGTGTTCCAAAACAACGTACCCTACATGTAAAGTATGTTATAGAGGGCCTTAATGGGTATCTAAAAGAAAAATATTTATGGGATTTATTTGGAAAGTTTTGGAGTTAAGCCCTCTAAACCGCATTTCTAGGGCTACAAGGAAAATAGGTCATTTGTGAAGGAACGATTGGAAGGACAACTTGCTAGGCTAACTTATGAGTTTGGTAAGCTTCCATTGGTCAAAATAACATGTCTCATGCCCTCCTCAAGTGTTGACAATCATCTCATACATCCAAACCAAGTTAGGCTTATGAATGGAGGCTGTAGGTGTCATGATGTGCAAGTTTGTTGTCCTTCCCTCCAAGACCAGTCACTCATGTTTGTGAGACTTGATAAGTGTTCCCCTGTTCTGCATCAAGTGGTATCAGAGTACAAGTTCTGATTGGGAAAGAGTGAAGAAGAAGGAGTACAAGATGCCTCCTAAGAATAGTCCAGTCCTCACTAAAGAAGTGAGATTGATGAAGGAATCTCAAGAAGGAGTCCTAACCCGACTTGCATCCATTGAAGCAAACCTGAGAAGAGGTGGGGTCATTGAGGAAGACAGTGACCAAGAGTATGAGGGTGAAAATGTAGACCCTCAAGAGGGATCCAATGAGACAGAGATGGATCCAGATGATAAAAGGTTTATGAAGATGCTGCAGACTGTGAAAGGAGAAAGCACCGATGTCAAGATGGAGTTGCCCATGTATGAGGGTAAGATGAACAGTGAGGAGGTACTAGACTGGATTGATTCTTTAGATAACTACTTTGAGTACAAAGAGATGCCTGAAGAGAAGAAAGTCAAACTGGCAAAGACCAAGTTGAAGGGAGCAGCACTGACATGGTGGAACTATGTTCAATCAGAAAGAATAAGACAAGGAAAAACCAAAATCAGTTCATCGAACCGGATGGTGTCCAAGGTGAAGGGTCAATTCCTTCCAAAAGATTATGCCATTCAAACCTTCAGAAGGTTGCAGAACTTGAAACAGAAAGAGATGGATGTAATGGCCTACACAGAGGAGTTTCATAAGCTCAGTATGAGAACTGGCCATAATGAGGATGAAGTTGAGAAGATTGCTAGATACATGAATGGGCTTAGGTTCAATATCCAAGATGAACTAAGTCTCACTATACCCAGGAATGTAGAAGAATGCTTCCAATTGGCAATAAGAGCTGAGGAGAAGATCGAGAGGAAACAAGAACAAAATGGAAGGGGTAGAGGAAAGAACTTTAGAGGAAGAGGAAACTTTGGTGGAAGAGGACAAAAGCAACAAGGAGAAACAAATGACAGCAACAAGGAGAACCATGAACCAAGAGGAGAGTCAAGTGAAAGAGGCAGCTTCAGAGGAAGGAGATCAAATAGTAGAGGCAGGTTTGGAGGCCATGGTAGAGGGTCAAGCACCTTCACAAGCAAGTGCTACAGCTGTGATCAAGTTGGACATCCAGCATTCAAATGTCTAGGCAAACAAGCATCAAGTTCACATGAAGGTGATAGAAGAGTCCACATAGTGCAAGAGGAGGACCAAGAAAGTGTAAACTCACATTCTGTGCATGCAGGCCCAGAAGCAGAAGAGTCTTTGATGATAAGGACTTTGTTGAAGGTACCATTAGCCAAGGAGCCCCCACAGAGAAAGGCCTTATTCTGAACACTCTGCAAAGCACAAGGAAAGGTATGTAAGGTGATTGTTGATTCTGGTTCTACTGACAATCTTGTGTCTCTGGAAATGGTAGAAAAGTTGAAGATAAAGAAGATTCCTCACTCTACACCCTACAAGGTATCATGGCTCAACAAGGGTCAACAAGTACTTGTGAATGAACAAGCTTGGGTGGAGTTCAACATTGGTGGCTACAAGGACAAGATCTTGTGTGATATCATCCCTATGGATGTATGTCATCTGCTCTTAGGCAGACCATGGCAATTTGACCGAAAGGCCAAACATGATGGAGAAGAGAATACATACATGATTGTGAAGGATGGAGTGACCTACAATCTTACACCCATAAAAGAAGATGGTGCAACAATCCATGAAGGACCAAGTGTGATGATGGTGAAAGAGAAAGAGTTTTTGAAGACACTGAAAGAAGAAGAGGTAGGATATGCCATCATTGGCAAGCCTATATCATCCAAGGCAGAAACAGAGGTAGAAAAGATACCAGAGGAGGTGCAGGTCCTATTGGACAAGTATGAAGACATAGTGGTGAAAGACCTACCAAGTTCACTACCTCCTGTTAGGGATGTAAGCCATCATATTGATCTCATACCTAGTGCAAGTTTGCCAAACAAGGCAGCATACAAGATGACACCATAGCAAAATGAAGAAGTCAAAAATCAGATCCAAGAGCTATTGGACAAAGGGCCGTTCAAGGAGAGTTTGAGTCCCTGTGCTGTTCCAATTGTCCTAGCACCTAAGACGGGTGAAGAATGGAGACTTTGCACTAATTCCAAAGCCATCAACAGGATAACAATCAGGTATAGATTCCCAATACCTCGGATAGAAGATCTAATAGATAGTTTGGGTGATACATGTTACTTTTCTAAGATAGATTTAAAGAGTGGTTATCATCAGATAAGAATAAGAGAGGGTGATGAATGGAAGACAACATTCAAGACAAATGAAGGTCTTTATGAGTGGCTAGTAATGCCATTTGGGTTATCAAATGCCCCAAGTACATTCATGAGACTTATGAATGAAGTTCTCAAGCATTTCATAAGCAAGTTTGTGGTAGTCTATCTAGATGACATTCTTGTGTACAACAGAACCAAAGAAGAACAATTGCAACATTTAGACATGGTGTTGAAGAGATTGAATGAGGAGAAACTGATGATCAACCTCAAGAAGTGTGAATTCATGAAAGAGGAGCTTGTCTATCTTGGGTTTGTGATCTCCAAAGGTACACTAAAGATGGATCCATCCAAGGTAGAAGCCATACTCAGCTGGCCAACTCCTAGAACAGCAGCAGAGGTAAGAAGTTTCCATGGTTTGGCCACATTTTATAGAAAGTTTATCAACAATTTCAGTCACATTTGTTCTCCTATTCTGGATACTATCAAAGGAGATAAGAAGAGAAAGTTTCAATGGACAGTGGAAGCTGAGAAAAGCTTTGAATACTTGAAGACAAAGGTGGCTCAACAACCTATTCTTGCACTCCCTAATTTCAGCAAGGTGTTCACAATTGAATGTGATGCAAGTGGATATGCCATAGGTGCAGTCTTGAGTCAAGATGGGAGACCGGTTGCATTCTTCAGTGAAAAACTCAATGAAGCCAAGAGGAAGTACTCTTCCTATGACCTTGAACTCTATGCTATGGTACAGTCACTCAAGAAGTGGAGGCACTATCTATTGCCTAAGGAGTTTATTGTCTTCACAAACAACCATGCTTTGAGTTTCTTGAACAACCAAGATAAGTTGAGTCACAGACACATGAAGTGGATGGAGTATATGCAGGATTACACATTCACCATCAAACACAAGAAATGACAAGCAAACAAAGTTGTTGATGCTCCAAGTAGAAGGTCCATGATGGTGCAGGAGATCAAGTTGCAAAGTGTAGGTATTGATGCACTTAAAGGTATGTATGAGAATGATGAAGATTTCAGTACTGTTTTTGCTGTTTGCAATCAGTCCCAAGATGTTTTTCACAATGAATTTTCTGAGTTTGTAGTACAAGATGGTTTACTATTTAAGGGAGCTCAGTTGTGTGTGCCAAGATGCTCCATGAGAGCAAATTTGATCAAGGAAAAACACTATGGCAGTTTGAGTGGTCATTTTGGTTATGACAAAACTTTGGAGCAGGTCAAGAGATTTTATCATTGGCCTAGGTTGCATAATGATGTGAAGAAGTTTGTGGAGAGTTGTGTGATATGCCAGAGGGCTAAAGGATCAAGCTCTAATGCAGGTTTATATCAACCTTTACCAATACCCAATCAGCCATGGGAGTCAATCAGCATGGACTTTGTTCTAGGTCTGCCCAAGACACAAAGAGGTTATGACAGCATTTTTGTTGTTGTAGATAGATTTAGTAAGATGGCACATTTCATTGCTTGTAAGTCCACTAATGATGCCTCTCATATTGCTGGTCTATTCTTCAAGGAAATTGTAAGAATCCATGGATTGCCTTTGACAATAGTGTCTGACAGAGATTCCAAGTTCATCGGTCACTTTTGGAGAACTTTGTGGAAGAAGCTGGGAACAAATCTAACTTTCAGTTCTGCCTACCATCCCCAAACAGATGGGCAAACTGAAGTTGTAAATAGGTCTTTGGGAAACCTATTAAGGTGCTTAACAAAGGAGCATAATCAGTCATGGGATCTACTGCTGCCCCAAGCCGAATATGCCTACAATGACTCTGTTAACAGGAGCATTGGAAGAACACCCTTTGAAGTAGTATATGGCATGAAGCCAAGAGGCATTTATGAGCTGAGAGACTTAAAGGGAGTAGACAATAGGAGTGCACAAGGAGAAGACTTTGCCACATCCATGAAGGAGATACATCACCAAGTAAGAGAAACTCTTGAAAAGAGTGTTGCCAAGTACAAGGAGAAGGCTGATCTAAAAAGAAGAGATGTTCAATACAAAGTAGTTAACATGGTGCTGGCTCATTTGAGGAAGGAGAGATTACCCAAGGGCAGATATACAAAGCTGATGATGAAGAAGATAGGACCTTGCAAAGTGGTCCACAAGTTTGGTTAGAATGCCTATGAGATAGAACTCCCTCTTGGAGTTGCTATCTCCCCCATTTTCAATGTTGCAGACCTATATCCTTTCAAAGGACCTAATGGTGTAGATGAAGAAGCTGAAGAAGTTGCTGATAAGGATTGGATAAGGGATCTTCCACCTAGTCAGCTAGTGAAACTGGAAACTATCTTGGACACAAGAGAGGTTAAGAGGACAAGAAACAAAGTCTACAATGAACATTTGGTGAAGTGGCATGGTTTGCCAATTGAAGATGCTAAATGGATGACAGAAGAAGATGTCAAACAGCATGGAGCCTCTGTCCAAGAGCCCATTTCATCAGGATATTGAAATCTTTTTACCCCGGTTGTATGGTGCAGAGACCACCATAGTTAATTTTGGTTTGTATGCTCACTAGGAGCCTTAAATTTTGGATTTTGTGCTCATTTTGAGCCTAGGTGGAGTCATGTATTAGTTTATTATTGTAATAAGGTCTGAGTCAGACCACTCTCTATTTTAGAAACCCCTCCCTCTATTCTAGAAGTCAACTTGTAGTGGAACTCCAAATAGCATGTGCTATGTTTGGAAAAAATAGTCTTGAGGCTAAAATTAGTAAGCCTTTTTGCTTTTTTGATAGGAGAAGAATCTTGCACGAAATATAGTGATGATTTTGGATTTTATTTATTCCCTGGAGGTCATGGAAAAGAGATTACTGAAGTTTGAAAAGAAAAATTAATAGAAGAAGACTGTTTTGCTGCTTTTTCCTGTGTAAATTGTTGTTCCAGGCAGTGGTACTTGGCCGTACAGCATCTTCAAGGGCTCTTGTGATTTGGATGGTGTAAACACATGTATTATCTTTCATTTGAGTCAGTTTAGGAGTTATAACATTGCTGTAGGAAGATTTTATCATCGCTGTCCCCATTTTGCTGTTCTAAGAAGGGTTTTGGAGGGTTTTAGGAGTTTTCTGGGGTTTTGACTCAAATGTTTGAGTTAGAGCCCCAAAATGGATTTCTTGGGTCTGTATAGGTATATTCTACAATGGGTTTTGTGTGCAGGTGCAGGGGAGCAGTCCAAGACAAGATTTGAGGAAGATTTGGCTTGATATCTCTATGTATCAAGCCATTGGTGATAGCTAGAGGAAGATATAGTTGGGAAACTAGTTTCAAATGCCCATGGAGGTCCAAAACATATTGAATCCATCCATTTTCAATCCATACTAAGTTCTGGAATTGGTTAGGAAGTTCTGGGTCATCTTGGTAGGGTACTTCCTTTGTAAACCTAGGGCTAATTGCCCCTTGGAACAACAAGTACAGTCATTTTTAGAGGCTTGTGTTCCAAAACAACATACCTTGCATGTCAAGTATATTATAGAGGGCCTTAATAGGTATCTAAAAAGCTAAAGATTTCTAGGAGTTGTTTGGAAAGTTTTGGAGTTAAGCCCTCTAAACCGCATTTCTAGGGCTACAAGGAAAATAGGTCATTTGTGAAGAAATGATTGGAAGGACAACTTGCTAGGCTAACTTATGAGTTTGGTAAGCTTCCATTGGTCAAAATAACATGTCTCATGCCCTCCTCAAGTGTTGACAATCATCTCATACATCCAAACCAAGTTAGGCTCATGAATGGAGGTTGTAGGTGTCATGATGTGCAAGTTTGTTGTCCTTCCCTCCAAGACCAGTCACTCATGTTTGTGAGACTTGATAAGTGTTCCCCTGTTCTGCATCAAGTGCAAATTATTTGACTCAAGTTGACTTTGCCAAAATTACCACAAAAATATGTTAACTCAATTCCCACATTCAAATTATCTTGCATAATTAGCAAAATGTGAAAATCGGCTCATCATGACATCATTAGGTGATCACTCCGAAAAAGGGGACATTACAATCCTCCCCGAAATTGCTTGTCCTCAATCAATGGAAAACCTGTATCCTGCAAAATACTATCAAGTGACAAGTATCTCCATCCAATCAAATGTCATGTGATCACTCCACTCTTCAACCTGTAGTTGCATCTCCCAAAGAGAATATGAAGAATGATATGCAAAGTGAACTCCGGTGGCAAAACTAGCCATACACACTCGAACTCAACTTGGCTCCACTCCCCAAGTTCGGAAGTCCTGCTCCTCTTCCAAGTGTTTTGTCTGTACAATTGTTGGAACAAGAATGCAAAACCCTAAACCACAAGTGCAAACAACTCCATGCCTCCAAAGGCTCCAACATACATGAGTGCTAAGTCTATCAAAGACAAAACACTATACAAAACCAAAGTCCTGTAGAGAGACAAGTCTATCAATAAGTGATGAAAGATATGACCTTTGAAACATGCCCACCTGTGCCAACACTTCCGCTGCTCCACTTTGATACAAACAATACTATGCCAAGAGTTGTGAAGCAACTCACCAAGATCCATAAGAGATAGTGCACCAAACATACCACCACCAGGATCCCATATCATCACACCATCACATCCACCAAAAATGAGGAGATAGAGGTATCTCAAAGAGCTATCGACATCAACCAACTCTCCAATTCCTATTGATCTCTCTTGAATGTGTAAAACACCCATCATAGGTGCATGAAAAAGTATATCAGCCCATCCTAGGCTGCTGATGTAGATCAGAAAAGCACCCTTAAATCTGAAAATCAGACCTATGATGATGCAAGAAGTGTCTCTAATGACACATGATGGTAATACCTCATCATTATACCATCCTCTAATGATGAAAAGATGATCCATAACTCTCCAAATCACCCAAACAGCCGCTGTCCTCCAAGTATTCCCTAGGAAATCCATGTAGAACAGCCATCTCTCATTAATGCATGAAGTAGTGCTCCATGAATTAGGGCTAGAACATCAATGCCCTCATGCTCACATCCAAACCACACGCCATAGTCCAGAAGAAACACAAACATTAGTAACTCAAAGCCAAGTATCATGACAATACCTCCATTTCTATGATCATAGATCAGCTGAAACTTCATTCCTTCAAGTTCATGCCAAAAAGCAAATGCCTCCATGACATGTGCCCTAAATCCCAAAAGTATAGTAACTACATACTCTACCAAAGAGTCATCAACATGGTGGGATTGTACCTCATCACAAGTCAACTCCTCAAGCACTCTATGAAGGACCAAAGACCCACCCAAATATGCATCACACATGTCTCCATCTACATATGTAGTCACAACACTAGTGGATGATCCACAAAGTATGTGCTCAACAATGTCATCCAAATCTATGATGTGAGCCTTCAAGTGGCTCTCCAAAAGAGGTGACACCAAATCCTCATGAAGCAAGCTATGTGAACAAACAAAAAATTCTGAATCATACCTCTCACCATACAAATCTGATTGCTCCACTTGCTTGGCCATCATACAATTCTCATCCCTCATATACCACATGATTTGAGCCTTAATTTCCTCTACCATGCCATGGTGTACTAAATTGGTCCTCTTGTGGCTTGGACACATAACAAAGACCTCATGTTTGACTCCCAATTGAGTGCCAACAATAGAAGAAGTCTTCCCACTATCATTCTCATGTGTAAGGGCTGCCATCTCATGATTATGCAAAAGTAAAAGACTATTGTGTTGGGTCCCAAATAACTTGTCCTAATCCCTAGAACATTCTTCAATCTTCAAGGCCAAGGTTGTCATCAAGGAGATAGAGAATAGGTTCATCGACAGGATAAGGATGACTAAGGGCCAATGGTTGGGAATGGGCAATCTCCCCTTCAATTTTGGCTCAGCTAAACCAAGGAGGGTGTTCCTAGAGGTATCCCTTAACAAGGATTAAGAGTAATGGAAGATGTTCTCAAAGTCATATTATTGCAACAATACCCAACTGTTGTCCTAATCCCTAAACTCAGTCACTAGATTAAGACAAGCTTGTTGCGCTATAACCTCTATTTAAGTTGATGAAAGGCACTTCCTGTAATAATGGAAGGTGCGGATATGCTTGTTTGGTTTGCTAGAATTGACACTTTGAAGACTCATTAACAATATTTCCTAGTTTCAACACAGAACCACAACAACGCATGCAATACTAACTATTTATTTCACACTTGATAAGTTTGTTTTAGTTTTTAAAAGAGGTGTGGGTGAACAGACATTTCAGACCGGTGCCTATTATGATGGGCTACAAAGTCCACAGTTCAGTAGAGGGAACGACAACACAAAGATGAAACAAGCACTTTCTGGATACCCAGATGCAAGAAAAACAACAATCAATGAAGAATATACCCTTTGTCAAAATACAATCATTCATCTACAACCATAGAAGAGATCATCACATAGCATGTAATGTTTTAAGAATCTGTCATATTCATCTGATCAATGGTTACTGTTGACCTATTTTCCCCTTCTCATAGTCAAATAGCCCAGCTTAAAATGTTGAAAATCTTGTTGAAATTGGTTAAGTGTCTGGTATTATTCAGTTTTCAAAGTGTTTTGCTTGTAAAAATGCCCAAAATTCCCTAAGGAAAATCCCTTGAAAAAACCTAGAAAAACCCAGAAATTTCAAGTCTTTTACCTTAGTTTTTCTGCCTTAGTCGACAAATTGTTAGGTTCGCGACCCTGTCGGTTCGCCGACCGGTAGGTACGCCGATAGAAGGAATCGCCAATAGGGCCAAGCAAGAAGACTTGCAAATTGTAAAGGCAGAATGAAGGATAGAGATAGGTCGGAATCAAAATTTGACTAGGGCAAATAAAAGGTAACGCCATACCGGCGAATCGTCGAGAGTCTAAACTCTTGAAAAGTTCAAAGTTTCCTAAAATCGTCGATAAGGCGATTTGTCAGTGAAGATAAAGGACAAAAGGTTGAAGGTGAAGGCAAAGCATTAGTTTGGAAAATCAAGATTTTACTGACAAAAGGATAACAAAACTAAGAGAAGCTAGTGGTTCGCAAAGGCCAATTTTTGCCGACCAAAAGAGAGGAAGATTTCAAAAATAAGATAAGGCAAACTTGGTTCGAAAAGATGGTTTTTTGCTGACAAGGCAAAAAAGAGGAAGCTAAGGCAAGGACAAAGAAAGCAATGGCTCTATTAGCGAATCGGTAAGAATCAAAACTTACCGAACAGTTCTAAATTTCCTACAATCGCCGATAAGGCGATTCTTCAGCAAAAGGCAGCCAAGTTTGAAAATTGGGAACTTTGCAATAGAAAGAAAGGAAAAGAAGCAAACAAAGATAGTTCGCAAAAGTAATATTTTCCTGGCTGAAGACCAAAGAGTAAAGTGAAAAGACAAAGCAAGAGATGGTTCGTAAAGATGGAGCTTTGTCGATAATGGGCAAAAAGGGCAAAAGGCAGCAAGGTTTGTGAAAAGATAATTTTTTCGATAATGAGAACAAAGAGAGACAATGGCAAAGTTCGTAAAAATCAAGAATTGTCGACAAAGGGAGAAGACATCCATAGTTAGGAAAAGTTAGAAATTGTCGATAAGGGCAGAAAAGGATAAAGCAAGAATAGTTCGTGAAATTGAAAAGTTGTCGACTGAAAGATGAAAATATACAGAAGGCAAAGACATAATGGTTTGTGAGAAAGGGATTTTGCCGACAAGGCAAAATTCAGGCCAAAATTTGAAGTAAAGTAGAAATCAATGAAAATAGAGCTTGTAATATAAATGTAAGCTTTAAAATATTTGAAATTAAATATTTTAAAGTGTTGTAAAAGCTCTGCACAGGGTTTTGGCGGGAAAATATATTTCAAATATCTCCTTCAGCCATTAATGCAGAATCAGATCTGCCCAGCTACTCCATCTCTAGATATTTCACATTTATTGTTGCAGATGATGAATCAGCTGCTTCCATTAAGGCAACAAATATCTCCCAGCTACTTCAAGATCAGATATTTTTCTGCATTCATGTTCTGTTATAGACATTCTTTTTGGCAAAAATATCTTCTGACAGGCCCATGGGGCAAATTGATTGTGGTAGATGACTTAGGTCAATGTAATGGAATGCTATATATACATGAAAGAAAGATGTAATGAGGGTTGGAGACAAAGACATATTTTTGTGTTCAAACAGAACCCTCCTCTGTTGTAACCGTGCCTTTTTATCAATACACACTGTGCTTTTCTCCTTTTCATGTTGTTCTTTAATTATGTGTAGATTTAGAACTAATTATTGTTTGTGAATGTTAATTCCTTGCAATCCATTTCTTACCTTTACCTCTGTTAAGATCTGTATGATTTGTGTGAATTTATCAGTTGTATTTCATCATCCTGTGCATTTTAGCTTTGTGGGTGTTCTATATTCAAACCTGGTGAATTACCTTTAAATTTCAGTTTCTCCTTCTTCCCCTTTACACAATAGTGATTAGATTAGGTTTAGTCTTAACACACTCTAAATCTTATATTCAGAAAAGGAACCAGCCTTCTCTGGAGGTTTGATTTCCTTGCAGGGTCCCACACCTAGAAATCACTCCAATGGTACACTGGATTGTTGTAGCACAACACTTCAACACAGGGTGCAAACCCAAGTGACAACAGTTTCTGGCACGCCCGGTGGGACTAGTTTGATCATCCTTATCGTCCATTAAAGAGTTTTGGTGTGCTCTTTTGTGTATCTTGCCTTTCAGGGCAGTCTCTCCAACACCATGGCGACTCTACTAGTCAAATCTGTTGGTGAAGGCAGCCCAAGTGCCTAAAGAGCTTCAACAATCAGGATTTCATGATACTCCTGATCTAAATTGCTTTCAGAAGCATTTCAATCACCTGGCGACTCCCTGGTATGGGCCCGTTTCTCAAAAGGGCAGATTTGTTTGCTCTTTTTCCCATATTGTTTGAATGATTCCTGTTTCTCTTCATGCTATATTATGTCAAACTATGGAAGCTTTGAATATCGGCACCCTCATGATGCTTATTCCCCTCCATCTTGTCAAAATACACGTCGTTGGCCTCCATATCAGCCATTTCAGGCCCAAGATACCTCTGGTTTTACGCTGTATTTCCCTATTTCAGCAGAATATCAGCATCCTTATAATGCTTTCCTCCCACCCGCCCTTGCTCAGTCTTCTTGGCAGCCTAATGATGCTTATTTTCAACCCCAAGAAAACCACTTCATCCCTAATCAATATGGTTGCCCTCCTAACCCGCCTCAAGTGGACTATGATTTTGATAACATGAGTTCCATGGACATAATGATGGACCTGCAAAGGAGGTTGGAGGAAATTCAAGGAGTGATAGAGTATAACCAGCAGCAAGAGGAGCTTGCTTATTAGGCCCATCTTTAGCAACAACAGCAGGAGGCACAAGAAAGGGTTTTTCAAGAAAACCTTGCTATGCAGATTGCGGCTCAAGAGGTACAGATAAGACAAGTGACTCATTATGTGCCCTCTTTTCCCAATTTCAAAACCTCCTCATCTACCACTATAAATCAACTTACAACAGAGTAGCCTCGACGTCATAATTTCCCAAGTTTCAGAGGCTCTCTCCCTCCACAAGGCCTTGTTCCTGTGCAAACCCAGTTTATCACTCCCTAGGAACAAATTTTCCAAGAACCCTCTCCCCTCCAGAAAATTCAAGAAAATATTCAAGCCTCTTGCCCTGATACTATTTTGCTTTTCAAAGGTGGACCTCTTGTCTACCGGGCTAGTTGGTGGGATGCATCAGAGGTGGAGGCAGATGAAAAAGAAACCAATGAGGAACAGTCTGTTGTTCCTACACTCACAGAGGTAGAATTGTTTGAACCTCTTACACCTGAGTAATGTTAATTCAAATAAGGGTTTGAGTCCTCTAGATTTTAGTTCTTTTGGGGTTTTTTCTCATGCATCTGATCAAGCAAACAAAGATGAAATGCAAAGATTGCCTGGGGATAACCTTCAATTGCAGAGACAACTTGAGCTGAATCCAGTGGAGTTGCAGTTGATTGAGGACATTGAGGAGATTGTTGCAGTGGCTCCAGAAGTTGACGACGCCACCCTGTTTCATGAACTGCCCAGTTATATTGAAGATACAAATGGCATGCAAATGCCAACATTAGCTACAGTTCTGGAACAACATGAAGATGTTGAAGGCCATGGTAAGTTGATGACATATAGGGTCGAGTGTGGCAATGAGGTTCCAACTAATGAAGAGGAGCATATAGGCAGCCCTATACTGAAAAGTGCAGAGGCTGATAATACAGGCTTGTTAGAGGCACTCCCATATTGTATTGAAAATGACGATGTGGAGATTGAACATGGGCAAGAACAAATTGAAGATTTGTCCTTAATTATCCAATAGGGATATCGACTTCTTGGTGGAGGAGATTTAACCATTGAGCATGTGTAGAGCTCGTTTTCTAAGCCGAATTTAGAAAATCATGAGCATCCCATTCATAAGGTGGAAGCAGCCATCTTTCCAAACCATGTGCAGCAGTTAGAGCATTCATACCAACAAAAGGTTGCAGAATCAGAGCATGAACATGAATGCAGCAGTGATGGCTTGCATACCATTTCAAGGGGATGCGCTATAAGGCATTTGGCGCAGCTGGGCACAGATCATGAGGAATCACCACTTGTCATGCTCACATCTGAGCATGAAGTTGAGCATCAAGATCAGAGGAATAAATTGAAATAACCCTCTCTGTTCTGTGTTTTAGATTATCTAATCTAGGTTTAGTTTTTTCTCACAGTCTCAAAGGTTTTCTGCCATTTAGTTGAAACCTTGCTTGCGTTTTGGTGTTGTTTCCATAACATAACACACATGCAAATATATATATTGCAAAATACATGAAATGAAAGATACCCAGTTGTTCTATTTTATTAGAAATGCATTACAAAGCACATATGAACAATACCTAGAAGATAGATTGCCAGAATAATGAAGTTTCTTACATACCCATCTTGTTGTCCATACAAAATGAAGTCTGATATGACAGCACAACAAGCTAGAAAAGAACAATCTATGCTCTACTCCTTAGGAGATGCATACAATAGATGGACTGATTCTAAGTCCTCTCCACATGATAACAAGCAACAAAGACCCCTAAAATGGAGTGTAAAGGACCCAACGTCCTTGCTGTCACAATGGTATGGCCTGGGAGGAAAGGGTACAGCAGCACACAATGATCAAACCCTCACAAGAAGCCTGAAATCTGTCCACATCAAGTTGCTATCAAGGCGTCCAAGGAGGAGTAAAAACAGTTCCAAAACAACCACAAACACCAACCAAAAACCCTCGAATCTGCTGTAGGTGATATGGCCCAGTTGAGAGGTGGTACGGCCAGCTTAAGAAGTGATTCCCCTCTCAAAACTCTGTCAATGCACACTAAAATCTGCGAATATGTCCTCCATTATGCTCCGATAATTATGGTTGCAAATACTAGATGAAATCTTTGCCTCCAACCCTCTACGACAAAGCTCTAAGTCTCCAAACTATATGTAATGAAGCACAATGTACAACCACTGAGTATGACTTCTCCCAAGCACCCTTAGATGATCTTGCACACCCGTGGAATGCTACTACTGATGGTGGTTTCCATCACCAAAAGCCCAAATGGTTTCTTCAAACCCTCAAACATTTGCAGAGCAAAATGCATTAGAAAATATGATGTCGTGAATGAGCTCTATTCTTTCAGTTTTTGCTTTTATATTTCCCTCATGAGGGTCGACTTCACTTGAGAGGGAAAAATATTTCATTTAAAACATTTTATTTCCCTTCCTTGGGTGTCCAGGTCCTTAGTGACTTATTTTCAATTTTTATTACTCTTTTCCAAAGTCACCACTTCAATATAATAAAGTCCAAATATTAATTATTAATATTAAGTTACGGACTTTAATATGAAAGCCCAAATAGTCTCAGAATCACGAGTTATGGACCATTGGAAAGGTCTTGTCAAAACGCTCTGCGTCCAATACTGAATTTCCAAAAATAGAAGAACCCCTAACTTACTAAAAATAGTAAGTTCTCCGAAACCATCCATCCGAACTCCCAGAGTTCCCTAACCACCCTGGTTAGCCTACAGGTACCAAGTATAGGCTAACACCACTAGGAATGGGGGTATAGGCTAACACCACTAGGAATGGGGACATTACATAAACCCACTTACTCACCTCCCAACAACTGCATCAACAATCAATTCATGTGGGTGAGTTTGATTTTACTCTCAGACTGGCATTTCATCAATTTGTTTCATGTCCACTCTTTTTCCGCATCTTGTTAGTAGTCTACAAGATGGGAAAGCATTGTAAATTGGTAAGAAAAGGCAGCTACTTTCAGGAACCAGTTAATGGCTTTGTTTAAGTCAGTTTTTTGGTTGGCTAGTTTAGGTTTAGGGTAGGTTTGTTTCTGTTTTAGTTTTTCTTTTCCCTAAGTGTTGTTGCACGGGTTACACTCTCATTAGGAGAATATAGGCCTCATTTCACCTTTTGGTGTTGTTTTGAAGGCAGGGTTTCAGTTGTTTTAGCCTACTGCAGTCCCTTTTTGACTCCATGCCCAATAGATGCTTAAGGCTGCTAGTCCATTTGTTTAGCAGCCAAACATCCCTGAGAGGTTGCCAAAATGTTGACCTATTTTCCCCTTCCCAAAGTAAAATAGCCCAGCTTAAAATGTTGAAAATCTTGTTGAAATTGGTTAAGTGCCTGGTATTCTATAATTTTCATGGTGTTTTCCTTGTAAAAATCCCCAAAATTCCCTAAGGAAAATCCCCTGAAAAAACCTAGAAATTTCAAGTCTTTTACTTTAGTTTTTCTACCTTAGTCGACAAATTGTTAGGTTCGTGAACTTGCCGGTTTGCCGACTGGCAGATTCGCCGTTAGAAGGAATCGCCGACAGGGCCAGGTGGGAAGACTTGCAAATTTTAAAGGCAAAACGGAGGATAGAGACAGGCCGGAATCAAAATTTAACTACGGCAAATAAAAGGGAACACCCTATCAGCAAATTGTCAAGAATCCGAACTCTTGAAAAGTTCGAAGTTTCCTAAAATCATCGATAAGACGATTTGTTAGTGAAGATAAAGGACAAAAGGCCGAAGGTGAAGGCAAAGCATTAGTTCAGAAAATCAAGATTTTACCGACAAAGGGTAATAGAACTAAGAGAAGCCAATGGGTCGCAAAGGCCAAGTTTTGCCGACCAAAGAGAGGAAGATTTCAAAAAATAAGCTAAGGCAAGCTTAGTTCAAAAAGATGGTTTTTTGCTGACAAGCCAGAAAAGAGGAAGCTAAGGCAAGGACAAAGAAAGCAATGGCTCTATCGGCGAATCGATAAGAATCAAAACTTAACAGTTCTAAATTTCCTAAAATCGCCGATAAGGCGATTCTTCAGCAAAAGGCGGCCAAGTTCAAAAATTGGGAACTTTGCCAATAGAACGAAAGGAAAAGAAGCAAATAGAGATAGTTCGCAAAAGTAATATTTTGCCGACTGAAGACCAAAGATTAAAGTGAAAAGACAAAGCAAGAGATGGTTTGTAAAGATGAAGTTTTTCTAATAATGGGCAAAAAGGGCAAAAGGTGGCAAGGTTCGTGAAAAGGTAATTTTGCCAATAATGCGAACAAAGAGAGACAGCAACAAAGTTCATAAAAATCAAGAATTGCCGACAAAGGGAGAAGACATCCATAGCTAGGAAAATTCGGAAATTGCCAATAAGGGAAGAAAAGGATTAAGCAAGAATAGTTTGTGAAATTAAAAAGTTGCCGACTGAAAGATGAAAATATACATAAGGCAAAGACAAAATGGTTTGTGAAAGAGGGATTTTGCTGACAAGGCAAAATTCAGGCCAGAATTTTAAGTAAAGTAGAAATCAATGAAAATAGAGCTTGTAATATAAATTTAAGCTTTAAAATATTTGAAATTAAATATTTTAAAGTGTTGTAAAAACTCTGCATAGGGTTTTGGCAGGAAAATATATTTCAAATATCTCCTTTAGCCATTAATGTAGAATCAGATCTGCCCAGCTACTCCATCTCTAGATATTTCACATTTATTGTTGCAGATGATGAATCAGCTGCTTCCATTAAGGAAACAAATATTTCCCAGCTACTTCAAGATCAGATATTTTTTTGCATTGATGTTCTGCTACAGACATTTTTTTTGGCAAAAATATCTTCTTACAGGCCCATGGGGTGAATTGATTGTGGTAGATGACTTAGGTCAATGTAATGGAATGCTATATATACATGAAAGAAAGATGTAATGAGGGTTGGAGACAGAGACATATTTTTGTGTGCCAACAGAACACTACTCTATTGTAACCGTGCCTTTTTATCAATACACACTGTGTTTTTCACCTTTTCATGTTGTTCTTTAGTTCTGTGTAGATTTAGAACTGGTTATTGTTTGTGAATGTTAATTCCTTGCAATCCATTTCTTACCTTTACCTCTGTTAAGATTTGTATGATTTGTGTGAATTTATCAGTTGTATTTCATCATTTTGTGCATTTTAGCTTTGTGGGTGTTCTATATTCAAACCTGGTGAATCACCTTTAAATTTCAGTTTCTCCTTCTTCCCCTTTACACAATAGTGATTAGATTAGGTTTAATCTTAGCACACTCTGAATTTTATATTCAGAAAAGGAACCAACCTTCTCTAGAGGTTTGATTTCCTTGGAGGGTCCCACACCTGGAAATCACTCCAATGTTTCACTGGATTGTTGGAGTAGAGCGCTTCAACACAGTGCAAATCCAAGTGACAACAATTACATTCATACCACGAAGTGTGGCAAGAGGAAACCCTAGCTGAAACTTAGGATTTCCTTGAAAAATTACAAGAGAAGAAGTTCATACGTTGATCCTTGAAATCAATATGAAAACCTTTCATAACCTTTATCTTCCCTAGTGAAGAACTGGAACTTTTTGTTCTTTGAAACCCTAGAGAGCTCTGCACTTTTGTCGCTTGAAGAACTGTCAAAAGACCAACCCTTGAAAAGAGTTTGGATCCTGCCTTCTCAACGTGGACCTGAGAGTGAAATGGGCGGGAAAACCCTCTTCAACCCCACCAACTGCAATTAAAACATTAATTTCAGCCACCCATTTCGCATCGATGGCAATCCCAAGGGTTGTTGGCGCATTCCTAGGTGGTGGGAGGAGTATGGAAGGCCAATCAATTGGCCTCCGACAAATCAGACTTCAGAGGTCGGGCCTCCACCATGCACCGTGCACCTTGAAAAGGAAGAAAAGAACTGCCCAAACCCAAAAACATAGAAGAAAAGAAGAGCATCGGGGGTCGGGCCTCGGGCCTTCTTCCTTCTGCCTTCCTCAACACTTGGAAGAATTTCAACTCATCGGACTTTGGCCTTCGGTCCTTCCACTTTCCACCTTCCAAGAGGAAGGATGAAAAGAAACCGGCCACCTGCCGCCACCCGCAAGACAGTGCAATTTTGAAACCATCGAGGATCAACTACCGGACCTTTTTCCTTCCGCCTTCCAAAAGAAAGGAGAAAGAAAAGACAACTCCCGCCCGCCGATGCCCGCAACACTTAGAAGAATTTTGGCTCCATCGGACTTTGGCCTTCAGGCCTTCACTGTTCCACCTGCTCAGAAGAAGAGAAAAAACCACCACTCCGACCACTGAAGTCCACAATACTTAAGAAAATTTTTCAAAACCTCAGGGGGACTGTTGACTTTTTCCCAGACTGGATGCTTATTCCCAGATTTCCCTACAAGGTAGCCATCAGTGATCAACAGGATCTCTGGGCCAGGGGGCCAACAGTGTAGGAGATAGACTCTATATTTTATCTCCTCTTCTTCTTCAGGCTCTGCAAGACCTAGGGGGGTATTCCCTACTCAACATCCATGAGGATATGCATACAAGGCTGGGATGTTGACAGAAAGCAGATAGTCCTCTTGTAAGTAGACCAAAACTGAAAGATAAGAGCAAAGGGGCTAGCTTTGGGCCTATTAGCAGTTGTAGACAGAGGACTGAGGATCCTAAACTAATTCTAATGTCCTAATGCTTGTTTTAGATTTTGATTTGGATTTTAAGTTTGGATGCAAAGATGGACATGGTTATAACACAAAAACAAAGCATGATTGGTGCCTATCCAGGGCCTGGAGTCAGTAGACATACACCTGTGAATGATCAGCATGAACAGCTAAAACTGGATTTCAAGGGGATATATGTGATACCTGCCTTATAGATATCTCCCAATACAGAGTGTTAAGTTATCTCTACTTATGGCATCCCTACTGCAGTATACCCTTCCCAATGTTCAACCTGAAAACAGTTTAATCTACCCCTTGAGCAGAAGTTAAAAGATCAGACATTCAACATAGGAATTCTATGCTCTAGAATCTAAACATTACCCAAATATCCAGATTCAGAAGAAGAATACATGCAATACTGGAGACAGAATTAACACAACACATGCTAAGATAGCATTTCTCATATAAGATCAATCATGAAATCAGTGGGTTCATGCCAAAAACATACAACAAGAGATACATAAACTCACAGGTTAAGCTGTACAGAGCAACCAGATCAGCTTGTTATGAATTACAGAGCCAAAAATCTTCAACTTTCAACAACCAACAAATGAGCAACACAACCTGCTTATAACAGCCAGGTAGGTGCTCAGCAATTAATTACATGGTTGACCAAAAATCCCGCCAGATACACAGTATCAGGAAAATGGCGCTCAAACACAACCAGATTGGCGCCCAAACATGAATGCAGCAGGTAGGGGAGGAGACAGGAAGATATCTCGAGCCCTGCGCCACTGTCCGCTGATGTACACCTTCAATCGGGTACCAGATCCGCCCACGCCATCGCCCATACCTCTGCAACAATCGCCATTAATGGCGCACCAACCCACGGCCTTGGGAAGAACATCTAACAGTCGATCGCAACCATTTCCCGCCGAGATTCATCATCATGATATTTGAAAATGCAGGATATCAATTATCCCACATGCACCCCGCGGTGACCTCTTTAACACTTTATATACTAGGTCATGAGCATATATGATGTCGGTGCTTTTGCTCCTGACGACACTAGTATAAGACTTCATCATCATCATCCTCCAGCAGCATGATATCCTGTCGCTTGAAATATCACCCTGACGTCATCATCATATCGCAATATAGCCTGCATGATAATTGCCTTCATCCGCACAACCTGATCCATCGGAGGAACATCCTCCTGCTGAGCTTATACCAAAAGTCTGGCCGATGAACATCCTGATGACGTCATCATCATATCCTGCTGACGTCATCATCATATCTGCCTGCTGCGCACCTCCTCATGTCGTCATCATGTTTACAAATATCGGGGGATCTCCACAAGATGATCAGTGTTAGAAATATGACCCCCCCGGACCTTGATGACGTCATCATCATATCGACATCAGGATGATAATCGGAAGATAACCGGATATTTGGAAATATCATCCTGATGCACTAACATCATGCTGCACTGTAGCTCCGCTATAAGATCAGGGCGAAATATGAATATGATGATGCTTGAAAAGATCACCCCCACTAGATAATGCACGAAGCCAGCAGGCGGATATCTCCTTGATATGAGCATCATCATGACGCTGGAACAAACATACACCCGGGTGATATGAAAATATCACCCCCTCCTTCGGAAATATCATGATGCAGATAGGCAGAGAACCGGATATCACCCTGACATAAGAATGACGTCAGCATCATCAGGATGATAAAACAACGAACATGAAGTGATACAACATCATCAGGATGATATTGACTAAGATCATCCTGACGTTCAAATATGATGACCCCGGTGAATATCGGGTCACACTTAGAACTCTTCAGCAACATCATCAGGATGATCATAACCAAGATCACCCGATGATAAAAATATCACCCCGGCGAAATATCATGCAGGCAGAAAATATGATGACCCCCGCAAGCAACACGGTGATAACTGGAAATACGATGATGATGATGACGACCCTTAAGAAAGAACAAGTCAGGTCGAACAACTCAAAGAATAACCCCTTCAGAATATCGGGGCAACATCATCATCATGTTTGGGCAAGGTGATAATTGGAAGATCACCGGATACTTGAAAAATCACCCCCGCAAGCAAATCAAGGCGCACTGTAGCTCATCAGCAGGATCAGGATGATATCTAAACATCACCCGATATTGAAATATGATGATCCTGATGAGAAACAAGTCGACAGAAAACATGATGATGCTGACCATCATCGAAGACAATATGATGATGATGACCTCCTCCTTCGGAAATATCATGATGCTGCAGCTGAAAAATGCTGAGGAGGTCCAACACTTAGAACATTTTTTGGATACTTAGGGAAAGTGCCTGCATGAAAATTGCTCAAAAATTGTCAGTCAATTCAGGCACTAACAGTGGCTCTGTCTGGGGACGTGCAGGTGCAAGACTGCAGCGAGAACCCCAGATCTCTGGGATGCAGACCAGTCCCTTATCCATTGGGCACAGAGTCAAATATTACACCGACCTGCATCACCAAACACACTTGATGGCCTAAGGCCACCAAGAAAAGAAAAGCATGTATCTCCCTTTGTCAAATATCTTGTTTTCATCTGCATGCACTAGGTCAAGCTTGGAGATACTGTCAGGATCCACCCACAAACAAATCTTGTCATCTGCATATTCAATCCTCTGGTTTGGCTTGTCATTATCACCCCTGTGCAGATAACCTTCAACATCATGTGCCATGTGGGTGTAGAATTTATCAAGCAATGCATACTCAAATGGTATAGAACACAGGTTATCATCTGTATCATCATCATGCATTGCAACATGATCTCCTAGCTGGACTGCAAATAGGAAACACTCAGAGTCCACCACACAACTAGGAAGATCAGGGCTCATTGTATTATATGCTGGCACATCAAAAGGAAAGCTTTCAAAATCACAATTGTGCACATCATGTACACAACAATCAGCAGCACCAAGCTGGAAAAGATCAGGCTCTGGCACCTCTTTACAATCAGGCACATTTTCACAGTCACTTACCTGATGTATGTTGTTTCCTCTTTCATCAGGATGAGAAACAGAATCCAAGTCAAAAATAGTGTTAAGATCCTCACCATACTCAGACAGATCCTCATCACCATATGTGTCATAAATGGGTGACCCAGGTGCATCAGTTTCATCATAGTATGCCATTTGTTCATGGGCAGCAGAGCACACATCTTCATCACCAATGGATTCACTCTGTGGAGGAGTATCAGCCTGTGTGTCATAAGCAAAACAGCCATCAAATGAAAAACAATCATGCTCTGAACTAGCACTTATTTCAATTTCTGACTGCTCTTCATGATCTCCATGTGTTTGAAAGGTAGGCAATGGGTCACACATAGGACTACTTCTCTGTTTGCTTATATCTTCTCTGTCTTGAGTACAATACTCACAATTATCTCCACAGGTCCATTCCAAAATTTGCTCATTGCTGTCCACAACCTCGTTATTGTTTTCATGGTCAGATGCCTCATCATTGCAATGGGAATCCTCATTAGTCCTTTCACTGGCATCCTCAACTGGTAAACAATCCAGTTGAGCAGTATTGTTAGCATTATGTTCAAACACAGCAGTCTCAACCTCTATGCTTTTGTTTTCATTTTTATCTGCACATGATGCCATAATCATTTGGTCATTTGCAGCTTCATAACCATTTCTCACACCAAAGCCTGGGGACAGGGGTTTCAGCAGGTACACATTTCTAATTTTTTCTATCTTTTCTATGAACTTGTATGCCATCTGCATACTTGTCACCTTGAAATCCCTCAGTACTGCACTAAAGCCCTCCTCAAAAGCTTCAAAGAATATGCCAACACAGGCTGAAATATCAGGTCTGAAACTTTCAGGGACATGTGAAAGGGCTACTGCAAACCTATGACTGAAATCAACACATGGCTCTTCATCTTGTTTTCTGATTCTCATCAATTCTGTAACAAGATCAGCCGGTTCTTTTGCAAATTCTTCCTTGAAACAGTCAGCAAGTTCATCCCAACAGGCAAAGGATTTCTTTGGAAAGCTCAAATACCAGTCTTTTGCTTTTGCATCAAAGGACCTAACAAAAAACCTCATCCACATATCCTCATCTCTGAATGAATATTTTCCCATAAAACTGTGAAAATTTTGGATATGTGCATTCCCATCACATATACTGTGACCACTAAATCTAGGCATCTGACAGTATATCCTAGCAGGCATAGTTTCTACTTTATAATCCACCCATGACAAATCCAGTTGGTCATACAAAGGATCAAAAGGGCTGACAGGAGGTTTAGCTTTCTGACTGGCAGACACAACAGGGTTACTGCTTTTTAACTGGGCCTGCTCAGCCTCTAAGAATATCAACCTATTTCTTATCTCTTCTATTCCTTTATCCAACATTTCACCACTGAGTATGGGATAATTCATACTTGGATTCATAAAAATCCTACTCTTAGACATCCTTTGTCTGTCTAAGACCTAAGGCTTCCCCTGGCATCTAACTTATGCAGTAAAACAGCAAATAAAGGGGAAGTAACAAGGTACCTTTTCTCATACAGATGCAGAAATATGTACATCTTTCAACCAATAACATACATTTATCTTTCATGTGCATTTGAATCTTTTTTGCAGAGTCGCCACCTCTCCAGAGAGGACAAAATTTACAGCAGCTGAAAGCTACTTTTCCAGGTTCATTCCACCAGCAGAGCAAAACTTCACCAGAGACTGCAGGATATCACTTTACATCAACATACCCAGCAGAGTCGCCAATTTCTGTTGACTTTTTCCCAGACTGGATGTTTATTCCCAGATTTCCCTACAAGGTAGCCATCAGTGATCAACAGGATCTCTGGGCCAGGGGGCCAACAGTGTAGGAGATAGACTCTATATTTTATCTCCTCTTCTTCTTCAGGCTCTGCAAGACCTAGGGGGGTATTCCCTACTCAACATCCATGAGGATATGCATACAAGGCTGGGATGTTGACAGAAAGCAGATAGTCCTCTTGTAAGTAGACCAAAACTGAAAGATAAGAGCAAAGGGGCTAGCTTTGGGCCTATTAGCAGTTGTAGACAGAGGACTGAGGATCCTAAACTAATTCTAATGTCCTAATGCTTGTTTTAGATTTTGATTTGGATTTTAAGTTTGGATGCAAAGATGGACATGGTTATAACACAAAAACAAAGCATGATTGGTGCCTATCCAGGGCCTGGAGTCAGTAGACATACACCTGTGAATGATCAGCATGAACAGCTAAAACTGGATTTCAAGGGGATATATGTGATACCTGCCTTATAGATATCTCCCAATACAGAGTGTTAAGTTATCTCTACTTATGGCATCCCTACTGCAGTATACCCTTCCCAATGTTCAACCTGAAAACAGTTTAATCTACCCCTTGAGCAGAAGTTAAAAGATCAGACATTCAACATAGGAATTCTATGCTCTAGAATCTAAACATTACCCAAATATCCAGATTCAGAAGAAGAATACATGCAATACTGGAGACAGAATTAACACAACACATGCTAAGATAGCATTTCTCATATAAGATCAATCATGAAATCAGTGGGTTCATGCCAAAAACATACAACAAGAGATACATAAACTCACAGGTTAAGCTGTACAGAGCAACCAGATCAGCTTGTTATGAATTACAGAGCCAAAAATCTTCAACTTTCAACAACCAACAAATGAGCAACACAACCTGCTTATAACAGCCAGGTAGGTGCTCAGCAATTAATTACATGGTTGACCAAAAATCCCGCCAGATACACAGTATCAGGAAAATGGCGCTCAAACACAACCAGATTGGCGCCCAAACATGAATGCAGCAGGTAGGGGAGGAGACAGGAAGATATCTCGAGCCCTGCGCCACTGTCCGCTGATGTACACCTTCAATCGGGTACCAGATCCGCCCACGCCATCGCCCATACCTCTGCAACAATCGCCATTAATGGCGCACCAACCCACGGCCTTGGGAAGAACATCTAACAGTCGATCGCAACCATTTCCCGCCGAGATTCATCATCATGATATTTGAAAATGCAGGATATCAATTATCCCACATGCACCCCGCGGTGACCTCTTTAACACTTTATATACTAGGTCATGAGCATATATGATGTCGGTGCTTTTGCTCCTGACGACACTAGTATAAGACTTCATCATCATCATCCTCCAGCAGCATGATATCCTGTCGCTTGAAATATCACCCTGACGTCATCATCATATCGCAATATAGCCTGCATGATAATTGCCTTCATCCGCACAACCTGATCCATCGGAGGAACATCCTCCTGCTGAGCTTATACCAAAAGTCTGGCCGATGAACATCCTGATGACGTCATCATCATATCCTGCTGACGTCATCATCATATCTGCCTGCTGCGCACCTCCTCATGTCGTCATCATGTTTACAAATATCGGGGGATCTCCACAAGATGATCAGTGTTAGAAATATGACCCCCCCGGACCTTGATGACGTCATCATCATATCGACATCAGGATGATAATCGGAAGATAACCGGATATTTGGAAATATCATCCTGATGCACTAACATCATGCTGCACTGTAGCTCCGCTATAAGATCAGGGCGAAATATGAATATGATGATGCTTGAAAAGATCACCCCCACTAGATAATGCACGAAGCCAGCAGGCGGATATCTCCTTGATATGAGCATCATCATGACGCTGGAACAAACATACACCCGGGTGATATGAAAATATCACCCCCTCCTTCGGAAATATCATGATGCAGATAGGCAGAGAACCGGATATCACCCTGACATAAGAATGACGTCAGCATCATCAGGATGATAAAACAACGAACATGAAGTGATACAACATCATCAGGATGATATTGACTAAGATCATCCTGACGTTCAAATATGATGACCCCGGTGAATATCGGGTCACACTTAGAACTCTTCAGCAACATCATCAGGATGATCATAACCAAGATCACCCGATGATAAAAATATCACCCCGGCGAAATATCATGCAGGCAGAAAATATGATGACCCCCGCAAGCAACACGGTGATAACTGGAAATACGATGATGATGATGACGACCCTTAAGAAAGAACAAGTCAGGTCGAACAACTCAAAGAATAACCCCTTCAGAATATCGGGGCAACATCATCATCATGTTTGGGCAAGGTGATAATTGGAAGATCACCGGATACTTGAAAAATCACCCCCGCAAGCAAATCAAGGCGCACTGTAGCTCATCAGCAGGATCAGGATGATATCTAAACATCACCCGATATTGAAATATGATGATCCTGATGAGAAACAAGTCGACAGAAAACATGATGATGCTGACCATCATCGAAGACAATATGATGATGATGACCTCCTCCTTCGGAAATATCATGATGCTGCAGCTGAAAAATGCTGAGGAGGTCCAACACTTAGAACATTTTTTGGATACTTAGGGAAAGTGCCTGCATGAAAATTGCTCAAAAATTGTCAGTCAATTCAGGCACTAACAGGGACTTCGAAGATCGAGCCTTCTAGTTAACACATTCTCTGAAGAAGACGGGAAGCCGCAAGCCTGACCTTCGATACCTGAAACACTTAGGCAATTTTTTAAGGACTTAACACTTAGACAAATTTTGGAGCCTTGGACTTCGGAGCCGATAGGAAAGGCATGATGGAAGACAGGAACCCGAAACTCCAACAAAGGTAGAAAATACAATGACGACACTTAGAATATTTGGACTTAGTCACTTTTTGGGTTTCTTGCATTTCAAAAAGAACAAGGTTGGACCTTTGATGGATTTGACAAGATTAGCTTGTGGTCTAGTCAGCTTCGAGCCCCCAGCCCCCGTTAGAATTAACTTTGTGAGACACACAAAATATATATAGATAACTCTAGTGCTCACACTAAAAGAATCAATATGTTTGGAAGCAACTATCTTAGATACTACCACACGCATGATGTCATGTCCCCATTTCCGGCATGATCACCTAACGGAAGTCTGGGTTAGCCTATCTTTTCCCGTAGGCTAATTCATCAAACAAGGGAGTAATTTGGTTGAGCTTTGATGGAAATCGGCTTGGAAAAGGTAACGTTGTATAGAGGCTTGGAGAATGGAAAGTTGATTTACAAGGCTCAACTAATTGGCAAAATTGGGAAAATTAATTAATGTAATTTTACATTAATTATCAAGGGATAAAAATAATAAAATAATGATTTTTGGACTTGGGCGAATCATTGGAGGAATAAGGGAAAAAAAAAATAATAAATAATTTTTTAATCGTAGCGCCCAATTTGAAGGAGAATTAATTAAATAATAATATTTTATTATTATTTAATTGGAGCGCCCAATTTGTGAGAAAAAGAGGAAAAATAAATTAAATAATATTATTATAATATTATTTAATTTGAGTGCCCAAAATTGAAGGGAAAATAATAATATTTTATTTTTTAAGTGAAGCGCTCACTTTGGGAGGAGAAAAATAAATAATAAAATAATATTTTGAATTTTGGGCGGCCAACCTTGGAGAATAAAAAATAATAAAATATTGTCTTGGCCGACATTGGAGGGAAAAGGCAATTGAAAGCTTTAATTTGATCCAAGTATAAATAAAAGTTGACGGAGCTCATTTCAGAACATGAATATTTTGGCAACTTTGGCATTTTGCTTGGCAATTGTATTGCAGGACTTCGAAGGACGAAAACCCTTGCGGAGGTGGTGTGTTGGACAAAAACCCAGTCAGATCTTGGAGGTGGATTCATGCGTTGTTCACATTTGCACTTCATTGGAAATTTGAAGATTCGTTGAGCATCATTGATACATCATTCATAGTTGATTGTATTGAAGATTTGATTGAAGATCATTGTTGAAGACTTGTTGATAGATTGAAGATCATTTGCATTTCATTGGAAGACATTGAAGATCATTTGAGCATCGATTTGTAGAAGACTGAATTGTTTGTTGAAGCGCCATTATTGGAGGAGGTCATGGCTGTTGGATAATACATTCTTTGCAGATTTCAGAGAAGCAGTCTTTGATATCCAAGCAGCAGCAGCCCTTGTGCCATTGAACATCCATTTCACACCATCCGTGGATAAGGAAGGGCGAACACCATTTGGGATAGCAGTGATTTGTACAGTGGGAGGACAGCAGCCTTGGAGACAATGTTATCAGCTCATCCACATAATCAGGGAGACATTTTGTTTCAGATCTGAGTTGGGAACACTTCCTTGGCAGCGACCAGTTTTAGAGGCGGCGAACATCATTGGAGGTCAAGCGCTCAACACTAGAGACCAGCGATCAGCATTGTAGGGTGTTTGTATCAGCATTTTGTCATCATTCAACTCTATCTTGAAGATCGATCTGATTGAAGGAGGTTCGCTTGCATTGTCTTGTTCATTTGGCATCTTTGGTATATTACATACATCATCTATTCTCTGATTTGTAAGCAGCAGTCATATATGCATTGGAAGGCCAAATTGGAGCCTCAATATTGATTGTAATTCCATTCTATGATAGTATACTTGGAGCAGCAGTCTTGCATATGTTGTTGCTATCATTGTAATGTGTATTTCATGTTGTAATTCACCTTGATAAGGCTGCCAATCTATATTTTGTTCTATCCTCAATTTGCATAAGTTAGTTCATGTTTCATGCTTGGAGGAGATATATTTGAAAGGTGCAGAAATAAAAATCAATAAACAGTCCTAGGGTTTCATGTTTGAAAATTGCAAATTCAGAAATTTGGGTCAAACCCTAGATCGGGACATGACACATGAGGTTGTGACTACATCAGATAAACATCTCATGACAATAATAAAATATACTCTTAACACTCCACAGATTGATCCTGTTGTAATCAGAAGCAACAACGAACCGCAACCATGTAGAACTCCACGACTCCCTGTCATGTCTCGATGCTCACTTTCGAATTAAAGATTGGAAAGACCTGTTTAGTGTTGCCTTGATCAACCCACATCATTCTCACATTATATGCAAAGAGATAACAAGTATCCATGAGAGGCACCGAAGTACAAGTTAATTGCAAAGCAAAAGACAATATGTGAATAAGACAAATGCTGACTTGGCAGATAGGACAAAAAAATGGATTAAGACAATATACAAGAAACAATAAGCAATTGTTAATGTGGCACTTATCATAGGGGGATCGGAGTTCCTCAAGCTAAGACCGATCATAAACAAATGGCAACGATTATCATTAAGGATGTGCGCTGAATGGAGGCATCGATTCCTAATAGAGGCGACTCCTAAAGGATCACAACCCTTCGGAATTATAAAAGCATGGGTTAGCATCGTGGATCACATCATCCACCCACCGATTATCACTTGGAATATCAGACCATCGTGTAATCTGCTCACTTCTAATAGCATCATCGCTTGGAATCATATAATTGCAGTACTGAAATAATATACCCTCGACAGCTTCTTATCAATTATACAAGGATCACAAGGATAACAACGATTGGTAATATTATATATCCAATCTAATCTGCCACAATAGAACCACCGAACCATCATTGTCAATATCATTGAAGGAAGAAATATTCAGATTATTATCCATTATCAAGGTGCAGCATATTAAAGGTATGTTATAACTAAACTCTTATGATTCTCTTTAGAACTGGTATCGATAATGCTATTGAATATGCACCTTAAATTATGATATATGTGAAGTATAAAATGTGATTGAATTATGTTTATATCTAATTCATAGATCGAATAGGAAGGCTAATGTGATTATCATGAATAAGAATAATTCAGTTTATTTAAAAGGAATGGATGTTAAATTCAGATAATGCATTCTTATGTTATTGTAAGTCATGTAAGCATAGCTGAAATAGATGAATCAAATGCATAGATATGATAAATAGAATGACTTACCATACGAACACATTATGAATATCATATAAATGATTATGGCAAGTGTGATGCCAATTGAATAGAAGATAAATGAGATAGTAAGGAATGGTACTATCTCGTGATCCATGAGGATCAGGAGATGGTAATAACAAGTAAATATGGCAATGATAAGAATAAACAATAATGATAAGTAAATCCATGATATACTCGAAGCTGACAACTGGACTTATCCTTTAACCCCTCTATCACCATTCAAGTAGGATGTAAGTTAAGGAAGGGCGGTATATTGGACCTAGGCGACCCTCAACTGGACGAAGAATGCCGGGTGTTGCATGAAGTCCCTTGAGCCAAGAGACAAAGAACACCGGCAGTGGTGTGAAGCTCTTGGGCCTAAGGTTTGTGGTGCCAAATCAAAATTTTTTGCTTCATTAAGGCATTTTGTGAAAGTCAAGAAAATTTCCGTCAAAAAGTCAAAAAGTCAAAATTTCTAAAAATAGAAATTTTATATTTTTAGAAAGTTCTAAAAATAGACGTCAAATTAGGTTTTCTAGGTTTCTTGAGATACGGATGCTGGCAAAACTTTCTAAAAATAGAATCTCTGATTCAGGTATCGTGCCTGAGTCTAATTGGCTGATTTTGCTTCATGATCAAGGTGGTTCAGATGAAATCTGCAAAAGGTCGTGTTTTCTCTATTGAGTCAATTTTGCTTTTTTAGAAGGCGAACCACGAGCTCCGAAGCCATTAATGGAGGAGGTTCATCTGCCAGGGTCAGTTTCAAGTTTTCAAGGTTGTTCAGATAACGCAGAATTGTCAAGCACTCATCAATTGACGAAGAACGGACAATGAAGCATGATGAAACCGGAAAGTGAAGAAAAGTTAAAAATCCTCAGAAATGGTTAAGTCTAGAAATCCCAAGAGCCCCTGGAGGCTGGGGGCGCGCAACCCTTTCAGACATAGAATTTTTTCGTGTTTTTTGAGAATATGTTGAAAATGCCTCTGTCAGCCAATTTCGGGGTGGAGAAAAGAAGTCATTCTAGGCAACAGGTCCTGAAAAGATGGGAATCACATCAGATATACCCAGGCTATCCATTCCATCCTTCATCTAGTGGCAGTTGTCCGACAAATCATCGAAATTAGTGACAGAAAGCAACTGCCGGCACGGAAAACGAGGTAAACTGCAAACAAAAGTTGAAAATCATGAAATTGACTAAGGCACAGTTTCCCAAGTGCCCCTGGAGGCTAGGGGCACCCAACCCTTTCAGACTTAGAATATTTTTCACGTTTTTCGAGAAACATCAAAAAGTCTTCATCAGCCAGGTGGTCAAAATTAGTCAAACTTAGTCGAAATGCCCGTAAAAGTTGGAAATTCATCTCAGGCATGTTTAGGCTACTCAGATCACCTCCCGTCCTGCTTTAGGGGTCAGCCAGATGACCATAAACGAAGATTGAATGGGAGCTGCCGACACAAAAAACGGAGAAATGAAATCAAAGATGAAAAAGTCCAAAATTTTTCTAAGGCATGGAATCAAAAGCACCCCAGGAGGCTGGGGGCGCCCATGAGCACCAAACTAAGAATATTTTTGTGGTTTTTCGAAGAATGTGCAAATCTTCTTCCGTCAGCCCAGTCAGATTCGCAGAAAACCAGTTTGGCTCAGTTTTCGAGGCAGGCAGAAGGTACAATCAGTTCAGTTTTCATCAGGCTTGCCTACTTGATTGATCATCAGTCTCAATTTTGCTCCAGCAGGTGAGATTCGACATCTGAACTGGGTCTCACAGTCACCGAAACGCGCGTAGAAGACAAAAAATTGAAAAAGTTGAAATTTCAAAAATTTGGCTAAGGCATTGAAACCCAAGCACCCCTGGAGGTTGGGGGTGCCTGGGATCTCCAGTGTTAGAAAATTTTCATGATTTGCTGATGTCATCCGTCAGCCACTTCCAAATCTTCATTCGGCGACAGTTCCTAGAAGACAGATTTGCAGTCAAACGTCGTCGGATCGTCAATTCAAGGCTGGGGATCAAATCAGGATTGATGAAACTTCAGAATGCCATGATCAGTTAGCTTTTTCAGTCAACGGTGATAGTTTACCGTCTTGTTGAAGTCAGAAGATGGCTCTGCTGGAGTCAGAACGAGTGCAAAAGTTTCAAAATGAAGGAAAATTTGGCTAACACTTTTGCAACTTCACATGTTTGATGACATCATCAAAAGAAGATATTTTTATCATCTCACACGTGAAACCATAGGCAGCTATAAAATAGGGATTCTTCCTATTCGAGTATATCTACTTGGATTTGTGCTTTAAAAGTTGCTTTCTTCATGGATAAGATTCAAGCTTTGTGCTTTCACAAAGAAAGCTACTTTTTCACCCTAAAGTTCTATAAAACAAGCTTTTGGCCTCCTTATTCATTATTTTTGTAGGTTGCATTCAGAGGAAGAAGATTATTGTTTTCTTCTCACGAAGATTTGAGAACCCAAACAGAGTGCTTTTTCAGCGTTCTTCATATTTTCGGGATTGGGAAGCACAGAGGCACGCTTTTTCAAGGTCCATTTTTCTAGGGGATTGTTTTTCAGAAACAGGGCTGGAGCTTTTTCAGTTTTCATCGAAATGGGTCCACCTGGAATTTAATCCTCTTGAAGATTGGAAATTTTTATCTTTTTGAAAATCTATTTTTTCGCTGCTTTTTCAGGAAACCCTTAGCTTTTTCAAAATCTGACGATCTGGGTTGCTTCAGAACGGAATTGTCTACAAAACCTATGTGTCAGCTTTTTCTCTCGAAATCTGCTTTTTAGAAGAAATCAGCAAACAATTTTCAGCCTTTTGTCCAAAATATTTCTGAAATAGGCGCGTTCACAGTCATTCTTCAAGTTTTTCAGTATGCAGTGCTCTCCAATAGAGATCAAGCCTAAAACGGCGTTGGTTCATGATTACCTGAGAACTTTCGAGACAGATTTGCATAAGGTGCTTCTAGTGTTCAATTTGCATGCTTTGGAAGATGCAGGAAATATCGCTATCAGGAATCTGAGTCACTCCGAGTTGCTTACAACGGCTTCATTCCCCACCACAGTACAGAGCATTGAATTCGTGATTGCTTGCACTAAGCATTACAATTTAGTTACAAGAGAAATCCAATCAGCAGATGGACGTGTACTCTGCAGCCTCAAGCCAAATGACATTGAAAAATGTTTTTCAATACCAGTATGGAAGAACTTAGTCATTTCTATTGAAGAATGCAAGAGGGTGTGGCACAATGATAAAGAAAAATATCGGAAAAAGATTACTAAAAAGTGGTCGAAAGAAAAGCAGAACGTTTTGCCAAAGAACGGTGGACGTGGAGAGTTCAAGGAAGAAAATGCAATAATGATTACTCTGCTGAGCCGAATCACAGGTCAAGCAGAAGCTAACAAATTTCAGCCTTGGATGTTTTACATCATGTCCCAGATTGTTGACAGAACAAAATACTATGATTGGGCAGCACTAATCAGTGATAGTCTCCACCATTAGATAATTGATTTTCAAAGGGCCCATGAATTCCACATGATGTCATATCTCATATATTTAATGGCTTTTCAGGGTCAGTTTAGGGGTTTGAATATTGTTGGAACTCTGGGCATTCAACATGTATATCACCATTTCCCGCAGTTAGAATTTTCTTAGGCTAAGCGACATTATAGGCGGGTAAATAATGCATTCCTTATGCATGCGGTGCGAGATCTGGATAATGAGTTGCATATACGATTTTTAGCTGATGTCAGATTGGCAATGGCAGAATGGACTGATTGGTTTATCTAGTTTCCCACTTTCTCCTACATCAGAGTATATGGCTTCTCAAGAGAGCCAGCCATACTGCCAAGATATCCTACGAATGAGGTAGCGTTTATGGAATTTCTGAGGCAAGTCTATGAAGTTCATACATTTCTGCATAGCAGGCGCAAGGCAGCTTTCAGTTTTTCGATTGGTATGGGTATAGGTATTTACAGATGCAGATCTAGGGCAGATGCCAAAGTAATTGGTAGTGAATCTTCCAAGTATGGCCTTGGGTTTTTCGATAGGAGGGTTTCATATGATCCTCGTGGTGTTTTTGCATCACACCTTGGTCAAAATTGTGTACATGTGCCTGCGGTTGAAGATTTCTGGGCTAATTGTGCAGATGAATTTGAAGTACGGAAATGTAGTTACAGCAAGTTTACTCTTCAATAGTTGGTTGATATCATGTCAGAAGATGTAGAGGGCTTGTCAGATGATGATGGCGAGGTTTTACTTCCCACATATTTTAGAGATCAGGACGAGCAACAACCACTGTCACCAATTAATTGATCCGCCAAAGAGAACACCTCAATTGAGGAAAGGAAGAGCCGGGTTATCAAAAACAGTATGATATTCTTGAATAATAAGAAGCAGAAAGAAGACATTCCAGTTACAGAGCCGCCAGTTGTTCAACCATCAGTACCTTCCACTTCCAAACCAAAACCAAGAGTTAAAGCTATAAGTGTCCTTCCAAAAGGAACAAAGATGGCCAAGTTGAAGAGAAAAAAGGTTGAGTCTCCCTTCCATAGTCAGCAGGAACAGCCAGCAGTTGCATCAAAAGTTCCCGCTGAACCAGCACCGCATGTTGAAACATTGCCTTTAGTTCATGTTTCTCCACCTTCATCACTGATCTCTTCTCCCATTCATATAGATTCAGAGCCAGACTGGCCAGTTCATAACACTGAGACGCATATTGGTTCATCAGGATTTGATGAAGTTATAACCAAGCCTCCTAGAGAGGTTGGCCCATCTTGGGTCGGAAAAGGAGAAAGCCTTCATATCAGTTAAACTTGACAGAGCTTAATAGTGTCTACCAAGACATACCAGACAGGAAACTTAAGAAGCAAGTTCACATTGAAAGGAATGCTGATGGAAAAATTGTCCTTGAAACTGCAACACCGCCAGAAGATAAGAATGTTAATGAGGTTGAGATTGATGACTTCAAGATTGTCAAAGCTAATCTTGGTAGGAGTACTCGGCATACAGATGTAAATCTCTTCAAGGTTGCAGCAGATAATTTAAAGGAAAGGGTGTTGAAAGACGGAGAAGATAAAGTAGCCCTCAAGGCTGAAATTAGGCAGCTGCGGCAATATATTTCCAAACTTTTTCATGGCACTTCACAGGCCGACTTACTGCTTCCTTAGATTCTGGAATCACCGGCCGATCAACAGCAGTTGAGTCAGTTGGTCATTTATGGGAGGCACATGAAGGATTGGGTGGAAGAATTTGTAACTAAAGGCAGAGTTGTACTTTCACAAATCTATCAATTAAAGTATAATGCTCATGATCTGCGTCAAGGCATTCAGGGATTACAATAGACTATGGTTGAAAACAGACCGGTTTTTGAGATCATAATCTCCGACTTGGAGATAGCATATAATTCCGTTGATTCAACAAAAAAATAAGATGGTTTCTACTTGGAAAGCATAGTATCTTTTCACAGTAAAAACCTATGAGAATATAACCTTAGAGTTAGCGGAATGGAGGGAAAAAGTGATAAGAGTTCTCAAGTTCGTGAGGTCCTTTGTTTCTCAGATCCCATGCTCATATGAGAAAGAAGATGGTACCCTATTTGATCTCAGGGAAGTACAGACAGAATTCCAGACTCTCATCAACAACAATTTTTATGGTGATCTCAATGCCGGCAAGATGGATCGTTTTGCTGCAATGACAGTAAAATTTGATAAAGTTGTGGGCGAAGTTCCTGAATTCCACCAGATGGTTGCAGATGGTGAAGAAATGTTAGAAAATCAGAATATCATCTTAGAGAGTATCAGTGTTCCTGGCAAAGATGCGGTCAGTAGCTTTTTAGAAGATATTATTTCCCAAAATATCAGTGGATAACATCACCAATAAAACAAAAAAGCAAAATAGGGATGTGACTCAAAAGAAAGCAGCTTTAACTCAATGCTTTTTGTTTTAAAGCATTTGCTTTCATCCAAAGCTTATCCATCCTTAAAATAGTAAAAAATAACCTTGTAATAGTTGGAGCTTTCTTTGCTTTAAAGCAAATTGTTTTAAAACAGTTGTTAGTTGTAATCTTTGTCTTAGAATAGAAATAAAGCTTGCGAGTTGGCAAGTTAGATAAAATCAAGGAGATTTTAGGGTTCCCTACTCCTTTGATTTAGTATAAATAAGAGCAGCCTTGCCCATTTGAAGAACTGTAATTGTGATAGCAAAATTTGTTGTGCCTATTCTAGCCTGCAGAAATTGTTATTTCAAGTGCTTGTCCACTCTGTGTTATCTGTTATCCAGTGTTTGATCGCATATTGTATGTCTGCCTTTTGCTACAATATCGCTGTCTTGGAGTTGTAATAACTTTATGATATTGAGAATAGAAATCTCATGCCTACCATTTGCTTTGATTCTCTATCTCGCGATCATCTAGTTTTGTCGTCAGATGTGTGGCTTGCGTAATCTTATTTTCAGTTTTCATCTTAAAGTACAATGAGTCTTTTGATGTGATCTGGAAGAAGTTTATTTGAGCTTTTATGTTAAAACAAATCATTCTCTATTAACTTTTGATTCCTATGCTCTGAATTTACTCAGGTGATCAAAACCGTCTTTTAGTTTAGGCCTAGCTATAGTTAGAAGTTAAAAAGAAAAAACCTCTGCTGCAGCGATAGAGTTTTATAACCTTGTGCTCGCAGCTAAGAAGCAAAAAGATAGGCAAAATTTAATTTATTTATCTTTTAAGCAAACATCAACAAAAAGGGAACTTCCCGTCATAATAGAAGAGCAGTTTATTTGTGCATAGCTGTCCGTTTCCAACTCACATTCCAGAGGTGCAAATTGAAATGCCAACAAGATTATAACTTGCATAGTTATTTATAACGTGCCCTATGGTAGGTGACCCTCAACTGGATGAAGGATGCCGGGTGTTGCATGAAGTCCCTTGAACCAAATGACGAAGAACACTGAGTGTTGTGTGAAGCCTTTGGGCCTCCGTATGGGATGGTTACACTAGCGCCTTCACAAAGTCATACTCACATAGGGTGGTGACATAGAGCTGGTTAACGTTCAAGTCTAGGTGATGTCCCTTCCGAGATATATCATGGACAAGCTATATGAGAAAGAAATGTGTATGTGGAATACCTTTAAGAAATGGAATTTATTATAGTTTATGATTATGAGATTACTAACCCTAAATGGAAAAGTGAAAAGTATATGAACTTTGATATTGATATAAGAAGAATTGAATACTAATGTTCTCTTTTACAAGTTGAAATTGGTGCAAGGTTGTGAAAATTTTTGACTTGCTAGAAAGGGACATTACACTCCCCTCGTATATATGGTGCAACAGGTAGGTAACAAATTCTGTCTCCTGAGATGATGTGGCACTTTGGAAACTCTAAGTGTTGGGGTGTGAGTTTGAATATTCCTAAGTGATTAACAATAAGGAGGTGCTTGAATTACTTATCATACTATGTTGTCTTATAAAGCTACAATACTCATAGTGGATTCAAATCTTGTCTCCCATTTTATGAAGTCAATCTATTGCGATCATAACCATAGTTCCATGGGGACACGTCCCCCCCTAAAAAAGGGTCATCCCGGAGACGGGGACGTTTCCAAGACAGGGAGACGTCAGGGAAATGTCCCCCCGCCGTCCCCCCTGCCGAATCCGAAACGTCTCCCTTTGGGGGGGGACTTCTGGACGTCCTTGAGACTTCCGGGCATCCCCCCCGAAATGCATTAAATTTTTTTTTTTAAATCAAAAGTTAAAACCTAAAAGGCTTAAAGTTCTATTTTGTTTTCATTTTTTAGTCTAGAAGTCTTCTCTGAGCTGGGCAAATCCGTCAAAGTCACATAGGTGAGGGTTTTGATTTTCAATATTTATTTTTCTGCAAATCTGGTCTTTCGTCGTTCGGTGAGGGACCTGAGGGTTTTGTTTTAAGCTGAATGCCTCAAAGAGATGTCATCGCGTGGGATGCATGATGCATCCCACGCGATGCCATCTCCTTGAGGCATTCAGTCGTGAGACTGAATGACTGATAAAAAATTAAAATAAAAAAAAAAGTTTCTAAAGCCTTTTCGACAAATCCATTTTGTGCATATCCTGCAATCGTTGCAGTCCATGAGACTCCCTACCTGCGTCAAAATGGGAGCTTTGGTATAGGGTATGACTATGGACATCCATCAAAACATAAAGGATAGAGGAATTTTGTCAGCTGTTGCAGTTGCAACTGCCCTGTTAGACGTGTATGCAAAACAAGGCATGTGAACTGTTTGACAGAATGCCTCAAAGAAATGTGGTTTGAAAATGTGGAAGCATAGACAAGGCACGTGAACTGTTTGACACAATGCCTCAAAGAAATGTGGTTCAGACCACATTTCTTTGAGGCATTTTGTCAAACAGTTCACGTGCCTTGTCTATGCTTCCACATTTTGCATACATGTCTAATGGGGCAGTTGCAACTACAACAACTGACAAAATTCCTCTATCCTTTATGTTTTGATGGATGTCCATACCCTATTCCAAAGCTCCCATTTTGACACAGGCAGGGAGGATGCTGGCAAAGGTTGTGGAATTTGGCCTTACACCAGCCAATTGCATTTGCTTTAAAATTTCTAAAGCCTTTTCAACAAATCCATTTTGTGCATATCCTGCAATCATTGCAGTCCATGAGACCACATTTCTTTGGGGCATTCTGTCAAGCAGTTCATGTGCCTTGTCTATGCTTCCACATTTTGCATACATGTCTAACAGGGTAGTTGCAACAACATCTGACAAAATATGAATATCTGAAAAAAATTTAATTTATAAATTGTTTTTTTGGTCACATTGTAGCATGTAGGTCTGATTGTCTGATTTTCATTTTTTTTTCTTAACATTGTTTAACTTTTTTGATTTTCTTTTGCAGCATCATCACCATAATGAGTTCACACAGTAGAAGTGACGATGAGGGTAGAGGTTGAAGTTCAAAGTGAAAATGACTCATCTCAATCTGATGATCCTGATTTTGAAATAGGAGGGGAGGGTGAACATGCCTCAAATACTCAGTCCCAAACTGACTCAAGTTCCGTTGGGAGTAAAACTAAAAATGATAGGTGCCCTTCACGAGTCCTTGAGAAATGGGCCAAGGGCCCCTTTGATCCAAAATCACTTTTAAAACAATTTGCAACTAAGATAGCAGCAAACCCTGGGGCAAAGGGGGGCGCTAGAAAATGGAAGTGCAACATGTGTGATCTTACATGGTTTGGAAGCATTACAAGAACTAATGCTCACTTTCTTCTTGTTAAAGGCAAAGGTGTAGATGTATGCAGTGTTGTGGATCGTAACTTGAAGTACAGGGTTGAATTTTTAAAATTATGAGGTTGTAATGAGGATGAAGTACCTAGATATGTTATGTTGCCACAAAGGAGTAGGGGTGATCAGATTTCTACTTCTACTTTGCAGAGTCAAAGGCCACCAAATCCATTCAATTCAAGTGCAGCAGAGCCTAAGGGGTAACATAAGATGGCATCTTCACAACCATTGGTAGATTTATTCAATGTGCAAGCAAAGGATGAGGCAGATGATGCCATTGGCAAATTATTCTTTGCCAATGGCATTCCATTCCATGTGGCTTGCTCTCCTTATTATAAGGAAGCTATGTCAAAGATAATAAGGGCAGGACAATCATATGTGCCATGTTGTACCTGTTGGTTTTTTCCCAGACTGGATGCTTATTCCCAGATTTCCCTACAAGGTAGCCATCAATGATCAATAGGATCTCTGGGCCAGGGGCCAACAGTGTAGGAGATAGACTCTATATTTTATCTCCTCTTCTTCTTCAGGCTCTGCAAAACCTAGGGGGGTATTCCCTACTCAACATCCATGAGGATATACATACAAAGGCTGGGATGCTGACAGAAAGCAGATAAGTCCTCCTGTAAGTAGACCAAAACTGTAAGATAAGAGCAAAGGGGCTAGCTTTGGACCTATTTGCAGTTGTAGACAGAGGACTTGGATCCTAAAACTAATTCTACTGTCCTAAAGATTGTTTTAGATTTAGATTTTGATTTTAAGTTTGGATGCAAAGCTGGACATGGTTGTAACACAAACACAAAGCAAGATTGGTGTCTATCCAGGGCCTGGAGTCAGTAGACATACACCTGTGAATGATATGCATGAACAACTAAAATTGGATTTCAGGGGGATACATATGATACCTGCCTTACAGATATCTCCCAATACAGAGTGTTAAGCTATCTATACTTATGGCATCCCTACTGTAGTATACCCTTCCCAATGTTCAATCTGAGAACAATTTAATCTACCCCTTGAGCAGAAGTTAAGAGATCAGACATTCAACACAGGAATTCTATGTTCTAGAATCTTAGACATTCCTTGAATACCTAGACTCAGAAGAAAGATACATGCAAAATTGGAGACAGAATTAGCATAACACATGCAAACATAGCATTATTCATATAAAATTAACCATGAAATCAGTGGATTCATGCAAAAACGTACAACAAGAGATACATAAACTCACAGGTTTTGTTGTACAGAGCAACCAAATCAGCTGTATTGTATTACAGAGCCAAATGTTCAACTTTCAACAACCTAAACAATGGTAACACAGTCTGCTTATATCAGCCAGAAAGTGTACCACAACAATTAATTACAAGGCTTTTACAAAAATCCGCCAGATACAGATCCTTCAAAGGAATGGCGCTCAAAATTTATTGCTACAGAGACAGAAAGTAGACAATGGTGGCCTCGAGCCCTGTGCCACCATCTGGAAGTCCTCACGCCAAAAAATTGGGTACATGACTGTTCAACAACTCGCCCATGCCCCTGCTACAGTCGCCATTGATGGCTCAACCACCCGCGGCCGCTTGAAAACCTTCGCAACACATCAAAAAAGAAATTCCCACCAAAACGCGTTCACCACAGGTTCAAAAAATGCAGGGAGATTAGTCCCACGTTTAAAAGCATAGTCACTTGCATAATAGGTGTCGAGCGCTTTTGCCACGCTCGACACACGCTCCTTCACCCAAAGCCCATCGCCGAGATCAACACCATCGGCCAAGCCCACGAATCTCCTGCCGACCTCAATTGTCCTGCCGACCGCTACATTACAATCCCCTCCATCGGCCAGAGATGCACCATCGGGCCAACTCTTCAGATCTCCACCAATAGTATGAGTCTCTCCAATGACCAGCTTGCACCCCGTTAGCAGTTACCATCCCACCACCATCGGCCAGACCAATATCGTCGACCAAGCAAAAAACCCCTCGGCCGACACAGCCAATCAAGCCGATGAACAACTCCTGAAAGCCTCCAACATCCCCATCGGCCAGAGAAGAACCATCGGCCTAGCCAAAAGCTCCTTCACCGACAGACCAACTCTCACCGATGACCACTCCAAATCCTTATCGGCCTGACACTACCCCATCGGCGGACCCTCCAACGGTTAGCCCGATAGAACATGTCACACCGAAACCAACCTTGCAAACCGCTAACCTTCCATCGGCCAGAGGCAAACCGTCGGGCCAACACTCCACCGTCCACCCGATGATGAACGTTACGCCGATAAGACCAAAATCATAAGGCTTTGAACCATTGAACCCTGAACCAGTTCAACCCGATGGTTCAAAAGAGAAGTTCAACCGAGAAGTTCAACGCCGATAACACAGATGAACAAAGAATTCATTGACAGGAAAAGATGAAGCCTAAGCCCATGAACCGTTGAACCTTGAACCAAAAGGGTTCAACGCGATGGTTCAAAACGATGGTTCAAGCAAAATCTGAGTACCCAAAAAGAAGTTTCGCCGATAGAGAAAATCACAGCGATGAACAAGGAAACTTAGGGACCAAAAAGGAAAAAACCCTCCAACATCCTGCGCTCAGATCCAGACCAAAATTAGTGCTAACAGTACCCATACGAAATTTTTCGTATATGTTCCCAAACGCACCTCCCAAGCACCATGTAGCCCTTATCATTACTGCGCTAACCCTGCAGGTACAAGACATCAAAAGATGGCGACGCAAGGCTCAAATAGAGGGAGATTCTGATCAGCCAATCAGGCTTGGAGCAGCGAAAGAGCATAAAAAAAGAGGAAGTCAAAGTGGTGAATTGAAGGCCAAAACGACATAAAGGAACCAAGGGAAGCAATGCAAATACATCTGGCAAATCAAAATTCAATTTTGAAAATTTTGAAAATTTGTCTAAGGCATTGTCTGGCGTTCTTGGCAAGAACGAGCTCCATTTGTGAATATAATTCATGGAGGAGAGGCTTGAATGAGAGCTTCAGATTATATGAGCTTGGTTTCCAAACTTCAAGACATTCCGTCATCAGACGAAGAAGTTACGGCAGAGGCAGAGGCAAACGGCAGTGATCCAAGGAGCCTCTGTCAAAATGGCCAAGGCAAAGTTCAAAGTTTTCCAAGGTCAAGAATCATAAATATGAGCCCTGAAATTGGCTAAGTCTGGTGTCCTGAAACCTGATGTTCTGAGATCCTGAAATCTGTCTAAGTCTGAAATCGGGTGGATCCTCAAAAATCTAGAATCTGCATGTTAAATACCATGGATCCGGGACCTATCTCAAACATCTTGGAAGTATATTTCAAAATATTTAAAGTATAGGAAATTTTAAATATATTTTGAAATATACTTCCACCCAAGACACTCAAAATCAAACTTCAAAAGGCGCCCATTCTAGACAAAACCCACGCCTTTTGTGCACTCCAAAAAGGCGCTCAAATACACCAAAAAGAATGCTTTCTATTTGTCTAAGAAAGGCACTCAAAATACCAAAAACTCACGCCATTCTTGCCTTCTAAAATAGGCACTCAAAATGCCTATTTCTCACACCTTTTTGAGGCACTCCTATAGGCGCCTAAAAACTCACAATCCCACACCTTTTTGAGGCACTTCCAAAAGGCACCTATAATGACCAAATCTCACGCCTTTTTGGTATCCAAGATTGGTGCCTATTTTGTCCAATTACCACGCCTATTTGGCTCAAGCAAAAAAGGTGCCTATTGCACATCATTTGCACTCCTTTTGAAAGTGCCTTGTTTGCATAAGGATTGGCGTTGAAGAGAGAGAGGATTGGTGCCAGGAGAGAGAAAGTATGAGGCTATAAATATACCTCTTCATCCTTCTCATTTCATTCATTATTTTTGTAAGGTTGGAGAGGCAGAGCAAGGCCCAAGTAGAAGAATGAAACCCTAGGAGGAGGGTGTCCACTATAAGGGAGTTATTTGGCATAGTTATTATCATTTTCAAGGCAAGAGGATGGTATTGGGGCTGCACTTCACACATGGTGGCCATTAATGGGTGAATAAAAGCTTGCAAAGGACGGATTCAAAGGCATTGAGGAGTTGATCTTCACATACAGGGCAAAGTTTACTCATTCTTGCATCATCCTATACCTTTCTATCACGCTCCAAGGCATATTTGTTCACAGGAAGGCCATTTCTTTGCACTGGCGGCCATTGTTAAGGGTTTTCAAGCTTTTCTTTTTGCAGATTTGAAGCTTTTTTGGACCAGCAAAGCATAAAAGGGATAGATTGGTCACTTCTCAGCCTCTTTTTATTCATTCTCTTCCATCACAAGGTCCATCTTCATGTTCCTAAGGCAACGCCCAAACCCAGGAAGCCATTTGTGATGATTTTTCAAGGTTTTTCTTCGCTGGTCATGGCTGTTCATAGGCAAAATCACCACCTACAGCGAAAATAAAAGTGATTTTTGAGGCCTATATGTCCAAAATTTCTCATTTCTGGTACATACCCACCTCGGCAAAAGGCATCTTCCATCAACCTAGACCATTTTGAGCTCGGATCTGTCAAATCTTTGAGGATACAACTCCAATTTTTCATTTTCCAAGGGCAAAATTTTAATTTTTTCACAAAAAATTAAAATTTGGACAACAAAAAGAAAACTTGTTTTTCTTGGGCAGCGAACACACAGAGGTCTAGATTGGCAATTTTCAAGGCAAAAAAGCATCAGAACAAGACCCCTCCAAGTCATCATGCAATATTCATCAGTCACCATTGAGGCTAAATCTTTGCTCAAACATAAATATTCTAAGGTCAAAGAAATAGACTTGTGACAAGTTTCACCTCGAAGAATATAGCCATGGAGTTGGCTATGTGGAAGGAAAAGCTTCCGGACATTGAAAGATATGCCATTGATTTTGTCCAAAACATCCCTTGCAGATATTTCAGTGATGAAGGTGTAAATTGCCTTGTTCATGTTTTGCAAGAAGAGTTCATTCAGCTAATCCGTGGAAAGTTTTGTGGTGATCCCCGCGTAGATAAGATGTACCTCTTGGTTGATATTGCATCAAGGTGTGCCAGGGCTAAAAAAGATTTTGAAGTTTTTAAGAAAATCACAGAGGATGCTGCCATTGACCTGTAGATGAGGACAATTCACCTTGATTCCATGATTATGCCAGATGAGGCTAGGATTGAGGAATTTGAGAAAATTCTCAATTCTCATACTTAGTCAAATTTTCACTATCTGCAGGAGGGATTTTTGGCAGCAGGAGAGATTTCCAAAATAGTTTCTATTTTGAGAACTGACTTTGTTATCTAGAGTTAAATTTATTTTTGGAATTTGCTTTTGAAAATCATGCAAATTATCTTTGAGTTGGAACTCAATGTGTAATAACATGCAAGTTCAGTTAACTGAATTGCATGACAAGATACTTTTAGTTTTAATTGCTAATAAGTTTGCATGCTTCCCATGAAGCAATGAGATCTAGAGTGAAGAGTGTTAGTTAACTCTTCCTTTTATTTCCTTGCACCTTTGCTTTTTAGGTATAAATAACTGTATTCTACACTTAAACTATCAATGGTAAATGCTGAGACTAATTTTTGCTCGCATTTTATTGTTCAAGCAATGTTATTTGTTCTTGTCTTTTGATTAATGAGAATATGCATCATGGTTTCTGAGATCTATCTTGTTGTCAAGAGTTGTGAAAATTGTTTATGACTTTGTGCATGAACGATTGTTGTTGAGTTATCTTTGTTCTTTTGTGTTGAAAATCTCCAAGTTGTTCCTTCGATTTCTTTATGCTCTGGATTTACCTAAAGAAATTGGAAGTGTTTTAAGATAGAGTTAGTTATTTTCTTCTGGAAAGCTTTAGAAAATCTTATAGCCTTGCAGAAGAGCTTCATTGCCTTGTGCTCATGCCTTGAGAAACCAAAAAGATAGGTTATTTTGTAAATGTCTTTTTAATTTCCATGTTGAGGGAGCTTCCCCTCCTAATTTGAAGAACAGTCCTACTGTACACGCTATCCGTTTTTCTTTTTCACCGAAAGATGTGAAATTAAACGCTAACATGCCACCAGGGGAGACTAAATTGAGGACAACAATCTTGGATCAAAACTATTCCAAGATTAATATTTTGATGGAGAAGATGAAGAGAATCCGGGTCACAAGTGGATGGAGCATAGTCATGGATGGGTGGACGGACATTAGGCATCGTCCACTCATCAATATCATCGTTACATCTACAACTGGCCCTTATTTCCTTAGGGCTATTGATTGTTCAGGGCATAGCAAGGATGCCCATTATCAGTTCTAGATCCTCAAGGATGCTATAGAGGAGGTTGGGCCACAAAATGTGGTGCAGGTAGTGACAGATGCAACCCATGTGTGCAGAGCTTTAGGGAAGTTGATTGAGGCAGCCTATAGACACATTTGGTGGACTCCTTGTGTGCATGCTATGAATAATGCACTTAAGGACATGAGTAAAATCAGTTGGATCAAATCAATTGTCAGTGATGCTAGAGATGTGCAGATGTTTATCTACAACCACCATACTTCACATGCACTTTTCAGGTCCATCTCCAAGAAGGAATTCCTGGAGCCTATAGAGACTTGGTATGCATCATACTTTATTCTCTTGGAGAGGATGCTTGAGTTGCAAGATGTAATGTCCCCTTCCTAGACGACACATAGATGAGCAGTGGTTGGCCTATTACCAGGGTTCACGTAGGTCAGTAGAGTGGTTAGAAGACCTATCCAGGGGCAGTGGAGCTTTGCTAGGAGTCTTACGAGCCCTTCAGTTTGGTGTCAGTTGATGAATCCAGGGGTTGAATTGAAAATATTAAGGTTTGCTTTAATGGAATAGTGAAAAGTGAATAGTAATAGAAAATTAGAAGAGGAATAGTGAAAAGTGAATAATAACAGAAAATTAGAAGAGGAATAGTGAAAAGTGCCCCCATCCTAGTAGCTCAATGTTGTTTTTAAAAAGTGGCACTTCCTTTTTCATGAGAAAAGACCCTCAAGGTGGGCATGGCCTCTTGGAGGGAATATTTTATTGTTTTTTATGGAAAAAAAGGTCATGGAGGCTATAAAACAAGGTATTGGGCTCATTTTTTAGCATACTATTCTCATTTTCACAAAAGCTATTTGTAGGTTTGAGCTCTAGAAGACAATTTCAGTAGCAAGCAGATCTTCTAAGGACGAAATCCCTTGGAGGATAGTGAATTGGACGACAACCCAGTTCACAAAACAGGGAAATCTACTCTGGGTTTCCGTTTGGGCTTCATTACAGGTTGATATTGCAGTTGGAGTGATTGCAGCAATGGATTATCAGGGTATAATTGCAAATTGGGTCTTCTTACAGCATATATCCTCATTTCAGTACCTTTACTAGCTGGTCATTCAAAATGGGAGTCATTTTCAGTCAAACCCTAGCGGGAATTAGGGTTTCAGCAACTAAATGTTCCATAATTTAAGCGTTGGCTTTCGGGTATGTGTTTACCATATTGGGAATTCAAATCTTTCATATGTATTAGGTTTAATAGTGTTATTACAGTCTGATTAAGTCTATATCAAACCTGAGCTTTTGTAATCAGACTTATGTTTAGTGAGAAATAAAGCTTATTTTGGTGTGTTATTGCTATGTTTAATTGTTGGTTATATTTCTTTTCATTCAGTATATGAATATTGCAATCAAAACCATTTCATATCCACACAAACATCAAATAACAAACTCAGAAAATCAGAACAGCAATCAGGAAATCAGAATTTATTAGTTTGCACAACAATTGTTTGACAAAATGACAAGGGGTCAAAATTGAAAAATCAGGGCAGATTTAGAAGGGATACTTCAGTGGTATCAGAGCCATAATCCTGCCAACTTGTTGGGTAACGGGGTGCTGCCACAATAATGGGTTACACTTTTTCGGACATCCTGATTTTTGTTGAAATCACATTTTTATAAAATATAATGATTTAAGCCTTCAAAGGTTCCATTTAAAGGATTGTAATTGAATAAAGTTTGATCAAACCCCCTTGGATAGTACCCCGCTAGTTTTAAACCATACCTGTCATGGAGTCTCCTCTACACCTATCAAAATGTTGATAAAAAACCACTTTTGATTTACCTTTTGGGGGTTCAAATGAATTCATTTAAAATTTTATGTTTTGTAAGTATGTAGTCCTTATTATAAGCTTCCCAAAAAGTATAATTTTAAATATATTTAATTTGATTATTATATTCATTTTTCATGTTTTGTGAATGTAGGTTTTTTAATGAACATCAAGGTTTCTATTTCATACATATGAAAAAATAGGAAAATATAGAAAACAAATTCTAAAAAATGTGTCCTTTAGGTATTAATGTCCTTATTCCAACAAAAAAAATTAAATTCCGATACATACAAAAAACATTATGCTTTACACAGTACAACTATGTCTAAATTGTAACTGGTTTGACTTCAAAAGTTAATTAAAAAAATAATATTCAATAAAGCATTATGAAACCAAATGCATCCTCTAGATATCGTAGTTAAAAATCTAAATTTGAAAAAATTAGAATTTTATCCTTCATAGAAAAAAAGTTATGTTCTACACTGTACACGTCACTCTTTAAAAATGTTGTTTACTATTTGAAACTAGTTATTGAAGGAGATGGAAAAGGAAATATAATTTGATTCCAAAAAATTAAAAAAAAATGTATTTAGAATCTACAAACAAAATGTGACAAATCATTAGTTTACATCATCTTCAAATTCCTCATGGTTTAGCAACTATAGGTGTCCGAAAGTGAAGATTTTTTTCAAAATGTTCTTTTCAATGTCAACTTTGGCCAAAAAGTGTAACCCACTATTGTGGGATCACCCAACAATTGCATTCAATTGGTGTGAAATCAGTTGTGCACAAGTCAATTTGGAGTTGGTTTTTAATTTGGACAACGAAAAAAGTCATCATGGCAAAGTTGTTTAGCAATAAATAGGCATGGAAAGAATTTGAACAAACACAACACAAGACCATATGTAAATTGCAACGTTTAGATGATTCACTTTCAAAGTTTGGACTCTCTAAAGGATCATCTCCTTCTACTAGCAAAGGTCCAATGCCACAAGACCAGGAAGCGGAAGTGCTTAGCATATTTGAGGAGTATAGTTCTCTTCCTCAACAGGTTAAGGAGAATTTTCCTTTCAAAGACTATATGGACGTGCATCCCAAACTTTGTCACAAAACTGAGCAAGCAAGGAAGAAATATCATGCTATAGCTGATGATTTGTTTACACATGGAATGGATAGAAAATCTTCAAATATGGTTGATACAACTCTACATGAGAATGATTTGGTGTCTTCAAGTTCCAATGAGGTATGCAAAAATTTATATGATGAATAAGATAGACATGCTGATTTGACGCAAGAGGACATGGGGACAGCCTTGGGTAATGATTTGTCTACATCATCTTTGCATGAGGTTTCACTTGAGGCTTCTACATTAGAGGCTAGCATAGAGCATGTAAGTGATTTGGATAGCAATGGTATGGATTCTTTGGGTGTTCATAAGGCATCTTCTAATGTGATAGTTGATTCCAATAATGTCACATCACCTACACATGAAGAAAAATCAAAAGATAGCAAAGAAAGCATTGGGAAAAACGAAGAGCTAAAGGTGCAAGAACAAGGAAAGAAAGAGGAATTACTTGTTTGCAATTTGCAGCCCATAAGTGAACACAATCAATGCAAAAATCAGTTATCATGCAGGAGTCTTAAAGAAGAAAAAAATTTGGATCAAGAGGAGATACATAGTACACCGTTGAGTCTTCATGTTGATCACACAATGGAAGAGATTACAGTCATGGATCAGCCCATTAGAGATGTTGTACACATGACATCAAGGTATGACACCTATTCTGACTTTTATAACAGCAGTCATATTCCTTCACTCCATCATGAGGTAACAAGTTCACATAAGGATGAAAGTACCATAGAGTTTTCTATAGATAGCGCTCAAAAATCGGGTGTTAAAAATGGAATTTGTGTGGTGAATTCAAGTCATAAGAATTCTGATTTTGTATATCAGACTTGGGAGGATGTGGAAAGGACACAACGGTTGTGTGATGGGTGGTCTAGAAGAGCTAACAAGGCCAAGATGCTTGCTGCCCAACCAAGACAACATTTACAAGAGGTCAAGGAAAGATGCAATCTGATAGATAATGCAAGAAGACAGAGAATCACACATTAGATCATTATTTCTTTCAAAATAAGAATGTGTGGATGTTTAGTATAAAAGGGAAGAACTTTTTGAGGTAAGCCCACAAGAAGAGCATGTTGAGTTGTGTGAAGAAGAAAGGAGGAATGATTTAGGAAATTCAGTTTGGACATCTACTTTGCTTCATGAGGTCTCTTACTTTCCTCTTTTAGAGAGCTATTTGAAGGCTCAAAACAATGATGATATTGGTCACACACTTGATGGACCAGCCACACATGTTATATCCATTTGTGTGGAATGGAACATTATTGATTTCAATTTCGTTAGACATGCATCATCTACAATGGAGGGACAATTGTTAAGATCATATGAAGCATTTTGTCTTAGAGAGCTAATTCGGGAGACTAAGAGGTTGCTTACTAAGAAGATCTTGCATTTTGATAATGTTTGGTTTGTCCTGCATACTACACTTTGGAGTTTGCTAGTAAGGGAAAACATATCAGTTATGGAGGTGATGGTATGGATTAGAAAATGGGACAGGAATCTTTTCACATCACGTGAGCATGAATCCAAGCTAGATGATGGTGACAAGAAATGTAGCATGGTAGACATTCATGAAAAGATAGATAAGCATAAGGTGATGGTGTCTACAGTGGGAACTTCTACTTGCCAACAATCTGAATTTATATCAGTAGTGGGAAAAGAACATGAATCAATTTGTATGTTGATGCCTCACCCTTATGATGTCGGTACTTTGATTGAGTATAAGGATGGCATATCTTCAAGATTTGATATGCTACAAGATTGGGCTGCCAAGTGTATGCAAGTGTGCTCTTGCATTGAAGTTTTCCAGGGTAATGAAAGAAAAGGTACAATCAGTCATAAATCTCTGGTTGGGGACAGTAGCATTATACTCTCTCATTTACATTAACTTGCAACCCCTATTCATGGAGTAATTGGTGACAATGAGTTTCCAAATGATAGTTTACATGATGCATTGGTTAAGCATGGCTATTTTGATGTTGCTTCTTCCAAGAGGACTGAATTTGTTTACTTTAGAACAACAGCCATAAATCAGTTCAAAGAAACTTGTAGCATACACCACTCCATGATGAGAAGCAAGATTTCTCTAATTTTGAGTTTATAAATGATGTTATTAACATTAAGAAGAATGAAGTGGTGTTAGGTATTCAATGGTTGAAATCTCTTGGAAGGTTTGTCTAAGACTTCAACAAGATGGTGTTAGAGTTTACTCACATGGGTAAACATATTGTGCTTAAGGCACTAAAGAATGAGATAAAGGATGGGACAGCTAAGAGTATGTTCGTTTGCTCTAACATGGATGACTTGAGAAGCATGGTTAAAAGGGAAAGATTTAGTCTTAATTTTTTGATTTTAAACAGCAGTGGTATATCCTCACTTTCTCATGATATTGTAGCCGCTAATCATTGGGATACGAGTGATATTGATTCTACTTTGATTGGTACACCAGATACATGCATGGGTCATGGTATTTTATATGAGGCATCTCATTATAGGACTGATTTTAGACACTTTGGAGAAACTGAGATAAAACAGTACCAAGAAATGATTGAAGGATGGCTTCATAAGGCAAGGAAAGCTAAGTTGATAGCACAACAAGCCAAGCTTTATCTTCAACAAGTTCGTGACACTCACCACTCCATGGAAGATGATAAGCAAAGGTCTTCTAGTTCTGAAATTGCAGTTGATGTTGATCATTTCATTGATGGAGATGTTGATTTTATTGATGACATTTATAGTGGATCAGCCACTCATGAGTTGTCTTTGGTTAGTGATGAAGGCATCTACGATACATCTTTAGAGTTGTCACCTATTCCCTATGATATGATAGTTGTTCGTTGGTATGATGGTAGCATAATCTTCATGGAATCTTCATTGGTAAGTGCTGTCTTGTTTGGGTTTCCATCTCACTTTCGGATTTAGCATGGTCTACAACAGCTATTGAGTTGCATGGGAGTGTGTGGAGACATGTTTACTTGATGGACATTGCATATGAGGTGAATTGTGCGAGAGAAGGTGCATTAGATTCTTTTTGTACATTTGGTGAAATGCCTTCAATAACACGCCTGTCAGAGGATTTTAGCCCTGTCTTCCAGAATCTTCGAAAACAATTGTTTTCATGAAAACTGTCGTACGGAGCCTTAAAACTATGACAGAGCGAAAACTTGAAATTTACAAATTTGATTAAATATTTCGATTCCTGCTATAGAGAGATGCTATGAACAACCATCCCACACAAAAACTGTAATGTCCCCTTCTAGACACATGGTTAGTCCATCGTGGAGTTCCCGTGGGCTAGTAGTTTGGTTAGGGAACTGTGGTTAGTTTGGTCCTGGAGGTCTTTGTCAGTGTAGGAGTTATGGTTCGCATTCAGTGGATCCAGTTGGCACCCTCGTGGTTGGCTCAATGGGCTCTTGGTCATTACTTACTATTTTTAATAAGTCTGGGTTCTGTGTCGGTTCGGGATTTTCAGAGTTGGATCAGATGCATTTCGTCAAGACCTTTCCAACGAGCTATAGATCATTGGTTTCCGACTTCATCTTGGCCTCCATTTTAAAGTCCGTAAATTAAACATTATTATTTAATATTGGACCTTGGTGCCTAGGCTCAACAACATAATGTTGTTTTAAAAGAGGGGACTTTAAGGGTGATGTTGAGAAAAGAATTAAAGAGAATTATAATGTATTTTCCCTCTCATGTTTTATCCCATATGCAAGAGGATTTTAGAGACTCCCAGTTGGAAAGGTATAAAAGGAGGGAAAGTGCTCTCATTTGGATATGCTATGTTTATGATATTTCTGATTTTGAGCTCTGCTAGGGTTTCATATTATTTGGGGTTTGAGGATTCGAACCAAAGGCTCTTGGAGACGGAAACCTCTCTGAGTAACGGTATCCCACAGGTGTGAAAGATCACCCAACGGTGCCATTGAAGGTGGATGTATTCAGCATTCACAAATGTACTTGCAATGGAGTTATTTGGAGTTTTGTTTGGAGATGATTGATATATATCTCTTCATTGTTGATGTATGCTGATAAGGAAAGGATTAGAAGGCAGATTTCAGTGTGTCAGAGAAGGTTGTTTGTTGCTGTGTATTTTCCCTTTGCTGGTCGTACTTGCTCCAGCCATGACATGGGTCCTTTAGAGGACTGTCATGTCCCCGTCTCCGGCTTGATCATCAAGTGAAGAATGGATTAGCCTATTGCTCATTCCCGGAGGCTAATTCAGAATGATAAGGGAATGAATTGGTTTTTGACTAACTCCGTTTTATTGTTTTGCAGGAACAAAGTCAGAAACTTGAAATTTGGCTAAGTCTGGAAGCCAAATTAATAGGAAGTTGACTCTTGAAGTCTGGGCGCCAATTTCACATCAGACTTCCTAGATGAGCGCCTAAGGACTTAAGGTTTGCTATCAGGGTTTGGAAGTGCAATATGACAATCACATCATCATCAAAGGCTTTCTCTTTCCTCCAACTTCAAGTGGCGCCTAGCTCAGAAGCATGTTAGGGAGCACATCCAACAGGGCGCCTTGATGGAAAAGATTGATAAGTCTCCAAACTGAAGTTTTCTAAATGAATTGGATGATGAAGAGGGCCTATTCACTTTAGGCGCTAGTATCATGTTGTATCATCTAGTAGGAGCGCCTAGCACAAGAGGGCGCCAATACCTCATTTCAGGGATTCCTCCATTTGAGCGCCTAGCTTAGATGGATTAGATTGAAAGTTTGAAGTAGAAGATGCCTATTGGGGAACTCCTAGTCTAGGCGCATGTGTTGGTTGAAACCCCTTATTTCTGGCGCCTAGGATTGAAAGAATTGTTTTGGCGCACTTAACTACCTATCTCATCCTCAAAGTTGCGCCTAGGGCGCTAGATCATATCTGGATAACCTTTGGATAGCGCCTTAGCTAGTTTGTGAGTTAAAAAGGGCAAATATGCCATAATAGGGTCATGTTGATCATCATTCCAGTGAAAGTCATCATCTTTGTCAAAACATGGTGTTGAGAAGTTGAGGCGCATCCTTCCTCATTCCCAACCTTACCTTTGCGCCTTCCTTTGATAAGTCATATGGCGCTAGAAGAATGATTTTTGATGTTATGATAACAAAGTTGTACTTGGAAAAGACTCAGAAACTCTTGGAAAGCTAGAATTTGCTTCAAGGAGATAAGGCGCCAATCTAGACCTTTCTCCATCAATAAGTGCGCCTAAGTATAATTGAAGATTCAAACAAGATGTGAGAACTCCAGATGAGGGCGCTGGATTAAAGGATCATCAAAAGGGTTTTGATTGCAAGTGTTTGAAAGAGTGCGTTGTATATAACATCTTCCTTGAGATACTAGGCGCTGATTCGAGTTGAAACTACACCAAATGTGCGCCTAAGATAGTTGCAAGCCTTCCAGACTAGTTATGGAACAAGGCGCTCCATCAGGGAGGTCAGATCAATCTAATTGAAGACAAGTAGTTTCCAATTTACCTTGAAAAGATGATCATTTGAGCCTAGGCGCAATTCTACTCCTCCATGATCCTGTCCTATGAGGAACCTTGTAAGGCGCCTGGCACCTAGCTACAGAGTGAGCCATATGAAGAAGTTCGAACATTAGAAGATAGGCGCTCACTCCCAGTTGAAGCATTCCACCTTCCGAAGCATCAAGACTTGAAGAATCGTCAAGGAAAGTCATTTTACATGCAAGGCGCACTCCTACAACCTTTCTCACCTCCAGAATGCGCCTAGCCGGGAAAGGCGCCTATTCATGACTCTGCCACCTCAGTTGGGCGCCTGGGTCAACATTTGGCGCCTAGTCAGAAGATAAGGTAGTTGTAACTACCTGAGCTCTCATTGGTCGACAGAATGTCGTCGGGATCCGTGTCAAGGTCTCTATATAAGCTTGCCAACTCAGAATGAGTCATCAGATGGAATATTCCCTTGAATATGCTTCTTGGGAACCGTGCCTTGGTTCCTCTTCATGCATTGAAAAACGTGCCTTCATTGCCTTTGGAAGGCCTATAAAAGGAGGAGCTCCCTCATTCATTTGGCATCTGTTTATTTGGCAAAATTCTCTCTGCAAAGCTCTTGAGCTTGTAATCTTGAGGCCTGCGAGTTTCAAGTGTTGGGGTGATGCTCCCTCAACTGACAAGGTGATGCTCCCTTGTTGTACTGTGAGGTGTTGACATTCAATTGACATCGTTGAGTTTGATTAAGCTGATCTAGTGTGCAAGGCATTGTAATCATCAAGGCTCCAAGGCCTGCTTTGTAATTCCATTTGAATAAAGCGTAACTTCATGCCATTGAAAGCATTATCCATGTAATAAGACATTGTGAAGTTGATTGAATCAAGTAATAAAACAAGTACCCAGCTTAAGGTTGATTCATTCAAATAGTTATCTTTGATGTATTTCTTTGTGTTGTTGAAATAGTTGATGAGTTGATAGCAAGTAAAATTGTCTAAGGAAGGAAAAATTTTGGTAGAATTAGTTGGGTATCTTACAAGGACTTTCTTCTTACATTGTAACTTATGTGTGAGTCTTAGAGAGGCATTTTGAGCCCTATTCTGCTAATGATTGTATGATCATTTCTTGTCTTTCCTTGGAGTGTGGAGTAATTTTCAGCCATACCCTTGGCTGGTCCGGCAATAGACAAAAACTGAAGTTTCAAATCTGCATATGGGTATGTTTTGATAATTTTCTTATTGGCCATTTTGCTATCTGGGTAGTCATTAGTTTCTTCATATCTATTGTATATTTTCTGGGTTTTCTCTCTATGCTTTATATTGTATGCTCTGACAACACATCTGCAGGAAAATTGAAAACCCCTTCTGCATTCTTCTGTCTAGTCTGAAAGATCACACAAAAATTAATAAAATAACACATAAAAAGATCTTTAAAAAAATTACAAACAAGTACGGCACATTACAATGGTATCAAAGCTATGATCTTGCCATCCTGTGAGGTTGAACAAACATGCAGTTGAAAGTATGAACATGCAGATAAAAATGAAGCATGTACACTTCATGTTTGAGATATGAATCCTTCAGCATCTTCGTCACATCCTTATAATACTAGGAGGAACAGGTTACAGCAGGCAACACAGGTTCCACAGCAGGTTGAACCAGTAAATCCAGCACCACTAGTATATCCATTTGATACAGATACAGAGGTAGAGGTTGCTGCTACTAAGGACGATTGGCAGGTCTCACAAACAGAACCCTTTTCTAGTGAGCTACCACCAGTTACAGGTTCTACAGGAGAGATGGGTGACAGGGAAGAACCAGAACTTAGTGCGCATGATATTTTGATTGCACTCACCCGAGAGATGAGGGAGTCTCGACGAGAGATGGTAGAGGCATGGGCAGAGATGACACATGCCATCGAACGGTTGTGTAATGATGGGGAAAATCACTATGACAGGATCAGGTATAACAGAGGTGACAGGAACAGGTACCAGGACAGTGATAGAAACAGACATGATGGAGGAGATAGAAATAGGAATGATGGGGGTGATAGACACAACGGTGACATGAAATGGGGAGAACAGAATAATGGGGACAGGAACCGAGATGATAGACACAGCGACAGAGATGATGAGGACGAGGCATCCGTTACACACCAGAGGGCTTCACAGTTCACGATGGGAGATAGACCTGGCATCCCTATATTTGCTCCCAAGAACCAAGTTTCTGAAGAGGACCCCACACAGGCGGAGTTTCAAGAGGAAATTCTGAGGGACTGGAGAGCTTCTAGTGATGCTTTCAGAAACGAGATGACATTTGCTGAATATTCTGAAATTAGGCTTAAGTGTAGACCTCATAGGGGAGGTAGACCTCAGAACCAAGAATTGCAAAGGAAAGTAAGTAAGATGACACTTCCCTACTTCGACGGATCGAGTAAGACCACTGTGAGAGCTTGGGTCCAGAAATTGGACAGCTACTTGCAAATTAGTCCCATGCCAGAGGAGGATGCCATTACATATGCAGCTTTACACTTGGAGGGGACTGCTCACAAATGGTGGAGCACCGGGAAGGTCACACTGGGTCACGATCAGCTCACTTCATATGTGGAGTTCACAGCCAGACTGATCGACAGGTTCGATAAAAAGGACCCAGAATTACAGTTTAAGGAGTTGACACAGTTGAGATAGAGTGGATTAGTAGACTCCTACATTGCTAATTTCCAGGACATATCTGTTATGGTTCCAGATATTACTGAGCATAGATTGGTTGTTCTCTTCATTGATGGATTATCAGATCAATTTCGTGGTTGGGTTAAGGGCTTTGACCCTCCTACACTCCAGGAGGCCATGAAGAAGGCCCGGGACATGGAGTCATCAACATGGAGGAAAAAGTTTCATTCCAAAGAGTTTTCGCAAAGGAGGGATAAGGAGAGAGATAGGAGACCATTCCAGAAAGATGCGGGACAGCCACATAAGAGTTCTTCCAGGTTGGATAGTGATCAGTTGAATGACCTGAGATGGAAGAAGCTCTGTTTCCATTGCCAGAAGCCTTGGGATCCTAAGCATAAGTGTGCTGCCCAAGGGAAGGCTAAACAATTAGAGTATTTTTCAGCCAATGAGTCTGTTGATTCAGAGCCCCATTTGGACTACCATTCAGAGGCTAAGGATATAGAATCGAAAGGCCCTGAGGAAGCATCAGATAGAGAGGATGATACAACCCTACCTACAGCACGTATCTCAAGTATCCAGAGGGAGGGATCATTCAAGATAAGAGGAGTATTGGGTGGGCAATGATGTATTGCATTACTTGACACAGGTGCCACTCATAACTTCATAGATGAGGGCTTGGTTGCCAAGAGAGGGCTGAAAACCAAGGAATTTGAGGGCTTTAAGGTGAAGGTTGCGGATGGTTTCGTACTCACCTGCACTAGGAGGATACCCAATCTATCAATCCAGTTGAACAAATACACTTGCCAATCAGAATTTTATGTTGTCGGCATGGGTGAGATGGATGTTGTGTTGGGTATGAAGTGGTTAAATGATATTGAGGAGTTCACACTCAACTTGCGAACGATGGAAATGAAGTTTGAGGTGGATGGAGTTAGACATGTGCTCAGAGGCATTTCAGATGGTGGGTTGAGAGTTGTTTCTCTCAAGTGGATGGAGCGATTGATTCGTCATGATCAGGTGGAGTGGGCAGCAAAGATTATGGTGATGCCTGCAAAAGATCAGCAGAAGCATACATATCCTCTTGACATATAGTCTATACTTACTAAACACATCAAAGTGTTTAGTGATATTCCACCCGGTAAACCTCCTGATAGAGGTTTTGAGCATGTGATCGAGTTGGAGGAGGGTGCTAAGCCAGTAATAACTACACCTTACCAGCACCCCAAGAGTTATAAGGATGAGATCGAGAAGGCTATCAAAGAGCTTCTCGAGATGGGTCACATCAGACCTAGTAAGAGTCTGTTTGCATCATCCGTAGTATTAGTGAAGAAGGATGGGACTCTCAGAATGTGTATTGACTACAGGGAACTCAATAAGAAAACAATCAAGAATAGGTACCCCATTCCCATAATAGATGAGCTGATTGATGAGTTGCATGGGGCCTGTTACTTCTCCAAGATTGATTTGAGATCCGGTTACCATCAGATTTGGGTTAGAGACGAGGATGTGGAGAAGACAGCATTCAGGTGTCATTATGGGCACTTTGAGTTCCTGGTCATGCCATTTGGTTTGACCAATGCACCAGCTACCTTCTAGTTTTGCATGAACAAGGTGTTTAGAGAGCAGTTGAGGAGATTTGTGCTAATTTTCTTTGATGATATATTGATTTATAGCAGGACATGGGAAGAGCATCTGAAACACATTGACATTGTTCTGAGCATCTTGGAGAGGGAGTCGTTGTATGCCAAAATATCAAAGTGTGAGTTTGGGATGACCGAGCTGCTGTACTTGGGTCATATCATCAGTGCTGGTAGTGTGAAGGTAGACCCGAAAAAGATTCGGGCAATTGTGGACTGGCCACCGCCAAAGAATCTCTCCTATCTCAAGGGATTTCTTGGCCTTTGTGGGTATTACCGCAGGTTTGTGAAGGGGTTCTCTCAGTCAGCTGCTCCCCTTATAGATTTGACTCGTAAGGATGCTTTCAGTTGGATGGATAGGGCATAAGAGTGCTTTGACAAATTCAAATAGATCATGAGTACATGCCCTGTGTTAGCTATACCTGATTTTAGCAAACCTTTCGAGTTACAGTGTGATGCCTCAGGTGAAGGCATTGGTGCGGTGATCATGCAGGATAAGCGCCCCATAGCATTTGAAAGTAGGAAGTTAAGGGGTGTGGAGCGGAGTTACAGCATATATGACAAGGAGATGTTAGCCATCATGCATGCGTTGGCTAAGTCCAGATAGTACCTTGTGGGCAGCAAATTTGTGGTTAAGACGAATCACAACAGTCTGAAGCATTTCCTTGGGCAAAAGGATTTGAACGAGAGGCAACAGAAGTGGGTCAGCAAGCTACAGGCATACAATTTTGACATTGTTTATGTCAAGGGGAAGAAGAACGTTGTTGCCGATGCTCTATCCAGGAGGCCCCATTTGTGTGCACTTGGTGCAATTGTAGATGATTGGAGAGAATTGATTTCAGCAGAGTATGCCAAAGATAAGTGGGCTACTGGAGTGATTAAAGATGACAGGTACACAGTGGTAAATGATTTAATCATTTACAAGGACATGATCTTCTTGGTGTAAGGATCTCAGATGAAGCAAAAAGTTTTGAGGGCATTTCACGATTTGCCTATGGCAGGGCATCCAGGATACTTCAAAACTTACAGGCAGGTCAGAGAGAGGTTCATCTGGAAGGGTCTCAAGACCGAGGTGATGCAATATGTGAGAGAGTGCCCAATATGTCAGCAGAACAAGCAAGAGCACTCACTTCCAGGAGGTTTATTGTAGCCCCTGCCCATTCCTGATAGAAAGTGGGATAGCATTTCTATGGACTTTATCACAGGTCTACCTAGAGTCCAAGGCAGGGATTGTACTTATGTGGTGGTGGACAGATTGACGAAGTATGCACACTTCTTTGCTATTCCTACCACCTATACTGCAACTCAGGTTGCAAAGTTGTTCTTTCGTGAGGTATTTCGACTCCATGGGTTGCCTTGGAGTATTGTCAGTGACAAGGATAGCAGGTTCCTCAGTAATTTTTGGCAGGAGCTCTTCAGGTTGTTAGGGACAGAGTTTACACCCAATACCAGTTACCACCCCCAAATTGATGGTCAGACGGAGATAGTTAATAAGTGGGTGGAAGGATACCTCTGAAACTATGTTTCAGGGCAGCAGAAGGCATGGGTTAAGTGGCTTCACATGGGGGAGTATTGCTACAATTCCACTTACCACATGTCCATTCAGATGTCACCCTTCATGGCATTGTATGGTTATGAGGCACCGAGCTTTGTTGATTTACTGTTTGGTGATAGCAGTGTACCAAAGGCCAAAGACTTCCTTCAGGAGAGTCAGGATATCATGAGGGCACTGAAGGAGAACATACAGAAGGCTCAGAATCAGCAGAAGCAGTATGCAGATCAGCAGAGAACTGAGCGATCATTTGCGGTCATTGACATGGTTTACCTCATGCTGCAGCCTTATAGGCAATCTACTCTCAAGAAGAGTGGAGCGGAGAAGTTGAAGCCACGGTATTATGGACCTTTCAGGATCTCTAGGAGGATTGGGGAGGTGGCTTATGAGTTGGAGTTACCAGCAGGGAGCAGGGTACATAATGTGTTCCATGTTTCTCGCCTCAAGAAGGCACTGGGGCACAATGTTACACCATCAGTTGAGTTGCCTCCTCTTGATGAAGAGGGGAAGTTGATATTAGTACTCAAAGCAATTATCGACACCAGGGATCGTAATTTGAAGAGGATTATCAGAGAGTACCTAGTCAAATGGAAGAACCTGTCGGTTGAGGACGCTACATGAGAGAATGAGCGGATATTGGAGCATCCTGATCTGATATTGCTTGAGGCAAGCAATCTTAGGGAGGGCGGACTGTAATGTCCCCTTCTAGACACATGGTTAGTCCATCATGGAGTTCCCGTGGGCTAGCAGTTTGGTTAGGGAACTGTGGTTAGTTTGGTCTTTGAGGTCTTTGTCGATGTAGGAGTTATGGTTTGCATTCAGTGGATCCAGTTGGCACCCTCGTGGTTGGCTCAGTGGGCTCTTGGTCGTTACTTACTATTTTTAGTAAGTCCGGGTTCTGTGTCGGTTTGGGATTTTTAGAGTTGGATCAGATGCATTTCGTCAAGACCTTTCCAATGAGCTATAGATCATTGGTTTCCGACATCATCTTGGCCTCCATTTTAAAGTCCGTAAATTAAACATTATTATTTAATATTGGACCTTGGTGCCTAGGCTCAACAACTTAATGTTGTTTTAAAAGAGGGGACTTTAAGGGTGATGTTGAGAAAAGAATTAAAGAAAATTATAATGTATTTTCCCTCTCATGTTTTATCCCATATGCAAGAGGATTTTAGAGACTCCCAGTTGGAAAGGTATAAAAGGAGGGAAAGTGCTCTCATTTGGATATGCTACGTTTATGATATTTTTGATTTTGAGCTCTGTTAGGGTTTCATATTGTTTGGGCTTTGAGGATTCGAACCAGAGGCTCTTGGAGACGGAAACCTCCCTGAGTAACGGTATCCCACAGGTGTGAAAGATCACCCAACGGTGCCATTGAAGGTGGATGTATTTAGCATTCACAAATGTGTTTGCAATGGAGTTATTCAGAGTTTTGTTTGGAGCTGATTGATATATATCTCTTCATTGTTGATGTATGCTGATAATGAAAGGATTAGAAGGCAGATTTCAGTGTGTCAGAGAAGATTGTTTGCTGCTGTGTATTTTCCCTTTGCTGGTCGTACTTGCTCCAGCAATGACGTGGGTCCTTTAGAGGACTTTCTTCTTACATTGTAACTTCTGTGTGAGTCTTAGAGAGGCGTTTGGAGCTCTATTCATTTCTGCTAATGATTGTATGATCATTGCTTGTCTTTCCTTGGAGTGTGGAGTGATTTTCAACCATACCCTTAGCTGGTTCGGCAATAGACAAAAACTGAAGTTTCAAATCTGCATATGGGTATGTTTTGATAATTGTTTATTGGCCATTTCGCTATCTGGGTAGTCATTATTTTCTTCATATCTATTGTATATTTTCTGGGTTTTCTCTCTATGCTCTATATCGTATGCTCCGACAACACATCTGCAGGAAAACTGAAAACCCCTTCTGCATTCTTCTGTCTAGTCTGAAAGATCACACAAAAATTAATAAAATAACACACAAAAAGATCTTTAAAAAAATTACAAACAAGTACGACACGTTACAAAAACTGAAAAGCAAACCAACAAATGTTTTTGATTGATGCCGATTGCGCATGCACCTAGATGCTCCTACATCAATACTGGCCACAACTATATTAGTTATAGCAGCTATATAATCAATTGCCAAATATATATATATATATATAATCAATAAATCACGAAATGCAATAACAATAAGGAAATAAATATATAGCTAGTATTAATAATAGCTCGTAGTGAATCACATATAATGGAACAACAAATTTTATTTATATATTCAAGAGCCACAAGTATACAAATTTGAATACTGACAACCTTCTATGAAAATCTTCTCTACTACATAGAATGCTAAAGTAATCAAGGCAATCAGACACCACACTGAGAACATCAACCGAAATATTTAATTGAACACACTAGCTAAAAACTGGAAACACACCGATTAAGAATTTGCAACCTTAAACAATATCACTGATATGACAATTTGCTTTCAAATCAAAAAACGCTTCAACATAGTCTTGATCCCTGGGTGGAACGACCTCCAATGAGCGAGAGGATTTTCATTCTCAAGCTCATAATGGAAACTTAAGGGTTTTTGTCCTCTGATCACCCGCACCAAGGGTTTTTTGAATGCTGAAGAAATCTCTAAATTGGAAGAACAAGTGAAAGTGACATAATCGGATGCTTTGCTTAATGCCTTTGTCCTTTCTTTTATAGTTGTCTTTTTGAGCCCCACATTTATTTACTTTTTATTTTAATTTTATTTTCCCATTAGTATTTAAAAATAATTTTTAAATTACATCCATAGTTCCCTTTTTGAATTACATTTGAATCATGTGTTAAAAACACTTTTTAAAACATTACATAGGTCCTATAATAATATTTAAGTTGCGCCTTTTGAAAATAAAGTGATTAGGCCCACTTAAAATATTATTAATGTTTAGTTCTAAAAAAGGCGACATGACAAAAAAGTAAAAAAAACTTGGAAGAAATGACTGATGAAGATATGTTAATTATCTTTGATAAACATGAGTGCTTGATATGTGATAACCTTGATCAACTTGTATGTAGCTTGAGGAATTTGCAAAAATGGATTGTACAAGTTGATCGACATCAAGGTAAGAAATCTTTGATGGTCCATTCTGAAAATATGGTGTAATATGACAATGAAAGATGGAAAACCAGATAATGTTACAAAGGAAAAGAAGAGCAAGAGGAAAAGTAAATATAAATTATGCTCTACTATGTGTTTTAACTTTAACCTACTTTTTTCTAAGGATAGTAATGATAAAAGATGAATATCTACTATGAATATGGAATATGAAATTCTTATGAAAAATAAAGCTTATAGCCTTGTTTAATACCCAGCCAGCATAGAGGCTATTAGTTGTGTTAGTGCCTGAATTGACTAACAGTTTTTGAGCAATTCTCATGCAGGCACTTTCCCTAAGTATCCAAAAAATGTTCTAAGTGTTGGACCTCCTCAGCATTTTTCAGCTGCAGCATCATATTTTCCTGAGGAGGAGGTCATCATCATCATGTTTGCTTCGATGGTGGTCAGCATCATCATGTTCTCTGTCGACCGGTTTCTCATCAGGATCATCATATTTCAATATCGGGTGATGTTTTGGTTATCATCCTGATCCTGCTGACGAGCTACAGTGCGCCCTGATTTGCTTGCGGGGGTGATTTTTCAAGTATCCGGTGATCTTCCAATTATCACCTTGCCCAAACATGATGATGATGTTGCCCCGATCTTCTGAAGGGGTTATTCTTTGAGTTGTTCGACCTGACTTGTTCTTTCTTAAGGGTCGTCATCATCATCATCATATTTCCAGTTATCGCCGTGTTGCTTGCGAGGGTCATCATATTTTCTGCCTTCATGATATTTCGCCGGGGTGATATTTTTATCATCGGGTGATCTTGGTTATGATCATCCTGATGATGTTGTATCACTTCATGTTCGTTGTTTTATCACCCTGATGATGCTGATGTCATTCTTACGTCAGGGTGATATCGGGTTTTCTCTGCTATCTGCATCGTGATATTTCCGAAGGAGGGGGTGATATTTTCATATCACCCGGATGTATGTTTGTTCCAGCGTCATGATGATGCTGATATCAAGGAGATATCCGCCTGCCGGCTTCGTGCATTATCTGAGTGGGGGGTGATCTTTTCAAGCATCATCATATTCATATATCACCCTGATCTTATAGCGGAGCTACAGTGCAGCATGATATTTGTGCATCAGGATGATATTTCCAAATATCCGGCTATCTTCCGAATATCATCCTGATGTCGATATGATGATGACGTCATCAAGGTCCGGGGGGGTCATATTTCTAACACTGATCATCTTGTGGAGATTCCCCGATATTTGCAAACATGATGATGACGTCATCCGGATATGAGGTGCGCAGTAGGCAGATATGATGATGACGTCATCAGGATGTTCATCGGCCAGACTTTTGGTATAGGCTCAGCAGGAGGATGTTCCTCCGATGGATCAGGTTGTGCCGATGAAGGCGATTATCATGCAGGCTATATTGCGATATGATGATGACGTCAGGGTGATATTTCAAGCAACAGGATATCATGCTGCTGGAGGATGATAATAATGAAGTCTTATACTAGTGTCGTCAGGAGCAAAAGCACCGACATTATATATGCTCATGACCTAGTATATAAAGTGTTAAAGAGGTTGCTGCGGGGTGCATGTGGGATATTTGATATCCTGCATATTTGAAATATCATGATGATGAATCTCGGCGGGAAATGGTTGCGATGCAGAATTGATGTTCTTCCCGAGGCCGCGGGTTGGTGCGCCATCAATGGCGATTGTTGCAGAGGTATGGGCGATGGCGTGGGCGGATCTGGTACCCGATTGAAGGTGTACATCAGCGGACAGTGGCGCAGGGCTCGAGATTTCTTCCTGTCTCCTCTCCCACCTGCTGCATTGAATGTTTGAGCGCCATTCTTTCTGATACTGTGTATCTGGCGGGATTTTTGGTCAACCATGTAATTAATTGCTGAGCACCTACCTGGCTGTTATAAGCAGGTTGTGTTGCTCATTTGAAAGGGGTTGGTTGTTGAAAACTGGACATTTTGGCTCTGTAATAAGATACAACTGGTTTTGGTTGCTCTGTGCGGCAAAACTTGTGAGTTTATGTATCTCCTGTTGTACGATTTGGCATGAATCCACTGATTTCATGGTTAATCTTATATGAGTAATGCTGTGTTTGCATGTGTTATGCTGATTCTGTCTCCAGTTTTGCATGTATCTTTCTTACTGCAATAGGGATGCCATAAGTATAGACAGCTTAACACTCTTTATTGGGAGATATCTGTAAGGCAGATATCATGTTTATCCCCCTGAAATCCAGTTTTAGCTATTCATGCTGATCATTCACAGGTGTATGTCTACCGACTCCAAGCCCTGGATAGGCACCAATCTAGCTCTGTGTTGAGGTTATACACCAGGTCCAGGTTTGCATCCAAACACCATTTCAAATCACTTCATCCTTCCATCTGTTAGTTGTAGGAGTAGGATTAGGAACCCCCTGCATGCTCTCATACCCAACCAGACATCATGTCCAAGAATGTTGCCAGCCTTGTGATCTATCATACAGATCTTGGTCCATACATGAGAGTATTCTGCCTGTTGTTGTCAAGTTAGATCTTTCTATCTTTGAGCTAGTCAAGGTTACATCTTGAGTTATAGGGATACCCCCCTTGGTGCGGCAGAACCAGAAGTGAAGGGGAGGAGCTCACGCAACCTCCTGTATTAGTTGGCTGAATCTGCCTATGCATTAGAAGTGGCAAACCCTAATGCTGATTCAGAAGAAAAACCAACAAGTTGAAGGTGGGTTAATAGAGTGAAAAACAAGGCTGATGGCTCCATCGATAAGTTTAGCCTATAATGATAAGTGATAGATAACCAATTGCTATCCTGGAAAGCTTGGCGTAGAGTACAATGAAACCTCTGCACCAATAGCAAATATGTTAACAATTAGGATTATTTTCTCTCTGACAGCTCAGTTTGACAGAGACAATCATAAAATAGATGTCAAGAGCATCTTTATAAATTGTGACTTGAAAGAAGAGTGGAATGTCCCCTTCTTACAAGTCAAGTTTCATTTTTCCTAGTTCACAAATTTCAACTTGCAACAAAGGAACATTAGTACATTTCCATTTAAAAGCCATAATAGTAATGCCTTTATTTCCTTCTATAAATCAATGTTAATTCATAACTTAGCTACATCATAGATTATTATCTATTCATATTACTATAAGCAACACTATGATTACTTTCAAATGCCAATCATGATCATTTTCTATGCATATCACTATTATTACTTTTGTGATTGTTTTCTAGCACAATATCTATCATTCATATTTCACATGCTATTCTTATGATCACTATGCCTTGCATATCATTAACATTTCTCATGTTACTTTCATGATCAACTTCAATATGCCTTGCATATCTTATCATGACATTTCATATGATGTATGACTTCATCAATACAAATTGCAAATCTACTAATTTAAATGCCATTTACTAACATCCTATGGGAGATGGTAGGAAAGTACCGTTATCCACTCTGGGGCCCAGGGGCTCTATTGTCTCTATCCTTAGACTCAATCCTTAATACCTTAGAGCCAAGGCCTCTTGAGACTCCTTGGTACTCTTATGATGCCTTACATCAAGCAACCAAGGCCTATGCATCACTATCCTTGCACCATGGGTACCTTATACCTCATGTGACAAGGCCTCTATGTGATGATTAACCTTTGCATCATGGGTACCTTATACCTGATGTGACAAAGGCCATAATTTTACCCATGTGGCCTCTTGGTATTTATCCTACCTATCTCTCATATGAGGTTGGTAAATTACATTTGACTATGCACCATTGTTTACAAACACACTTCATGAAATATTGCATATTGGATACATGATCATTCTACATAACAGTCTACATATCCTATGTGAATGAAAATGGCATACAAATCTGATTACTAACATAGATGTATATGTAAATGAAAGCTTCTTGCAAGTCTAATTACTATCATAGAAATTTATATATGATAATGACATAAACAAAGAGCACCATACTATCCGTACCTGTACGACGGTGATGAGAGATCAGCAATAATTGAAAATGATAAGAGACTTACTTGCTGTGCAAATCCAATTTGCAGTCTTGGTATAAGCTTTGGTAAATATTGATGAGGGATTCCTTTGTGTCTGCTGTCCTTGGAATATAAACTTAATAAATACTGCTGTCCGTACTGTCCTTGGTACGATTCCTTGTATTTTTCTTGCCTTCCTTCGAATGCTTTTTGGGTTCCTTTATACATAGAGTTGGCCAATGAAAAGCAGCGAATGAAACTTGATGTCTCTTCATAGAAACCAGTTGTAGATAATGATATTTATTTAAGGTGATCGGTGGACAAGAGTCATTCGAACCCTTATGGAGCTTGTCTTAATTCCCTTTATTAATATTATTTGTCTCTAGTGCCAAGTCATAACAATTTGTCTTATTCTATAAGCATGAAATTTGACTAAGTTATAAAAATGATCTAGAGGAGAGGAGATAGCAAGTAATTTTCTTTTCCAATCTTTAATTGGAAATCATCGAACCATTAAGGGATATGACAAAGAGCTTTATGTCGTGCAACCAGAAGGTTTAGCGGTACCAAATACAGAGAATAAAGACTGGAAATAATTGGATGCATTATATGGTCTAAAACATGGACCACATCCATGGTCCAATAAAATTAATGATTTTCTCATATCAAATGGCCTTTATGGAAGCAGTTCAGATTCTACTCTCCATATGAAGTAAATTGAAATTTCTATACTTCTGTATTAAAATCCCAAATATGATCAATTGTCATTTGTACCTTATAAACACTCATATAAGAAAACTAGAAAACTTAATGAATACCATAGATAATCTATATTTTTTCTGTTCCTAACAGGGTTTCTCACTTCCATTAATATGCAGATACTAGAGCCAAAATAGCACAACTTCAGAAATGGACTTAAAAATATGTAATCAAGAAGAGCATAATACATTACTGTTTACCCAGTACTTTATATCAGCATACATACCAGTATACATCGCTTGGCTTGTGATCAAAAGCATATTTGAAGGTTGTGGCCGAGTAAACCATGTACCCACCAGTAGTGTGCAGAACACCCTATCAAATATAAGTAACAAAAACCGTAATTACAATCTAAAATATAAGATGAAGATAAGTTTGGAATGAAGTGGGATCAATATTCAAAAAGCAAGTCACCTTTGGCTTCCCTGTGCTACCACTTGTATATAAAAGGAAAAGTGGATGTTCTGCATCAACCCATTCAACTTCACATGCTGTTGGGTAGTTTGAAACTGCTTCCTGGTCAAAAAGAGAGTACAATGGTTTACAGAATTGCCAATATATATTGCTTCAAAATTACATAATCTATAAGTCAAATTCTGTGTTCTGATTGAATTCATCATAATAACTACAATGTCATTTACTGGCCAATAAACCTTTTAAAAATAAATGCCAACATAGCAATCCAAGTGGATTCTCCAAAAACAACTCTAGTGGTACTGCAAGCCCATTCTGATGGCCTGCCATAATGTTGACTCATACTTCACAGCCTGCAGTACCTTTGAACACTCTCCCAAGGTTCATGGTATCTCCAAGATCACCAATTCATCTCCACCAAATGTCAAACACTTTCCCAATGGTGCAATACAATCTAGTTAGATCTGATGTGGCACCATCCAAAACACACATCAAACCTTATGTAGTCTTCATTGTCTTCTTTTTCAGGGTTCCCAATACATAACAACCAAACTGCTAAGATATACTCACAGCTCATGGCATATTTACTATTATCTGGCTAAAGTATCAATTGCATATAATAATAGAAATTGACAGTGCATACCAGATAGAATAACAGAATATAACATAATAGAATCTTTATTAAGATAGAGTTTGCTTACATACATGTAGATCAAGTAAGCCCAAACACTTACCCTATAGATGATTATTCAATATAGAGCGGGCCAACAATTGTCAATTAGAACAATGTCATTGGGATCCACTACAACTTGACATGACCAACTAACCCAAAGCCAACAAGTTAACAGAGAAAATAGTCAGCTCCACAAACTAAAAAAACATTACAAAGTTCATTTATGCTAATTACATCGTCCCCAACAAAAGAAGTTGGATGTAAGATCCTTAACCAAATCTGCCCTGAATTTTCTGATTTTTTATTGGTTTGACATTTTGTCAAACATTTGGCATGAAGTCTGATTTTGTTTTTCTGAATATGTTTGTTTTGTAACAGCAGATGTAAATGATAAAATAATGCTAATATCTTATGTACAATTGAAAGGAAATGATGAAACAATACATCAAAAAATTGACAACATAAAGAGTAATTTAGATCTGCCTTTATTTTTGATCAATCCAATGAAATACAAATATATACATAAGCTGATATAGGCAGGATAGTATTGTATTTTTAGTCAAACAGATTGCACAGTACAAGAGATTGATTCAAATAAAAGATTTGAATATTTTAACGGTTATAATCAGAATATGCCAAAATATATATCTACTTTGGAATGGCAAACATACCCATAATACATATCTTATATTGCTGCAGACCTCTATGACTGGGCGACCAGTTTTCTCGACCTTCAATATTGATGAAAGTTCCCTCTTGTCCCTTCCTTATGACCTGTGGCCATTTTGCATCCAATACATGGACTTCCACACCACTAAACAAGTAAACCGACTCCTTAAAATGCTGCGGATAAGTTTGTGGCAGGCTGTGATTCTTATAATGGGTCCACGATTTTCTTTTCTTAGGCGCTTTGCATACTCAAATCAGCGATAGGGAAGTTGGAGGCCTTCTTTAAGTCTTCACATCCTTCATATCATGCGCAACTCCAAGGCTTCAACTGAGGTATTGTTGTCACCTGAATTTGCACCCTGTTGTTGAAGCTTTTGGCAGTTTCAACAAATTCAGTGAAACATGGGATTGGCCTCAAGGTGTGTGGGACCTTGCAACTGTTGTCATATTTTGCCCAGCCCAAAATATTCTAGAAATCCCCTCTTTCTATCAGAGAAATCCAATAAAAAAAGCCCAAATAGGAGGTTTTCCTTGCAAAAAACCTAGAAAAATCTAAGTCCCTACCTTTCTTTTTTGCCCTTAGTCGGCAAAAGTTTGAGTTAGCAAATTTGCTAGTTCACTGACTGGCCAGTTCATCGACTAAGGGGAGAAAGCCCAAGAATGACTAAGGAAACAAGTCTTTTGTTTTCTCTTTATCGGCATTTTCCAGGTTTTGCAAACTCTCCAAAGGTTCGTATTTTCTTCAGTTCGCCGACCAGGCAAATTGCCGACAGAAGGCTAGGCGGGGTGAAAGGCAAGGAAAAATGGCTAAGGCAAAGGGAAGGCAAATGTTTGCCTTTATCGACAAAATATTGGTTTGGCGAACCTTTGGTTCGGCGGTTCGGCAGTTCGCTGATTCGCCGGTTTGCCAACATGGGTTGAATTGGCTAAGGCAACAGCGGGTGTTCTCTTCAAGAAGCAAAGGAAAGAAGAAATATTGCCTTTGTTGGCAAACTTTTGGTTCGGCAAACCTTAAGTTTGCCGATTGGCAACTTTGCCAACAAAGGAATAGGCGGCCAAGGAAACAATGATGTGGGCAAGGCATAGATGAAGTGAAAGCATATGTTTGCCTTTGTTGGCAAACTTTTGGTTCGACAAACCTTAAGTTCGTCGATCGACGCCTTTGCCGACAAAGGGAAAAGAGAAAGGGCATGGCAGGAAAAAGTCTAAGGCAGAAATAAAAGAATAGTTATTAGCGAATCGACAGAAACTCGAACTTGCTAAGTGGTTCGAATTTTCCCAAATTCACTAATAGGGCAATTCGCCGACCAAAGGGGCCCAAAGCAAAGAGATGATGCTACGATGAAGACAATAGTTCGTGTAAGTGGAAGTTCGCCAATAAGGCAAACTTCTAGGAGGCTGCCTAAGTTCGAAAAAAAGAATCGCCGATAAGGCAAAGAATTAGTGAAAGATAGCTTTGTCGGCGAAATTGGAGGTTCGCAAACCTCTAGGTTCACCGACAGAAGGTTTAGCTGATGGAGGATTGGCCGATAAGGCAAGTAGGGAAGGAAGGTGTGGCAATAAAAAGGGTTCGGCAAATGGATGATTTGCCGATAAAACAGTAAAAGGGGGAAAAGTCCAGAAAAAGTCAATTTCATCGATAAAGGAGAAAATGGAGCCAAAGGGCATAATGGTTCGCGAAATTGATTTTTTTCCAACAAAGGGCAAAATCAGCAAATCGGCAAAGTTGAGAACAAGGCATAGGTTCGGCTTTCTCATGGTTCGCCGACAAGCGAAAGAGCCGATAAAGGAGGATGGTTGAGTGGAGAAGGTTCGACAAAAGACACTTTTGCCGACAAAGCAAAATGAAGACAAAAGAGGCGCTAGGAGCTTGGTTCGAAAAAGCAGCAGTTTGCCGATAAAGTGAGAAGGAAGAAGATAGAAAGGTTCAGCAAATAGTTAATTTACCAACAAGGCAAAAATAGTGCCAAAGAGATAAAAGATAAAAAGACAAGGCTTGGTTCGTGAAATGCAAAATTCGCCAATAAGGTGAAAATGAACCAAACGGAAAAAGTTCGCAAAATTGTAAGTTTGCCGATAAGGCAAAAGCAAAAGAGGCCCGATTCTAAAAAGTAAAGTTTTGTTGATAAGGTAAAAAGGAAAACTGCTGATATGGCAAAAGTCACAACCCAACAAGCCAAGTTCCGAAAAGGTGAAATTTGCCGATAAAGGGCAAAATGGAGATCAGCGCCAAAAGAGGGAAGGTTCTAAAAAGTTATATTTTGCCAATAAGATAAGGCCCGATGGTTATGAAAATGCAGATTTCTTCGACTAAGGCAAGGAAGCAGAGTTTGGCTCGATGCAAAAAATCCGCTGATGAAGAAGTTGTGCGCGAATTCAATTTTCCTCGAGACATCGTGACAAATTTTAGAGGTACAACACTTCAAAGTGTTGTAAAAGCTTGCTCCTCCCTAAAATCACACCGTTTCTCAGGGAGAGGTACCCAACATTCAAAGCTCCACAGGCCATGGCCGAATGAGGGTAGCTGAAATAGTTGAATTCTTCAATGCTGCGATACAAATGAAGCTGCAGGATGGATTTGCAAGGACAAAATAGATTTTCAGGCCTTCCCTCATAAATGTGCTTGGCATCTATGCGTGCAAACAGTCTCTTTTGCAGGTTTGCAGGCCTATCAAAAGCATGGCTATCGTCTCAGTTTGCAGGTTTCGTTCCAGTTTGCAAGGCTTTTGAGCAAGAAATTTAATGAAGCGTGGGCATGTCCTGGGTTAATTGACCAGAACTCAATGCCCACTGTAGCAGAAGGAGGATGAAATGTTATATATACATTTGAAAACAATGTATTTTTGTTAGCTATTCTTCTAGGCTGTTATGCGGGCTAGATAATTTGTTGTCACAGACCTCGTAGAGCATTTGCAAGAATGAGATATCCCTCCTATCCTCTGAGATATTTTTCATGCAACTGATGACTGATCTTTTTTTGTGTTTTCTGAGTTTTTTTGTTTTTTTTTGTATTTTTGGATATGATAAAAATGCAATGAAGGGAAAAATGAAGTATACACAATGTACAAGATATACTAATGGCTGAAGCAACTTTTAAGCATATATGTATATTAAAATCAGATCTAAAATTTGAGATCATTAGAATGAATCCATACCCAGAATAGCCAAGCTTGAAAAAAAAGGAGTATTTGCAATCTGATCAGCAGACTGGCTAAACTCTAGATAGGTCGATTTGCTCCATGGAAGGCATTCTCCATATATTAAATGCTATTGCCCTATCTCAAACCCTTAGCCGCCCAATTCACAAGAAAATGCAGCCCAAAAAAACCATCAATTCATCCAAGAAGGTAGACGCCTCACACATGGGGCTGTACGGCCTGCAGAAATTAATGTAGTACGGCCTATACCTACTGATGTACGGCCCAGCAAGAGGAAACTTCAATAAATGCAGAAATAATTAAGGCCTTTCAGATTTCCCAATGATATTCTCTTCAAATCCTTGAATGTATCTTCTCAGTTATGCACAATTTGATCTCTGGATGAAGCCAAACTCTCTGGCAAACCTTCAGGAGGTATTTCACACCCTCAGATTGCAAAGACAATGAAGAAGCTCGTTCTTCAATGCTGGTAATGGTATCAAACCTGTAGAAACCCTTGGTCTTCTCACAAATCCCAATCTTCATACACGACAAAGTTTTCACAAAAGCCAAGAAGAAGAATGATTTTCTTTTTGACTCTTTAAATACTTCTCATGATGAGGTCGATTCCCAAGATGGCTTTTTAGTCATTTAAAAATATATTTTATGTTGCTTTTGATGACTTATGATATAACTCATAAAGTGGGCATACCTTTTCCAAGACTCCTTAATTGCTTTTAAAGTCAAAATGGCCCCACTTACGTAAGGTTAAGTTATAACCTTATAATATACCTTTTTATAATTAAATATCATTTAGGCAATTTAAAAATTAATAACTCCTTAAATACTTATGATTTCCCAATTCCGTCTGAACAAGGAGGTCGAGCACTGCCTCCACTGCATACCCAGATGCCTTACTAAAAATAGTAAGGGTCCCTCTCTAACATCATATGGCTTACTATAAATAGTAAGTATGTGAAACTGAGTTCGACAAAGGCCAACCCTGAACTAGATATAGCACTGAAGAGAAGTAATGTCACCATAGACCAAGTAACTGCCTCTGAAGACCCTCTATCCATGTCCATTAGCCTACAAGGGTCGAGATAATAGGCTAATCCCTCTACAACTGGAACTGGCTAAGAAGGGGACATTACAAAGAACCAGTCGGATTTGATACGTTGTGCTCGAAGCTGAGCCTTCGATGTCTCTGAGTATGGTTCGCCAATGAATGTAAATGGCTATGTTGTGTCTACCTTTTCTGTAACAAATCATCTGTCTTTTATAATAGTTATTTGACCTCTGTGATTAATACAAGCAACTAATTCTGCATCTCTCATTCTCTTTTACACTGTGTATGTTTTGAATGTTGCTCATTTATTCTGTGGATAAAACGGTCCCTCTAAGTTTCAGCATTTTGTTTTGGCCTTTGTTAAAAATTGTATGAGTCTGTGTTAGTCTATTCAGCCTTTGAAATCACTATTGTGTAATGTCGGTCCTAGCTAACACTATAAATCTGATGCATCACCTCTTTTAATTTCAGTAGTTCTCTTCCCCCTTTTCCCTTGCAAGTATTAATACTAGATTTAGTTCAATTCTCTGAGCCTTAGGCTCAGAAAGAGGAACCGGCCTTCTCTGGAGGTCTGATCTCATCAGCAAGGTCTCACACCTTGAGATCAGTCCCATTATGTCATTGGAGTGCTTGAACGAGCTTCAAGCAAGGTGCAATTTCACATGACAACAACAACTAAGACCAAACCTCTAGAGAAAGTTGCTTCCTCTTTCTGGACTTAAGGTCTAGAGAATAATAGCTAAATCTAATGCTACTACTCACAGGGAAAAGGGGAAGAAGAAACCGAAATTAAAAAGAGGTGATGCACCAGATTTAGAGTGTTTGCTGAGACTGACATAACACAACAATGATCTCAAATGCCGACATGGACTCACACAGACTTACAACTTTAACAGAGGCTTGAATTAGAAAATTGTAACTACATGAGGGACCGTTTTATCCACAGAATAAGCTATAGATTTCAAGTAAACACAGAGTAAAAGCATAAAGAGAGGCACAATATCAGTGATTGTATTCATCATTAAGGCTAAATATCCATTACAAAAGAAAGACAATTTGTTACAGAAGAGGTAGAACAAAATAACCAGTTACATTCATAGGCGAACCACTATCATAGACATCAAAGGCTCAGCTTCGAACACAATGAATTAGATCCGACTGGTTCTTGTAAATGCATTACAAGGTCTGTGACAATAAACTATCCAACCTGTATAATAGCCCAGAAGAACAGCTAACAACCAAATTACATCTTTTTTCATGTATATAACTTTTCAAATTGTGCAACTCCAGGCACAGCTCTGGGCGTTGGAAATTGGTCAATCAGTTTGGCCAAGCACCCATGCTGCATTGAATTCGGCCCATGCCCATGTCAGGAAATCTGTAACTTTTGGACGGCGGCCATGCCCTGTCAAGTCTGCAAAACTATAGAGGAAGATCACCCACACACATAGGTATGGCCACATTAATGAGAGAAGGCCTGAAATACTTCTCTAGTACCTACAAATCCACTTTGTTCCTCCTTTGTACAAGCGCATTGAAGATTTCCACTGTTTCAGCTACCTGTATTTGACTTTGGCCTGAGAAATTAAATGCTGGGTACCTCTTCATCTTGTAACAATGGCGTGATTTCAAAATCGTTCCCCTCAAAATCTTTTAAAAGCTTTTACAACACTTTAAAGTGTTTCATCCTTTTAATTCTGCCTTCGATGCTTGCAATTTTCCTTACCAGCAAATTCACCTTCCGGTGATACCATCGAGTAAGCTTTGTTTTCACTTTTGGGCCTTTTATCTCTATTCACTTCTTTAGTCGGCAAATCGCCCTATCAGCGAACTTGAGAAACCACGAATTGATCGGTGAGTTTGCAACTTTGCAAATCTCCTAATTTCCCCTTTTTCACTTTTCGCCTTATCGGCGAATTTCTTATTTGGCGAACCAATGCCTTCACCGTTTTATCTTCTTCCTTTGTCTTCTCTTCATCAAAGCCCTTCTTCTATCTTTGTTTCTTGCTTTGGCCGCCAAATTTTTTCCTTTGGTTGGAGTTTCCTTTGTCGGCGAACTTAAGGTTCACCGAACTAATATTTTGTCGATAAGGCAAACTTTCCTTCTCTTTGCTTTCCTTAGACTTAGTCGCAAACTTTATTTTTCCTTGTTTCTTCCATGGCACACTTTCCTTTCATCTTTCGCTTCCTTGTCTTTTGCCTCTTTGTCGTCTCATTGACAAATCAACAAAACTATGGACCTACGAACTCAGTTGGCAAAATCGGCAGTTCACGAACTAGTCAATTCGTCGACAAAGGCTTCAACTCGAACATATTTGCCGAGGAAGACATCAAGTTTCATTCAAACTTCTCTTTTCTACCTCGTCTGTAAATCGTCAAATTGGCAAAAACTTGAACCTGCGAACCTGGTCGGCAAAAACAACAGTTCACAATTTTGCCGATTCACCGACAAAGGCCTTAATGAACCAATTTTTCTAAGGGAGGAAACTCAATAACAAGGGGAAACATCATACTTAGAACATTTTTTGAAAGAAAACCATTTAAATTGTCTCAGATTGGGTATATATGATTGGTTTGAAATACAAAAGCAAAAAGTGGGAATCTCAATGGATTTTTGGGGCAAAATATGCATGTTCAGGAGATGGTTTTTTACAAGTGTCAACAGAAGAAAGGTGGGATTTTTGGGCTATTTTGGCATGGGCAAAATATGACAACATTTTGGCGACTATGCAAGGGTTTTTGCCTGCTAAACACAAGGATCTAATGGCCTTATACAATCCATTGGGCACAGAGTCAAAAGGAAAAAACTGCAACAACATGACCATACATAACTGAAAACTATCTCCACAAAATAAAACAAGGCAGACAATCTCCTAATGAGAATACAGCCGGTGCAAGAGCACTTGAAGGAAAGGAAACCTAAAATAGAAACCAAATCTACTCTAATTATTTACAAGAATCCCAAAACCAAACTCAGAAGTATGGTTTGAGATGAATCCCATTCACTGGGATTGCAAGTGATTCACCAGTTAGCTTGGAGATTTGGAAGGCATTTGCTTGCTTGCAACTGGTGATGTCATATGGGCTGCTCCGTAAGGCATCAAATTTGGAATGTCTCCTAGCCTTAGCTCTGTCCTCATCCCATTTCAACACTAAATCTCCCTCTTGGAAGACTTTGTCAACCAATTCTCTGTCGAATGTTCTTTTTACCTGATCCTGGTGGGCTTCAAGGGTCTCCGTGGCAGCATCTCTTCTTTCTTCAAGCTCCATCAACTCAACAAACCTAACTGTAAGAACCCTAAACCAAATTCTGGTTCAAAACCATAAATTTTCTAATTTCTAAATGAGCTCTGATACCACTGTAAGAACCCTAAATGAGATTCTTGTTCAAAACCATAAATTTTCTGATTTCTAAATGAGCTCTGATACCACTGTAAGAACCCTATCTAGTCTTAACTGAAATTTTTCGCTGCCCTGAATTTTTTGATTTCTTTTCCTTGAAATATACTTAGGGTTTTGACATGTAGTTTTCAACAATGTGTTTGGAATGCACGAAGATGGAAAGGTTGCAATATACCATTCAAACAACATGTAAAACAATTGAAACTAGTCAAAATAGATCATACATATCACAAATAAACATACCCGGATCAATGCTTGACTTATTTATTGAAATGGAGAATGCTGATTACAAAAGATATTCTCTGTTTTTACATCAGACCAATCTGATTACAAAATCAGACCTATAAAAGTATGCAAATTTGCCCAAATAGTGAATCAAACCCTACCCGCCTTGTGTAGGATAATGCCTCATCAAACTACAATGCCAAACCCAATGAAGATGATGGATCTAACACCTATAGCTGATCAAATGTGGTATGATATGACTGATATGACTGCTGTAGATGCTAATTACAACCCAGATTTGAGAAATGATGCCAAAATATGCCAAAAAATGAAATCGCCTATATCTAGGAATGGTGCAATTTGACCCAGCAAGTATTCCAACCTCAAATCATACCAAAATATCAAGAAATATGCCTCTAATATGCAATTCAAGCCTGCTGTAACAAAAATCAGAATTGATGTATATGATATTATGATGAAATTGCATAAATATGCCTCCTTATGCCAAGTGATCCACCTATGAGCCTTCTCCAATGATGTATTGATGAAAATATATCAAATATGTCTTCAAATCTAAATACAAAAGCCTTCAATTTGTTCAATGCTTCAAACCCTGGCTGCTGTTATGAAATTCCATCCAAACCCTAACTAAAATGAAGCCATTATTCCTTCAAAAATCTGCAAATAACCTCAATGATGAATTCCATGTGAATCCATCTCACATAGTGAATGGGTTTTCGTCCTTGAATATCACTGGAAACAAGTTTCAGCCAAGAGAAAATCTCCAATATGCAAAATCCAATTCATCAAGTATATGAAAAATGACTCCACTTGACCTCCTTTTATCCCTCTAAACTTGGGCGCCCAAATAAACTATTATTTTATTATTTTTGAAGTCCACCACCAAAAAAAAATAATATTTATTTATTTTCTTTTTCCTCCAATTTAGACATCCCACATAAATAATAATAAAATAATATTATTTTATTATTTTTCTTTTTCTCCCTTGATCGCCAATTTAGGAGAAAATAATCTATTATTTTAATATTAAAATATTATATTTTAACTTTATCTCCAATATTTCATTTTTCCACCTTTTTTTCATTCTTTTCCATTTTCCAACTCTTGGTATAATATTTAATTAATTTTGATTTTTCCATAAATATTATTAGAATATAAAAAATAATCTCCAAACTTCATTTTGCCAAGGAAAAATCATTTTTACCACTAAAAATCCACTTTCCATTCTCCAAGCTTTAAGTTATATGCCGAAATTTCCTTTTTCCAAGCTTGAAGTCACTTTAGCTCAAAATGGGGACATTACACTAACTGACATGGAATCAATCTCCACCAGTTCCAACTGCTGTGCCAACTCAAGGGAAGGCAACTCCAATGACAATGGATGCCTTGCTTCCTTTCCATAGACTAGCATGAAAGGCAAATTGCCTATGGCCCCCTTGGGGGTGATCTTGTCAGCCCAGAGAGCTATTTTCAACTTGGAATGCCAAGTCCTCTGGTTGTCCTCCACTGTTCTTTTGATTATCCTAATCAGGTTTTTGTTTGTGGACCCAGCCAGGCCATTGCCCTGAGGGTAATAATTGGAGAATGTCTTCAAATAGATCCCATGCTTGCCTACCCACTCACTGGTTTTTGTGCCTACAAAGGCCTTAGCATTATCAGAAATAATGGTGAACGGAACACCAAATCTGGTAACTATACCCTCAAGGAATTCTAAAACAGAGGTCTCTGTAATGTCCCCATTTCCGGCATGATCACCTAACAGGAGATTGGGTTAGCCTATCCTCATTCCCGTAGGCTAATTCATGAATTAAGGGAATGTGGTGGTTGAGCTATGGAAATTTGGAAAGATGTTTTTATGAGGCTTGGCTAATTTTCCTAGACTTGGCAAATGCGGAAGATGAATTAATGTATTTTTATATTAATTATTGGAAGGGCAAAAGTAATAAAATATTTTTCCTAGTGATGGAACAACCCATTTGGAGGAATAAGGTCGGCAAGAAACAAATAAAATAATATTATCTTTGGAGCACTCAAGCTAAAGAAAAAATAAATATTTTAATTGCATTTTGGGCGGCCTTTTGGAAAAAGAAAAATAAATAAAATATTGTTTGGTGGCCGACTTGGAGAAAAGTAATTCAATTCTTTAATTTGAATTTGAAATTGGGCGCCTAGGCTTGGTCGGCCAGCTTACGAGGAAAAGGGAAACTCAAGTATAAAAGAAGTCATTGGAGCTTTATTCATCATCGCGAACTTTGGCAACTTTGGCATTTTTCTTTCGCAATTTTATTGTAGGCCTTTCCAAGGACGAAAACCCTTACGGAAGAAGGTGGATTGGATGAAAACCCAATCTCATCTTGGAGGTGGATTCATACGGAGTTCACACTTGTACTTCATTGGAGGATTTGAAGGGATTCTTATGCTTTCATGCCATATCTTTCATTGCAGATTTGGAGCACCATTTTGTGGAGGTTTTCATGCATATTTGAGATTGTACTTGAGCGCCGTTTTGGGAGAACTATATCGAGATTTGAGGAGTTGTTTGGAGCACCGATTTGGAGGATTGATTCAGATTTCAGATCAGCGCTTTGTTGCAGGCCTCAAAACCCTAGTCGCCGCCCTTGCTATGCATGACATTTCATCTTTAGGATTGCATTTCATATCATTCATCACATTTGTTACATCCCACTTGTGCCCTAGATATTTTGATGTGTGCCCTAGATATTTTGATGATTGTGCCCTAGTATCTTGATGTTGTTTCTCAAGCATAGATACGTATATACACATATATCGTTAATCAGTTGTTGAATAGAGATATACAATGTATCTATACCTAGTTTAACTAAGTTCATTTGATAGATGTTCTCATGTTTACTTGAACGCAGATGCAAAGATGTAATGAGATATTGGACTAACTACTTGTGTTTGACTTAGTGATTGCAGGAAATATCACCTCCGAGGGGGGAGGAAAAGTATCATCAGGTACGAGGGGTAAAGGAAGAGAAGTCTAGTGCCATATGAAACCTAGCCTGTAAGTTCGAGACTGTCATTAAAGTTAGGATTGGAACTTCAAGACTGCCATCACACATACATCAAATCCTCATTACACTCATACCAACAAATGTGGTAAGAGAAAATACATAACGATTATATATTTCCCTGAATCATTACAAACTCCCATGGAGACATACCATTACATGCAGATGTGCTTTACAAATCCTTCATATGCTCTACTAGATGCATTCCTTCATTTTTAGCCCAAACTGGCTTTGCTTGATGCTTTAAAATCACCTGAGGCACTTGCAAACCCAAATTGGCTCAGCGACCAACCCTTATTACATCTTCTTTCATAAATATATAGCATTTCATTTCTAATGCTACAATCTGGGTAGGAATCATCGATCCCACCTACCTCTATACTTGCTACATTAAACCATGCCTACATCTACCTACGCATTCTGGGAATTAATGGCATTTTGGGCCGTAGGCAAACATTTGAACTGGGCAACTTATGAAAAATACATTTAGAACACATTATATACACTAAGAATTGCTTTGTCAGGGAAATGGCGACTTGTTGAATCTTTTAAAACTTTTCCACGATTTTGGAGGTTCGTGAACCTCTGAAATCGTTGAAAATCATTTCTATGTTCATTCATCTTTTAATACTCCCTTTCAACTTTTCGACACTTTGGCGAACTTGAAAACTCTGTAATGACCTAAATTGGAAATTTCTAAATTTTTTGCAAATGTCTTGTGACCCTCTGAAATCTCTAAAAATCATTTCTATGTTCATTCATCTTTTAATCCTCCCTTTCAACTTTTCAACACTTTGGTGAACTTGAAAACTCTATAATGACCCGAACTGAAATTTTCTAAATTTTTGCAAATGTCATGAATAAACATGCATGCTCTGATACCATTGTTATGTCCCTACCAAAATATTTCAACAAACTTGCAAATTTTTCAACTTTAGCTAACAGTTGATGGAACATTGAATCAGTTAATATTAATGATTAGGAACAGTTACAACTATCTTTAGTTGTCATACACATTTTCACAAACACTTTACATTCATTGAGTTTCACTAGGACATTTTAGCCAACAATTGTCATTCCAACTTCCAAGTATAATATTAGCTAATATGAATTTTGAAATTTCTATTATAAATCCATACTTAGCAGCTGGAAGAATTACACACATAAATAACTAAAAATGAATGCAAATTTTGACCTTTTATGGCTGGTTGTAACTCCTTTAATATATATAGATTCTAATAAAACTCAGAAATTACAATAGCAACAGTTTACAAAATTGTTCCTGAATATCTGATTACTGTTGCAGCTATTGACAACCTCTTATTTCAGACTAAAATCACTGAGAAAACATGCCAAAAATCTTCCTTAGAAACTGTATGGTCCCTACTGGAGTGTACAGACCTAATGGAAGCCTCCCAAAAGCTACTGCTAATATCCAAATGATATTAGAAGGTTGTGGCTAGGTAGTAATAAGGCTTTTAAGCCTTCAACATATGAAATTGCCTTCCCAGAAGATGATCGCTGCCTTTTTTGTTTGTACGGTCATCAAATATCAACCATTCTCATTTGGAGCAGCTAATTTGTGAAGTGACTGGGAAGTCAAATCTCCATGTTTCCTTTCTATTTGGTACGCCTCTTTCAAACATATGAAAATCCTAGCATCATGTCTTCACCAAACCATATAAAAAGGAGTCGATTCCTTCTATTATTCTCATGATCCCTCCAAGTCATGCGATCCCTTTCTAATATCTAATTCAGGCTTTTCTAATATTTGTACGGTAGTTTGTCGTCATTAGGAATATCAAATATTAATCTCTAAACTTCAACAAGTCTGAGGCGACTAAGGAGTTTGAGGGCCCCACCAAAAAGAGCACTTCCCTTTATTTCCCACGATCTTTAATTCAAACAATTGAAGCGCCTCCTTAAATATTAAAACATCTCCTTACACCACTTTCTTTACAGCTAGCCTTCCACTTTTTGTATGGCCAACCTTGATTTATATGGTACGGCTGGTTTAGGAATTATAAGCCAACAAATAAAATATGAATTACCTGTTTCAGATCTGGAATTATTTTGCAATGCAAATAATCTAAATTGGTAATTTCGAAAAATATACTTTCAGCACAAACCAAAGCAAACTCCCAAAAATCGATAATAATTTGCTATGCAAATGCAACTCACAAAACCTGGAAATGATATCTCACTACTGCAACACAAATATTGAAATTACCAGCATTCATCCAAATCTCCAAAATACAAAAAACCCTGAAACTTTACACGCATAAAATCTGGAACAAAGCATTCAGCACAATTGTGAATCCCGTATGAATCCACCTCAAACATTGGCTAGGGAGACTTCCTTCTCCGAACCCAATCTTCACTATAGGGTTTTCATCCTAGGCTGCAAACTTTAAACAAGATTTTCAAATACCACCACTGGGGTAAATAGAATATGAAAAGCCAAAGATATACATATCAAAATCTCTCTTCGCAACCTCTTTTTATAACCCATTTAGATCTTTCTAGAAATTATACTTTGTAACCACCTTAGGAACTTTCTAAAAAAATCATATTTTATTTTCTTATAAAGTGACTTTATTTATATTTACTTTTTGCACCAAATAATCACTTTATAATAAAATAATTAAATATTAGTTGCCATAAAAAGATAATTCAAGACAACTTAATTTAATTAATTAATTATTTATTTATTTATTTGATCAAGCCAACGAAGGGGACATTACAAACTCTTTTGGCTTTTCAACAAGTTCACAAACCTGCGAACTTGTCGAAAGTCACTCTTTTTTTCTTTCTTTCTCTTTCTTCCCTTCATCCTCTCCTTGTGATGATTCGGCAACTTTGAGAACTTACGAACCTGTTGTGACCTAATCACACATCGCCCCATTGCAAATGGGGACCCCCAATTTTTTGCTTTCATTTTCTCAGTAGTTTAGAGAGTCTTCGTCTAGAGTCTTGCTCGTTCTTCATCCAAATGAGAAGTTAGGGAAATCATCCATCAAGCAAGGTACAACTGAGAACACTAAAGTCGATCCCAGAGGCTAGAAATGATAAAATTGTGTCAAAACTGAAGCAAAGAAATGAAGGATCAAAGTTGAAAATTTGGCTAAGGATTGTCACAAATTCCATGCATAGGTGGAAATTGCACCCAAAAATCGCAATTTCCAAGCACCACTTGAAATTGCATCATTTCTCTAGGAGGGTATAAAATGATAAAATTTTGCAATTTCTCCTCATAGGATTGATGGATTATTGAAGGTTAGCATTTTGTGTTAGAATCTTGATTCAAATTGCATGTTGGAAAACTTGGAAAAAATCATCTTGGAAAAGTTGCGATTTCCAAGGGGTAGTGGAAATTGCGCCTAGGGGGATTTGGTTCCCAATCCTTGCAAATTTGAGAATTGCTCCAAAGACTTAGCAAGAAACACGATAAAAAGCAGTGACAAACCCTTAGGAAACGCCATCACGAGATGGAAAAAGTCGCAATTTCAAGTGACTAGTGGAAGTGGCGCCAAAATCCAATTTCACTCCTAAGCTTATGAAAATCAAAAGTTGACTTGAAAATGTTGAAATCCTCAAAGTGCGTTGGAAAATCATTGGAGGATCACTAGGAGAAAGTTGTTTGAAAAATGGAGTGGCGCAAATTTGGGCATGAGATGGAAAAAGTCGCAATTTTCACTCATAGGTGGAAATTGCGCCTAAGATAAGACTTCAATTTTAACTCACAAAAATCAAAATTAAACTTCAAAATATCGAAATTACTCTTGAGGTCCATTTGAAAAGCATTTTGAAAATCTTTAGAAGACATCATGAAAAATTGCAAATTTTGATAACAAGTGGAAATTTCGCAATTTCCGGGCTAGGATGGAAATTGCGCCACTCTTTTGGATCTCATCAAAAATCAATAAAAGTCAAAATTATCAAGACTTCTTTGAAAATCATCAAGAAAAATCTCAAAATCATGTGAAAAAACCATGAGAAATCAATGTAAAAGGAACAACATCATATAGAAGAAATCGGAATTTCAAGCAATACAAGGAATTTGCACCAGAAAAATTCGCAATTTCAAGGGACACAAGGAAATTGCGCTTGAAGAAGGATCTCACTCATGAAAAACTATTTGAAATCGCCTAAGAAGTCCACGCCAAAGGAGTGAGAAGTTTGAAAGGTAAAAAAATGCTAAGGCAAAATCGCAAATTCCATGCTCAGTTGGAAATTGTGCTCAAAGGGCGCAAATTCCAGAGGTAAGTGGAAATCCCGACATTCATTTTGCATTGATAAATTCGCCAAACATGGATACAAGTCGGCCTTAGGAGAAAATAAACTTCAAACAAAAAGAAAAGTCATTAAGGAAGCCGACCTACAAGAAGAAGTGGGAGAGCACTATAAAAGAGGGATTCAATCTTCACTTTACACATCAATTCGAAACCAAAAAAGGCAGATTTGCAGAGTAGAGCAGCGAATTAGGAGCAGAATTCTTCAATAAGAAGAAGGTGAATTTAGTAAAGGAAAGAAGAATCAAGGTTTAATTTCATCACGCTTTTCCTTGCACGAAGATATATTAGCTAATGTTTTGAAAATTCAATGAAAAGATTGTTTTAAAATGATGTTTTATTTATCCCACATTGGCAAGGATGATGAAATTTGTCATGATTTACCCTTTATATTGAGTATCACGTCGACATGCTGACTGAAGGTGTTTTCACTTGTAGGTTGATGATGAACCATAAGGAGCGCCAAGCATTGATCAAGAGCGACATGAAAGGAGTCATGCCCGAGACGAAGATCACATCAAGATGGAGAAATTTGAGCGACACCAACTTGGGACACACCGATATGGATGAGATCAAGAGGAAACTATACAAGCCAAGTAATTCCGAAGTTGTCAAAGGGATGCTCAAGAATGGAATTGTACAAGTAGCATGTTTTCCATCCGCATTGCCAAGTGCCGAGTTGATGCTAGAGTGTGCTAGACATTATGATCGTCAAAGAAGATGCATTGTGACAAATGATGGCGAAGTGTTAGCTCACCTAAGAAGGGAGGCTATTGCAGAGACATTCAACATTCCAAGATACAAGTCCACTACATATTGCACCAAAGAGTTTGCGCAACAACTATATGATTCCGGATCAAAGGATTGTTTGAATGAGATCAACAAGTGGTTGGCACAACCAAGAAGTCACAATAGCAAGATGCTGAAGAAGCTCCACAAATCAGATTTCGTCCCAGAGTTTGGATATATGGTTGTATTCTTGAATAGGATAATGGGTTATCCGCAATCATTTACATTCGAGACATGGATGTTCTTCTACATGCAAGAGGTTGTAAGAGGCAAGAGGATGATTGATTGGGCGGAGATAATAAGCAACAATATTCATGAGCAATTGACAAAGCTAGAAGAGACAAAATCATTCTACATGAGCTCATAGGTCATCTACATGTTGGTGAGATGTGAAAGATATAAAGGATTGACATGTAGAGGCGAGATCAAACACGACCCTGGACAATTCAAGGTATATGATTGCTATTCACAACTACATTTGACAGCAACTAGCCACTACCGGAGATTCAACGATGCCTTCTCCATGTACATTGTAAGAAAATTGCAAGGAGACATTCATAAGAGGTTATCAAAAAAAGCTATGAATTTGGTGAAGTATGGAAGATGGTACATTCAATTCCCAAGGTTTACCTACCTAAGAATTCAAGGATTTTCATCTTTTCCCTACCAGTTGCCGAGGTATCCCACTGACAAGATGGTATTGCTGGAGGTGACAAGGCAATTGGCGGCATATGACAAAATTCAAAAGAAAAGGAAGAAAGCCGAAGTTAATTTCCCAATTGGAGTTGGAAAATTAGAAACTTGTTCATCATTGCAAGCTGCGGAGAATTCGGAGTATGAGTTGCAAGCTTATAATATGACACTTCACAATTCAAAGAGAGCAGATTTTGATCCATTCAACTTCATCTGGAAGACATGTGGAAGGAAATATAAGCATAAGGCACACCTTGAAGACCATTGGGCCGATGCAATAGATGATGTAGAAATAAGGAAGAAAAGGTGTTCAAGGTTATCTTTGGAGTTGATAAGAGCAGCTGAAGTATTCAGCATTCCTAACAAACTTGAGGAAGATAATAGATTCCTTTCACAAAGTGCATATGATGAAGAGAAAGATAAGCTGTTCACCATCAATTGGTCTGAAAGAGAGTTCATACAAGATGACGATTGGATGAAACCAATCATAGCTCATACAAGAAAATATGTGGATTGTCAAGTGCAAGGAATGCTTAGGAACTAAGTTACCGGTTCTTTAGGAAAATCCCCAGGGTACTGGTCCAGTACGGCCCAAGTCCTAATCCTGGTCCGGTCTTCCCGGGGATTCGGCCAGGGTCTTGCTTTGGACCTGTGGGTCCTTCTGGGCCGAACCCAAGAGAACCCAGGGAGAACCCAACCAAAACCTTGGGCGAACCCAGAGGAAAATGCTGGGAAAAACACTTTTTTGAGCAATTTTTTTTTTTTTTGTGCATTTTTAAGACATTTTAAGTGATTTTATGGTAATTTTTGTGTCTAGCGAAAAGGCAATTTGGTTTTTCAAAGAAACATATCACTTTAAGAAAATCATGATGTCCTTAATCCTAAAGATGGTTCTAACTTCTACTCAACATTCCTTATATCAACTCGTCTCCCTTTAGTCCCAAGTGAATTTTTGGATGATTTCTATGTCTCTCATAAGAGGAATAAGAGAATTTGTAGTTGCTTTAGAACTTAACTAGATCCGTATCTATGTTGATATGAGCCTTGGAAATCCTCTACCAGATAGAATTTTCTTGGAACAGTGAGGGCCACTGAATGAGAGCAGTCCCATTGATTATCAAATTATCCCTTTCTGCTGTCAATTTTGTCATGCCATGGACATCTAGCAAGGGTTTGCTGAAAACTATAAAAAGACAATCCAAACCCCTATAATTCCATGAATGCAGATGCACTAAAATGATAATTTGGAGGTATAGATTCCTCTATGACAGAGAAAGATGACAATGAGCATTCTCAGTCATTTTCAGTAGCATATGATCACATTCTTGAATGATAGAAGTAGGTTGATATATAGTTTATTTCCTCATGCTTATTCTACTGAACCCAAAGATGGTCATTGACAAGAGAATCTGGAAAAGAATCAAGGTTTATAGGGTGTTCCATATGAAACTTGTAATAACTAATATATATCATGACATTCGTGTTTGACTAATTGACATTGTAGAGTTTTTAATTTCTAATACTACTGTGGTTTTGTTTATTATATGATCATATTCATGATGCTATGGTATTCTGAACTTAATTACTACTGCAAATATGAATATATTTTTAATTTTTATATGTTTTTGTATGGACGAACCCAAAACGAACCCACACCCAAAAAAATATTTGACCGAACCCGCGAACTGAACCCGAACCAATACCAAAACCGGTAACTTAGCTTAGGAAGGGTCACCAGCTTACATACAACTTGATGGGAAATGTAGATTCACAACAATCCAAAGAAGCATCTGACAGTGAATCTAGTAGTGAACAAGATAATGAGGTTAATAGTGAATCCGGTGGGCATGAAAGTAAAAGTGACAATTCAAGAGAAGAAGTTCAACCAAAGAAGAGGAAAAGACTGGATAACTCACAAGGAGAATCTAGCAGGAAGAAGAAGATATCAGATTTGAGACATGATGCTAGCACTTCCTCTAGACAAGAAGAACGTCCTTCTGAGAATGCAAATATGGCATCCATAGTTGAAGATGAAGAAAGAGAGGAAGCTCAAGTAGCTCTGAATGTGCAAGATCAAAGAAATGTTCATGAATCTTTGGAGTCTACTTTGCAAGAAAATGAAGCCGAAGAAGTTCACTCAAGTCCACAGGAGAATCCAGATACAGCTATGATTGAAGGCAATATATAGGACCAAGGAATGGAGGCACCACATGAAGAATTTGATGAGGAAGAATTGCCCTCATTTCAAGAGATGGAAATTCCAGAAGAAGCCAATGAGGATCTATCCATGTTGCTGGAATGGTTAAGAGAGAGAGTTAAAGAAACATCTATTGTGGAAACAGAACCAAGAATCAGTTTAGAGGAGTTGCTAGAAAGAACTGGAAAGGATAAAGAAAAGAAGGCAACTAAACTCTCCAAAATCACAAGGGATAGTTCTGGTTCAAGAAAAGTACATATTGCAGTTCCAAGAGTTGACAAAGCCATGGATGATATTGTTCCAGAGGATTATGATGTGGCTACTTTTGACTTGGGCCCAACAACGGAAGAACAAGATGTGGAAGAATTAGAAGATTCTGTCACAGCCATCAAGGAAAGATTAAGGCAAGAAAGAAGTAAGAGAAATCAGTTGGAGAAAGAAACTTTGGGATTCAAGCATTACATTCAGCAATTGATGAATCCTATCCGTCAACATAAAGGAACATCAGTGCCACCTACCATGCTTTCACAGGAGCCTATTGCATATTTGGAAGAAATGAGATCATCATCTCAAGTGGTGAAAGAATGGATGGAGAGAGTCAAGGACAAGGCTAATGGATTCATAGAAGAAATTATACAGATATATGGAAGAGTTTCCAAGCTTTTGGAAAGGATCCAAGTCATTCTGGATGCATGTTCCGAGTTTAGACACATCAAGGAAGATCTTATGCCATACTTGAAAGATTTGATGGATACTCCAAAGACAACCTTAATAGATGGAGATGTGATTGAACAAGAGGCATCATATAATTTCTCTTCTTGGTACTATAGTCTCTCATAAAGGAGCAAATTCTTGAAAAGGCAGAAAGTGAAAGTGTTCGAGTAAGGAGTGCACTCCAAAGGATTCAAGACAAAATAAGCAGTTCAATCAAGAAGATATGTGATCCTTCAGGAGAAGTTGATATTGATGATTTGAAGAATCGCATACATGCACTCTACTTTGAGAGTGTTCACACCATCTCTAGAGATCAACTGGATAATATCTATACACTTTTTACACTTATTGGAGCAAATCAAGCTTGGATGGCAAAATGGGAAAGGACACTTGTCACATATATAGAAGATTTGACAATTACAGAGGGCACCATACAAAATTCGCCAAGTGTACCAATCGATGACATTGCAGAGATTGTGTCCAAGTTCATTGCATTTGTAAGAAAAGATAAGAACAAGAAGGGCGTCCCACATGAATATTCTTCATAGATTCCATTTCATCTCTATCATCTTAGGAAACATGCCTTCATTGCCTTTGGGTTTTTATGTACACGGGTTGTGTCAACTTTTACTTTTTGCTAAAAATAGTTGGTTGTAACTAACTGTTGATGTGGCAAAATCTCGGCCATCGGTTGCTCAAATCGATCTTGGCCCTTCATTGTATTTTGAGGACTATAAAAGGCCTCCCTTCTCTTTCATTTGTAAGATTGAGACTTTGGAGAATTGTTGCAAGAGCTCTTTTGAAGTAATACAAGACCCATTGGTTCGGTGATATTGTTTTATTTCAAGTGTTGCATGGTTTCCAATTCCTCAAGCATAGAATAAGTTTAGAATAAGTTTTATTTTCAAGCATTGTGTTAGTTAATGGGAGTTATTATTGTTGTTTCATGGTGAAATCTCTAAGTTCATACCATTTGTGATTTGTGGCTTGCAATTTGCAGTGCATGGTTAGACTGAACTCAAACAGGCTTAACTTCGATTACTTGTGTTTGTTGATCTTTCATGTGCGCAAGTAATTTGAACATCATACATTACCTTAGAAGATTGCATCAACTTTGTGTAGTTGTTTGTTTTGGCAAAGCAAAGTTGGTTGATTTCACTTGGTCAACAATAGTTTCTTGTATACAGGATTAGAGTAGTTTCGCTAAACCCTTCATCTTTTGCATTTTATTTGATTACGTTATCAATCAAGTGTGGAAGTAAGAAGTCATTGAAGCTAATCTTATGAGAAGATCTGAAATTGCATTATTCTTTGTCCATTTTGAACAATTGTGTAAGTCCCTTTGTGTTCACAACAAATCACATCATATTTATACTGAGTCTATATCCAACATATTGTCAAGACCTGACATCTAGAACCTTGGAGTCATCTCACTGGATCACATAGTATAGCCTTTGAGTGTCTTTTTTCAAGAGAGGATAGAATACTTAGTATTTTATTCTGCATGTTGCCTTGTGCATAAAAAACACATCAACAGAACCATTTTTGGTTTTTGGCAAGTTCGAGAACTCGCGAACTTGTCGAAAGCCTTTCTTTTATCTCCTCTTTGTTCTCCTCTTTTCTTCTTCTTTTTTGGCGTTTTAGGCATTTTGGAAATTGGCGAACTCTTTCAGTGTTTCAGCAAGTTTGCAAACCTACGAACTTGCCAAAACATATAACTTTTCTTCTCCCTTTTCTTTTCGACATTTCGACAGGTTCATGAACCTACAAACTTGCCGAAACATTTGTTTCTTTCTTCGTTTCCTTCACTATTTATTTTCGGCGATTCAACAAGTTTGTGAATTCATGAACTTGCCGAAACATTTGAATTTTCTTTATCTTTTCTCCGTTTGGGCCTTTTAGGCCATTTGAGAACCTGCGAACCATTTCAGCAGGTTCGCCAATTGGTGAACCTACTGAAATGCCAAAACATTTCTTCCTTGACCCATTTTTTCCTTTCACGCCTTCTTTCTTCTTCTTCTTCAACATTTCGAGCTGAACACGAACCCATGAACCTTTTTAGTAGGTTAGCAAGTTCGTGAACCTACTGAAAAAACAAAACACAATGCTTTTCGGGCTTTCGGCAAGTTCACGAACTTGCTGAAAGGCTTAATTCTTCACTTAGAGGATTCCTTGAAGGACTTAAGAGGACTTTTTAGGATGGTGGCCCATTTGAAAATATCTCAGATTGATTATAAATGATGGGAAAAGCAAAGCAAGGCAACAAAGGGGCACAAACATGGGAATGTTGCCAAATTTAGGGCTAGAAAATATTGGCACTAACACTTGGCTCTAGTTGGGGACGTGTGCCTCTTGTAGGCACAACGAGGATCCAACTATCTTTGGGAGGCAGACCAAAAAGGCAAAACAAAATAGGGGAAAACTAACCAACGTATGTACAGGGCAATGCATAACGAAAGAATATATACAAGACTTACAGCCAATGACATGAAGGCACAAAGACAAATGAAAGGATGGTTGTAAACAAAATTTTAACACAATGCAGGTCAACCCTGTAAAAGATAGATGGAGTTACTTGCCTCTGTCAAAGACAAGCTAAATGAAGGAGTTGGTCTCCCTCAAACGTAAACCATTTTTATCACCCAACTGCCTATAATGACGATTGCTACCTACGTGCACTATTTTGTAGCCATTGCTTACGAAGTGAAGACCATCTGCACCACAAACACTACTACTGTAGGGTAACCAAAAATAATATGTGCAAAAACCACCCCACACCACATCATGCACATTCATAGCAGCATGAGATGAAATCCAAAACCAGGTTAGCATCAAAACTTATGAATGAAGAAAAACATCCATCATTAGCTGCAACATTGTCATACCTACTGATCTCCAAGTGTGAATCAAGACAAAAAGAAAATGCCTCCAATTCACATTGTAAATAAATATATGCCTGACCACACTGCTGATCTACAAAAAACGACGATTCTTCTTGCTAATCAAACTAAAAATATTCTAGATCTGGCATACCTTCAAGCTAGGCTGCAACATACTTATTTTTAGCTTCATTAAAGTGCTGCAACTCAACTTCATCATCACTTGTATGTTGAACCCACACAAAGGACTCAAATTCAGGTACCCCACTATCATCCACATCATTAGAAACATGATCTTGATGACAAAGGAAAGATTCATAGTCAACCAAGTCTTCATCAAGCCCTTGGATAATAGGTGGCCAGCATACACCACTTTCACTTGGGATGATACAACTTTCAACATCTGAATCACAATTCAAACCATCAGCACAAAACTTAGTACCATGAGACACATCAAGTGAAGAACCAAGTTTGTCAAATTATCTCTTTGTTTCTTGTTCACTTAGGCAGCTTGTTGTGTCATGCTTGCTGCTGAAATCAGACTGATGACACATTTCTTCTGTAATGTCCCCCTTTTTGGGGTCTCTAGCAGTGCAGTTGTCGTTGACTTTTGGGTCTGTGTCATCTTGTTCAAAGGGGTAAATTGATTTTACCAGTGAGCTTTGATGGGTTAGAGGAGTCATATGATGCTCTCAAAAGTTATTTCTAGCTTCCGGTTTGGGCTCCAAGATTCTTGGAGAGGGCGTCTATTTATGGAAAGTCGCCTGGTTGGCTCCGTTCATCATTATTCTTCATCGAGATCACTCCAGTGCAGTCAGATTTCGATTCTAATGCTTTCCAATAGTTTCCGCAAAATGAGTGTATTAATGACTTTATTTAATTATTTTACTAAGGTTGCTAAAATATTATTTAAAATATTTTAAGAGCACCTTAGTGTTATAGCTCATCAGAACCGGGATGAAATGTTTTAAATCATGGATGCATTAAACAAGGACCTTGTGTGTCAAATTATCATTATTTTATTTAAAAGATCATTTTCGGAGCTAAAATGGAGTTTAATTAAAAAAGTGACTAACATGATGTTATAAAAGTGACTTAACTTTATGATGTTACAAGTCATAACTTAAAGTTGTGTGCTAGGATATGGCCCCCCCTTCATGAGGACTCATGGGACTTAATCAAATAAAATAAAATCAGTAAAAGAATTACCTCATGGGTGTTGGAAGTCAACAAATAAAAAGGGGAAATGAGACTTCATTTGCATCTATTGACTTTGAAAAAAAGAAAAAAAAAGAAAGAGACATTGTGGTGAAGCTTGAAGCTTGGCTTTCTTGCTGATCTAGGGTTCTGCTGAGACGAAATCCTCCGTAGAATCACTCGCTTCGTGTTTGGAAGACAACATCAGGCGGGTTGTGGGAAGTCTCATCCAGGGGCTTCACATTGAACTTATTTTGATGCATTTTGGTGGAGATTTCATGAAGTTATCATTCATATTTTGTCAACAGATTTAGATAGATATATCAACAGTAGATTTGTGAGTGGTATTTGACATTTTCCATCATTCTCCAAGTTGGCCGTACATTCCTAGAGGTTGTACTAGACTGCTGGGTCGAAATAGCTGTTTGGACAGCATTATATTACTTCACTGGGGTCGATTTGGGAACGGGTTTGCACATTCATGGAGCAGATTTGAAGTCATCATCAGATTTGAGAGTTTTTGGTTGATTTTCATTGCTGTAGCAGCCCATAACAGGCGGTACAGGTGTAGCTGGGAAACGTGGGGTTCCTTGAAGCTCAACGTCTATCTCTTGGTTTAGCTAATACATGGTTTTTGGGCAATTTAGCTTTGGCAATGCATTGGTAGAGCTTGCAACGAGGAAGACATGAGGATTCAAACTTATTGAGCAATTTCATATCAAACCCTTGCTGGTCCATATATATCGGATTTCCAAAGTTGTAGAACTCAAAATGGGTATGTCACTGTAATTTATTTTGAGCAATTTTATGAACTGGGTCTTCGATAGTTTGTGCATATCTATTATAGTTTTTCTGGGTTTTCATTGCATGCTTCGTTTTCATTGTAAACTTGCCTATCTAGCTAATTCACATACAACAGAAAATTCCAAAGTGAAGAAAATGATATGGGTATGTAACTATAATTCATTTTGAGCAATATTAAGAACTAGGTCTTCAATACTTTGTGCATATCTATTGCAGTTTTTCTGGGTTTTCGTTACATGCTTGTATTTCATTGTTAAACTGCAAATATCATATGCAAAGACCATACACAAACCCTATAAACAGTCAACAGTGAGAAACAAAAAAAAATTGGGCATAAAAACCTACAAGGACGGTGGCCATTACAGTGGTATCAGAGCAGAAGATCTTGCCATCCTGTGAGGATAAATATGACATGCAGAAGATGAACATGAGACATGCGGCCTACAGATAGATATAATTTTAGACCAAGGCCAGGAACACGAAACCCATAGAGAATACAGGAAGGAGAAGTACCACAGGTTGATCCATTTGAGTTAGAGATATAGACTCCGCAGTTGATACAGGAGGGAGAAGTACTTGTAGAGGATCCATTTTCAGGTGAACTACCCCCAGTTACAGAAACTACAGAAGAAATGGGTGACAGGGAAGGTGAGGAACCTAGCATGCGCGAGATCCTAAATGTGCTCACCAGGAGCTCGTTGGCCTTAGAAAGGAAATTGAGGGAGTCTCGACAGGAGTTGAGAGAATCACAGGCAGAGATAGCACATACCCTCGAACAGTTGCTACCCCAAGATGGAAGACATAACAGGGATAATAACAACAATCACCATGACAGTAACAGGTACAATGGTGGCGACAGGAACAGAAACAATGATGGTGATAGAAACAGGGACAATGGAGGCGAGAGGAATAGGCATAATGTGGGTGATAGACACAATGGTGACAGGAACCAGGGAGACATGAATAATGGGGACAGGAACCAGGATGACAGACACAGGTTCAGAGATGATGAGGGTGAGGCTTTGGTTACTCACAAGAGGGCTTCACAGTTTTCTGCAGGTGACAAACCTGGCATTCCGACCTTTGCTCCTCGGAACCAAGTTCTTGAACAAGATCCCACACAGGCTGAGTTTCACGAGGAGATTCTGAGGGATTGGAGAGCTTCTAATGCAGAGTTCAAAGCTGAGATGACCTTTGCAGAGTACTCTGACATTAGGATAAGGAACATACCTCGCAAGGGAGGTAGACCTCAGAACCAGGAGTTGCAAAAGAAAGTAACCAAAATGACACTTCCCTACTTTCATCGATCAGGTAAGACCACCGCGAGGGCTTGGGTCTAGAAACTGGACAGCTACTTGCAGATTAGTCCCATGCCTAAGGAGGACGCCATTACTTATGCAGCTTTACATTTGGAGGGGGCAGCACATAAGTGGTGGAGCAATGGGAAGGTCACACTGGGTCACGATCAGATCACTTCATATGTGGAGTTCACTGCTAAATTGATCGACAAGTTTGATAAAAAAGACCCAGAGTTACAGTTTAAGGAGTTGGCACAGCTGAGACAGAGTGGATCAGTGGATTCCTACATTTCCAAGTTCTAGGACCTATCTGTTATGGTCCCAGACATTTCCGAGTGCAGACTGGTCATTCTATTCATTGATGGATTATCAGACCCACTTCGTGGTTGGGTTAAGGGCTTTGACCCTGCTTCACTCCAGGAGGCCATGAAGAAGGCCCGAGATATGGAGTCATCAATATGGAGGAGCAAATTTCAGTCTAAGAAAATTTCACACAGGAGGGATAAGGAGAAGGAGAAGAGACCCTTCCATAGAGATGTTGAGTAGCATAAAGACAAATCAAACAGGTTGACAGATGATCAGCTTAATGAATATAGGAGGAAGAAACTTTGCTTCCATTGCAAAGAACCATGGGATCCCTCGCATAAGTGTCCACACAAGGCTAAGGCCAAGTTGATCAAGTACTATTCAGCTGGGGAGGCTCAGTCAAAGGCATCCGATTTAGACTCAGATCAGCCTTCAGATAATGGGGATAGTGGAGATGAGAGAGCATCACAGCACAATGTTGGTAGTGGTGGTACTCTTGCCCAGCTTTCCAGTTTCCAGAAGGTTGGTTCCTTTAGGGTGCGTGGTGTACTCGGTGGACAACGTATCATCACCCTCATAGATACAGGAGCCACACATAACTTCATTGACGAAGGGTTAGTAGCTCGCAAGGGATTGAAGGTGGAAGAATTCGATGGCTTCAAGGTAATGGTAGCAGATGGCTTCAAACTCACATGTACCAGAAAGATTCCTAGGTTGAGCATACGGCTCGGAGAGTATGAACTCAGAGATGACTTCTATGTTGTGGGTATAGGTGACACCGATGTGGTGTTGGGCATGCACTGGATGATGACCATTGGAGAGTTCACTATGAACTTACAGAATATGGAAATGAAATTCGAATCCAATGGGAAGAAGATAGTACTTAGAGCTATATCAGGTGGAGGGCCTCGAGTAGTCTCTCTTAAGAGGGTGGAGAGAATGTTGAGACATGATCAGGTAGAGTGGGCAGCTGAATGCCTAATTATGCCAAAGGTTCCCCAGCAACCAAAGAACAGCTATCATCCGGTCATTACAGTGGTATCAACTAAAGAGGAAGAATATGATGTAGAAGACTCACTCATTATTTTGATGGAGATCCCTTGATGGATCATGATGAAGACCTAGTTTCTACACATGCAGATTTAGCTTGCAGCCACGAGATAGAAATTATGGCACATGGCACACTTGATTTTTTCATTGAAGCCACTTCTTGGACCAGCACTTGGCAATGGACAACTAGCAAAGGATGAAGATTTGGTTGAGTCCCTTGAAGACACTACAAATAGGTATGATGTCATTTCTGATTTTCTGTTCTATGAGAACAGTCATCTTACTGAGCATAACCATGAGATAGCAGCTATGGCACATGAGGGGAATGATGTTGAGAAATCTTCTAATGTTGGCATTCAAGATGTGAACGTCAAAAATAAGGAAGGCACGGGGAATTCAAGCCACAAAGATTCAGGTTTTGTATATCATACTACGAAGGATGTGGAAAAGACACAAGATAGGTGTAATGAGTGGTTGCAAAGAACTAGAAGGGCAAAGATGTTGGCTGCTCAAGCAAAACAGTGCTTGCAAGAGGTCATGAAACATTGTAGTCATATAGATCAAGCAAGACAATGAAGAGAAGCCTATCTTCGATCACTATTTCTTCCAAGGAAGAAGACATGGAGATGGAGTATACAAAGGATGGGCCTCTTTAGATGAGGAAGCAAGAGGAACGTGCAGATGTGCATGAACAAGAGAAGAGGTATAATTCAGAAAGTTCTAGTTGTGCACCTATTTTATATCTTGAGTTTCATGAGTTGCCTCTAGATGAGAGCCCATTAAAAGCTCCAGTCCTAATGTTGGGAGGAATACTTGAACACACACTTAGTGGATCAGCCACTAATGTCATTACTTCACATGTGGATGGAAACATGGGTGAGGCAGATTTGTATTGGTTTGTGAGCATTCATGGCATACTTAATGAGATACAAACCACTCATGTTGTTGACTCGTTGGTGAGTATGTAGCTACTCTACTTCAGAGATTTGTGTTGTATGCCATGGAGATAATTGCAATTGATGGGCATACTTTGGAGGCAAATTCAAACTATGAGACAAGCACTTGGAGTTTGCCTAATAAGGTTATTCAGCATTTTCTGACCAAGTGTCTAGATGAGAGACCATTAATGGTTGCACCCAAAGGTATTTTGTATTCTTGGATGACTAAATTTAAGAAATGGCAAGTGGAGGAGATTCCTGTGCATAATTTACATGAGGATGACTGTCAAATTTCAGATCTAGGAATTTGCATGATTAATGGAATGTGTCCCAGGTTGTTGCAGAATGACAGTTATATCAAAGTAGTGCAGCAGTAATTCAGAGATGGATACGGGATCCAAGTGGAGGTATGTTTGGCATATCACTTCATTGGAGTGTTGATGGGTCATTCCACATTTCATATGGTATTTCCAATGATTATAACAGGGTAGCGCAGCGACAGCATGATGGGCATTTCCATAGATTGATTTGGGACCATGGGATCACTCTTGGGTTCAGTTTGGATCAGTCTGATGATTGTGAGGTTGTTATGGCATTGCTTGAGGACAAGCAATCTTTGGGGAGGGCGGACTATAATGTCCCCCTTTTTGGGGTCTCTAGTAGTGCAGTTGTCGTTGACCTTTTGGGTCTGTGTCATCTTGTTTAGAGGGGTAAATTGATTTTACCAGTGAGCTCTGATGGGTTAGAGGAGTCATATGATGCTCTCAGAAGTTATTTCCGGCTTCCAGTTTGGGCTCCAAGATTCTTGGAGATGGCGTCTATTTATGGAAGATCGCCCGGTTGGCTCCATTCATCATTATTCTTCATCGGGATCACTCCAGTGCAGTCAGATTTTGATTCCGATGCTTTTCGTCAATTTCCGCAAAATGAGTGTATTAATGGCTTTCTTTAATTATTTTACTAAGGTTGCTAAAATATTATTTAAAATAGTTTAAGAGCACCTTAGTGTTATAGCTCATTAGAACTGGGATGAAATGTTTTAAATCATGGATGCATTAAACAGGGACCTTGTGTATCAAATTATCAATATTTTATTTAAAAGGTCATTTTCGGAGCTAAAATGGAGTTTAACTATAAAAGTGACTATAACATGATGTTATAAAAGTGACTTAACTTTATGATGTTATAAGTCATAACTTAAAGTTGTGTGCTAGGATATGGCCCCCCCTTCATGAGGACTCATGGGACTTAATGAAATAAAATAAAATCAGTAAAAGAATTCCCTCATGGATGTTGGAAGTCAAGAAATAAAAAGGGGAAATGAGACTTCTATTGACTTTAAAAAAAGAAAAAAAAAAGCAAGAGACATTGTGGTGAAGCTTGAAGCTTGGCTTTCTTGCTAATCTAGAGTTTTGCTAAGACGAAATCCTCTGTAGAATCACTCGCTTCATGTTTGGAAGACAACATCAGGCGAGTTGTGGGAAGTCTCATTCAGGGGCTTCACATTGAACTTATTTTGATGCATTTTGGTGGAGATTTCATGAAGTTATCATTCATATTTTGTGAGCAGATTTAGATAAATATATCAGCAACAGATTTGTGAGTGGTATTTGACATTTTCCATCATTCTCCAAGCTGGCCGTACATTCCTAGAGGCCATACCAAACTGCTAGGTCGAAATAGTTGTTTGGACAGCATTATATTACTTCACTGGGGTCGATTTGGGAAGGGGTTTGCACATTCATGGAGCGGATTTGAAGTCATCATCAGATTTGAGAGTTTTTGGTTGATTTTCATTGCTGTAGCAGCCCATAACAGGCGATACAGGTGCAGCTGGGAAACGTGGGTTTCCTTGAAGCTCAACGTCTATCTCTTGGTTCAGCTAATACATGGTTTTTGGGCGATTTAGCTTTGGCAATGCATTGGTAGAGCTTGCAACGAGGAAGACATGAGGATTCAAACTTATTGAGCAATTTAATATCAAACCCTTGTTGGTCCATATATATCAGATTTCCAAAGTTGTAGAACTCAAAATGGGTATGTCACTGTAATTCATTTTGAGCAATTTTATGAAATAGGTCTTCGATAGTTTGTGCATATCTATTGTAGTTTTTCTGGGTTTTCGTTGCATGCTTCGTTTTCATTGTAAACTTGTCTATCTAGCTGGTTCACATACAACAGAAAATTCCAAAGTGAAGAAAATGATATGGGTATGTAACTATAATTCATTTTGAGCAATATTAAGAACTGGGTCTTCGATACTTTGTGCATATCTATTGTAGTTTTTATGGGTTTTCGTTACGTGCTTGTATTTCATTGTTAAACTGCAAATATCATATGCAAAGACCATACACAAACCCTATAAACAATCAATAGTGAGAAAAAAAAAACAAATTCGGCATAAAAACCTACAAGGACGGCATAAAAACAAGTTCATACTGATTTGATGTATCCATCTGATTAGTTGTATCCACATCACTATCATTATTGGCAACACTTGCATTTGTGGATAACAACCTCACAATGTAATCATCTTTAACTTTTCCATGTAGTTCAAGCATGAATAGGCCTGTTGCATGCTCGTTAGTTTCATATCCTCTTGCACTGAACTCAAACCAGCCTCATACGCTTCAAAGAACATGTCAATGCAGGCAAGTGGGTTAGGTCTAAAATCATTTGGAATTTCGAAAAGGGCGACTACAAACATGTGACTGAAATCCATGCTAGACTCTCCCTCCTATCTTCTGATATCTACTAGTTCCTTCACAAGATCAACAGGGTCAACATCTCTTGTGCATTTATCTTCAAACACAGCCAAAAGGTCCTTCCATGAAGCGAAGGATTGCTCTTAAAAACTATCAAACCATTCTTTTGCTTTTCCCCATAAAGACCTAATGAAGAATCTCATCCACATGTATTCATCCTCAAACTGATGTTCTTCCATGAATTCTTAAAATCCATCAACGAGTGTGTCCCCTTCCCAAATATCATACCCATCAAAGATAGGCATCTGGGTGTAGACCTTGGTTGGCATGTTTTGCATTTTCTAATCAACCCAAGAAAGGTCCAGTTGTTCATAAACAGAATCTAGGGGAATGATAGGAGACTGAGCAACTTAATTTTTTATAGCAGCATGGTAAGCATGGGATCGCACCCTAAACTCAAGCAGCCTAATATGATTTTTAATTTCTTTTTCCTACTGCAACATAGATTCAAGCCACTAGGTTCGTTTTGCAAATTCACATTTCTGCTTAGCAAATTCATCTTTCTTTTGCTTGGATATCTATATGTTAATGTTTGGGTTCTCATTGAATGCAGGGCTATTAGAATAGCATGAAGACGCGTCACTATAACAGTCTCAGGCATGGGTTCCAATGTAATTTCTAGGGTCTGAAACATAAGAAGATGCATATGAAGGAGCAATCATATTCATACCTAGAAGCCATGGCTAGAACATTCTACCATGCAAGGTAGAAAACTAAGGTATTACAAATTATGAGTTTCTTTACTATGAAAGAAACAATATCTCAAAGGTAAGAAGGCGAACCACGTGTTGGGTCCCAAAACAACTAATCCCAATCCCTAAAACACTTATTCAAACTCTGACACCAATGTCATTAAGGAGGTGAAAAGGGGGTTCATCAACAGGATGAAGGTGATTAAGGGCCAACTAGTCTCTTGTTTGGTGTATTGCCCTCTCTTATCCCTAATAATGACATTGAAGCCATTAACATATGTCTGCATGAGGATGATGTAGATGTGGTTGCACTAGATGATAGAGTTGCAGAGATAAATGATGGTGCAGCCAATGAGGTTTAAATTGAAGACCTTGCCTATGAGAGTGGTGAGGATGAGGAGCATGCGGGTGTATGTGAGAACCTATCTCAACCATACAAGGGTCGTTTTATTTCTCATATAGATTATGCTTCAGCTGGACTTCATGAAGGCAGTACTACAATTACCAAGGATGTTGAGGTAATAGTTTCCAACTATGAAGACTCCGTCACAAGTACTTTTTTAGAGCTTTGTTTGGGGCAGTTATCTCTTATTGATGTGGATTGTGTTGAAAGCACATTTTTGAGCTCATTGGTTGGGCTTGATAACATTGGAGCTGGGTGTTCTCAATTGGGTCAAGTTGTTGATCTGTAGAGTGAGGAAGAGCAGATCATGAGTGATTTTTTTAACAACAATTTTTACACAGCAGAGTATGTCAAGGAATACAAAACAGAGAGACAACTTGAAGAATGTGAGTCTTCACAAAAAGTGTCTCAGAGTTCTCATTTGCATGTTGGTGGTGTGGAGTTAGATTTGAATCAGGTTTTTGATTAAATTATAAAAAACTACATCAAGATTGGTGGTACAACTAAGTTACCAGAATTTGAGCAATCATATGACACAGCCCAGGTTGGGGTCTCATTAGAGCAAGGCACACTCCAAATTGATGCTCAAGAAAGTTATTTTCTTCATGCAGATTTGTGTGCAGATCTGAATACATATCATTCTCCTAAAGAGCTTGAAGTTGAAAGTTGCCATATGGATGAGGATGACAATGGCTCATATTATTTGTGGCTGCTTTATCCGGTTGACTATCAATTTCACTTCCAACATGATGATACCAACATAGGTAGCTTGCAGGTGCATGTGTGGAAGAAATATTTTCTGTTGTTTCTAGTTGATCAATGCAACTTCAATTTGATGGAGATCAACTCCTTCATTCAGCTTGTCTTCAACAGGGGCAAGTAGTTTCACCAGTCTTTTGTAGGGTTGGCTTGCAATGTTCTAAAATTTTGTTTACAGTCATCCTTCCTTTTGCGCCCCTATGCCTATGACTATATGCCTTGTAAATACATCTTGTGTTGTTCCCCCCTTGTTCATTTTTCCTTTGGGCATGTCCGGAAATGTTTTGGATTGTCACTGTACCAATGCTTGACACACGTCCCCAACCAAAGCAAGTGTTGGCACCCAGATTTTAAAGCCCCATATTTGTACCATCATGCCAAATTCATCAGAATTTTCCTAAGTTACCGGGTTCTTTGCCCAAAGGCACCGGTCCGGTTGGGAGCGGAAGCGGCGACTGGAGCGGCTTGGGAGCGGCCCTGGCACCCCAGGTTCCTTGTGGGTTCTCTGATGGAGAACCCACAAGGAACCCGGGGTGCCAAGGCCGCTCCCAGACCGCTCCCAACCGCTCCCAGGCCCTCCCAGGCGCTCCCAGGCACTCCCAAGCGCTCCCAGGCACATTTCTGGGATTTTTTTAAATTACAAATTTTATTTTAAAAAAATAATTACTATATAAATTATTAAATACTATATATTATATAATAATAATATAATATAGAATATATAATATAATAATATTATATAATATATAATATTATTATATTATATATTCTATATTATATTATATTATATTATTTATTATATAATTATAATAATATAATATAATATTATAATATATTATTGCCAATGATGGTTTGCAGTTGCAGCGGGGAGGCACGAGTGGAAGGGATGAGGCATTGATTAAGGTGAGTGACAGTTCAGGCATGAGTTGGGAGCCCAGCTGGATTTCGGGAAGCTTCGGCAGGCTTCTTCATAAGCAGATGACGGAGGTAACATACTAATCCTCCCCGGTTTAAGACAAATGCCTTCATACTTTGCGGTTATCATTTCGGCGAATGCTATTCAGTGTGGCGGTATGGATACGCCAGTGCGGCTTACCAGCCGGAAGCGGCAGATGGCTTTCCTCGGAGCCATTACAGACCTCTGGTTATAGAGAATGCTGCAACGGCCTGACGCACTGATGTTGGGGGCGGTGAAAATGATCTTGGGTAGGTTGTTTCTGGAAAATGGAGAACGCTACAGGGTGGATACAAACATTACTTCCAAGACTATGGCGATGTTGCTCGAATTAGGCTTGGACAAGCAATTGGTGAAGGCTTTAATGCAGGGTCTCTTCAATGCAAAGCATCTGGGGGATCTTGAGATTTCGCTGCAGATGGCTAGTTTGGGTCTGGGATTCCGCGGCCGAAGGATTGGAACCAGTTTGAGTACCCTGGTGCTGTTATTAAGCTCTATCCATTTATCTTAGATGTTAGAGGCTTTGATCTGATTCTACTAAAAGATCAAGCGGCATTGGCAATGGGATTCGTCAAGAAGGCTTTAGGTTTGGAGATGGTGGACGGTCTGGACTGGGTGGACGATTTCAGGAAACTCCTTGCTTCTGCAACTATCTAGTGTTTATCTACTCCTTATGCTCCATTTTATATAGTCGGAGCTTTGCTTTGCTAGTCTAGGTTATAGTGCTTATCATCCATAAATAAGTTTGGTGACCCTGTGTGGTCTTTCTCCTAGGCTTCTCTGTTATTGTAGATAAACTGTTTGAATTTAATAATATACAATTGCTATTACGGATCCAAAAAAATATTATAATATATTATATATCATACATTATTATAAATATTAAATTTTATGTATGTATTTTAATATAGAATATAATATAATATATTATAGTATATATTTATATATTATACATTATTATAAATATTAAATTATATATATATAGTATAGTCGTACCCAGCCGTACCCACAGTTAAAAAAAAATCACTGTATCAGCATACCAAAACCCCGCTCCCGTATCTGCTCCCGTACCAGAACCGGCAACTTAGGAATTTTCCCAAGAGGTTCCTGTATTTGCCTAATTTTTGTGTGTCTGGTGTTGTCTGGTGTTGTTTCCCCTAAAAATTTGGCTAAGTCTGAAATCTGAGTTATCCTCCAAATTCTAGATTCTGCATTTTAACTCCTATGTATCTGAAACCACTCTCAAACATCTTGACAGTATATACATAAAATATAAAATTAAAGTATAAGAAGGTAAATGTTACTTATACTGTCCCTACGTGCTTTCGGGTCCCACCGGCACTTGGGAACTTTTCCCAAGGTCCAATTTCCCTTCGCTTCCCCGCTCCCCGCTCTCTTTCCCCTTCCGAAGTTCTGGGACGGAACTTTTTCCTGGCCTGGCCCCTCCTTTTCCCTTCGGGATTTCAGGTCCCGCTAGAACCTTTGGACCCGGTTCCAAAGTTCCTTGTTCCCCTGAACTCTCGATCCCCGCCAGCAAAGAAGGTTCTTCAAAGTCAAAAATCCTTCCAAACCCCCTAAATTTTCAAGTCAAATTTAAAGAGGTAAAAAATCAAATTTTCAAGTCAAATTTAAAGGGGTAAAAAATCAAATTTTCAAATAATTTTTTGAGAAAATGGCTAAGTATTTTATGTAGTTTCGAGTCAAACTTTCATTTTGGACCCTGGCCACTTTTGATTCCGGCGGGACTTTGGGTCCCGTCGGCACCTTGGCACTAGTTCCTGGGTGCCAAGTTCTCTCATGATCCCGACACCCGCCAAGTGCCCAGAAACATGCGGGAACGCGCCAACAACTCTTAGGGTCGCCATTAATGCGAAAAGGGTAGTTGAAATTGAAGTTTTTATTGCAGTAGGTGGAGTTGTTGGGGTTTTCCCACCCATTCTTCCATCAAATCCAAGTTGTAAAGGCTATAAATAGAATATTGAAACTCATTTCAAGGGTTGGTTCTTTGGTGGTGGCTGGAGGCTGTGCAGGTTTAGTAATGTCTCTAGGGCTTGAAATCATGCCATGTCCAATTGCAGAGAAGTAATGGAGCGGTGACACAAATGAAAGATAGTGTGTTGTAGGGGTTGTGCAGATAATGTCTCCATGTTTGTTTGTGTGTATTTAGGGTTTTCCTCTTATCACATTTGCTAATAAGTTTGTATTGGACATTGAAAATGTGACAGCATTTTAAATATATTACAAGCTTTGTAATTGCCATTTGCTCTCTCCATTTGAATGCATGCAGTTCATTCTGGATAACTAAGTATGTTTTAAGCACAAAATTTGCAATCTGATACAGCATATGCTTAGATCAATTTTCTTTGTTTCTTTTCCATTGTTTTCTTTTCTGTTACCTGAGAATCTGTAGCCTAGTTGGATTGGCACCGGTCTTGGCTCCATCAGACCAATTTCACACCATTTAAAACAAACAAACATTTACCAGTGGTTTAGGGGACGGACCATTGTTCTTGTGCATGTATACTTGCACAATTTATATCAGCTATACAGAGGTTTTTAGACAACCAGTTGTTCTTGGTTTAGTGACAATTTTGGGGTCAAGATAACAAGTTGGATCTGGTTGTTTGTTGGTTTTTAGTTGTTCATGTTGTTTGAAATCAATACCTATTAAAGTATACCCCTTGGAATATCCTTCCAGAGCCTAACTGAGCTTGAAGTGTAGAGAAGCCTACCCACTCCTGTAAGTTGGCCAAAATCGCCCTTAACCTATTGACAAACCTCTTTCAATCACCTTGATGACGCCCCTGGCCTAGGTGATTGTGAAATGTTTTAGGGTTTCAGGTTGTGGTTATTTTGGGAACCAATAGGTCCAGTATAGCTTGGTCACCTTGATTAATCAACTACCTTTGGATGCATTTATTTCCACCTTTGTTCAATAATGAATTTTATCTTTGGGCTCCATTCATGTTTTTAAGAAACCCCTGTCAGTTCTCTTAAGCAAAACAATAATCCAATTGGCCCACAAGAATATTATCTCTATGGAAAACATATAAATCACACAATAAAAAACATGGAAAGAATGTTTATCTTCAATAGTAAGCCCAGTAAAATATTTCTAAGATTGTTCAAGAAAGAAACAAGGATATTCACTAAGTTTGTATGTGGAGAACTTACATAGTTTGAAATGTTCTTTTTAAAAGGGCCAAAAAAAAGAGTCATTAAAAAAATGAAAGAAATATTTTAGCATTGCCTTACTGACCTGCCACCAGACATCTCTTCCTTTTTTCCATGGTGTCTTTTCTTTGTTTAATACAGACTCCTTTGCATATGTTAAACAAACGCCTATTCAAATACAATTAACAGAAATTGATGAGAAAAATTCTCAGTATTTCCACATACAACAGTTTAATGCAAATGCATGAGAGGATCGTACAGGACTTCACAATAGCCCACCTACAGGACCTTATGCATGACATGATTAAAAATTAAATGCTAAAATTTTTACCATAATCTCAAAACTGAACATTCCAAACTAATGCTATCATGAACTGCTCCATTTAATGAGAAACTTAACAGAATTAAAAACTATATAACAAAAAGGGAAAGAAAATTAAGGACTAAAGTATTTCTAGATTAAAACATCAGCAGAATTTGAGAAACTGAAGTACAATAAAATGTAAGGTTTTGTCAATTCAAAAGAATGACTTGGGTTTCATAGAAATTAAAGCATTATGTTAGGAATAATACATATGACACAACAGGAGTTTCCAGAGGAAACATGTCTATAAAGCTGTGTAGTTGCAAAACCAAACATACAACCACTTTCATGAATGATGCATCATTTGATTCTTAAGTTACATTGTTTTCAAACTTTTACTCAAAACATTTCCATTCTAGATACAATACATCAATTCAGTTGTCTATTGTGCATGGTGCTTTAGCACCATCCTGAATATAAAATGAAACAAAGAATAATGTATCTTCACTAATAAATTTTTGTTTATCTCCTTTGCATGAGTCTATTGTCCCTGTTCTTTGATGGTGCCTGTCCCATGGTACACACCTCTCAAATTATATATTTTTAAGCAACCTCCATAACTAATCCCTACTCTCTTCATCTAAGAACTCATTCAGAGCTCTTTTCGTAAATTAAACATTCTCAGTGTTGTTGTACAAACAGCAGAATCCTTCAAAGGTACAATAATGTGTCCTACATCATGTTAGCAGATGACTACATTTGGAGAAGATACACATCTTCCTGTGGATAAATCTGTGCTGTCTCTGAATGTGCTCTGCACAGAAGAATTGGCAACCTCAGAAATTCAGAAGTCGTTAAATACCTCACTGTCTAGGTGCTTCACCAACAACAAAACCAAAAGGAAGGTTGAACCATTTTAGCAGTACCAGAATGACATATCAGGAGTCCTAATGCCAACAGGCACAATCTTAAAATAACTCCAAGGTTGCATTACCCGGTTGTACCATGGGAGGGGCTTCATAAAATTCTCTAAGTAGCTATTGGTGACAAATTTAGGATAAGTTTCCGGTAAATTAGTCCCATAGACATCATATATCAGCTTCACTACACAATTGGAGTATCAGATCCGTCTCATTGATCATTTATCTACCAAACAAAAAACAAAAAAATCAATGTCACCACATAGCAATTAGAGTCTTAAGGTGGTACAAACTTTCAGCCTGTACCTCCAACAGCTGCTGGAAATATTCCTCCTAAATAGTATCTGCTTCAATTTCATGTAAGATGCTGTTAAAAAACAAGCTCATTGCCACACACGAGTGATATAGATGCAATGGTCAATTATTTTATAAAGATCATTAAGCTTCAAGATAAGCTCGGTGCTATTGGGGTGAAGGTTGAGGATGATGAGTTGCTTCCCATAGCTATAAAAGGGTTCTCTCCATCTTGGGACTTGTTTGTTCAAGCTGTCAACCCTCGTGAGAAGGTTCCCACTTTTGAGAAGCTTTGAGATGATTTCATTTAAGAGGAGACTAATCTAGAGATTGTTTCAGCCAGAGTGGAATATATTCAAAACCTAGCCCTCATCGGGAAGATGAGGAAAGGTGGAAAAAAAGGACAACCCGAGAAGGGTTAAAAGGAGAAGGATTCTAGTTCTTCTCAACAGAGGAAGAAAGACTTGAAGCATATCAAGTGTTTCAAATGCCACAAGAATCGTCACTATTCTTCTCATTGTCCGAAGGGGAAGGAGAAGGGCAAGTAGCAACAAAAGCAGTTTGCAAGGACTGCAGAAGCTTTAGCAATGGATGAGCTTTCATCCAAGCTTGAGATAACCTTCTCCATTGTGTCATGCCTATACACTAACATCGTTTCCAATGTAGGTTGGTATGGGCTTATAGATGAATCTCTCACATATGTCTTCAAAGAATGCATCTTTTTTGGCATCCAAACTGGTCCAACCCTATATCACCGGAGTTATTATTAAAGAATCTAGGGTAGTCAAAAACCAGCCATCAATTGCTCTTGTCCATGGATTGTCAATATTCTGCACTTCTTGAAGCTTCTCTGGTGTCCACTTAATGGCCTTTTCAAACCAAAATCTGCAATATTCAGTAGTATTCCCTCCTTGATATCCACAGCTGCAACAGACGACGAAAACAGCACTAAACTTCCTCATCCTCAACTCTGAAGTACTTCTCACCAAGGAATAAGATTCTTTGAGACTCAAATTAAGATTTGGAAAAATTCTTCAATTTCAATTCCCACCAAGCAGGTCCAACCCTGTAAGTTATTATCAAAGGGTAGTCACAAACAAGCCATCCATTGCTCTTGTCTACAGATTGTCAATATTATAAACTTCTTGAAGCTTCTCTGGTGTCCACTTAATGGTTTTTTCCAAACAAAATCTGCAATATTCAGTAGTATTCCCTCCTTAATATCCACAGCCATAATAGATGAGGAAAAGAGCACAAAACTTCCTTGTCCTCAACTCTGAAGTACTTCTCACCAAGGAATAAGATTGTTTGTGACTCTCAAACTAAGATTTGGAAAAATTCAACTTCAATTCCCACCAACCCTCCAATTCACTAAGTGATGACTTAGAAAAATGTGGTGGATATTCCTCCTGGGCATCAATTAACCAAGGTCCAGGAGATAAAACCAATTGGCATAAGTACTATAGTAATCCTCATCAAATATGTATTACTATTGCAATTGCTATTACCACTCTACTCGATTCATGCCTGAGATCTACTATTTAAACTTTAAAGACATGTTTGTCTGTTGAATCCTCTTATTTCATTCAAAAAAGTTATTTCCTTTCATCTTGTAAGATCCCTAATCAGATCTGCCCTAAATTTCTGATTTTTATCTCTTCAAACCCTAGGTCTGAAATCTGATTTTTCTGTTTCTGAACTTAAAATGGTTTTGGACAGCCAATATATGAATGCCAATTTCTCAAATAAACATGCCAATTATGTACCCTTGTGAAGATAACATCAACCATGAATTCTACCACATAATATGACCATTCAAAGGCAAAACAAATGACATAAAGTCTGATTTATGAATATGAATGACTGCTGCTACAAATCAGATTATTCTGAATGGAGATTACATCAAGTTTCAAGGCTCAAACATGCCCAAACATAGCCCAGATTTCTGCTGTTACAAATCAGACCTTTACAATGATAAATAAAGGTGTCTACATACCAAAAATGAAGGAAAATGGTGTCTTGTTTGCAAACCCTAGATGGGCAAATCCTCCAAGATAGGCAGCGCTCCCTTGAAGATGAAGAATGGTATTCAAATAGAAGATGGTGGCTAGAGTTTGATCCACAAATGCTCCCAAAACATGAAATCGCCCTCCTTCAGATTGGTACTCACTCTAGGGTAAAACCCTAGCAACAATCCACAATCAAATCCTCAAAAAAATAGGTGCTCCAATCTGATCTAAACATCTGAATATATCTTTGGCGCTCCAAATCTGATCTAAAAATCTGAATATAAACTTCAACCTCCAAAAATTGTATTTGGCCACAATTCTCACAATTTTGGCCCTAGGTCTTCTTCTCCAAATCTGCAGAAATAGATGTCTTTGAAGCTCAATCTTCTTCTTCAAATCGCCAATGAAGTGCAAATGTGAACTCCTTATGAATCCACCTCCAAGATGAAATTGGGTGTTCGTCCAATCCACCAATATTCGAAGGGGTTTCATCCTTGGAATATGTTGAACCTAAGTTGCAGCCACAAGAGAAAATCTCCAATGAAATGATATGAAAAATGAATGATGATAATGACTTTTTTTTGCTCTCTTTTATAGCCACCAATTAACCTCCACCTTGGCCGACCTCCCTTTTGGCAATTCACTTTATTTTAACCTCCTTTTTGGCCAACCCCCCTCTTGGAAATTTCACTTTATTTTATTTTATTTTATTTATCGAGTGGCTCACTTAAATAATAAAGCCATTTCACATTACAAATAGGTCCAGCCTGATTAATTAAATATAAATAATCCAAAAGTGACTTAGGATTACTTAGTATTTAACTAATTAGATTATTCCCTTGCATTCCCGACTTAGCCTACAAAAACTAAATAGGCTAGCCGACTCCATTGGGTGATGACTCGGAAAAAGGGGACATTACAGTCCTCCCTTCCCAGACTTGCTTCCCTCAAGCAATTGCAAACCTGGATGCTGCAAAATTTGTTCACCTTCCCAAGTAGCATCCTCAAGTGGCAAGTCTCTTCATCTAACCAAATACTCCTTGATCACCCTATTCCTCAACCTGCGCTCCCAAACATCCAGTATAGCATCAGGAACAAGTATGAGTTTCCCCTCCCCATCCAATGGTGGAATCTCTGGAGAAGATAAAATGTGCTACCCAATTGCCCCTTTGAGGCAAGATACATGAAATACATTATGAATTCGGCTACCCTCGGGCAACTCCAACTCATATGCAACCTCTCCAACTCTCCTCACAATCCTGTAGAGACCATAGAACCAAGTTAGTTTTTCTGCACCACTCTTCTTCAATGTAGACTGTCAGTATGGCTGTAGGCGCAAAAAAACTAGATCACCAACCTCAAATGTCCTCTCCACCTTGTGCCTATCTGCATACATCTTCTGCTGATTCTGTCCACGATGAAGATTATCCTTAAGTGCCTTAAGGATATCTTGGCTACTCTGCATCATCTCTCTAGCTCTAGGAGCTCTACTGTCATCAAATGCTAAGACTACAATAGACATAGTGTCATAACCATACAAGGCTCTGAAAGGAGACATGCATGTCGACATGTGATAGGTGGTATTGTAACAATGCTCTCCTAAGTACAACCACCTGATCCAAGCCTTCTGCTTCCCCGCAACATAATTGCGTAGATACCCTTCCACCCATTTGTTCACAATCTTAGTCTGCCCATTTGTCTAAAGGTGGTAGCTAGTGCTCGGGATCAACTCCGTACCAGCCAATCTAAATAGCTCCTGCCAAAACACATTGAGAAATCTGCTATCCTAATCGCTAACAATGGTTTTTGGAAGTCCATGAAGTCTAAACACCTCTCTAAAGGATAACTCTGCAACATGAGGTGCCTTATACTTAGATGAAATAACAAAGAAATATACATAATTAGTCAATCTATCAACAACCACAAATGTGTAATGTCCCCTTTTTCTGAGTGATCACCTAACGGAGTCGATTAGCCTATTTTATTCCTGTAGGCTAAGCTGGAAGGGCTAGGGAATAACCTAATTGGTTAAATACTATATTTAACCAATTTTATTGGCCCAATTTGAGATGTAAAATGACTTCTAATATTTTTATGAGCTACTTGGTGAAGAAAAATAAAATAAGGAAAATTGCTAGGGAGGTGAGCGACCTAGGAGAGAGAAAAAGCAAATAAATAAAGAAAAGAAGAAGAGGAGTGCCCAGGGAGGTCGGCCAGGTGGAAAAAGGAAAAACATAAAAATAAAATACCAAAAGGAGGTCGGTTAGGAGGAGGTTGGCCAAGGCTGAATTGGGAAAATATTGGCTCTAAAAGAAAGGCATTTGGAGGTCATTTTCATCATTCATTCACATCTGATTTATTCATTGGATTTTTTTCTCTTAGCTGCACTTTTAGTTTAGCATATTCCAAGGACAAAAACCCTTAGAAATATTTGGTGAGTTGGACGAAAACCTAACTCATCTTGGAGGTGAATTCTTGTATTCTCAATGATCTCCGTGTTTCGTACTAAGGTGTTACCTAACCGCTTTCTGGTCATTTGTACTTATTTGGATATAAGGGCATTAATTGTACGATGTGCGACATTGATTAGTGTCGCACTCCTCTTCCCGTTTTGTGTGTTCCTCATACCGTTGTAGTATTTGTTGACAATGTTGCTCCCTTTCTCTTTCTTCGTGTAGGTCTTGCAAGATTAGATAGTTCCTTGCCAAGAGTCTCGGCATACGCGTGAGGAAATTATCGACTTCCCTATTTACTTCCAGATTTTCCCATATTATCTCTTCTGGTATTTCTCTATGATGGGCTTTGTTCCTTATGTGTTGTCTCACGTATACGCTCCACAGGTGTACAAGGTCTTGTGTCAAGTCATCTTCTCGGTCATTTTTCTTCTCTATCACTTTCTTCTTCCCGACGCAACTCTTCTATCTCTTTAGTGGATTGTGGTTCTTCACTCAGCTCGATCGGCTGACCCATTATAACGCCATAGTCACCATCCACTCAACTCATCACCGACTATTCAACTCGTCATCCTTCAACCCGACTCCGAATAGGCAACGATGCCAAAATGTTTACTGCCTATTGAGTCTAGATAGAATACACAGAGTAAACAAAATGTATATGAACTGAAAGTAAAATAGCATCATAACCATATATTCATTGCAACTCACAACAGAACTGATATATGTATTATCTCAAAACTTGCTCATACAATTATAACAAAAATGAATCGTCCCCAATACAATGATGTGATGAGTATATAAAGGAGGTTGATTGTTGCCTGGATGACCAACCATCGCCAACGACTACAACTATTGAGAGGTAACCTCACTAATCACAACCAAAACATAGCTAAATACAACAAGTATATTATGCGACTAATAGTGAGCGACCTAGGAGAAAGAAAAAGAAAATAAAATAAAGAAGAAGAAAAAGAGGAGCACCAAGGGAGGTCGGCTAGGCGGAGAAAGGAGAAGACAAATAAAAATAAAAATAAAAATAAAATACCAAAATGAGGTCGGTTAGGAGGAGGTCGGCCAAGGCTGAACTGGGAAAATATTGGCTATAAAAGAAAGGCATTTGGAGGTCATTTTCATCATTCATTCACATCTTATTTATTCATTGGAGTTTTTACTCTTGTCTGCACTTTAGTTCAACATATTCCAAGGACGAAAACCCTTAGGAATATTTGTTGAATTGGACAAAAACCTAACTCATCTTGGAAGTGAATTCATACGAAGTTTACACTTGCACTTCATTGGAGATTTGGAGGAATTCTTGAGCATTCATGGCATATTCTTTGGAGCAGATTTGAGCGCCCATTTTGGAGGGATTTGGACGAAGATTGCTGCTAGGGTTTCTACCCTAGGTTGAGTGCCACTTCCCAAGGAGGGCGATCTTGATGTGTGAAGACTATTTTGCTATTTTGTGGTATGTCCAAACCTATTTTAGGTCTGATTTGTATGAGCATAAATTTGGGCATATGTTTGGCATGTTTGAGCCCATGAATTTATTGTAAACTCAATTCAGAATATTCAGATTTGTAGCAGCAGAGTTCTACATTCACAAATCAGGTTTATTGATCATTTGTTTGGCACATGGATGATTGTTTACATGGTTGATGCTATCTACATGTTTGGCATATTTATGTGAATGTTTGGCACATGCTTATTCGCTGCCCATAAGTATTTATACTTCAGAAAATAAAATCAGAATTCAATCCTAGGGTTTAAGCAGAAAACTAAATCAAAAAATTAGGGCAAAAATTCAGAATTCTAGGGCAGATCCTATTAGGGATATTACAATATGCAATCTTTGCCTTGGACCTTCAGAAGACCTGTAATGAAATCCATAGAGATACTCTCCCACTTCTATTCTGGAATAGGCAATGGCTAAAGTAAACCTGCTAGGAAAGTATGCTCTGACTTGTTATGCTGACAAGTCATACACTCTCGAACATGTCGACCCTTCCAAGAGAATCTCTCTCGCACCTGCCTGTAGGTCTTGAAGAACCCTGGATGTCCTAAATGAGTGTCATGAACAACCCTCAAAATCTTATCCTTCATTCTAGATTCAGGTACCAAATAGATCCTGTCCTTATAGTATATCACATCATCAATCACCTTAAACCTATCATCTTGAATCTTGCCGTCCATGAGGTCGCATGCAAAAGTATTCTTGGAATACTCAACAAAAGATGAGCTTTCCAATCAGCTGAAATCTCTATCATAGAGCAAAGTGTGGGTCTCCTAGATAGTGCATCAGCAACAACATTCTTCTTTCCCTTAACATACTCAATATCAAAATCATATGCCTGAATCTGACTTACCCACTTCCGCTGCCTCTCATTCAAATCCTTCTTCTCTAGAAAATATTTCAAGTTGTTGTGATGTAATATCCCCAATGGAATCTGCCCTAAAATTCTGACATTAATTTTCTGAATTCTGCCCTAAATTTCTGCACTTCAGTTTTCTGCTCAAAACCCTAAATTCTGATTTTTTCTGCTCTTAAACAAATTATTACATTGAACTCATAGATGCCCAAACATGGCAAATGATGCTATACAATGATATTCATATCGAATATGCATTACACCATGAAATACACAAATTATACCCATCAAATGTCACACAAGTCTGATTTTCTGAATAGAAGTCTGCTCTTATAAATCAGAATATGAAGTCTGAAAATTACATCCAAAACAAGGGCTAAAACATGACAAACATGGCCCGGAATGCCGTTGTCCAAATCAGACGTAATACATAGGTTTGTACATACCAAAAGATGATGAAATGATGCTCCACAAACCCTCCCAAATGATGGCGCTTCGGTTAGGGTTTAGGAACCCTTAACAATGATGAAATCGCCTCCAGAAGCCAAATCACCCTTCTCAAAGGGCGGCGCTCCAAGTTAGGGCAATGCCCTAATGCAATGTGCTCACAAAATGCCACAAATCCACCTCCAATGCTGATCCAAAAATCTGAATATGCAATCATGCTCCAATCCTCCAAAGATCTCCAATGAAGTGCAATTTGAAATCCGTAATGAGTCCACCACAATGATGAGCTAGGGTTTTGTCCAACTCACCAAGAATCTCAAGGGTTTTCGTCCTTGGTTTTGTGCCCAACAAACGTTGCAGCCAAATGAGATAAACTCAATGAGAAAATATGATGAAATGATGATGAAATGACTTGCAAATGACCTTATAGTTATACACAATTTCCTTTCTCCTCAAGCTGACTGGCCACCTTAGATATTTCCTTTTATTTTCTTTTTTCTTCTCTCCCATGAGGCCGACCTCATGCTAGGCGCCCAAGTGCTCAATAAATTATTTTATTTTGTTGTCTCTCCTCCACCTTGGCCAACCTAGGCAAGGTATTTTATTTTTCTTATTTATTTTATCCAATCTCCAAGTGGGGCGACCCACTTAGGCAACTCATACATCATGTTTTTGGCCTTCAATTAAGTCATTCATCTCCAAGGGAAATTACCTTAATTTATTGTTATTTTCCTCAAACTCCCAAAGTCATTTCTATCATTTTTCTTCCTTCTTTTCATTTTTCCTTTCTCACCCTTGGTCGCTCATCTCTAGGAAAATTATTTTAATTACCTTAACTTCTCCAATAAATCCACAAAAATATACAAAGTCATCCCTCATGATCAATTAGCCCAAATAAAATTGACTAAGTTATGAAATCTAGCCAATTAGGTTATCCCCTTTGCCCTCCAGCTTAGCCTACGGGAATAGGATAGGCTAGCCAACTCCACTAGGTGATCACTCGGAAAATGGGGACATTACATGTGGTCAATCCTTACCACAAATTTTCCAACCACCTAGTACTACCTGAACTTTGCCAATGCATGCATGATGGCAAGCATCTCCTTATCATAGGTGGAATACAACCTCTCCACATCTCTCAACTTCCTACTCTCATAGGCTATGGGATGTCTATTATGCATGAGGAGGGCGTCTATCTCTTCACTTGATGCATCACATTCCAACACAAACAGTTGAGAGAAATTGGGTAGAGCCAATACTAGACAAGTGCTTTGATCACCTCCTTAAGTCTGTCAAGTGTAGCCTGAGCCTCATCCGACCATCTGAATGCCCCCTTCTTAGTGAGATCTGTAAGAGGTACTGCCATCTGTGAAAACCCCTTCACAAACCTCCTGTAGTAACTGCATAGCCCGAAGAAATCCCTCAAATCTAAAATGTTTTTCAGCGGCAGCCAATCCAGAATAGCTTGTATCTTCTCTTGATGTACATTAACTCCATCAGCGCCAATCACATGTCCCAAATATAGAATCTTTGTCATCCCAAACTCACATTTGGAAGCCTTGTAAATAGGAATTGTGCCTCCATGATGCCCAACACCTCATCAATATGCCTAAGGTGATCCTCTCATGTCTTACTATATATCAAGATATCATCAAAGAATACCAATACAAACTTCCGCAACTGCCTATTGAAAATATGATTTATACATGACTGGAAAGTCGCGGGAACATTGGTAGGACCAAAGGGCATAACCAAAAACTCATAGTGCCCGTAATGACATCTGAATGCGTTCTTATGAATATCCTCATCACAGACTCTAATCTGATGGTACCCTGAACGAAGATAAATCTTGAAAAAATATACTAGTCCATGTAACTCATCCAACAACTCATCGATCCTGGGTATGGGGTACCTATTTTTTATGGTCCTCTTATTCAAGGCATGGTAATCAAAGCACATCCTAATCGTGCCATCCTTCTTCTTCACCAAGGCCACCGAAGATGCAAAGGGACTAGAACTAGGCCTGATGTGTCCCATATCCAATAACTCCTTAATTGTTTTCTCTATTTCTTCCTTAAATCTCCTAGGATGACAATAAGGAGTGGTGATGAAGGGTTTGGAGCCCTCCTCCAACTCAATCACATGTCAAATCCATGATCAAGAGGTCTGTTAGTGCCTGAATTGACTAACAGTTTTTGAGCAATTTTCATGCAAGCACCTTCCTTAAAAATGTTCTAAGTGTTGGACCTCCTCAGCATTTTTCAGCTGCAGCATCATATTTTCCTGAGGAGGAGGTCATCATCATCATGTTTTCTTCGATGGTGGTCAGCATCATCCCGATCCTGCTGATGAGCTACAGTGTGCCCTGATTTTCTTGCGGGGGGTGATTTTTCAAATATCTGGTGATCTTCCAATTATCACCCTGCCCTTATATGATGATGATGTCACCCCGATCTTCCGAAGGGGTCATTTTCTAAGTTGTTCGAACCGACCTGTTTTTTTTCTTAAGGGTCGTCATCATCATCATCATATTTCCGGTTATCGCCGTGTTGCTTGCGAGGGTCATCATATTGTCTACCTGCATGATCTTTCGCTGGGGTGATATTTTAACATCGGGTGATCTTTGTTAAGATCATCCTGATGATGTTGCTGTAAACTTCTAAGTGCGACCCGATATTCATCGTGGTCATCATATTTTGAACGTTAGGATGATCTTGGTCAATATCATCCTGATGTTGTATCACTTCATGTTCGTTGTTTTATCATCCTGATGATGCTGACGTCATTCTTATGTCAGGGTGATATCTATTTCTCTGCCTATCTGCATCATGATATTTCCGAAGGAGGGGGTGATATTTTCATATTTGAATATCACCCGGATGTATGTTTGTTCCAGCATCATGATGATGCTGATATCAGGGAGATATCCGCCTGTCGGCTTCATGCATTATCAAGTGGGGGGTGATCATTTCAAATATCTGTCGTATTCATATATCACCCCGATCTTATAGCGGAGCTACAGTGCAGCATGATATTTGTGCATCAGGATGATATTTCCAAATATCCGGTTATCTCCCGAATATCATCCTGATGCCGACATGTGGTGGTGACGTCATCAAGGTCCGGGGGGTCATATTTCTAACATTACTCATCTTATGAAGATCCCTCAATGTTGCGAATATGACGATGACGTCATCCGGATATGAGGAGGTGCGCAGTAGGCAGATATGCTGATGACGTCAGCAGGATATGACGGTGACGTCATCAGGATGTTCATCGGCCAGACATTTGGTATCGGCTAAGCAGGAGGATCTTCCTCCGATGGATCAGGTTGTGCCGATGAAGGCGATTATCATGCAGGTTATATTGCGATATGATGCTGACGTCAGGGTGATATTTCAAGCGACAGGATATCATGCTGCTGAAGGATAATGATGATGAAGTCTTATACTAGTGTCGTCAGGAGCAAAAGCACCGACATCATATATGCTCGCGACCTAGTATATAAGGTGATGAGGAGGTTGCTGCGGGGTGCATGTGGGATAATTCGACCCTGCATATTTTCAAATATCATGACGATGTATCTTGGCGGGAAACGGTTGCGACGCACAGTATTCTGCATTTCCCAAGGCCGCGGGTTGGTGCGCCATTAATGGCGATTGTTGCAGAGGTATGGGCGATGGTGTGGACGGATCTAGTACCCGATTGAAGATGTGGATCCCTAGGCGGCGACGCAAGGCTCGAGGTTTCTTCCTGTCTCCTCCCCTACCTACTGCATTCATGTTTGAGCGCCAATCTGGTAATGCGTTGAGCGCCATTTTTCTGATACTGTGTATCTGGCGGGATTTTTGGTCAACCATGTAATTAATTGCTGTGGTACACTACCTGGCTGTTATAAGCAGGAAGTGTTACTCATTTTTGGTTGTTGAAAACTGGACATTTTGGCTCTGTAATAAGATACAACTGGTTTTGGTTGCTCTGTGCAGCAAACTTGTGAGTTTATGTATCTCCTGTTGTACGATTTGGCATGAATCCACTGATTTCATGGTTAATCTTCTATGAATAATGCTGTGTTTGCATGTGTTATGCTGATTCTGTCTCCAGTTTTGCATGTATCTTTCTTACTGCAATAGGGATGCCACAAGTATAGACAGCGTAACACTCTTTATTGGGAGATATCTGTAAGGCAGATATCATGTGTATTCCCCCTGAAATCCAGTTTTAGCTATTCATGCTGATCATTCACAGGTGTATGTCTACCGACTCCAAGCCCTGGATAGGCACCAATCTAGCTCTGTGTTGAGGTTATACACCATGTCCAGCTTTGCATCCAAAATTCAAACTAAACCATCTCTTCCTTCCATCTGTTAGTTGTAGGATTAGGAGTAGGAAACCCTTGCATGCTCTCATCCCTAACCAGACATATATGTCCAAGAACGTTGCCCACCTTGTGATCTATCATACAGATCTTGGTCCATACATGAGAGTATTCTGCCTGTTGTTGTCAAGTTAGATCTTTCTATCTTTGAGCTAGTCAAGGTTACATCTTGAGTTATAGGGATACCCCCCTTGGTGCGGCAGAACCAGAAGTGAAGGGGAGGAGCTCACGCAACCTCCTGTATTAGTTGGCTGAATCTGCCTGTGCATTAGAAGTGGCAAACCCTAATGCTGATTCAAAAGAAAAGTCAACAAGGTCTACCAGGGGGAATCTCTCCAAACACCATGCTATGCTTATCTAGCACTAACTAGATATCCACATGATACTGCTGGTCACTTCTAGAAGAAGATTTAGAGGACACGAAACATTGGGCTGCCCATGCAACATCACCATGTCTAAACAATTTTTCCATCCTCTATGTTGTCACTACCCTTGGCGCTCCATCCGACATGAACTCCAACTCCATCTTCTAAAAATCTTGAATGTACCTGCCAAGTGAGTGTAACCATTGGATTCCCAGAACAACATCGGTATCACCAATCCCAACCACATAGAAATCATCAGTAACCGTATAGTCACCCAACTAAATACTCAACAGTGAAATCTTCTTAGTGCAACTCATCTTGAATCCATTCGCAACCATCACACTGAAGCCTGAAAACTCCTCTACCTGCAATCTCTCTTCACCACCAAACCCTCATCAATGAAGTTATGAGTGGCCCTGCCATCAACCAAACATGTGACCCACTGACCCTTCAAGACTCATCTCACTCTAAACAAATGATACTTAGGAGCTCTCGACAATGTAGCAATAGTACCATGTATTGTGTCACCTGTAGCTGTAGCATCAAGCACTAACTGTTGCTCCTCATTCTCACTGTCCGAACTAGTGTCTTGGACTCCATCATCATCAATGTCAAAAGTGACCTCTATGTAATGAGCTTTGCCTTTCTCAAGCCATCTATGACCAGGCTCCCAAGGTTCCTTGCATGAGAAACACAACTTCTTCCTCCTTAGTTCATTCTTGGATTCTATGTCCGGATTCGTCCTTCTAGGCCAATCCTTCTGAAAATTCTTCTTCGGATCCTTCCTTAAGGAAGTGAAGGGTTTGCTTTGAAACTTGTGATATCCCGATGTTAAGGCATTGTTTAAATTAAAGATTTAAACATCATGATAAAACAGCGAAGTTGCTTTCTTGTAATATAACTGTTATTCCCATAATAAACATTTTTCAACACTACTTATTATATATAAATATTAATAAATTAATAATTATGAATATTAATAAAATGAAATATTAATATAAGTTATATATATATAAATTGTCTAAGAACAAGGGTGAGCGATTAATTTATAAGGAGCGGCGACTAAAACAAGTAAAGCAGGTCGATTTCATGAAGATAGCCGGCCCATATTGAAGATTAAAAAGCAGCCGAGTCTAGTAAGAAGGCCAACTCCCTTGAATGCATTTAAAATAAAAGATTTAAGGTGTTTTTGTTTGGCCGACCTCTCTAAAATAAAGTGCTAAAGACAATATTAATCTCACCAAGGGGTGTGACTTTAAAAGGTAGAAAGCATGCTTCTTATGTGGTGCGATTGATATTATGGAAAAGAAGGCAGCGATCTCATTTAAGAGCAGAAATTAATGAGTGATGAGTTTATAAAGGCAGCGCTTAATGGGGTAAAAGACAAAACAGTTTGTTATAATGAGATTTGTTTGGCCTATGAAGAAGTGTGATTATGGAAGAGTCATGTTGTTTCTTTTTCTAAGAGAGACATCTATTGGGAATCACCTCCCTTGAGGAGTGTATAAAAGGAGTGAAAGTGAGAGTTGAAAAGAAGGGAAGGAATAATATATTTCTGATAAATCAAAAGGAATCAACATCTAGAATATACAGAGCAAAATCAAAGGCAGCCAAGAATACATAACAGCAGTGATATATATATGTAACAACAGTAATGTATATATGAATATAATAGCAGAACAATAAAGATTCTTGTGGTATGCAATGTTAACTATGCCTATGCCTATTTAATAGATATAAGAAATCAAACATAAGAAATCGAGGTCTGCATTTCCCTAAATCAGAATAATCATTAATCATTATTGGTGCAGCAGTCCAGTTACCCAAACTAGTGGTATGAGACCAAATTTACAGTCATATAAGGCAGCACGATTTAATATGAATGACTGTGATTGTTTAATTGGACATTATAGTTATTAATAATATATTGTTGTTATTGTCATGTCAGTAAATACGATTAATCTTTTGTTGTCATGTGATTTGAATGTTCAGCCACGATGAAAGGAATTGAGACTACAAGTGGGGAACAGTGATGGGGCACTCTCCTAGGTATGCCACCTCAAATGGGGACCTGATGAACCCCAAGAGGCCAAGGGGGTACAGAGGGTACTACCTTTGGGCTTAGGAGAGATGGCATTTTTAGGGCACCCATTGGAATCTCACTCCTCCATCATGGATGATCAGCACAGGAGGTCAAGTCATAGGGAGAAGGAAATGATTGGCAAGATGAGGGGATAACGGAAAAGACACCTCCTAGATAGATCACCTCATATGGATCGCATGTGCCACATAAGGCCAAGGGGGATGGTATATCCCCTCTTGGATCTAGGGAAAAAGGGTCCAAGGCACCCCATCAAGTCGCATTCTTCCATTCTCTCCTATGATTGAACCCTCGGTATGTTAGAGTACTTTGTGATTGAACTAATGTTTGGCCATGAGTTTATTAATTATGGAATTCTGCTAATTATTATTATGATAAATGATTCTAATCTGCTAATCAGTTTGATTATGGTAAATGGTTCTAACATGTGTGCAGGGCTTCAATCAGAGGAAGGGTATTACCTAACCCCATTGTCATTGAGGAAAATTAGGGCAAATTTAGGGCACTCCCAATTAGAGGACATTACAAAACTTGTGCATTGACGGTGCTAAAAATTGCATGCCTCAAGCCCTCTTAATAGCATCCTACAATGAAGGTGGATCTAGGGCTTTCACCCATCCACAAAGAGGCTCCTCTAAACCTTCAATCAAAAGATAAGTCAATCTACTCTCAGAAACATTCGGAACCAAGACTGCAAGCTTTTGAAATTTTGATATATAGGCATCCACTGAATCCTTCTATTTGAGTTGGGCCAACTCTCTGAAAAATTGTTCGGGATTAGTTTTGTCAAACCTATCAATCAACCTCTGAGTGAAATCAGCATATGTAGTGATAAGGCTATGACCTTGTGTAACCATCCCATTGTACCACCAATCACATGCATCTTCCTCCAAGTGTAAAGTAGCAAACTAAATTGCTTCCTTCTCGAACATAGGGTTCAAAGTGAGATAATTATCCATCTTCTGAATCCATGCACGTGTCGTGCATCTACTTGAACCATCAAAAGGAGTAATAGTCACCTTTTCCAACTTTTTGCAAATCATGGTTGTGATTTCTCTCCGCTCTAGGCCTATTCCTGTACTTCAATTGACAGAAATCCTATAAAGACATTGCAGCTTGAAACTCATCACCTAGAGATTGCCATTCCCTCATGTACTCATTAAAGCTCTCACTTGCAACCTGTTGTCCACCCTCTTGTGCTCCTTGATGATCCAAGAAAGTAGGCATGAGAGGTCTACTTAAGGAAGCTTGAGTGGTTCTAGTGTGAGTGTCGGTATTATTTCCCAAATTGCTAGCCTCCCCATTGTTTCCATTAGTTCCATTGTTTGCCATGTTATGCCGCACAAATTGGGACAAAAGTTGCATTAGGTCACGTTGTCCTCTAGCAATATCACTAGCAATATCATTGAGGATATCTCTAGTGTCAGGATCTTCATGATTCCTATCACCCATGATGTCTTCTTCTTCAGAATCTGAGCCAATAAACTATTGCCTTCTCCTGTATGTAATGTACTCTCTATCCTCAGGATTCATAAGTCAACATTCTTATCATATAAACCCTTTAGACTGACAAGATCTCTTGCTCTGATACCACTGTAAGATTCCTAATCAGATCTGCCCTAAATTTCTGATTTTTATCTCTTCAAACCCTGGTCTGAAATCTGATCTTTCTGTTTCTGAACTTGAAATGGTTTTGGACAGCCAATATATGAATGCCAATTGCTCAAATAAACATGCCAATTATGTTCCCTTGTGAAGATAACATCAACCATGAATTCTACCACATAATATGACCATTCAAAGGCAAAACAAATGACATAAAGTCTGATTTCTAAATATGAATGACTGCTGCTACAAATCAGATTATTCCAAATGGAAATTACATCAAGTTTCAAGGCTTAAACATGCCCAAATATAGCCCAGATTTCTTCTGTTACAAATCCTTTAGAATGATAAATAAAGGTATCTACATACCAAAAATGATGGAAAATGGTGTCTTGTTTGCAAACCCTAGATGGGCGAATCCTCCAAGATAGGCGCCGCTCTCTTGAAGATGAAGAATGGCATGCAAATGGAAGGCTGCGGCTAGGGTTTGACCACAAATGCTCCCAAAACATGAAATTGCCCTCCTTGAGATTGGCGCTCACTCTAGGGTAAAACCCTAGCAACAATCCACAATCAAATCCTCAAAAAAATAGGCGCTCCAATCTGATCTGAAAATCTTAATATATCTTCAACAAAACCCTCAAAAGTTGGTGCTCCAAATCTGATCTAAAAATCTGAATATAACCTTCAACCTCCAAAAATTGTATTTGACCACAAATCTCACATTTTGGCCCTAGGTCTTCTTCTCCAAATCTCCAGAAATAGATATGTCTTTGAAGCTCAAGATTCTTCTCCAAATCACCAATGAAGTGCAAATGTGAACTCCGTATGAATCCATGTCCAAGATGGAATTGGGTTTTCGTCCAATCCACCAATATTCGTAAGGGTTTTCATCCTTGGAATATGCTGAATCTAAGTTGCAGCCACAAGAGAAAATCTCCAATGAAATGATATGAAAAATGAATGATGATAATGACTTGCTTTTCGCCCTCCTTTATATCCACCAATTAACCTCCACCTTGGCCGACCTCCCTTTTGGCAATTCACTTTATTTTAACCTCCTTTTTGGCCGACCTCCCTCTTGGCAATTTCACTTTATTTTATTTTATTTATCAAGTGGCTCACTTAAATAATAGTCATTTCACATTACAAATAGGTCCAACCTAATTAATTAAATATAAATAATCCAAAAGTGACTTAGGATTACTTAGTAGTTAACTAATTAGATTATTCCCTTGCATTCCCAACTTAGCCTACAGGAATAAAATAGGCTAACCAACTCCGTTGGGTGATCACTCAGAAAAAGGGGACATTACACATCTCAAGCTTTTAACCATCCTATGTAGGGCTCTATCAATATTGCTTTTCCATTTTCTTGACATGCCATGCTGTCCCTATTTAATACAAAGCTTGTTTATCTGCAGCTTTTCAATATCTAAGTTATCTTTTTCAGGAATGTTTCCAAGGATCTCAGAATGCCTATGTTTCCTCCTGAGCACCCTATGCAGGGCTCTATCAATATTGCTTTTCCATTTTCTTGACATGTCATGTTTTCTCTATTTAATACCAAGCTTGTTTATTTGCAGCTTTTTAATTTCTATGTTATCTTTTTCAGGAATGTTTCCAAGGATCTCAGAATGCCCATGCTTCCTCTGACTCAGTGTTCTCAAGTTGAGCACTAATAACTCCCTCACTAGCATGTTCTGTACCTTTCAATGATAGCTACTTTTCGGTTCTTCAACTTGATTTTTAATTCTAGTAGTTTAAAAGAAAGTTGTCAATGCCAATATTCTCAGTCTGAATGGAATCTGAGACAACGTGCTATGTAGTTGATTAAGTCCTCAGAAGTTTGAAAGAATCAATCTAGTTAGTTTGTTGATGTTAGTGTTCATCTGCAAGCATGGTGGTGATGAATTTCTAAATGCATGGAGTTTACACAGAAACAGATAATAATGGTGATAAATGAAGAACTGAAGAACCATACCTACATAAACTCCATTTCTAGATGATTCTTCCAGAGCATCATCTACTGTTTTTTTCAGATTGAGAATTTTTGTACCCCGTCGAACAGCATTGCAGGTTAGGACTGCTTTAGGTTTGCAGTCTACAATTCGTTGGGCAAGGGAATCAGCTGAATATCCAGAAAATACAACCTAAAAATCATGGTAAAGACAAATTAAATCACCAATAAGCAAATTTTGTAACAAAAGAAGTAAGCCACAGTTAGTTATTATACTTATGGCAAAGAAAGCTATCCAATCATACATACCGAATGAACAGCACCAATCCGAGCACAAGCCAGCATTGCTATTGGCAGTTCTGTTAACATGGGCAAGTAAATTGCCACTGTATCTCCTTTCTTGACACCAACATCTTTCAAGTAGTTGGAAAGCTGTACAAAAAGAATAGAAGAATACAAAACCTTTGTAGCATTTGGGAAAAGGAAAAGATAAAAGAAATATTGAGTTATCTAGTAATCATTTCTCATTTAGGCTGGTAATCAACTGGATAGTTCATCATTTACCATGCTAGTAATCAACTGTCATCAGCAATCCCTCACAACAATAATGAATATCAAGAAAATAATAATGGGATTGATATTGTGATTGGCATATCAGTATATACCCTTTGACAATGTAGAATGTAGAATTGTTATCCAAATACTCAAATCATTCCTCTGTATGGAGCATCACTTTGGCGAAGGGCTCTTATTCAGTTTAGGTATTATTCAATATTATAGAATCCCATCTTAGTCAACTGCAATCATATTTTATGATAGTCTCAAGGTATAAGTATGTTTCCCAAAAAATAACTGGTCAGCCCTTAGGTATTTATGACATTTGGCAGAACAAGTTGTTCCAGCATATAAATGAATGTATCTAGTATGGTATGGGTTTTGGAGAAGACATCACGTTCTTTGTAAAATCAAATAATTATCATTATCTATTAGAACATTTTATTGAGCTTCAACAGTGATTCTTGTCCAAAACTTTGCCCTAGCCTATTCTGAAGAGTGTGTGGTCTTGGGACTCCTATTTTCAAGCATCATAATTACAAAATCTTGTCAAATTCCTCAAAATTTCCCTAGGAAGATCCCTATGCCTTTACCTTGATGCATGTTGTTGAACCCCTGAATTGGGCTAAGTCTGAAACCTTGAAACCTTGAAAATTTGACTAAGTCTAAAATCTAAGAGATCCTCCAAATTCTAGATTTTGCATTTTAACTCCTATGGATCTAAAACCACTCTCAAACATCCTAATAGTATATACATAAAATATAACTTGAAGTATAAGAAAGAAAATACAAAGAGGAAAATACCAATTATACTTGTGGGAATTTTAACTCCATCAGGATGTTGTGGGAATTTTCACTCCATCAGGATGTTGCGGGAATTTTAACTCCATCAGGATATTGCAGGACTTCAATGGTGATCAGGTTATCTTGCAACCTCCTAAACCTCCGCCCATCCTGCAACCTCTTAAATCCCTGCCATATCCCTGTCACCCCTTTTCTTCCGCCAACTTTCCTTCCCTATCCAGGCGGAGATTTCATGTGAATTGCTTCTTTGTGAATTGCTTCTTTGTGATTTGCAGCCTACAAGGGATCCTAAAAAGAGCAAAAATCAGTTGAGGAGAGAACAATTTTGCTTCACATGCCACGAAGTTTGGACACCTAGTCATATATGTGGAAACAATAAAGAAGGTGAAACAATGATCACATGTTTATTTCAGCAGAGTGATGATATGGACAAAGAAAAATCACTCCATGCATCCACAAGTGAGAAGTACATGAGTCTTCATGACAACGATGTGATTGAAGGGTATGCTGCTATGGAGTTTGTTAAATCAGCAGTTGTTGATCAGCCATATGAAGGTGATATTGTTCATACATATGAAGGCAATACTGAAAATTTGTTATGTGAAGAACAAAGTGACTTTGATGAAAATGATCAAAGACCTTTAGCATTGCAAGATTTGAAGGTTCAATTTATGGTTAAGGAAGAAGAAGAAGTTTTGCACACACTTTTTGGACCAGCAAATAATGATAGGTATCCATCAGTTGAAGAAGAGCATGTTGAAGAGTTTGTGGAGAAGAATGTTCTTGGTAATTCAAAATCATTTGATTCAGATTTGATGAAGAACTCAACCATTCAGGGAGAATTCAATGAGTCTACTTGTGTTTTGACACCAACTATTATGATGATGATTCTTTGATTGAGCATAATGTTGTCCTAGCTTCAAAACATGAATTATGCAAAGAGGATGTCATGGAGGTAGCTAATTTTGAGAGGCATGATTTTGAAGACAAATAAGAAAATTCATTATATGAAGATGATCTTAATCATAGGCCCAATGAGTCACATAATTTGGAGAATCAATTGAAGGTCAATAAAGATATGATTGTTGCAGCCTTAACACATTTTGATAACACTCACAAGATGATTGAAGATCATTTTTGGAAGGCTCGACTTGAGAGGAGACAAAAAGACGTTGAAGGAGAACTTTCTCTTGCAGATTTGTAGGTACTCAAAGAAGCTTTGGTAGCAATGAAATCAAATTATTTACATCTACTTTCAAATAGAGATCATCTCTTCAAGCTTGCTGAAATATATTCTGATGCATTGAGAGGAAAAGAAGAAGTTGATAAGCTTACCCTTAAGCTTAAGATTACTAAAGATTCCTTGAAGAGTACTCAAATGGCCCTTCAAGAATCAGAAAATCAGTCATCCAAGGAACAAGAATCTAATACAAAGATTATGGAGATTAGGCAAATAGTTGAAGGAATTGCAGAAATCCATAAGGATAAAGTATTGCATAATGATTCCAGCATTCCTGATACCAAAGAGATTCAATATGTTGAGAGTGATGGGGAAGTACATCAAGAGTGTGAACTCTTGAGTTTGGAGGAGCAATTTTCATATGAAGGTGCGGTTTTCAGCTATGGGATGGACGCTATAAAAGGTGATGTATGCAAATTTCAGCGTGACACAACTTTTGGATCAATCAATAATGATGAGTATCCAGAAAGTGAAGATGTGCATGAGATCTATGATGACACCATCAAAGGGGATGAAGAAAATGTTATGAACAATAGTCCATTATCTTCACATGATTTTTATAATCATAAGGTGATAGAAGTGTTCCATATGGATAACATTAGTAAGAAACCTTATCTTGTTGATCTCCAGTGTTTTATGGCTAAGCGTGAGAGAGTGTTTGTGGATCCAACCTACATACAAGGTATGACATTTCATAATGGTTTTGTTATTCCTTGTTTCATGAAACCATCACTACTCGTGATCACATTGGAAGGACACAACAAAGATTTTGAAATCATGGCTCTATCTAGAATGTTGAGTATGCATGGGATACATCTTATTAGAGAGCTGATTATGGAAACTAAGAGATTGCCTTTAAGGAAGATACTACATTTTGATAATGTGTGGTTTGTCATTGGCATCACACCTTTGAGATGGTTATCAAATGAGACATTCATAGTTTCCCACCTTGAACCTGTTGTTCTTCATTCATTACTAACCAATGAATGAGTATCTCATACTTTAAGACTGATGAATGGGCAAAAATTTAGTATGTAGTGAGTTGTGGAGAAAATTTCAGATTTAGTTCAATGGTTTTCACCTTATACATTGGCATTTAGTGGCTATCTTACATTGCTGATCATGAAATTTTCAGACTTTGCACTAGTGTTTACAGCTGATTGGATAAATTTGTGTGCACAAGATTGTTATTTTAGCACTAGGAGATTGAGTATTGATGAGATCTTATCAGTTTATGACAGGGGAAGTATTCCCAAGATGATTATACATCTGATTTTCAGTCTTAACACTGTTGTCATTAGTTGTACCAGCAACATAGAGAGGATATGTATGTCTGATTATGCACACATGATGAACATCACTCAATTCCATGAGACACAGTTTAAATGCTTGACAGTATTGAGTGATGGAGACTTGATGAGATATGCTTCTCCCTTCACCTTCAGTTCATATGGAGATGCAGTAATTCGGGTTCCAAGAGTTGGTATGATTGGTGGGTTGCTTCACAATATTTGGTTGGATGACAGTTGTATCAGAGTGGAGAAGCGAAAGGCTTGCATCAAGTGGTGGTACCTAGAAGAGCATTGTTATAATACCACCTATCACATGTCGATAGGCATATCTCCTTTTAGGGCCTTGTATGGTTATGATGCTATGTCTTTTGTAGACTTAGCATTTGATGACAGTAGAGCTCCCAGAGCTAAAGAGATGATGCAGGATAGCCAAAATATCCTTAAGGCACTTAAGGATAATCTACATCGTGCTCAGAATCAATGAAGATGTATGTAGATGGGCATAGGGTGGAGAGGACATTTGAGGTTGGTGATCTAGTTTTCTTGTGCCTACAGCCATACCGGCAGTCTACACTGAAGAGAAGTGGTGCAAAAAAACTGAAGCCTCGTTTCTATGGCCCCTACAGGATCGTGAGGAGAGTTGGAGAAGTTGCATATGAATTGGAGTTGCCTGAAGTTAGCCGAATTCATAATGTATTTCATATATCTTGCCTCAAAAAGGTAATTTGGCAACACATTACATCTTCTCCCGAGCTTCCTCCTTTGGATGAAGAGGGGAAATTGATACTTGTTCCTGATGCTATATGTAATGTCCCCTTTTTAACGTGATCCTGTTTTATGATGGTTTAGCCTATCACTAGCCCTCGTAGGCTAACTCAAATGGTTAGAGGGTCCCTTTTGGCAAAGATCGTCGTGTTTTCTCCATCAGAGCTCGGTATGGGTTTAGGTTTGGCCTTCGTTGGACTCAATTCTACACACTTACTATTTATAGTAAGTCATCTTTCTTGAGTTTCTATTTATAGCAGGGTATCTGGTCATGTGGTGATTTCAGTGTTGTTCCCCAGTTTCAGCTAGTGATAAGGTTGTTTAGAGGTCTCTGGTCCCATATTGGAGGCTCTTGCTATTTTTGGCCAACAGAGGTTAATAGAGATGGACCCCTGCTATTTTTGGTAAGATGGTTGCATGCACAGAGGGTACCATGGTGAAACCCCAGGTTCAGACGAAATTGGAAAATGATGTTTAATTAAGGAGATATTAATATTTTAAGTGGCATTAATGATATTGTATTTATTAATGATATATTATTAAGTTATCATTTAACTTTATAATTCAATGTTGAGTTTGGAGCCACTTAAATGATTAAAAGGTATATTATAAAGTTATGATTTAACTTTATAAGTGGGGCCATTTTGAGTCAATGAGTCATTAATGAATTTATGGAAAAAGTACACCCATTTATGAGACTTATAATAAAGTTTTTATTAAAAACCTAAAGTGGATTTGAAAGTGGAATTAAAAGCTATTAAGGAGATTGAGGGTATATAAAGACTCAAAAGGCAAATGAAAATTCATTCAATCATTTGATACTTATGCTTTTTGGTGTGATGGTTGTGAGGAGAAGAAGTGCTAGGGTTTCTGCACTACTTGGTCATTGAGAATGAAAACTCTCTTTGATTTTTGCATTCTGAGGTGGTGAAAGATCCATTGAAGAACTGCTTATTTGTGGGCTTCATTCAGAAGTCCAATTTGTGCACATTGGTGAAGATATTTGCAAGTATTTTCAAGAGTTTCAAAGTATAATTAATGCAGATCAGAATTTGATGTAAGGATGCTACAGTGGCGTGAACAGTGCGACGCTACAGTGCTGCTACAGTATTTGCCATTGTTGTAAGAAAAAACTAAAGGGGTTGTTTGGTGGTTTTGGGAGGTCGTTTGCCAAGGTTTCCTATCTCAGTTGGGCATGGATATTCTGCAGACCTTCTACTGAGTTTACAGTAGTGTTTGTGAGCTTTCACGATCATATTTATTGCTGCCTTTCACCTACAGGCCATACAGCAGCTTTTCCAGACTATACAAAGCTGCCATTATTCTATTTCTCCATCCTTGCATAGGCAATACAAGCTGGAATTACTCTAGTGCACTCAGAAATGCATCTTCTTGAGGTTAAAACATGATATGCATATCACTGTAGTTCGCTGATTAGAAGAGTAGACTGTAACATTCATTTTCTAATTATTACAGTCAATATATGTGTGTCAAATGTTTGACAAATTGTCTCTATACAAACCAATGAATGCATGAGTATTTTAGTTTGGTAATTGAATATATATGTTGTCTGATTTTATATGTGTTGTATGGGTTTCTTGTGGCTAAATGAGCATCATAAACCACTGGCAAACACAAAAGAACATACCTAGATCAGAAAAAATCTCATATCAGCTAACTACCCAACTGTTTGACAAAATCCCTGCATTGTCAAATTGAGCTAAATTGGTAAACGATTTGTCTCAACTGGGGTGGGACATTACAGTGGTATCAGAGCGGTTTCCTGCCATCCTATTGGGAAATCAAAAATTTATTCAATTGCATGTCAGAGATTTTTCACTTGGATGTAAGTTTTGAGACTACCCAGATGTTTGCATGTCGATTCTGAGGGTTGTATGTTAGTGATCAGCACTTGCATGTCAGTCTTTGCAGTTGCATGTTAGTACCCAGTACTTGCATGTCCATATAGAGAACACCCATATGCTTGCATGTCAAGTTTTGAGGTTGCATGTTAGTGATCAGCACTTGCATGTCACTCTTAATGGTTGCATGTTTGTGGGTTAAAACAAATATTCAGTGAATTAACATCTAGCATCATTTGAGTGACCAGCACTCATCAGTTCAGTTATGGGTTACTACAGTATTGTAGGGAAATCCAGATAAGAGATTGAACAGGACGACATTAAGTTCAGGGAAAGCTATGAACGGGAAGCCCCTCGACTCTTTGAAGACTATCAGAGTATGCGAGATGATTTTAAAGCACGATACTCTCTTAATGATTTTCTGAACTTTGTTGTCACCTTGAGTCCTAAAAAGATTGGATTGGTTAAGTATATTAGGAGGGTGTATAAGGAGGAAATTTCATCTAAAGGGGCAAAATTCAGTCATGGTCACAGTGTGAGCAGCTATGGTAGAACTATTAAAGCAGATAAGGAAGATGGTTCTACATCTAAACTCAATGGACAAGTTACAGGAACTCCCATAACGAGCAAGAACGAAATGAGAAGACAAAATCTATGTTTCTCATGCAAAGGATTTTGGGAGCCTAACCACCAATGCACAGATAATAAGGTAAAGAAGCTTGAGGAAGACCTCGTTGTGACACATAGAGGCATTGAAGAAGAAGCCACAAAGAAGGCAGATTTGGAGATGCACATGTTGCATGAGGATGTTGGTGTTCATGAGTCACATCATTTGGAAGGACCAAGAGGATCCCATAATGAAGCCATTGAGATTAAGGAGACTTATACACATGCAGATTTACTTTGCAGCCATGGGGCAGAAATTATGGCACATGATACACTCAATTTTCCTATGAAGACACCCTTTGAACTAGCACTTGGCAATGGACAGTTAGCAGAGGATGAAGTTTTGGTTGAGTCTCTTGAGGACACTACAGATAAGTATGATGTAGCTCCTGGTTTTCTGTTTTATGACAGCAGTCATAATGTCGAGCTCACTCATGAGATAGCAGCCATTTCTCATGAAAATGATGGATGTGTGGAGTCCCCTAACATTGACACTCAAGATTTGGGTGTTAAAAATGAAATATGTGATGAGAATTCAAGCTACAACAAGTCTGATTTTGCAAATCAGACCTTGGAAAATGAATCAGAAAATCCACTTATTGGCGATGAGTCCCAGGATCGCTCTACGGATGGATATGCAGATGCTTTGGCAGAAGAAGTGTGCGAAGATATTGTCAAAACAGCAGCTTCTACAATGTCTTTTGAGCCATCCTATGAGGTACATAGCAGCAGTACCTTTGATGATATTGTGTGCACAGTCGATAGTACACATAATGCTGCTTCTCATATCGTGAGCAATGATGATTCAGCGTCACACCATAGTGTAGATTACAACTCGGAAGATTTGTGTGGAGATGATTCGTCACATGGGTATCATCATTTAGCTGGGCAATTGAAGGTTAATGATAATATGATTGCTACAGCCTTGGAACATTTTGATGTTGCTCGACAGATGTTGGCAACCTATGGTTGGAGTACTACTGAGATGGATGAGCACGATGGTAGTGGACTTTCCCTCACAGAGTTTTATACACTTAGAGAAGCGATTGGGATAATGAAGAATAATTATTTACTGTTACTAGCTGATCGAGATTACCTTCTCAAGTGGGACGGGATCTGTTTTGGTGCATTGAAGGGAAAGGAGGAGGAGATCGATGAGCTCACCTATGAGCTTGAGATTGCCATGGACTCATTGAAGAGCACTCAAGAGGCCCTTCAGGAGGCACCGTTGTGGATAGATGAGCTTACTATGGCACTAAGACTGACACAATCTTCACCACCTACAGTTACAGTTCAGGTTTCTATGGCAGCAGTTGGTGAGGAGTATATATCCACAAATAGTGGTGAGGGGCACATTGAGGATGTGGCTACATCCATTACTCTTACTAGTGCAGGTGACATCGATGGGTTTAGTGCATTGGGTGAGAGTAGCAGAGAACCATATGTTACTTCAGGTGTTACTGAGGATAGTCCCATTACAAATGATGCAGAGCAGGTTATTGATAGCTTGTGTGATGAGGTGGTTGATTTTGCAGAGAGGGTTGCCAGAGTGCCTACCCAATTAGCCATTTGGGATCGGGGACATGAGCCATCTTCTGATTCTAGTGTCGTGAGTGATGAGACTGACGAGGAGGGTGTTCCCCATGACTATGATGGTCAGCCATTGACAGAGGTGGGGGCATTTTATCTTGACTGCATGGTAAGGAGTGCTCATCACTTCTCCATTAGTCCACACATGGAGGATTTGTTGATGCATCGGTGTGGATTGGCTTAGTATTCATATCATCCATTGTGGAATGGAGTGTTTCCATCTTCGGAAGATGGAACCAAAGATTGTGGGTGTCCAACTCTATTATTTTCATATGGTTGTTTACAGGGTTAGGGATCAAATTTTCATCATGATGATGTGTTCTTGGCAGAGTTTGCGGCTTCCTTGTTTCAGGAATTTCCATTGGAGGTGAGGCTACAGGGGAGTTGTAGTTTTAGTGAGCATGATGGCTTTGTTAGTCCAACCCACAGTGATGGAGTTCTACTCCATAAGTTGGTAAGGGACGGCTGTTCTATGAATTTAGATGAGGATTTTATTCATAATTTTTGGAGGACAGCAACTATACTTGAGTTTGGAGGAGAGTTGTATCATCTCCTCAGCATTGGAGAGTGGCATAGGGTTGGTACTTGGGCATCCTATGATCCTGGCCATTTTGTATGCATTCCCATAGGTTGGATATTCAGTCTAGAGGGTGCTGATCTGTTTTATATCAGCAACCTAGGAGGAGTTGTTACACTGTTTTCGGCACCTATGAGGGATACTCATCACATCCACGGGAGATTTGCAAAGTTTGGAGTGGGGTGTCATGATGTTGGTACTTCGAGTTACTTCCATCTCCTCATGTTCGATGGATGTGAGGTTTTAGTGTGTTGGGATCTAGGTGGTGATAGGTGTGGCATGACAGTTCAATGGGATTTCAATTTGTTGCTTCACCATTCTCGGCATGGTGAAGATCTTATCAAAGTTGTGCAGGGGAAGTCAGCGAGTAATGTGTATGGCAGACTTCCATTCTGGCTATGGGATCCAGGGATTGATTTGGTTGGTGGATTGCTTTTTTCTTTTGTCGGGGTTGACCTAGTTACAGGATACAGTGGTATCATGTTGACACCACAGGATTTGGATGGGACATTCTACAGGATGATCTGGTATCCTGGCATTCAGCTGAGCCTTGATCGCAGAGTTTCGGATCCTTCTGGTGCATCAAGATTCCAGATAGAGCTTACTAGTGATTGGCACAACATGTACAGTGTGCAGAGAGTGTACCGTTTCATCTTGGATTTACTTGTACATGTTTTGATTACGATGCACAGTTTCAGTGCACATGGTTTGGACAGTTGGTCTGTTGTCTATGTTTGCGCGGTTGAGTTTATGCTGGTGCTTCAGCAATTATGTTTCTACAAGGGACATTTCACAGTTTTCTTTTGGACCTCCAGTGGAATGGTGTTTCTTAGCAATAGAGATTGCTTGGGGACAAGCAATTTTAGGGAGGGCGGACTATAATGTCCCCTTTTTAACGTGATCCTGTTTTATGATGGTTTAGCCTATCACTGGCCCTCGTAGGCTAACTCAAATGGTTAGAGGGTCCCTTTTGGCAAAGATCGTCGTGTTTTCTCCATCAAATCTCGGTATGGGTTTAGGTTTGGCCTTCGTTGGACTCAGTTCTACAAACTTACTATTTATAGTAAGTCATCTTTCCTAAGTTTCTATTTATAGCAGGGTATCTGGTCATGTGGTGATTTCAGTGTTGTTCCCCAGTTTCAGCTAGTGATAAGGTTGTTTAGAGGTCTCTGGTCCCATATTGGAGGCTCTTGCTATTTTTGGCCAACAGAGGTTAATAGAGATGGACCCCTACTATTTTTGGTAAGATGGTTGCATGCACAGAGGGTACCATGGTGAAACCCCAGGTTCAGACGAAATTGGAAAATGATGTGTAATTAAGGAGATATTAATATTTTAAGTGGCATTAATGATATTGTATTTATTAATGATATATTATTAAGTTATCATTTAACTTTATAATTCAATATTGAGTTTGGAGCCACTTAAATGATTAAAAGGTATATTATAAAGTTATGATTTAACTTTATAAGTGGGGCCATTTTGAGTCAATGAGTCATTAATGAATTTATGGAAAAAGTACACCCATTTATGAGACTTATAATAAAGTTTTTATTAAAAACCTAAAGTGGATTTGAAAGTGGAATTAAAAGCTATTAAGGAGATTGAGGGTATATAAAGACTCAAAAGGCAAATGAAAATTCATTCAATCATTTGATACTTATGCTTTTTGGTGTGATGGCTGTGAGGAGAAGAAGAGCTAGGGTTTCTGCACTATTTGGTCATTGAGAACGAAAACTCTCTTTGATTTTTGCATTCTGAGGTGGTGAAAGATCCATTGAAGAACTGCTTATTTGTGGGCTTCATTCAGAGGTCCAATTTGTGCACATTGGTGAAGATATTTGCAAGTATTTTCAAGAGTTTCAAAGTATAATTAATGCAGATCAGAATTTGATGTAAGGATGCTACAGTGGCGTGAACAATACAACGCTACAGTGCTGCTACAGTATTTGCCATTGTTGTAAGAAAAAACTAAAGGGGTTGTTTGGTGGTTTTGGGAGGTCGTTTGCCAAGGTTTCCTATCTCAGTTGGGCATGGATATTCTGCAGACCTTCTACTGAGTTTACAGCAGTGTTTGTGAGCTTTCACGATCATATTTATTGCTGCCTTTCACCTACAGGCCATACAGCAGCTTTTCCAGACTATACAGAGCTGCCATTATTCTATTTCTCCATCCTTGCATAGGCAATACAAGCTGGAATTACTCTAGTGCACTCAGAAATGCATCTTCTTGAGGTTAGAACATGATATGCATACCACTGTAGTTCGCTGATTAGAAGAGTAGACTGTAACATTCATTTTTTGATTATTACAGTCAATATATGTGTGTCAAATGTTTGACAAATTGTCTCTATACAAACCAATGAATGCATGAGTATTTTAGTTTGGTAATTGAATATATATGTTGTCTGATTTTATATGTGTTGTATGGGTTTCTTGTGGCTAAATAAGCATCATAAACCACTGGCAAACACAAACGAACATACCCAGATCAGAAAAAATCTCATATCAACTAACTACCCAACTGTTTGACAAAATCCCTGCATTGTCAAATTGAGCTAAATTGGTAAACGATTTGTCTCAACTGGGGTGGGACATTACACTATACTGGATGTTAGGGAGCGCAGGTTGAGGAATAGGGTGATCAAAGAGTATTTGATTAGATGGAGAGACTTGCCACTTGAGGATGCTACTTGGAAAGGTGAATAGATTTTGCAACATCCAGGTTTGCAATTGCTTGAGGGCAAGCAATTCCGAGAAGAGAGGATTGTAATGTCCCCTTTTTCTGAGTGATCACCCATTAGTCAGGTTTTGTAAGGGAATAATATAATTTATTAAATACTAAGTAATCCTAATCAATTTTGGATTATTTATGTTTGATTAATTACATTGGACCAATAAATGAATTTATTATAAACACGAGACAATTGAAAAAAAAAGAAAATAAAATAAATTGCCAAAGGGAGGTTGGCCAAGAGGGAAGAGAAAATAAAATAAAATAAAATATACGGTCAAAGGGAGGTCGGCCATGAGGAGGTTGCAATTGACGGCTATAAAAGGAGGATCAAGCAAGTCATTTCATCATTCATTATTATATCTTTTCATTGGAGATTTTCTCTTGTGGCTACAACTTAGGTTCAACATATTCCAAGGACGAAAACCCTTAAGAATATTGGTGGATTGGACGAAAACCCGATTCCATCTTGGAGGTGGATTCATACGAAGTTCACATTTGTACTTCAGTGGAGATTTGGAAGGAAAAAAGAAGCTTCAAAGACATTTATTTCTGCAGATTTGGAGAAGAAACCCTAGGGAAAAAATTGTGAGATTTGTGGCCAAATACAATTTTGGAGGTTGAAGATATATTCAAGTTTTTAGATTAGGTTTGGAGCACCATCTTTTGGAGGGTTTTGAGCATTGATTGTTGCTAGGGTTTTACCCTAGATTGAGCGCCACTTCCCAAGGAGGGCAATTTCACATTTTGGAGTGTTGGAGCCCAACCCTAGCTGCCGCTGCCTTCATTGTGCATGTCATTTGTCATCTTCGAGGAGAGAGCCGCCTAGTTGGAGGATTCGCCCATCTAGGGTTTGCTATTTGACACCATTCTTCATCGATTTTGGTATGTATAAGCCTATGTTTAGGTCTAATTTGTAATAGCAGAAATCTGGGCTATGTTTGGGCATGTTTGAGCCTACAAACTTGATGTAATTTCAATTCAGAATAATCTGATTTGTAGCAGCAGTCATCTATATTCAGAAATCAGAATTTTAAGTTATCTTGCTTGCATATGAATGGTCATATTATGTGGTTGAATTCATGGTTGATGTTATCTTCATAAGAGTACATGATTGGCATGTTTATTTGAGCATTTGGCACATGTATATTCACTGTCCAAGATCATTTATAATTCAGAAATAGAAAAATCAGAATTCAGATCTAGGGTTTGAGAAGAAGAAAAATCAGAAATTTAGGGCAGATCTGATTAGGGATCTTACATGCATTGTTGTGCATTTGATAAAATCAGTATGGGATGATATGTTGGATTCAGAATGGGAATCTCAGAGGGTAGATTACTGCCTACACAGTTTTGCCACTGCTCTCCAATAAGGATGCAGCATGGAGGTTGTAACAGCATGGATAGTTCCACTGGACTGAAAACTTGGTCAAAAATTGTAGGACCCTTGTCAAATTTAGTTGCCTATACACTTTGTGTGTGTGAAGATTAAGAAAAACTTTAGCACAGACTTTGGCCAGAAGAGTAGTATATTACACAATTATCAGGCAGTTCTGCAATTGGGTCTATGTTTGTTATGTCAAATTCTCTCACTGCTAAATCATTCTTTTTTGATGTCCCGTAAAGTTGTTCTGTATAAATCATATGTGCTCAATAGATGGATTGTACTTTCTTTCATTTTAAATTTGCCAGTTATCTGCATTATTTTACAGTGTACACTATTTTCCCATTTTGGTCGAATTCTCTTTCCTTCTGAGCTAATTTCGTCACTTGACACAATGGTTATACTCCATCTACTTCCTTCCCTCTTCTGATTGGACCTCTATGAATGAAAGTGCATTTTAAAGTCAGTACAGACTACGTGAGTGATAAAAGGGTTTATAGTTTTTCCTCTCAAATAATAATACTTATTCTTCACAAGTCTCAGGTTCCACAATGGGAACATTTTGACTACTGTCCATATTATCAAAAGTTTAAACTCGTTCATGTACTTATCAGAATGAGGGGAGAGATTGTATTCAGGCAGCCTTTGCTTGCACTTTTTTTTATTATTTTGATTTATTTTTGGAAATAGTCATGTTGCTCAATAGCAAGGAACCAACATTATTACTTATGAAGGATAGTCATTCTGCACGTAGTGTTTCTACTACTGGTGTCCAGAGTTGAAGCAATAAAGAACCCCTATTTGCACACCAAGGGCTGGTTGTTCTAGAAGAGTTAAGGTACTCCAGTTGTTTTCCTTACTATGATTACCTTACTCCCATCTGTTCAGAAAGTCTATTATTTCTATGGGTCTAAGCCAAATGAAGGGAAGCCATGGGATATGAACATGCCACAGCCAGTAATACAGGTTCCAAATCCTTTGAAACTGACAATCCACCAGCAGTAGCTACAAGTAGCATATGATTCTTCTCAAATAAAAACACATGGCAACATATAGACGAATTCTCATCGAGTTGAAGTTCACAGTTCGAATTAAGTTGGTATTTTGTACAAAACTAGATGTTAAGAAACTCATACCTGGCAAACCTTCATGAGCAGTTCATTATAGGTTAATTGTCCATCACAACCAGGGTCATTGCCCTCCCAGTAAATTGCAATGTCATTGACTTTTCCAGCCTTAACATTTCTATCTAACGCATTATAGCATACGTTCGTAACTCCACCTTTGAACCACTGACAAGAAAATTATATAGCATCAGAGCATGTCTCATAATACTTTCAACCACCAATTATAGCACATTAGAATAATAAATTGGTCAAAATGAAGAATAGTTAAGAGAAATGTGCATAAGTGTAGATTTGACTAAGATGTTCTATAGGTAACTAGCAGTTTTCTTGTAAACATGTACTTTGATTATCAGGCCAAAAGTATTGAAATTCTTTTTTGAACTTACCTTAATTTCTATTTGTCCATTGCGCACATCAAAATTCTGAGAGCAAATTTCTGAGCCCCATTTAGTATTCCAGTGAAATTGAGATGCAATATCAGCCCAGAAACCAGCTGGATCCTGGATAGATCTATTGTACATGGCAAGATACTGAAAAATTTGGCAACAATTGAAAGTATGTCAGCTTAATTAATTAATCCCAGTGCTCCTGGCAGTGTTTGAAAACATAAATGAGATGGTCAAATACATACTAAAAAAAACTAGATACTAGCAAGACTAATAGCATAACCCCAGGTGACTTAATTAATCTGGCTATCAATATAAATTCAGGAAGACTAAAGTCTATCAGTAATTTTTCTAGGACTTCAAATTGAACAGTCTTAGAATTGAAACATTACAAAGGATATGAAAAATGTCACTTAATTTCACTTATATCGATATTTTTCAACAAAATTATAATCTTCAATGCAATGATCTGAATATGGAGATGTCTGATAGCAGATTGTTGGTTAGAATGATTTATCTAGAATGTTGCCTAGAATTATTCACAAATTCCATTCTAAATATTCTAAGTTTTCTAAAAGGGCAACTCTGGTTCCCCTAATTAGTGAAGATAGATTGACCAGTCTTAGAATTGAAACATTACAAAGGATATGAAAAATGTCACTTAATTTCACTTATATCAATATTTTTCAACAAAATTATAATCTTCAATGCAATGATCTGAATATGGAGATGACTGATAGCAGATTGTTGGGTAGAATGTTTTATCTAGAATGTTACCTACAATTACTTACAAATTCCATTCTATATATTCTGAGTTTTCTAAAAGTTCAACTCTGGTTCCCCTAATTAATGAAGATTCTAACCACAACCTGTTGAACAAATCGATTAATTTATGATTCAAAAACATGATGAAAAAAGTCCACCGGCTATTCCAAGCTTTCTATAATATCTGGAGGCAATGCTAAAGAAGCAATACAGGAAAACTGGCCAAACAATGATTTATTCAATTAACTTATTTACTTGTTAATAACGTGCCTTGTTATCATTAAATATTGCTATTATCAAACAATAAAATAAATATCGTGTAGCCAACTTAGATGTGTTGTAAATAAAATATTCAATGCTATGGTTTGAAGGCTTCTAAAGAAAAGTTTCTATAACCTAAACATAGAAAGATGAGTGTTCCACAAGGAGGTGTCTCCCCCCTCCGCCCTCCTAAAAAAAACCCATTTTGGAGATAGGGATGTCCCCAAGATGTGGAAATGGGGACGAGGCGTCTCCTTTGTTGGCACCCAGATTTTCAAGCCTCGTATTTGCAAAATCTTGCCAAATTCATCAAAGTTTCCTTAGGGATCCATGTGCCTTTACCCTGATGCATGTTGCTAAATCCCTAAATTTGGCTAAGTCTAAAACCCTAAAACCCTAAAAATTTGGCTAAGTCTAAAATCTGAGTGATCCTCCAAATTCTAGAATCTATAGTTTAACTCCTATGGATCCGAAACCACTCTCAAACATCCTAACAGTATATACATAAAATATAACTTAAAGTATAAGTTGGTATATACATAAAATACCAACTTATACTTAAATATTTATTTTATGTATATACTGTCGAGTTTTCAGGTACCATCAAAACCTTGGAACTTTTCCTTAAGTTCCTCATCCCTCCACTTCCCTGCTCCTCACTCGCTTTCCCCTTCCGAGGTTCTAGGCCGGAACTTTTTCTTGGCCTAGACCTTTATGTCCCTTCAGGCTTTCGAGTCCCACCGGGAGTTTTGGATCTGGTTCCATGGTTCTTCCTCCCCCAAACTCTTGATCCCCACCAACAGAAGATTTTCTAAGTATGAAATCCTTCTGGACCCCTTGAATTTTCAAGTCAAATTTGAAAGGACAAAAATCGAATTTTCAAATAATTCTTTCAGAAAATGGCTAAGTAATTTATGAAGTTTCAGATCAAATTCTCATTTGGGACCTTGGTCACTTTTGGTTCCGGCAAAACTTCCAGTCCTACTGGCACCTTGGCACCAGTTCCTAGGTGCGAGGTTCTCCCATCATCCCGCCACCTGCCAAAGGCCCAGAAACGCACGAAAACGCACTAGCTACTCTCCATTGCACCATTAATGTGAAATGGGTAGTTGTAAATGAAGTTTTTATCGCAGTGGGTGGAGTTGTTGGGGTTTTCCCGCCCATTCTTCCATTAGATACGAGTTGTGAAGGTTGTAAATGAAAGATTGGAATTCATTTCATGGGTTGGTCGCTTTGGCATTCCTCAGACAACTGGTGTAGAGCTATAAGGGTTTCTATCACTATGAAAGTTTCAGATCTTTAGGGGCAACTTTTTGTAAATCATATGGATGAATCAATGCAAAATTTGTGAGTAGAATCATTTGTCTCCATTGTTGCTGATGTTCATTTAGGGAATTTCTAATATGTTGCAGGATTCCTCTTGCCACGATTTGTGGTGTGATTGTAATCTTCATTTGAAGTATTTGACAGATCCATAATATATTACATGTTGTAATAATCATTTTAAGATTGCATATGAATGAATGTTGTGTGAGAAGGGATCAATAACCATGTCTAGTTCTGTTTTCAAGTTTCATGCATCTGGGTGTTCCAGTTAGGCAACTCACTATCATTTCATTGTTGTTCTCCCTTTTTGATAATCTGTAAACTTTGTAACCCATTGAAGGCACTGGTCTAAATGGTATTTTGATCACCAAAACATTTTATAAATCAAACAAATCAACTAGTGTGAGGTAGAAGTAATCAGATTTGTATGTCTTGTGTGATTTGCATTATAACCAGGGAATATAAACTATTTAAGCATCATTTTTTAAAACACTGAGATTATAAATTGTGACAAGATGACCTTCATGTAGTTCGGAATACATGCTCTTCATTTTGGCATATTTTTGTGTCCTTGTTTATCACTGTCAAAGAAAACTTACATTACTAGGGTACTTCATTTTTTCTTTTATATAAATTGACAAGTGATGCCCCCTATTAACATTAAGGGGGGGTATTAGAACATAATGTTATTAAGAGTCATACCCTTATAACATTTATATATTGTTCTAATATAAGGTTATAAAACCTTATGTTATAAAGCATATACCATTTAATAATTAATAATCTAATAACTATTAGATCATTAATTATTTACACATGGTTGCTTTGAAAAGATGTGACTAATACCCCTTCAGGTATTTTGCCACCCTTCCTCCTATATTTAAGGAGGTTCTCTCTCATTTGAGAGGTAAGGGAATTTGGAGATTTATAGTGAATTGTATCACTATGCACAGAAGGTATTATTGGCCTTGTGGAACTATGTAGAGGAGTATATCCCTAGGTTCAATCTATTTTTTAATAGACTATATTTTGTAAGTGTTTTAATAAAATGATGCTTTATGGGGTTTTTTACCTAAAAGGGTTTTCCCCATGTATATCTTGTGTAATGTGTTAAATCTATATTTATATAATTTTCATTTAGATTTATTTTATTTTTGTTTATAATGATTAGTATCCTAAGATCCTAATTTATAACAGTAAGTGATTTAATCACCTTGCTAAACAAGATAGTTGGGAACCTAGTGGCTAAAGAGTTCCATCCATGGATGTGCTACTTCATGCTTACTATTATGGAAGACAAAAACAAAATTGACTGGGGAACATTGACTAGTGATCACCTACATGATCCCCACTAGGAAGTTCAGGATACCAAACACTTCTTCATGACCTCCTATTTGGTATATCTATTGGCAAGGAGGGCAGCCTTCCTAGGACTAAATAGAATAAGAATCATGGGCTCATAGGAGCAGAAAGTATATGAACACTATCCTCAATTAGAACTAATGGACAGCCAAAAGCATTATAACAGAGTAAATGATGTCTTTATCTTTTATCTAATCAAACTCATGGAAAACGACTTTAATACAAGAATTTCGTTGGAAGCTACTACCACAATTGTTGATTGGGGAAATTGGTTTATCCAATTTTCTACATTCACTTGTATCAAATGTTGAGGATCTTTTGGTGTCCCATATAAATTGCCTAACTATCCTAGAAATAGTATCATTCTATTGGAGTTGTGTAGGCAATTATGTGATGTACATAAGATGCTATCAGGAAAGCACAAAACAAGTGTTCACTTTCCCATTTCCATTGGCGGTTATACTTGTGCTTCCTATCTTCATGCCAAAAATGTCAATAAAGAAATGGTTGCAATTAAATGAAACTATATGAAAAGAGGAACAACTTTGATCCTAGGGGAAATATTGAAAATCTAATCAGGCTGCTATACAAGCATCAAGATGATCTCAAAGACTTCTGGGCAGATTGCACGGATGAGCACAAAGTGAGGAAGAAGGATTATTCTCAATTAACCACTTTCCGAATCAAAGCATTCGGAGTTGGTAAAGTACCCAAGGGTATTTCTGATAATGGGAAAGTATTGGATCCTTCTTACAATTCAGAGAAAGTTTATGCTCAACCAATGCCCAAGTTGAATTAGTGTATCATTGAAGATACTTCAGTCAAAAATAGAACTAGAGTTGTGATTGCAAGGAGCTTGAAATGGTTAGATCAAGTTCCCAAGGAAGTAGATAAAAGTAAGAAACCCCAAAGAAAGACAAGACTTCCAAACCGCCTCCAAAAGAAAAAGGGACTGCTCCTTCCCATTCATCTACACAGGCTTCTACTACCAAGAGGGTAATTGTTTAAGAACAACAAGAATCTCTAGAAGAACATGTACCTTTGGTAAGGAAGAAGCCCAAAATTGTTTTTAAAGCTAAGAGTGCAGAGAGCCAAGCAAATAATACCAATGAAACCGTTACTACCAATTTTGAAGCTCCCCGTCCTGTGCATTCTTCTCCTCATCAATCATCTCTGCCTCCCACAACAAATCTTGCTACCACTCAACAAGATGCTTCCAACCAACCTCAAGAACCTCTCCAAGATTCAACCCATGAGCATCCTCAAAAGGAATCTAATCAAAAGAGGGTCCTATTCATGAAGTAGATTTGAATGTTGAGAAGTCCCCTGTTCAAGATGAGATTCCTCCTCAAAAGGAGAATCCATCCCTGAAAATTCTCCTCCTCATTGTAATGTCCCTTTTTTGGCGCAAAGATTTTTGTGCGCATTATACTTGTTCCTAGTCTCTCGGAGGCTATCCAGCATGTTTGGGAGAACTCCAATGTTCTTGGAGTGGTCGTGGTTCAGTCTGCAGAATAGTTGTGTGTCTCAAGTCTTCATTTTCACAAAGCGATGGTCAAAGTTATTTAATCAATGCAATTCTAGTGTTTTATATGGCTTGGGACTATTATTCAGATAATTAATTAATCTTTCACTAAGTTGCCTAAGGTTGTGATTAATTATAGCAACTTAGTGTAATAGTATTTAAAAAAATGGTTTCCCTTCTGGAAGTGGTTTAATTTTCTATGACATTGAGCTCAGTGGTTGTCCAGGTTTACAGTGATGGTTTCATAAGTTTGATCGGGCTCTCGGATTGCTCTCCAAGATTCTTGGAGGAGCCGTCTATTTCTGAAAAGTCACCCGGAAGGCATCGTTTCGCATCCCAAACCCTACAAAGCATATTGGTTCAGTTTATTTGGTAGTTGGATGAAGTTTGGGATTTTCTGCAAAAAGTAATATTTAATGGGCTATTTTAATTATTATTTTCACTTAAGCTCCTAAGGGTGAAAATAATTAAAAAGTGATTAAGTGTTATAGCTCATTGGAAAGGGGAAAATATATTCTTTTATTTAGGCACTTAAAAGTGAGCACTTAAGTGGAGAAAAAAGGAATTATTTAAGTTGGAGGGAAAAGGCTATTATTTTCAAAAAATAATTCATTTCCTTTGTAACTCCTAAAGTGCCTTTATAAAGAGAATGAGCGCTCATTTGGGGAGGTTTTTGGAATTGATTTTGTTTGCAGATGGATTGAACCTGTGAGTTCTTCCATATTCTCTTGAGGACGAAAACCCTCTTGTAGAATTCTCTTGAGGACAAAAACCCTCTTGCAGATTGGGTGTGGTTTCATACAGGAATCACCATTGTGCTAAAGCGGGTTTGGGGCAAGCTCATACAAGGTTTGCCATTGTGTTTTCATGGAGTTTGTAGAAATTTGTCTTGGCGCTAATCATTTGAATCTTTGAGTTATTTTTGGCTTGATTGCATTGAAGATACTAATGATATGTTTTGAAGTTTGTGAAGATAGAGTCTTTATTGCTTTGGCCGTACCATCAGGCCCTACCTGGGCAAGGGTGATTGATGATTGTTGTGTATGGAGCTATGGATTGGGACTGAAATGGAGTCTAAGGGTTGGGAATAAGATTGGCGACCTTCATTCATGCATTCTAAGACACCATTGAAGCAGATTGAACCCTTCCCTTACCTGTCGTATAGACCATAGGTGTCGTACCATTGCATGGGAAGGCGACTTGTTTGAATCAGATTGATCAGAGGCTGAATGGCATAAATACTTGGTCTTTATCAGACATATAAGGATGTTCCTCTTCCACAAATCTCTATGTATTTCATTGCTGGTCTCTCATAAACTTATGATGTCTATACACGGGTGCTGTACAGCAGAAGTTGCAGTTTGTGTAACCTTTCTGGCTTGGTTTTAGGACTGTCATGATCGTCATTTGTTGGGATAGTTAGAAATAAGGACTGCATATTTTGATAGGGGTTTGAGACTCTTATTTGCATGTTCTATGATACCATTCTTTTCTGAGCCGTCCTTCCTTGAATTTTGGGTGTGGATTCCTCTAAGTTTGATGCTCAGTCCATAGTCCTAAATTTCATTGATGTTGCTGGGAAATTTCAAACAAATGAAGTCCATTCTGGGTTAGTGGTAGTCATGGGTCATATTGTATCAATAGTAAATGCTTTCCAATTTATGAGCAGTCCGTACCACTTCAGATTTGTAATCAGCAGCTGAAGAGATATCTCTCTTGCTAGTGTTGTGTTTCTATCATATGCAAACTGATATATGGTGGATAAAATACTTGATCATAGAATGTTGCATGGGCTTGAGGTATGAAATAGGGTGGTCTGGGATGATATGATGGTCTTTTTCAGTGTTGATGTATAAAGTGCAGCCTTGATATCAGCTATAGCAGTCCCTTGAAACTCTTAATCAAAGGTCAATTTTCATACTCTTCATTCTAGTACATGCATGGTGGATTCGAAGACTCTCATGATGCTTTATCCATGTCATCTTTTGGATTTGTACTTAATTGGTTGCAGTTGTGACAAATTGTGCAAATCAGGGGTAGTGATTTAGATGGCATTTTATTTATAGCATTATAATCTTTATTTGCAAACAATATTGTAACCCCTAGATTGTTTATCACCAGTGTGGAGGAATGAACATTATTTCTCTTTCTTTCATCACCCACTGAATAAGTGGAATATCCCCACTACATAAGTGGATGCCTACTGAAAAGCAGATGCCTGCTAATTGCAGAAGATTGTATTTAGTTTCATTTGCAAGCACTGTATGCTCTCACCTCACCCATCCTGGGAACTTAGTGATGAAAAAGTGTGGAGGATCTATTTGGTTGCATACTTGTGCTAACCCTGTTGTGATATCATTGTATAAATCTAAAAAAAATTTGGGGTAGCATATTACAGTGGTATCAGAGCTGGTGATCTTGCCAGCCTGTTTGGGTTGCTACTCAATCTTTACGGATCTTCAAGTGTGGACAAATTTTCAGCTTTGCATGTGGGTGATCAGCACTTGCATGTGTGTTCAGTGTGTGGCAGTTGAAAGATTTTTTTCAGTGAATGTGAGATCATCGCATCTCTCATGAGGAGAAGAAGTGAGACAAATGTCTTGATTGATTCTCTTAGGTAAAGTCAGGATGAATTAGAAAGAGCAGTTCAAGAGAAGTTGGATCGAAGGAAGTATGAACGAGAGGCCACAAAAATTATTGATGAGTACCAAGGTCTTTCAGATGATTTTAAGCATCAAATTCCCTAGGATGCTTATTTGGAAATAATCAAGGAGGGGGATCCTGACAAAATGGGCCTTATAGAATACATTTGAAGGACGAGGAAGGAAGAGGAGAAGAAGAAAATGTCTTTATGGAAGCCCGAGTTACCTACTCCAATGGCGAGGACCAAGAACTATTCCAATACATCACCTTCTAGCCAACAGAACAAGAACTCTCTCATTTCGAGAAAAAAAGAGGACAACAAGAATGAACTCAGGAGAAGAAATCTTTGTTTTCTATGCAAGGATTCTTGGGAGCCTAACCACCAATGCAAGAACAAAGTAACCTTCACCACATGTTCCTACCTTCAAGATGATGTGGAGTCCAAAAAAGGAGAAGATGAAGACCTGATAGCTAAAAGAAATGAGTCTGAGCCTCTGTATGATGAAGACAAGGTCACAAATCAAGACGCATGCATAGAGGAGCTAGCTGATTTGGGGAAGACTATAGCAGAAATTAGTGAAACTGAGCTTTGCTTTGAAGAAGTTAATGAGCCAAAAGTGTGGGACTTTGCAAGTCCTTCATTTGATGAAGACCCTGAAGATGCCACTACATTAAAGAATGAGCTAAGAATGATTGATAGATTGTTAGAAGGAGACTTTGCAAGCGAACCTGAGAGCATTGTAGCAAAGTGTCTTGATGAGAATATGGGAAAAGGTGAATTTACAGAGGTTGCAAAAGTTGATGCTGTTGAAATTTTCATAACAGCACCTAATGGAGAGCATCTTCACCATTCATGTGGATGTAGTTTTAATTATGAGTGGAAATTTCCCATGCAAAGTGAAGAGCAGTCTGACTCCTCAAAGATCCTAGATGAAGAATATGCTGATGAAGACTTTAAATCAGCCATTGGTGATGATTCAACGTTTGAATTTGATGCTGCCATATCATTTGATCATAGTGACGGAGAAGAGGAAATATCAGAACCCATGCAAATTGAAGAACCAAGTGTCTTCTCAGAAGAGTCAGTTGATGAGCATGATGATGAGGAATTTGCTGGAAGATTTGGATCAACCTCTGTTGGTTCAACATTGGATTTTTAGAATCAATTGTTAGTCACCGAAGATATGGTTGTGCAATCTTTAACACACTTGGATAGCACACATAAGTTTGTAGAAGATCACATTTGGAAGGCACAAGTTGATAGGAGGAAAAAGGGCATGGAGGAAGGATCTTCACTTGAAGATTGGCATGTAGTCAAAAAGGCTTTAGAAATATTGAAATCAGATTATTTGAACCTGCTTATTGATAGAGATCATGTCCTTGAGTTTGCTGGTCGAATCTGTGATGCATTGAAGGGAAGAGAGGCTGAAGTTGATAAGCTTACATCTAAGCTTAAATCAACAATAAATTCTTTAGAGAGTACCCAAATGGATCTCTTAGAAGTTGAAAATCAGCTTGATGATGTACATCAATTCAAGGAGCAAGATAGAGTTGCTAGAGCAGATGAAATCAAGCTGGTGACTAAAGGGCTTGATTTTCTCCAAGAAGGTTTTGACCTAGGACAGCCTGATATGTATGCAAATGCAGAGTTGCAGCAATATGAAGATCTATCTGAACATGGAGGTGAAAACAACTTCCAATCATTTGATAATTCCTTTTTTATGATGGAAGTTAACTCTGGATAATCCACTCCTCATGTTGAATGATGAGGACCTATCTGATGTAACAGGGAGGAGGATAGTAACAGGATATAGGATCCGAGTGAAGTGCACTCATGGGATGTTAATTTGTACAAAGACTTCAACTTGAAGTTATCATCAGTTGTTGAAGTTTGGCATGAGGTCAAGGTATGCAATGAGTTAAATTCAATGGTGGCTTATTTTCATAATAGAGTTTATCCTCTGGGTTTTGTGGAGGATAGTGGTGTTGGTAAGAATGTTTCATGGATGATTGTGGAGTCAAATTTCTATCACGAACCTGCTGTCCTTCATCCAATCAGCCATCATAAGTGTTCATTTGCATACATAATGATGGATTGGAGATAAATTTTGGTCATGACCTTGATATATTTTGGTTGTAGATGGCCTAAATCTCTTGTTGTTTTCAGAAGATTTCAATTTTGTTGTGGCTGTCCCATTATAAAATTATTGAAATCAGATTTTCAAGAGATTATTTCAGATTTTTGCAGCCATGAGATTGATCTTTTTATTGTTTTTAGCTCTGTGGGAAGGTGACAGAAGGCTTTAGCTGAAAAGGACAAGTGTTTAAGCTAATATTGCTCTTTTGGATGGTGAAAAACAGGTGATTCATTGTAATATCCCACCCAGGTGAAATATAGCCAAACTAATTTTCTGCCTTATTCTGATCCAAAAACTCAGTTTGAATGGGTTGTCATTTCGTCAAATACTTGGCATGCAAAGTGTCTAAGTTCTGATTGGTATTTTTTGAATTGTTTGTTTGAGCTCTTATTGCATTACTTTCATTGCATAACATATAGAAAATGAAAAGCAAATAACATACAATGAAATACAATGAACTGTAACTGAAATGGATCTCTTTAATTGCAAATATCAACTCTGATTACAAAATATAGAGGTCTGATCAGACTTGTATCAGATTGATACAGTCATATAAGATGTATTCCAAATTGAAGATTTGGAATCTAAACATAAACATGCATACCCAGAATGATAGAAGTTTGATCCTTGGCTTGAAAAGATGACGTTGAGCCTTCCATTGCAATACATTTACAGATGTCTCATACCCGGAAGCCAATGAGCATCATTCAATGGAAAACTGAAATTGACTGCAGCAGACTGGAAGAAGCCCTCTATGATCATATTAGCAGCCAATTGAAACTTCTCCACCTTTTTAATGCTACAAACTTTAACCCTTACCCTAGCCATCCTCTTTGATGGTGAAATGCAGCCAAGGAGATAGGCATTTCTCCTTCTACTTCATACGCCTATGACCAGGTGTTGTACAGCCTGCTGGGTGGGGTTTGTACGGCATGTACCAGCAGATGTATAGCCCAGAAATCAATGCAACCAGCCCCCAAATTAACATCAAACAATAATCTTCAGTCTCACAATGAAATCTTCAACTTCTTCACAATTATCTTCACAAATTTGCACAATTTTGACCTCTGAATGAAGCCAACTCACATGCAAACCTTCAGATGGTATTGCACACCCTCAGATTGCAAAATACAATGAAGAATGCACATTCTCCAATGCTGGTTTGAAGCCAATCTGCAGAAACCCTTGGTCTCCACACAAATTCCCAATCTTCATGCATGACAAAGTTTCACAAAAGCCAAAGGTAATAATGATGAATGATTTGCTTTTTCAAATGCTTTTATACTCCCTCAAAAAGGCACGACTCCCCATGGCTTTTAAAACTTTAAATCATTTATTCCATTTGCTTTTTGATGTGATTTATTAAATTCTTATTAAATAAGTGCTCTAACCAAAGTCACTTTATTATTTGACTTAAATATCATTATTGACCCCTTATTATAAAGTCAACTTAAGACCTTATAATATGCACCTTGAATAATAATTAATTATTATTAAAGGTTACCTTTAATAATAATTAAAATTACATATCTTCTTAAATAGACATCATTTTTCAATTCTGTCTGAACCTGGGGGTTCGCCATGGTACCCTCTATGCATCCAACCGCCTTACCAAAAATAGCAGGGGTCCCTTTCTACAACCACAGTCTTACTATAAATAGTAAGTCTGTCAAACTGAGCCCAAAAACCTTTGCAAAGGCCGAATCCTGAACCAACCAAAGCACTGGAGAGAAGTAAGGTCACCAACTGACCAAGCAACTGCCTCAGTGGACCCTCTATCCAAGTCCATTAGCCTACGAGGGTCGAAATAATAGGCTAATCTTCCAAACTCTGATGCTCTCGAAAAATGGGGACATTACATTCATGGCTGTTCAGAGTTACTTTTAGCTTGTGTTCAAGCTGATTTATGTTCTTCCTTGGAGAAACATTTCAGATTTTGGTTCCCAGTTGAAATTTCAGGTTTGATAAATTGTATTGATGATTTGTTGAGGGATGCTAACTCTTGCACTCTCAGGGTTAGTGATGTTGCAGATGTTTGGGATCCAAAAGGATGTCTGTTTGGAAGAATGTCTCAGAGGATTATGCAGAGTATTAGCTGTGCAGTTCCCAGATATATTAGAGTGGTGCAGCAGAAGTGATGTGGAGCATTCTTGAGGTTGATTTGGGATCCAGGTATATTATTGCTAATCATGCAAGTATCTTTGTTGGATAGCATGTATTGCTTGAGGACAAGCAATTTTGAGCAGGGAGGACTGTAATGTCCCTTTTTTGGTACATAGATTTTTTTGCGCATTATGCTTGTTCCTAGTCTCTCAGAGGCTATCCGGCATGTTTGGGAGAACTCCAATGTTCTTGGAATGGTCGTGGTTCAGTCTGCAAAACAATTGTGTCTCAAGTCTTCATTTTCACCAAGGGATGGTTGAAGTTATTTAATCAGTGCAATTCTAGTGTTTTATATGGCTTGGAACTATTATTCAGATAATTAATTAATATTTCACTAAGGTTGCCTAAGGTTGTGATTAATTATAGCAACTTAGTGTAATATTAATTATAAAAATGGTTTCCCTTCTGGAAGCAGTTTAATTTTCTGTGACATTGAGCTCAGTGGTTGTTCAAGTTTATAGTGATGGTTTCAGGAGTTTGATCGGGCTCCTGGATTACTCTCCAAGATTCTTGGAGGAGCCGTCTATTTCTGGAAAGTCACCCGGAAGGCACTGTTTCGCATCCCAAACCCTACAGAGCATACTGGTTCAATTTATTTGGCAGTTGGATGAAGTTTGGGATTTTCTACAAAAAGTAATATTTAATGAGCTATTTTAATTATTATTTTTACTTAAATTCCTAAGGGTGAAAATAATTAAAAAGTAATTAAGTGTTACAGCTCATTGGAAAGGGGAAAATATATTATTTTATTTAGGCACTTGAAGTGAGCACTTAAGTGGAAAAAAAAGGAATTATTTAAGTTGGAGGGAAAAGGTTATTATTTTCAAGAAATAATTCATTTCCTTTGTAACTCCTAAAGTGCCTTTATAAAGAGAATGAGCGCTCATTTGGGGAGGTTTTTGGAATTGATTTTGTTTGCAAATGGATTGAACCTGTGAGTTCTTCCATATTCTCTTGAGGACGAAAACCCTCTTGCAGATTGGGTGTAGTTTCATACAGGAATCACCATTGTGCTAAAGTGGATTTGGAGCAAGCTCATACAAGGTTTGCCATTGTGTTTTCATGGAGTTTGTAGAAATTTCTCCTGGTGCTGATCATTTGAGTCTTTGAGTTATTTTTGGCTTGATTGCATTGAAGATACTAATGATATGTTTTGAAGTTTGTGAAGATAGAATCTTTATTGCTTTGGCCGTACCATCAGGCCCTACCTGGGCAAGGGCGATTGATGATTTTTGTGTATGGAGCTATGGATTGGGACTGAAATGGGGTCTAAGGGTTGGGAATAAGATTGGCGACCTTCATTCATGCATTCTAAGACACCATTGAGGCAGATTGAACCCTTCCCTTACATGTCGTACAGACCATATTGTCGTACCATTGCATGGGAAGGCGACTTGTTTGAATCAGATTTATCAGAGGCTGGATGGCATAAATACTTGGTCTTTATCAGACATATAAGGACGTTCCTCTTCGACAAATCTCTGTGTATTTCATTGCTGGTCTCTCATAATCTTATGTTGTCCATACACGGGTGCCATACAACAGAAGTTGGGGTTTGTGTAACCTTTCCGGCTTGGTTTTAGGATTGTCATGATCGTCATTTGTTGGGCTACTTAGTTAGAAATAAGGACTGCATATTTTGATAGGGGTTTGAGACTCTTATTTGCATGTTTTGTGATAACATTCTTTTCTGAGCCGTCCTTCCTTGAATTTTGGGCGTGGATCCCTCTAAATCTGATGCTCAGTCCATGGTCCTAAATTTCATTGATGTTGTTGGGAAATTTCAAACAAATGGAGTCCATTCTGAGTTAGTGGTAGTCATGGGTCATATTAAATCAATAGTAAATGCTTTCCAATTGTAAAGAACCCTACTTGTTCTATGCAAATTTTTTTTTTGGATTCTTTATGCAATGTTTTCAATCATTTGCAATCATATAATTAAATATGAACATGAAACATCAAATACCATATAGCAAATCAAAGCATATGAACCATCAAATAACATACCCGGAATCTACTCCACTTCTTATTGATTTCAATGAGCTGATTACAAATGTCAATTGGCTGGTCTATTATATCAGACTTGACTGATTTTAGGATCAGACTTCAAACAAGTGAAGTATGTGAACAAATATAGGCCAAAACCCTAGCCCAATGATAGACAATGATGTCCAATGAATTAATAACCCAACTAGGATTGAATGTATGCCTATAGTTGACCCTTAACCACTGTTGTACCTGCTGATATCACTGTTGTACCTGCTGATGTCACTACTATACCTGATGTAGACTGCCCAGATTTGAAAAAAAGATGACAAAAAGTGCTAAATTTCACCAAAACAATGAAATCACCTATGCCACAACTAGTGCGATTTGGCCCAACAAAGTATAACTTGTCTCAAACCCTCAAAATATGCCAATAAATGATGTCAAACAGCTCTGATATGATTTTTCTAGTCTGCTAGTGCAAAAATCAGAATAGTGTATGATGTCAAAAACACACTAAAATTGCTCCTTATGCCAATCGGACACCTTAGAAGTCAACAATGAAATATGCACCAATTTCATAGCCAAATATCAAAATCAAACTCCATAGCTAGCTGTAGATGAAGATCCCTGTCAAACCCTAGCTTAGAATGAAGCCAAAACATCAACCAAATCATCCAATGAAGCCCAATGATGAACTCTATATGAATTCACCTCACAATGTGGCATGGGATCATCTCCAAACCACTAAAAATCAAGGGAACATCTCCTTGATACCACTGAAAATACATTTCCAGCCAAGAGAACAACTCAAATGCAAAATTTTCCAAATCATCAATAGTTGTAAATTGAAACCAAGAGCCTCTATTTATCCATTCCTTCACCTTGGCGTCCCAATTAGCCCAGTTTTGCCAATTTTTAAATCCAACAATGAAAATGCAATTTTCAAATGAACAATTTTAAATGAATTGCACTCCTTGCACTCATTCATTTAAAAAACCAATAAAATATAATATTTTATTGTTTTTCCTTATCACCAACAAATTGCCCATATTAAAAAAATATTTTTTTATTTAATTTTCCTCTCCTCCACATGGGCGTCGATTTTCCTTGGAGAATAAAAAAATATTTTTTTATTAATTTTTCTCCTCACTTGGGCGGCGATCCAAGGAAAATATTATTTTATTATTTTTAAAAAAAATCCCTTCTCCTTGGGTGGCGATCTCCTCTTGGGCAAATAAAACATTATTTTAAATATTTTTACCTCTTTCTTGGGCGTTGGCACATGGATAAATAAAATAATTATTATTATTTTATTTTTCTCCCTTTCCACTAGGCGTCAACCTCCTTGGACAAAATAATAAAGTATTTGAAAATACAATTAAATATTGCATTTTTCATCTTACCACCTTTGCAATCTTCAATTTGATTAACATTTATATTTTTCATCCTTGGCTAGAAAATCAAATATTTTGGCTTTATAAAAATATCATCATACAACACTTAGCCAAAATTCCAAATAAAACAAGTATTGAGCCAACATTATAGTTTTCCATCCTCTAGAACCAAGCTCAATCCAAAATCATGTCTAGCTCAAAATGGAGACATTACACCAATTTATGAGCAGTCCGTACCACTTCAGATTTGTAAGCAGCAGCTGAAGAGATATCTCTCTTGCTAATGTTGTGTTTCTATCATATGCAAACTAATTTATGGTGGATAAAATACTTGATCGTAGAATGTTGAATGGGCTTGAGGTATGAAATAGGGTGGTCTAGGATTATATGATGGTCTTTTTCAGTGCTGATGTATAAAGTGCAGCCTTGATATCAGCTACAGCAGTCCCTTGAAAATCTTAATCAAAGGTCAATTTTCATACTCTTCACTCTAGTACATGAATGGCAGATTCGAAGACTCTCATGATGCTTTATCCATGTCATCTTTTGGCTTTGTACTTAATTGGTTGCAGTTGTGACAAATTGTGCAAATCAGGGGTAGTGATTTAGATGGCATTTTATTCATAGCATTATAATCTTTATTTGCAAACAATATTGTAACCCCTGGATGGTTTACCGCCAGTGTGGAGGAATGAACATTATTTCTCTTTCTTTCATCACCCACTGAATAAGTGGAGTATCCCCACTGTATAAGTGGATGCCTGCTGAAAAGCAGATGCCTGCTAATTGCAGAAGATTGTATCTAGTTTCATTTGCAAGCATTGATTGATAGCCAAAGCACTGTATGCTCTCACCTCGCCCATCCTGGGAACTTGGTGATTAGAAAGTGTGGAGGATCTATTTGGTTGCATACTTGTGCTAAACCTGCTGTGATATTGTATAAATCTGAAAAAATTTTGGGGTAGCATATTACACTCATGAAAAGACTCCTCCTCAAAGGACTCCCACACAAGAAAAATCTCCTGCATATCAAGAGCCTCCACCCTCTCATGAGTCCCTACCTTGTCAAAAGTCTCCATTGCAGCACACATCTCCTCCTCCAATCCCTTCACCCCAACATGCACCTGAGAAAACAATTGATCAAGCAAAATCATCCCAGGAAGGAGATGTATCAGAATTGTGTATGCCTATGTGGCTAGACAACACACTAAAAAAGAGGAAAAGAGACATGGTATTTGTTTATAGTGATTTTTCAGCCATGGTTTCATTATTTAAAATGCACCATCATTCTAAGAAAGCAAGAGTACTCTCTTCTATTACTATAGATGCACAAGGAAGAAGAGCCACAGAAATTGCTACTCCAATCTGCAATAAAGAAAAGAGAGATATGCAACTTTCTAACTATCAAATTACCACGGTTACTCTTGGGCCTCAAACAAGAGAAGTGGAAAAAGAAAACGTGCAAATAGTTGTATCAACTATTTTGAGAAGGATGGATAAAGATGAGCAAACCAAAGAACAATTAAAAGCTCAAGTAGGACAATTGACTGCCTATCTTCAATACCAGGTCGGTCCAATTGACTCTTCTACTCCTACACCACCTTCATTTTCTACCTTGGATAAGAGCTCGCCAGCCGTGAGAAAAATCCGAGGAATCATTCAAGCAACTAGGGCATGGAAAGATTCTCTTCTCCTTCATGGTTCAAAATTATCAAATTATATCATAAAATTACTAGTAACATTAGAAAAATTGGAAAGAAAAATTGATGATGAATTACTAGTTTTGGATGATAACTTGCCTCAGCTGCATGAGAGGACAGAAATGAAGTTTTCCAGCCTTGTTACAAACGATATCCTTGATGGGGCTGACCTAGGAATCCCTTTGGAATGGTACAAAGCTACCAGATGGAGAATCGAGATCTTAAGGGAAAGCAAGAAGAAATTGGTTGAGATTCAAGCCTTAATTGAAGTGATTCCCTGCTCCTTCAATGAAGAACAACTTGTGAATTCAAACAAATTTATCATTAAAGAATTGTCAAAAATAATTAAAGCCAGCACTATCGAAGCAACCATCAATGATCTGATAAAAATGAAGACCATGTTTGATGTTTTTGAATAGCAATTGCCTTCACATAGTAAAGTTCTTGGGAAGATTTCAAACATTGTAATCTCAAGAGATATCCACTTCCAGTACTCACATGGGCCGAAGATGATAGTGAAAGAAGCTTTAGATAGTTTGCAAGAATATTTACAAAGAGACCAACCAGATGAAGAAGAAGAGGCCATCTCAATCAAAAGTGACAATGAAAAGGAAGAGCAAGCATGACTGCCATTTGCGTGTAAATTTTCAGCTTAGACATAATGTTTAAATATTTGGAGTATTATTAATGTTTGTAAAGTAATATTTAAACACTATTGTTATGCATTTAAAAATTAGAATAAGTATAGTTTAATATTCTTTTATCTCCCTAAACTTGTGAAAAGGGGAAATTATATAACTCGTTATGGGTAGTTATGAACTTGTGAGTCTATAAATTGTAGATCATTCGATGAGAGAAGGGCTTTTTTTTTTGGGCTCTTGGAAAACTTTGCAAAGGTTGTAGAGAAAAATACTTTGGGCTGTACAATTGATAAATGAATAAAATGCAGATTTGAACTTTGCGTCTCATTTGCATTTACTATAACATTCTTTTTTATGTTGAGTGTGACTGTTCATTTCCTAAATTGTTTCTGTACAATCTACAAATGCAGTAGTTAGTTTTATTTATATTTTTATATTTACTCATTGTGTGGGATTGATTGAAGGTTGTGACACTTTGGTTGAATCCATACGTTCTATACTCCATCCATTTTAGCCATTTTAATTTTTGCAAAACATTAAAAACCCAATTGCAACTTTGGAAAATGCACAGCTTTAGGGTAAATCTCAATTTTGGCTTTCAATAAGACAGCCTCACCATCTTGAAGAAGAGTTTTTACCCCAACAACTGTTGTGATTTGATAATTACAAATCCATTTACCAACAAGCGCCTTTCCACTACAAAGAGACTATAGTCAACTGGCACCTTCTGGTTGATACATAGTGTAGAACAATATATAGGTTAGGGTCGAGATCACAATTGAAAGCATTTAACCTTGACTAATAAAGGCCTGAATGAGCATATGTGCTAATGCACTAAGTTGGGCATATCACACGAAAAGGACTTAGCACAAATGAGAACATAGTGTGAAAGGCCGCATTTTGCAAAACAAGACACATAGGCATAATGGTAATGGCGATGGCAATGTTGGGTTATAAAATGGAAAACAAAATGCAAGCCATGATATACAGTCTTTTTCAATAAAATACAAGGTACTATTAGGGTTTACACGAGGGAATTTTAACCTTGTATTTGCAAAATCACTTTCAAGACACGGCAAGCCTTTTGAAAATGCTTGACAACAATTAAAGCTTGACTTCAGTTGTGGGTAACAAATTTTTTTGGACTTCTCTAGCAGAGTGTCAATAGGTTCTTCTGGCATTCAAAACATCTCAAAACTTTCCATTGTATAATCTGATTGCCGGTGCATTACATGTAGCCTGTCAACACTGTAGAGAAATGAATAGGGTGGCCAATAGAACTGCAGATATGGGGATTGGATTGATTAATCCATAGTTTGCAGACTCGCCGCAGACTCACCACGACTCGTGAGTCTGTACGAGTCCCTGGTTGGGACTCACGAGTCCGGCCTCAGGACTCGCGTGAGTCCTGAGGTCGGACTCGCGAGTCCCAACAAGGGACTTGCACCGCGCCTGGGACGTGCATAAAACACTCAAAAAACTCATTTTTTTCTCATTTTCACTCTTCTACCTTGAAAAACACAGGTCTGCCATTGAAGTCAACGTGAAAGAACCCAAGAAAATGAGCTAAAGAGATCATCACCGAGCTAGGTAAGTGATCTATCTTATCTTTTTTTTTGTTTTTTTCAATTCAAAATCAGAAAAATCAAGAAAAACAAGGGGAAATGCTCCCAAATTTTCTTCTATTTCCCTTAATAACCTACTTCCTACTATTTCTAGCTAGGTTTTGCATTCTATTTTTTTGCAAATGTTTGAATCTCATTATTTTGCTTATTTTTTACCAAACCCTTGCTATTTTTTTTTCATGTTGAACTTGAAACAACAATGTCATCTTCAATTCCAAGGGGAATGAGAAAAGACCCTGCATGAAAGTATGGAATACCAGGAAATAAAAAGGGTGACGTGACATGTACCGAATGCAATAAATCGATGACAGGAGGAGTAAACAGATTAAAATACCACCTTGCAAGAATACCTGGGCAAAGTGTGGATGCATGCCCTAAGGCGACCCCTGAGTTGATTAGAGAGATGAAGGCCCTTCTTGCTGACTATGAGATGAAAAAAGATGAAAGACAAAAAACAAAAGATGCACTAGGAGCAGCGATGAGTGGATTCACTTCTACCCCAAGTATCCGTCAGCCACATTCATCTTTTGGTGAGAGTCCTGAGAGTTCTTTCTCTACTCCTACTGCTGGTGCTAGCCAGGGTCCATCAGGACCAAATTTCTTTATTCTACGCAATGTTCCAGGAGCACAACCTTCACTTGAAGATACCAGTTGGAATAAGGAAAAGCATCATGAAGCTAGGATGGCAGCAACAAACTTTTGGTACTACAATAATTTACCTTTCAATGTGGCGAACAGCTCATATTGGGAAGGTTTGTTGAATGCCCTTACAGTTGCAAGTAAGGGGTTTAAGACCCCAAGATCCAAAGATTTGAGTGGGCCATTGCTAGAGGAAGCTGTAAAGAATACACATGTTGTGGTTGATGAGCAAAAGAAATTTTGGCGAAGAAAAAGCTGCAGCATTTTATCTGATGGATGGACAGATGGATGAAATAGGACTCTACTTAACTTTTTGGTGGCCTCTAATGGTGGATTAGTGTTCCTAAAGTCGATAGATGCCTCCAATGAAGTCAAAAATGCTGAGACTCTATGCAATTTATTAGATGGGGTGATCCAGGAGGTTGGGGTTGATAATGTTGTCCAAATTATCACGGACAACGCAGCTGCATATGTAGCTACAGGTAGACTACTTATGGAGAGGCATCCCACAATTGCATGGTCTCCTTGTGCTGCACATTGCTTGGACTTGTTGCTAGAGGACATTGGCAAGATTGGATGGGTCAAAAGTGTGGTTGAAGATGCCAAAAATGTTACAAAATTTATCTACAACCACACTTGGGTGCTTTCCTTGATGAGGAGATTCACAAATGGCAAGGACCTTGTGCGACCAGGAGTGACACAATTTGCTAGCCACTTCCTCACATTGCAAAGCATTCTTAGTGCCAATGCTCATCTCATGCAGATGTTTGTGTCCGATGAATGGAAGCAGTCCCCATTGGCCGCTAAACCTGAAGGGAAGAGGATTGTAAACATAGTTTTTGATCAGACATTCATCAAAAATGCAGAGGAGTTGATCGGGGTAAGTAACAAACACAAAAATAAATTTTATAAATTATACATGATATTCTATTTGCTGTTTTTTTTTTTTGAGGGGTTAATTTTGTTTTGATTTTTTTAGGTGACAGAACCCTTGGTGAGGGTTCTTCGTATGGTGGATGGAGAGGGCATGCCGATGGGTTTCATATATGAGGCCATGGATAAGGCCAAAGAGGCCATTTCACATTATTATGGAAGAAACAAACGAAAATATGAAATCATTGGGCGCATGATTGATAGGAGATGGACAAACCAACTCCACCAGCCGATACATGCCTTTGCCTACTTCTTGAACCCGGAGTTTTACTTCTCGGACACATTTAAGGCTGATGAGGAGGTCATGGCAGGTGTTGTTGGATGCATTGATAGGATGGTGCCTGATCCTGAGATGAGAGACAAGGTGCTTGATGAGTTGGAGGTGAGATTTGTTACATCTTATTTATGAATTTGCAATGTTCTTTGTTGACTATCTATGAATTTTCTATATTTGATTTAACTTTATTTTTAAATTTTATCTATTCAAGGTCTACAAGGGTGCAGAGGGGAGACTCTTTTCCTCACAACAAGCAATTGAAAGGAGAGGAAAACAACAACCAAGTAAAAGAAAATCTGTTCAGTAGTATACTACAAGATGAAATTAGAAACTTGATTCTTACTTTTTTTACTTTATTCTTAATTTCTTAATACTTATATTTTTAAATGTGTTTTTGTAGATTTATGGTGGGAGAACTATGGTGCTAACATGCCAAATCTTCAAAACCTAGCCATCTGTGTCTTGTCGTAGCCATGTAGTGCTTCTGGGTGTGAACGTAATTGGAGTTTATTTGAGAACATTCACACAAAGAAGAGAAATAGGTTGACCCAACAGCGCCTAAATGATTTGGTTTTTGTTCGGTACAACCTTCGCCTTCGAACTAGAAAGGTGGAGGGTGTTTCACATGAGTCCATCGACTTGGATGATATTGATCCATATGGTGAATGGACTATTGATGAACAAAATGATGATGCTGATGTCTTCCTTACTAATGAGGATCTTGCTGAAATGGAGAGAGCAGCAGCAGAAGAAGAAGAAGCAGCAACATTGGAAGCAATGGCGGACGGAGATACTTTTGAAGAAACCTCTCCTAGTCCTCAATCTCCTCATTTGGATACTGTAGCAGCACCTACTAGTTCTAGGCCTTCAAGATTGACTTTCATTAGGAGGGGAAAGAGGAGGATGTTATAGATTATATTTGGTTGTTAATGTTTTCCGCATTTTGACATATGATTATATGTAAACATTTATGATGCTATTACACATTTTGAAAGTTTGAAACTATGATGAAATTTCAATTATTGAGTGTTTGATGATCATATGACATGTGTAATCTTTGAATTATGACAAAATGATAATCAAATTAGGCTCTTATGTTCTCTAAATGCATTAATTTCTTTTGTTTTTTTAAAAAACTACGGTTTTTTTTTGCCGAGTCCTAGCCAAGTTTTTGTCACGAGTCCGTGCCGAGTCCCGAGTCCCGAGTCCAATTTTGGGCTGCCGAGTCCGCGGCGAGTCCGAGTTTGCAAACTTTGGATTAATCCAATAGGCAGTGGCTTTCTTGTTTCTAACAGCTTTGACAATGTAAACTGGCAAGAGGTCCATGAAGCAGTTTCCTCATATAGGCCAAAACCCACATCTGATATCAACGAGCAATACTTTCTTCTAACTAGTCCCAAACTTTGATAATGCACAGGCAAATGGGAGATCTACTCCGATCAACACGAACTCCACATCAAAACACATCTGCAGAAATGAACTATGTCTTACTTGAATGAATTTATGAACAGTAGGGCTCACAAGGTGTAGACCAGATGGTTAAGCCATTGAAAGACACAGATAGTGGTCACAGGTTTGAATCCCCTGCTTCAATTGCTACATGAGTAAGGGCAGCTCATGTAACCGGAGGTTATAAGGCCGCGTAATTAAGACCTCGCAAATGGGGTCTGGGCTAGTGCCAGTTCCTCCATACCTTATATATATGGGGCTAATGTTTTAAACCTCTTAAGTTCAGACTGAACCCCAGAAGATTTTGCTACATTATACCTGGCATGTGAACAATATTTGACCTGCGTACTTTGAGATTTTTGGCATCTTGTTTATGAAGTTCGTTTGCTCGTGTCTAATGCCAGTGAAAATCTGGTGGGCTATAATCAGACACCATAGTTAATGTACACTTTTGGATCTCATCTGTGAGACCAGTTCTTGTTTATTGTGCAATTGTATTTATATAGTTTTATCATTTAGCTGGAAAAGTAAATGGAATAAGATATCGACATCATAAGTGACTGCAATATCCTTGAGAAATTATATTGTGTAGAACTGAGGCTATTACGACAAAAGCAAGTGGGGATAATATAGAAAAAAGTTGGGAAGTGAGAGTAATAGAAAAGGGGAGGCTGCAACTGTTAGAGTGCTGCTGAAAAAAGCATACCATTCTACACGGCGACTGCCACCTAAATTCGTTTTTTCGTCATTCGAACAAATAGCTCAGGAAATTCTTCATGCACAGCCAATTTTCAGCAGATGCTAATTTCTTCATATTCTTTTAAGATTGCATACAGATTTATATTACAAAGCTTCAGTATTTCCGAAAGAAAAAGGTTCTAGCACTACGCTTTGTGTTGGTATTTTGAAGAAAATGTTGAAATAATTCAGAATATAGAAAAGCAGGGAAAGACTTTACTTGATCCCGAGAGGATATCAAGGCCTGACTTTTGAATTGCTCGGAGGGCAAGACGATATCCTCGTTAACATTTGATCTCTCATTGGTGACAGGCGCCATTTCTCTTCGCAGTCTACTCCACTTCAACTTGCTCCTGCAGCTGCGGCGACAAGTATAAACCACGCTTTCACTGTGAAATCCAAACTTTGCAGGTGCAGGATCGAACCGTTGGATCAAAAGATCAGACAAATGGAATAAAAGGAAAGGAAAGATAACATCCACCAGAGCATGCAGTTTATGGAACCAAGAGCTATATCTCTAAGATATATTCAAACTTTCTCCAATGTCAGATTTTCCGTTGTGAATTTTGATAAAAAAGCTTGACATTTTGTGAAGTTTTAAAAGTTTGTCATTGTGTCAAACTTTGCTTTTTTGAATGAGATAAGATGGATAGGTTGTCCATTTTCAAGATACCTTTGGTTTTTGAAAGGGATATCAGTTTTGACTGCAGGCTCCATGATGAAGTGTTTTTCTGTCTCTACCATCTCCTTGTGTCTAATAGGACATGATCTCATTTCCTAATCTTTCTAAAATATATCTATTTATAATCCCGTACAGAAAATGATGTGATTTAGTGCTCAATTGGGCAACTCACACCTTTACTTTTCCCTTGATTTCAGCTTCTATATATACTTTTTTCCTATAGAAAATGTTCTTAGGAGGGTAAAATTCTTCGACATGATATGCATTCTTCCAACTAATTTGTTTTATCCACATATAGTCCTAATAATTTGGATATGTAGTCACTCTTACAAACTAATATCTCAATTACTCATCCATTTATTATTTATTATTATGTTTCATTCAAATATTCTTCCTTGACTTATTCTTCCTGACTTAGCTCCTCCTCCGAGGATACCTGTCTATATTCTAAACATTTGTAAATATCTTAAACGAGTAAAAAATACAGAGAAAATTGTGCACATGCCATATGAAAAGCCAAACTTTTCTATTTTTATTTATTTCTTTAGAGATAAAGATGAAACATGATAGGTACTACTGGCACGGGCACGTTTGCCCTCTCCGGATTTTGAACGATTCTCAACCATCATTTTCTATTTAATTTTATGCCTTGTTTTTGACAAGAAGCATACCATTAATATTTTCTATTTAAAATAATCGGTTTCTCGTTACCAGGGCTTCGCTTGTGCGTGTACTCGTTCTCATTTACGTCACCCTACATCCAGAATCCTACGAAATGAAACAAGGTTTGTGATTATAATAAAATTGTTGTGGCGTCACTGGGCCCATCTTTATGCGCATGAACCCCTGAGCGTACTTAAAAATACCCCCGCGATGGAAAATAAAACCAATCTGACAAACGACCGTGAAGAAAAATGTCATATAATTCGATTCTCCTGAGCCCACCATTGAATATGGATTGTCCATCTCATAAAATCCATTCATTCATTCATCCCGGCCGAGCTTCTAGGGATTGTGCCTTAGGAAGGTCCTATGGGAGGGGCTTCCTAAATTGATTTTTTAGAAGCATTTTAGAAGCATTTTATAGGAGGTGGTTCCATGAATTTTGTTGTTGCCGGTATGTTTAAAATTTTAAGCTCCTAATTTTATGGAAGTTGGTGGGCTCATGAAGTTTTTTTTTTAACAATAGTTTATGCTAAATAATTTAGCAGAAATTTTTTGGGAAGGTGAAAAAATTCCCTTCAAATTTTCCGCTAAATTAAGTGGTGGGAATGAAAAAACTGGTAGTCAACTCCCTAAGTTGGTGGGGGAAAGTTTCAGCGCCACCCCATCTGTTCTCAAAAATAAGTTCCTAAACAATAGTTCTCCTATTTTGGAGGAAAATATTTTGATCTAAGCATTAACAAACTTTTTTAAGTTCCATGGGACCCTTTGCTCCACAAAAATAGATCCGCTAGCAGCTCCATGGGACCGCTTCCTTAGCAGATCTTATTCTCAGCTCTAAGGGCATGTCCCCATGCCGCTGCTTAGGAAGCGATCCTATGGAGAGGGCTTCCTAAATTATTAGGAGCATTTTAAAACAAGCTTAAAACTTTAAAGCTCCAAAATTTATGCTAATTGATTCAGAGATTTTTTAGGACCTACAAATAAAAAGATTAAAAATCATCAAAAAAAAATATTTCCTCCAAAATATTTCTTAAATTAAATGGAAGGAATCTAAAAATTGGTAGAAAAATCCCTCAGCAACCCCGCCTCAAATGCACCCACTCAAAATCAACCACCTAAAAAATAGTTGTTCATATTTTGGAAGAAAAGATTCTAATTTATGCCATAGCAAATTTTTTTGGGTTTCATGGGACCCCTTATTCCACAAAAATAGATACTCTAACAGGGACCCTTAACTTATTTTGGCTAGCAACCATTGCTCAAAGTTTTTTAGGAGATATTTTTTGTGGAGCTAGTGACCCCATGAATTTTTTTTTTTTTTATAGTTCTCTTGATTTGTAATTTTTACTATGTAAAAGAATAAAAAACAAATTATCTTAACTATCTTAATTTAGAAGAAAATTTTAAAAAAAAGAGGGAAGGAAATATATGCAGCCACATGACATATTTTTCAATATGCAGTAGCTACTTATTTCCAACCCCCCCTTTTTTTACACAACTTACTTGCAATTTGTAAACAATACCTGCGCCACAAAAATAGGGAAAGACTCTATATCATCCTTTTGTGATAATTGTAAATTTCCATGGGGCCACTCGAACTGCTTAAATTTAGGTAGAAAAATAACTTAAGCAGCCACATGGGGACATGGGGTAAAGGGACTAGAACACATTTTATTGTAGGTGCTTATAAACTACACTAATTTGTAGACTACATCATATATTTATGTGTTATTTTATATAAATTTTGATCAATTATTTAAAAGTTCAAAAAAAATTAACTTAATATTTTATAGGAGGTTATCTTGGAGGAGGTTCTAGTAGTAATAACATCAATACATATGGTAAGTTCATCTTGAGTAGCTTCAAACTTGGAGATATGCTCTTAAACCTATTGCATTTACTTCCCCAAATGGTGGTTGGTTTTGAGGTGTCTCATAGAAGATTTGATAAAGAAGATATTTTGAAAGATGATGTTAGACTAAAGCTTCTAAAATGCAACTTCTAGAGGAGACCATGAGTGATTAAAGACATCAATACATTGTTCTTTCCAAAGATGATTGATTACAACTTGCCTAATTGGTTCAAAAAATAACATTTGCAAAAGTATCAAATCCCAACAAAACTTCTTTCCAATCAAGGGGATGGTTAAGATGGCTAGGAAATCCCTAAAGATAGAAAACTAATTGAAATAGATAAAATTACAATTCTATAAGAGGTGACAAGGGTCATTGTACATTGGCATTTAACCATATGTTATGTGTCAAATCCAGGGATGTGTCCACGACTATTTGCAATAAGAAACCTAATAATCAGTTGTCCTTAACTAATCTACTAAATTGAATTTCCCTAATTAATCAAATGAATGCTTCTGATTATTTGCTTAAAAGGAAAGCCTAATCTAAATACTGAAACAATAATTTGCTGAAAGGATCTATCTAATCCACACAAAAGCTGAAACATGCATTAAACAAAAATAAGATTGCTTTAACAATAATTGATCTATCTTATGAAAACAGGAAAACTATGCATAATAAAAATTGTAATAAGATAATAAAGCAGAGATACTAGCCTCTTATTTGTTTGTGGAAGTGGGCCCTTGCTCCACACCTTTAGAACTGAAGGCTAAACAAAGAAATCAGAACAAAAGTATAACAGTATTGCCTCTTTAATTCAATCTATCTGAAGTATATTGTATTCAAAAATATATGCTTCTGCTAAAGAATGAAATTACATAAACAACTACTCTGTAAAATCCTATTATATTATTCTATTGTTCACATCCATATATATATATATATATATATATAAGTCTGAGAGGCATAATATTTCTGGAGTTAACTACTTTACCTAACAGTTCAACTTGAGATATAAGCAATCTCTTATTCTTAGAACTAAAACATGCAACTGTCTATCAAAAATATAATCATTCAAAGTCTTAAAAGGGACTTAAGCGACACTAAAGGTGTCACTAAATCTAGAGTTTAACTTATAACGATAATAGGCTGCAAGGCCCTGATAAAAAGGAACTTGACTTCCCAAAATTATAGCAGACTATAAGAAATATTTTGATCTCATACAAAAACAAATAAAAGTGTATTATGTCCCCGTGGAACACTAGAGTCATCTATTGGGACACTCAGGCCTGCATAAGCATACTCTGTAGCTCCTCAAACGCCACAGAGATTCTGGTAATCAATGGCGCTGGAGATTCTCGTAATCAACAACATCGGAGACTCTGTGCAGCTCTAGAGACTCTGTGTTGTTGCCAACAACTCCGAAGATCACCATCTTCTCTGCTTTGCTGCATCACTCCAGAGATCCTCCAACAAGCTATAAAACATTGGATCTTGTGTGGTGTCCTTCATGCTTGGCTCTAGAGGTAATTAGGATCACCTCTAGAGTTCCTCAAAACTGCGTTCCACCTGTGCAATAGATACCTGTGAAACCAAAAATAGATAATTTTGCACAATTTCTTCAGTTTCACTACAACATAAGTCTTCTCATCATAACAATAATCTTTAGCATTTCATCTCTTATTATCATAATTAAAACAAGACTTCATAGTTCCTATAGTGCAATTACCAGGATAGGTAGTGTATAAAGATGAGAAAAAGGAAGTAAAAATGCATGTTTAGATGAGTGCTACCTGACACTCATCAAGAGGTGTTTTACATGTTAATATTAGGTACATTCCAACATCCTAGAAAGCATTATTAAATCCCACATGGTTTGTTCCTCATAGTCCACACCCTATGTGTAACTATAGAACGAGGTTGTTTATATAATGTAATTATCTTTTTATGAGTTATGAAGTAAAGGGTACCCAATGTACTCATAATTAAAACTTGTTGTGTATTGACTTTCACCCTTTTTCCTTCTATTATGTAATCCTCATGTGAAGTGCATCATTATTATTCCTAACATGGTATTAGATGTTTGGGTTAGTGTGAGAAGTCAAAGTTCATGTTTGGTGTCTGTTATCCTCTTTTGCCTGCTGGCCAAATAGCCTAAGGATCCATGAAATCCTATTGTTTTCACCCTCTTGAATGCAAGGCAAAACTACCCAAATTGACTAAGTCCCAAAAATCTTGAGTTTGCCTTGTGTTTTCAGTGTTGTTGGAGTTTCAGAGTTTGGAGTTCTGATCTTCAGCGTTCCCTCCTTATCATCTCCGAACTCTGCTCATTTGCCTTCAAAATTGCCTAAGTATTCAATGTTTTTCAGAGGTCAGAGTTCGGACCTTCCCTCTTCTCCCTTTCTTTCTTTGGAAGGAGAAGGCCAGAAGGCCCGAGGGATGAACTCTGACCCTTTCCTTTGTAAAAACGGCTAGGTGTTTTGCGTCAGAGTTCGGCCTTTTCCCCTTCCCACTTCCTTTCCTTTTGGAAGGCAGAAGGTGAAAAGCCCGAACCCTGACTCTCGATGGCCATGCGGCATGATCTTTTGGCATTCCGTCATTCCACCGAGCTCTTTTGGTGGACCCCTCGCTTGTTTGCGGAACCACGGAATGCTGCCACGTGGCAGTGACAGAAGGAGAAGGCAGAAGGCCCAAGGGCTAACTTCCGCTGAAGATTTTTAGAAATAATGCTAAGTGTTTCAAACTTTTAGGGGTCAGACTTTCCCTCTTCCTCCATCTCTCCTGGAAGGTGGAAGACGAAAAGCCCGAGGCTCGAAGTCCAGCGATAAGAAAAAAAAAAATCTAAGTACAAAGCAGAGCTTGGGGGCAGACTTTCTTTCTTCTTCTTTCCCTCTTGGAAGGCTAAACGACAAAGGCTCGAGGCCCAATCTCCATAGGGGCAAAGATTTGCTAAGTGTAAATGGCAGAGTTTGGAGTTTTGGTCTTCTTGCTTCTTTCTTCTACACGCGGTAGGGTGGAGCGTCGGAAGCCCAAACTCTGAAACTCTAATGGCTCCTTTCTTCATGGAGAAAACACAATTTTACGGGCTAGCAAGCCTCCTGGTCGCCATTAATGCTTTGTAAGGGCATGTTTTCGTGCAGCAGATGGTTTTCCTGCCTCCCCATGCCACTATTCCCCCTCTGCATTGAATTTCATGTACCCATGGCATGGACGAGCCTCTTGTTTCAGCAGATTTCATGGATATGGGCTAGGGCACACTTCAAAGGATGCCAGTTCAAAGTTATTACAGCATGGGCAACGATTCTTTCTTATTGACCAGTCTTCCCACATCCATGGCTGCTATAGTGCAATTGTAAAAGCTATATATGCATGTTTCAAAGATGTATTTTAGGTTGTTGTTAGTTGTTTTATGGATTGTTATGCTGGGAAAATTTCTTTGTTACTTCTAGACCTTGTAATGCACTTACAAAACAACTAAATTTGATGTATTGTGCTCATTTTTTAGCCTTTGATGTCTCTAGTCCATTGTTCAATCATGAATGTATGTGATTATTTTGTGTCTATTGCTCTGTAACAGGTTATTTACTCTTTGTAATGGTCATTTGACCTTCATGATCAATATATCTCTGATATTTTGCCTCTTCTGCACTTTGTCTCTGTGTTTCACTTGAAGTTGTGATTTATTTTGTGAGTAAAACGACTCCTTCATAGGTTATGGTCTTCCATTCGAAGCCTCTGTCAAGGTTGCAAGCCTGTGTGAGTTCCTTTTAGGGTTGAGATCATTGTTGTGTTGATTTAGTTTAGCTAATATACCTCATAACTCTGGTGCATCACCTTTTCTTTTCTGTATTCCTTCTATCCCTTTTCCCCTGGCAAGTTTAGCATTAGAGTTAGTTAATTTCTCTAAGCCTTAAGCTTAGAAAGAGGAACCAACCTTCTCTGGAGGTCTGCTCTCAAAATCGCAAGGTCCCACACCTTGAGATTATTCCCATTGTGTCATTAGAATGCTTGGACTGTCTCCAAGCAAGGTGCAATTCTATGTGATAACAGTGTCATTCTTTGAAATAGTGTAGGAATGACAATACTTTAAGTATGAAGTTTTTTGGCCTTTTGTTATATGATTTTAAGGTTTTTGGCATTCATTTTGGATGTGGATATCATCCAAAAATGTTTCTCTTGATGGTGTTAGAAAAGGTCCAAGTGCTTTTGCTTGGTGACTTTGCTTGATAGTATAGTCTTGAAATTGTGAAAGAGATGCTTATAGATTTGGGTGCAACATATAATAATTGGTCACCCATGAAGATGGTAGAAATGTTGTTGGGATTAGGTGTGGTATACACCTTACAAGTCCTAATGTTTAAAATATTTATTTATTTGTATTTATTAATTATTTTGTCCTTATTAGGGAAATGAGGCATCCTGCTTTGAGATAGAATTTTTTGCCATGCGTCAACTATTTTGGAATGTGTGTAAGAATTTGTAAGAGTGTGATTATAGAGAGTTGCAAAGTGGACTAAGGATCTTGACCCACTTATGACACGTGTTATGGTGCATCATAGAGCATCTCTCTAAAAAAGGTAAATGAAGAATAATGAGTCCAAATGGGGTCTGGGTTTTGAGAATTCCTACCATGTTATTTTTGGACCTTATTTGTTCCATGATAATGCCTTTTGGTGGTTTTTTTTGGACTCCTCGAGTTTATATATTGAGGGCTTGAGATGAAGGCATTAAGGCCTTTTAATTACTAGGTTATGCTATTATATTTCCTTTAGAGAAGTAGGATGTTGATCTGATTATTAAGGTTGTAAGCCTACAAGTGTATTGTAAATATTTTTGTTACTGAATAATGCATTGGTTCAATGCTTTGGAGGGTGGGAGTTTTTATCCGAAAGGGTTTTCCCCACATATATTGGTGTCTCTTCTTTTATGTTTATGCTTCTTCTTTTCGTCTCTCCTTGTTTCTAAAGTGTTAATCTACATGCCATTATGCTGCTAAAATTTCCATAGATTTGATATTTGCATTTCTTTCCTCTAAGTGTTAATGTGATAAATGGATCTATCTTATTTCTACTTTATGGCCATAGTTTGTTTGCACATGTATTAGGCTTTTTTTTAGTAAATATTATAGTACTAGAGATGCATACTTGGTATTGTCCTAACATTTGGTACCAAAGTTGAATTACTTTTGTTGGTTGCATGTACTTGCATGTTGTTTACATGTGTAGACACCTAAAAATGTCTCGACTATCAAACTGACTCCCGACATCCCTAAACTTACCAATTCCCTTTCCAACTAATTAATTAAATTTTTATTTAATTAATCACCCTTTTCATTTTCTAAATCCACACCATTTTATCCCCAAAATTGAATTAATTTTATTAATTCAATAGTCTAAACCTTAGCCAAGTGATTTAATAAATATGCAAAATTTATTAAATCAATTCCCCATTTTCCCTAAATCTAATTAATTAGTTAAAACCATGTTAACTAATTAATCCAGCCTACTAATTAGCCTATCCCTACCCTAGACAATTAAATAGCTATTATTTAATTACCTACTCTAGCCTACCCCATCCTAGCCTTAGGATTAATTAATTAAATCACTAATTGATTAATCTTATCCCCCCTCTAATCCCTCTACTAATTTATTCCAGCCACATTAATTAGGTTAATCACCCTAATTAAGAAAGTCAAATCCTCATTAGCACTTCTCTCCACACCTCCCAAATTTAAAATTCGAATAAATCACACATCACATTTACTCCTCTTACACATCCCTTACACATGTCATATCCACTCTTCCCCAAATGAATTTTTAATTCATTTTACCCTTCCCCATGTGAATTTTTAATTCACAAATAATCCATCTCACCCAACCTCATTTATTCTCCCCTTTCCCAAAAATGAATAAAAGATTTACTTTTATTCCTAGCCCTCCATCTTCCAAGATCAAATCTAGGCCCTCCACCTCACTTTCATCCTCCACCATTGATCTCTCCAATCAATCTCCACCATTGGATCAAAATCCTCTCCAAAAGTCTATAAATACAACCTCTCACAAGTCATTTTCATCATCCATTTTCATACAAAGTTACCATGCCAAAATCACCTTTGAGTTAACAGTGAGTTGCACAATTGAAGAGCATTTCACATTTGGATCAATAGTCTAGGGATCATCTTAGTCTTAGGAGCTTCTTTTGGGTGCAAAGGCTCCTTCTTTCCCTTGATGGGATTAGGTTGTGTATGTGAGGTATAATCTCTTGTTTTATTGCATTTGATTTGGTGTTTTCTCTCATTTTGCATTATCTAATCTACATTGGCACGCCCGGTGGGACCCACAAGGTCCAATCTAATCATTGTTTGTGAGTTGTTGTGTTAGTATTCGGCCTTTTGCAGGATCAGCGCTATTTGACCGTCGCAGCGACGCCATCACTGCCGTATTTCAGCGCTATTTCTCTTTTAGCGTTATTTCTGTGCAATTTTATTTGATATGCTAACCGTGCTCACGTGTGTTTATTGCTTTTCCTATTATTTTCTGTGTTTTTTTGTTCTCTGTTTTGCAGGAAAACAAGGAATTATAGGGGGAGGCTATAGCGAATTTTTGACAGAATTGGACAAACAGCATCAGTTCCGCGTTTTGACGCCATCCTTCAGATTAGCGCCATTGGTGTCTTCCCCCGGATTCAGAAAACACCCGCAGTGGCGCCTTCACTACTTCGGATTATCACTATCCTCTATATTAGCGCCTAACGCAGACTTTATTAGCGCTATCATCTGTAACAACGCCTTTAATTTAATTAGGGCTATCTTAGGTTGTAATTAGCGCCATAAATTAGTTTAGCGCCATTTTTAACATAAGTCGGGTTGTTCTACCCGCAGTGGCGCCTGTGTATGTCAGTTTTAGCGCTATTTTGCCTTTCTGTTTGTTGCAGGTACTGCGGATACTAACGAAATCTTTTTGCAGGATGGTTTGTTAACTAGTTAGCAAACATTTCAATTTGGAAACTAAAATGAACCTTTGTTTGCATTATTAGGTCTTAGACAAACATTTCCATTTGGTGTTCTAAAATCAATCCAAACAACTCCTTGATTGAAGTGTGTGATCATAACATTTGCTTTTGGTGCTCTAAAAAATACTTCTTTTTGTGTGTCAACAAACAAACAATCAAAACACTTCAATTTGGGCTATAAAAAGAACAACAAATTGCATACTTCATTGGATAAAAAAAACAACAAACTTGCATTTCCACGCATCTAATCAAGACAATCTATAAAATTGTGTGAAGTGTCTTCGTGATTGTGTCAAGTAGAATGAGAAAGTGTATGCTCTTTCTTCGCACCTTTTGGTGATCTTGGGAATCAAAAACTTCTCACAACACTTTGCATTAATCACCCCCCATCTAATCCAAATATCTAAAATTGAACCATGTTGAGTGTGATATAATCATAGGGAACATGTATGCTCTCCCCTCGCATCTTTGTATGAACTTGGGGATCAAAAGTGTTTTCATGATTGTATTACTTTTGTAATCCTTCGAGGGCCTACCACCCCACTTCGAAAGGTGGGAACAACCCAAGCGGCATCAAGCTAAAGCCAAGCTCTTCCAAGCCGCTATATAAAATAAGGTGTTTGGGACGAAAGTCTCAAGCGACAGGTGTTGTTTTGTTATACCAACAGCCAACCTCCCCATAAACCCTCCAAGGCGCAACCCTTGGAGGCTGGGAGACTCCATAACGGAGAGTAGCGCTGCCGCACGTATAACCACCTGAACGGATGCCCTTACTAAGAGCCATTGTTGTAGTAAGCCAAAATCCTTCTATTTGTTGATGCAGAGGGCAAAACCCTTGAAGCGGCCCCGATTCATGCGGTTCTTAGCCGAGGTAGCAAGGACAATCTAAAGGTTTGGAGAGGGTCAAGCCTTATAAGAAACCTGGATCTTGGTATGCGTGAGAAGTGTGTGCAATTGTAAGGAGGAGCCAGTGCTACCAAGATCCTGGAGCTACCCGCTTTGAATAGGCGCAGCTAGGGGATTCAACAAATACTGTCACATTCTCGCCATAGGTTGTAAAAATGTGCTTGTTCTAAACAAAGTGATGTCATTTCACAAACAAAAATCATTGCTTGTTTTGCGTTCAAGTGTGTGTTAAAGTGCTTTGATTTTTCACAAACAACTTGCCAAGAGATATAACACATCAGTTGGTCACAGTCTAAACAATCAGATCCAAAAATTTGCTATCAGAAATCTGTCAAACTCTGTTTCAGCGCCATATCTATCTTATTGTAGCGCCTTTTCACCCGTGGATTGACGCTATTTTGAGATTGACGTGCCTGAGACAGAACAAATCAGTTGGTCACATCCCAAACAGACAAATCCAAAAATCTACCTTCAGAGATCCAAAAGTTTGCCATTAGAAATCTGTCAAACTCTATTTCAGCGCCATATCTGTCTTATTGTAGCGCCTTTTCACCCGTGGATTGGCGTTATTCTGAGATTGACGTGCCTGAGACAGAACAAATCAGTTGGTCACATCCCAAACAGACAAATTCAAAAATCTACCTTCAGAAGTCCCAAAATTTTGCCATCAGAAATCTGTGTAACTTGTTTTAGCGCTATATCTGTCTAATTGTAGCGCCTTTTCACCCGTGGATTGGCGCTATTTTTAGATTGATTGCCTGAAGCAAAGACCCATTTTGTTGTGATCTACACCTTCTGTTCTGCCATAATCCATACCCATCTCATAAAAATCCGCCAACCGTCCAGCCATTTTCTTCCAAAGTTTTCCAAATTACACATTCTCTTTGACCTTAGAGGATCACTCACCACCCTTGTTGGACCCCTTTGATACATCGTAATCAACCCAAATACATATCTATCCATCCCCATTCATTCCTTTTGCATATCTCCTTGGACCAATATAAAATCATTTCAAAAATCCACATCCAAATCAAAACCTCATCAAATCACCAATCAAATCTTGTCCCCCTTTTTGAGCCAAAGTTAGATCTAGATCCTATCATTAACATCACGTTTTCCTTGAAAAGTCATTAGTCTACATTTCAAGAAAAACAAATCACCTCTCTTTGTGTAAGGTCATTAGTCTACCCCAAACAAAGAAAATCATCATCCTTTGTGTGCCAAATCAAAATCTAGATCTTATCCAAAAGCTCAATTCGAGAAACATCAACAATATCATCCTCACCATCCTAAATCAATCAAAAAATCAAAAACATCAAATCCCTTTCTTATCATCCATCTTCGGTCCAAAATTTGTGCAAAAAGATCAATATCACCCATTCATATCACCCTTAGGATAAAACCTTTGGAAAACATATTGATCTTCATCATACCCTTCTACTCCATCTCACGACCACATCCATCTTTGGGTCCAACACAATCAATTCGATTCTCTAAGGTCTCCACCTCATCCCACATCTAGAAATCAAATCCATACGTGTATGCCCACCACAAGATCACAACACAAAAGAAATCAAGAAATGGTGGAACGATGGCCCTTTGGCATGCCTAACACTGACAGTAACAACATACCCATTTATCAAACATACAATCCACCTACATATTCCTTCATCCCCCCATTTGGCGCCAACGACCCTTTTCACTTCTTACCACAAGCACCAACACCACCCCCACCACCACCACAAAATGTCCCCACCATATCCCAAGATGACCTAGATGTCTTGACCTTCACGCAAGATGCCGATAATATGGACCTACTTGATAAAGTCCTAAGATCAGATCCAAAGAGATATCTTGACCATCTTCTCAAGCTTGGTGCTCAACTTCCCCCCCATCACAACATCATCACAACCATCCACTTCTACAGTTGTCCCAACCCCATCAAATACCCAAGCATCTACATCACATACCCAACCTACCATCTCTCAAACGTCAACACCTAACGTATCTACCACTTCCACAACCTCAACCGCTACCACACCTACAATTTCCACGGCCATACCCAACATCTCCCAACCCGTCATCACTTCTACTACCACAACTACCATCAACCCTTCCGCTTCAAACACAATAGGCATACAAGGCAACATCACACAAGCAAGTACCTCCACAAGTGTGCCCCCACCAAACCCTCACACCCTTGCATACCTACGACAACTATTCTCACAACAAACTCACAATGCATCTAACCAATCCAACATACACGTACCCAACGTCAATCCCATAAGTCAACATAATCCCAATCCCCAAATACCCCCACATATTCTCCAACAACTCTACGCGCACCAACAATCCCACAACACATCTAACCCATCCAACGTCCACATACCCAACGTCAATCTCACAGGTCAACATAATCCCAATCCCTAAATACCCCCACATGTCCTCCAACAACTATACGCCCACCAACAACAGCAGGCACTAATCAATCCAAACCCCAATCCCCAACACCAACATCTCATCCAAACCAATCCCCAACACCAACTCCCACCCCACCTCCAATATCTCACCAATCAACAACCCTACACGTTTCAACCACAACAACCACAAGATTTCAACACCGCGCTGCAAAGCTTAATCCAAAAGGTGGATGACTTACAAACTAGGGGCAAACACAAATACTATTCTTTTGAGGATATTTGTCCCTACCCGTTTGACCGCACCTTGTACATGCCCCCTTTCCCTAAAAACTTTGAAACGCCAAAATTTGACAAATACAAGGGAAAGGGAGACCCTAGGGACCACCTTAGAGAATTCTACATTGCTTGCCTCGAAGTCTCTCACAACGACACATATCTTATGAGACTCTTCCCAAGAAGTCTTGGCGGCCAAGCCGCTGAATGGTTTGCCCATCTTCCACCTGGAATTCGAACATTTCCCGAGCTCGCAGAGAAGTTTGTCAACCACTTCTCCTACAACTTTGAACATGAGATGTCTATGACTGACCTTTGTAACACCAAACAAAAGAACGGCGAAGCTTTCGCTTCTTTCCTACAAAGGTGGAGGGGCCTAGCAAGCAAGCTCCCATGGCCTATTCCTAAAAAACAACTTGTCACCATGTTCATGGCCAATCTCAATCAGGAATTAGGTTTTCACTTACAGATTCTGTGCGCATCTCCCTTTGAAGAGGTTATCGACAAAGGCACCACTGTGGAACGAGCCCTCATTGCCAAGGGTTCCATCAAACTTTACGATCCCAAGTCCAACAACAACAACAATAACAACAACCACAAATCCAATCATAACACCCCCAACAACAACAACAACAATACCAACACGCAATCTAATGATAAATCACGTTATTGGGGGAAGAACAAGAATAATCTGAACGACGGCGTCACCAATGTAAAGGCCATCCAACACATCCAAAATCACACACCGGCACACACGTATGCAGCAAACACCAATAACCAAAGAGGACCAAATAAACCCCGCAAACCTCGCCGAAATTTCATGCCATTAGCAAAACCTATTGAGGACATCCTCGATAGATGCCTCAAGCAAGGAGAAATCACACTCCCGCCTGTCAGACCACGCCAAGACAATGACCTCAAGGCAGCATGGTATAATGAAAATGATTATTGCGAATACCACCACGTGGCAGGTCATAAAAGAGCGGACTGCATGCAATTAAAACATTGTATCCAAGACCTAATAGATCAAAATCTTGTCAATCTTGAGCACAGTACACAGCCATCACCAAACGCCAATCTTGGAGCTTACAAGGATCCCTTACCCAACCATAACAAAGCTTCATCATCCAATCAAGCGTACAATGTCACTCCACCACCCACACACTATGACTCCATTGTCGGCCGCATCAAACCCTCATCCCACTCTATCAACACAATCACCATTCGGGCACAAGCACCCGATTGCGCCGTCACAACCCGTCGAGGCCATGTCTCAATCCGCACTGCCCCTCCCATTGAACCAACACCCCCATCCACATCTGATCCCCTCCCCCCTCGTCCAAACGCCCGTCCATCACCCACCACTCGATACAACCTCCTAGACCATCTAGGAAAGACACCCGTGCAAATCTCCATCCTTGAGCTACTTCACACATCACCCCGCCACAAGGACATTCTCGACAAGGCTCTTTTGGAAACACAAGTCCCTGCGAACTTGGATGTTAATCAATTTCAAGCCATGGTCGGCCATATTGCCACACCACACCATATCACGTTTTCTGAAAAAGATCTTCCTGCTTCCGAACACCTACATAATGATGCACTACACATCGAGGTCCGCATTCACAAACACACCATTAAAAGGGTTCTAATAGATGGTGGTTCCGGCCTAAATATATGCACTCTAAAATTGCTAAAACACTTGGGGTACTCAGATGTGGTTGTGGATGCTAGCGAGTGCATAACAATAAAAGGATATGATGACACCGAGAGGCTATCCGAGGGTACCATAAAGCTCCCTATTCAAGTGGGACAGAAAATCCTTGAAACCAAATGTCAGGTTCTTAATCTTGACCTCCCCTATAACATTCTTCTCGGCCACCCATGGATCCATGCCATGCAAGCCGTCCCCTCCACTTTCCATCAATGTCTCAAATTCCCCCACAACGGCACTGAAGTCACTATCTATGCCGATCCTCGTCCTTTCCAATACTGCAGTTTTCTGGAAGGACACAACCAAACCTTCTGTCCGTACAATAAAGCCACCAACCAAATCACCCCAACAGCTTCCACTTCATATATCGACCCTGCCAACATTGCCACCACTTCATTGCAAGCACCTTCACCTCTTGAGGTCAAGATCAAGATCAGCGACCAAGGCTGTGGGGAATACAACCTTCACGGCACCTTTTGCATGGGATTATTACCCACTCCTAAGACATTTGGCACTCCGAACACAGAGGCAGCTGACACGGTCATCATCAAATGCAAACCCTCGCCCATCTTTGAGAAAAAACACCTTCTGGATCAGGACATACTTGAAGATATTTCATCCTGGCTTTACAAGGACGAGGAAACAAAACAAGACATCCCCACCATCCCAACAAATAGTTACGGCAAAGGTTCTGAGATAGTCAAAAGCATGGGTTACAAAGGACAAGGCGGCATTGGCCTTCACGAACAGGGCATTGTGGAACCACTGCAAGCAACAAGGAACCCCTATACTCAAGGGTTAGGGTATGGTCAACCACAACGCATCCTTAATACCGGCGAATGTATCTTAGCCGAGTTTGCTCCAGTTTCTCTAGATGTCGACAATATTAACGAAACAGACCTACAAGACTCCTTTAGCGACTTTGTTGATTTCTTCGCCTCCTCCATTTGCACCATCTACTCTATCACTACTCTCGCCTCATCATCCAATGACCTACCATTAGTATACCCTGACCTCATTGACTGGGACCAACGAGGACCTCCTATTTTGGATATCGCACCTAATGACGAAGCCATTGCTGAAATGATTGGAGTAAGAGACAACTTCCCCTTGGGAGATCACCGAGCTGGATACATCATGGAACTCAATCCGGCTACCTATTTTGGGGAGACAACCCCTGCTTCTAGTCGCAAAAATATAAAAACAAAAAATAGATCTGATGGTGAAAACCGTTCCACGGCAGTATCAGATCCTAAAAAAGTAAAAATAAAGGACATATCTCCTAGTGAAAACCTCCATGAGGCGCCAGGAGATGGAAGCATGGGCCTCCCTGAAATAGATAAAGTATATCCTGACAGATCACCCATCTTGGTTGAACCAACGCAGGAAATGAATCTAGGGACAGAGGAAGAGCCGAAAATCACATATCGAGCAGAATCTCTCAGCCTGTTCGAACAGGAGGACTTCTTGGCATTCTTCACACGCAGAAATTGCAACTTTGCATGGACCTACGCAGACATGCCAGGGCTAGATCCTGCTTTGGTTGTACATCATCTTGCAGTGCGTCCTAATGCTAAACCAGTCAAACAGAAGCTCCAAAAGATGAATCCTCAGGTGGCCCTTCTTGTCAAAGCAGAGCTTAAAAAGTTACTAGATGTGGGGTTCATACGTCCAATTGATTTTCCCGAATGGGTCTTGAATCTAGTACCTGTTACTAAACCAGATGGCAGAATCCGCTGTTGCACTGACTTCAGAGACCTCAACAAGGCCTGCCTGAAAGATGACTTCCCCCTTCCCAACATTGACATGATCGTGGATCTTACTGCAGGGCATGAGATGCTATCCCTCATGGATGGCTTTTCAGGATACAATCAGATCAAAATTGCCGAGGAAGATCAGCACAAAACATCCTTTATATGCCCATGGGGGACATACTGTTGGGTAGTAATGTCGTTCAGCCTAAAGAATGCAGGAGCTACTTATCAACGAGCAATGACTGTCATCTTCCACGACCTCTTTCACCACATCATGGAGGACTACGTTGATGACTTACTCGGCAAATCAAAGACCCGAGAAGAACACTTAGACGTGCTAGCCAAGATCTTTGACAGGCTAGAACAATATAATGTTCGTCTAAATCCAAAAAAGTGTGTCTTTGGCGTCACTTCAGGCAAATTATTGGGATACATAGTCTCCAGATGAGGAATCGAGGTGGACCCAGCAAAAGTCAAAGCTATTACTGAAATGCCACCTCCTAAAACCTTGAAACAATTGAGAAGCCTACAGGGTAAACTACAGTCTATTCGCCGATTCATTGCTCAACTTGCTGACAAATGCCAACCATTCCAGCATCTCCTTAGAAAAGATACAGCTTTCACCTAGACTACTCAGTGTCAGGATGCCTTCGACCAGCTAAAAGCATATCTGGCTAATCCCCCTATTCTATCTCCACCAAGACAAGGAGAGCCCCTCCTCTTGTATATTTCTGCAACCGACACAGCAATCGGGGCTTTGTTAGCACAACACGATGAGCAGGGGAAGGAAAGAGCCATCTACTACATCAGTCACACCTTGATTTCCTATGAGCTTAACTACACACAAATTGAACGAGCATGCCTGGCCCTCGTCTTCACATCACAAAAGTTAAGACATTATATGCTCAATCACAAGACTAAGCTCATTGCTAAGATCGACCCACTTAAATATTTGCTAAACAGAGAAGCTCTCACAGGAAGGATGGCAAAATGGGTCATGATTCTCACTGAATTTGACATAGAATACACAGAGAGGAAGGCAATCAAAGGACAAGTCATAGCAGATCAGCTGGCTGAGGCACCTATTCAGGCAGAGCATCCTACAATAGCAGAATTTCCAGACGAGGCCATCTTGACAATCACACCAGCCACAGATACATGGAAGATGTATTTTGATGGATCCTACACTCACAGAGGCTCGGGGGCAGGCGTCTTGTTTGTTACCCCTCAAGGAGACACGATCCCTAAATCATTCAAAATCACATTTCCATGCACCAATAATGTAGCAGAATATGAGGCCCTCATCACAGGTCTCTGAATAGCCATCCAATGGAAAATAGAAAAACTAACTGTATATGGCGACTCTCAACTAGTCATCAGGCAAGTCAATAATGAATATAAAACCAAGGACGATAAGCTTCTTCCCTATAAGAAGATGGTCGATGACTTTAAAGATTATTTCGGTGACATCCACTTTGAGCAGATCCCAAGGTTAAACAATAAAGCGGCAGATGCCATGGCCACCATTGGATCTCTGGTTGACATGAAGCAAGGCAGCAAGAAATGCGAGTTCCTGATCGAAGAGCTCCCCATCCCAACATATGACGTTCCCCAATCTAAACTAGTGTGCGAAATCGTTGGTCCTTTATCCCCCTAGTATCAGAAAATGTACCTCTACCTTCATGATAACATCCTCCCCAACAACCTATCCCCATCACAGAAAAAATCCTTCATCCGTCGAGCCTCCCGTTTCATCCTTGTAGGTGACACCCTCTACAAAAGGAGTCTTGATGGTACGCTTCTACGATGTTTAGACTCTAGGGAAGCCGAGGCAGCTTTGGAAGAGGTACACGTAGGTATTTGTGGGGCACATTCGAGTGGACCAACTCTTTCTACGAAGATCCTGAGGACTGGTTATTATTGGCCCACTATGGACAAGGATGCACATTAGTTTATCAGAAAATGCCTCCCATGTCAACAGCACGGCGATCTCATCCACGCCCCAGCATAGGAGCTGCAACCAATCACAACACCATGGCCCTTCTCACAGTGGGGACTCGACCTCGTAGGAAAAATCCATCCCCCATCTTCCAACGGCCATAAATTCATAATCACTGCTACAGAATACTTCACAAAGTGGGTGGAAGCAATACCACTCATCTTCACCACAGGCATCCAAATTTCCAAGTTCATTCTCCACTACATCATCTGCCACTATGGTATCCCCCATTCCATTGTCACTGATAATGGGAAGCCATTCAAGAACCAAGAAGTTCGCACTTTGTGCGAAAAGTTCGACATCAAACACCGCTTCTCCACGCCATATTACCCCTAAGGAAACGGTCAAGCAGAGGCTTCTAACAAAACCATCCTCCGCATCTTAAAGAAGACAGTCAATGAAGCTGGCCGCGACTGGCACCTCCAACTTAACCCCACCCTATGGGCTTACCGCACCAGCATCCGCACTCCTACTGGAGCCACTCCATACTCACTAGTATTCGGATCAGAAGCCATTTTACCTATAGAGGTCGAGCTCCCATCCCTCTGAGTATCATTGCAAAATATTATCTCTGATGAAGACTATCGCATCGCCAGGTTGCATCAACTTGAATTGTTGGATGAGAAACACTTGAATGCATTAAATCACTTATAGGCATACCAAAACCGCCTCAGAAGAAGCTACAACAAAAAGATCAGAACCAGAAAATTTGAGGTAGGTGACCTGGTCCTAATGGAAAATCAAAAGAACCTGCAAGAGCGTCCGAAGCAAGGAAAATTCGAACCTAATTGGCTAGGACCTTATGTCATCACCGCCAACTATGGGTCAGGAGCTTATCAGCTTGCAACACCCGAGGGGCAGCCTCTAGATGAGCCAATGAACATCTTGCATCTCAAGCGATTCTATGCATAACCCATCTGATACCACAAGTTAAAAAATAAAAAAAAATACAAAAAAGTAAAAACACCAAAAAAATAAAAAAATCAAGAAAAAATCAGAGTGCAATAAAAAACTTCCAATGGTGAAAATCACCTCGGTGATGCCTTGGATAAGTACCACGGTGAAAACCTGTTTCAGGCGCCATGCGTAATGGCCGGTTCTACCATCTAATAAGTCCTCTTTCCAGCATAACACTCCATACCCACACATCTCATGGCTTGAAATTCTAAAACATCAAGTTTGTTCACCCATCCCGCACTAACTCACCCACCCACAACCCCATCCAAGGAACAAGGATCCTTGTAAGCTCTCCTTTGTACAGTTCAGAAAATCAAAAAATCTAAAAACATCAGAAAATCAAAAAATCTAAAAACATCAGAAAATCAAAAAATCCAAAAACATCAAAAAATCAAAAAATCCAAAAACATCATAAAAATTAGAAAATCCAAAAATAATCACCCCATGCATCAATCTCGCATCCCACCACAATCATCTAAGCACGCCTCAACCCTCATCACATCACATCGCCAACCATTCCCACATCATCAAGTCTTGCCAGAACTACATATTCATTTCACCTGCATCTTAAAAGTACCTTGATCCCGTGGACACAGGGTATGTAGGTATTCTGGAATATGAAGGATGTTTCCAGTACTCAGGTATCTAAGATGCACCCATCCCACCCATTGGGATGGTTCCCACTCACTGAGCTTTCTAGATCTATGAAACGATACGCATGCTACACATACCATTGAAACATGGTCCCTCGCGCAAAAATCATCAAGCAATATACCAACTATAATCTTCCATTTGGCCCGAATGTTCTTTTGCCCATCTTCCACAAACTCTCCAATCAAAAACAGATCTGCATCCTAGGATATGTCTTTCCTACAATGGACAAAAATCTATCATTCTATCATCACGTCTCTTGGCAAGAGCACACAAAGGCTATTTGTATCTTTCGTTGGTCTTTTTGCTTATTGATTTTTATCTTTATGTCTCACTCCAAGTAATCTCCAAAGCTACCTTGATCTCATTATATCATGGTACATAGCGGATAGCCCTTGGAGTAGACATAGTCATTGTTTTGGTATGCTGTGCTTGTGGGTTGGTTTCATTACTCCAAGAATAATATTCATATCTTGAAGTCCAGGTCGGTTCTAGCATGATGTGTCCTATTTTGCATATACAGGTATCAACACCTTATATGCATTATTCACACTCACTGCTATGAGTCCCCTTCCTCTACTAGGCAAGATTATACTACCTTAGGCATGCATGGAACCAACCTATTGTTTGTGGGTCTAGTCCATGCAATCGTCGGATATACATCATCACCTAGGTCATTTCATACCTTCGTGAACTATATCCTACATTGCTACATTAAACTAAGAACTGCTCTCAATTAATTTTGTGCAACTACTGATACTAGCTCAACATCATCATCCTAATCACTCAGTCACCTATCCCATATTGGCCTAGATTTGATCGACACTTTCCAACCCCCCCCACCAATCTAACTCCCACACTAACCCCATCATCCCAACCTATCTCCACTTAACACATCTTGAACCAAACCAAACCCCCCCCTCAATGACATGGTATCTTATGACCTAACCATCCTCCAATCCCCCCACCGCCATCCCCTAGACGCTCTCACCCCTATCATCCCCAACACCTAACACGTTCTCCCATAGTCTCACCATTCAGGGTCAACACAAGGAACATCATGTGTATCAGGACTAGGCTACCTCACCTATCACCTAGTTTGCATACCACCTATCATCGATACTGCATTTAGCACATATCATTTAACTACATGGTACCACCAATTTGCATCTCATTTTAGGTTCATTTTTCATCCATTTAAGTTGCAAATCCATTTTAGGTTCATGTTAATCCATTTGCATCACATTTTAGGTTCATGTTAATCCATTTGCATCACATTTTAGGTTCATTTTAATCCATTTGCATCACATATTAGGTTCATGTTAATCCATTTGCATCTCATTTTAGGTTCACTTTAATCCATTTAAGTTTGCATAAAACACAAGTAGATTCATTTCAGCTGCATATCATTACACATCATATCATAGGTGCATATTAAAAATAGCATCATCACATTGCATTCCATACATATCAACATCTCATAAACATTTAGTTGCATTACAACATCACCAACATCACCATTGAAACAACTAGTGGCATATAACATAATCCCATACATTTTCATCCATAATAAATGTTTGTTAATCCGCATATTTAGTTACATCATATAGTCCATAAAATCACAACACCATGCATATATCACAAAAACATAATTGCATCCACCAAATCACACACATCATTTGAAAAAACATCATACATCCACAACATATAAAATATAACATGTGCATCCATCATATAAGCATCATCACAATAGAATATCATAAGCCATCAGAAGTCTCGCATCATATATAATCACCGCAAAAAAATGTACATCGCTCACATCGTCAAAAAAATAAAGTGTCCTGATACAATGCCTCTAAGGGCTATCATGGTATAACTATCACATCGAGGATCCTCTCTTTGAGGGGGTAGGAGATGATGACCCTGGTCGAGCCTATGATCCTGGCGGCGGCTATGGCTGTGGTGCTACTGATACCTGAGGATCCTGCTGGGGCACATATGTGGGAGGGGGCATCGTCTGCTGAACTGACTGAATAGATCTAGATCGATGTGATCTCGACGCCCCCGATCTACTGACCTAGCTGTAACTCGGTGCTCGCTGCGCTGCGGGTACGGTTGCATAGTATAACCCCCGATAATACTCCGTCCGTGCTCTGGCCTCTGCTAGCTCCCCCCGTACCTGAGCTACCTGTCTCTGTGCCTGGCTCAACTGCCCCTGTATCTGATGCGCATGTGTCTGAGCCTGGGCCAGCTGAGTCTGCATCCTTGCCAAAATCGAGGCAAGGCCCCCACCCATAGCCTGTGCACTGCTCAACGCAGTCTCTGCCTGATGCGCTCTCACGAGCGCTGCATCCCGCTCTATCCTCAAATCCTCCATATCCTCTGTGGCCTGAGCCAACTGAGCCTCTGACACTGCCAACCGCCCATCTACTCCATGCAGCTGTCCCAACTCAGCCTCTCGGCGCCCCAACGCCTCCTCTAAACTGGCCACCTGAGCACATAGTGTCTCTACCTCCTCCATCTCCTCCCGTGACCGTCGCCGATGTGTCAGCCTCTCAACCTTTGCCTCCATCCCTGCCCCTGAGCTCCCTGCCTCGGCATCATGTCTACCGACCCGCAGCTGCTCCACCCATGATGGGGATAGATCACCCTGCTCTGTCCTCGGCTGTCCACCGCGTCGTCGCGGTGCTCTACCCTGCCGTCCGCCCCTAGCCTAGACCTGCTGCGTAGGAACCTGCTGCGCAGGAACCTGCTGCGTAGGAACCTGCTGCGCTGGAACCTGCTGCCCCACTGGCCCCTGTCCCGCTACCGCTGCTGCCACCTCATCCACAAGCTGACCATCTCTAGCAATCACCCTCTCCGACCCATCATCCATCACCTCCATAATGAAATCTGCAATGACCTCATCCCCACCCCCATCTGGATCATCTCCATCCCCATCTCCCTCATCCTCTGATATCGCCACTGTCGAATCTGTCAATCAAGTGGGCCGATGCATCTGCCACCATACCTCATAAGTAGGCGTAGTACCTGCATCCATCACTGTGCTCCTCCAATCCCACTGAACTAGCCGAAGTGCTACCCAGTCATTCAGCGCAACCTATGGCTGTAATGCTGTGGGCTAGTAGGCTGTATCCCGCGGTGTCCGCGCATATATCACCATCTACTGAGGCACATCCTGTACCCGTCCAAACTGCTGCATCACCCGCGAGGGTAGGTACATCTCTATAGTCTGGTCTGCACGACCCATAAGAAATCTCTGTTGAAATGTGTACGGGAGATGGGTCACATCATCTGGCCACTCCTCACAATCAATATATGGACGGTATACCACGCTAATCACGTCATCCAGTATCCTCTGCCAGTGGCGGACCTGTCCAGTATAGGTATACAGTGCATCCTGATACAAAAACACAAACGCCTCAAACGGGCGCTGATAATAACCGCATGTCGGCCGAGTCACGAGGATATGCTCCCAGAGCCATACGTGTAGCAGCGTAACCCCAGCAGATAAAGCCCTGTCATGAAGATAAGCGACCGTGTGCATCTCGTGCAACAGATGTGCTAGCATCATTGACCCCCATGCATAGATAGTATCATGCCTCACCATCCCCTCTATCATCCCACCCCAGCCCATAGGAAAACCCCTGCCTCGCCTATCCGGCAGCACCACACCTCCAATCAGCACACACAAATATAAGGCAAAGGGATCTGCACCCGCCGCCAGCGTCCTGTCATAATCCATCTCCCTCCCGTCTGCCGAAAATACCACATGCTCTGCTCCGAACACTCTGATCAACGCAGTCTGCCCCCTCCTCGTGTCATACCTCACACGTCGACCATGAATCGGCAGCTTGAGGATGCGATAAACATCCTCAAGTGTGATAGTCATCTCTCCTGTCGGCAGCAGAAAGCTGGAAGTCTCGCTGCGGTATCGCTCCACTGCGGCCGTCATCAGAGCTCTATGAGCTCACAGCACTGGCATCGCTACCACCGTCCAAAGCCCCAGTCTCGCAAGTCGAGGTCGCCATGCCTCATCAAACAGCGGCATCACAGGTCGCACTCGTCGCTCTCGCGACTGCAGTATAAACCGCCGTGTATCCTGCATCCACCACTTCTTCGTTAGATACAAAATTATTTTCCCCCCACACCTTTTTCTTCTGAATGTCTCACAGGCCCAAATCATGTGGCCCCACACAGACAATCCCTAAGTGCTATTTTAAAAATAACGCTACTTTCCCCTGCCTATCGCGCCAATACAGACAATGGCGCCACTGCACTCCCTGTATTGCACCAATGTAGACATTGGCGCTACTGCGCGCCCTATATTGCGCCAATCCAGACGATGGCGCAGCACTTCATTTTCGCGTCAATTAAACTTTTAGCGCTAAAACTAATAATAGCGCTATTCCCCATTATGGCACTATGCCAGACGATAGCACCGTTCTACCCATAATATGGCGTCAAAATGCCATATTTGCTTCACCCTGAGTTTTGGCGCCAATCTAGAAGATGGCGCCAATCTAGAAGATGGCGCCAATATTCCTCCAAAATGGCGTCAAAATTGCCTCACCCTACCCTGGTGGATAGTGCTAATCCGCAGGATTGCACTAATCCGCCTTATCTTTGGCGCCACGCGCTCCAAACCCATATCCCGAAACCCAAAAACACGTGCGTAAAATAAAAAATCACAAAGTTCGGGTTAGGCCCTACCTGGGGTCCAGCCACGGGTGACCGCCCGACCTCTTGGAATCGCTCTGAGATATGATGAAGTCGCGGGAACTGTGGGTTGCACTCAGCCATCTCTCCTTTCTCTTTTCTTCTAGAAGGTCAAAGTGTGCCAATGTGGCACTCTTTGGGCCCACTTTTCCTAATATAGGGGACCATGTCCTCCCTCCATTCCTTCCTTTTCCCTCCAGGGTGCAGATCTCAGCCTTTTTCCTCCGTTTTTCCTCCCACCATCTTCTTTTTCCAGCACCTCTCCAACTTTCACTTCCGTCACGTCTTTTCGAGAGCTTACCTGCCAAATTGTTATCATTCCCGCTAACCTCTCGAGGGGGCATCCCCTATCCATCTCATTCCTTCCCGGCAGCTGGGGCATATTTTTCTTCGACCTGACACCACTTCCCTCCTAAGTCTTGACGCCACGTCAAAGAGGGGCAAATGTAGACACCTAAAAATGTCTCGACTACCAAACTGACTCCCGACATCCCTAAACTTACCAATTCCCTTTCCAACTAATTAATTAAATTTTTATTTAATTAATCACCCCTTTCATTTTCTAAATCCACACCATTTTATCCCCAAAATTGAATTAATTTTATTAATTCAATAGTCCAAACCTTAGCCAAGTGATTTAATAAATATGCAAAATTTATTAAATCAATTCCCCATTTTCCCTAAATCCAATTAATTAGTTAAAACCATGTTAACTAATTAATCCAACCTACTAATTAGCCTATCCCTACCCTAGACAATTAAATAGCTATTATTTAATTACCTACTCTAGCCTACCCCATCCTAGCCTTAGGATTAATTAATTAAATCACTAATTGATTAATCTTATCCCCCCTCTAATCCCTCTACTAATTTATTCCAGCCACATTAATTAGGTTAATCACCCTAATTAAGAAAGTCAAATCCTCATTAGCACTTCTCTCCACACCTCCCAAATTTAAAATTCAAATAAATCACACATCACATTTACTCATCTTACACATCCCTTACACATGTCATATCCACTCTTCCCCAAATGAATTTTTAATTCATTTTACCCTTCCCCATGTGAATTTTTAATTCACAAATAATCCATCTCACCCAACCTCATTTATTCACCCCTTTCCCAAAAATGAATAAAAGATTTACTTTTATTCCTAGCCCTCCATCTTCCAAGATCAAATATAGGCCCTCCACCTCACTTTCATCCTCCACCATTGATCTCTCCAATCAATCTCCACCATTGGATCAAAATCCTCTCCAAAAGTCTATAAATACAACCTCTCACAAGTCATTTTCATCATCCATTTTCATGCAAAGTTACCATGCCAAAATCACCTTTGAGTTAATAGTGAGTTGCACAATTGAAGAGCATTTCACATTTGGATCAATAGTCTAGGGATCATCTTAGTCTTAGGAGCTTCTTTTGGGTGTAAAGGCTCCTTCTTTCCCTTGATGGGATTAGGTTGTGTATGTGAGGTATAATCTCTTGTTTTATTGCATTTGATTTGGTGTTTTCTCTCATTTTGCATTATCTAATCTACAACATGCACTTGTATGGACTTGTATGTTAGTTGCATATGTAAGTGTGTGTCATTGCATGTGATGGATCCATGGTGATTTGGTTCTAGGTATTCCTCCTTTTTTTAATTTCTTACCCTAGCAAGTTTGTGGGAATCTATAGAAAAAGGAAATGACTAATTATTAATCCTTATTCTAGTGGAAGTCTTGCAATTTATTTTGTTTTTTAGGATACATTATGGCAGAAACTTGTAGGATGGAGAAGGTGGAGCATGTTTGAGTTGGTCATGTGGTTGTATGTTGTATGGTGTTGACTTGGAGCTATTGTTTGATATTATGGAACAACCCTTTGGCATGGTGGCTAAGTTCTTCCATCCTATGGTCATGTGTAGTAATTGTTTGCATTGGTTGTCTAGTTTTGACTCCTTGGTGTTATGAAAAAGCATTGGTTATATGGACTACGCTTTGGTGCAGTTATATTGAGTGATTGGTTTTAGCCCCTTACATTAGAAATTATTGTTTTATTAGCCCCAAAATGCATGTAGGTTGTGGAATTGGTCATTAGATGATATGGAAGCTTTTGGAACAACCTAGGTCCTTCGTATGCATGTACATTGTGTAGGATTGGTCTTTTAGTGGCCTAGAGTTCCTAGACAACCTCTTGGTCCTAAGGGTTGGTTGTACTTGTATGTTTTCTATTCAAGTTGATTGGATCTGTGGGTTTTATAGATTTTTCATTCAAGATCTATGATTTTGCTTATCCATGTTAAGTTCGTTGTTCTAGTTTAATCATTTTGGTATTGTTTAGACTTGTGGGTCTTCTAGATGATAAGTGGATTAAGATTTGCATGCATGTCTCTAACATGGATGGTTTTGCACATTAACAAAAATATGTGGTTTTATAGATCTACAAAGAGACTAGTTTTTAGATTATGATTCCCATGGGGGTTTTTTGGATACGAGATAGTTGCAAATTTGTATGCATGCTTTGTGCATGATTTGAGTGTTGAAATTAGGGCAGACAACTGAGAGGGGGGATGAATCAGTTGTCACAAAACTTTTATCTCTTGCTTTACTTAATCTTCATTATCACTTATTTATAGATTAAAGATATAACCATGAAGCATGAATCAACAACACAAGAGCAGAAACATAATTAACATACATAACACCATGATTTTTACGTGGAAACCCGGTTAAGGGAAAAACCACAGTGGGGTTAACCCACAAGATTTATTCTCTATTAAAAGAATATAAAATGGGAAGGCACTTGCCTTCGGGCGCACTGCCCAGAGCTCACTGCTCAAAGAGGCTCACTGCCTACAGAAACATTCACAAGTTTAACACAGAAAGATTGAACTGAGAAACATCTTCTTCATGCCAAGATCAGTTCCATTGAAGCGCATAATACCTCTGCTTTACCCCCTTTACACTTCCTCACTACCTTCGCATCTTCGCTCACATCCACACATTTCCACAACTTCACAACACTTATTTATACATGTCATCAACTTTGGAATGAACATCAAAGTTAGCCAAACATAGCTGGGACTTAAATCTTCCTCGCACATCACACCACGCTCCATATAACTTCTCTTAGATCATCTGCAACATGCACCATGCATCCGGTCAGCCAAGACTGAAAAGAATAGCAACACCCAAGGAGAAATCTTCATCCATGAGCTCAATCCTCAATGCGGACCATCAACACAGCAAGCACCTGATTCAAAGACCACCACAAGCACAATGAAATCAACAGGAACAACTACACTGCCTCAAATCACCAGAACCACTTGCACCTTCATCTGAGAACTCAAGAACACCAACTATCATGATTGTCACACTAGAAAGATTGCTTACAGACCTCCAAACCACGAACCACTTGAGTTGAGGATACACACTGACATCTCAAACACACCTCTAGATCTGCAGATCATAATATTCCAATGCGGATCAATCTGGACCATATTTTTGTTACTTTGTCACCTCTGAACAACTGTAAAACTCGGTTCTACTCAGATGGCCATAACTTCACCAATTCTCCATGCGGACCTCTCAAATCTTGACTGGAGCAACTTCAGACAATCCTCTACAAACCATTTAATCCTTAGACTCTGATCTTCATCTTACTAGGAATGCGGAGCAATCTACTTCACTAAACTACACTGTCTTCACTGTCTCTGACAAAGAGATATGTAACTCACTTGTTTCTTCCGGAGAGGCTAATTTTCTCAATATCCTCGACATACAAGTCTTCTAGACAGGCAATAGAATAAGATAAAGTTGACACTAATGACAACAAGAATATGTTGACATCAATGACAACACCGATTAGGCACATATTTGCAACAATCTCCCCCTTTGTCATTGATGGCATCATATGATGTGAAAAATTATTTCAACTTTCAAGACAAGAACTTCTCCCCCTTTCTCTTATCACATCTACAATCACTTTCTTCACTGCTCCCCCTTACTTTCAAGTTTTTCACATGACTTCTCTCCCCCTTTGACATCAATGGCAAAGGACACATATTTGCAATCATCTCCCCTCTTTTGCTTCTTAGATAATGTTTAAGGTAAAATTGGGATTATTTTAGTTTAGATGTTTGAATCCTTCTTTCACCCTATTACATTCAAGGACCTTCAGATCGAGTGGCAGAGCACTAGTAGGTCCTTGGTCACTTACAAATATAGGGAAACTTGGATTAGGGTATTTGATTATCAATTTTCCTTCTCTTATGCTTGATTATCCATCAAAACCCTAATTATGCAAATACAGTAATAAACTGACAAATAACAGAAAATGCTTCTGCAGAAAGGTGTAAAATTACAAATTACTATGCACCTATTTTTAGGGTTCCAAGGTAGAAAAGTCAAAGACACAGGAGCAGGCGCCCAAGTCCAAGGCCCCGCTTTTTGTTAGGATCTAAAAACTCAGTCTCTAACTTGTTTTTGTTGTTTCAAAGATTTTCCCGTCACGAAACTTTGGGGACTAGGGAGCAGGCGCCCAAGTCTAGGGTGTCCTTTTCTTCACTAATCTGTAATTCTGACACTCCAATATGCCCTCCTACAACTTCACTTTATCTTCATCATCAACCTATAACCTGCAATCATAAAACTTTGGGAGGGGGTTGTGGTGTTTAGGAGCTTTCCTCAGTCAAGCCCCAGAAGGACACTTAAGTCTTCCAAACACCTTTATCAAATAGAGAGTGCGTGCCCTTGTGAGGCAGAGGCAAAAACCAAATGAATAATGATCACAAACACAATAAATGTCACCTTGTAGTGAAGTCTCATGAGAGGAAGAAGCTCTTCATTTGTGAGGAAATGGATGCTCAAATATGCAAACACAAACACATAGACAACACCAATCTGCTCTTGCAACACAATAAAAGCCTTGAATCACCTTGAGAACACAATAGCTTGCTAGTAATCATTTAGTTTACAAATGAATGCCTAAACATGCTTTTATATGCAACTACAAACATTTCCACCAAGATTTCATAAATTCAAACTTATCATGTCGGCCTAGGGACCAAATAACGGTCATAAACTGACACTTAAAATTTGGTCCTGACCTAAAATAGGGTAGGACTAGGGCGCGGGCACCCAAGTCCTCCCCCTCTATTTTGGGCAGGGTTAAGTTCAAGCAGTCCCCCTAGGCCCCATTTGTCATGATACCTAGGGTTCATTCCATCGGGATGCTAAATTATGATGTAAGATGTCCTAAATACACACTAAAGACCTGGGAGCTAAACCTTAAGAGGGAAAAGCCCCCAAGGGGACATTTTTCAATGTTACATTTAGCCCCCATTTTAATGTATGTATAAACACAAGGCCAATACATGCATTAAAGTACAGTCGTAAACACAACAAACACGCCAAGCATGGAGAAGACACGCCAATCACATAGAAAATAGTAATAGGCATGTAAAACACAGAGAAGATAGTTACAGTCACACAAAACATGGAGAATACAGTAAATGCATAGAAGACACATTAATGCATAGAAGACAGAGATTATTTCTTTTCTTTTTCTCATATATATGAAATGCAGATGCAAATACAAGAAAGTAAACAAACCTCCCATAATTTAGGATGTACTGCATATATAGGGCAACACACATGCAAGACACGTAAAACCTCCCAAAATGTAGGATGCACTCATCGCGCAGGTCTTTAGACTGCATATGGGGCAACAAACATGCCAAGCAAAGCAAGCACGCCAAACACACACACTTTGAAGACATGGAGAAAACATGGTAGACAAATGGAGTGTCCCTATTTCTAGGTTCAGCACCATCTCAGGCACATTACAGTCACACACCAGCGATTGGGCTTTGCTACGACAATTGCCAAAGACACACTTAAGGGTTGAGTTAGTCATAGAACCGCTCTCCGCCTCCGCAAAGGACTTTTGAAAATGCAACCCCACCCGCATCACGGAGACGCCTTACAGTGAAAATGAAGAATGGCATACAACCCCACCTGCATCACCGAGATGCCTTATGATGAAAAGGAGGTATGAGCTCAAAAGTATACAACCCCACCCACATCATGGAGATGCCTTTCACTGAAAAGGAGGTATATGAAATAGATTTCAAGATTGTTCAAACACACTTTACTAGCATATAGAACAGACAGCTTACCTTATATATGCCCCCACCTTAAGGTGGTTGATATCATGCATCGATATCAAGCATGTTAAGGTAGGAAGAAAACACACAAGGGAACACAAGCTCTCGTAAAGCCCATGCCCCCCGGAGGTGACATGTACTTCACGATCGACAAATGTTCCCACAAACACATCCTTGCAAGAAATGTGTTAGTGTATACAACATCATGATAAACAACAACATCAATGCATATGATTAACCACACAAAGAGCCAAGGTTATACTACGAATTTGGAGTTCGAGGATAACTGCGGGGCTACATCACGAAGATCTCCAAATCGAGTACCACCAAATCTAGATTAAAAGACAAACAAAGGTGCACAGAGTAGCAGTATTGTTAAGGTTTGTAAATTAGATAGCATACCATCAAAATCACTACGCAGGAAGCACATAGTGCTTCTACTAGCCAAGCGTCAGATAATTTATTACAAGCCCATCGTCATATTAGGAACTAAGTCCATTTTTTTGATTGCTCTCAAAAGGGACACTAGGTCCACATCAGTATAAATGTTTTTCATCATCCACCGGCTAGATAGAAACACTAGAGGAAGGGAAACAATAAATAAGAGAGGATAAACAAGTGCCTCAGGGACAGTCACGTAGGAGGGTGGCCCCAAGTCACCAACCGCAATGCTATGTCCGTAAGACACAACACACAATAATGAAATAAGAGAGAGGCAATATAGAAGAATGATGATACAGATAGAAGAAGGTCACAATAGAGGCGGTCTCCTGGTATTCCAGACCTTACAAGAGAATCAGGGGTCATCCCAGGAGGCCTAAACAACACATAACACACCGTGGGGGATGCACATCACGAGAGAGATAAAGGGTTAGAGATACTCACCTGTTAGGGGACCATCGTTAAGAACATACATATCTGGGATATCTATCATGTTGTTTTGATCTTGTTGAATTAACAATAAGTTTAGGATGACGAGAGGCTTTCTTTTCTTTAAAAGGATTATATCCAATGCCACTTGAGTAATGTGTTGAAGCAGATTCTATAGGTACTCGAATTCCTTGTTGATTTACACCACATCCCTTACCTACATATTCACAATTGTTATAAAAGATTTTAAATCCTCGACCATAAAGGGATGTCATTTCCTTAGAAGATGGTGAAGCCTCATAGGTCTCGCAATTTGTGGTATAAGTGAGTATTATTTTTATTTTTGACCAAGGGGACTTTAGGTTTCTTAGGTGCTTCAAAAGAGTGCTTAGGTGAGATTGATGCTACTTTTGACTTGTCAAGGCTATTAATTTTATATTCCCCTATACTGCAAGGATTAAAATCTAATGGGCCCCAATCATCACCAAAGAGTGCATTTGATGTTCTAGAGTCTTGCATAATGTTATCTGTGGGAAGAGGCATGGATGGATCACCTCGCAAACTGTTTAAGCTTATATGATTGTAAACTAATTTTTGTGTTTTAATATGTAAACAGTTATTTGGTTCAAGATCGGCGTGAATAGTATGAAGTTTACCATTGACTATAAATTTAATTGAACGATGTAAAGTAGAAGGAACTGCCCCTAATGCATGGATCCAGGGTCTACCAAGAATCGTGTTGTAAGATAAAGAACAAGGCATGACATGAATCAGGGTAAGCACAATCATAGATCCTACATGTATAGGTAGAGTTATAGTGCTCATGGTTTGTTGTCCAACATTATCAAAGCCACGAATGCTAATGCTGTCTAGTTTGATTTGTGATGTGTCAGCTTTAATTTAGTGTAGTAGGTCAATGCTACAAACATTAAGAGTCGATCCATTGTCAATCATAACTCATTTTACCAATGTTTTATTTATTGTGACAAAGATTACAAGAGGATCATATTGGTTTTGAACTTCAATTGATGGTAATTCATGTGGTTGAAAGAGTAAATCAATTTTTGTCACATGCATACTATCCAATACGGCTGCTACATCATTAGGATTAGTAGTAGGTGGGACAATCACCTTCTGTAAAGCTTCTTGGAGCATTCCATGATATGCAGGCAATGTTTGTAATAAATCCCAAAGAGAGATATTAGCCGAAGTAACGTGAAGCTGTTCAACAAGATCATACTCTTGACCACTTTTATGAGTAAGACGAGGTGGTGGAGGGAGCATAGGTTGAGAACATGGAAGGGAGAAGACACATGCGGTGCTTGCTTACTTTGCTTGTTATTGAGGGTGTTATGCGTATGAGAAATCACATTGTGGTGTGATTGTTGTAACACATTTTGAACACCTTGAACCATAATCACCGGTTTTAAGCAAGAAGGTGCACTAGGTGCCCCCCGCACAACCATCTTAGGAATATTGCTACCAAGTCTATTGATGAAGATTGAATTAACATTGTTTTCCTCTTGATTTCACCCAACATCTGTCCCTAACGTATTTAATGTGAGAGTCCTTTTCTCATCCACTAATGCTCCATCTTGGCCAGGGAGAGCAATGGGATGAGAGGAAGGTACATCATCATCATCATACTTTGTAGCAGAAAAAGGCTTTTCACTCTCATCTTTCACATGAGTATTCCTAGAGATGAATTTGGTTAAATCTTCTAATATCAAAGATGTGTTCCTATGAATAGTACGAAGCTATTAAAATCATGTGTATAACAAAGTAATTGCAGCTCATATGTAGAACATATAGAGGCATCAATACCACTTGCAGAAGCTATGTGCTCTAACACATGAGGATTCTCATTAGTGAAATTAGAGAAATTTTCAAAATCTAGGATATACTCAGGCAAAGATTTCAGAGGTGAATAACATGAAGATGCCATAATGAGATGCGAAATCAGCTTTTAAAATTTTTCCAAATTAAGTGCAAAACTATATGCAAAAAATGACCTAAATGCTAGATTTTTGTACTTTTTTCAATGCAAATAAGTGAAATAATGGGTGTTGTAAGGATTTTGATTAGGGGCAGAAAATTATGTTTGATGTCAGTCCAAAACAGCAACAAGATCCTTCACAACACACTCTTGATGCGAATCTAAGATGATGATAGGTCAAAATATAGTGAAAATATGTCAAAATATGCAATCTTGTCACCAAATCTCGATTCAAAAGAGCATGACAAAGGGTGTTGTGAGGAAAATCATGATGGAAAGAAAATTATATCAGTAATAATGGCCACTTAATTATAGGATTCCCATCACAACACGCTTTTAGTGCCACTTAAGGTCAAACCCTAGTGAAAATATAGCAAAAAAAGACTATTTTTCATGGTTTTTAAACTTGAAGACTTAGAAAAAGGGGTGTTGTAATGAATTTTAGGAGGTGCAGAAAATAAAAGCAATTATATCATTCACCTCAATCCATAAAATTTGTCACAACACACTTGCAGTGCAAACTAGGCCAAACCCTAGGGCAAAAATAGCAAAAATGTGTAGTTTTTCACCAAATTTTCAATACAAGAGGCCAATAGAAAGGTGTTGTGAATATTTTTAAGAGGGGAAGAAAATGATTACCCTGATAATAGAAAATTAGTGCAAAAATACCCTTAACACACCTATGTTGCAAATTTTGAGAGTTGATAAGGCCAAATCTAGTGAAAATTGATGTTTTTCAAGCCCTAAGTTCAAGATCTTGAAGCAAAATGCTATATGAGTGCTTTGAAATCTTATTTATGATGAAAATGAAATATAATCAGATCTGAAAATAAATTCCACACCCTAGGATGTAAAATGCAAGTGCAATTTTAATAAAAATGCATGAAAATTGCTAGTTTTTTGTTAAAATTTTCTATGCAAAAATGCAAATATTTGAAATCTAAATGAAAATTCACACTAAAATGCAAGACTATAGCCAAATGAAAGTTTGAATGAGTCTCTAAAATCAGTAGAAAAATCTGAAAGAAGATTTTGCCTACTAACCCTAGATTTTGGAATTACTAGGTTATATGAAAATTGTCAAAATTTCTACAAAACCCTAGCAATTGTATGATCAAAATGCAACGCAAATTATTAAATTTTTGTATTTTTCTATAGTTTATATCATATCTGATGCAAAAATAATGAATTACGGAAATCTAGAATGAATTGATGCAAATTAGTAATTTATATGAAAAATGCAAGTTAGGGTTACCAAATTTTGCAAATTTTTCATTTTTTTGTAATTTTCTCAATGCAATAAGATGAATGACTATATGAATGAATGAAAGAAATACAAATCTGAAGACAAACACTCAACAAGTTGCAATTAATTCTAAAAATATGGGTTCACCAAAATGTTTAGGGTAAAATTGGGATTGTTTTAGTTTAGATGTTTGAATCCTCCTTTCACCCTATTACATTCAAGAACCTTCAGATCGAGTGGCAGAGCACTATTAGGTCCTTGGTCACTTACAATGTAGGGAAATTTGGATTAGGGTATTTGATTATCAATTTTTCTTCTCTTATGCTTAATTATCCATCAAAACCCTAATTATGCAAATACGGCAATAAACTGACAAATAATGGAAAATGCTTCTGTAGAAAGGTGTAAAATTACAAATTACTATGCACCTATTTTCAGGGTTTTGAGGCAAAAAATTTAGGGACACAGGAATGAGCGCCCAAGTTGAAGGCCCCGCTTTTTGTCAGGATCTGAAAACTTAGTCTCTAACTTGTTTCTGTTGTTTCAGAGATTTTCCCGTCACGAAACTTCAGGGACTAGGGAGCGGGTGCCCAAGTCTAGGGTGTTCTTTTCTTCACTGATCTACAATTTTGACACTCCAATATGCCCTCCTACAACTTCATTTTGTCAGCATCATCAACCTGTAACCTGTAATCATAAAACTTTGGGAGGGGGTTGTGGTGTTTAGGAGCTTGCCTCAGTCAAGCCTCGGAAGGACACTTAAGTCTTCCAAACACCTTTGTCAGATAGAGAGTGTGTGCCCTTGTGAGGCAGAGGCAAAAACTGAATGAACAATGATCACAAACACAATAAATGTCACCTTGTAGTGAAGATCTCATGAGTGGAAGAAGCTCTTCATTCCATGAGGAAATGGATGCTCAAATCTGCAAACACAAACACATAAACAACACCAATCTGCTCTTGCAACACAATGAAATCCTTGAATCACCTTGAGAACACAATAGCTTGCTAGTAATCATCTAGTTTACAAATGAATGCCTAAACATGCTTTTATATGCAACTACAAACATTCCCGCCAAGATTTCGTAAATTCAAACTTATCGTGTCAGCCTAGGGACCAAATAATGGTCATAAACTGACACTTAAAATTTGATCCTGACCCAAAATAGGTAGGACTAGCAGGCGCCCAAGTCCTCCCCCTTATTTTGGGTAGGGTTAAGTTCAAGGGGTCCCCCTAGGCCCCATTTGTCATGATACCTAGGGTTCATTCCATCAGGATGCGAAATTATGATGCAAGATGTCCTAAATGCACACTAAAGACCTAAGAGCTAAACCTTAAGAGGGAAAAGCCCCCAAGGGGACATTTTCTGACGTTACAGATAAAACCAGACTAAATTCTAGAATTAGCATATAGACTACTCCCCCTGAGTAGCATCTCCTTAACACCAATTTGGATCACAAGATATGTCTATGAGTTCCACCAGAGTGATGCACATTAGTGCATCTTAGTTCTGAACAAGAGGGGTAATCACCCCTAGCTTCCCTCTAAGATACTCAAAAGTGTCCTTAGGTAGAGGCTTAGTGAAAATACCTACAATCTGATCTTTTGATGAAATAAACTCCAATCTGACTTCATTCTCATTTACCTTCTCTCTCAACAAGTGAAACTTGATGGATATGTGCTTTGTCTTTGAATGCAACACCAGATTCTTTGAGACATTTATTGCACTTGAATTATCACAGAAGATTGTAACAGGCTCTTCAAACACAACTCTGATATCCTTCAACATTTGTTTCATCCACAAAACTTGAGTACAGTTGCTTGCTGCTACTATATATTCTGCCTATGTAGTAGACAGAGATATTGCCTCCTACTTTTTGCTTAACCAAGAAACCAATTTTTTTCCCAAGAAAAATGCACCTCCACTAGTACTCTTCCTGTCGTCCACATCTCCTGCCCAATCAACATCTATATATGCATGAAGAGTGAAATCATCACCCTTAGGATACCATAAGCCATAATCAGATGTTCTCTTCAGATATCTGAAGATTCTTTTGACTGCTACAACATGAGATTCTCTAGGATCATCTTGAAATCTAGCAACAAGAGCAATTGCATTCATAATATCAGGTCTGGTATGAGTCAGATAAAGTAGTCCTCCAATCATTGATCTATACCTTTTCTGATTTGTCTTAGGGGAAACATCATCTTTACTCAACTTGCATCCGATTATCATAAGAGTACTCACTGGTTTTAAATCTTCTATTCCAAACTTTTTCAACAACTCTTTCACATACTTAGACTGGGATATGAAGATGCCTTTTATGACTAAATGATTTGCAGACCTAAGAAGAAATTCATTTCACCAAGCATGGACATCTCAAATTCACTTTGCATCTGATCAACAAATTGTTTACACATGCTCTCATTTCCACCAAAAATGATATCATCAACAAATACCTCAACAATCAGGATGTGTTCATGATCAATTTTGAAATAAAGATTATTGTCAGCAGTGCCTTTGCTAAAGCCTAACTTTAGCAGATACTTATCCAACCTTGCATACCAAGCTCTTGGGGCTTGTTTAAGTCCATACAATGCTTTTTTTCAATTTGCAGACCATATCTCCTTGATCAGACAACTGGAACCCTTCTGGTTGCTCAATGTAGACTTCTTCTTCCAACTCTCCATTCATGAATGCTAACTTGACATCCATCTGGTAAACTTTGAAATCTTTGTAAGCAGTAAAGGCAAGAAATAATCTGACTGCTTCAATTCTTGCCACCAGAGCAAAAGTTTCTTCAAAATCAATTCCCTCTACTTGAGAATATCCTTTGCACACCAATCTTGCTTTGTTTCTCACAACTTCACCATCTTCATTCAATTTATTCCAGAAGACCCATTTAGTTCCAATTACATTTTTGCCTTCAGGTCTAGGAACAAAATCCCAAGTGTGATTCTTTTCAATTTGTATTAATTCTTCTTCCATTTCTTTTGTCCAACTTTCATCATTACATGCTTCATTCACTGATTTTGGTTCAATCTTTGAAATTAAACAATACTCCACTTGTTCTTCAACAATTTTTCTTCTAGTTTGAACACCTTTACTTCTATCTCCTATGATCTGATCTTTAGAATGATTCAACCTTACATACCTGGGAGTTTTGGGATTTTCTTGAGCTTCTACTTCTTGAACTTGTTCCTCAACATTCTCACTAGCTTCTTGAGTCATTGGATTTTTGGGAGCAATCTGAATCTGAGACTGAGCTTGAACTTGCTTTTCATTTTCATCATATGATTCATATCCATAGAACTTGGAAGGTCTCTCCATGCTTTCATCTACCTTGACATTAGCACTTTCAACAATCCTTTTCAATCTCTTGTTAAAGCACTGGTATGCCTTGCTTTGGTTAGAATAACCCAAAAATATTCCTTCATCACTCCTTGCATCAAACTTGCCTAGATCTTCATCTGTTTTGACATAGCACTTAGTACCGAAAACTCTGAAGTATTTCACAGTAGGAGCATTACCAAACCAAAGTTCCTAAGGTGTTTTACCAGTATTACCTTTGATCTGCACCCAGTTAAGAGTGTAGACAGCAGTACTCACAGCCTCTTTCCAATAGACATGTGGAATATTTGCCTCCATCATCATGGTTGTAGCAGCCTCTTGAATAGTTCAGTTCTTCCTTTCCACAACTCCATTCTGCTGAGGAGTCCTAGGAGCAGATAACTGTCTTCTTATTCCATGCTTTTCACAAAATGTATTAAACTCACCAGAGGTTAACTCTCCACCTCTGTCAAATCTCAGACACTTTACCTTCATACCAATCTCATTCTCCACCCTAGCCTTGAACACCTTGAATTTGTCAAGAGCCTTTGATATCTCATTCAAGAAAGTGACCCATATCATCCGAGAGTAATCATCAATCAACAACATAAAGTATCTATCTCCTTGTAAACTCCTAACTCTGGCAGGACCACACAAATCAGTGTGCACAAGTTCCAACAATCCGCTTGAAGATTGTTCTTTACTTTTGAATGTTATTCTGCTCTGTTTGCTCAACTGACACTCCTTACACATGCTATTAGTAGGTTTTACAAGCTTTGGAAGATCTCTCACAGCTTGAGTAGTACTTATCTTGACAATGTTATCAAAGTTTACATGACACATTCTTCTATGCCATAACCAACTCTGATCAATCTGAGCAATCAAACAACTTTTGCCAGTACTACTTAAATGAAAGATATTACCTCTAGTTTGTGTACTAGATGCAATTTTAGTTCTAGAGCTTTCCAAGGTTCTACATTTTCCATCCTTGAATCGGAGGTCATACCCTTTGTCAACTAACTATCCAACACTAAGAAGATTATGCTTCAACCCTTCTACATATAGAATATCATTAGTGTTGTGCTTACCATCAAAAGAGATGGATCCTCTACCACAGATTCTGCCAACTGAATTGTCTCCAAACTTCACAATTCCACCTTCATATCTTTCCATACTTACAAATTTACTTTTATCACTTGTCATATAATGAGAACATCCACTGTCAATCACCCATTCATCCTTTTCTTCAACCTGAGAAGCCAAGGCACTTTCCACATTCACATAGCTAGCAGATTCAATAGGCACCGGATTTTCTTCTTGGATAGCAATGAACACCCATTCATTTCCAGATGTACTTCCCTTATCAAATTCATCATCTGTAAGTCCTTCATCAGCAGCTTCTTGGACATAGTAGCATTTCTTCTGGAACCTAGGTCTATTAGGGTTTGGCTTTGAAACCCTATCCAGACATCTTGAGGCAAAATGACCAATCTTATTGCAAGCAAAGCATTTGAAAGGCAACTTTCCTTCATACTTACTGAATCCTCTTGGTAATCTTTTGGAAATAAGGGCTTCAATTTCTTCAAGCTCTGTTTCATCTTCTTGAAGTTCCTTCTTTGATTTCTCATATCTGGTTAATCTTCTTGAAGAGCTTTCACATGGATCAAATCTTTGCTTTCCAAAAACACTGGCCTTAAATGCAGATTCAGATTTAGGAAGAAAATCACCAAACTCACTAATTTCAAATGCTGAGAGCTTACCAACCAACTGATCCCTTGTAACAGTCATCACAGTCCTGATTTCCTCAATAGCAGCAACTCTATGCTTGCATGAAGCAGGTAAGGATCTGAGCACTTTGCCAACAATCTCTGATTCTTCTAGTGTTCCACCAGCACACCTGATACTGCATATAAGTTCATTCACCTTCTGCATGTAGGAAGTGATGTTTTCATCTTCACTCATCCTCAAATTTTTGTATCTACCCTTCAAGCTCTATAACTTAGCACATTTGACATATTCATCACCTTCATATAGAGTTTCCAACTTCCAGATTTCATTAGCAGTTTTCAATTCTAGGACATTTGTCATTTATGTATCAATTAGGACACTCAACAAAGCTTCTTTAGCTCAAATGTTGTTTTTAGCATCTTTGACTTCATCTGGAGTTGAAGGACCTTTCTCTGGAGGCGTATACTTATCCTTTGTTATCAACCAATAAGCATCACCCATGCATTGCAAATGGCACTCCATGTGACTCTTCCAAAGAGATTAATTTGTTCCATCAAATCTTAGACTATCCTTCTTGTAGGTCGACATCCTAGATCTCCTCAAGTAGTCAAGCTTCTTTTAGATAAACCAACTCTGATACCAATTGTTGAAATTAGGGCAGACAACTGAGAGGGGGGGTGAATCAGTTGTCACAAAACTTTTATCTCTTTCTTTACTTAATCTTCTTTATCACTTATTTACAAATTAAAGATATAACCATGAAGCATGAATCAACAACACAAGAGCATAAACATAATCAACACACATAACACCAAGATTTTTATGTGGAAACTTGGTTAAGGGAAAAACCATGGTGGGGGTTAACCCACAAGATTTATTCTCTATTAAAAGAATATAGAATGGGAAGGCACTTGCTTTTGGGTACACTACCCAGAGCTCACTGCTCAAAGAGGCTCACTGCCTACAAAAACATTCACAAGTTTAACACAGAAAGATTGAATTGAGAAACAACATCTTCTTCATGCCAAGACTAGCTCCATTGAAGCGCATAATACCTCTACTCTGCCCCCTTTACACTTCCTTGATACCTCCGCATCTTCGCTCACATCCACACATTTGCTTGACTTCACAACACTTATTTATACATGTCATTGACTTTGGAATGAACATCAAAGTCAACCAAACAATCATCTATCTGGAGCATTCTCCAAGATAGGTATTACAAGCAATTAAATCACAAGACTTGAAGTGCTTCATGCAAATCATCACACTGTCGAACAAACATAGCTGGGACTCAAATCTTCCTTGCACATCATGCCACGCTCCATAAAACTTCTCTTAGATCATTCGCAACATGTACCATGCATCCGATCGGCCAAGACTGAAAAGAACAACACCCAAGGAGAAATCTTCATCCCTGAGATCAATCCTCAATGCAGACCATCAACATAGCAAGCACCCAATTTAGAGATCACCACAAGCACAATGAAATCAACAGGAACAACCGTACTGCCTCAGATCACCAGAACCACTTGCACCTTCATTTGGGAACTCAAGAAGACCAACTATCATGATTGTCACACTAGAAAGATTTCTTGCAGACCTCCAAACCACGAACCACTTGAGTTGAGGATACACATCGACATCCCAAACACACCTCTAGATCTGTAGATCATAATATTCCAATGCGGATCAATCTGGACCAAATTTCTGTCAATTTGTCACCTCTGAACAACTGCAAAACCTGGTTCTACTCAGATGGCCATAACTTCGTCAATTCTCCATGCGGACCTCTCAAATCTTGACTGGAGCAACTTCAGACAATCCTCTACAAACCCTTTAATCTGCAGACTCTGATCTTTATCTTACTGGGAATGCGGAGCAATCTACTTCACTGAACTACACTATCTTCACTATCTTTGACAGAGAGATATGTAACTCACTTGTTTCTTCTGGAGACGCTAATTTTCTCAATATTCTCAACATACAAGTCTTCTAGACATGAAATAGAATAAGATACAGTTGACACTAATGAAAACAAGGATACGTTGACATCAATGACAACACCGATTAGGCACATATTTGCAACATTGAGAAGTTTGTTTGCATCTTTCATGGTGTGGAAGTGTCAGTACATGATGAATCACTAGATATTTCTATGGTGGTTCTTGTTGGGTTCATGAACTATGATTATCTCAAGTGGTGGATTTTTGGCAATTGGCATTTAGGATTTCGATCTAATGTAAGTATCATTAAGAATCTACATTATATTTCTTGTTGTCTCTATTTTGCTTATTATTGATGTGGAGTTGAGTTTTCTTAATTTTGGGTCTACATTGCTTATTGGATCTATGTTGTGTTGCTTTGAGATCTATGAGTTGTGTAATTTTTGTGGGCTATCTATACCTACAAGTTGTATAGATAGCATGGATGTGAGTTGCATATACCCATATATCATTGTATTGTTGATGTTGTCTTGTTGCAATGAGGTTTGGCTATAGACTATTTGAATGCCATGGTGTTGCATATTCTAGTGTTGGTGGTCCTTTGGCCATCATGATACATTAGTGTTGTGTATTAGTGATAAAGCGAGATGGATGGATAGAGTACTTATGATTCATGTTGTAGTAATTTGGGATGTTTGAGACATTCCTATAAGAATACATTGGGTCACTTGCAGTTATATATTCTTAGAACATGTAGTATTTATCTTCTTTTAGACATTGTGGTTTTACAGTTTCCTTTGGGAGCGCTCAATGTTGTAATTGATTTCTTTAATTATGTGGGGGAAATGGATGATCTATAGTTAGGAGATATTCATCACAATTCCATAGGGAGGCGTGAGAGTTGTATCGAAACTTGTGCCTTTGCAAAAATTCTGTTTGGGCAAGGTTCAAGGACACTAGTGGCCCAAGTGGACTCTAGCATCCAGGGAGGACACTAGTACCCAAGTGGGACATTGGAGCTAAGTGCCAGTGTCCTAGAAAAGTGCTAGAGTCCCTAGACACATTGTTGTCCTTGAGCCATCAAACAACGAGCATTTCCAGACTTTTTTGGGGAAACTTTGTATATGGAAGTTGTTCCCCATGGTCCCCTGAGTCCTCTCATATTTTTGTCTTGTCTAGAGGTGTTATATTTTGGGAGTTATAACCATTTTTGTCTTGGGAAACATGTGTCGCATTGTGTTGTTTGGATATCGATGTTTTTAGGGAAGGTTGTGATCTCCCTAATGCATCCCCTTCTTGAGTAGGTTGTTTGGTGTACCTTGTGGTTATGTTGTGTCGTGTTGGAACAGTCTAAGGTGATTATCCCCCTCATCCTATTCCATGTAGTCATGAGAGTGCGAGATTATAGATCAACATCTAACCTTTGTCGTGGAGTGTGTTCCATCCTCTCGTAGGGTTATCATGTTGGCCTTGTCACACAATCGGTATGTCTTCCGCTTGTGTTTGGTTGGTGTGTTGGACCTTGAGTGGTCACCTTGGTTGTTTTGTGTCATGTGCTGGAGTCTCGTCATGGGACGCTGTGATGTTTCTAGTGCATAATTGTGTAATTACAACATGTCAATGTCACAATTACATCACGGAAAATTTTTTCATCATGTTTTTGTTCATTAATGCCTTGGTGTAAAGGCTAGGGCATTAAAAGTGTGGTACTCCTCTTAGCGACAAGGATGGGGTAGCAATTGATTTGAAATGTGCTATGAAAGCTATGATTGAGTGAGCTTATGAATGCTATCAAGCACTTGGGCTTGGCAATTTCATGAGTGTAACAACACTAAATGAATCTTTTTAAAGCTTTGCAATAATACTAAAAAGAAAAAGGCACACAAGTCCTATGGAGACCATGAAAATGCTAAGTGGAGAGCAAAACCAAAGCTAATAAATTGCTACAATAATGAATTTTCTTCCCTTTTTGCTTAAGGGAGGGGGGTATTTATATTGTTGGAGAGCTCACAATGGGTGGGATTGATTAGGAAGTTAACTCAATTTGATTGAAGAGTTAACAGTGTTGATTCGACAGTGAACTCAATTGATTAGGTAGTGAACAAAGTTTGATAGATTATCACTCACGGAGGAAGGAGAGTTAGCATGAGAGGGAGGTGAGATAAGAATAGATCAATTGAGTTAATTATGGGTGATTGGAATAGAAGAATGAGCAATGAATAGGCTAGGCTCATTTAGGGTCAAATTTGCATCGAAACTGGAGTCAAAATAGAGCTATTTTGGGCCTAAACTAAAGAGGAAATCATGTTTAAAAACATAATAGGGTCACCCCTTTTACCAATAGAGTCACCCAGGAGTGACCCTAAACTGAAAAGGGGTGACTCTAGGAAGAAGAAGACTTGGGAGTGGTTTGGAGGGTTGAGAATGACCTTGAGAAGGTGGGGAAGACATCTGGCCTTTGAAACTAGCCAAAATGATAGATTAGAGGGGATCTCCCCTTTTGATAGTAGGATCACCTAGGGAAGATTCAAAAATTAAAAGGGGTGACCCATAAAGGAGAAAAGATAGGTGAAAATTAAGAGTTGGGAAAGCTTTGGGAGGTCAATTGGAGGCCTCTAGAGGATTGAAATGAGTGAAATGGCTAAAAAAAAGTTGAATTTCCTAGGTTACGACACTAATAGGCCATGTTGATGTTAGGAAAGATGTCTCAACTTTGCAGCTACAAAATGTTTCTATTCTTCCCAACTTTGGTCTTTTCGAATACCCTTTATCTTGAAGAATGGTTTAGAACTTTCATGGTTTCCAAAAGGGGCTAAAAATTGGCAAGGCTTACTATTTTTAGTAACTCTACATTTGAGCATAGATGGAACCAAAATTTTCCCAAAAGGTGTAGAACTATCAAGTAAACGTTTTGGGTGAGTTGTAATTCAAGATCATACTTGGATTGGAAGATATTAAAGTTTCTATTTTTAAAACTCTTGAAAAAAATGTTGAACTCATTTTTTAGGCACTTAGAGGTCTCTAAATGCCCTAAAAGTTGTCATAATTGATGAAGTAGGTTATATCTTGATATATCCCTTCACGATCTTTCCAATGCATCAAATAGTTCATCAATTAGACTCCCGGATCAAAAGTTACAGCCTCTGGAAGTTGGACCTTGTTTTGGGAAATGTGAAAACATGTTGGACACTTAAAAGAATTGTAAAGGGGAGAGTTACACATGTTGGTGTGTGATTTGGAACATCACAAGGAATCTTTGATTGGAGATAATTTGAGTGCCACTTTTGGGTGGTATTGGCTCATGGTTTTGTAATTACCATTGACAATTTATTGTATCGTATCTCCTATATATCAAGAGCTTGAGATGGAGGTTTTGTGTAAGAGAGTCTTATAGATGTTGAGTTGCCTTCGGATCTCTGGTTGGTTATACTACTATGAAATCTTGCTTTGCAAGTATATTGTAATCTTCTTGATTCCTAAATAATATATTGGGTGACTTTGGAGTGTGAGGTTTTTCTCTTGAAAGGGTTTCCCCACGTAATTACTATGTTATGGTATGATTGCTATTTGTGTTTATTTTTGTAACTGTTGTAAAGATCTGAAAAGTTCTGCATATCCCTCCCCTCAAGATTAGTGTAGGAAGTTGTTCTGTTACATTAGATTCCTTCCAATTGACAGGGATAAAAAGAAAAAAAAAGATGAAATGTCGACAAGGGGGAAGTGAAGGAAAAACAAGACTAAGAAGGGTTAGCCAGGGGGGAGGAAAAGAAAGAATGGAGGGAAGTCCATCCACGTGTCACCAAGAAGAATGCTTATTGAGAGGTCATATTTACATGCTTACATGTACTTGTTTAGGATTACAACTTATCATAGGATTACCATGTAGGCCTATGCATTTTTTAGTGCTTACATATTTGCCCCCTCGGGGATGGTAGTCTACATGAAAGGTAGGTAACGTTATTGAACTAGGACTTACCTATTATCAATTTCTCATAAATGTACCTACAATAATAAGCATTAGTTCAACATTTAAAATGTTTAAAATGAATATTAAAATTGAAACAAGCAAATGTACTATTGCTTGCATCATAAGTGTACCTAAGTTGTTTCGCTTCGCCATAGGGACCTTCAAGGATGAAAGCACACAACACGAGGGTGCAAGAGTGCTACAAAAGCTACAAAATACTCTAAAAATGCATTAAATGAAACTACACTACAAGAAGAGGAGAGGAGAAATCCTAGAAAGAGAGGTCAAATAGTAATAAAATTGCACAAGTTATTAGTTGACATGAAGCTACTGATGAGAGGATCGTAAAGATGGTAACCAACCATTATTCTACTAAAAATCAAGTATGAAAAGCATGAAAAACCCCTCTCAAAACCCTAGTTTTTTCTTTGACGATTTCTCCCAAGAGAATATGTTTTTTGTTGATTTTTGTTGTTGCAAAATGTTAGTTTTCTTTTGTTTCAGTGTACATATGCCTTTTCGTTTGTCAAATTTGAATGAAATTTGTGGTTTTTGGAGCACTTTTACCATGCTAGGGCATAGGGTAGGGTCACCCCTTTTTTCATGGCTAGTCACCCAAGGGGATCCTATTGTGAAACAAGGTTGTCTAGGGGGGATCATGTTGTGAAACAGAGTCACCCAGGGGAGATTTGAGCTGGTGAACTAGGCGACCTAGTTAGTTTGATTCTAAAAGTAATCTTATGTCTGGTGATGTAATTGACACTCCATTTTCTTTGATTTTTACACTAAACTCATCATTTTAGTATAATTTTTTAGGGAATATATGATTCATTTGTGGATGTTTGCAAGTTTTACGATGTTTTTAAGATTTTCTAAGTTTAAGGGGATCTAACGCATGGTTCTTTATGTGTAATAGGATATATGTATTTGATGGAATGCAACTCATGAGTAGTCTTGGTCTATTGATGCTTATGAAGCCCTATCTTCAGAAGATCATGCTATCCTAAAGAAAGTAGCCTTATACAGGGTATCCAAAGTTCTTGTGGTTCATCCCTCATCTTGTATTTGTTGTGACATTTTGACCAATTGGGATGTAGAAAATAATACCTTTAGGTTTCCCCAAGTTTCAGGGGAATGGACTATTACTTTGTATGACATTTATTGCATATTGGGAGTCCCTATGAGAGAACAACTTATCTTACCTAAGAGTGAATTAGATGGAGAGAGACAGACTTGGGCATCTATTATGGGGGTGAGTCATCCAGGGGATCATACAAGAGTACAACTCACTTCGATGCCTACCCTAGCAATCTCGCCTCTGCAAAATTTCCTCATTAGTTTGATTCCTTCTAGACTATCAAGAGATAAGGGGTCAGTAAGACTCAAATGGTGTTGGGCACCCATCATTCAACGTGTAGAGAAAGGTATGGTAAAACATGGGGAGTTGATATCCTTGCTATGGTTTATCAAGACTTCTATCATATTGCGAGGAAAGGGGCACTTGTATTATTCATACTTCTCTAGTTATGCCATGGATCCTTGAGTATATTAGACCATAATAGAAGGTTGTACCACTTTCAGATCCTAGATTATTGAGGGCTACATGATGGGGTCGTCTTGGTCACTTTGATGCTAGTACACACATGGTGGCCACCCTCACTAATATAGACATGATTCCTGACCCCTATGTTGACATGGAGGGCCTATGGTTAGGAGATAGTCAGATCCAAGAGTTTTGCATCTAGGTGTGGAACAAATGTTAGATAGGCTTGGTTCATTTGAAGCACACCACATTGACTGAGTCCTTAAGTAGTTTGGGGAGGACTTTCTAGAGGACGTGCCCCCAGTTTCTGTTTGCTATAGGTCTATTCATGAGATGGGTGATGTTGAGTAGAAGGTGATTACTTGGACTCCTTTGACTCCTAGAGTCCTGATTACTACAACTCATGATGTATGACGAAGACAAAGATATATGAGAGGATCTCAATCTCAGAGGTTGATGGTTGTTGAGGAAATTAAGGACTCTGTTCATGAGGACTACGATCCTGAGGGAGAGGACAGTGTTGAGGAGAATGCAAAGGGGAACCATGAGGTATATGGTGTCCTATTTTAGTCATCCTAACTCAAATAGTCCTTCCTCAAAACCCCTTGTTCATGTCCCCTTTTGTGCATAACTTGTACTATCCTTACCATGTCTAGTAAACATGGTAACAATCACACAATTTAGAGGAAAAACCTAATTGAATAGTCCACTTGAACCTTTGGAAAGACATTCATTGAATTATCGACCAGGGCTAGTAAGCTTGTGATGGCATTGGCAATGTATGTGCTTTCAAAGATTAAGACTACGTAACTCATCCTAGTATAGTGTTATACTTACTAGAAAATCTCAAACTGCACAATGGTAAATAAAGTAATGCTGGCACTATTGCTATGGGTACATACAATATAAGACTGTAACTAATTACTTTCAAAGAATGAATGCTAGGGTTTAACTTGATATTGATAATCTAACCTACACTCCGGAGTACAAGTTAACTATTACAACAATGATAATAACTCAAGAACCTAATTGATCATGCATTTATAAATTAACTATTACAACAATGATAACGCATAAGAAATGTAGTGAGGGACATTTACCTTGAGTGGCCCTTGCTCAAGTGACTGTCTCCACTGATCTAACTCAAATCTAGTTTCTTAGATTGACACAATCATACTAATTCCAAATCATTCATTGCACAATATTCACAATATCACATGAGATTTTGCTGGAAGATTTTATTCATGGATTCACCATCAAATAATAAACATTGTCTATGTAACTAACTGGAAAAACATCTGGTAACTATATCTGTGAATTGAACAACTTACTAACTTTAAAAACTTAAACTACCTCAACCACCAAGCCATACATATAGGCACGGGGGAGTTTATTAAAACAAGGTCTCTTAAATAGAATCATAAATCACCACTCCCTACATACCAGAGTGTGATAAATGCCAAGCAATTAATAACTAAAAAATAAAGAAAGAAGAGTCCAAATGAAATTGAGACTCTTGTTGTAATAGAATTGGAACATGGACTGGTTGAATCAGTCACGTTAGACTCTTGACTGCAACATAATTCTTCTCCTTCAATCATATTTATTAATTGTCATCATGATGCATAATCATCTTCATCAAGTGCCTCCATGTTGTAGTTGCTACGCTCAGTTTATTCTAGAACCTCCCCTGCTCTATTGTCTGGGTACTCTTTAGCTATGGGCTACACCTTACAATTGCTGTGGGCTATAGTCCATATCCTCCTTTACAATTCATACATTCCCACACATAATCATGCAATATCCATCATATTATAACCATATTTCCATATACTTAATAATCAGGTTCATGTTTGCATAATGAACATAAGAGATAGCATAATGTAGGAATATGTATAAGATAATGTCTGAGAATGTCTATGAACTTGCATAAAACCATAAGAAAACTAGCTAATAACTAGACTCATCATTTCCCCCCAACTACCCATTTGCTTGTCCTCAAGCAAATTAACTAGGGCTGGAGGTTGTAGTGCAAAGTGATTTCCCTGAAGTCTATGATCACATCCACTCCTTCAACTTATTTCAAATAAAAGCCTTAATGACATGTCAGTCTATTCATTCTGGTAACCTCTTCCTTCTCACACTCCTCATTCTTCTTCCCTGTCTAGTGTGGTATCGGGTACTGTACACTCGGAATCGTGACTATGGTTGCCTGGGGCTGTCGGGTCAGATTTCGGCACGCACACGAACCCTTTCCCTCCTTGCCATGGGGCAATCTGCCATGTCACTCTCGCTCACATGGAAGTAGCTAGTAGAGAGGAGGTGAGACACGGCAAGGGTCTGGCTCATTGGAGAGTTGGACTTCATGAAGGAGGGTCGGTAAGTTTTGTGGCCTTTGTTGTTGTGCATTTTGTTGAATGTTTTGCTCAGTGGTTGTGATACTTGAGATAACCCTATGACCCAAAGGGTCAATAGTTTCTCTTCTTCTATTTGAATTCCTTAAATTCCACCTTTGTGTGGGCAAACGGTTGTTTTCATTGATGGCCTCCGCTATTTCTATGTCTTGGAGAAATGCTCTGTGTAGTTGTAATTGCCTAGTTTCTTCTAACAACAGGTGATCAAATGGGTCTCCTTATGGCAGAATAAATGTCTATTGCGGTAGTTGCAGATGCAACGCCTCGATCTCACTACAAATAGCTCTCACCCACTCTCCTCTCACCCTTAAGCACATTCGTGAATCAGGGTAACAGGGGATATGTGATTACTAACCTTCACCAGATCTAGGGTTTTGACCTAGGGTTTTGTTGACCTAGGGTTTGACTCTGTTTAACTGTGGTTACCTCGTGATGGAATCGAGGGTTTGCAATGTTGTCTATTCTAACAGACCTATATGAATGCAAACTAAATGACATGCAAAGCATTTTTTTGGTATTTTTTAGAGTATTTTGGAAAGGAAAATGCTTTTAATCTATGAAAGAAATATGTATGCAATCCTATATATCTTTTCAAATGCAAAGTTTAATCTATGTTTTTGTGGGTTTTTGGTGTTTTCAATGCAATTTAATTTAACGGAAAGGGAAGATGCTTTTTCTAACAAAGTAGATCTAGGAATGTAAAAACAATTAATCTAGCATGCAAGATCTAATCTATCAAGGAAAAAGCAAAGTGTTATTTATCCCAAGAGCAATGTGATTATCTAATTACTATGAAAGCAATGAAAGAACCTAAAAAAATGAAGATTTGTTGACTCCACTACCCTTAGTATCGTTGTGTAGGCAACCTCAAATCCTTTTGTGGCAGTAGGTGACCCTCTTGACCAAATGACCCAAAGAAGCAAAGAGAAGCTTTTGTGAAGCTTGTATGAGCTCGATGTGAGATTTGAATTGAGCACAATGGCTAAGAATCAAGTAGCATAGCGTTGCTTGATTGAACAAAGAAAGCAAAAGGCACTTACATCCTGTATGAGCATATGAATGCTAGGTTGGAGAGCAAAATTGGCAAGAGTTGGCGCACAATGAATTTTCCTCCCTTTGTGCTTGAGGGAGGGGAATATTTATATGTTTAGAAGAATGAATTGATTGAAGAGTTAACTCATTTGATTGATGAGTTAATAAGAATAGATTCGGGAGTTAACAAGGTTGATTACCTAGTGAACTCAAATTATTAGGGAGTGATGAAGCAATGATAACTTATCACTGAAGCAAAAATGGAGTTAGAAGAATGCATGAGATTGATTAGTGAGTTAATTTGAGATCAAATAGAGCTAATTATGCATGTGTGGGTGCATGAAATAGTTAACTCTATATCAAGGATAAAAAATTATGCAAACAAAAAGAAAAATGCGCGAAAACAGAGCTAAAATGCGAGAGAAACTTGAGTTTTTTTGTGGGTCAAAAGATGGTAGGGTCACCACCTTCATTAGATAGGGTCACCACTGGGGATCATGGGTCACCCCTGGGGAGACCCTGGGTCACCTGGGGAGATCCGGGATCAAAAGTGCAAAATGCAGAAATTCAGGCCAACATAAGGTATAAGAGAGGAAAAGGATGGTTTCTACATCAAGAATCAGATCAGTCATGTGGAAGAATCCAAATCTCCACTTACATCTTCAGGATCCCCAGTGGGGATCTAGAAATAATAGGGGGAGATTTGGATTGGTTGGTTGAAATCAAAAACTGACAGCGGGAGATGGGTCGGGGGACCTCTAAAAGGTTTCTATGAGATGCACTAGAGGAAAAACAAAGGGGAGAGATGAAAACTCACCTACAAGATTCTCACAAGGTTTAAGATCAAGGTCAAAAGCCAGAAAATGCAAGTCGACAAGTGTCGCAACAAGTGTCAAAAAGTGTTGCAAACGGGGATGGAGAGAAATTGACAAAGCAAAAAGGACACGAGATAAGAAAAGAGGACACGTCATCGAGAGGCCTGCTGCCCAAAAGATTTATTTTCATGCTTACATGTACATGATAAGGATTTGAATCATCATAGGGGTCCTCGTGGAGGTAGTGCATGATTTTTGTGCTTACAGGTACATAAGCATTAGTGGCTGGAAGGTAAGTAGCACCCATTCAAGTCCCTGTCCTCTAGCAATATCCATATATTTTCGTACTCTTTCAAACATGGCCATAAACTTATAAACCGAGTGGGGTTCTTTTCTCTACAATTCAAGGATTAAACTATTCCATCTTTCTTGCACAAACTGATAAGAATGGTGGATGAGTCCAACAGTTAAATGCTGCATTCTTTCATAATCCTACAGTCTCAAGTTCATGATTTTTCTGCCTACACCTTTATGATCCAAAAGTTATTTCCATTCTTCAATGATCAATTTAGAGGTTTTAGATTCTATCCTTATTGGAAGAGTAATTGATTTCTATCTCTCCATATATTCTTGCATAATTTCACCCCTCAACTTCTCATTTCTGAAATAAGATGCTAGTGCCCTTAATTTAAATCTCCCACAAAACTTAATTGGTTACATTCTGTGTCTTTAGGCACAACATAGTTACGCAAGTAGTACTCACATAACTGATCCCGTTCCTTTGGTGTGGCATCAACAAAAACTTTTAGAAAAGTCATTTTTCCACTCAGCAACTGGCTTGTTTCTAATCAACTTAATGAATTGAAAACTTAAAAACTCTTCCTATAAAAACAAAGCATAGGTTCTGGCTGGAGATCTGCATTTAACAATTTGGGTGGCCTTATCTGCTATCTCTTCCATCCTGACTACTAACCTTCTCAATTCAATATCTTTTCTCTTCAATGCCTGAGTATGCTCTACATCATTACTTATTTTTCTTTCTTCCATTGCTCTTCTTATTTAGAAAAGTCTTGAGTAACTTTCCATAGTTGGTAACCTAGGGACATGATTGTATGATAGGTTGGGGTTTTTATGACAGGGGGTCTTCTTTCCTCAGCTACTAGTTCCTTATTTCCTACTACAACTATTGCTAGTTCTGCAAGTATATCTAATTTTGACTTTTTCCTCCAATTCCTGAATCTTTGCTTCTCTTTCTTTGTCCCTTTTCTCGTATGTTTTGACCAGTTCCTCCAGCTGCTCGATTCTTCCAAAAGCTTCTTGCAATTCTTTTCTGACATTTCTTTCTTCTAGAAATAATTCTTCATCTCTCAAAGACTGTTCAGCACCATCCCCTATGGATTCATAACCCTCACTATCAGGATTAAGTGGGGTTTTCTTCCTGGTTTTCTTGGAAACAAAATACCCTCTGATTCCAATTCAGAGGTGGTGGATATATACCATTTCCTTTTTATGGGAACTTGCACATTTTCAATCACATTGGCCCCTTGTTCAGAGTCAGTATCCACTGTCACAACACCTTTTTTTTCTTCTCTTGGTTTCTCAATACTACGCCTCATAACACCTTTCCTTTTTAGGCGGTGTGAACGCCTTAGTTGTGTGGGTTTCTTCTTCGGCATTTTTGAAGGTGTGGAAGAAGAACCACCTCTCTTCTTTTTGGTTTTTGGTGTTTTGGTTTTGGGCGTTTTACTAGAAGATGGGGTTTGATGTACCTCTTCTATTACAAGTTGATCAAATGCTACATGTGGTGAATTTTGCACATCTTTCTCCCTTGTTTCTCCCTTGCTACGGGTGGGTGAAGCAATAGGTGGAACAGGAGGAGTTTCCATTAAAGATGTAGCAGGTGATTCTATATTTCATGGTATTGTTGGCTCCTCAAGAATATCATTAATGTTTCTACATTTCAAAAATCTTTCCTAGGGTACTTGTGGGTACTGAAACCTAAGGCTCCTTTTTACTAGTAAGGTAATTAAATAATCATGTGACAGAGTTGAGTCATTTTCCTTCCTTTGGTATTCATACCCCGTTCTTTTTAACAAATTATACAAAAATTGGGTACATTAACTATTCTATTATGACGAAGGTGACTCAATAACTTAAAATGAACATTATATAGAAGGGATTGTCTACCATCACAAGTAATATACTTAATAATATAAGCATCACAAGAAGCCCATACCCATGGAAGTGATAATCTCTTAGTACCTTATGGCGTTGAGTCAAGATTCTCCCCTGCCTCACTGAACTCATCCCTGGTAGCTACTGTATTTGCCTTGACAGGGAATTCTTCTCCATTCCTAGGTAGACCAAACACTTCTACAATTGCAGCCTCTAAAGCATCCACTTTCAAACCCTTGATAGTGGCTTCATCATGGTGTAATGTGGATGCAAATTGTGTTGTCATGCCTTCATTATATTCTGTGAGCTTTAAAAAATAATTGAGCCATCCTGCTCTTGTGAAAATTGGCAAGACTAACCTATCCTCCAATATTACTTGATATACTGTGCGTTCCCTTATGAGAAGATCACGTCCCATGCTGCCAATTTAACTCAAGGTTCAAATTTTTAACAACCCTCTGCTTAACCCCCTGTTATACTTGCATGCACTTCAAATTTAACAAGCCTCTGCTCAACCCCCTATTATCTTGCATGCACTAAGCTTGAACCAGCCTGAACTGACTTGGGATTTAGGAAGTTGACAAGACAAAAGGTTATAGATGTAGGAAGGCCAAAGGAAAGAGGTTGTATCTATCTACGTTTTGGTGGATTTTGGTGGAAAACAATATTTTGGTTTTGAACATATACCATCTCCCCCCAACTAAATTTGAAAGTGACCTCACTTCAATGCTTGTACGAGACGGAGGGGAAAGATTAAAGAATATGGAAATAATATTAATAAGGAGAATTAAGCTGAATTAAATGCAAGTTCATGTCGAATGTATTGGAAAGCTATGCTAATTATGGAAGGTTAGTATGTGTACTTGTGATTTGAAGTGAATGGAACTCTGTGCGTGTGAAGCTTTGTGAAGAGTGTCCGTAGCATGAATGTGATTGGACATGGAATCATTATTATAGGAGACGGAGTGAATGATAGGTTGGTGCATGTGAATGAGTTGAGTAAGCTTGCATGTAGTGATATGATGGTTGCATGTGCTAGAAAAGTGGAATGAATGCTGATGAAGTGCAAATAGCTTGGCACAAAATTTGAATGTTCTAACAGATAGTTGTTGCATGTACCTTCATCAATAGGTCCCAAAGTCGATAGTGGCAGCTTTTATTTTGCTTTCTATAGGTCCCTACTATAGAGTGAAGCAGTCTCCATGAAGATTGTGGCAATTGTGTTGTGTGTGCATGTGAGGAAGGATAAGGAATTATACTTGAGTGACCTCAAGAGGTGAGCTATGTAGCTCATCTGCTGAGACACTGTGAGAATCGGTAGTGTCTACTGCTGAGTTATTATCTAGTGGTAACATGTCGGTATCAGAATTAGGGCCTTGACCATAGTAATGCATTAGAGAAAGAAGAAAATCATCTCGTTTTGTTGGCTTTGTGTATAACTTTAATCTGTGGCCATTAACTAGCAATGAGAGTCTGACTACATCTATGGTCTGCAATTTAACTGCTCCATTGGGGAATACCTATTGTATTTCATAGGGGCCTAACCATCTGGATTGTAGCTTGCCCTTATAATTTATTTTTTGGAATCATACAATAAATCCCAGTCACCCACATGGAATTCTTTAGTCTTTATAAATTGATCATGCCATTTAGTCCTCTGTTTTTGAATTATCTCTATGTGATGGATAACCTCCATTCTAATTTCATCTAGCCCATTCAGAATATGTAGCCTCTCTTTCTGTGTTGTTGTCAAGTCCATGTCAAGTTCTACTATTATTCTGAGTGTCTTATATTAAAATTCAATTGGTAGAACTATTGTTTTTCCATACACTAATTCATAAGGTGTGAAACATGTAATTGTTTTCCATGTTGTCCTGTATGCGCACAGTGCTTCTAGTAAACTGACTACCCAGTCTTTCCTATGAATGTGCACTATTTTGGTTAGAATACTTTCAATCTCTTTGTTTGTAACCTCCACCTATCCATTGGCTTGGGGATGATAAGGTGTTGACTTTCTATGTCTGATTTCATATTCTTTAACCAATGTAGAAATGAGTTCAGAAGTGAACTGGGGACCTTGATCAGTTACAATTTCTCTGGGTACTCCATATCTAGTAAGGATGTCTTCATACAAGAAATTGGCTACATTTCCATCTCTTGCAAACTATAATGCTTTGACTTCAACCCACTTTGTGAGATAATATGTGCAAACCAAAATATATTCCATGTTATTGGATGCTAGTGAAATTGGCCCAATGAAGTCTAACCCCCATTTATCAAATGGTGCTAGTGCCAGCTATGGTTGCAAAGTCATCTCATATGTCCTTGTTGGTTTGCCCATTCTCTGACATCTATCATAGCTCCTTGTATACTTTATTGAATCCTTATGAAGAGTTGGCCAATAGTAACATGTTAAGATCTTAAATGTTGTCCTTTTGGCTACAAAGTGACCCCCACAGGGATCATCATGGCAATTTTTTAGGATGTCAAAGACCTCATCTTCTCTTATACATCTCCTCATAATATTATCTAGATTGGTGTAGAATAGATAACCAGCAACACAAGAGTATGGAAAGTTCTTATGCACTAGTTTTCTCTTTTCTTTAGGAGAGAAATGTGATGGTTTCTATCCTGCTAATAAGTAATATGCAATATTAGTAAACCATGGTGTGTGTATATTAAGAGAAAACAAATGCTCATCTAGAAAAGAATCATCTACAACACCTTCTTCAAGTTGTGTGGGCAATCTAGATAGAAAATCTGCCACTACATTAGCTTTCCCAGGCTTACCCACTATTGTTATATCAAAATCCTGTAATAAGAGCAACCATCTGACTAGTCTACCTCCAACCACAGGTTTGTTCATTAAGTACCTGATTGCAGTATGATCTGTGTGGATAAAGATTTGATAGCCAGTGATGTAATGCCAAAACTTGTTAATGGCATAGACAACTGCTAACATCTCTTTCTTTGTGACAGTGTAGTTAAGTTATGCTCCTTGTAAGTTCTTGCTAATGTAATAGATAGCATACTCCTTATTACTTTCCTTTTGTCCCAATACAGCTCCTATAGAAAAATTAGAAGCATTAGTGTGTATGTGGAAATGTAATGTCCACTTTGGTCCTCTCATAACAGGTGCTTGTGTCAAAGCTATCTTAAGTGTCTAAAAAGAGTGCTAACATTCTGTGGTCCAGTCAAATTTGATGTCTTTTGTGAGCAGAGTAAACAAAGGTGCTACAATTTTACTGAAGTCCTAAATGAATCTCCTATAATAGTCTGCATGGCCTAGAAAGCTCCTGACATCTTTTTGTTTCTGTGGCACATGAAGTGTAGAGATGATCTCAATTTTATGTGGATCCACTTGAATTCCTTCACTTGATATAAAATGTCCTAGAATAATCCCTTGAGTCATCATCATAAAACATTTCTCATGACTCAATGATAGATTGTGTTCTTGACATCTTTTTGGAACTTTCTCTAGATTGTTGAGTGCCTTTTCATATGTTTCTCCATAAGTGGTGAAGTCATCCATATAGATCTCCATGGAATCATGAGTATAATATGAGAAGATACTTAGTAGTGCCCTCTAGAAAGTGTCTTGGGAATTACATAATCCAAAGGGAAGAACAAAATAAGCATAAGTACCCCAAGGGCATGTAAATGTAGTCTTACCCTAGTCCTTTGGAACTATCTTTATCTGGTTATAGCCACTAAATCCATCTAAGAAAGAGTACTTTTTACATGCTAGGGAATCAAGTACTTTGTCAATTAAAGGTAGTGGAAAGTGATCCTTTCTAGTGGCTGTGTTTATCTCCCTATAGTCCACACATACCCTCCATTTCCCTCCTTTCTTAGAGACAATAACTAAAGGTGACACCCATTGGCTATCAGAAATAGGATAAATGAACCCTGCATCAAGTATTTTTTGTAGCTCAGTTTTAATTATTTCTCGCAAGGTAGGGTTCATTCTCCTTTGAGACTGTCTAATTGGCTTGAAACTATCATTTATGTAGATCATATGCATGCACAGGTCTAGATCAATTCCCTTCATGTCATTTTAGTCCCATGCAAAGGCTGATGTGTGTGCCTACAGCATAGTGTTCAGGGAATTCTGTTCTTCTTCAGTTAGGGCATTGTTAACATTCAACATTTTTTCTAGCATGATTTCTAATGTTTTGGAAGCTGATTGCATAGATGAAAGGTCATATCCAGTAATATTGGGGACACATTCTTGTGGAAATAAAGAGTAGAAAAGTTGGGATATTTCTTCTGAGGAATTTGTAGGTATAATGTTCTATAGTAGATCTTACAGGCATGTCAGACAGTCTTGTTGCTATGGGTCCCTACCACAGATATTCTGTATGATGTGGTCAATTAAGTCATCCTCATCTTGGTTTACCAATAGGGGGTTGGGTTCAATGGTCATGAGAGTTTGCAAGGAATAATGGTCTTCTTCTTCCAAGGTAGGCCATATAACTTGCTCTAGATTTTCATGAGGTTGGGCTAGTGGAAAAAGGACCAATTTCTTGGTTATAGTTCCATTTGAGATTATCATGTTCCCAGACCTACAATCTATGAATGCATCAATGGTTGCTAACCATGGTTTGCCTAAGATAAGTGGATATCCTGCAAGGTTGACCTTTGGCTATAAGACTATGAAATCACTAGGATACTCCCATGAATCTAATGCTATGATTATGTCCTCAATGATCCCTTCAGGTTTTACTATTGAGCTATTTGCAAACTGTAAAATAGTTGGTGTAGGACTGAGGTTAGAGAGTTGGAGTAATTACATTGTTTCCTTAGTCATGACATTAATGGCTGCCCCTAAGTCAATCAAGGTATTTTTGATAAGGGTCCCATTTATCTTAACATCCACTACTGGACTGCCAGGGTCTATGTATTTAGGGTCAGTTATATTCCCTAGCATAATATCAGCAAGGTTCCCTAAGACATGTACTATATGAGGATCCTTCATTTTTCCCCCTAGCTTTTTAAGATAAAGGTCTCTTACTATCTTGGTATAAATTGGGATATCCTTGATAGCTTGAATGAGAGGGATTTTGATGCTGACATTCTTGAGTTGTCCCAATAGATCTGTCTCAATCTGGGTATGATGTTTTGCAATGGCTAAATGCTTAGGGAAAGGAGGCTTTGGACTTAAGATAGTCTCATTTAATAGATTTGACTCAGGCTCTAGTTGTGTATTGTCTAAAGCTTCAGCTATGGGTTCCTCATCTACCATCTCAGTGATTTGGGGGGATGAAGTTCCAGCTATTATTTTCCCTGACATGAGGTGGACATCACTCACCTCTACCCCATAAGTGGGGTATTGAATAGCCTCATTAGTGTATGCCTGTTGGATAGGCTTGTTATTGGGGTTAGGTGCATGTTGGGCAGACAGTTGTGGTGCTCTTGGTGGCTAAGATGTTGGGTTTGATGGATTGGACATAATAGCCTACTGTTGTGGCTAAGAAGGCAACAAAGGTTGTGGGTAATTCATAATTTAGATCTGCCACTGCTATCCCTTTTGCCATTGTGGTTGCCACTGACTTTGTTGTACTGGCCATTAAGGATTGTAATTGGGACCTTGGAAATTTTTCTGTGGCCATACATTTGGTTGCTGATAGTTCTAGATTTGCTGAGGGTTTTGCCATTGTTGAGGATTTTGGCATTGGTTTTTGGTATTTGGCCAAGGCTGGGGGTTCCAACTAGAGAAACTATGATTACCAACTAGAAATGATGCATTAAAACTTAGAGGGTCTTGTGGCATACCTTGTCTTGGATACCATGGCTTTCTTTATGCAACATAGAATAGTTGACCATCTTCACTTTCAAATGGTTGAAAATGTGGTTTCTCTGGAATTTGTCTTCTATAATACTAGCCACCCTTTTACACTTGTAGTTGGCTTTCCTTTGTCTACAACTGGGGCAATATTCAGTAAGTATTGCTTCAACCTCCCCCTGCTTCTTCTTCAAATGTAGAGTGTTCAACTGAGTAGCTAGGTGACTTATAATATCTTCTTTCATATTGGTCAGCAGGTTGCTTAACTCCATCCTTGAAACCATATTAGATGTCTTGCCAATGGTAGATGTTCTTTCCCCCTTATCTTTTTCTTAAAGGACCTTGAGTAGTTCCTACAAACTTTGCAGATATCATCAAAGGGTAATTGAGACACATCCCCTACCCCAATAAGACTAAGGGCATCCATGCAATCATCATTAACTACTCTCAAAAATACAAGCTTCAGGGATTCATCTGAGAGTTGATATTGTGGGTTTTTCTTTAGGGAGAAATAGAACCTTTCTACATAGTCTTCCAATGGTTCATCCTCTTTTTGAGTCATTCTTAAAATGTCATCTCTTCTTCTATCAACTCCTCTGCAATAATCTTGGTATTTTTCCAAGAATTTTATTTTCATTATGTCCCAATCTGGAATAGCATCTTTGCCCAATCCCATAAATCATCTTAGAGCAGCATCCTTGAAAGTAGCAGGAAATAGATTGAACCTATGAGCATCAGTTGTGTAGTCATAGCTTCTACATAGGACATCAAACTTGAACAAGAATGTATCTAGATCCTCAGTCACCAAACCACATAAGACTAGAAATGCTGAACGAGGTATATTATTCAAAGTAGTAACCCTCTCTTGGTTGGTAATTGGAAATTCAAAAGTCACATGTTCTGGTGGATTATCCACTACATCAGCCATTGTTTGGAAGGTCCTCTCTATATTATCAGTAGATGTTGATGAGAGGGAAAATTCTTCTTCAGTAATACCCTCGCTTTGATCATTGTAGTCACCAATATCTTCTCTAGCTTGTTGGTTTGAAGGGAGAAACCTTCCCAAAGCATCTCTCTGCCTTCGCATACAATAGGTATGACTTTGTATAGCAACGACTCCTGCACAATGTTAGTAAAATGTTTTGGTATTTGGAGGGATGAAACCTAAGTATCCTATTTGCTGAAAGCAAAATTTTAAACTAGGAAATCTTGGAAATGACAGGAACTAATCTTTGAAAGTAGCACCATCCCCGACAATGGGTCCAAAAATGTAGTGTCCTTACTATGTCTAGTAAACTTGGTGACAATCACATAATTCAAAGGAAAAACCTTGTTGAAAAGTGCAAGAAAACTAAGAGGGGGGTGAATTAGTTGTAACCAAAACTTCAAAACCATTAACACATCAACCACTTAATCAGTGTTATTGTATTTTAACCATGAAAAGCATGAAATTGGAAACTTAAACACATTCAACACATGAGACACCAGATTTTTACGTGGAAAACCCAATAAGGGAAAAATCGCATTGACTGTTAGCTCATATTATAATATGTAATAACAATACTGAAAATCAGAGGCTCACTACCCAAAATGCTCACTGCAAAGAAGAGGCTCACTGCCAATGGGGTGGCTCACTGCCAAAGTTGGTGAACTGAGATAGTAGCATCTACACTATGCCAAGGTTTAGTTCCATTGAAGCACAATGAATATCCTCTACTCTACTCTACATTTTCACTTCACAATTATCTTTTCATTTTTGCATTAGTCACACTAATTCATGAATTCATTTCATGTTTTTATACAATTCATCAACCTTGGAATGAGCATCAAGGTTGGCATTACAAACATCAACCATTGGAGCAATCTCCAAGGTCAGCAAACATACATACATTAGAATAGGTCTGGACCTAAATAGATTTATGAAGGAAAAGAATGAATACGGACCAAACCATGCCTTAGCTAGGACTTAACCGTAATCTTCCATGCAACAACACGCTATCGTAAACTCCAAAGCATAATCTCAAGTAGTGAAAACAACCAAGTCAGCTAAAACTGGTGTTAACACTAAGACCTTTAAGAACACGTTTCATGCACGATCCAAATTACACTTTGCAGACCAATCAAAAGGTAGGAACACAATCTAGAGACATCCACAAGAACATTACAATCACCAAGAACATTCGCACAACCTTTAAACACTTTGTCCATAAGATTCTTCAAACCAGAGCACTTAAACATCACTGTCAACCACTGTCATAAAGGAAAGATTGCTTGCGAAGCACCAAATCATGAACCATTTGAACTGAAGGCACATATCATCATTAAAAACTCAATTCCATAACTGCAAACTATAAAACTTAAATGCGGAGAAATGCGGAGCAAAATACATTTTCCCTGTCACCACTAAATGCATAGAAAAATAGTTTTTACTCTAGTGAACAGAACTCACTCAAATCTTCACACTAGAGGTTCAAACTTGAAACATAGCATCTACAGACATTTCTTAACATAAATTCTAATTCGTAGACAAAGATATTTAGTATATAGAATATGCAGAGCAAAACACTACAATGTACTTCTGCAAGCCAGGAAACTCTACAATACACTGTTTTCACTAGGAGAGCAAATTTTCTCAAAAGCACTTGGAAACTTCAATATCAGGAACACTTTCTCATTATCTTCAACACTTATGTAAGCCAATACAAAGCAACTAACTCAATATAAGTAAGCATCAAAACAAGAACATAGTTGGCACCAATGACAACACAGATATGCTGACATCAATGACAACACCTGTAAGCACATACTTGCAACAATCTCCCCCTTTGTCATTGATGGCAACATTGATGTGAAAAACTACAAGAGCCATCAAGAGAAGATTCTGCATTGATTACTTTCTCCCCCTAAGTTTTTCACATGATTTCTCTCCCCCTTTGACATCAATGGCAAAGGCCATCACCTCTCTTCCTTTGCACATACTTGCAAACTACTACTTTGATCAAACTAGAATTATCCTTCCACTCCCCCTATCAACAATACTGCAATACCTACTGCTCTTTATCAAAAACTCATATTAGCAACATATACCTATTCCCCCTAAGAGGTGGCCTTTAAAAACATCAATCGAGATAAAAAATGAGACTTTGGGCACCACTAGACTGATGCACTCCCCATGCATCTTAGTTTAGAGTAGGAGGGGTAATAACCCCTAACTTTTCTCTAAGATACTCAAAAGTATCTTTAGGTGGAGACTTTGTAAAAATATCTACAATTTGATCCTTGCTAGACACATATTCCATCTTTACTTCATTCTCTGTTACCTTTTCTCTCAAAAAGTGATACCTTATTGATATATGCTTTGTTCTTCAGTGCATCACTAGATTCTTTGAAATGTTTATAGCACTTGTATTGTCACAAAAGATTGAAATTGGTTCTTCATACACAACTCTTATGTCCTTCAATGTTTGCTTCATCCAAAGCACTTGAGTGCAACATCATGTTGCAACAATATATTCTACTTTTGCAGTAGATAAAGAAACTGATTCTTGCTTCTTTCTTAGCCATGAGATCAATCTGTTACCCAAGAGGAAATCACCTCCACTTGTACTCTTTCTATCATCAGCATCTCCAGCCCAATTTGCATCTGTATAAGCACTAAGAGTGAAATTAGTATCTTTGGGATACCACAATCCATAGTCTGAAGTGCCTTTTAAATACCTCATGATCCTCTTGACTACTATCACATGTGACTCTTTGGGATCTTCTTGAAATCTTGCCACAAGATAGACTACATGCATTGTGTCAGGTCTGGTATGAGTTAGATAAAGTAGTCCTTCAATCATAGATCTATTTTTTTTCTGATCAGTATTAGGTGATTCATCATTCTTGCTTATCTTGCAACCAGTTACCATAGGATTACATACTGGCTTAGAATCCTCCATTTCAAACTTCTTCAACAATTCTTTCACATACTTGGACTGAGAAATAAAAATTCCTTTTTCTGATTGAGTAATCCATAGTCCTAAAAAGAAATCCATTTCACCAAACATAGACATCTCAAACTCTTTTTGCATTTTGTTTGCAAATTTCTTACACATACCTTCATTGCCTCCAAAGTTAATATCATCAACAAAGACCACAACAATCAGAATTAGATCATCATTGATTTTGAAGTTGAGATTAATATTTGCAGTATCTTTACTGAACCCTAATTGCAGCAAATACTTGTCTAGCCTTGCATACCAAGCTCTAGGAGCTTGCTTGAGTCCATACATGGCCTTCTTCAATCTGCATACCATGTCACCTTGGTCTAATGATTGTGATCCTTCCGGTTGTTCAATGTAGACCTCTTCTTCCATCTCTCCATTCAAGAATGCAGACTTCACATCCATCTAATACACCTTAAAATCTTTGTGAGCTGCAAATGCCAAAAACATTCTTATTGCCTCAATCCTTGCCACAGGAGCAAAATTCTCTTCAAAGTCTATACCTTCAACCTGAGAATATCCTTTGCATACCAATCTTGCTTTGTTTCTTACAACTTCCCCATTTTCATTCATCTTGTTTCTAAAAACCCATTTGGTTCCAATCACATTCTTATCAGCAGGTCTAGTGACCAATTCCCAAGTTTGATTTTTCTTTATCTTTATCAGCTCTTCTTCCATGGATTTTACCCAACTTTTGTCTTGGTAGGCTTCATTCACAGTTTTAGGTTCAATTTGTGAAAGCAAACAATAGTTCACTAATGAGGAGTGCACAGCGCGAGTGGACAATTGATCAAATATTAAACTTTTGAACTCTTGAACCTTTTGGAACCGATTCTAGTCTCAGCGAACAGATCTCTTCCTTTTGTTTTCAGCAACACTTTGTCTGTCGGCCACTTTGCAACTTATCTCTCCGAAGTCTTAGTCTCTCTGATGTGAGGGTCAACACTCTTTGCGTATCGACAAGAAAATCACCATCAGTCATCTTCGAACTCGTCACTCCGACATCGTAACTCTTCCCGATGGGTGACTCTACGCTTCTTGCCTATCGACAAGAAAAGTGCTATCGGCTACTTTAGATTCTACTTTTCCGATACACCGAGCACTCCAATGTCACCTTTGACTTTCACTTGTCGGCAAGACAATTACTATCGTCCATGTTAGAATTTGCTTCACCGATACGCCAATGGACCAACCACTCTTCAACATGACTTCAACTTTTGGTGAACTTCCTTTTTGTGTCTCTGATACGTTAGTCACTCTGATCACTCATCGACCAAACGAATGCTATTGGCCAAACCTTAGGATCTCTTACCGCTAGCTGATTTCTCCTGATGGATCTCCGTCAGTATCACTTATCCCTTATCACCCCGATACGCCTCGATCGGTAAGACCAATACTGTCGGTCCAACGCCAAGTTATCTACCCGATGACCTTGTCATCCCGATATGAATCTTTAGACCGTGACTTCCATTCAACGGTTTGAACCTCTCTTCAGCGAACTGTGGTGTTATTAAGATGATACACCAAAAGTCTTCCCGCGCTCGGCCAGACTATCCTTATTGCTCTGAGAGGAATATTTTGCCGATGGCCGATGTCTCACCGACAATGAATTCAACTCCTCTGCTATTTCTATGGCTCGGTTACTCTCCAACTAAACCCTAGCACATGGAGATGCTAGGCCGTCTACTGTGTAAAACGCTCCAATTTGGTCCTCTGCGCTGTCGAACAAGGAAACAAAACAGAAAAAAATGAATACTTGTACAATGAAGCCATTCCACCTATCTTGATAGGGACCGTACCAGTGGAACGCTTTAGTGAACCATTTTGCAATAGACTACAAGAAAAGAGAATCTACTAAGCACAATTACAAAATCCTTGAATTTAAGAATAGGAAAACACAAAAGAGGATGGAACAGAGCTTTATTGTTCTTTAGCACAATTCATACATACTTCCAGAAATGAACACACAACAAAACACAAAACAAAACCCTCTACGCCAATGTTCGTTCTGCTATCCTTTTAACCCACTGATGTGGGAGGCCAATCGTTTCTCAATCGGTCGGTTACAAACTAAACAACAACAACTGAAAAGAAATAACATATGACTAGCCTTTACATGCCTTGGAAGGATTACAAATATAACTTATTGTAAATTGCCTATTACATCTTAAACTCTATCATACCATGACAACAATAGATATTTGGACATAGTCCTTATTACATGAATGGTCCTCTAGGACCTTATTGAACAAACAAGATGAACATCAAAGCAAGATGAATGGTCTTCTTGGTGCCCCTGCACCATTCACGTGTTCCTTTACAACTCTTTTCCTAGTTAATACCCCTTTTATTTTATCACCAATTATCTAATTTTCTGAATGATTAATCCTTACATACTTGGGAGTCTTAATAGCACTTTCTGGAGCTTTTTCTTCTTCATCCTGACTATCCTTTTGTTCCACTGTTTCTTCATTGACTGTAACATCAAGTTCATCTGATCCATTGCTACTCAGATCTGATGTTATTTCCTTGTCTTCATCAACCCTCACATTAGCACTCTCAATAACCTTTCTCAATCTCTTATTGTAGCACTAGTAGGCTTTAATTTTAGTAGAGTATCCAAGGAAAATTCCTTCATCACACCTAGCATCAAACTTGCCTAACTCTTCATCTCTTCTAATATAACATTTTCTTCCCAAAACTTTGAAATATTTTACTGTAGGAACTCTTCCATACCACAATTGATAAGGAGTTTTAGTACCATTACCTTTGACTTGGACTCTGTTTTGAATGTAGAAAGCAATATGTATAGCTTCTCTCCAATACACTTCAGGTAGGTTAGCCTCCATCATCATTGACCTAATAGCCTCTTGAACTATCCTATTCTTTCTTTCAACAACTCCATTCTATTAGGGAGTTCTAGGAGGAGACAACTACCTTTTTATCCCTTATTCTTCACAGAAGATATTGAATTCATTTGATGTAAACTCACCTCCTCTATCAGACCTTAAACATTTGATCCTCAATTCTAACTCATTTTCAACCATTGCCTTGAAAACTTTGAACTTGTCTAGGGCTTCTGATTTATCCTTTAGAAAAGTGACCCATGTCATTCTAGAATAATCATTAATAAGTAACATAAAGTACCTGTCTCCTTGCAGATTTCTTGTTCTTGTAGGACCACATAAATCTGCATGCACCAACTCAAGTAGTCCAACATAAAATTGTTCCTTACTCTTAAAATTTGTCCTTCTTTGTTTGCCCATTTGATAGTCCTTACAAATAGTATTAGCAAGCTTCACAAGCCTAGACAGATCTCTCACAGCTTGTACTGAACTTATCTTCACCAAGTTGTCAAAATTGATATGACACATCCTTCTATGCCACAACCAACTTTCATCTGTCTAAGCCATCAAACAACAATTATTAGTTCCCCTCAAGTGATAAACATTACCTTTAGTCTTCTTACCAGTTGCAATCATTGTTCTAGAGCTTTCCATGATCTTGCATCCATTATCCTTGAATCTCAGATCATATCCTTTGTCACACATCTGACCCACACTTAAAAGATTATGCTTTAAACCCTTCACATATAGAACATCATCTGTATTGTTCTTTCCATCAAAAGAAATAGATCGTCTTCCACAAATCTTACCACCTCCATCATCTCCAAACCTAACCAGTCCTCCATCATACTTCTCCAAACTTACAAACTTACTTTTGTCACTGGTCATGTGATGTGAGAATCCACTGTCAATAATCCATTCATCCTTATCTTTCTCAACCTAGATAGATAAAGCATTCTCTTCCACTAGTTTTTCTTCTTTCACACAGCTAGCAGGATTAGTAGACACATGTTCTTTAATAGCAATAAACAAGCATAGATTTGCACTAGTGCTAGTATCATCTGACTCATCATCTGTTACACCATCATCATCAAGATCTCTAACATAATAACATTTCTTTATGATTCTAGGTCTACTTTCAAATTTCTTCTTACCTCTCTCAATTATCTCTGGACACCTAGAGGCATAGTGGCCAATCTTACCACAAGAAAAGCATTTGAATGGTCACTTGCCTTTGAACTTACTGGTACCACTTTGTATTTTATCCACGGAGTTGGCTTCAATCTCATCAAGGTCATCATTGGATTGCACAACATATTTTTGAGCTCTTGAAGTCTTTTCTGAAGTGTTGGCTTTGAAAGCAGTCTTAGTCTTTAGCATGGCATCAGCAAACTCTCTCATTTCAAAAGCTATAAGCTTCCTGAGCAACTAATCCTTTGAAATATTTTTCACACTCATAACCTCTTCAATTGTTGCCACCTTGTGACTATACAATTTAGGTAATGACCTAAGAATCTTCAGTATAACCTCATCCTCATTAATAGTTCCTCCAAGACATTTCATTCCATTGACAATTTCATTAACTTTTTGCATGTAGATTGTTATGTTCTCATCTTCACTTAGCTTTAGGGCTTCATACCTCGCTTTCAAGTTTTGTAATTTGGCACTCTTTATAGAATCATCTCCTTCATATAAATTTTTCAACTTATCCCAGATCTCACGAGCAGTCTCCAAATCCATAACTTTCACCAACTTAGTGTTAGATGCAACATTTAACAGAGCATCTCTAGATTTTCCATTTAATTCATACTGTTTGACTTCATCTTCATCTGATGGACCATTTGGAGGAAGAGTGTACTTAGTTTTTGCCATTTTCCAAACACCATAACTAAGAGAAATGAGATGACTTTTCATTCATACCTTCCATAGAGCATAATCCATTCCATCAAACTACGAAGACTCCTTCCTGTGCACTATCTTGGATCTACCTCAAGCTGTTATGCTCTTTACCGAGGAACCCTCGCTCTGATACCAATTGTTGAAAAGTGCAAGACAACTGAGAGGGGGGGTGAATTAGTTGTAACCAAAACTTCAAAACCATTAACACATCAACCACTTAATCACTGTTATTGTATTTTAACCATGAAAAGCATGAAATCAAAAACTTAAACACATTCACACATTCAATACATGAGACATCATATTTTTATGTGGAAAACCCAATAAGAGAAAAACCACAGTGAGTGTTAACTCACAATATAATATGTAATAACAATACCAAAAATCAGAGGCTCACTGTCTTAGGGCTCACTGCCCAGAATGCTCATTACAAAAGAAGAGGCTCACTGCCAATGGGGTGGCTCATTACCAGAGTTGGTGAAATGAGATAGTAGCATCTACACTATGCCAAGGTTCAGTTCCATTGAAGAACAATGAATATCCTATGCTCTGCTCTACTTTTTCACTTCACAATTATCTTTTCATTTTTGCATGTCACACTAATTCATGACTTCATTTCATGTTTTATACAATCCATCAACATTGGAATGAGCAACAAGGTTGGGTTTACAAACAACAACCATTGGAGCAATCTCCAAGGTCAGAAAACATACATACATTAGAATAGGTCTAGACCTAAACAAATTAATGAAGGAAAAGAATGAATGCAAACCAAACCATTCCTTAGCTAGGACTCAAATGCAATCTTCCACACAACAACACGCTATCACAAACTCCAAAGCATAATTGCAAGTAGTGAAAATAACCAAGTTGACTCAAAATGGTGTTAACACTAAGACCTTTAAGAACACGCTTCATGCACGATCCGGATTACACTTTGCAAACCAATAAAAAGGTAGGAATATGATCTAGAGATATCCACAAGCACGTTACAATCACCAAGAACATATGCACAACCTTTAAACGCTTTGTCCATAAGATTCTTCAAACTGGAGCACTTGAACATCATTGTTGGCCACTATCATAAATGAAAGATTGCTTGTGGAGCACCAAATCAGGAACCATTTGAACTGAAGGCACATATCATCATTACAAACTCAATTCCATAACCACAAACTATAAAACTTAAATGTGGAGAAATGCAGAGCAGAATACATTCTCCCTATCACCACTAAATGCATAGAAAAACAATTTTTACTCTGGTGAATAGAACTCGCTCAAATCTTCACACCGGAGGCTCAAACTTGAAACATAGCATCTACAAACATTTCTTAACATAAATTCCAATCTGCAAACAAATATATTTAGTATACAAAATATGTGGAGCAAAACACTACACTATACTTCTGCAAGCCAGGAAACTCTGCAACACACTGTTTTCACTAGGAGAGCAAATTTTCTCAAAAGCACTTGGAAAATTCAATATCAGGAACACTTTCTCATTATCTTCAACACTTATGTAAGCCAATACAAAGCAATTAACTCAATGCAAGTTAGCATCAAAACAAGAACACAGTTGTCACCAATGACAACACAGACATGTTGACATCAATGACAACACTGGTAAGCACATACTTGCAACAAACCTAACTGAATAGTCCACTTGAACCTTTGGAAAGAACTTCATTGAATTATCAACCAAGGCTAGTAAGATTGTGATGGCACTGGCACTGTATGTGCTTTCAAAGATTAAGACTACCTAAATCATCCTAGTATAACGTTATACTTTCTAGAAAATCTCAAATTACACAATGGTAAAGAAAGTAATGTTGGCACTATTGCTATAGGTGCATATAATTTAAGACTATAACTAATTACTGTCAAAGAATGAATGCTAGGGTTTAACTTGATATTGATAATCTAACCTACACTCTGGAGTACAACAAGTTAAGAAAACTAGAATAACTCAAGAATCTAATTGATCATGCATTTATGAATTAACTATTACAACAATGATAACATACATGAAATAAAGTGAGGGATAGTTACCTTGAGTGGCCCTTGCTCAAGTGACTGTCTCCACTGATCTAACTCAAATCTAGTTTCTTAGATTAACACAATCATACGAATTTCAAATCATTCATTGCACAATCTTCACAATATCACATGAGATTTTGCTGGAAGATTTTATTCATGAATTCATCATCAAATAATAAACATTGTCTATGTAACTAACTAGAAAAAGATCTGGTAACTATATCTATGAATTGAACAACTTACTTAAAAAACTTAAACTACCTCAACCACTGAGCCATACATATAGGCGCGGGGGAGTTTATTAAAACAAGGTATCTTAACTAGAGTCATAAATCACCACTCCCTACATACCAGAGTGTGATAAATGCCAAGAAATTAATAACTAAAAAAGAAAGAAAGAAGAGTCCAAATGAAATTGAGACTCTTGTTGTAACAAAACTAGAATGTGGACTGTTTGAATCAATCATGTTAGACTCCTAACTGCAACATAATTCTTCTCCTTCAATCATCTTTATTAATTGTCATCACGATGCATAATCATCTTCATCAAGTCCCTCCATGTTATAGGTTTTGTGCTCAGTTTATTCTGGAACCTCCCCTGCTCTGTTGTTTGGGAACTCTTTGGCTACAGGTTGCACCTTACAGTTGCTGTGGGCTACAGTCCATCTCCTCCAGCTACAAGAGTTAGTTCACAAAACATGCATACAATACTAACAACCGTAGATAAGCACATATATCCTTTAAAATTAACACATTCCCACACATAATCATGCAATATCCATCATATTATAACCATATTTCCATATACTTAATAATCAGGTTTAAGTTTGCATAATGAACATAAGAGATAGCATTATGTAGGAATATGTATAAGATAATGTTTGAGAATGTCTATGAACTTGCATAAAACCATAAGAAAACTAGCTAATAACTAAACTCATTATAACCCATCAAATATAATCGATTCGAGATCACCTTTAATGGGTTCCCCATCCTTTAAAATCCCCAGAAATCCCTAATTCCCAAAAAATCCTGAAAGTCCTAAGTGTTCTAAGTGTGTTCCCTTAGTATTTCTTTGCCTTTTGGCAGGTTCACCAATTTGCGAACCTACCAAAAATCTAAAAAAGGCTTTCCCTTAGTCATTTTCAGCATTTTGGTGAAATATCGAACTGACGAACTAGTTTTCTAGTTCAACTTTTCATCAAAATGTTGAAATAGAGAAAAAGGTGGGTTCTTTGGTTCAAAATGTCACCAAGTTGCCAAGGAGGTGAACAAAAAGTAGAGAAAGCAAAGTGTTGTCACATGAAATTGCACCCTGTTTGAACCAAGTTTAGACATTCCAATGACACAATGGGAATGATCTCAAGTGTGGGACCCTGCAAAGTGAGATCATTTCTCCAAAGAAGGTTGGTTCCTTTTTCTGAGCTTAGGGCTCAGAGAATGCTGCAAACCAAACCTAATCTAACACCACTGACGAAAAAGGGAGGAGGAAAACTAAAATGAAAAAAGGAAAGGTAATACACCAAATTTAGAATGAAAAAGACCCACAAAGCTAGGATGCATAAAATAACTTTAGATAGTTGATAAACTCACACAAATCCTACAAATCTTAATAGAGGAAAGGAGTGAAAATGAAACTACAAGGGAGAAAACATTCAAAATGCAATAAACTAGATTCAAGATTACATAGTGCTAAAGATTAAAAGAAAAGGTAAAGAATCAGTATTGTATTAATCACAAGGTAATATTATAGTAGAATAGGGTTCTATTTTAGCACAAAAATGGATTTCTGTGTCCAACCCTTTTTTACATCTATTTTGCATGTATATATACCATTTCATTACACTGTTACAACACTAGGTGTAGGAAACTTGGTCAACACATATGTCAGGTTGCCCATGCTGCAATAAATCATGGCCCATGGCTCTGTCAGGGAAATACCTACAAAAGAAGCCTTACCCACATGTCAATCTGCAAACGAATAAATGCAGAAGATACCCCCATTTGATCTGGTCATTGGAAGTCACTATTCCAACCATCACATTAAACTCATTCACCTGTAGTAATAAGTTCACCCAATAACTCCATCCACCTAGAAATTTAATCTGATTATGCATTGATGGTGATTTAGGGCACTTATCTTTTTTCCTTATCTTTTTCGATGATATTTTCTTTTGGTGAACTTGAATTTTGGAAAACTTGAAGGTTCACAAATAGACATGTTTGCTGAAAAAGACTTTGTATCACTTCTTTTCTGCTTGCTTTAGCTGATTCTCATTTTGGTGAACTTTTGAGTTCACAAACTACCAAGTTCGCTGAAAAACATTTTCAACAAAAATGGACTTTCGCAAACCTAAAGTTTATTTTCTTATGTCTCTTTTTAACTTCCCTTTCAGCGATTTGCCCCTTTGGTGAACCTAAAGGTTTGCAAACCTTAAATTTCACAAAAAAGGCAAATTTTCTAATGCAAAGCACTTGGATTTTTGGATTTTTTGAGACTTACTTATACTTAGAATTTTTGAGGATTTTCTGAGGAAGATTTTATAAGTTTTCTTGATGATGGGCTATTTTAGCTTGGGGGCAAAAATAGGACAACATTTTGGTGACTTTGCAGGGTTGTTTACTTGCTAGACACTTGGAATCTAGTGGCCTTAACATATTCATTGGGCACAAAGTCAAAAGGGAACTGCAAGAATTGATCAACCAACTAAACTTTGCCTCTGATAACAAAACCACAGGGCAGAACACAAAACAACAAAGAAAGCATTGTCCTAATGATATCGCAACCTGTGCAAGAGAACTTGGAGGAAGGGAACCTAGAACAGAAGCAAAATTAACCTAAACATAAACTAGCCAACTAGAAGAATACTTAAACATAACCATTTACTAGTTTTCCAAAATAACTGCCCTTCGTTAACAATTTAACATGTTCTTCCAGCTCATGTGCAACTAACACAAGGTAGAAAAAGAGTGGGCATATAACAAATTGATGAAATGCCACACTAAGAACAAAATCAAACTCACTTACCCACATGAACTAATTTTTGATGTAACTATCCCAAATTGGATAGGTGGGTTAACCTTTCTCATCTTGATGCCCAACTTCATGCTCAAGAGTAAGCATTGTTGAACACACAGAAGTACTTAGAGGGGGGTGAATCAATACTTATTAAAATTCTTTGTTTCCAACAATATTCAAACTAACATAAGCATTTAAAACATGGAAAGCACAAGAGCACAAAAGCACACATCCATAACACCATATTTACATGGAAAACCCTAGAAAGGAAACCATAGTGAGAAAGTTGCTTGGATCTATTGTCTAAATCTAACCTCACAAATAAAACAAGATTACAATATTATTTATGGGCTACAACCCAAAGGAAGCTGCAACTCCCTGAATAGTTACAACACTTACAATCTTTACACAACAAAAACATATCTGACTCAAACTTTTTTCTCACAACACTAACTGCTGATCACTTCAACCTCTGCATACACTTTCACTTCTATACAACTATAATATCAACCTCAGTAACAACAAAACAACTTAAAAAATCTTCTCCATCATCACATCATCAACAAATGACTTCATAACAATATCACATTACTTAAACTGGTCCTTTCAACATTTCATTATGAAATCAGCCTCTGCGGTAAGTTTATTCACACAAAATCAATGCTTATCACACTATATATTACTCATTCCACACTTGACACCTTTAATCTTTCATTTATATCCTCCACAAGCTTCAAAATATTTACCCTTGATTGGCCAAGAAAAGCGTGTAACATGAAACATGTAGTGGCCACAACAGTCAACTCTAAAACATATGCAGTAATTAAAAATCTAGTGTGGTTCAATAACAAAGCATAATCAAGTCCTATATTACCTTAGCGCACTCTTCCAAGCTGGCACATATTTAAACACATGGCAAAAACTTCATCATACACCAAGTCAACTCCACAAACCCTTATCTTTCCTTGCTTTTGACTCTAGACATAAAGTGATATTAGAGGAGAAAGGACTACATCATGCGGTCCATATACTGAATATTATATGACTTGAAAAATACTCTTGTACACTTCTTTTATCATTTTAGAATATTTCATGCTGGCACAAATACTTGAACTTTGATGCCGATGTCCTTGACAACTTCTGCTTGTTGAACAAACAAAATATTGAGAGGGGGGGGTGAATTAGTATTCTATTAAACCATTCATTCATTAAACCATTAATCCATTTACCACTTTGAATAAAAGTAAAGCAAATCAAGCATAGAAAGTACAACCACAAACCATAACACATAAACACTAGGATTTTTACGTGGAAAACCCAAAAAAAAGGGAAAAACCATAGTAAGTGTTAGCTCACAATATATTATAAGAAGTAACAACATTGAATTACAAAAGGCTCACTACCATAGGGCTCACTGTCCAAAGAAATGTTCACTACAACAGGCTCACTTCCAGAAATAGAATAGAGAGAATGGGTGGCTCATTGCCAACAATGAATTGTTAAAATTGCATCTACAAATGCATGGAATACAGTTCCAATGAAACTCAAAATATTGTCTCAAAACTCTTCATCTTGAACTGCTCTGTTATACTGCTTTATTCTGCATGAAACTTACATCTCTCTTCTCAAGCACTTGTCGCATTTACTGGATCACAGAAGTTCTTTCATGTTGCATACACACACTCTTATTCACAAACACCAAAATTAATCTTCATATATATATATCCATAACACATACCATCTTCAAAATATGTCAGCTTGCAAGGATAAAATGTGTAGTTATGCAATGTGTAGCTTGTCAGCCTCAATGCATTCACCAAAAGACTTTGCGGACCAAACCAATACTTGGAATACGTTCTCTTATGTCTGCCCAAACTATAGATTCACTTAGGATATGATTATGATCAATAGAGTTTTCTGCACAAAGATTATAGTATCAGGTCAGCTTCACAAACTGATTGGCACAGGCTTAGATCAACTTTCAGAACATAACTTGCAGTGTGGACCACAAAACTTCCTCAAACTCATAACCAAGACTTCTTAGGCATCCCAAAACTTAACTTCAAAACCGTAGAACAAGATATCATCATGCAGTGAAATGCGGAGTATCAAAACTTAGACTCTGTCACTGTCAAACGTTGTCAATACATGTAGTGATACTTAAGTACTCTGCCTTACTGGAGGACTTCAAACTTTGAAACTTTGGAATTAGAGACTTCAATCATGTGTTTACAACACCTTAAAACCAAAAGAAGAATTATTCATTACCAAAGAAATGCGGACCATAATACTGTAGCTGTGTAGTCATCTCTGTAATCTGCCAACACTTAGCCAAAATGCTTAAGTCTCTTTACCAGACTAGAACTCTATGTACATATGACTTCATGAGGATAAGAATATCCTGTAAGTATATTACTATAAATTCACAACCCATTTTCCATTTTTAGAACTTTGCTGCCATGTTACTATCCACAATTTTTTTTACTCTGTTGCCACAGTCTTCATACCTTGTTCAATCCTTGCTACATCCTTGTTGTATCCTTGTTGAAATCCTTGTTGCCATCAATGACAACACCATTCAAAAATCATGCTTACTCAATCTTTCTCATACCAATAGTGTCTTCATCAATGATGTTTGCCAAGTTGCCAACAATCTCCCCCTTTGGCATTGATGGAAACACATGATGTGAAAAACCATCAAAGAATCAACATTATTTGTTTACAACACAAGTTCTGTCTCCCCCTTACTTCTTACACACTTCTCCCCCTAACTGCTTGTACTCTTTCACATGCTTCTCTCCCAAGTGATTAATTTTTTCATGTTAGTTATTCTCTCCCTTTATATTTTTCACATTATTTTCTCCCCCTTTGACATCAAGGACAAAGGTCTATGATATAGGAGTATGTACAGATTGAATTTGCTACCCTTATGTACACCAAAATTTCAAAACCGTTTCTATCAACAAGAAATCAAAAACTTTGAGACAAAAAAAGCCAACACAGTTTTCTCCAGAAGCACTAAAATCAATCATTATGGACTATGGAAATATCATGTCTACAATCAAAAACTTACTAAGTTTTAGGGAAAATGTCCTTATAGATGTTCTTCAATTGTACAACATCTTCATCCCATCTTGCCTTAGCATGGATCAAAATTTGTATGTGCCCATTAATTTGGGATACCAACTCTTCTGCTTTATCAACAGTAGCGGGGGCTTTAGTGATTTGTCTTATTTTATCTACTTCTGTTACAAGTGTTGTTATAGATGCTATCTTAAAGCTAACAATTTCTCTAAGCTAACTCATTCTATTTTTGATAGTTTTCCTTTGAATCTGCAATTTATTTATTATAGAATGTATGGTTTCAACTTCTGCCCTCTGATTTCCAATAGCATCCTTTGGAAGATCATAAGTTTGGGAAATCTTGATCAACTGTGCTTCCAAACCATCTATCTTATCTTTCAAAACCTTAGTTGTTGTAGGCCAAGTTAGACAAAATTGATACAAGTCACTAGCATCTTTTATTGTTGTCTCTACATATTAAATACTCTTATCCAACAAAATTTTGTCTTTGGAGTACTTTTTATTAAGTTCTATTAACCTTTTGTTGTCCATCTCAGCCCTTACCTTCCTATCTGCTACTTGTTCAAAGGACTCAAAATGAGAACCAACAGACTCCATGAGTTTCTTCATCTGTATTGGAGGAGTAAAAGAGGTGTCTTTCTTTACATCGGGCATGATCTTCTCAAAAGTTGTTATAGCTTCACCAATAAGCTCATTATCTTCCATGTGAGATTTCAAAATCTCCTCTTGGGCCGTGGCTTGGAAAATTGTTCCCAACTTCATTTTTTACAGTGGGGACATGGTAGCTAAATTTATCTGTCCTTGTAACAACTCAGGTGATGACAAAATCTGAGTTTCTCTTTGCTTTGCCAAAATTTTTCTAAGAGAGTCTAATGAACTCTCACCAATAGTGTCTTTTCCACCTTCATCTAGAGACACTTGTGTAGTAGGAATTTCCAGATGCTCTTCTCTAATAGGAGTTTGTTGCTCTTCACTATTCTCTGGAATAGAGGTGTTAATCATTTGTTTTGAGATATCATCTTTTTGTTTTTCTTCTTCCTCTGCATTCCTTTCCTTAGCTGACTCTCATTTCTTCATTGTTTCCTAAATTTACCGAAGGAGGGATCACACCTTGATCCACTGATATTGTAGAATGTGGTGGAGATGGTACACTTTGTTCACCACCCACACTCAGAACTACACTTGAAGTGCCAACACCAGGATTCTTCTCTTCTTCATCTATGTTAACTACAGTTGGAATCTGAAGTTCATTGAGCAAATTCAAAATTTTCTCTTCAGTTTCTTTCTCCAACTTTTCAATCTCATTTCTATCCCCAACCATCAGAGTATTGATTCTCCTTTTGGTTCTAAATTCTTCACTAAGCCTCTGAGTGGATGTGACTTTATCTTGTCCAGTGAGACATGGGTAAAACTTCTTCAAAACTGATTCCTTCATTTCTACATCTTTAGCCATAGCCTCATCTTTTCTAGTAGTTAGAATGCTAGCTAGGTTGTCAGGCAAGTTTGTCACAACTTCAATTAATGCTTTATTAAACATGTCCAAGAACCTTACCATAGTGGTTTCAATTATAGCCTTGTCAATATCAGATCTCTCCTCATAGAGGTCTGCAATAGGCTTCAAATTCCCATGCACAACCACTGCATTGATTGTGGCTTCTAGAGTCATAGTGGCTTCATCTTCTTTAGTATCATTTTTTTCTCTTTTTCCCTGTCTTTCTTCATCAGTAGGAAGAGATCCCTTTTTCTTCTGGATAAGTTTTTCTTCTTCTTCACTACCACCTCCATGGCTCACATAAATTCTGCTGGTGGCCTTCCTTTTCACTGTTTTATTCTTCTTCTCCACAACAGGCTTGGTTCTTCCAGGAGTTACCTTTTCAACATCAACTACAGGTAGGGGTCCAGAGGTCTCAAGAGTAGCTACAACAGATGAGGAGGTCCTTGTTGACCTTCTTGTCCATGGAGTAGACCTTGCTTGTTTAGTTTTCTCATCATGCCTCTCCAGAGCCTTTGCTACTTCAAAAGCTCGAGCCTTAGCTCTAGCTTGCTCTATTTGTTCTTTTGTTAATCCTTTTCTTTGAGCATATTCATCCACCATTTGTCTTACTGTTACTAAATTATGCTCACACCTAATTTAGCAAGGCCTAAACATCAATTAGAGGGGGTACAATTTTTTTCTTATGTAGGATCATCCAGTAAATGCTTGTTGTCTTGATAGAAGACAAGTGCAAAATCACTTATCAGAATCATATGACAACTCAAGTTGGGCTATTAAGCCATCTTGATAAGTGAAATGATTTACAGTCAAGAAAATAGACATTCAAAGAATGACAAGAATAATGGATTTCATGTTTCAGTTGCTGATTATTCATTATGTTTCAGTGCAAGTAAAAGAGGTATTTATAAACTGTCATTTCATCATCATGTTTTAAACATGTGTTTTAAAGAAGATTCAGTTGTTTTATGCTATGTATTTGATTCAGAAAACAAACATACATAAATCATTGTATAAAGTAAAATAACTGATTATATTCAAGAGAGTGTTTAAATACGTCCTGCACAAGCCGTGGGAATGACTAAACTAAGCCAATGCAACAAGGCATGCAAGATATACATCTGAAGATAAAGTAAAGAAAAGGAACATATGAGAAGAATGATATCCATCATTGTCTTGAAGTGTCGGTGTCGATCCTCCTATCTGCAACTTGATCTTCATGTTTTCAGCTTCCTACTCCTGATTAGAATGATGAACTTGCAATATTTGAAAGGTTTTGTTAGAGCTCAAGATATACAAACTCATCATATGCCTTATCAACAGATCTATAAACTTGCAATCATAATGCTATAGTTGGATCATTATCAAATATATGCAAAAAAATAGATCATTAGACAAAGGCCAAATCAGCATGAGAAAAGAGCTTTGAGCATTCAAAGGTATGTTATTTAAGCTAACTTGTTTGTTCACTGTGCAGGTATAGGAGAAATCATGTTGCCGATTCATCTTTTATGGAATAAACACGTGGAGGAAATGGGCTCCCATAAGGGTTGAGCCCAACATGCTGCCCTCTTGTTTCACTTAAGAGGGATAATGAAATCCTTGAAGACCTATTTTACAAAACCATGACTATGCTGGTATAATGAAGAAGTCTTCTTATTATCAAGAACATTCCATTACATCAACATAATCATGATTTTAAGAAAGAAAATCTGATCATCAAGATATTCATACATGTCATTAGGACAATAAAAGAAGATTTAGAAGTTACAGAGGTCTCATCCAAAAAGAGGACAGCTATGTCTATCATGAGGTTGTAGTCATAACATACATAGATACAACCATAGCATGTAAAGATAGTGATGAAGTACCATTATGCCATCAAAGAAATAGAGGCTTTAATCATAGTGGAGCAGCATATGTAAAGTACATAGTGGAGTAGCATATGTATACCACATAAAGGAGATACCACACACATGCCATGTGGGACAGTCAAAGAAGTAGAAGACAATTCTACAAAGAAGCCATAGTATAACCAAGTGATCAAAGCATAGTTAAAAAATGCATGGAACAAAAAGAGAGATATTTTACTTGTTTAGCTATGACATACATAGATGGAACAACAAAGAGAGAAAATCAAGAAAGATGCAATATTAGCTACAGGTACAAAGAACAATGTGATGACATCAGAAGGATGCCCATGCCTTCTATATAATTCAAATACATTGTCATAGCCATAAAGGTAAAAGAATGCATCATCAAAGTTCAGTAAAGGCATGAGTGCAGTCAACATGATCACATACAGAAAGTATGCAAGTGGAGCAGCAGATGTACCTTCTCTTTTGTGACAAAGCAAGAAAGAAAGAAGCCACTAAATATACAAGATCAAAAGATACATACATGCACATAATGCCTGAATAGAGTAGTGAGAAGGAGAGAAAGACTATTGTCTTTTAAAAGGTTAACTGTCATAAAAGGCGACTGAGTATACAGGAGAGTCACAATGTTACAGTTAAAGAAGATTTATATGCTGCCATTACTATTAGCCCATGATAAAGAATAGTAATACCTTTTTTTTGTCACAGAGAAAGAAAATAGATAGACTGTTCCAAACAAGTTATTTGTTACATCTGTTCTATTTTGCTACATCATATGCCTTTTACAAAAGAGAGAAGCAAAAGGAGGAGTCATTGTTGACAAACCCTAATAGGGTTCTCTTCACATAATAGATAAGATGATGTAGTGATAAATCAAACAACAAATAACCATCTACATGGCAGAGAGGAGAGAAATGACGGGTTTTGGTTTATTTACAAACCCTATTCTAGTTTTTGCAGAGGTACAAGAAAATAAGAAATAGTAAAAAGACTATTTGCTTTTGCCTTGTTTCTTCTTTTTTTTGCTACAGAAGATGCATTGTTGTAATAAATAGAGAAAGAGAATGGTGCCTTTGTTTACCAAACCCTAGGAGGGTATATAATGAATAGAAGCTTTTACCATCTTTTAAACAGTTATACATGTTCCTTCTCAAACAACCATGATGGGTTATGAAAAAATGAGAGCAATTTTACTAGTTTTGCTTCATTTTTTGTCAAAACCCTCAGAATCTTTATACATGGAGGCCAAGGTAAAGAGGAGAAGAAAAGAGCATACTGAGCATTGCAAAGAATATATGGAGAGAAACCTAGTTCATTGTTGCTGCCAGAGAATAAAGATTTCTTCAAACCCTTATCATAATAAATGGAGAGGAACCCAGATAAGAATAAGATATATGGCTGCAGCCAGGAACAAGTTTTTCTTCACAAAATGTCAAAACCCACATCAAATGCAGAGGGAAAAAACATCTATAGGTAAAGAATGAAGATTTTTTGTGTATTTTACATTCTCAAAATGGAAGAACAGTAAGATGCTATGATGGAGAAAAACCCAGTTTGTTGCTACTGCCAGAGAGTAAATATGTTACAAACCATTGTATTTTTTATGCCATGGAGGCCAATAGCAAGAAGGAAAAAGAGATGATGCAAGATACAGAACTATGCCACAGCCTTCAAAATAAACAAGAGTTTTGTAATGATTTTTACATAATACAAGAAAATGCCATTCATCTTCTAAGTTTCCTGAACTCATGTTGAGTTGCAATGGAAGAAGCCAGAAAAATAGTGCAGAGATAGTGACTTACCTTTTTTTTTTTAATTTTTTTTTAAATTCTGAGTGAATTTAGATGCATGAAACTGTGGGTTTGCTCACAAGAAAGCTCTCAAGATTCAAAACCAGTCGGCCATGATGGCCTCAAAACAGAAGCAAATAAGTCATAGTAAGAAAGTGAAGCAAAGAAAATACACCAGAGAAAGAAAACCTATCATGGCCAAAGCCTATAGGCCAATTTTTTGCACTCAGAAAGGAAAAAATGGATCAAAAATGTGATAGAAATACTCACCTTTCTTTTTCTTGTTGAAATCCTCAAAAGAATACATCAAGAAACCTCAGAAATTGCATACAATGATGAAGATTTCTTCAAACCCTAGTAAGCATGGTGGCCACTCAGGAGGAGCGACAAACAATTACAAATGAAAATGACAAAGTTAGGGTTTCAAAACCCTCTTTTGATCAAAAGCTCGACTAAGCTCTTTTTCCTTTTTTGATGAAATAATGCCTTAGGGAGTCATAAGGTTGAGATATTACATTTAATTTATGCAAATAATGTATTTTTGCATGGTGAGATTACCATAGTGCATGGGAGACATAAGGGAGTAAAATAAGGATATTTTTAACTCTTGCATGCATAGGGGTTATTTTGGCAGCATCATTAGATGCATTGATGTAAATTGTGCAAATCCAAAAGGAGATATAAGGAGTTTATTATACTTTTTTGCATAAGTTAGAGACAAATAAACAAATGTAAAATAAATAATAAAGTAATGAGCTATAAATTACTTTATTATTTATCATAGAGATGCAAAGATAATAAAATGGACAAGTCTATAATAAATAATAAAGTAAATCACCTTGAAAACTTTATTATTTATTTTTACTTTGTTTACACATCCCAAAATCATGCAAATTTGGAGATGGAGTTAGCTGAGGTTCTTTGGAGTTCTTTGCATGGTTTTTGGGTCAAAATTGGAGAGTTTGGTCCACCACTTGGTCAAACTGATAGAGAGGGGCAGTTTGAGGCTATTTTAGCTCAAATTGGATCAGTTATAGCCCTTATTTTTAGGGATTTTTATGCTTGCTCGTGGATCAGTTTTGGAGGGATTATTTTTAGAGACAGTTGACTGCAGTTGACCTTTCTAAGTCTTTTTAAGAGCATATTATATATTGTAAGAAAAAATTAGGTTTTTTTAGTTCTTTCCTTTTTTCTCTCTTGCACATTGCTGAGAGAAGAAGGTTTTGTAACTCATATTTTGTAGATTTATAGAGATTACAGTAGGTTACAGGTTCTATTCTTTGTCTTTTTATGTAAGTATTCCTTTATTTTTCAACTGAATCAAGTGTCTACCTTTTCATTAGTGTTACTTTTGTGAATGATTTGATGAGATTTTATTGTATTTAATATCATAACCTTTAAAATCATTGTCTCATTTGTACTTGCATGTATTGAATATCATTGAAATCACAGGTATTAGGTTGTGCAATTGGAATAAATTTGCTTTCATGTTGTGATAACCCTATTTTCCTTTAAAAGGAAAGTTATTTCCAGCCTCCCTTAGAATCATTTTTGTGATCATATTGCCAAAAGTGGATTGAGTGGATAAATTTTTTGAGATTCATTGTGAATTAGAGTTGCATTTTTCTATCAAATTAGGTGCATCACCACACTTTAAATTATAGTTTTGAGGGCTTTTTAGTAGATCCTTTCAACCCTTTGCCTACCAAGTCATTAATCCATTGAAAAATTACAAGGGAACCATCCCATAATCTAGAGGTTCAAGCTCACCATAGGTCACGCACAGCCTGAGTTTGATCCCATGTTACACAGGATTGCAGAGCTTCACAACTTTGCATAACGGGTGCAATCCTACACATTAACACTTACTTTTCTCTCTATCTGTGGAAGTGTTTGTTCTAAATGAATTTTGACAGACTTTTCTTCATAAGTCCCAAATCTTTCCTCGTTAGGGTCTCTGGGTTTACTTAGCATCAGATCTGCTAGACCTGTCAAAATGTCCTCAGTAACCTCATATCCCATTGTTGGGATCCACACTATTCTCAGTTCCATTGCCTCTATGAGGTAATCATCTTTAGTCACCATAAAGATAACATCATTTTTATACTTCTCTACTATGCTTCTAGGGATTCTAACTCTAGCTAGCATTTTGTCCTGGAATACTTTAAAATATCCCCACAAGTTGCACTTTGAGCACTAGCATCTCCAATCCTTTGCAAGTGATCTCTAATTTGTAATGCTATAGGGATATGATTCAACCAAACAACATTGTTCACACCTAGCATCTCCCTCAAGAAATAGAATAGTAGATAGATAACAAGAGTACCATACTTGAATGGGTACTTAGTATCTTTGGTCCTCTTCAAATTGTCCAAGAATTGTTTCCAAAGCAACTCACACAAGTCATAGTCCATATTTTTAATCACCATCTCATATTCTATATAGATGGCTGTAGTTGAGACATAGTTCTCCCTGTTGAAGAAGTACACCTTGTATCCAATGACCATTAAAGAAAATTTAACTGTTGGATCCTTTATATCATTAACAATTAAAGCTCTCTTATCAATATTTGCACCAATTAACTTTATCAAAGTATCATTCTTTACTGATTTCAGCACAGGAACTATTTTGGAGGAACACAAACCTATAATTGTCTTAATGGCATGTTTGGTTATCATGTAGGGCACATCCAACCAAATAAATCTATCATGGATTCTGCTTAAGACATACCCCACCCAAGCATCTTCATAGCAGAGAATGGGAAAGTTTATCCATGTATCCAGATTCTTTTCATTTAGGGCACTAAATTCTGCTTTCAGTTCATAGTTATCATCTGTCAACTCATTCAAATATACTTGCCCTAAGTTCACATGGTTGTATTCTTCCATATTAGCATGAATGTAAGCCCTAATATCCTCAATATGCAGAACACCGTAGGGCACACTAGAAAATGCACCTTTAGGGTTTGTTTCCATGGATTTAAACGAATGCTTTTTAAATTTGGGTCTAGGCCTATCAGTCACCTCAATAACTTGTGGAGTAAACATTTTCACAGCTCAATGAAAAGATTTACAAGAGTGGTGATTGTAAATACCTTGTTCTTCACTTCTGATTAGGGTTTGATCACACTTTTAAGTTTTCCCTTTCTTTGCTGCACAAATCTCCTTGGTCACTTGAAAGTTTTGAATGCAATGTGATTTTCCTTCAAATGAATTTGCTTATAACCCCTTTTAACCAAAACCTAAGTTGCCATAAATGCTTTGTTTCTGAAAAGCTATTAACATTTCCTCTGCAACTTATAGTCAATACAAATTGCTCCACAATCTTCCGCATTAAACTCTTCTCTATTAGAATTTTCTTCAAAAGATCAAACATATTGTTCTTCAACTCATATCTTCGTGCTGAGTGTCAGCACCACTTCTCTGGCTAGGGGAACGAAAATTTTCATCGAAGTTCCGCCTAAGCCAAAGTTCTCAATTCACTTCTTGGAGGAGGTATTTGCACTAGAGGTTGGCACATGCTCATCCTTGACTTCATTGACATTCTTCTTGATCCATATCTTGTTCATCTCCTTCTTGGTTTTTGCCAGATCAACCTTTTGCACTGGTTCCTTCTTTTCTACCAGATTATCCTTCTTCAAGTTCTTGATTTTTGCAGAACCTTGCAATATGTCCAGGCCTATTACAATCATAACACACAACATTCCTCTGACTGCTATTCCTTCCATTCATTCTAGACCTACATTGGTTAGCCTTGTGTCCAAATCTATTGCATATAAAGAAATTGCCATTGAAAGATTGAGCATTCCTTCCATTGTTATAGCCATTCCTTATTTGATTTCTACATTCACTAGCTCTATGACCAACTCTCTTGCATATAAAGCACTGACCAGAGAAATATGGAACATTTTGATTCATTTTGCTCCTACATTGAGTAGTCTTATGACCAAACTTATTGCATGGATAACAATAACCATTGAAAGATGGGTACCTTTGAGCATTTGGTTCCCTGACCGATGGTCTTCTAGGTCCATACCTTTGATTCCAGATCTACTTGCCTTTGTCCTTCTTATTCTTAGCATTCACTGCTTGACCTGATTTGGAACTTTCACCTTTCTCAAATCCCAAGCCTTCTTTGTCATCAGGGCTCTTCTGACTAGAAATCATCTCATCAAGTTTTGCAGAACTTATCTTGAACTTTTCTTCATAGCTCTTTGCCTTCTCCAAATCTAACTTTAGGTTCATACCTTATTTTTCAAGATTTGCATATTCTTCAGATTTGCCTTTTACCATTAGATTTAAATATTCTTCAACTTTTACCTTTTCTTCAATTTTCACTTTTAGATCATTCAAGGTTTCATTTGCTGATCTCAATTGTTCACTAATCTCCTTATGCTTTTCTTTGGACTTCTTGACTTGCTCCCTCAACTTCCTAATGCACTCATCTGCTTCCTTGACATTTTCCTTCAGATCTAGGTTTTCCTCTTTAGTCCTATCAAGGTCTTCAAGAGCAACTTTGAATTCTTCATTATTGACAAACATACACTCTTCTTCTGTAATTCCAATTGGATGAATTTCTTTCAGAGGAGTAGGATACCTTCTAGCTACCATGTGTTCAATTTCCAAGATCTTCCTCAAGCTATTAGACTTCTTCCAAGGAACCTTGCTCTGATGCCAATTGTTGAACACCTGGAATACTAAGAGGGGGGCTGAATTAGTATTCTATTAAATCATTCATTCATTAAACCATTAATCCATTTGCCACTTTCAACAACAATAAAGCAAATCAAGCATAGAAAGTACAACCACAAACCAGAACACATAAACACCAGGATTTTTACGTGGAAAACCCCCCAAAAAGGAAAAAACCACGGTGAGTGTTAGCTCATAATATATTATAAGAATTAACAAAACTGAATTACAAAATGCTCACTGCCATAGGGCTCATTGCCCAGGGCTCATTGTCCAAAGAAATACTCACTGCCAAAAGGGCTTATTGCCAAAAATAGAATAGACTAGAGAATGGGTGGTTCACTGTCAAGAATGAACTGTTACAATTGCATCTACAAATGCATGGAATACAATTCCAATGAAACTCAAAATATTGTCTCAAAACTCTTCATCTTGAACTACTCTGTTATACTACTTTTTTCTGCATGAAACTTACATCTCTCTTCTCAAGCACTTGTCATTTACTACATCACAAAACTTATTTCATGTTGCATACACACACTCTTCTTATTCACAAACACTGAAATTAATCTTCATATATAGATATCCACAACACATACCATCTTCAAAATAGGTCAGCTTGCAAAGATAAAATGTGTAGTTATGCAATGTGTAGCTTGTCAGCCTCAATGAATTCACCAAAAGACTTTGTGGTCCAAAAAATACTTTGAATACATTCTCTTATGTCTACCCAAACTATAGATCCACTTAGGATATGATTATGATCAATAGATTCTTCTGCACAAAGATTATAGTATCAGGTTAGCTTCATAAACTGACTGACACAGGCTTAAATCAACTGTTAGAACATAACTTGTAGTGCAGACCACAAAATGTCCTCAAACTCATAACCAAGACTCCTTAAGCATCCCAAAACTTAACTTCAAAACCATATAACAAGATATCAGCATGCGGTGAAATGTGAAGTATCAGAACTTAGACTTTGTCACTGTCAAACGTTGTCAATGCCTATAGAAATACTTAAGTACTCTTAACTGCCTTACCGAAGGACTTTAGACTTTGAAACTTTAGAATTAGATACTTCAATCATGTGTTTACAACACCTTAAAACTGCAAGAAGAAATATTCATTACCAGAGAAATGCGGACCATAATACTGTAGCTGTGTAGTCATCTCTATAATCTGCCAACACTTAGCCAAAATGCTTAAGTCTCTTTACCAGAATAGAATTCTCTGTACATATGACTTCATGAGGATAAGAATATCCTGTAAGGATATTACTATAACTTCACAACCCATTTTCCATTCTTAGAACTTTGCCGCCATGTTACTGTCCACAGTTATTTTTACTCTGTTGCCACAATCTTCATACCTTGTTCAATCCTTGTTGCATCCTTATTGTATCCTTGTTGAAATCCTTGTTGCCATCAATGACAACACCATTCGAACATCATGCTTAGTCAATCTTATTCAGACTAGTAGTGTCTTCATCAATGATGTTTGCCAAGTTGCTAACACTGCTTACCCAGTCTTAAGATGAAATAATGAAAAGCATACTTGAAGTGAACATAATCATTTGAAACTGGAATAGCACATACCAACCAGCCATAAGAGCTTATCATTGAATCAGAAAGGTCAAATACCAACATGCGGTGAACTGCGATGGCCTCCAGTATCTCCCTCTGCTTACTTTAGTTAGCACCAAGATATGTCTTCATACATTTGACTCCGAAGAAGTAATTGCAGTATATATTATTACTTGAATATTGAAACATGCATAACTGAACCACATATCAACTTGTTCTCCAAACCGCAATATCATATCTTCATCTGCGGAGAAGTGCAGAGCATTATCCTATCTACCTATGACTGCACTTACCCTGTTCCAATACTGTCTTCATTTTTCTGTATCTAAAACACCTTGCAGTAAACTTTATAACCTCAAAATTGAAACATAGGTACCTGATTGCAAAACCTAGCCATCTATCCAATCCATAGGTCTATATCTTCAAACGTGGCAGAATGTGGTACAATCTTTTGAGTCTGTGACACCTTTCCTGACTTGGACTTTACTTAGCCATATTTCTTCAAACTATTGCAACATTCTTTATCCGATGCTAAGCCACATGACTTCATATCCTCCAAAAATAAAGCATTCATGACATTCATTACCAACATACCAAAGATATTAAGAGCATACACTTAACATGAACTTCAGAAGATAAGGTATGACTGTGTATAGATGATATTGATCCATCTCCTTTACTTCACAACTCTTCTAATTAACTTCCTTTGTCTGATTACATCATTTTTCTTTCTGCCTTACAACACTTCTGACTACTTACTCTTTTGTCTTCATTGATAATCATTTTGCAATCATCTTCCTTTGGCTTCATAGGTGACAACACTTCTAATCTTCCTCAACTCAACACTCCATGCCACTGTTGACATCAATGACAACACATATGCAACAATCTCCCCCTTTGTCATTGATGGCAACACTTGACCTGATATGTATACATTTATGCCCCTTTGACATCAATGGCAAAGTTCTAGTGGTCTTCCTCTATTCTAACAAAAACAAGTAGGCTCCCCCTATCTAAATATTCCTTATAACCTTTTATTAGTCATCTCCCCCTAAGGAGTACCCTTAATCTTTTCATACTGATGTAGTAAAATTGTTCTTCAATATTCTATGTACAATGTGCCTTGTTCATATCAAAATGGCTCTGCTTATTCTAATTTTATTCACCGCATATCTATACAATCATCAAAATTTGGCATACCTTCACAAATGTTTCTGTTCACTTGGAAGGTAGAACATTCTTGTAGATCACCTTCAACTGTGCAAGTGTAGTATCCCAGTTCTTCTTTGTAGAAGACAAAATGTGCATTTGACTTTCAAGCTAAATATATAGATCTTCTGCTTCCTCCTAAGTGGCTAGCACCTTCACTTTTTGTGCAACATTTTTAGCTTCTATTAGAATGCTGGACAAAACTACTAGTCTCATACTCGCTACTTCTCTCAATTGTCCAATTTCATTCTTTACCTGCTCCCTTTGATCCAAGAGCTACTTTAATTGAGTATGGAGATTTTCTATTTGGGCCCTAATGGTTCCATCTTTATCTTTCAAAGGATCATATACCTTGGCCGCTTGAATTAGTTGTGACTTAATAGAGTCAGCTTGATCTTTTATGCTTTTAGTAGTTGCAGGCCAGTTCAAATAAAATTGATACAAAACTTTGTCATCCTCTAAACATTTTTGAATATTTTTCACATTTTCTTGAAAATTATTGTGTGCCTTAGTACATCTAACAGAGGCATCAACTAATCTTTTATTATTTATTTTCTCAATTATCTTTAGCTCAGCTTGCTTTTCAAGGTAAGATGAATGATCCTTAAAAGACTCCAACATAAGCTTCATTTACTGAGTAGGTGGCAAGGATGGATCTCTTTTTGCCTCAAGCAATTCTTCCTATATTATCTTGATTGCCTCGTCCAGTACTTCAACTCCTTTCACTTGTTGTCACAGAATCTCTTATCTTGTAGTCGACTGGAGCATGTCTCCCAGTTGTAACTTCTGAAGGGGAGTTATTCTAGACAAGTTAACTTGTCCATCTAGCATAGGCAACTATAATAGTTGCGGAGTAACCACCGGTTGTATTTACATCTGTTGAGCTAAGAAATCCTTAATTGAGTCAACCGAAGATGAGGAGGAAGAAGTGTCTTGTTGTTACATCCCCAACTTTGACTATTTTTTACTTTTAATTTCATATGATTAACTAGATAAGTAATCATAGGTTAATGATTTGATGTTTGTGGAAAATGTCAAGTTAAAGCATTGATTATATGGATTGTGATTAATGCTTAGATTAGACATGAGATTACATGTTGATGAGATTATTTTATCATGATGCTTTATGATTTATTGATGGTACTCTAATTATAGTTTTCATGACTATAAGTGTAACCAGGGAAAAGAATCCACCTTCAAGAGAAGAAGGAGAGTATCACCAGAGAGAAGGGGATAGATATTTTTGAAAAGACTGGGCTGCCATTTGAAGTCTCAAATTGACCATTATGTGAATCCTTGTGAGATAAGGTATGTGTCAGATAGTTTGTTATCTCAAGATTATCTCAAATTGACCATTGATGAAATGTTGATTCGGAAAGGATTCTGACAATAATTTTGTTGCATTAGTTGAGAGATGCTCAGAGATTATATTAAGGATAGAGTTATCCCATTGCTTCCCTTTTTGTCGAACCTATTATGTTCGTATATATATTTACTTATTTTCTTTAAGCACCGACTTATTTTTCTTTTGACGTTAATCTAGGGTGGTGAGGAAGCAGAGACCTCAACCCCTTATTAACGTTTTTTGCAAGAATAATTTTGATACAACTTTTGTATAGTGCAAAAAATAAATTCTTTATCTCAAAGAATTATATATATATATACACACACACACACACTATGTTTATAGATAAGGGGGATATTGTTTTAAGCCTTGAATTTTCTCTTCACTATGAAGTCAGTCTCGGTAGACCACTTAATAGTTTCCTAACCACACTCTGTACTCCATAAGGATGGAGAATATGGAGAGTGTAGTTTTGCACTACGTGGAGTGGTAGTCGTGCTTATTGGGAGAGTCTAGATTGGCGGCATGCTCTCCTTGAGAGCAGTAGGGTGAGAATTGCTATGGGAGGATAGATGTAGTTAGTGGAAAAGAGGTGTGAGACACACACAAAGAAAAGGTGAAGGGATTTTGAAGAGAAACAACAAAAAAGGATAGGATGATAGCGGTCGAGAGGGAAGAGACTTTTAGTTAGGAAGTGATATCAAATGATACTCAAGTAATATCCTTTATCATTGAGCTATATCACAGTGTTAAGACTGTAGCATGTATGTATATTGTTATGTCGAACCATTATGGAGTCTATTGTGTTGTGATTTCGTGACCAGAGGTGGTCGATAATACCTTGCTTTCTCACTATTCACTAGCATGTGTATGATACCCATAAGTCTTTCATTTCTTATTAAGACTAGTTTTGGCATAAGCCATTAGAGTGGTAGCTGAGTTTGACTGATACTTAGGTTCTTACTATGATAATCATAGTGGACAATACCATGTCTATCATTTTTCATGGTATTGTAGTAAAGTGGCCGGGAGCCTACAAGCTCACTAGGCATGTTGTAATCGAATCTTTTATATTTAAAACTATTCAATGGTTTGTATAACCATCGACATCTAAATGAATTGCATGTTGACCCTTGAAAGAGTGCACTATTCTTTTCATATAGGCCGAATGGGTAACCGACTGTGCATGGTACCATAGGTCGAGGATGATATCACAACCCTCGAATGGAACCCTGGTAAGGATATGATGGTTTCATGATTGAATAGGTTGTGCAGAGAATAATATTATTCTATTTGATATGATAACTGTATCATACCTTGGCAATAAGTATCTAGTTATTTTTATCTTAATATGGGGATAAAACCCTGAAGTTATGAGAATGTTTTGAAGTCAATATAAAGATACTTTACTTTGTTATTTTTAGACTCGTGATTAAGAGTTCTTAATATCATCGAAGTAAAAGGTGGAAAGACTTTGGTTGAACCATTCTTATTTTTATATATTGGATATATTACTATCTTTAATTGTCAAGCCTATATTATTATAAGGTTTCGAGACAACGAACCTCCTTTATGGCTAGAGTGAGCAATAGACGATATGACTCTATCGTCGATAAAAGAGTTAAACAAAAGATTCAATGTCTAAGTGGATTAGACAAGGATATATGAATCACATGAATAACCTTAGGAGAACATGCAAGGGAACTATTATTATTATAAACAAAACTATTTTTAAGTCAAGACAAGACATCAAAACCAAGTTATTTGTAACATGAAATAGAGTGATGTGGAGTCACATATTTCCATTGTAGTGGAAACAAATAAAGACCTCTAAAGGACTAAAGACCTATGTGTGGTCTATTTTAATACTATACTCTAGATGTCAAAGTAGTTAATGAGAGTCAATGAACTTTCATGATACCCATTAATTGGGATGGATTAAAACAAAATTACTGTTGGAAGAGATAACTTCCAAGTCAAGTCAGATGTGGGTGAACAATCAACTACATTCATTGTGAAACACACACACACACATATATGAAATCTTTGGCCAAAGAAATGCATCCATCTCTACATGCATTAGTTGGTTCACTGTTCTCTAGTTGCAATAATCTTCCAGTAGTGTCATACATAGTTATAGTGGATCTATAGTCGTATGATCATGAAGAGTTATGAAGGACACAACACTAGAGACTCATATGGAAAACCTATTGGTTCTCTTTATCTATTCCATTTTTGAAGGGTAGGGCCACTTCCAGGAAGGAAGTTGTGCAGGGGACCATCGGTCTGTGGTTGGAGGAAAAGCACTTGGGTGATTCTCTCCTTCCCAAGTAGATGACAAGCTGAGACTTATGAAGATAGATATCAAAACTCCAGAAACATTACATTTTATTATTTGACTTGATAGTCAATGTCTATGTAAACTTGACATTATTGCCTTGAGCAATGTTGAATGCACAAGACAACTGAGAGGGGGGGGTGAATCAGTTGTATCAAAAACTTTAAACCTTCACAAGCATAATCACATTCACTTCAATTCACTTAAGCCCTAATTTTGTTATGAATATTAAACATGAAAATAGATAACAAAAACTTAATCACATCAACACCATTCATAAGAGAACACCAGATTTTTACGTGGAAAACCCTAAAAAGGAAAAACCACGGCGAGGATTAGCTCACAATATATAGTAGTATCAATACTGAATTACAAAGAGGCTCACTACCCAAGGACTCACTATCTAAAGGAATGCTCATTGCAAATAGGGCTCATTGCCAATAGGGCTCACTGCCAATTGGGCTCACTACCAATAGGGGTCACTACTAGAATGGCTCACTGCCATGAACTGATATAATAGTATCTACCATATGCCCAAGTTTAGTTCCATTGAAGCACAATATATATCTCCTTTGCAGCCTCACAACACACACATCCTCATCTTCACATCTTTGCCCATTTACATGAATTATTTACACTTATTTATATCAATAATCAACCTTGGAACATACATCAATATCGGCAACACACTCTACAACATTTGAAACAACCTTCAAGGTCGGCAAACATACATAATTCAAATTAGGTTTGGACCTAAACAATCTTGTGAATCAAATGAATGAAGGTAGAACACTTCACAGCTTATCTCAGACCCAAATACATCTTCACATGCTTCAACATGCTTCTATAATCCATGAAACACATCCGCAAAGAGTGTTAGCACCCAAGTCGGCTAAACTTGTGCAAACACCAAGAATACTTAGGTACACACTTCCAAGAACTCAATCATACCTTGCAGATCAAGAACAAGCCTTCAACCCAATCTTGAGACATCCACAAACAACATAAAATCACCTGGGAGCCAACAAATCCAACTACAATAAATCTAACTTGAAGACAAATCATAGACTGCTCATAACTAACATTGTCAAACTCTTCTACACAAGAATTTGCTTTTTGGAGCATCAAATCACAAATCCTTTGGAATGAATATAGCTAAGGACCTTATAAACACATGTCCAAAATAGAAACACCTGAAACCACTCTATGGAGAAATGCGAGACAAAATACTTTCTCTCAGACACCTTTGCATAACCTAGAAACTCTGTTAATTATAGTCTTCAAATTGGTGAACATAACTTCCATTGAACAAAGATTCAGACCATCAAATTCTAGATTTAGCATCTTTAGACACTTATCTAAAACGTATCCAAATCTCACACTCTAGTCTTCAACACAGAAGAAATGCGGAGAAAAAACTTAGACAGTATCATGCAAGGCAAAATACTCTGCAACACATTGTTTCCTCTAGAGAGAAAATTTTCTCAAAAGCACTTGGAAACTCAGCAACAAGAGCAATATACCAAAATAATCAAAAATTCTATAAGGCATTCAAATCACTTTAACATGAAAATGTAATCAAGCAACAATCAGAAATATCAAAAGACACAGTTGACACCAATGACAACACAAGCATGTTGACATCACTGACAACACCAATTAGCACATACTTGCAACAGAGCAAAACATTATGTTTGTAATGTAAAGTAAACTCTCTTTCATGTATCTTAAACTGTTATACATTTTTAGTTTGAAAATATTACAAAAGAAGTATACTCTTTATGTAATCATTATGCAAATGATTAATGTTAGTTAAACATGTGATTATGATAATCATGACTTGATATTTTGTTTACTTGACGGCAAAATGGAAATGTATTTTCTAGGTAATATGAGATGACATGTTACACTTGTTCTTTTTTTGGGCCTTCTCCTACATCAACATTAACCTGCTCCTCATGTTGTTCAGGATTACTCTGTTTCTTAGTGTTCTCCAGAGGAGGGTTATCATGCACATCATTATGATTAGGTGAGGCAATTCCTTCACCTTGCTCTGCCTGACTTTCATCTTGTGCTAATGGCTCTTCTTTCTCCTCTTGAGTATCTTGTTGATGTGAGTCACATAGAGGAGATACATGTGGCTACTCCACATTCTCAGTAACTTTTATGCCTTCAAGTATTTTATTTGTCACTTCTTCAGTTTCCTTTTGAATTTTATCTTGATCTTCTTTCTCCATGCTCATGAGATCATCTACCCTTTTCTTTGTCCTCAACTCCTGAGCTTGCATCTGAGCCATTTTATCCTTTTCTTCTTGAGTTATGGAAGACCCAGCCTTATCAAGAGCTTGTTTCCTCACTTCATCATCCATTTTAACAACCTTTTCTCTCCTTTCTCTTAGAACATCAACTAAGCTTTCCAGAACCTGCTCAATAATATTGTTCAAGGGGACATTAAACTTGAGCATATACATTACAATGACTTTCTCAATGGTGCTTTGGTCTTCAGGTGGCACCTTCGGATATAAGTCTATTGTATCCTTTAGGATACCATATTGTATAATAGCTTTGAAAATTACATCCAATGAAAGAGGTGCATGTTCAGGTGCTAGTGGAGGAGTTTTCTTAGACTTCTTCTCTTTCTTCTTTGGATGAGATGTGCCTTCCTCTCCTACTTCTCCCTCTTCACTCTCTTCTACCTCCTCAATTCTATCCTTCTTTCTTTTAGAAGGTTGCTTTTCCCTTTGTTGCTTCTTTTCACCTGCCTTCATCTGATTCAAGATTTTAAATGCATCTCTTCTCCCAGTTGATGTAGTTTGAGTTGATCCGAAGGACTGCGTTGCATTCATTGTAGCAGAAGTAGATTTGCTAGTTCTTCTTGGTTCTAGAGTAACATGAGGAATAGTAGGAGCATGTTGTGTTCCCTTTGTAGGGGCTTTAGAGGTTGATTCATATGCTATTCTCCATTTCTTATGCAACCTACCTTTATTCTTCTCCAGATGCTCTTATGCACTTTTCTTGTGCATATTGTTCATGATTTCATCATAAGTCCCAAACCTTTCTGCAGATGTATCCTTAGGTTTGATGAGAAAAATATCAGCATAGACCTTAATATCTTCAGCTAAGACCTCATATTGTAGTCTAGGAATCCAAACAGTCCTAGGCTCAACTGCTTCCATATAAGTGAAGTCCTTATCAACCAGAAAGGTAATTTTTCCTTCATACTACCTTACAATGTTTGAGGGGATTCTATCTCTAGATTACATCCTGGTTTGCAGGTTTTTAAAGAAACCCCAGTACATTTGTTTGTAGTGATTAAGATCACTGAAACTCCTTATGCAATTTTTAATTTGTGTTGCAACAAGTACATTTTGTTGCTAGACCTTTCCTCTCAAACCAGGTAGCTCATTCATGAAGTAGAGGGCAAGGCAAATGATCAAGGTACTATACTTGAAGTTATACCTAGTCTCCTTTGTTCTCCTTAGGTTTTCCAAAAGTTGTTCCCTCATGACTTCATAGAGGTCAAAGTCTTTACATTATTTTACCATCTGGTAAGCAATGTGAATTGTTGTACCAGTGGCGGAACCCTCTCTGCTTGTATAGTAGACTTTATATGCTATCCCCATAGTAGCATATCTAACACTTGGATTAGTAATATCATTCACTGCGAAGATCCTCTTATCAAATTTTGCTCCTGTTAGTTCAATGAATTTTTCATTCTTAATGGACTTCATAACCGACACAGGTCTGGTGGAGCACAACCCAATTACTGCACTGACAACCTCCTTGGTGATCTAGTGTGGTTTATCTAGAAACATAAAATCATCATGAATCCTGCTCAAAATGTATCTAACCCATTCATACTCATCACAAAAATTAGGAAAATCCTTCCAAATGTCCAAATGCTTAGTCCCTATATTGTTAAATTCTAGTTTGTAATTGACATCATCATCTAGGAGATGATCTCTAAGCTCCTCAAACTTCATATGATCTATTTAGAGTGAATGTAAAATATAACATCTTCAGTGTATACAACATATGCCGGTATATTTGAGAAAGCTCCATCCCTATCTACCTGCATTTCTTTGAACAGATACTTCTTGTATTTCAGTCTAGGTTTTTCAAAGACATCAACTGCTTGTGGAGTCGCTGTATCAAGCCCTTTTTAATTCAAAAGCTAGGGTTTTATCAAATCTGATAAATACCTTTGTATTGCTAGGGTTCCAACTTTGATTGCTCAAAATCTAGAATCCTTCTTTAGCTCAATTCACTAAGTGGTCTAGAAGTCTTTTTCTTGCCTTAGCTCCTAATGCAAAAGCTTTGTAAATGAGATTGATCATTTAGAGGAAGCATAAGTACTTAAAAAATTTGTCCTAAAATTTCTCATTAATGCACTTTCATCCGGTTAGGTAAATTTCTATCAGATTGCTCTATGAACTCACAAAGACTCAAGAATCTTCCATAATCCTCTGCATCATAGTATTTTCCTTTGGAAATATGGGGGAAATAAGTTGTTTTACCTTATCAACATCTTCACCAGCTGATTTCATTTCAACTCATCTGTGTGCTTGGCTTCCATTTGTAGAAGCCATAAATATTCAGGGGGGAAATAATATATATGTCTTGATTAGCTCCCTCTGACCTGATGCCTTTTCTTAATCAATAATGAAGTCTTCTGCACTAGGCAGAAGTACAAACTCTTCCTTCTTCTCATTATCTTGGTATGTCTTCTTCCTCCATATCTTTGTCATTTCCTTCTTTTTCTAAGTCACAATTTTCTCTATTTTCTTGTACTGTACAAGTGGTTTTATAGAACCACTCTTGCAGAATCTTGCGTTATGCCCATATTTATTGCACTTGTAGCAAACAACTTTGTATTCAGGAGTGATACCTTTTCTCCTTATTTTAATTATACATTCGACAACCCTATGACCAAACATATTGCATGCATAACAATAGCCATGAAAGGAATGAGAGATCACATCATTATATTTTGCAGGCACAAATGAATTCTTCCTCATATTATCATACCTTATAGCCTTGGTTCTATAATCAATAGCCTTATGTCCAAATTTATTCCAATAAAAATAGTAATCATAGAAGGATTGAGAGAACCTAGGATTAGCAGCTTGTCTAGGAGATCTCTTGAGATTTTTCTTCTTATTGCTGACCATTATGAAGTCATCATCATCCAACTCTTGCTCCTCATCTTTAGTCTCCTCAGGGTTTTCAAATCAGGATACTTCTAAATTCATTTCAAAGATGCCCTCAAGTATGTCTATTTTAGGACTCTAGCCTTTCTCAAATCTAATGTCACCTTTATTCTTTATAGATCTTTAACTACTGAGTATTTCATCAAGGATGTTGGTGCTCTTATTTAGTTTTAGACCTTTGTCTATTTGATCCTTAGCTTTTTCCAATTCTTTCCTTGGAAAGATAATTTCTTCTTCAAATTTGGAGCATTCAACTGATTTGTCATTGAGCTTAGCATTCAGACAATCTGCAATCTTACCTTCTTCAACTTGAACTTTCATTTTAACAATTGCTTCTTTTGATTCTTTGAGTTTAATATTATATTCTTCATTTTCACTTCTTACTGCATTCAGATCTTCTAGAGCAGAAATGAGTTCTCCTTCAAAATTAACTACACTGTCTTCAAAATTATAGGATGTCATGTCTTCATCATCTTCTGAAGGATTCTTTCCATTAACCAATATTTCAATTCCCATGTGTTCCACTCCAAGATCTACCTCAGATGTTAGGCTATTGTTGTCACTTGGATTTTCACCCTGTGTTGGAGAGGTTTAACGGTCTTCAACAATCTAGTGAAACATTGAGATGACCTCCAAGTGTGGAACCCTGCAAGGAGGCCAAATCTCTAGAGAGAGGCTGGTTCCTTCACTAAATAAGAGATTTAGCTATTCCTAAGACTAAACCTAATCTATCCACTATTGATGAAAAGGGAAAGAGGGATAAAACTGGAAATTAATAGAGGTGATACACTAGGTTTGAATATGAAAGATCTCACAGAATTGAGAATGTACAAAATAAATAAATATAGCTGATCATTCACATAAATCTAACAAATTCTTAGTAGAGGTAAAGAAAAGAACAAGATTGAGAGGAAATAAACATTCACAAGCAATCAGTCCTGAATTACACAGCTAAAACAACAGAAAAGGTAAAAACACAGTGTGTATTTCAACAAAAGGCACAGTTACAGCAGAGGAGGGCTTTGTTTGGAATACAAAAGCATGAAAAATCCAACTTTTTTCCAACCCTCTTTACATCTTTTTTTACATGTATAAATAGCAATTCATTACATTGACCTCTGTCATTTCATCAATAAATTCGCCCCATGGGCCTATTAGAAAATATCCTTGCAAAAAGAATGTAAGTCTACAAGAATTCAATGCAGAAAATGTCTTGGATCATGGAGTAGATGGGAGATAGTTTGCTTCTTCAATGCATCAACTGATTCATCACCTGCAACAATCAATGCAAAATATCTAGGAAAGGAGTAGTTTGAGTAGATCAGATTCTGCATTAATGGCTGATGAGGAAATTCAAATGAATTTTCCCTTCAAAAACCCCTTTTTACAGGGGTTTTACAACACTTCAAATATCTACATTCAGATATTTAAAGTTTACAATACTTTACAATTCTCTATTTTTCATTGATTGTTGTATATTTCAATTTCTAGTCTATATTTTGCCCTATCGGCAAAATCTACTTATTACAAACCATTATGTCTTGCTCTCTGCATCTTTCTATCTTCAGTCGGCAACTTTGTCATTTTCTAAACTATGACTTGTTTCTTCATTTTCATCTCTATTTTGCCTTTATTGCCAAAATGTCATTTTACAGAACCTCGGTTAAGTATCATCTTTTCTGCCTTATCAGCTAACAACCATTTTCCTGAACTGAGCTTACTTTTGCCCCTTTATTGACAAAAGTTCACTTTCATGAACTTTGCCTTTTGGCCTTACTTTTTCTCTTTATCGACAAAACTCGTTTGGCTAAACCATTGTCTTTTGCTCCATCTTTTGCCTTATCGGCAAAATATACTATTGAAAAACCAAAAGAACTTTGAAATTGCCATGCCTTGGCCAAATTTCCCTTTTGTCGGCCCATTCACCTTTTCTTGAACTCCTTCTTTTGGCCTCCTTCTAGCTTTTTTCCTTGTCGGAAAAATACTCTGTCGACAAACCACAGAGATTTAAAACTTTTGAAAAGTTCACGTTTTGTGAACTTTGCCGACAAGGTCACTTCCTTTGCTTTTCTTTGCCAATTTTGAAGAAGCCCGCCTTCTTGCCGCTTTATCAGCAAAATGTCAGATCAGTGAATGAAAAGAAATTTGAAAATGTTCGTGGAAAGAAAACATTTGCTAATAAAGGGGAAAGACTTTCCTTAGCCAATTTTTTGAAGAGGCTGACTCCTTTCCCTTCAATCGACAAATTGCCCAAGCAACGAACTTTGAGGAAAAAGTGAAATTTTGGAATGGTTCACAAAACATGAATTTTTCTAATAAAAGGGGAAGAGCCATTCCATGCCTTAGCCAATTTTTTCCCTAGTTCTGGAAACTAGAATTTTGCCGATAAAGGCCAAAAGGGGATAAAAAATGAAGGCAAATGCTTCAAATTTCCTGGGTTTTTTTGGGTTTTCTGCAAGGATTCCCCAGATGAATTTTTAGGGATTTTTACAAGGTAGAACACTGGAATTTGAAGGTTTTAGGTTTGCAAAGTTAAACTTCAAGGGATTTTAACAAGATTTTGAAGTTGGGATATTTGACTCTGGGCAGAGAAAATAGGTCAACAACTGCATACAAGGAACTTGGCTTTGATACCAATTGTTGAACACACAGAAGTACTAAGAGGGGGGTGAATCAATACTTATTCAAATTCTTTTCTTCCAACAACATTCAAACTAACATAAGCATTTAAAACATGGAAAGCACAAGAGCACATAAGCACACATCCATAACACTAGATTTACATGGAAAACCCTAGAAGGGAAAAACCACGGTGAGCAAGCTGCTTGGATCTACTTTCAAAATCCAACCTCAGAAATAAAACAAGATTATAATATTATTTATGGGCTATAACCCAAAGGAAGCTGTAACTCCTTGAGCAGTTACAACACTTACAATCTTTACACAACAAAAACTTATCTCACTCAGATGTTCTTCTCACACCACTAACTGTTGATCACTTCAGCCTTTGCACAACACTCTCACTTCTGCACAACTACAATATCAACCTCAGTAAAAACAAAATACCCTTAGAAACTCTTCTCCATCATCACATCATCAACAAATGCCTTCATAACAATATCACATTACTTAAACTGGTCCTTTCCACATTTCATTATGAAATCAACCTCTATAGTAAGTTTATTTGCACAAAATCAATGTGATCACACTATATATTACTCATTCCATGCTTGACACCTTGAACTTTCATTTATATCCTCTGAAAGCTTCAAAATCTTTCTCCTTGGTCAGCCAAGAGAAACATGTAACATGAAATGTGTAGTGGCCACAACAGTTGGCTCTAAAACATATGTAGTAATTAGAAATCTAGTGTGGTTCAATAACAAAGCATAATTAGGTCCTATATTACTTTAGCACACTCTTCCAAGATGGTGCTAATTCAAACACATGGCTAAAACTTCATCATACACCAAGTCGGCTCCATAAACCCTTACCTTTCCTTGCATTTGACTCCAGACCTAAAGTGGTACCAGAGGAGATAGAACTAGATCATGTGGACCATATGATAAATATTATATGACTTGCAAAACACTCTTGTACACTTATTTTATCATTTCAGAATATTTCATGCTGGCGCAAATACTTGAACTCCGATGCCGTTGTCCTTGACAACTTCTACTTACACAATCTTAAGATGAACACAATGAAAAGCATACTTGCGGTGAACATAATCATTTGAAACTTGAATAGCACATACCAACCAGCCATAAGAGCTTATCATTCAATCAACAAGGCCAAATACCAATGTGCAGTGAATTGCGGTAGCCTCCACTATCTCCCTCTGCTTACTTTAGTTAGCACCAAGCTATGTCTTCATACATTTGACTCTGGAGAAGTAACTGTGGTACATATTATTACTTGAATATTGAAACATGCATACCTAAACCACATATCAACTTGTTCTCCAAAATGCAACGTCATATCTTCATCTGCAGAGAAGTGTAGAGCATTCTCCTATCTCCCTATGACTGTACTTATCCTGTTCCATTATTGTCTTCATTTTTCTGTCTCTAAAACACCTTGCAGTAAACATTATAACCTCAAACTTGAAACATAGGTACCTAAGTGCAAAACCTATCCATCTATCCAATTTGTAGGTCCATATCTTCAAATGTGGTAGAATGCAGTACAATCTTTTGAGTCTATGACACCTTTCCTAACTTGGACTTTACTTAGCCAAATTTCTTCAAACTATTGCAACATTCTTTATGTGGTGCTAAGTCACATGAATTTATATCCTCCAAACATAAAGCATTCATGACATTCATTACCAACATACCAAATATATTGAGAGCATACACTTAGCATGAACTTACATATGAACTTCAAAAGATAAGGTATGACTGCGTACAGATGATATTTATCCATCTCCTTTACTTCACAACTCTTCTAATTAACTTCCTTTGTCTAATTACATCATTATGCTTTCTTCCTTACAACACTTCTGACTACTTACTCTACTGTCTTCACTAATCATCATTTTACAATCATCTTCCTTTGGCTTCATAGGTGACAACACTTCTAACCTTCCTCAACTCAGCTCTCCATGCCATTGTTGACATCAATGACAACACATATGCAACAAGCATGATAAGTGGTTACTCTTTTCTGTCCATCTCCAACTGGACTAGATGTCTGATAGGACATGCCCTTGAAGTAATTACCGAATAATCAAGGAGACTTCATGTTTTTTCTATGACTCCTCATTAATTATATGCTGGTCTGAATGCCCTAGTTCTTGTGCATCATTCAAAAATGAAATTACCTCCACCTCATGCTCATATTTCTCATGATGGCTACCTAAATTAGGCTCTAAAAAGAAGCCTTGGACACACTCAATGGTGAAATCTTTACCATAAAGAAGCTGATATCCCTGCTAGATAACCAAGAACAAAGCTTCAATTTGTTCTTTCCAATGTTTAATCTCAATAACGTCATCCTCCACGAAGTGTGGGAGATCCTCAAATAGATCCTTACTATCAACCTCATTATTTCCCAGCACAAAGCCATCCATATGTCTTTCCTCCCCATGAACTGAAAACTCATTTCCACGCTTGTCCTCATCTTCATTAAAAAATGTGGCAACTTGTCAAACAAGTCAGTGCCATTAATTTCTAGAGTTTCTGTAGCAACTTGCTCTATAATTTCCTCTCCATGGGGAGAAATGGGACCCTCACCCTTGTTCTACAAGTAGTTTTTTGCCTCAAAAGTAGCCAAGCAATTTTTATTACCAAAATGTTCCCCACCTTTTTCTTCCTTTGATTCCTGCACAAGTTGTCTTTGCAACTAAATATTTTCACTGTGAAGAACTTGCATTCTTCTTTCATTAATTTTATCAAAGGAATTAAAAGAAGAGCCTTCAAAGGAATTAAAATCTAGAGGATTTAACCCTGTATGAATCAACCTCTTCCATGTGTGCATGAGGCTTACAATGGTAGGAGGATCTTGCATGAAATTGGGAATGGAGGGGACTGATTGGGCTTCCAGCGTTTTCTTTTGAGCAATCAATTGCCTCATCTGCTCTTCTTTTGTTGCAATTTGTATGGAAATATGTTCTTGGCAAGCTCTTTCATGTGCCTCTAGCCACTTTTGGTGAAGGTGAGCTTGATAAACAAGCTTCTCTTGCCACGATACTCATTTTGTCATAACCATAATCTAGTTGAGGCAGATGAAGGGAGTAACCATACTAATTAGGATCAAAGTGGTCTTCTTGGGGGTGATAATAAACATTATTAATTTTCCAAGAAGACTGAATAAGGGTGAGAGCGAGGTAAGCATCATAAGGATGTTGATATCCTATCATAGCAGGGTCATTTGACATGAAACCAGTGGCATTTTGGGTTTGATAAGACTGATATGGAGGCCTAAAATTTGCATTTTGATCAGGTGGAGGGGGGTAGCCATAGTCCCCAAAATAGTTTGACATGTTAGAGAATTAAACTTAGAAAATCATTCAAACATGAAGAGCAAATAGGTCTACTTTGTTAAGAAATGGGCTCATACCAGAAGAGTCTCCAGGTGAGTGGAAAGCTTCAAAAGCAAGAAAAGATCAAGAACCTCACCTAAATCCTGATCTTTGATAATCATTAAGCACTTGAACTGGTCATACCAGTAGATTTTCTCAACAGAGTCACCATGGTGTTGAAGGAAACTACCCCAAATGGTAAGATGTGAAAGGAAGCAAGGTGTACAGAAACAACTTCCTACACTGATCTACTGAGGAAAAACTCATGTAAATTTTTAACTTTTACAGTTACAGGTTGTTATGTCAAAAATTGTCCTCCTTTATGGAATGGTACAATTTCTCATGGTTTAGCTCCTCTCCTTTGGTGTCCTTTCAACCTAGTTTATTTCAGACCTTCCTAAACCCTGATTGACCTATGTCTGACTGGAAGAATGTCATATTTTGGAATAAATGAAGACTGAAGGTGAAAAGAAAACTTGGATTTGGGATGCCCTAACCTCCTTGAGGTAGTCTTGATCAAGAAATCAAGGCTTGGACTTGGGCGCTAGCGCGCTTGTCCTGCCCTATTTCTTGGGGTCCTAAATTTTGGAGGGATGTCGGCTCCCATTGTGCATTTCGGGATTCTATTTTCAAATTTTCATTTTTCACACGATGTCGACATCTTATTTCAAAATTTGAAATTCCTAAGGTTAGATATTTAAAGACATTTGAAAATCACTTTATTACACACAATCTTCATGCAAGCTTTATGTCAAAACTCTGCCAAAATTGCCATTGAAGATTAGTGATTTGTTGAAGCTCTTTGAAGTTATTTGAATTTGCTATCATGGAGACAATATTGGATGGAGATTAGGAATCAAGATCTTGAGACTATCTTGCTCTTCCTAGGGTTTGTACACCTTTTGCATGATCAGGAGAAGGGTTGAAGCCTCCAACATCGAGCTTGGAGATCCTCTGCGGCCATTGTTGATTCACTTTCTGGTTCATGCAAGTCTTCATTGCTTTCATCTCCTTGAGGTGAAATTATCTTTGTTTATTGAGGGAAGCAAATTGTTGATCTTTCCTCGATGCTTGAGTCATCTAGGGTTTTGTATTTTTTGCACACATTTGTTAGATGAGCACACGCATCTGTAGATCTTTATCTTTGGCTATTGTTGAGGTAGGAATACGAAAAATGGGGCTTGACTGAGGCAAGCTCCTATATACACAACCTTTTTTCTCCTCCTTTTGCATGTGTAGGTTGAATTCTTTGAGATCTGGCAGAAAGGAGCAACAGGAAGATGGATATTGCAGACACGGTTGCCACATGATTTCAGATTTTGAGATTCTAAGACTTTCAGGACATTGCCCTAGGTGCCCTAGTCCAACTGGGTGATTTCTTTTGGATTTGGGAGCCTCTGAAGATTTCTAGACATCTAATACAAAAGATTATGATAGTCAAGAATATTTGGGACATTGCCCTAGGCACCCTAGTCCATCAGCTGCTCTATTTCTGGGTACACATTCTCAGTACTGTTCTCTCTATGTTTTTGTAATCAGTTTACCAGTATCTTTGTTGGAAATTCTGTTATTGTAGTCTGATTAGTGATTTAGGGTTTCATGCTTATTGAATGAAACTAGTTGGCAAAAACCTGATTTAAAACAGTCACATAGTTATAATTTATAGGAAAAGGGAACATAGGAAATTAGTAGTTTATCCCTAAACTCATCCCATGCTTACCTAATGTCTTGTATGTGAAAGTGTGGAACTTGTAGTCTTCTATCTTGATTCCCATTTTTCATACTAAACATTTTGGTGAACCCGAACTCTAAAGAATTTACACCCTTTTCCAAAATTAGATCTGAATTAGTTTGTTGTCCTAAAACATATTTAAATTGCAAACCCTCTTTTATAAAAGTGCATGCATTAAAATTTGGAGTGATTTCTTTATCCTTTCATTAAAAGTGTTGGAACCTACATATTGCATAGAGTTATTCTATTTCATTTTCACAAAGTTCATGATATAGCATTTTACATTTAAGTCTTGGGTTAATTTAAGCATGTTATAATGTCAGATTACTTTTTGCAAGACTTTCATATGTTTGATGAGCCATTTAGTTGTGATGACTTCAATATGTTAGATGAATCCCTTGAGGTCTTTATCTTGATTGAACATTCCATTACGACTCCTAAACTGTCATTGTTTCAAAGATTAGTTAATGCAATTTATGTTTCTCAACATCAAGAAGAATCTGTGAAACTGAAAATAGTGGTCACTTTGTGTTCAGATGTGGTTCAACCTCCTTCTAAACTAGTGCTCACTGTTAGAGGTCTCCCGCCTTCTTCTCGACCTCTTGATTACATTTATAACTATGCAAAATAGATAACACATCAAAACTCACAACAACCTAGTCATACTATGGTTTCTCATACATATAACATACAGAATAATAAACAAAGCAAACAACAACCGAGCATTCTAATATCTTTACCAGCTTCTGAACCTATGCTTCCTCAAGCACCTAATTTAATATATAGAGTTGGTCAAGATTATGATCTTGTTGATAAGTTTCATGCTACTCCTGCTAAGATATTTCTTTGGGAACTTATTCAAACTTCGCCTACATACCATGGAATTCTCCAAGAAGCTTTACAAAAGGTGATTTTGCCAACTGTTATCAAGCTGAATGATGTAGCAGCTCTATTAGATTGTATGCATGCGACAAAAATAGATATTTTGTTTCAACAACATGAGCTACCATCCCTTGAAGTTCAAAATCAGTATGATCCTTTGATTATATTCATTACAATAAATAAGAAACTGATTAAACGTGTTATGATTGATAATGGGTCAGCTCTTAATGTTTTTAGCATCAATTTATTACATAAGATTAAAGTTGATACATCTCTGATTAAGTTGGATAGGATAAATATCTGTGGCTTTGATAATGTTGGAAGACAATCCATAGGCACTATAACTTTACCTGTACAAGTTGGGCCTGTGACTTTATCTACCTTGATCCATGTCATGCCTTGTTCTTTATCTTACACCATGATTCTTGGTAGACCTTGGATTCATGCATTGGGGGCAATTCCTTCTACCCTTCATCATTCAATCAAGTTTGTTTTAAAAGATAAACTTCATACTATTCATGTTGACCCTGAACCTGACAACTATTTACAAATTGAAGCACAAAAACAAGTTGTTCATTATAAGATCTTAAACAATCTAAAAGTTGACTCGTCAGCTCCTCTTTCCATAGATAATGTTGTGCAAGAGTCTAAACAATCGAACACATTCTTTGGTGACGATTGGGGTTCGTTAGATTTTACATCTCCCTCTATAGGAGAATACAAAATTCACAACCCTGTTCCTATTCAACATCAAATGTTGCATCAATATCATCTAAAAATTCAAATTTGAAAGTCTCTTTGGTAACAAATACAAATAATACTCTCACTTATACTACAGATTATGAAACTTATGAAGCCCAACCGTCTTCTAAGGAAATGGCATCTCTCTGTGGTTGAGGATTTTAGATCCTTAATAAGAACTGGGACTATGTAGGTAATGGTTGTGGTATTAATCAACAAGGAATTCATGTACCTATAGAATTTGCTTTGTGACATTACTCAAGTGGCATTGGATATAACCCTTTCAAGGAATCTAAAGCCTGTAGACGTCCTACTCTTAATGTGAATACAATATCGACGCTTAATTTGATCTTTCCTGAGATGATTGACATTGGTTGTCCTCCAGGAGAGCTTCCCTTGGATATCTTTACAATAGATGAAGTGATAATTGAATTCTTGGGTGCTTGTGATAATATTCCCCTCTATCACCATAAACATGGATTACCTTATTGTTTGAACAATAGTGCATATTTTGGAAAAAACCACTAATATGATAAATGCTACTCTAAAATCTGAGGAAGAATCTAAAGAGTTACCACAATCACCTGATCTCCTAGACCACAGTACCTTGCTTAAGGGAAAGACTATTGATGTTTTATGGAGAAAGATAATATTGAAAAGGTTATCCCCATAGGTGATTGTTTAAGTACAGAAGAAAAAGAAGAAATGACTAAACTCTACATGAATTTTCTAAATTGTTTGCTTGGAATTACTCAGACATGCCTAGTATTGATCCTCAGATTGTAACACATAATATCATACTGAAACTAGATGCTTGATGAGTGCCAGGTAGCACCCAAGAAATACATCTTTTTACCTCTCTTTTCTCCTTTCTGATTCCATCTCCTTGATGACTGCACCCGAATAGGCTAGCAAGATTCTTCTAAATAATGATTAATAGGAGATGAATTACTTAAGATCATGATTTCTGATTAAAGGACTAATCTGCATGGAATTGATGGAAATATGTAGAAAAACTTCTCTTTTTGAATCAACAGGTGCAGATGTTTGGGTTGGAAATTTTGTGCATCTTCGGAGGTAGTCCTAATGATCTCTGGAGACAATATCAGAATACCATGACATCAGAAGTTTTGGAGTAAAGAGGAAAAACATCTCCGGAGCTGGACTAAAGTCTAGAGCATCTCTGTAGTTGAGCAAGAAGGCCACAGTTACATCCCCGAAGCTGCAGTTAGTATATCTCTAGAGCTACAGATAGAGACATACATCTCTGGCGCCTCTTTAGAACAGAGTAGATTTCCAGCACAACTGTCGGTCAGACACTTTCACTGGTGATTGTGATACCCCTGATATTACTCAAATCATCACCTGAGTGATTAAGGGCAATCTATAGTTAACTGCTGGGGGTTTTTATCTCTTTTTAGTTTTTGCATGAGTTAATGATAAAATTGATTTAATATCCATATTTTTAGGGCCTCGCTGCCCAAATGTATTAAGACTAAAACTTAGATTTAGAGTGGACTTCTGTTCCACTCAATCTATTTTTATTGCATGGTTATTTTCCATAGTTAGACAGCTAGTATAATAAAGAGATGGATGTCATCTCATAGAAGAACTAGTAGATAAGATAAGTGATATCTCATCACTAATTTTATATATACTTACAGAAGAAGCAGAAAAGAGTAGCGATTATTTCTTCTGATTTCTGTAATCTCATTTTGATTTTAATATTTTGCAAAATACAAAGCTGGTGGAATTGGACTGAATTGAGTTGTGATATCATTCTCTTGTGCTGATTCTTTACTTTAGTCTTCAGCCCTAAGGGTGTGGAGCAAGCGCCCACTCTCACCACCAAGGTAGAAGGCTAGTACAATTGTTTTGTTGTTTTAGATTTTGCTTTAAAAGATATTTATTGTTTTCATAGATAGATGCATGTTTCAATTTATAGATTTGCTTTAAGTAATTTATTGTTTAGTTCTGTTTTCAATATTCTTGGAATTCATTTCATAGTAGATAGATCAGTTCCTTTAAATCAGTAGAAGTCATTAGAGCTAGTTAGATAAGACCGGAAACTATAGGATTCCTAATTTGCAGATAGCCAAGGACACAGCCCTGGATTTGACAAAAGAAATATGATTAAATAATAAGGTACAACGACCCTTATCATTTTTGGCACCGTTGCCAGGGATATTGTGTTAATTAGGGAAACTTAGCTAAATAGTTTTAGGTTAGATCTGTATAGTTAGAGCTAGATATTCAAAAGGAAGATACATAAAACATACACCCCATCAACAAACTATAGGAGAAAGCAGTGGGGTGGCACAAGATCTTGTTGAAGAAAGAAACCTAGAACCTACCTTGGAAGCTACACCTCAAATCAATAATCCCTTAAATCCTCCAAATCTCCCACTTGCTGATTATATCCAAGAATTACAACAAAAGTTCCAGGCAGATCCTTTGATAGAACCTAATTTCCTAGAACCTCAGAGAGAAGATCCAGTACTAGAAATGGAGGATAATCATGATAATCATGAAAAGAAGGAAAATCAGGCTCCAAGAACCTTCTCATATCCCATTATTCTGGCTACTGGAGACAATGCTCCTATGAAAAATATTTCACCAGCACACTTGCCAAATTTTAGAGGTCTTTCTTTTGAGGATCCAGATTAGTTTTTGTTTGAATTCAAAGTGGTATGCCAAACTTATGATTACGGATTAGATAACCAAAAATTCAAATTGTTCCCTTCAACCCTAAAACATTCTGCAATGAGATGGTTTATGGGTTTACCCCAGAACTCTATCCATTCTTGGGATCATATGGAAACAGAGTTTTTAGGAAAGTACCAAGATTACTGTAGAGTCAGTAATAAAAATGAGGATTTGTTCAAAATTAAACAAGGAGAGGAAGAGACCTTAGGGGACTATGTGGACAGGTTTAACTTCGCCTTGAGAAGGTATGGCAACCCAATAAATCACTCTTTGGCCAAAACCCTGTTTGTAAAAGGATTGGATAAAGAATCAAAACATGCACTGGATCTAATGGGAAAAAGGAAATATCAACAAAATGGATATACTTGCTATAGAAGAACTCTGTAGGAACTATTCTAGAACCCAAGATGGAGTGAGATCATCCAAAACCTTCAAAGGGAAGAATGAAATAGGACAGTTAATGGAAGAGATTACAAATCTGAAAACATATATTTTGGTCCAACTAAATACCACATTGGATGGGATTCAGGCAAAAACTAGAACAACTGATCAAAATAGAACAACTGAACCACTCTCCATCTATTTTCCTAGGTGTAGAAACAAGCATCTGTTGAGAGAACGCCCTTTAGACAAATCAAAGATCTGTCAGATCTGTGACAGTGAACATCCTACCAGTCAATGTAGTCAACTTCTAGCCCTAAAAACGTTGAGTAAGAAGAATTAAACTATGTGGGACAAAAATAGACTAGAAATTTCCCTTATAATCAATATCCAAACCAGCCTTCTTACAAGGGCCCTTCTAATTGGGGAAATAATCAATGGAATCCAACTTGGCATGGGCCTCAGAATAATCCTCCTTGGGGACAACTATGTTGGCAGGATCATTGGGTGCATGCACATCACATAAAATAAATTTAGTTAGCACTTCCAAACAAGGTTGAATCAACAAAACATTCTCCAATGTAACCTCACTTTTCATCTAAGCTAACTTAATGACTTATAGAAGGCATCGATATTTCTTTCTTATCAGGAATAACATGAAAATAATGGTCATCAAGACTTGTTTCTTCAATTGAATCATCAAGACCTTTCCCTATCATAATATTAACTTCAAAAGGGATATTTGATTATTGGAATCAACATCATGTTTTTCATGTTCAAAGCATAGGTTCTTATAATTTTTAAAATTCACTAGGGAAAGATCATTCAAATCAGATTTGTCAGGTATGTTATTTCTGCTTTCTCATTAACATGCTTAGAATTTCTACAAATTCCAAAGCCAAATAATGATGACTCAGTTGTCTCTCCCATCCAAAGTCTTTTATATATCTCTTGTTCAAGTTTATGATTGAGGTCTTCCAACCTGATAAATGCAAGATTAACCTTAATCCAAAGAAAATTGACTTCTTGAGATTGTAATTTCAAGCAATCCTTTTTATCAACATTCACAATCATGTCCAAATAAAGTGAATTATTAAGATTGGATTATTAGATTTTTGGTATTCTTTCCACATAAGTGCCAAAAAATCAATAATACCATCATTTCCTCCATTATAGGGAGAACATGACTCCCCATTTAGATAAATTATTGTGCTCACATATTTGATCTATATGTAATCATATCTTTATGCTTGAAGTTGTACCTTCCTTTTTCCATAAGCATTTATTTTATTTGCTTCCAAATTTCCAACATTATCATCACGAAACTCGTCATCACATACCTTGGAATCTTTTGTTGTTCTTTCATTTTTGTCCTCAAGTGCACTAAGATTTGTTACTTCTCCTATTTTGAGTACCATTTGATTATCTACCAAATCAGAGGAATCTCGACACTCATCATCTTCTTCTACTTTGTTGGTTGTAACTTGTTCATAAACTTTTTCACTTAATGGAGCAATATCATGTCCTTGTTTCTCCAATTCTAAATATGTTGACTCTCTTTTTTCACCTCAAGCATTCAACATTTCCTTTGAGAGTCATATCTAACCTTATGTTTACTCCTAGACATGTAACTTTTCCATGCTCGGTTATGTTATGTGGGTGACATTGATCATGCAAGCTTATTTGTTTAAAAGTACTTGGAAATCCAAGAACTCACAGATAATGATTCAATTTATTGATTGAATTTGGAATATCCAATTCAAATCTTGGCATGACTAATTGGCATGGTTGAGATGTATAATTGATGTGTTGATGACTTTCTTCATTTTCATTTCTTGGAATATTCTCAATTACAACCTCCAACGTATCATCGTTATACTCTTCATGTAACTCCATGGTATTATCTTGCTCAATCTTTGATAAACTTGTGCTTGTTATTCAACCTTGTTGATTCATCATGTTGATAAGGTCATCCATCCTTTTAATTATTTCTTGAATAATGTCAACTTTGCTAATAGTTTTGAATATTTGAGTGTCAGTGTCATCACTAGAAGCAAGTGGATCCATTGTTTCCTTTCCATGTCAAATAATTGGAGTAACATCATGATCCTGGTAAGTGTTCATATTCAATGCTGAGGGAAAAGTGTAAGAACTTTGTTGGTTGGTTGATTGTGATTTTTGTGGCATCCATTGGTTTTGACTTTAAGGGACCATGAGCCATGATCCATTTTGATTGTTCTAACCACTATAATTATTTAAATCTAATGTCACTTGTGATTGCACATACTGATTCAATTGAGAATTGTTAAAGGTTGCACCTTGTTGATAAGCCATTTGATTCGGTTGAGGTATGAAATTTGATTGAGGATAATTGATTCCTTGATTAAATGATATTCCATACATATTTGGTTGATATAACATTTGATTCTATTGTGGGGCGCAATAAAATTGACTTTGCTTTCCTTGTGTACGATCATGTCCCAAGCGGGGCAATGTTAAGGATCTTTCAAAAGTAGCTCTTGTTGTGATTACTTCTAGTGTATCTCTAATAAGTGTAGAAAATGTAGGATCCAATCCCCATAAGTAATGTTCCAATAAATCGATTTGATTTGGACTATACATGATATCAACTTTTCCCAAAGCTTGGTAAAATCATTGATTGAACTAATCAATAGGCTCACCAAGTTGTCTCCTTACTATTGAAAACTAAATAAAGGCTTCTTATGGATCCATATTGTGCCCAAATTGCATCAATAATTCATTTTCTAACTCTACCAATGAATATATGAAATTTTATGGGAGGCAAGCATACTATTGACATGTTGCATCACAAAATGTGTTAACAAATAATTGACAAGAAAATCCTTCATGGTTTATCTAATTTTTTATTTTCAAATCTTTACAAATCTTGATGTGCTCAAATGCATTTTGTCCAACATTAGGGGAGAAGGTTGGCAACCAATTATATGCATTCATGTAGATTTGGTGAAAACCCCTAGGCATACACAAAGGACTTTCCATTAGGATGAATTTGCCCCTAATTTTATGAAATGCAAAATTTAATTGAATCATGGCACAATAGACATTCAATTGTGCTTCTCTAATTTTATTTTTTTTAAATTATATGATTTTATAATTTTTTAAAATTTTGTATTTTGTTTTGTTTTTTGAAAAATGTTAAATTTTAGCAATGAAAAAAAGGCAAATAAAAAATTCAAAATAATATAATGAATTTTCCTAATATTCCATCATGGTCCTCCTTCTAGCACCATTTTTGTTGATGTGGTTTTTGACACACCAACTTTCTTGTGAGCTGTGAAGCACCATAGGTTGGAACAACATAACTTTTTCTACTTGGAAGATGGCTAGCCTCAAGAGTCTTCATCAATTGTTGAATGAGATTTTTAAAAATTCCTTAGTTGGAGAGCACTTTGGCTGGTATGTTCAAGGGGCTATTATGAACATTAGGAATTATCTGGATATGAAAAAGAGACTCACTTAATGCAAACAAAACAATATTAGCTAATGTGAATAATCAATTTCACTTGCAAACATATCACAACATGGTTGAATTCATGAAAATCATTATTTATTTTTCAAGATCAACATTTTGCAATTTGGAGGATGAAAATTCATTCATGAAATTTATTCCAATCTGCAAGAATTAATCTCGATTTTCAAGACAATGGAATCATTTGAATCATACAAATCTTTCAATTTTTATGCCTTTTAAGATTGAAATTTATCATCAAATCCTAAACTAACACTACTATGAAAAAAATAAAAACGTAAAAGGGGGAGGAAAAGGTTAAGGAAAAAAAATAAAATAAATTTGAACTCATCTTCATACCTTCCACAAACTATTCTATAAATGGATAGAGTCAACTAGAAACCAATCTTTGCCAGACCCTTTATCTACAATCCTAATGCAAGATGGTGTGATCTTCAAAGGAAAAGTTGAGTGCATGATTGTTGTCAAATTCCCACATGTATAAATGTGTTTATTCGACCATACAAAATAACTCACCATCAGTAAGGCATCAGTGGTTTAAATATAGCTTGAATCCATCAACATTAGGTGAATTATATGCACAAAAAAATGGAAAGAAAACAAATTTAGAGTTTGAAAACTTCATAACATGAAAACCCCCAAAAATAGGCTAAAGAATTGGTATAGTGTACTCAAACTAAGTTTTTAAGGGTTTCCAACCCTTTACAATGAGTTACAAGTATGTATAATAAATAGGCACATTTGAATGGGAAGACCAACATTCATTCCCTCCAAAATCACAAAATGACAAATTACTTCGGAATGTCGTCACTTTGACTCTTCCTTTAACATTTTATTCCTTCCCTACTTGTCATCTATAATTTGACATGTAGGTGCACGTCAAAGAACTTGTGCACACTTCTCAAGTGTCTTTCATTCTCTAGAGATCCTCCTCAGTCGATAAAACCTTCATCATGTGTCCATACATTTGAAACAAAGAAACTTGGTCCTAGTTCCTTCTTTTCTTTAGCAATTTGCATTCCTTGATAATAGTTGTATCTTGCATTTAAAAACAATGAAGCATCAAATTTTCTTAAAATAATAATATAAAACAACTATAAATAATCCATTTTAATCCTTTAAAATTAATTTGCAATATATAATGTTAATTTTGCATAATTGAGGTCATTATAAAATTACATAAGCAAATTCCAATATCAATTAGGACCGAATTTCCAATTTGCTCGTGTAAAAATGCTCAAAACAAGGGTTTTACTATTTTGTGCAAATTGGAGTTCAAGCCCAATTTTCTAGTTGTAAACTGGAGTTCAGACCTGATTAGCACTTTGTAGAAAATTACAAATTGAAAAATGTTTTGGGACTCCAACTACTTGTCAGACTTGGACTTGATGTGCATCTTGCAAAAACACTGCAAATTGTAAAGGGTTTTTGGAATACGATCAGAGTTTAGATCCCGATTGTATCTTGTAAAAACACTACAAACTGCAAAGATTTTCTAGAATACAGATTGAGTTTGGATATCAGTTGCATCTTGCATCTAAACTACAAACTACAAAGGTTTTCTAGAATACAGTTGGAGTTTCGATCTTGGTTGCATCTTGCATCTACACTACAAACTACAATTTTTCTTGGGAATCTAAACTGCAACTGGGGTTTAGACTCTGAATGCAATTTACATGAGAATTCTAAATTATAAATGACCTTTATTTTCTAAATTGCAACTAGAGTTTAGACTCTAGATGCAGTTTGCATCAGCATTACAAATTGCAAAAAAAATTGGGTTTCATGATTGCAAAGGTACTAAATGGAAAAATTAAGTCTCAATTTTAATTTTTTAATTTTTTGCACTGAAATAAAACTAGGACTGATTAAAATTTGTATTTGAAGTTGAAATTTTATCAATGGCCCAAGGAACTAGGGCACACAAAGGAGCTTTTGTAGGCAATGAGGAATGGCATGCCCAAAATGGAAACTGCAATTATTTCACAAATTTGACCATTGTGATCAAAACAAAAATAATCACACCAAGGAAATGGAAAGTATTACAAGTAACATCCATTAATGAACACCAAACAATATTAAAGTTCAAAGCCCTAAAATTACAAACACACAAAAAATAAAACTAGGAAGAAATGACATGTGGAAAAAACACCAAAAACATAAAAAATATCGTTAAACAACTTGAATTACATGAAATCCAAAGTGTCAGTTAGTTGTAGGGAAGTGGGATCATCAAAATTGTAGTCAAAAGCCTAATGGATAGTAAAATGAAGCAACACTTTGGACCTTAGGGTTTGAGGTGGTTTTGTAAAAACCACCATTAGGCTTCAGACGGTTGAAGGTAGTTTGCAATGTGAAGGAAAAAGTAGTTTGGTGTTTCAATTCAAATTTACAACTTAAGGCCAAAATAATCATTATAACTTCAACATGACAAATGTAACCTTAAACCCCTTAAATTTGAATGCCTTACAACACAAGGATACAACACTAAATTTCCTAAGGCACAAATTTGACTAAAACTAAAATGAAACAAATTGCACCACAAGACCAAATAAAGACTATTCCAAAATATAAATTGTAAGATACAACACTAGGGTCCCCAAATTTATAAGAATTAGGGTTGTGTTGTGGAGGTCAAAATGGTAGGGATAAGAAGTTGTAGCTAAAATATGACACCATAAAAATATGTTGGTAAAGTTTTTATGAAAAACAAATCATAGATGAAGAGGAAAATTAGTGATAGGATGGAAAACAAAGAAGTAATGTTTTCTATTGTCACTTGGATTTGCCTCCTTTGTTGAAGCCTACTGCTATAACAATCTAGTGAAACATTAGATTGATCTCAAGGTGTAGGACCTTGTAAATGAGATCAAACCTTTAGAGAAGGCACGTTCCTCTTTCTAAACTTAAGGTTTAGATAATAAACAAATAGCTAAACCTATTCTAACAATCACCAGGAAGAGGGGAAGAAGGAGAAAACTGAAATTAAAAGATGATGCACCAGATTTAGTGTGTTTATTTGGGCCTAATATAACACAACAATGACCTCAAATACTGAAAGAAACTCACACAGACTCATAAAGTTCAACAGAGGCTTGAATAGAAAACTGTAACTATAAGAGGGATCATTCATCCATAGGATAAGCATGCAGATTTCAAAGAAAACACAGTGTGAAAGCATAGAGAGAGGAAAAACATCAACTACTTTTATTAATCATGGAGGCTAAACAACCATTACAAAATAAGAGAAGATTTAATACAAGTAGAAGAAGGCACAAAATGGCAACTTCCATACATAGTTGAAATGATAATGGAGACATGAGAGGCTCAGAAGAGAGAACAGTCCATTGGATCCATTCAATTCTTAGAAAAGACACAAGGCCCAAACCTATAATAAATCCTTATCCTTCAATAATAGCCCAGGGACCAACTAACTAACTTCATTACATCTATTACATATGCATATATAGTATTTTTAAGTCACTACTGCAACCCTAGGCATGGGAAACTTGGTCATTACATTTTGTCAATCACCCAAGCCTGTAAACCTCACGCTCAAATGGGCAATGTCAAAAAATCTTGTAGAGGAGATGTTGTCCCATACTTTTGACACCGAGATATTAATGTAGAAACAACCCCAACCAGACCTAGTCCTTGAAAAGCCATTGTTTCATCTACCTGAGTACTTGTAGCAATAAAAACTCACACCACTATTCTAACTACCAAAATATCTACTTCATATTGTAATAATGGCATCCTCTCAAGCACTAAGTAGATATCTTTTAGGGCAACACATGAAAAAATGCGTTTCCCGCTTTACAACACTTGAAGTTTTGATTTTTTTGCATTTTTGGCACTTGAAAGGCCCTTGGGAACCTTTTTTGATGAACTTGGAAGTTCATGAACTTTAAAACTTGCTTACTTTTCCATTTACTTACCATCCTTTTAGGCGGTTTGGCATTTTGGTGAACCGCCGAACTGTCGAACCATCAAACCATGTGAGCTTTCACTTGTCTTTCTGATGCAGAGGAAAAGAACAAGAGAACTCAACTCCTTAGTAACTTCAATTTACCCACAAACAAACCATTACAAAGGCTACCCATTCATTCCTTCATGATTGTTCTCAATGTGCAACTATGGAACTCACACTACAACCAACATAAATTTGTCAAATACATAACCAATCACATGGTCTCTGACCCAACAACTATAACCTGTACCTTCAAGGACAATGGACAACAACTTACAGTTAGACTGCACTTTGACAGTGCTATGACATGCTTGTTTCCTTGTAGCCCTGTCCTTAAGGACTGTCAAACATAACTCTTGCTATAAGATCCTTCTCAAGACTATAAGTGGTGTTTTGAATACCCAATAAGGCGTTCTAAATCATATCTAAAATTTAGTGTATGTTGTTTTGAAAAGAACTGTCCAAAAATGGACTGTCACCGTGCCAATGAGGGCTAATAGGCTTTGCATACAAACAGGGTTTATTGAAAGTGGGTATACCATGACTCCCCACACATTGCATGTGTTTGGAACACTTCACACAAGGTCTGCACATGCTTACTAATTCATCAAAAGTCCAACCCCATCAATATTTTTAACAAACACTACACTTGTATCTCAAGACTGTCCCAAAACACTGTTTTCTAGACTGTAACACAGAAAAATAGTCATAAAACTTAGATTTTCTCACATCCACCTTAGTTATCTGGTCGAAGACCTCAAGGATTTGAAGGTAAATACTACTACAATCATTTTCCACCAAGGGTTAGCAACATGCAAAGGTTAAAAGGGAAGAAAACAAAGTTTCTCATTCACTGTTTACCCTAACAGAGGGTTTCGACAGTTTTAGACAAAAATGCAATATCTAACACAATACAAAACCAATCTGGATGCAATGAAATGGAAAGGGAGGGTGATTGATCAAACCATCACTTACAACTAATTTGGCACCAGTCCTTGCTCGTATAGGGCCGTACAACGACTGAAAACAACAACTTTTTGAAGGAAATACAGAAAATAGTGCCTTTTTACTATTCCATTTCAAATCTACAACCACCTCCGAATTGTGTGAAGGTACAAGGCCTATTAAAGGCATTTACAACATGTCTCTTTAGTTTCTAACTGACTTTTTAACTTCCTCAAGCGAACTGACCCTCATGACCTTTCATATTCCATATGTTGCATTGCAACTTTACAATTTTGCAAGTGATACCTTTACATTTTACAAAAATGAACACAAGACTTGAGCCTAAACATATGTGAATTGGTCCAAATGACCTTGTTACAAGGTAGAAACATCAATTTGTCAAGGTGCTCCTGCACCACTTTCTTCTCTTTTTGCTTGGTTTTCGGTGATTTGACACTTTTTAAAACCTTCAAACCTCTTCCTTTTACTCATTTATCATTCATTCACTTTTGGCAACTTTGGGAAACGATGAACTTCAAATATCCTTGGCATTTTATCTAGTTCACGAACTATTAAACTCGCCGAAAGCCTTTACTTTCCTTTCCTTTTCTCTTCATCATTTCCCTTTCTTTCACTTTTCTTTTTCGACGAGAAAAAGAAACCATGAACTAGTTTTGGCATTTTGGCAAGTTCACGAACTGGTGAACTTTTTGAAAACCAAGTCATCTCCCTTTCCTTTGCTTTTCATTTGGTGAAAACTCAAAGTTTGAAACCCTTTCAACATTTTGGTGAGTTTGCAAACTTGCAAACTCATTGAAAGCCATTTTCCTTCTTCATTTTTGCTTCATTGTGCTTACTTTAGACTTTATCTTTATTTTTTTGGTGAAAATGGAAGAACTTGAACATTGATCAACGTTTTGATGAGTTTGCGAATTGGCGAACTTGTTGAAAGCCTTTGCTTTCCTTTCCTTCCCTCTTCCTCGCCTTTCGGTAACTTTGGAACTCCATGATCCAATTATTCCTTCTCCCCTTTCATCCTTCTGGTGAAAAGGATATCTTGCGAACCATTTCAGTGAGTTCGGCAGTTCGTGAACTTGTCGAATTGTCGAAAAAGACTAAGGGAAAGAATTTTTTGGCCTTTCGACAGGTTTGAAAACTGGAAAACCTACCGAAAGGCAAATAAATCCTACTTATAACATGTAGGATTTTCAGAATTGTTTGGGATTTAGGGATTTCTGGGAATTTTCTAAGGATGGGGAACCCATATTGGATTTCTCTTATCAGATATAACTAATGGGAAAAGTAGGGATGCAAAGGGGGATTTAGGAATTAGAATTATTTGAGTCAGAGTAACTAAAATAGGACAACATTTTCATGTTAAGTATGCCTTGGAATATGATGAGTATATTAAAAAAAGTGAATCTTTTTGCATGTGGAGTTACAATTCAAAATCAATTTGGAAATATAATGGGAACAACACAAGTGGAAAAATTTGTTTAGTTGAGTGTTGATTTTTATATTTTGATTAGAGGGCATCCTATGACAACTACCTAGAATAAAATATATTTTTTCTTTTATGTGTTCCTAATTTTCCTAACACATATTAGTTAATAAACAATGGATGGGAATAGACAAGTTGCCTTGTTGAGGTGGAAACATAGGATGTATAGGAAAAATAAAATAGTCAACTTTTATTACATTATCTCTAGATGAAGTTACAACAATAGATAATACTTCTTAGGTATGTTCTCATGTGTATACTATATAAAATCATGTCTTCTAACCTCATCTACTTTTTGTTCATAAAATGAAAGAGAATGTAACATCACATAATCTATTTAAAATGGTTAGTAAATCTTTGAATGGAATTAGAGGTACGAATGATTGCAGAATTGCCAAAATGTTGGTGTGTATAGGGGTGGATGGAGCTTCAATAATGCAAAGTCATAGGAACTTTATTTTTGTAAAGATATACACTTCTTGTTCATCATATATGATTTCCCTTCACTACATGACACACATAATGGATTTAGCATTTAAAATTATGAGCAGGTTTTCTACAACTTATCAAAAGTTGAAAATCTAGTTCACAAACCCCACTCATACTTTTGTCGAAGCCCCAAATGATTTTTGGTATTTCAACTGAATTTGTTGATAAAATAACCACATGGAATAAGCTTCCTAAGGATGTTGATACCAAATGGATCTCCTTGTATGGGACAACATAAAGAGTTTACGTAGAATATCAATCCTTGATTGGAGTAATGTACTAAAACATTAGCTCATAGTAGACAAAGCTCTTTAACCCTTATTTAGGTTAAGTGAAATAGATACTTCTAACTTTATTTGGTATTCTATTCATGTTAGAGGGAATAACCATTTTTGTGAAAAACTCCCAAGAAAGAACTATGTATATTTTAGAATGTACAAAGTTATATAAAATGATATACATAACCCTTGATAATCTATTTCTATTAGAGTAGTCTTTCATAAGTCCAAAATTTAATAATTAGCACTTAATGCCAAATGTGGATAACATTGCTAATTTTATATAGTTTAATGCAAGCGGGGACTTATATGTCTTAGTGCAAGGATACGAGATATCGATGCACTATTTTTGGTTCAGGGGCACCCTCATGCACATGAGATCAATTTTTAAGTTTTTGTCTTGTTTTGAGTTGTTTTATGTAAATAAGCTCATTTTGGACCATTAATGATCATTTGGAGTCATTTGTGAAAGTTTGGAGTCATTTGGATAAAAGATGTAAAAGTTGCACAATGTTGTCAAAAAAGTTATCAACTTTGCAAAAAGTGTCAAAATGTCATTTTGGTTAACAAATTGGTTAAAGGGTTGGTTGGACAATTGGGGAAGGTTGTTTGGGCATAAATATGTACCTCCAACTTGAATTGAGGGTTGGATTGGAATATTTTGAGACATTTTGTGAATGAAACTTCTCTTTTTCTATACTTTTCCAACGTTTTCTGCGGTTCTCTTGCATTGTACGGATATGTAAGGCCCTATTTTGGCCTGAAAATTATTAAATATGTTAGAGTATTGAGTTAGATTTCATTTTTATTTTTGTTTCATGAAATTCCATTATGATTTGTGAAAGTTATGATCCAATTAATGATTGTCACTTCCAGGTTTTTACTGTTTTACAACTAGAAAACCATTTGGTATGGATTTTTATGAACTTGTACGGATAAATGGATGATTATCCATTGTAGAGATCACTCTTACCTTTAATGGGTTTTTTATTTGGTCCATTTTAATTCATTTTTGAGGGGGATACAAGCATTTTTGTAAAAACTATCATAACCCTGCCTAGGTTTTACAACCTTTGAAATAATGCCATAACTCGAGATTCCCATGGTGAAAAATCATATTAATTGGTGGAATGATCTGTCATTGTATATATTTTCATATTATAAAGTTGAAAGAACCAAGGTTTTGGTTTGCATGTGTTTTGATGATGCCCTAAGTCTGATATCTCTATGTATGAGACCTAGAAGACACTATAGGCTTAGAGATTTGTTGTAAAGGCTATTGGAGAAGGGTCCATGTGACATGGATAGTTGTTTGAGATCATAAGTGATGTGTTTGATGTGTTAGAACAGGAGTAAAGAACCCATGGATTCAAAAACTTAGTTTTGTCATGCCTAAATGCCTAATTAGGCCTAGTCAAGAAAGATGACAGTCAATTTTTGAGCCCTTCTGTACAAAGAAACCCTACCTCATTTCTAGTTATGTGTAAGAATGTCCAAATGGGTATCCTAAATGGGTCTCCTTTCCTGAAGATTAGGTCTGCTCCAAAAGTTATGCCAAAAAATGCCTTTTTGAAAGGCTACAAGGATTAAGGGTAGTTTGTGAAGGAAAGCCCATTGTTTGATGGCTAAAGATTCTTGTGAATGGTTGTCTGAGTGATTTTGGTCATTTTATACCCTTTCTCTGCATCAATTTTCTAGGGTTTGGCACAATACCAAACAAGTACCTATTACAAGGGAAGCCTTTGACAATATTGTTAAATATATGTAAGTACTACTTTAAAGGATATTGTGAGATCTCTTTCCTTAGAGATTAAAGAGGGATTCCCTTAAGATGAACTGATTGAGGCCATGTCTATTATATATCCTCAATACTAGAACAAGCATCAACCATCTGATCTTCATAACAAGATAGAAATCTTAGCCAGATAGTTCTCTAGAAGTTTAGAATTGAATAAACAATATATAAAAAGAATTATAAATAAATTCAAGCTTATAGATCAATCAACCCATTTTGCAACTTTAATCATGAAATAGTTTAAACTCACGGAGAGTCCCTTCCAACAAGCATCAATAAAAAAAACTTTGGGCAACCTCAAGTCAGTGAAATATTGTGTGATTCAATATCATAATATTTCAAACATGTTGATCTATGTCAAACCATGATGATATTGGGGTTGGTGGAGGATGAGAGAGTTTTTAGTGCATTGGGATTCTTGAAAGTAAAGATAAGAAACAAAATTGACAAGAATTTAAAAAAATTCTTGAGGATGTATACAACTAGATATGATATATTTAGTTATCTTTTGGAAGGGCATTGAGAATCTAGTGGTACACATGTGAAAGAAGAGGTTTGTACAACACTTCGAATAATACTAGCACATGTATCCAACCTAATGTACAACACAGATTTAGTGGCACCAATGAGATGCAGCTAAGTGAAAGTATCTAGACATAAGAAAATGAAGATCAAGATTAGGATAGCACTCATAGTCTGAGTGAGCAAATGATTTGGCAATTGGAAGAGATTTATTAGGCATTCATAGTATATTTCATATTCCAAATTATTCTCAAGACTATAATTTATTTTATCTACTCGTTGGACAATGAACATACAAATATTTTTTTTTAATTTCTATTTAAGAATCAACATATTATTTTTTTCAATGTTCCATTTTAGAATCTAAAATTTAAACATTATTTTCAAAATTGATTTTAAAATTAATTAATACTTGTAGTGTTTATTTGGTAACTCATGAGGGAAGCAATAGATATAATATTTATACTTGGATAAATTTTCAGATACTCAGATTATAGTGTTCTATACCCTTAAAACATATAAGAATAATATAGTACTAAAATAAAGATGCTTATAGTTGTTAGTCACTATCTATTGTGCAAACATTTAAAACATATAATATTGTAATACCATGTCTTAAAATTGTCAAATTGTCCTAACACTTTAAATTTTGAAATTGTATCTTGAAAAAATGAAAAGTACAACAAATGGATCAATTTTCAAAAATATATTGATGTTAGTTGAATTGTATTATGCATTGACAATGGCTGGCATATCATGTTGTGTAACATGTTCCACTCTTCATCCATTGGAAATGAAATTTATTGTAACTCACCGTGACTAGCATGTGAATTTGTTAACAATTCATAATTGAGAGTGGATCTTTCCTTTATTGTATCATGCAAACTTAGTTTCAAAGTTATCAATGGTTTAATGAAACCAAATAAGTTTACCTCATCTAGCTTCTTTGGAAACCGGTTCTTATCCTACTTCATTATATTCTTCATCTTCTTCTTAATCCTTTGTAATGAATTTATTTTTTGTTCAAAAGGCATTGGCAAGCCTAGCTTTGTGGGGTTTTCTACCTTTCCATTTAGCTCCACTAATATTTTTTCACATTGATTCAATAATTCCTATGCTTCACCTAGCTTCATACACTTTTGAATGATAGATGGTGCCTTTATTGGAGAATCACTTTTGTTGTGAACTCCCTTGGATATCAATCCATTGTCATTGATTTTTTATATCATTTCCAACATTTACTTTGTTGTAGCCTCTCTTGAAATCACCTCTTTCTATTTTCAATAATGTATTTACTGAGCTTGTCAAACTATCCCTACAAACCATTGATGAATTCAAACATTTTATTTAAAACGTTAATTTTCTAAATTATTTCCTCCAAAATGTTATGTTTTATATGAATTGTTATCAGCTTATAAAATTTAGATACTTTGTGTTTGGAAGAATTCTTTTTACTTTCGTTAGCTCTTGTTGTAATTTTCATAGTTTTTTCTCACTTCATCCAATTTATGTTCCTATTATTTTGCTTTTGCTTTCTCTTCCATCAAGTTCTACACTTTCTTCATTGAGATATTAGCCTCTGTTAACCTCTATTTAAATTTTTTCGAGTTGGATCTTTCATTATTATAGTTCTTTGTATTTTTCTCTAACTTCTTCTTTAGTTCTTTTAGTTCCACCCCTACCTATTCATGCACATTGATCATAGATGCAAAGTTAGATATTTTTATCCTTTTCTCTAAGTCACTCATCTTGTTATCTACCACTTTTCTCCTTACTTTCTCATTCTACTTGGAACCTTTCTATTTGATTATTCAACCTCTTTCTTTCTCTCTCTACCTTTACCACATCATTGTTCCTTTTTTATACATTTATTTTGTCATAACTTTTTATTTTGCTAAAATCCAATGAAAGGGTGCTTACTTCATAGTCAATGTGATGCATTTGATCCTCTAGTTTGTTAACTTTGGGCACAACATACATGTACTCCATGATGTCTATATTTGGGTCATATGTACCGAAAATACCCTAGTTGTTATAGGCTTCAAAGTTATAGTAGTCTCAAGCATTCGTTTCTTTTTCTTTGATCTCTTTGTGATTTTTGGGCAAACTTAGTTTCTATGATTGTGGCACTATCCAATGCTTGAATGGAGGAGTGCTTAGAGTGTTGGGGGCCTTTGTTTGATTTTGATGATACTCGTTCTATCCAAGTCACGGTAATAGGAGGGGTGCCTACTGCAATTAATTCCATTGAGGTAGAGATAACATGCACAAGATTATGTGCATTTATGAGTTTCATATTTTTTTGCCTCTTCTTATGACCTTGTTGGTTTGTAGTACCTATCTCTATTGACTTCTTTTGAATATTTTGTTGCTATGGCAATTGACCACCACCACCACCACCTCTATCATTGCCACCTATAGCACCAAATTCTCTAGCACCTCTTGTATCACTTGAATATTTATCCTATAATCTAGATTGATGATCTAAAGACCCTTATAATTATGATTTGAAGATGGAACAAATTCAATTGTATTGCCACTACTTGTACTTCAAAGGACCCTTCTCAATGTGCTCATTAGCTAAAGCTCTAATGCCTCACACATCTAGAGGTTTTCTAAGGTCTACCTATTGTGGTGTCCAAATGCCTCGTCTTGTCTTGTTGAACCCAAACCACCACCTTCATTAGGCTGCCTCTTTAGATGAGACTGCGCTTTGAAGTTGTTGCTGTTGGCAAGTTGCTGTGAAGGTGTCAATGTTTGATGAATAGGGTTGTTTGTACGAAACAGGGAAAGACTGGTCAACATTTAATTCCATTTCTAAGACCCAATCAACGATTCTACAATGGAGGTAAATCGGACATTCTAGGTTTTGTTTATTTAAGTTAGTGTTTCCATGGGAGAGAAAAAGAACTAGAATTGCTTTGTTTCCGGTGATGTGTGCTCATCATGGACAGAAATTATAAAAAGAAGAAAATAATTGCAGGTAGAGGGGAAGTTAGTAAAGGAGTTTTCCCGTAGAGCTAAAAGCATAAGGAAATCAAGAAGTTGTTATGGCAATCTATTTTTACTGATACAGTAGTAATTGGACTTTAAGCTTTTTTTTACACTAAATTTGGTACACTCAGAAGAGTGGAGATTACATGCACCAGAGATCTAGATATAGAATCCCACATTCAAGAGTGAAACTGAAAATAAAAGGATCCAAGATGAGTTTTTGAATTTGCTTTTTTCTTATTATTGATGCTTCATGCTAGAGTTTGAACAAGGCAGTTGGAGCGCTATTTTTACAGAGTTTCATTTATAAATAAATTGGAGTTTAGAAATAGATCGTCTGATCTAGAAGATGTTTTTGATATATCTATTTAGGAGTTTTTTAATAGTTACTGCTGGCTTCAGGATAATGTACTCCTCATGTATGATGCGGATTCAAAAAGTTAAAGAACAAAACAAAGTTCAGTTTAATTTATTTTTCATCAATTCCTTTTTGGCTGCGAATTCTATAAAAGAATCGCACCTAGCACTGTTTTTATAAGAAGACAATACAGAATATATAGTCTGCAATTTTCAGCAATACACAGAAAAACTTCAGAATTACTACGCAGTATTTTCTGGTTGTGCTGATCACTTGAGTTATGGTATTTTTTTCTATATGACTGTTGCATGGTTTTTTTTATGGCTGCAAGTAATTTATTTTCTCTGAATAATATGTGCTGTAAGTTATTCAACTGGTTTAAAGAACAGGGTCATATTCTAAATCTTCAGAACAGAGTAGTTAATAGAGATTGGGCACCCACATAATGGAGATTATAGTTGCAAGTGTATAGAAAATTCAGTTGACAGAATTTTATGTTCCATTCAGTTGTGGATTTGACAGTGATAGATGATGGATTACTTGAGTTATTTTCAGTTAAATGATGGCGTTTTTAGATTTGGCTACTAGTTTGAGTTTCCCCGTTGATACTCTGATTTGTATTGTTTAGAGATTAGATTTCCAAAGGTAGAACAGGGATGCACTTTCGCAAGAGAAAAAGGTCCACACAAACAAAGAAAATGCGCCCACTTTTTGGAGCTCATGTAGAAGAGACACAGAGTATTTAGGATGTTGTTAGGTGTTGCAGAGTTTAGTATTTGTGAGTTTTTTTTAAAAGTATTTTGAGGACAAAATAGATTGTTGGAGTCAAAATCTAGCCATTCAAATATCCATTTATCTTTAGACTTTAATATTGTAATTAATTATTATTGTCAAATCCTATGTTTAAAAGATGTATGTGCAAAGAGGTTGCTTGCACATAAAACAATTTATTAGTCTATGTTTAGGAAAAGCATACATGTGAGTTAGCTTGTGTTTAAAGCAATGTGTAGTTAGGATAACTATAGATGGGATTTTATTGTATATATAGGAGGTGCTTGTGTTTATAAAAGTAACTTTCCTATGTATGTGTGAATAATTAGTTGAAATATAATCGATATGGAAGAGAATAAGGAGGCAATGAGTGATTTTCAACTATGCTGGTGCCCTCTACGCAAGAGTGGCAATTGTATGTAACATATTATTCGTATTGTTAATGAAGAAGATTAAATATTGTGTTATTATATAGTTTTTGCACATATACTTTTATTTGTATGTTTGCATAGTTAATCTCCATGATATAAATCCAACATTGGGTCTTTGAATTAATAACATTTCAAGTGAGATTGCGCTTTGGCATTGTTGCTATTGGCAGGTCAATGTGAAGATGCCAATGTTTGATCAATAGGATCATTTGTGATGATGTCAATGTTTGATCAGTAAGATCATTCGAAAGAGGGGGAAATTGCTCAACAATCCAAAACTTAAGAATGAGAAATGGTAGGAGATGGGTCACATAAGAAGCCAAATCTACATTTGTGGACACTCACCATGTTATAGGCTAGCAGAAAGTTTGAATTGAATGATGACTAGTGATGACAAGATGCATGCTAGAGTGCAACTCGCAAAGAAGTGACAGAAAAGAGACGACTATTTTGGGACTTGAAAAAGCAATCTAATGGGAAGTCATTGTTGCTAAGAGAGGATGTTGCAGAATAGGAAGGATTTTTTCATCAATGCCAAAATGCACATTTATATCACAAAGTGCCAAAAATTCTATAAAAGAGATAAATTTTCCTTTTCAAATTTACCAACCACTAAAGAATTTTGTGGAAGACAACCCTTGTTTGAGAGATCTTCGAGAGCACAAGACACTAGAAGTTTTTATAGAGTAGCTAGCTAGTAGGGGGTTACAAATTAGTTGCAAGAAATAACAATAGCACTAGGATGATAGAATGTTCGAGAAAGTACCATAGTAGGTACCCGTTGTAATCATAAAAACATGGGAATGACACAAGGAAACATCAATAGAATAAATAACCTAGCAGAAGCCATGATTGCACCTTCATAACTTCAATTGATGAGAGTGCTAGACTTAAACCAACGTGAATGGAAGGAAGACTTATGGCACATTGTCATGTTCAATATTTGAGTGAAAAAACATTTCTTTATCTAAAAAGATAATGAATACAAAATATGTGTTGGTATATGCAATACAAAGGCTAGATAGTACTAAGAAGTATGAATGGAACATGTAGGGGCAACCCCTATAAGATATTTCCATACTCAAGTTATAAAAATTGTTACTTTGCAAACATAGAAGAATTGGTGTAATTATTAGTTGGCAGGTTCGATAATTAATATTTTGTAGCTACAAGAGGACACATAGATTGTTGTCAATCCCAATACCATTTTTGAGCTTACATGTCTAAATTATGATGGGATGAGGAACCCCAAGAAGGAGTCCTATGGAGATCTCAAGTAAGCTATGGAGAATGCACCCAATGGGAATATGTTTCAATAGTTAGCACAAAGCCACCAGGGAATAAGAGGGTTAGTGGTAGATATTATGCCAAACCCTAAGATAAGAGCTACATGTACATGCATAGGCTTGAAGTTATTGCACAAGGCATAAGGAGGCCAAATTCTAAAAGGTCCAACATATGTTGGTTATATCAAATAGCACAATTACCATGCTAAGTTTGATTACTATACATAACTAACAAATGAGATTATGGAGAAGGGTATGTAAGGAAGTAAGGGTAGTAGAATCAAATTCCTATGCTAATCTTGATAAGAGTAGTGTATAGAAAACTTTAAAATCTGATCTAAGACTATTACATAAATTATGTAGAAACACATATGAAAGCATAAACAATACAACACATAACACCAATATTATGTGGGGAAAACCCTTTTTGGAAAAAAGCCCCACACTCCAAAACCTACTCAATGTATTATCAAATTAATAACAAGATTACAACGCTTGTAGGGAAATCTTTTATAGGATTCTCACCAACATATAAACTTGGAGTGATTTTGGTAGCATTCCAGCTGTAATTGCAAATACTCAGTACAATACTACAACTCCAACGCTTAATTTATAGGCAATGGGCAACCTAGAAACTATAAATGGTTTACAAAACAATGTGCAAGAAACCTCTAGCGGTATGATGCCCAGCTAGGACCCCAAATCCCAACCCCACCCATGGCGATTCCTCATTTTGGCTATTTTTAGTAAGTTACTTATGCACATGTAACTGCTAGTTTGACCACCTAATGTGGCCACCTAGATTCCCATAACTCCACTCGCCAAATTTTAATGATGCATGAAAAGTGTAACTACTTTTCATAAAGTTGGTCAAAATTCCAATGTAAACTCCCGCTATTTCTGGCTCTTATGCATCATAAGCATTTGTCATAGGATCCCATAAAAGTAGGGGGTCATATTTGAGCAATGAATATGCAAATTAAATATTTCTTATAACTTCCTACGAAGTATTAACACACGGCCAAATATGCCACCACAAATTCCAACACCCCATTTTGGTTGAGCACAATTTAAATAATATAAAATATAATAAAATGTGGGAAAAAACTAAACAACTAAAATATTAAATCCAAGAATTTGGCAAGGTTGAGATTGGTTTGCAACCTTCAGGAAAAGGTATTAAGTCCAATGTATTATTCTTCTCTAAGGTTTTCATCTATTCATCCATGGTAATCTTCTAGGACTCTACATGCATACCCAACACCTCTTTCAAAAATTTAGGTTCATCAATGTTACTATTCAAAGCAAATATACATCTCCAATCACTAGGAGAATACCTTTCTGATGGTTATCTATGCCTAGTTAACCTTTGATCAAGTTGAGTAGGAGGTTCTTCCTCCTCTTCTAAAGATTCCAAGCTTGAGGAGTTCTCCTAAACTTTTGGTCTCATTTGGGCTCTTGATTCAACTTTCTCTAGCGTAGGAGGAAGTTGAACCACATCTTTCTTTCACTTTGTTCTAGTTGCAATACAATAGAATAAGGCTTAGTCTCTCCAAAAATAACATCTAATACTTTTTGTGCAACAAGATCCTAAAGCTTGTATTCCTTCACACCATAATTGTAACCAATGAAGATACATTTTATATCCTTGTTATCTAATTTCGTACACTTCTCCCTCAACACATGAGCATATGCCTCAAACCAAAAACACAAAGATTCCTCAATGAAGGATTTCTACCCAACTACACCTCCATAGGCATTTTATCATCAAGAGTTGATGTAGAAGACCAGTTAATTAGGCAGCAAGCAATGGCTACAACCTCGGCCCAAAACCTTGTTCCAATACAGTTCCACTAAGCTTACTCATATCCTTCTCCATTAATGTCCTATTCATCCTCTCTGCAACTCTATTTTATTGTGGAGAATATAGACTTGTCTTTTGCCTCTAAATGCCACAATCCTTACATAATCTATCAAAATCTATAGAACAATATTCATCGCCATTGTCAGTCTTTAACATTTAATTTTCTTTTTAGTCTACTTTTCTACCATAGCTTTGAACTCTTTAAAATGACTGAAAACTTCTAATTTTCTTTGAAGAAAATAAACTCATGTCCTACTATAATCATTAATAAGTGTAACATAGTAAACAAAATTTTTAATTGAAGGAACATCAATAGGACCAAACACATTTGAATGAATAAGATCTAAAACTCTAAAAGACTTATGAGAACTCGAATAAAACTAAATGTGGTTTTTTTAATATATATGCAATATTCGTAGAAATCAAATTCAAGGTTACAATTAGATAAACTTTCAACAAGGTTCTTATTCTTTAAGGTCCTTAGACCCTTCTCTCTTATGTAGCCTAATCTTTGGTGCCATAACATTATTTTTTTAGCTAGTAAATTAGTCTTTGTAGATAGAGCACCCTTAGGTACCCAAAAAACATGACCATCCACTGAAGAAGATACCACTACTTTATCCAATGAACTAGATGCAGATTCAATCTTAACAAAAGTACTATTGCACTCAACAGTGCATGCATCAAGATGAGACAAAGTGCCCAATCTTACACCTCTAGCAATCACCATAGCACCTCTAACCATCTTACATCATGCATAAAAAAAGACAACCTGCACACCTGCCTCAATCAATTTGCTTACAGATAATAGGTTTTGTGCTAACCTAGGGATATGCAACACACCACTAATTCCTTTCTCTACCATTAGGAAATTTGATTTGTACTTTACATGACCAACAATTTTTAGACGAGAACTAGCACTCAAGTAACCCTACCTCCATCAAATTCCTCGTAATGTGAAAACTAACCTCTATTAGAGGTCATATGAAAGGATGCACCTGATTTAATTAACGATGCATTCTCACTTGCATGCATTGCCAAAGCTGCAATAAGGCATCACATCTTCCTTTTCAGATTCAAAATCAGACTCAAACTTATTTTTCTTTTTCTTCTTCTCCTCTTTACATTCTTTCTAGAAGTGACCAGTTTGCCACAATTTCAACATATCACTTTGGACTTTCCAGGAGACTTTGATCTCCCATTAGACTTGGATCTAGACTTCTCACTCTATTTCTCATTCTTCTTGCCTCTTTCTTTTGATCTACCATGAACATTCAAGGCCTCTTTGGAACTGATGGAAACCTTCCTTCTCATCTCATTAGAAAGTAAAGAAATAACAACATCTTCAACCTTCAATGTAACAAAAGTACTCCCAATAGACATTATGAGACTATCCCATGAACCAGACAATGAACAAAACAAAGTTTGACGTCTTTCTTCCTCATCCATTTTTACACCCATTTTCACACCCATTGAATTTAATTGATCCACCAATGTATTAAATGCATTTAGGTGCTCTAAAATTTGTCCACCTTCCTCCATTCTTAAGTAATATAATTTCTTATGTAAAAGCAACTTGTTAATCAAGGATTTATCTTGGTAGATTTCACCCAATTTTTGTATAACTTCTTTGCAATAGGTTCTTCGGTTCTTCGTGGACATTAATCAAAATAGGATCTGCAAGACATAATATTATGAGACTCTTTGCTTTCACATCCATAATCATACTGAGTAGCTGCAATTGCATCTGTAGGTTTCAGGATAATGTACTCCTACATGATGCGGATTAAAAAAGGAAAAAAACAAAACAAATTTCAGTTAATTTATTTTTTATCAATTCCTTTTGGGCCGCGAATTCTATAAAAGAATCACACCTAGCATTGTTTTTATAAGAAGACAATACATAATATATAGTCTGCAATTTTCAGCAATACACAGAAAAAATTCAAAATTACTACGCAGTATTTTCTGGTTGTGCTGATCACTTGAGTTATGGTATTTTTTTCTATATGACTGTTGTATGGTTTTTTATGGCTGTAAGTAATTTATTTTCTCTGAATAATATGTGCAGTAAGTAGCCCCTTTTCTACTATTTCGATTATTATTCAACTGGTTTAAAGAACAGGGTCATATTCTAAATCTTCATAATAGGGTGGTCAGTAGAGATTGGGCACCCACATAATGGAGATTATAGTTGCAAGTGTATAGAAAATTTAGTTGACAGAATTTTATGTTCCATTGAGTTGTGGATTTGACAGTGATAGATGATGGATTATTTGAGTTTTTTTTTTCAGTTAAATGATGGCGTTTTTAGATTTGGCTACTAGTTTGAGTTTCCCCGTTGATACTCTGACTTGTATTGTTTAGATATTAGATTTCCAAAGGTAGAACAGGGATGCACTTGCGTAAGAGAAAAAGGTCCACACAAACAAAGAAAATGTGCCCACTTTTTGGACCTCATGTAGAAGAGACACACAGTATTTAGGATGTTGTTAGGTGTTGCAGAGTTTAGTATTTGTGAGTTTTTTTTAAAGTATTTTGAGGACAAAATATATTGTTGGAGTCAAAATTTAGCAATTCAAATATTCATCTATCTTTAGACTTTACTATTGTAATTAATTATTATTGTCAAATCCTATGTTTAAAAGTGTTGGGAATTGGGATTAAGCTGTCTCAACCTTAGAGTCCTTTCTGGTGTTTCCTATTTTTTAGGAGAGGAAAAAGCAGTTTTGCTTTTGTTTTTTTGAAAAATGGTGTTTTAAGCCATTTTGAAAAAAAATTGTTTTGTGCTTTTTGTTTTTTCTCAAAAAGTTATTTTTTGTTTTTTGTTGAAAAAAACAAGGAATGCCACCTTGGTTGACCTTGGGTCTTGTTTAGCAGGTTTCTATTACAAGAAGTTACCATTTATAGCAAATCTTATCCTTATCTCTTTGGAGCGCCCATGAAGAGGATATGCTCTATTTTTTTGAAATTTGATTTGGAAAAGATTTTTAAGTTGGAAAAAATTCCTCTTTGGGAACTGGACACCTAGGAAAGATTGGATAAACTTTCCTGGCTTTAAAACAGATTTGAAAGCGGATGCTTTGTATGCTTTTGTAGATGAGTCGGTGGAGAAAGCTAAGCCAGCTTTTTGAGGGCGAATTGTTTTTGCAACTCTTGCATTATGTGTATTTCAGTGTGTTTGAAGAAGTATTATTATAGGTTGAAGCAATTCTAAAGAGCCGAAATGTTGTCGGTATGTTTCCAGATTCTGCAGTAGTGAAGACTCCTAAAGAAACACTTGTTCTGAGAGTTATATTGTAACCATAAAAAGTTTATAGTAATATAATTGAACTATGTGTTTGGAGTGTGGGGTTTTATACCTGAAAAGGTTTTCCCCACATAAAAATCATTGTGTTAATGTTTTTTGACTTTAAATCTTAATTAACTAAATGTATGTGGATCTCAATAAACTGTAATTGTTGAAAGGTTTGAAAGAATTAACTGCAACCCTCTCCTCATAAGACTAGTTTTGGAAGTTGTTTCTGCACCTTTGCTTCCTTTCAATTGGTATCAGAGCCTGATCAACTTGGTTTCTTATTGTGGGTAGAAGGGTTTTTTTGTCTAATCTTATTTCAGTGGGAGTTTTGCAGTTGTGAAAATTCAGTAACATGATTGCATGCAAAAGATGGCAAGCACATCCAGCAGAATTGAAATGGAGAAGTTCAATGGTGGCAACATCAAACTATGGAAGTTGAAAATGGAAGATATGCTCGTAGACAAAGATTTGTGGGCTGCAATATCCAATACAAAATGAGCAAGCACCTCTCAAGAAGACTGGGATCTAATGGATAGAAAAGCTCCAAGGGTCTCATAAGACTTTGTTTGGTTGATTCTGTTCTCCTGAATGTCCATGAAGAGAAGACTGTGAAGGATCTTTGGAACAAGATTGGTGATGTTTATCAGGTTAAATCCCTGGTGAATAAATTATTCCTCTGAAAGAAATTGTATTCCTTGAAGATGGAAGATAGAGGATCCATTGTTGATCACATGAATGCATTTAATATGCTTGTGGCACAGTTGGGGTCAGTTGGTGACAAGATATTAGATGAGGATCATTGCATGCTTATGTTATGTTATTTGCCAGACTCATGGGATCACCTGGTTATGGATATTGGAAGTACCACCACCAATTTCAAGATGGATGAGGTGGTAACATCGCTTTTGTCTAAAGAGATATGAAGAAAGTCTTCTATGATGGCCAAGGAAGCCCTTACCGTACACGAAAGAACAAAAGAGAAAGGCAAGAAGAAGGACAAGAAGTCAAAGTCCAAGTCTCAAGGGAGATCAAAGTCTCCTGGAAAGTCAAAGGTGAAGTGTTGGAATTGCGGCAAAACTGGTCACATCTGTAAAGATTGCAAGGAGGAGAAGAAAAAGAAAAACAAGAAGTATTTCTCTGATTCAGACTTTGAAAAATCCTCTCATGAAGATGCAGATGCTTTTGTTACAGCCTTGGAAACACATGCATCAGAAGATGTGTGGTTAATAGATTCAGGTGCTTCTTTCCACATGACCTCTCACAGAGGTTTTTTCTTGAAGTATGAAGAATATGATGTTGGAAAGGTGTATCTAGGTGATGACTTTCACCTGATTATTGTTGGTTGTGGAAGAGTCAAGATCAGATTCTCTGATGGTAGAGTGAAGGAGATTGATGGTATGTTGCATATCTGGGTTTGGCACTGAACCTACTCTCAGTGAGTAAACTTGGAGGTTCAGGTGTGTAGGTTATTTTCTCGAATGGAGGATGCAAGATGACAAGAGGATCTATGGTGCTTGCAAAGGGTGTTAGGATTGGCACCTTGTACAATCTAGATGCATGCACTATATAGTACAATAGTTCTTCTATGAAACCGAAGAGTATACCTTTGGGTTCTTCATTCTCACCATCAGATAGAGCATCAAACAAGTCTGTAGCATCTACATCTGATGGTCATGCTTTTTGGGTATCAAAGAGTGCTCATTCCTTGGAAATGAAGCTTCCTGCTGAGAAAACAATGTTGTGGCACCAAAGACTTGGTCACATAGGTGAAAAGGGTCTTAGAACCCTCAAATCAAAGAGCCTCGTTGAAGGCCTTGATGATTGTAATCTTGAGTTTGACTTTTGCGAACATTGCATTTATGGAAAGCAACACCGTGTTTCATTTTATAAAAGTTCTCATAAGTCTTTTGGGTTATTGGATTATGTGCATACAAATGTATTTGGTCCTACAAATGTTCCTTCATTAGCTAGATCTATGTATTTTGTCTCACTCATAGATGACTACAGTAGAAGGACATTTGTTTACTTTCTCAAAAGCAAATCTGAAGTCTTTAGTGTTAGACACACAAGAATACTAAGAGGGGGGGTGAATCAGTATTCAAACAATTTTTAATTTCAACAACTTCAACTTATCTGGAGCAGATTAAACCATAAGCATCATAGTATCAACATGAAAGAATAACACAATGCACATCAACACATAACACAATATATACATGGAAAACCCTAGAAGGGAAAAACCACGGTGAGGATTAACTCACAATATATGAAGCTCAAATAATAACTTTGTTTTAGGGGCTTTAACCCAAGGAAGTTGCTACTCCCTAAGTAACTTTGATTTAGGGTCACTCCCAAGGAAGCTTCTACTCCCTGATGACTTTGTTTTAGGCTCACTCCCAAGGATGCTACTACTCCCTGAAATAAGAACACACTTACAAAAGATTATAGTATGACAATTGACAAGGGTCATTGGTCCTTGGCATTTAATCATGTTTTCATGTGTCAAATCCAGGGTTGTGTCCTTGGCTATCTGCAATTAGGAATCCTATAGTTGCTAGACCATTTAACTAATTCTGCTAATCTTATTTGCTATGGGAATTTAATGCTGCTAATTTATCTGCTAAGAAAGTAAATTTTGAAAGTACTGGAAACAAAGCTAAAACAGTAAATTGCTAATATTAACCTATTCTAATCCACACAACTGAAGCATGCATTTATCCATGAGAAATCAATAACTATCTTCCTAAGCAGAATCTGAAACAAGATAATGAACAAACAAATACTATCCTCCTATCTTGATGGCGGGAGTGGGCCCTTGCTCCTCACCCTTAGGACTGAAGACTATGGCAATAAATTAGTATAGGAATATAATATCACAATCCTTCTTTAGTCTAATCCCATCAATACCCTTGTGTATTAAGAAAGTATCCATATATTTGAGATTACAAATAATTCTCTATATATCCTTCTTCTGCTTCTACCTTATATATCTATATCAAATCGAGTGATGTGATATCACTTACTCTATCTATGAGATAGCATCAATCTCTTATTCTATCAACTGTTTAACTACAGAGTAAAATCATGCAATTGAAATAGATTTTAGTGGTACAACAGTCCCACTAAATCTAGAGTCTTAGTTTCAAATAATAACTGGGTAGCAAGGCCATGAAATATAGGTACTTAATCAGTTTGTCAAGAACTCATGCAAAATCAATAAAAGTGGAATTAAACATCTAGCCGTTAACTAGAGTCTTCACTTGATTACTCAAGTGTTGGCTGAGTAATCCCTGGAGCACTCCAATTTCCACCGGAAGTGTTGACTGATAGCGGCGCTAGAACTTTGCATTGTATTAAGGAGGGCTCCAAAGGTGTGTACTTTTGTCTACAGATCCAGAGATGTGCTTATGACTTTTGTCCCTCTCTGGAGATGATTCACTCTTGGTCCTCTTATTTCAAAATCTCTCCAATCATATTGGAAAACATTGGAGACTGGTGTGGTATCCTTCATGTTAGCTCAGAAGATTATTAGGACCATCTCTAGAGATGCTCAAAATTGCCTTTGCTTGAACATCTGCACCTGTTGATTCAAAAAGAGAGAATTTCTGCATATTTCCATTAAATTGCTGAACATTAGTCCTTCAATCAAAAATCATGACTTTTGGTAATTCATCTCTCATTAATATAATTAGAACAAATCTTATTAGTCTACTGTGGTGCAATTACTAGGACAACAAAATAAGAAAGATGGAAAAGAGAGGTAAAAAGGTGTATTATTAGGGGTGCTACTTGACACTTATCAACAATCTTTCTATTGTCTAAAAACTGACATTGAAACTCACACTTTTGATGATTGCACTTCTACCTCTTCACACTTTCTTCTAAAGATATGATCAGTTAGGCACACTCTATACTTGATCACTGTCACAAATATGTCTTCAAGGTGAATTTGGATAGCATTCACAACTTCTTCTCTTTCTCCTTTAGTCGCACATCAATAATGCATTTATTCTATTTTTATCTGTTTGCAAACTTTTTCAATAAGATTGCAATCATACCATACCTCACTCACTTTGATTCACTATTTATACATGATGTTACATTGATTACATAGTTTGTCGGCCAGATACAATATGAAAAATACATTTACAAGTCATCCAAACATCACACAATATGAAATGTGTAGAAGATAGGTCCTAATTGAACACACACGTTACACCAATAGAAGATCCAAGCCTTGCGGACCCCAACACTTGCTTAACTGGGTCCAAAACATCCTTCACAGCTTCAAACACCAAGGAATTACATCCTCACACTCTGCTCATTTGGAAATAGGATAGCTTTAAGGAGAATACATGAAGACTTGAAGTATAACGACCATATCAACTTGAAAAACCTTGTGTGGTATAGGAACAAGAAAGATCTTCGTGAAAGTTTTCTAGATGAGTCCACATGACTCATAAAACACCCCCAAATACTCCTTTGCCACCACACATCAAAGAGTTGTGCCGCACAACTTACTCTGAGAACACTCTGTCATCTAGAACACATTGTAACATGCTGTGATTTGAAAAACTGAGTTGTGGACCACCAAGAACCTTGAAACTAAAAAGAAGTGTGTAATACACATCTAGAAACATGTCCTCAAAATTGCAAGGGCTATCATTTATTTGTGGAGGAATGCAGAGCATTCCATCAAACATTCAACACTGACTTACTCTGCTAGAACATATGCCGGTACTCTATCATGCGCAACTTCCACAGTAGAAGGTTGAATGATTTGAATTAATGGAATTATCACCTTCACTGGAATCTTAACATACCTTCAGAATTACATAGCCAAATCTACAAATGCAGAGCATCCTACTTCCATGTAGTGGCTATCTTCATAGAACCAACACTATCTTCACTCTATCTTTTGCAAAACATACTTCCGGTAGTCCACACATCATGAAACTTGGAATATGCAGGATTTGTCATTACATTAAGCTATATTCCAATCCACAAAGGCCCAAAACCAACCTGATGAAAATGCTGAGCACTTTCCCAAACAGTCTTCAATGGTGGTCATTTTGAAACAAAGACTATCACCAACTTCCAGAGGCTAAATCTTCTTTGCCTTACACATGCATTCTTAGGGATAGTAGAGGAGAGCATACAACATATCTTAGTCCATCAGTACCATATCTTAGTGCTTCTAATTCCCATATTAATGTGTCTTCTTGATGCTTTTGATTCCCATATGAAAATAACTTCATACTCAATTCTGCAATGAACAAGGCATGATATGAACTTCTAATTCCCATCTCAATGTATCTTCTTCAGGAGCATATCTCAATGTATCTTCAAATTCTAATTCTCATCAATATATCTTCTTCAGGGGTATTATATCCAACTATGAACACTATTACACATTCATAACAGTGTTGACATCAATGACAACCTTGTGACAGTGTTGACATCAATGACAAACAATACAACCATTGGAACCAGATGTGTAACAATCTCCCCCTTTGCAATTGATGGCAACACATACTTGCACATTTCTCCCCCTTTAACATCAAGGACAAAGGGAAACTACCATCAGCTTCATCAGCAACCATACACCTGCACATTTTCCTTTAGGATATAACTTTTTCTTGCAACAAACAAACTCCCCCTATCATCAACAACCACTACCTGCTCCCCTTGAGAGGTAGCCATCATCAGTCCAGGAAACAAAGATATAACATTAACTGCCCCTAGACAGATGCATCACTATGCATCTTTAGCAAGAAGGAGGGGCAATTACCCCTAACGTCTGCCAGAGATCCTCAAAGGTGTCCTTTGCAAGAGCCTTTCTAAAGATATTTGTAATTTGATAATTCGTTGGAATATATTCCAACTTCACTTGCTTACCTGCAACCTTCTCTCTCAGAAGTGATACTTGATTTCTATATGCTTGGTTCTAGTATGCATCACTAGATTCTTGGAAATATAGATAGCACTTGTATTGTCACACAAAATAGGAATAGGCTCATCATACAATACCTTGATATCCTTCAGAGTTTACTTCATCCATAATACTTGTGTACAGTAGGAGGCTGCTACAATATACTCTGCCTCTACAATTGATAAGGACAGTGAGTCTTGCTTCTTGCTCTACCATGAAAATAATCTACTTCCTAGAAAGAAAGCACCACCACTTGTACTTCTTCTATCATAAACACAACTAGCCCAGTCAGCATCAGTGTATGCACTCAAATCAAATTTATTACCTTTTGGATACCATAGACCATAGTCTAGAGTTCCTTTCAAGTATCTAAATATCCTTTTCACTGCCTTCTCATGTGTTTTCTTAGGATTGGCTTGATATCTAGCAACCACACATATGGCGTGCATAATGCCAGGTCTAGAGGCAGTCAAGTACAACAATGCTCCAATCATAGACCTATAGACAGTCTGATCCACCTCTGGAGACTCATCATATTTGCTTAAGTGACATCCAGTGACCATGGGAGTTCTCACTGGTTTTGAATCCTTAATACCAAACTTCTTCAACAATTCTTTGACGTACTTAGCTTGAGAAATAAAGATACGACCATCTAGCTGGGAAATTTGAATTCTAAGGAATAAATACATTTCACCAATCATGGACATCTCAAACTCTTTTTGCATCTCCTCTGTAAACCTTTTACACATATCATCATCTCCACCAAAAATGATGTCATCAACATATACTGCAGCTATCAAAATCATGTCTCCTTCCTTTATATAAAAATTACTATTTGTGGTACCTTTCTTGAAGCCCTACTAAAGTAAATACTTGTCTAATCTTGCATACCAGTCCCTAGGTGCTTGCTTGAGACCATACAAGGCCTTCTTAAATCTGCATACCATGTCTGGATCTTCTGATATCTAGAAAGCATCTAGTTGTTCAATGTATGCTTCTTCCTCTAGGTCAACATTTAGAAATGTTGACTTGACATCCATATGATATACTTTGAAATTCTTATGAGTAGCAAGAGAGAGGAACATTTTGATTGCCTCCATTCTTGCTATCGGATCATTGGATCATAAGTGATGCAGGAGCATCCCAAGTTGCAAAGCAATATTGCATCAACCAAAAATATTTGCATTCTTTATTTTCTTGCATTTTCAGTTTAGTTCAGTCATTTGCAGTTTCAACATTTTGTACCATATTTTACCGCATCTTCATATCAGAGCTCATGGAGTAGGACTTAACATATACATGTTAGTTTCATCTACATCATATCCAAATTTCAAGTGATTTGGATTTGTTTCCTGAGAGTTATTGCTATCAAAAGATCATCAGCTTTCACAGAACAGAGCATCCAGACAAACAATTGAAGGAGAAAGTTTACGGAGCACTTCTGTGACTTGTGGAGCCTAATGAAACATCATACATGACACATAAGGATTAGATAGACCTTCCTTGAGGTACACAACTAGTTTCATCCATTTGCAGAGCAATACCATATGTTGTAGGCCGACCTACTTGTTTCTACACGCTACATCTTTCATTGGAGTTTGTAACCTCTTGTGGTTGATGCAGAGGATTCCTGGAGCTTGAAGATGATATATAAACATCTCGTAGATGCATTAGGAATTTAGTTCTTAGTTAATAGTTTTAGCATATGATTTAGAGTTTGATTTTCTTTCGGGAAGGCACTTCAATGCCATATCTTGTATATCGGTTGTAACTTAGAAAGTAGGCCTGTGAGCCCTTTGATTGTAGCCTGCATGTTGCCGCCATATGAACATTGTAATTCTTTGATATTCTGAATATATGAATCTTCCATTGAATTCTATAATTGTGTTGTTTCCATTGTGTTTACTCTAAGATGCATGGTTTGGACAGTTCATTCTTTGAACCCTCCTACCATGACTGCACCAAGTGGTATCAAAGCAAAGTTTTGAATCCTTTGGGAAGTGAAGCAATTTCGTAAGATCTTGTGGTGAAAATATTGCCGACCTAAGGTAGTCTACTTGTGTTTGTCAATAGAGCACCAATTGTGAGGTAGTTGCTACCTTGTAGTTAGATCAGAAAATTGAAGCAGTTGCACCGGATCCTAGGAAGAGATGTCACCGAAGATGATGTTTGCTATGGCCAATGTTGTTGGAAGAATGGAAGAAATGATTAAGATGATGAGGACAATGAAGGTTAGATTGGATGTTGTAGAAGAAGATAGAAGAAGAGGACTAAACCCTAGACATGGTGTTGAAAGTGATGATGAAGAATTTCAATCTGCTGACCAAAATGAAGAACCCCTAGAAGAAGAAGAATCCGATCAAGCAAAGATGTTGAAAGCTATTTCTAAGATTGGAAAGAGACCTAGAGTGGAAGTACTGAATTATACTAGAAATATAAATCTGGAGTAATTGATTGATTGGATAAATGACTTGGAAGAATACTTTGAATATGAAGAAATTGAACATCCAGAGAAAGTGAGATTTGTGAAAACTAAGTTGAAAGGACTTGCTACTATTTGGTGGAAGGAAGTTCAGTTGGATAGGAATAGGAGAGGAAAAGAAAAGATCATAAAATGGGATAGGATGGTGATGGAGTTGAAGAATCAGTTCATACCTGCTGACTATGAGTTGGAATTATTGAAAAGATTGCAAAACCTAAGGCAAAAGGAGAAATCTGTGAAGGAGTATATTGAAGAATTTCATAAGATGATCATAAGGACTGGACATAGTGAAGCAAGCAAGGAGAAAGTGGAAAGATACATAAATGGATTGAGGATGAACATTTAAGAAGAACTAAGTCTGGTAAGGATGACAACAATAGAAGAAGCATATCAGTTTGCATTGAAAGTTGAAGATAAGTTGAATAAGAAGCATGAAAAAAGGTAGAGGTAGAGGAGGTAAATTTCAAAGAGGTAGAACTTATTCCAGAGGAGAAAGGACTTATGTGGAGAAAAACAAAGAAAGTAATCCATAACGGAAGGAAGAAAAGGACAATAATTCATACTACAGAGGGAGAGATGACAGAAGTTTCTACCACAACAGTAGAGGGAATCATAATTCTTACTGCAATGAAAGAGGGTCTGATAAGAGGTCATTCAGAGGAACTTGTTTTAAGTGTGGAAGTGAAGGACATAGAGCATTTGAATGTCATCATGGAAGTACAAGAAATAAAATAGAGAATAGTGTAAGAATAGCTTATGTAGAGGAAGAACCTGTTGGATCACCTAGTTTAGTTGGAAAACCAGAGAAAGGAGAATCATTAGCCATGAGGAGAGCACTATTTCAAGTAGAGACAACTAAGGAATCACCACAAAGGAAAAGTTTGTTTCAAACCAAATGAAAATCAGGAGGTAAATGTTGTAAGGTTATCACTGTTAGTGGTAGTACTGATAATTTGGTTTCAGAGGAGATGGTGACTAAGCTGAACTTGGAGTGATTGAAATACCCCAAGCCCTATAAGATAGCATGGATTCAAGATGAACATCAGGTACTAGAGAGTGATGAATGTTTGGTAATATTTTATATAGGATCTTATAATGATGAAGTATTGGTGATATTATGCCGATGGATGTATGTCATATATTGTTAGGTAGACCATGGTAGTATGATAGGAAAGCTATACATGACGGGAGAAAGAATTCTTGTACTATAACATCAAATGGGAAGAAACATATCTTGATACCTTTGGAAGATGAGCCTAAGAGTGAAGTATGTGGGAATGCTAGAATCTGTTTGGTTGATGGAAGGAAATTTCTGGATGGATTGAGACATGAGAATATGTGTTTTGCTTTGATTTCTAAGAAGTGCGAAAGCCTAAGTGTAGAGACTGTTACCGGAAAAGAAGAAGAATCACCACCAGAGGAGATAACTAAATTGTTGACAGAGTATGAAGACATCATATCAGATAATGTGCATGAAGGATTGCCACCGATCTGGAGTATCAACCATCATATGGACCTTATACCTGGCGCTAGTTTGCCTAACAAAGAAGCACACTGGATGATACCAGCAGAGAATGCGGAGCTAAATAGACAAATACATGAATTGTTGAGAAAAGGATTGATTAGAGAAAATTTGAGCCCATGTGCGGTACCTGCAGTGGTAGCACCGAAGAAAGATGGAGAACGGAGGATGTGTACAAACTCTAGAGCAATAAATAAGATCACAGTTAAGTATAGATTTCCTTTGCCAAGGATGGATGACATCATGGATTGTTTGAGCGGAGCAAAGTATTTCACAAAGATAGACTTGAAGAGTGGATACCATTAGATCAGGATTAGAGAAGGAGATGAGCGGAAGACTGCATTTAAGACAAATGAAGGATTGTATGAATGGTTGGCGATGCCTTTTGGATTGACTAATGCACCAAGTATTTTCATGAGGTTGATGAATGAGGTTTTGAATAAATTCTTGGGTAAGTTTGTTATTGTGTACTTGGATGATATTCTAATTTTCAGTAAGACAAAAGAAGAGCATTTATGGCATATTAGACAAGTATTGCAGAGGTTGAGGGAAGAGAAATTGTTGATAAACATCAAGAAATGTAGTTTCATGAAGGAAGAACTAGTATATTTAGGATTTGTTATTTCTGTAGAAGGATTGAAGATGGACCATGAGAAAGTTAGAACAATTGTTGAGTGGCCAACACCTGAGAACATTGGAGAAGTGAGATCATTTCATGGATTAGCAAGTTTCTACTAGAAGTTCATCAGAAATTTTAGTTCAGTAGGCACACCAATGACAGAGACGATGAGAGGTGACATAAAACACTTCAAGTGGACATCAGGAGAGTTGGAGTTTCTCCCGAATCAACAAAGGGTTTGCCAGTTCCAATGCACAGGTAGATTCAGCCAACTAATACAGGAGGTTGCATGAGCTACCTCCCCTTCACTTCTGGTTCTACCGCACCAAGGGGGTATCCCTATAGCTAAAGATTTTAAACTTGACTAGCCCAATGACAAAAAGATTTAGCTTTATAACAACAGGCATAATACTCTCATGTATGGACCAAGATTTGCATGATAGATCACAAGGTTGGCAACATTCTTGGACATATCTAACTGGTTGAGGATGAGAGTATGCAAGGGTCCTACTTCTACTCCTACAACTAACGGGTTGGAAATATGAAATGGTTTGTTTTAATGTTTTAGATGCAAGACAGGGGGTTTTGGGTCATAACTACTACACAAGAAGCAGACTGGTGCCTATCTCAGGGCAAGGAGTTAACTAGACATATACAAGTGAATGGTTTGCATCGGCATTCAAGTTTCAAGGGGTTAAGACTGGTATTTGCCTTACAAACACCACCCAAGTTTGAGTATTTAGCTGCCTCTACTTACAAATATCCTGGCTGACATACATTCTTCTTCATACTTAACCTAAAACAATTTAATCCATTCCTTGAATGGAGGTTAGCGATTAAGCATGTGATACAGTAAATCTATATCCGAGAATCTATGAAACCCTTAGCAACCAGATTCAAAAGAAGAGATGCATACAACAAATGGAGATAGACAACTAAACACATGTAAAGAAAGCATTTTTCATATAAAACAACAAGAAACTAAAAATATGTACAACATGCATTCAAAATGCAACTCATAAACTCCAACAGAGATAAAACAACCAAGAAATGCTCTATTTTTTGTTATTTTCCAAAAAAAAGCCCAAATCTTCAACAACCTCGAATGAGTAACACAGTCTACTTTTTATAGCAAGAATGTGTACTCAGCAATAAATTACATGGCATTTCAAAATTCGCTAGATACACTACACCGTGAAAATGGCTCTCAAAATATTGAATGCAGCAAAGAGAAGGAGGAAGAGTAGGTGAACTCGGGATTTGCACCGTTGCCTGAAGATTTTCTTCATTAAAATGGTAGCTGGCTTGTCCATCATCGACCAAACCTCTGCAAATCGCCATAAATGGCCAACCTACCCGCAGCCTCAAGATGCAACAATGGCTCGCGTGCCCCTAAAGCTTCTTCCTGCTCGGAATGATGCAACAAACACAGGAAATTCCTCCTTTCCTGAAGATTTGAAGCAGGCCGTCGATTTCCTCCTCATCGCCAAGATCTATGGCATCAAATTGCTTTGAAAAATTAACAACCAATTAAAATGTGCCATGCAGGTGTCTTTTTCCTATCGCTGACTTTTCCCTCTTTCACTTTGCCTTTTTTGCCTATGTATATGCAAAAGCACATACATACAACTGCCACATACAAGCCGCGGACCCCAAACCATTATGAAGCACATTGAGTTTTCTATCGGGTCCAACTTGCATCTTCTCTTTGCACCTTTCATTGTATGTCACACATACAATGTGTAATATACAATCCGCGGACCCCAAAACTGTATAAAACAAATTTGAAATTCTAATCGAGTCCGGGCATTGTATGCTTTACCTTTGTATATCGGCCATGTATATCGCATATACAATGTAATATACATACAATGTGGATTCCAACACACTATGATGTAGATTTCAATAACTTTGAAATCTGGCGCTTGTATCTACCACTTTTGCACTTTTTTATGTCGCACATACATACAATGTGCGATATACAACTGCATGGGCACACCACTTTTCTAGAAACTCTGACTTTGACCATACCCACTTTGTATGTTTCATTTACATATGACTCTTGCATGTCTAAATGTACATTGGGAACATACAATCCCAACATACAATGGCGGACTTCACCTGCTTCATAAATGCTGCTAACTCTTTGGCCACGTCTGCTTTGTATATCACTACTTGTATATCTCACTTGTATGTGCGAACATACAATTGGTGGACCCCACTGTTTACACCTCTTCCTTCTACATCTTGTGCACTTGCATGTTGACTTGTACATTGGCCCTTGTATGTTCGATTGCATGTACAAACATACAATCACCTTTCTATATCTGACATACATTTACCTTTGTATATGCATCGGCCTGTCAGAGAAACCTTGGACTTGGCCGCCGATATGCATTGTCTCAGCGATGACACTTTGTATGTCCCCCTTTGTATATCGCCCTTGTATGTTTGCTTATGCATCTGCGATATACAATTCGATATACATTCATCCTTGCATATTCAATTATAACCTGATGCATACTGACTTGCATCTTTTCCTTGCATGTTGTGAATGTATGTGCCCTTTGCACATTTTCAATTGTATATTGACATTGCATATTGTGAATGTATATTCGAACATACAAATGAAACATACATACAATCTCCTTCGAACATACCTGCAGACCCGACCACCATTTTCAACCCGATTTGAATCTTTTGACGTTCGCCACTTGTATATACCCATTGTATATCTGAATATACAACAACAACATACAAACCCTTACATACAAGCACATAATCTGCGATGAAAAATTTGATGAATGCATCCGATCGCCAAATACAAACCCGATATGCATGCAGTGACGCATACAACCATTTTTTGCACTTTTTGAAGCCGATTTAACATCTTTTCAGGCTCGCCAATGTACATTTACACTTGCACCTTCAAATGTACAAAGACACATACAAGCGGCCATGCATATACAAAGATGCATGCATGCAACTTCAGGAGGCCGAGGGACTTAGAATTTTTTGTTTCTTTTTTGAAGGCGCCTGCAGATTTAAATACTTGAAACTTGAATTTTATGCAGGCACCAACATTGGCTCTGTCTGGGGACGCATGCCTCTTGCAGGCATGGCGAGAACCATAGATCTCTGGGATGCAGACAATCCCTTATCCATTGGGCACATAGAATCAAACATTGCACCAACCTGCATCACAAAACACACTATTTTTTTAAAATTTACTTGGTGGCCCAGGGCCACCAAAAAGGAAAAACCAAAATTTTTCTTTGTCAAATATCTGATTTTCATTTAATTTCTTCAAATGAAGCCTAAAAACATTTAACCATCCGCAACACTCCTTTGCAATTGGTTGTGCTGCTGCCCATTTTTCTTTCTTTAACAAATCTACAACAAGCTTCATCAGCATACATTATCATCAGTTGTAGAATGTCATGATCATATGAGTCACTAATGCTGCTTGGAAAAATAACAGACTCACATGAAACAAATGAATCCACATCAGAATTTTGCCCTTCTTCAAAAAGTAAAAGCTCCTCTGTATCAAACAAACAATATTCAGGCACAAGCAACATCTCATAATCATATTCATTTTTATAAACATTCAGATATCCATCATCGTGTTCAGAAATTTTGTCATTAAGGTCCACCTGGAATGCCTCAAGAGAAGGCATAAAAAGCTTAGAGTGCAGCCCTTCATTAAAAGCTTCATAGTCACCCCTGCAACCAACACTATCCCCAACTGTATGAGCACACACATCTGCAACTTGTCCATTCACATCTGAATAGTGACCTGATACTCAAAAGTAAAATTTTCAACCTCTACATTGTAGAGGTGGTCACAATCTTCAGGGAAACACTCATACTCATCATCCATATATATTTCATCATCTAAAAGTCTTACACATGAGTCTGAATGCTGACAGTCACTAACATATTCATTGTCATCCCTTGAATCAACATTTTCTATATTCAAAGTGAAGCTTTGCATATCCACCTCATATAAATAATTAGGAATAACTAGGATATGCCTATTGCTATAGGATGCAACTTCATGTACATCTTTCATTTCATCATTTGAAATGCATTTTGCATCTGTAGATCTTTCTTCTAGAGGCTGACAACAATCTTTGTCTTCACCATTATAAGATTTGCCCACATTTTCTACAACATCTTCTTCTTCATGTTTATGCATCATATCATGATTGCACACACTGTTCTGAAATATATTTCACTCTACAAAATTATTTCTCAATGAACACACTGGGAGAGCTGAAATATATTCACTATGAAAACTATTTTGAAAGCTTGCAGTCATGAAACCTACTGGCATTCCATATCTCTGATTATTTTCAATATCCATAGCAAATTTGTAGGCCTGGGAAGTGTAGCTAGTTCTTTATCTCTTAATAAGTAACTCATTTCTTCATCAAATGCAGCCAAATAAGTTGCCAAGCACAATGCATCATTTAGTCTCATATATTCAGAAATCTGCTTGAGCAACTTAATGAATCTAAGATTAAAGGCTGGAACTAGTTCCTCATCTTCCTTTTGGATATTCATGAAATGTATGATCAATGAGGCCAAATCAAATCTTTCACCAAACTGCTCTAGGAATGCAACTTCTAAATCTACCCATGAAGAAACTGAACACACAGGCAGGTCTGAAAACTAGACCCTAGCACATCCTCTAATGACTGAACAAAAAGTCTCATTACTACATCTTCAGCCTCTACCTCGTAATCTTCTATCAAATTACAAATTTTTTGCAGATGTTTGTTTGCAGACTCAAAATTTGATCCACTATATCTAGGCAAACATCTTCTAATCTTATTGGGAATAACATTTGGGTAACCATATATTCCTATGAAATTCAGGGCTTTATATCTTTCAATAAAAAATGGTCTTCTTTAAGAGCACAACCAGGATTGTTGCTCTATTTGAATCATTATTTTTGAATCAAAAGACGAATACCTAGAAATATGTTGCAGCTTTGGATAGGTTCAATCAACAGAGTCGCCACCTCTCACAGAGAGGACAGAAAATCAACAAGGCATTTTTATTTTCTGGATTCATCATGCCAACAGAGCACCACATGGTCATTCTTTAGTCTTGCTGCAACAACTTCACTGGAAACTAGATCTTCCAGTCTTTGAATCACTTGACTCTTTTACTGCAATGTCCCCAATAGAGTCGCCATCTGTTGGAGTTTCTCCTGAATCAACAGAGGGTTTGCCACTTCCAATGCATAGGCAGATTCGGCCAACTAATACAAGAGGTTGCGTGAGTTGCCTCCCCTTCACTTCTGCTTCTGCCGCACCAAGGGGGTATCCCTATAGCTAAAGATTTTAAACTTGACTCGCCCAATGACAAAAAGATTTAGCTTTACAACAATAGGCATAATACTCTCATGTATGGACCAAGATTTGCATGATAGATCACAAGGCTAGAAACATTCTTGGACATATCTAACTAGTTGAGGATGACAGTATGCAGGGGTCCTACTTCTACTCCTACAACTAACGGGTTGGAAATATGAAATGGTTTGTTTTAATGTTTTGGATGCAAGACAGGGGGTTTTGGGTCATAACTACTACAAAAGAAGCAGATTGGTGCCTATCTCAGGGCAAGGAGTCAACTAGACGTATACAAGTGAATGGTTTGCACTGGCATTCAAGTTTCAAGGGGTTAAGACTGGTATTTGCCTTACAAACACCACCCAAGATTGAGTATTTAGCTGCCTCTACTTACAAATATCCTGGCTGACATACATTCTTCTTCATACTTAACCTAAAACAATTAATCCATTCCTTGAATGGAGGTTAGAGATTAAGCATGTGATACAACAAATCTATATCCAGAATCTATGAAACCCTTAGCAACCAGATTCAAAAGAAGAGATGCATACAACAAATGGAGACAGACAACTAAACACATGCAAAGAAAGCATTTTTCATATAAAACAATAAAAAATTGAAAATATGTGCAACATGCATTCAAAATGCAACTCATAAACTCCAACAGAGATAAAATAACCAAGAAATGCTCTGTTTTTCATTATTTTTCCCCAAAAATGCCCAAGTCTTCAACAACCTCGAATGAGTAACACAGTCTACTTTTTATAGCAAGAATGTGTACTCAGCAATAAATTACATGGCATTTCAAAATTTGCCAGATACACTATACCGTGAGAATGGCACTCAAAATATTGAATGTAGCAAAGAGAAGGAGGAAGAGCAGGTGAACTCAGGATCTACACCATCACCTAAAGATTTTCTTCATTAAAATGGTAGCTGGCTTGTCCATCATCGACCAAACCTCTGCAAATCGCCATAAATGGCGAACCTACCCGCAGCCTCAAGATGCAACAATGGCTCGTGTGCCCCTGAAGCTTCTTCCCGCTCAGAATGATGCATCAAACACAGGAAATTCCTCCTTCCTTGAAGATTTGAAGCAGGTCGTCGATTTCCTCCTCATTGCCAAGATCTACGGCATCAAATTGCTTTGAAAAGTCAACAACCAATTAAAACGTGCCACACAGGTGTCTTTTTCCTATCGCTGACTTTTCCCCCTTTCACTTTGCCTTTTTCACCTATGTATATGCAAAAGCACATACATACAACTGCCACATACAAGCCACGGACCCCAAACCATTATGAAGCACATTGAATTTTCTATCAGGTCCAGCTTGCATCTTATCTTTGCACCTTTCATTGTATGTCACACATACAATGTGCAATATACAATTCGTGGACCCCAAAACTGTATAAAACAAATTTAAAATTCTTATCGGGTTTGAGAATTGTATGCTTTACCTTTGTATATCAGCCATGTATATCGCATATACAATGCGATATACATACAATGTGGATTCCAACACACTATGAGGCAGATTTGAATAACTTTGAAATCTGGCGCTTGTATCTACCACTTTTGCACTTTTTTATGTCTCACATACATACAATGTGCGATATACAACTGCACGGACCCACCACCTTTCCAGAAACTCTGACTTTGACCATACCCACTTTGTATGTTTCATTTGCATATGACCCTTGCATGTCTAAATGTACATGGGAACATACAATCCCAACATACAATGGCGGACTTCACCTGCTTCATAAATGCTGCTAACTCTTTGGCTGCGTCCACTTTGTATATCACTGCTTGTATGTCTCACTTGTATGTGCGAACATACAATTGGTGGACCCCACCGTTTACACCTCTTCCTTCTGCATCCTGTGCATTTGCATGTTGACTTGTACATTGGCCCCTATATGTTCAATTGCATGTACAAACATACAATCGCCTTTGTATATCTGACATACATTTACCTTTGTATATGCATCAGCCTGTCAGAGAAACCTTGGACTTGGCCGCCAATATGCATTGTCTCAGCGATGACACTTTGTATGTCCCCCTTTGTATATTGCCCTTGTATGTTTCCTTATGCATCCGCGATATACAGCTCGATATACATTCATCCTTGCATATTCAATTATAACCGATGGATACTGACTTGCATCTTTTCCTTGCATGTTGCGAATGTATGTGCCCTTTGCATGTTTGCTTGTATGTGCCCTTTGCACATTTTCAATTGTATATTGACATTGCATATTATGAATGTATATTTGAACATACAAACGAAACATACATGCAATCTCCTTCGAACATACCTGTAGACCCGACCACCATTTTCAACCCGATTTGAATCTTTTGACGTCCGCCACTTGTATATACTCGTTGTATTTCTGAATATACAACAACATACAAACCCTTACATACAAGCATAGAATCTACGATGAAAAATTTGATGAATGCATCCGAGCGCCAAATACAAACCTAATATGCATGCAACGACACATATAACCATTTTTTGCACTTTTTGAAGCCGATTTAACATTTTTTCGGGCTCGCCAATGTACATTTGCACTTGCACCTTCAAATGTACAAAGACACATACAAGTGGCTATGCATATACAAAGATGCATGCATGCAACTTCAGGAGGCCGAGGGACTTAGAATTTTTTGTTTCTTTTTTGAAGGGGCCTACAGATTTAAATGCTTGAAACCTGAATTTTATGCAGGCACCAACAAGGAGCAAATAAGAGTTTTGAATTATTGAAGCAGAAAGTGATATAACAACTAGTGTTAGCATTATTGGATTTCAACAAAGTATTTCAAGTAGATTATGATGCCAATGGGAATGCAATAGGAGTAGTGTTAAGTCAAGAAGGGAGACCAGTAGCATATTTCAGTAAGAAGTTGAATGATGCAAGGAGAAGATATTCAGTTTATGATCAGGAGTTCTATGCCATAGTTCAAGCTTTGAAGAAGTGGAGACATTACTTGTTGCCTAAGGAATTTGTATTGTACATGGATCATCAAGCTTTGTAGTATTTGAACAGTCAAGGAAAGTTGAATCAGAGACATATGAGATGGGTAGAGTTCATGCAGAGTTACACATGTGTATTGAAGCATAAAAGTGGGAAGTCAAACAAAGTTGTAGATGCATTGAGAAAAAGAAGGAATTTGCTGACAGAGATGAGAGTAGAAGTATTAGGATTTGAAGAATTGAAGCATATGTATGAGGAGGCTCTTGATTTTGTAGAATCATGGAAAGCATGTAAAGAACCTGTTGTGACAGATAGAAGTAAGTGGTCAGATTATTTCATTAAGGAGATATGTTTTTCAAAGGAAATTAGTTGTGTATACGTAGGAGTTCAATGAAGGACAATTTGATCAGGGAGAAGCATAGTGGTGGATTAGTAGGACATTTTGGAATTGACAAGACAATAGATTTGGTAAGTGAACATTACTTTTGGCCTCAGATATATAAGGATGTAAGGAAGTTTGTGCAAAGTTGTAGAGTATGTCAAGGGAGTAGTCAGAATACTGGATTGTACAAGTCTTTGACAATACCAGACCTTGGGAGGATATAAACATGGATTTCATATTAGGTTTGCCAAAGACACAGAGGGGACATGATTCTATATTTGTAGTAGTTGACATATTTTTAAAGATGTCACATTTCATTCCTTGTAAGAAGACAAATGATGCAGTGCATGTTGCTGACCTATTTTTCAAAGAGATTGTGAGATTGCAGGGATTAGCTAAGAGTATAGTTTCAGCTAGGGATACAAGATTCATTGGATACCTTTGGAGGACATTGTGGAAGAAGATGTAGATAGACCTAAAGTTCAGTTCAACATTTCATCCACAGACAGATGGACAAACAGAAGTGGTAAATAGGAGTTTGGGAAACTTGTTGAGATGTTTGGTAGGAGATAAACTAGGGAATCTGGATCTAATTCTACTGCAAGCAAAGTTTGCATACAATAATTTAGTGAATAGGAGTACAAGGAAGACACCATTTGAAGTTGTGACCGAAGTGAAACCTAGAGGAGTTGCAAAGTTGAGGGACATTAGTATGGAGAAAAAGAGAAGTGCAGAGGCAGAAGAATTCATAGAATACATGGAGACATTACATAATTAGGTCATAAATCTTTTGGAGGAGATGAATAGTAAGTACAAGGAGCAAGCAGATGAGAAGAGGAGACACAAAGAAGTTTTAATGGGAGATGAAGCAATGGTATATCTAAGGAAGGGGAGATTTCTAGTGGGGACATACAACAAGTTGAAGATGAAGAAGTTTGGACCTTGTAAGATACTTAAGAAGTTTGATTCAGGGAATGCATATGAAGTGGAGTTACTGGAGACATTTGGTATATCACCTATATTCAACATTGCAGATTTATATCAATATCATGAGGGAGAATCAAGTGATAGCATTGAAGATGGTTTGAAGAATCAATTACTACAACAATAATTGGAGCAGATAAAGAACATCTTGGACAATAGAGTTGGACGCAGTACTACAGGCAAGTAGTATAAAGAATATTTGGTAAAGTGGAAATGAAGACCGGAAGAAGATTCATCATGGATTTCTCAAGCTGAGGTAGACCACCTTGGTTTTCCTCCAGCCCCAGCAAAGTGAGGGACTCACTTTTTCAACAACCCCAGGTGTTTGATGCAAGATCATCCCAGGTTGCAGAGCAATCTTGCATCAACCAAAAATATTTGCATTCTTTCTTTTCTTGCATTTTTAGTTCAGTTCAGTCATTTGGAGTTTCAACAATTTGTATCACATTTTACCACATCTTCATATCAGAGCTCACGAAGCAGGACTTAGCATCTACACAGTGTCATCTACATCATATCTAGATTTCAAATTATTTAGATTTGTTTCTTGAGAGTTATCGCTATCAGAAGATCATCAACTTTCACATAACATAGCATCTAGGCAGACAGTTGAAGGAGAAAGTTTATGGAGCACTTTTGTGACTTGCGGAGCCTAATGAAACATCATACATGACACATAATGATTAGATAGACCTTCCTTGAGGTCCGCACCTAGTTTCATCCATTTGCAGAGCAATACCATATGTTGTAGGCCGACCTACTTGTTTCTACACGCTACATCTTTCATTGGAGTTTGTAACCTCTTGTGGCCCACGTGGAGGATTCCTGGAGATTGAAGATGATATATATACATATCCTAGATGCATTAGGAAGTTAGTTCTTAGTTAATAGTTTTAGCATATGATTTAGAGTTTGAGTTTCTTTTAGGAAGGCACTTCAATTCCATATCTTGTATATCGATTGTAACCTGGAAAGCAGGCCTGTGAGCCCTTTTATTGTAGCTCGCATGTTGCCACCATATGAACATTGTAATTCTTTGATATTATGAATATATGAATCTTCCATTGCATTCTATAATTGTGTTTCTGTTGTGTTTACTCTAAGCTGCATGGTTTGGATAGTTCATTCTTTGAACCCTCCTACCATGACTGCACCAATAAGTCTCCTCAAAACCAATGCCTTCTACTTGAGTGTATCCTTTGCATACTAATCTTGCTTTGTTCCTCACAACTTCACCTTCTTCATTTAGTTTGTTCTGGAACACCCATTTTGTTCCAATAATATTCTTGTTTGTTGGTCTGGGAACTAGTTCTCGTATTTTATTCTTCTCAATCTAATCCAATTCTTCTTCTATGAATTTTATCCATCCATCATCCTTGATGGCTTCAGAAAAGGTCTTAGGTTCTACTTTTGATAGCAAACACAAGTTTTCTTGCTCACATGTCTTGGCAAACTTCTCCTTTTTTGCACACCTTCATTCTTGTCTCTAATGATCTGCTTTGCTGAGTGATTCTTCTGAACATACTTCGCTGGGGTCCTAGCATTTGCTTTGGTTCTTGTTCTTTTTCTTCTTTCACTTCTTCTTCTTCATCCTCAATGCAAGGAAAGATACCAGATCCGGTGTCTTCTAAATTTTGTGAGATCTGATACAAGTCTTCATCTACTTTGACATTTGTGCTTTCAATAATCTTTCCCAACCTTTTTTTGTAGCATCTATAGGCCTTGCTTCTGGTTGAGTAACTAAGAAAGATTCCTTCATCACATCTTGAATCAAACTTTCCTAGATCTTCTTCATCTCTTCTGATATAACATTTGTTGCCAAAGATCCTAAAGTATCTAATAGTGGGAGGTCTTCCATACCACAAGTCATAAGGGTTCTTAGTGTTTTTGACCCTAAACTACACTCTGTTAGTTAGATAGACAACAGTGTGAATTGCTTCCTTCTAGTATATATCAAGCAGATCTGCATCTTTCAACATTGCCCTAGACATTTCTTACACAATCCTATTCTTTCTTTCCACTATTCCATTTTACTGAGGGGTTCTAGGAGCAAACAAATGCCTCCTAATACAATGATCTTCACAAAACTTTTCAAATTCATTTGAAGTAAGCTCATCTCCTCTATCTCACCTTAAACATTTGATCATAGTATCCATTTCATTTTCAACCAAGCTTTGAAAACTTTAAACTTATCAAGGGCATCATATTTTTCTCTTAAGAAAGTAACCCAAGTCATTCTAGAATAATCATCAATGAGAAACATAAAATACCTTTCACCTTGTTGACTCTTTACTCTTGTAGGTCCACATAAGTCTGTGTGAATAAGCTCCAATGGCTTTGAGGAATAGTACTCCTTGCTTTTAAAACTTGTCTTTGTCTGCTTTTCCATTTGACATTCCTTGCATACAGTGTTTGAAGACTTGATTATCTTAGGCATATCTCTCACTGCATGAGTAGAGCTGATTCTTACCATATTATCAAAATTGTTGTGTCCCATTCTTTTTGCCATAGCCAACATTCACTGGATTGAGCCAACAGACATGTTCTTCCATTTACCTCTTTCAAGTGAGAAATATCACCACATGTCTTGATACCTTCTGCAACTAGCTTTCTGGATGCTGCCTTCCTAATTTCACAACCATTGGAATGAAAAGTAAGATTGCAACCTTTCCTGCACATCTGTCTGACACTAAGAAGATTGTGTTGTAATCCTTTGACATAGAGAACATCCTTAGTCCTGTTCTTTCCATCAATAGTTATGATACCTTTTCCACATATTTGAGTTGACTCATCTCCTCCAAACATGACAGCTCCACCATCCCACTTCTCAAGGATGTTAAACTTCTCTTTGTCACTGGTCATGTGATTTGAACAACCACTATCAATAACCCAAGCTTTGGTTTCTTCTTTTGCATGGAAGGTAGTCCATACAACCATTGATCTTTCATTGTTTTGGACTGTTTTCAAGGTATTAGTTTTTCCACATTTTCCAACATCATCCTTTTTGTCACCAACACTCATGGCCAAAAAATGTGTTTCATCATTTGAATCATCATGATCCTCATCTTCTGAAGAACAACTGTCTTCTATGGAAAATAGACTCCTTTTGAATTTACTATTTCTATTACCTCTCCTAACTTCTTTAAGAGGACATTTAGAAGAAAAGTGACCTACCTTTCCACAATTGAAACATTTGAAGGGTAACTTACCTTTATATTTGCCAGAGCCTTTCTTCAATGTTCTTACAAAATCTGCTTCAGCATCATCAGGGCTATCATCTACATCAGCAGTCTCAAGCTTTGTCTTTTTACCGACTTTGAAAATATCTTCTTTCTTTAGAACATCGCTGTCAAATTCTCTCATTTCAAAAGCAGTAAGGGTCCCAAACATTTGTTCTAAAGAGTATTTATCCAAGTCTATAGTATCTTCAATAGAGGATACCTTATTACCATAAGATTTAGGAAGAGATCTTAGAACCTTCTTCACAATTTCATCCTCTTTTATCTCACCACCAAGATTTGTGATGCCATTGACCACTTCATTCACTCAGAGCATAAATCTAGTAATGTTTTCATCCTCTGTCATCTTTAGGGTTTCAAATTTGCTTCTAAGTATTTGCATCTTAGCTTACTTTACTTTCTTATCTCCTTCATAAATGGTTTCAAGTTTATCCCAAAATTCTTGAGCAGAGCTACAACTCATCACCTTTAAAAGTTCTAAATCAGTTAATCCACTCATGATGGCAAAATTTCCCTTGGCATTGTTATCATACTTCTTGATTTCATCTGCATCTGTAGGAATAGTAGCAGGAATAGTGCAACCTTTCTTGATAGAATCCCAAACTCCACACCCTAGAGAATTGATGTAGGCTTCCATCCTTATCTTCCAAAAAGCATATTTTGTTCCATCAAACGTAGGTATCTTACTGGATCCACCTTGTGCCATCTCAGATCTTCCTCAAGCAGTTAAGCTTCCCTTAGAGAAACTTGGCTCTGATACCAATTGTTAGACACACAAGAATACTGAGAGGGGGGTGAATCAGTATTCAAACAATTTTCAATTTCAACAACTTCAACTTATCCGGAGCAGATTAAACCTTAAGCATCACAATATCAACAAGAAAGAATAACACAATGAACATCAACACATAACACCAGATATATGTGGAAAACCCTAGAAGGGAAAAACCATGGTGAGGATTAACTCACAATATATGAAGCTCAAATAATAACTTTGTTTTAGGGGCTTTAACCCAAGGAAGCTGCTACTCCCTAAGTAACTTTGATTTAGGGTCACTCCCAAGGAAGATTCTATTCCCTGATGACTTTGTTTTAGGGTCACTCCCAAGGAAGCTATTACTCCCTGAAATAAGAACACATTGACAAAAGATTACAGTATGACAGTCTTTCTACTATCTGAAAACTAACATTGAAACTCACATTTTTTATGATTTCACTTCTACCTCTTCACACTTTTTTCTGAAGATATGATCAGTTAGGCGCACTCTATACTTGAGCACTATCACAAATATGTCTTCAAGGTAAATTTGGACAGCATTCACAACTTCTGCTCTTTCTCAAGCTTCAGTTGCACATCAATAATGCATTTATTCTCCTTTTATCTTCTTGCAAACTTTTTCAATAAGCTTGCAATCATACCATACCTCACTCACTTTGATTCACTATTTATACATGATGTTACATTGACTACATAGTTTGTCGGCTAGATACAATATAAAAAATACATTTACAAGTCAATTAGACATCACACAATATGAAACATGTAGAAGATAGGTCCTAAGTGAACACACACGTTACACCAGCAAAAGATCCAAGCCTTGCGGATCCCAACACTTGATTAACCAGGTCCAAAAAATCCTTCACAACTTCAAACACCAAGGAATTACATACGCACACTCCGCTCATTTGGAAATAAGATAGCTTTAAGGAGAATACATGAAGACTTGAAGTATAATGACCATATCAACTTGAAAAACCTTGTGCGGTATAGGAAACAAGAAAGATCTTTGTGAAAATTTTCCAAATGAGTCCACATGACTCATAAAAGATCCCCAAACACTCCTTTGCTATTGCACATCAAAGAGAATTGTGCCGCATAGCTTACTCTGAGAACACTCTATCATCTAGAACACATTGCAACATGCTATCATTTGAAAAACTGAGCTGTGGACCACCAAGAACCTTGAAACTGAAAAGAAGTGTGTAATACACATCTAGAAACATATCCTCAAAATTGCAAGGGATATCATTTATTTGTGGAGGAATGCAGAGCATTCCATCAAACCTTCAACATTGACTTACTCCGCCAGAACATATGTCGCTACTCTATCATGCACAACTTCCATAGCAGAAGGTTGAATGATCTAAATTTATGTAATTATCACCTTCATTGGAATCTTAACATACCTTCAGAACTGTATAGCCAAATATGCAAATGCAGATGAATGAGGAGCATCCTACTTCCATGTAGTGATTGTCTTCACAAAACCAACACTGTCTTCACTCTATCTTTTGCAAAACATAATTCTGGTAGTCGACACATCATGAAACTTAGAATATGTAGGATTTTTCATTACATTAAGCTATATTCCAATCCGCAAAGGCCCAAAACCAACTTGATGGAAATGTTGAGCACTTTCTCAGGTAGTCTTCAATGGTGCTCATTCTGAAACATAGACTATCACCAACTTCCAGAGGCTAAATCTTCTTTGCCTTAACACATGCATTCTTAGGGATAGTAGAGGAGAGCATACAACATATCTTAGTCCATCAGTACCATATCTTAGTTCTTCTAATTCCCATATTAATGTGTCTTCTTACTGCTTCTGATTCCCATCTGAATATAACTTCATACTCAATTCTGCAATGAACAAGGCATGATATGAACTTCTAATTCTCATCTCAATGTATCTTCTTCAAGAGCGTATCTCATTGTATCTTCAACTTCTAATTCTCATCAATATGTCTTCTTCAGGAGCATTATATCCAACTATGAACACTATTACACATTCATAATAGTGTTGACATCAATGACAAACAATACAACCATTGGAACCATATGTGTAACATTTAGTTGGTTTAAGAATTTTAAAGCCTTCGTTGAAAATCAGACTTGTAGAAAGATTAAGTATTTGAGGAATGATAATGGCAGTGAGTTCTGTTTGGCAGAATTTGATGGGTTTTGTAAGGACCACAAGATTGAAGACACAATACAACTCCATACATGCCACAACAAAATGGAGTTGCAGAGAGGATGAATAGAATGTTGATGGATAGGGCTAGGAGTATCTTAAGTGGTTCTAGTCTTGAATAGAAGTTTTGGGTTGAAGCAGTAGCCACTGCATATTATTTAATTAACAGATCTTTGACATCAGTGCTTGTTGAAAAGACACCCATGGAGGTGTGGTCTAGTAAAACTCCTTTGATGAGATATCTCAAAGTATTTGGTTGTGAAGCTTATGCTCATGTTCCTATTGAGAAGAGATCTAAGTTGGAAAACAAGGTAGTGAAGTGTATCTTCATCGATTATGGAATCAATGTGAAGGGGTATGAGATTTGGGACCCAGTTACATAGAAGGTTCTCCATAGTAGAAGTGTTATCTTTATAGAGATGAAACCTTCCTCAGTTGAGCTACAACCAAAGAAAGATGAGAAAAAGGAGGTAGTTGAGGTACCATCTACTCCTACTAGAAGTGAACTATGCACTCTTGTTGGACTTGTTGATGAGGAGAGCTCAAGTAGATCTAAAAGTTTTGAAGAAGAAGAAGAACCTCTTCCTCAACAATTGAGGACGTATACGTGTGTTAGATAGAAACTGAAAAGGTTTGAGTATTCACCTAAAAGGTTTGGATATTCTATATTGGATTCCAATTGTAGTTTTGCTTTGATTGCTAACACTGATGAGCCTAGGAATATTAGAGAGGCTAAATGCAGATTCTTGGATGACAACCATGGAAGAAGAGATGGTTGTGTTAAAGACAAATAATACTTGGGATCTAGTACCTTTTCTGAAGGGACAGAAGCCAGTTGGATGTAAATGGTTGTTAAAGTTAAAATCTGGTATAGATGGCAGTGTTGAGAAGCATAAGGCACGGTCGATTGTGAAGGGTTATTCCCAGGTTGATGGAATTGATTATGGGGAGATTTTCTCTCCTATGGTGAAGCTAACATCTATACGGTTCTTGTTGTCACTTGCAGTAATGTATGATCTAGAAGTGGAATAGATGGATGTGAAGACAACGTTCCTTCACTGTGATTTGGAGGAAGAAATTTATGTATGAAGTAGCTAGAGCAGTTCATTGTGAAAGGTAAAGAAGATCTGGTATGTAAGTTAAGAAAATCTTTGTATGGTTTGAAACAATCTCCTAGGATGTGGTATTAAAAGTTTGAAACCTATGTGTTGTTGATTGGATTTCTAAGATCTAAATCTGACCATTGTGTTTAATATAAATCTGAAAATGGTCACATTTTTATCATAGTCCTATATGTAGATGATAAGTTGTTTATTGAGAATGGTAGAAGTATGATTTCAGATTTGAAGTCTCAGTTGTCATCATAGTTAGAGATGAAAGATTTAGGTGCAGCGAGATATATTCTTGGGATTGAGATCAGAAGAGATAGAGCTAACAGAAAGCTTCAGTTAACTCAGAGCAAGTAGGTGAACTCAGTGTTGGAGAGATTCAACATGTTAACTTGTAGACAATTAGTTGTTCTAGTTATGCAGGGGACAAAGCTTTATGTTGAGGATTGTCCAAAATCTCCTATTGAGATGGAGGACATGACTAGAGTACCATATGCGAGTGTTGTTGGTAGCCTTATGTATGCATTGTTTGTACAATGTCAGACATTGCCCAAGCAGTGGGAGTCCTTAGTCGATTTATAGCTAATCCTTGATAGGTACATTGAGAAGCGATAATGAGGGTTTTCAAATATTTGAGGGGTACTTTCAAGTATTCCTTATTCTTTCATGGTTATCCTACTGGACCTTTGCATTCAGTGAATATGTAAGGATTTGTTGATTCAGATTGGGCAAGTGATATTAATAGTAGAAGATCCACCAGTGGATATGTTTTTTTGATGAATGGTGGTGCCATAAGTTGGATGAGTAAGCGACAAGCTATAGTTTCTTTGTCCACTACAAAAGAAGAGTACATGGTTGAAACTCATGCTTGTAAGGAAGCCATTTGGCTTAAGAGGTTGTGTTTGGATATTGGTTTTGATGCAGGACAGATTACTATCTGTTGTGATAGTCAAAGTCCCATCTATTTAGCGAAGAATCCTACTTTCCATGCTAGAACAAAGCACATTGATGTACAATTTCACTTTGTTCGAGATATGGTGGAAGATGGAAAGATATAGTTGAAGAAAGTTGACACTTTGGTGAATGTTGCAGATGCACTGACAAAGCTAGTGAGCACATAGAAGTTCAAATGGTGTTCAAGTTCCATGGGCCTTGAGGCTTGATTAGCTAGTTGCTATAAACTCTTGATAGGTCTTCAACAAGTGGGAGAATCTTGGGATTAAGGTGTCTCAACCTTAGAGTCCTTTCTGGTGTTTCCTATTTTTTAGGAGCTGAAAAAGTAGTTTTGCTTTTTGCTTTTTCAAAAATGGTGTTTTTAAGCCATTATGAAAAAAAGTTGTTTTGCGCTTTTTGCTTTTCACTTTTTCTCAAAAAGTTGTTTTTTGTTTTTTGTTGAGAAATACAAGAAGTGCCAGCTCGGTTAACCTGAGGTCTTGTTTAGCGGGTTTCTATTGCAGGAAGTTACCGTTTATGGCAAATCTTATCCTTATCTCTTTGGAGTACCCATTAAGAGGATATGCTTTGTTTTTTGGAAATTTGATTTGGAAAAGATTTTCAAGTTGGAAAATAATCCTCTTTAGGAAGTGGACGCCTAGGAAAGATAGGATAAGCTTTTATGGCTTTAAAATAGATTTGAAAGTAGGTGCTTTGTATGATTTTACAGATGAGTTGGTGGAGAAAGATAAGCCAACTTTTTGAGGGTGAATTACTTTTGCATCTCTTGCATTATGTGTATTTCAGTATGTTTGAAGAAGTATTATTACAGGTTGAAGCAATTCTGAAGAGCCAAAATGTTGCTGGTTTGCTTCCAGATTCTGCAGTAGTGAAGACTCCTGAAGAAACACTTGTTCTAAGAGTTATATTGTAACCATAAAAAGTTTATAGTAATATAATTGAACTGTGTGTTTGGAGTGTGGGGTTTTTTACTTGAAAAGGTTTTCCCCATGTAAAAATCACTGTGTTAATGTATCTTGATTTTAAATCTTAATTAACTAAATGTATGTGAATCTCAATAAACTGTAATCGTTGAAAGGTTTGAAAGAATTGACTGCAACCCTCTCCTCATAAGACTAGTTTTGGAAGTTGTTTCCACACCTTTGCTTCCCTTCAAAAAGATGTATGTGCAAAGAGGTTGCTTGCACATAAAACAATTTATTAGTCTATGTTTAGGAAAAGCATAAATGTGAGTTAGCTTGTGCATAAAGCAATGTGTAGTTAGGATAACTATATATGTGGGATTTTATTGTAAATATAGGAGGTGCTTGTGTTTATAAAAACAACCTTCCTATGCGTGTGTGAATAATCAGTTGAGATATAATCCATATGAAAGGGAACAAGGAGGCAATGAGTGATTTTCAACTGTGCTCATGCCCTCTAGGTAAGAGTGGCAAGTGTATGTAACATATTATTTATTGTTAATGAAGAAGCTTCAATACTGTGTTATGTTTGCATAGTTAATCTCCATGATAGAAATCCAACATTTGGTTTTTGAATTAATAACATTTCAAGTGAGATTGTGCTTTAGCATTGTTGTTATTGGCAGGTCAATGTGAAGATGCCAATGTTTGATTAATAGGATCATTTGTGAAGATGTCAATGTTTGATCAATAGGATCATTCAGAAGAGAGAAAAATTGGTCAACAATCCAAAAACTAAGAATGAGAAGTGGTAGGAGATAGGCCACATAATAAGCCAAATCTACATTTGTGGATACTCACCATGTTATAGGTTAGCAGAAAATTTGAATTGAATGATGACTAGAGATGACACGATGCATGCTAGAATGCAACTGACAAAGAAGTGATAGAAAAGAGACAAGACAATTTTGGGACTTGAAAAAGCAATCTAATGTGAAGTTATTATTTCTAAGAGAGGATGTTGCGGAATAGGAAGGATTTTTTCATCAATTCTAAAATGCACATTTATATCACAAAGTGCCAAAATTTCTATAAAAGAGATACATTTTCCTTTTCAAATTTACCAACCACTAAATCTTTTTATGGAAGACAACCCTTGTTTGAGAGATCTTTGAGACCACAAGACATTAGAAGTTTTTATAGAGTAGCTAGCTAGTAAGGGGGTTGCAGATTAGTTGTAAGAAATAACAATAACACTGGGATAAGAGAATGTTCGAGAAAGCACCATAGTAGGTACCAATTGTAACCAAAAGAACATGGGAATGACACATGGAAACATCAATAGAATAAATAACCTAGGACAAGCCATGATTGTACCTTCACAACTTCAATTGATGAGAGTACTAGACTTAAACTAACCTAAATGGAAGGAAGACTTATGGCATATTACCATGTTCAAGATTTGAGAGAAAAAACATTTCTTTAGAAAAGATTTAATGAATACACAATAGATGTGTTGGTATATGAAATATAAAGGCTAGATAGTATGAAGAAGTATGAATGGAACATGTAAGGGTAGTCCCTATAATATACTACCATACTCAAGTTATAACAATTGTTACTTTGCAAATATAGAAGAATTGGTGTAATTTTTAGTTGGCAGGTTCAATAATGAACATTTTGTAGCTACAAGAGGACACATAGATTGTTGTCAATCCCAATACCATTTTTGAGCTTACATGTATAAATTATGATGAGATGAGGAACCCCAAGAAGGAGTCCTACGAAGATCTCAAGTAAGCTATGGAGAATGCACCCAATGGGAATATGTTTCAATAGTTAGCACAAAGCCATTGGGGAATAAGAGGGTTAGTGATAGATATTATTCCAAACCCTAAGATAAGAGATACATGTACATGCATAGGCTTGAAGTTATTGCACAATGCATAAGGAGGCCAAATTCCAAAAGGTCCAACATATGTTGGTTATATAAAATAGCACATTACCATGCTAAGTTTGATTAGTATACATAATGATTATGGAGAAGGGTATGTAAGGAAGTAAGGGTAGTAGAATCAACTTCCTATGCTAATCTTGATAAGAGTAGTGTATAGAAAACTTTAAAATCTGATCTAAGACTATTACATAAATTATGTAGAAACATATATGAAAGCATAAACAATACAACACATAACACCAATATTATGTGGGGAAAACCATTTTCGGAGAAAAGCCCCACACTCCAAAACCTACTCAATGTATTATCAAATCAATAACAAGATTACAACATTTGCAGGACAAGATTTTATAGGAGTTTCACCAACATACAAAATTGGAGTGATTTTGGTAGCATTCCAGCTGCAATTACAAATTCTCAGTATAATACTACAACTCCAACCCTTAATTTATAGGTAATGGGCAACCTAGAAACCATAAATGGTTTACAAAACAATGTGCAAGAAACCTCTAGCGGTATGACTCCCAACTAGGAACCCAAATCCCAACCCCGACCATGGCGATTCCTCATTTTGGCTATTTTTTAGTAATTTATGCACCTGTAACTACTAGTTTGACCACCTAATGTGGCTTCCTAGATTCCCATAACTCCACCTGCCAAATTTTAATGATGCCTGCAAAGTGTAACTACTGTTGAAATGTGAAGTCAATTTTACTTATTCTAGTAGTGACGAGCAGTTGACAACGAGAATTTTTTTGGCCATGTTCCACATGTACACCATGCAAAATTGCATGCAAAAGTGTCACTCATGCTTTTATGCATGAAAATCTATCTTTAGATTCGATCAGTTTTCTACATGTGTTTATTCCTAATTATTTAAATTAGTTGAGCTTGAATGCCAAGGCATGAGAAAAAGTTTTGTAACGACAAATTTTCTTTTGAGAATAAAATTGAGAGATCTTTTCCCATGGTTTTTTCCTAGTACATTACCAGGTTTTCCATGTAAATCTATGTTGTCTATTTTGTGCTTTTATTGCTAATTCACTGTTATTTCAATTCTGCACTATTAATTTTTTCTTAACAACTACTTGTCATAAAGTTTGTCAAGATTCCAATGTGACTCCCTCTATTTCTGGCTCTTATGCATCATAAGCATTTGTGATAAATCTGTCATAGGATCCCATAAAAGTAGGGCATCTCATTTGAGCAATGAATATGCAAATTAAATATTTCTTATAACTTCCTACGTAGCACTAACACAACCAAATATGCCACCACAAATTCCAGCACCCCATTTTGACTGGACCACAATTTAAATAATATAAAATATAATAAAATGTGGGAAAAAGCTAAATAACTAAAATAATAATTCCAAGAATTATGTGCAAGGTTGAGATTGGTTTGCATCCTTTAGGCAAAGGTATTAAGTCCAATGTATTATTCTTCTCTAAGGTCTTCATCTATTCATCCATGGTAATCTTCTAGGACTTTACATCATGCATACCCAACACCTCTTTCATAAATTTAGGTTCATCAATGTTACTATTCAAAGAAGATATACATCTCCAACCTCTAGGAGAATACCTTTATCATGGTTATCTATGCCTAGTTAACCTTTGAACAAGTTGAGTAGGAGGTTCTTCCTCCTCTTCTAAAGATTCCAAGCTTGAAGAGTTCTCCTGAACTTTTGGTCTCATTTGGGCTCTTGATTCAACTTTCTCTAGCCTAGGAGGAAATTGAACCAAATATTTCTTTTCACTTTGTTCTCGTTGCAATACAATAGAAGAAGGCTTAGTCTTTCTAAAAATAACACTTCTACTATCTAATACCTTTTGTGCAACAAGATCCTAAAGGTTGTATTCCTTTGTTGGGAATTAAAGTGTCTCAACCTTGGTAATTCCTTGTATTATTTCATTGTATTATTTATTGCCTATTATTGTAATTAGGATGCAAATCCTTATTGTCATCTTGTGGGAGTTGGCACGGTGATGTGTCATCCTACATGGAAGGTGACAACATGTAAATTTGTTCTCACATGAGGAGATAGGCATCCCACTTAGTGGTAGGAATATTTTTCCATGTGTCAGCATCTTGGATAGTGTGTAAGGGAATATTTACTGAAACGGTTATGACAGATTTCTATGACAAATCTATGACGTGTAAGAGTCATAAATGGCAGATTCTATGACAGGTGAAGACATGTCTCCCAAGGCATCTTGGAAGAAGGCATCTTTGGACACCCCAAGGAGGGTTATGACATGTTGTAAGAGAATATGCTATTTATAGCCTGTGTATGATAGATTCTCTTACCACTGTAAGATATGTCAATATGACAGATTCTATGATGGTCGTAAGAGTCGTAAGAGCATCTGTCATTGCCCAACTTGGGAATAGGTGGCCATTTTGGGATGGGGTGCTATGATAAGTGTCATGACCATGCTACAGAGTTGGATAAGTGTCCTTAGGCATGGGTTTTGGGCCATGAGGCCATATTGGATGCCCATCTCAAGGAAAGCTCATCTTTGCCTTGAAAACTTCTATTTAAGCAAGTGTTTTGATAGGAGATGTATTATGTGATTGACACGTACTGTTATGCTGCTGGTTTGTCTCTAGATACGAGTGTCAAAGACTCCTGAGAGCTTGCATTGCAAGTGTATTGTAAACCATTTTCAGTTTTGATAATACATTGTCCAGGTTTTGGAGTGTGGGGTTTTTTACCCGATAAGGGTTTTCCCCATGTATATCTTGTGTCTCTCTCTTCTATCTCATTTCCATGTGTATGTGTATTGCTGCAATATCTCCATTGTTGCTGTTAACATTCTGTAATTGTAAGGATTAAAATGAATTTGCACTCTTCTCTCCTCTTTAGATTAGTGTAGGAAGCAATTTCTGCACACCTAGCTTCCTTTCAGTTGGTACCAGAGCCTGACTAGTTTTGGTTCTAGCTATTGGGTAGGGGTTTTTTGAGCTAATCTTAGGTTGAGTGGGAGTCTGTGTAGAGTATTCGGTATCTTGTTGTAGGAAGGAGATGGCAAACACATCCAGAAGAGTAGAGGTGGAGAAGTTCAATGGCACAAATTTTGAGTTGTGGAAACTCAAGATGGAAGATCTACTTGTTGATCGTGACCTATGGGAAACCGTTGATAGAATAAAACCTACAACAATGTCACAAGTTGATTGGGACCTCAAAGGTCAGAAGGCTAAGGGTCTCATAAGACTCTGTCTAGCTGACTTTGTCCTATTGAATGTCCATGAGGAGAAGACCGCGAAAGATCTTTGGAATAAGTTGGGAGATGTTTATCAAGCCAAGTCCTTGGTCAACAAGCTTTTTCTGAAAAAGAAGTTGTTTCTCTGAAGATGGAAGATAGAGGATCTATTGCGGACCATATGAATGATTTCAACATGATTGTTGCACAGTTGACATCCGTGGGTGTGAAAATGGAGGAGGAGGATCGGTGTATGACCCTACTTTGTTCTTTGCCAGATTTGTGGGATCATCTTGTCATGGCCATCGGAAGCACTACAATCACCTTCAAGATGGAAGATGTGGTGTCTTTGCTGTTATCTAAAGAAATGCAGAGAAAGACAACCAAGTCAACCAAAGAAGCTCTTACGGTTCATGGAAGACCCAAAGAGAAAGGGAAGAAGAAGGACAAGAAAGATGAAAAGGGTAGATCCAAATCTCCTAGAAAGTCCAAGGCTATATGTTGAAACTATGGAAAAACTGGGCATTTCTGAAAGGAATGCAAAGAGGAAAATAAAAAGAAGAAGAAGAATTCCCCAGATTCAGATTCTGACAAGTCACAAGATCATGGTGATGCCTTCATCGCAGCCCTAACCACCCATGCATCTGATGATGTGTGGTTGATAGATTCAGGTGCATCATTCCACATGACCTTGCATCGAAGTTGGTTCATGAAGTATGAAGAGTTTGATGGTGGAAGAGTGTACCCGGGTGACGATTCTCATCTGAAGATTGTTGGTCATGGAAGAGTCTCAATCTGATTCCCTGATGGATGAGTAAATGGGATCATTGGGGTTATGTACATCCTAGGCTTGGCACGGAACCTGCTTTCTGTAAGTATGTTGAATGATTCACATGTGCAAGTTGTCTTTTCGAAGGACAGATGCAAGATGAATAGAGGATCTATGGTGCTTGTGAAGGGTACTCAAAGAGGTACTTTATTTCAGCTGGAGGCATGCACTTCACAGTGCAATAGTTCTTCTGACTTGAAGAAAAGAATTGCAGTCACTTCATCCCCACCATCTGAACAAGCAGTGAAGAAATCTGTTGTAACAAATTCTGATGGTAGTGCATCTTGTGTACCCAAGGGTGCTCATGCTTTGGAAGTTAAGCTTCCTGCTAAAAAGACTATGTTATGGCATATGAGATTTGACCACATTGGTGAGAAGGGTCTTAGAACCCTAAAAAATAAAAACCTTGTTGAGGGGTTAAATGATTGTAATCTCAAGTTTAACTTTTGTGAACATTGTATATATGGAAAGAAAAACTGTGTTCAGTTTTACTCTAGTTCTCACAAGTCTTCTGGTGTGTTGGACCTCATTCATTCTGATGTGTTTGGTCATGTTAGTGTTCCTTCGATTTCCAAATCTATATATTTTGTATCTTTCATAGATGATTATAGTAGAAGGACATGGATTTATTTTCTCAGAAGCAAGTTTGAAGTCTTTAGTCGGTTCAAAGAGTTTAAAGATTTTGTTGAGAATCAGACTAGTAAAAGATTAAGTGTTTGAGAACTGATAAGGGTGGTGAATTTTGTTCGGCGGAGTTCGATATGTTCTGTAAAGTGTAAGGGATTGAAAGACATAAGACAACTCCATACACCCCACAACAAAATAGAGTTGTAGAGAGGATGAATAAGACACTGATGGAGAAGGCTAGGAGTATGCTTAGTGGAGCAAGCCTTGAACAAAAGTTTTGGACTGAAGTTGTAGCCACTGCTTGCTACCTGGTAAATAGGTCTCCTGCATTAGCTCTTGTTGGTAAGACACCTATGGAGGTGCGGTCTGGTAAGAAGCCTTCAGTTAGACATCTTCATGTTTTTGGTTGTGAGGCATATGCACATGTGCCTAGGGAGAAACGGTCTAAATTGGAGAACAAGGTTGTTAAGTGTATTTTCATTGGCTATGGTGTCAGTGTGAAAGAATACAAGCTTTGGGATCTTGTGGCTAAAAAAGTGTTGTATAGCAGAAGTGTTATCTTCAGAGAGATAACACCTTCTTCCATTGTTCTACAGCTAGAATAGATAGAAAAGAAAGAGGATGTGGTTTAGTTTCCTTATACCCCTAAGAAGACTGAACCAACAGACCCTATGAGACTTAATGATGAGGAGAACTCTAGCAACTCTAAAAGCTTAGAAGAAGAAGCAGAACCTCAACCTCAGCCATTGAGGAGGTCTACATGAACAAGAAAGCAACCTGATAGGTTTGGTTATTCATTACTTGATTCTAGTTGTGATTTTGCCTTACTAACACCGATGAGCCTAGAATTGTGACAAAGGCTATGGGCATGAAAGATGTAGGTTCTTGGAAGGAGGCCATGGAAGATGAGATGGCTTCTTTGGAGAAGAATAAAACATGGGACTTGGTGCCTTTGCTTGAAGGATGGAAACCCGTTGGATGCAAATGGGTGTTCAAGAAGAAATTCAATGTAGATGGCAGTGTTGAAAAGTACAAGGCTATATTGGTTGCGAAGGGGTACTCACAAGTGGAGGGAATTGATTATAGTGAAATTTTCTCCCCCATTGAAAAGCTGACATCCATTCGGTTCTTAATATCTCTTGTAGCTGCTTATGACTTAGAGGTGGAGCAGATGGATGTGAATATAACTTTTCTTCATGGTGATTTGGAGGAAGAGATTTACATGTCACAGCTAGAGCATTACATAGAGAAAGGTAAAGAAAATTTGGTTTGCAAGTTGAAGAAGTCTTTGTATGGTTTGAAGCAGTCTCCTAGGATGTGGTACTTGAAGTTTGATGCCTTTGTGTTGTCAATTGGATTTTTGAGATCAAAATATGATCATTGTGTGTATTACAAATTTGACAATGATCACATTCTCATTATTGCATTGTATGTTGACGATATGTTGTTGATTGGGAATGGTAAGAATATGATTTTTGATTTGAAGTCTCAGTTGTCAACACAATTTGAGATGAAAAATCTAGGGGCAGTTAGGTACATTCTGGGAATGGAAATAAGAAGAGACAGATAACATAAAACTTTGGTCAAGCTAGAGTAAGTATGTGGAGACCATGTTGGATAGGTTCAACATGGCAGACTATAGATCATTGTGTGTTCTTGTTTCTTTGGGGACAAAGTTGTCTATTAATGATTGTCCAAAATCTCCTAGTGAGGTGGAGGACATGAGCAGAGTACCTTATGCTAGTGTTGTTGGCAGTTTGATGTATGCTATGATCTGCACAAGACCAGACATTGCCCAAGCAATGGGATTCCTTAGTCGATTTATGGCTAATCCTAGACGAGTACATTGGGATGCAGTTAAGCGAGTGTTTAGGCATTTGAGGGGTACTTCTGAGTATTCCATATGCTATCATGGTAATCCTACAGGACCTCCGTATTCAGTTTGTATTCATGGATTCATGGATTCATATTGGGTAGGTGACATTGACAGCAGGAGATCCACCAGTGCATATGTGTTCACTATGTTTGGTGGTGCAATTAGTTGGATGAGTAAGCGACAACTTGTGGTTGCTTTGTCCATGACAAAAGCTAAGTATATGGCAGCAACTCATGCTTGCAAGGAATCCATTTGGCTTAAGAGATTGTGTTCATATATTGGTGTTGATGTAGGATATATTACGATTTGTTGCGACAGTCAGAGTGCGATTTGCCTAGCAAAGAATCTGACTTTCCATGCCATAACAAAGCATATTGATGTATAGTTTCACTTTGTGTGAGACATGGTAGAGGATGGGAAGGTGAATTTGGAGAAGGTAGATGCTTTGAAGAATGTTACGGATGCATTGACGAAACTAGTGGGCATTGAGAAGTTCAAATGGTGTTCGGAGTCTATGGGCCTCTCGGCCTATAGCAGTTAAATCCTGTTATTTCCATTAGCTCTTATAAGGTGTTCGACAAGTGGGAGAATGTTGGGAATTAAGGTGTCTCAACCTTGGTAATTCCTTGTATTATTTCATTGTATTTATTTATTGCCTATTATTGTAATTAGGATGCAAATCCTTATTGTCATCTTGTGGGAGTTGGCAAGGTGATGTGTCATCCTACATGGAAGGTGACAACATGTAAATTTTTCCTCACATGAGGAGATAGGCACCCCACTTAGTGGTAGGAATATTTTTCCATGTGTTAGCATCTTGGATAGTGTGTAAGGGAATATTGACCGAAATAGTTATGACAGATTCCTATGACAAATCTATGATGCGTAAGAGTCGTAAATGGAAGATTCTATGACAGGTGAAGACATGTCTCCCAAGGCATCTTGGAAGAAGGCATCTTTGGGCACCCCAAGGAGGGTTATGACATGTTGTAAGAGAATATGCTATTTATAGCCTGTGTATGACAGATTCTCTTATAGCTGTAAGATATGTCAGTATGACAGATTCTATGACAGTCGTAAGAGTCGTAAGAGCATCTGTCATTGGCCAACTTGGGAATAGGCAGCCATTTTGGGATGGGGTGCTATGACAAGTGTCATGACCATGCTGCAGAGTTGGACAAGTGTCCTTAGGCATGGGTTTTGGGCCATGAGGCCATATTGGACGCCTATCTCAAGGAAAGCTCATTTTACCTTGAAAACTTCTATTTAAGTAGGTGTTTTGAGAGGAGATGTATTATGTGATTGACAAGTACTATTATGCTGTCGGTTTGTCTCTAGATATGAGTGTCGAAAACTCCTGAGAGCTTGCATTGCAAGTGTATTGTAAACCATTTTCAATTTTGATAATACATTGTGCAGGTTTTGGAGTGTGGGGTTTTTTACCCAATAAGGGTTTTCCCCACATATATCTTGTGTCTCTCTCTTCTGTCTCATTTCTGTGTGTATGTGTATTGCTGTAATATCTCCATTGTTGTTGTTAATATTTTGTAATTGCAAGGATTATAGTGAATTTGCACTCTTCTCTCCTCTTTAGATTAGTGTAGGAAGCGATTTACGCATACCTAGCTTCCTTTCATCCTTTACACCATAATTGTAATCAATGAAGATACATTTTATAGCCTTGTTATCTAATTTTGTATGCTTCTCCCTCAACACATTTAAGAGGAGTAGTGTACATAAAAATTTAAAATCAACTTCCTAAAAATTAAATTTGCTAATGGTAGAGTTAAAGGAATTATTGGTATGTTGCATATCCCTAGGTTAACACAAAACCTAGTATCTGTAAGAAAATTGATTGATGCAAGTGTGCATGTTGTCTTTTTTGATGCAGGATGCAAGATGGTTAGAGGTGCTATGGTGATTTCTAGAGGTGTACAATTGGGTACTTTGTTTCATCTTGATGCATGCATTGTTGAGTGCAATGGTACTTTTGTTAAGATTGAATCTGCATCTAGTTCATTGGATAAAAGGAGTGGTATCTTCTTTAGTGGATGGTCATGTTTTTTAGGTACCTAAGGGTGCTCTATCTACAAAGACTAAGTTATTGGCTAAAAAAACAATTTTATGGCGCCAAAGATAAGGCTACATAAGAGAGAAGGGTCTAAGGACCTTAAAGAATAAGAACCTTGTTGAAAGTTTATCTAATTGTAATCTTGAATTTGATTTCTACGAATATTGCATATATATTAAAAAAAACCACATTTAGTTTTATTTGAGTTCTCATAAGTCTTTTGGAATTTTAGATCTTATTCATTCAGATGTGTTTGGTCCTATTGATGTTCCTTCAATTGAAAATTTTGTTTACTATGCGACATTTATTGATGATTATAGTAGGACATGAGTTTATTTTCTTAAAATAAAATTAGAAGTTTTTAGTCATTTTAAAGAGTTCAAAGCTATGGTAGAAAAGTAGACTAAAAAGAAAATTAAATGTTAAGGACTGACAATGGTGATGAATATTGTTCTATAGATTTTGATAGATTACATGTAAGGATTGTGGCATTTAGAGGCAAAAGACAACTTCATATTCTCCACAATAAAATGGAGTTGTAGAGAGGATGAATAGGACACTAATGGAGAAGGATAGGAGTATGCTTAGTGGAGGTGGCTTAGAACAAGGTTTTGGGCCAAGGTTGTAGCCATTGCTTGCTACCTAATTAATAGGTCTTCTACATCAACTCATTTTTCTTAAGGAGAAGCGTACAATTTCTTTAGAAACGATAATGAATACAAAATATATGTGTTGGTATATGAAATACAAAGGCTAGATAGTACTTCCTATATGAAATACAAAGGTTGGATAGTACTTCCTACACTATTTAACATGATTTAAGAGGAGTAGTGTACATAAAAATTTAAAATCTTATCTAAAAATATTACAAAAATTATGCAAAAACACATATGAAAGCATAAACAATACAACACATAACACCAATATTATGTGGCAAAAACACTTCCAGAAGAAAAACCCCACACTCCAAAACCTTCTCAATGTATTATCAAATTAATAACAAGATTACAATACACTTGCAGAGTGAGATTTTACACGAGTTTACCAACATATAAACTTGGAGTGATTTTAACAACATTCTAGCAGCACTTGCAAATTCTTAATATGATACTACAACCCCAACACTCAATTTATATGATATGGGCAACCTGGAAACCATAAATGGTTTACAAAACAATGTTTAAGAAACCTCTAGTGGTATGGCACCCAACTAGGACCCCAAATCCCAATGCCACCCATGAAGATTCCTCATTTTGGCTATTTTTAGTAAGTCACTTATGCACCTATAACTACCAATTTAACCACCCAACTTGGGTGCCCAGATTCCCATAACTACACCTATCAAATTTTAATGATGCATGAAAAGTGTAATTGCCTATCATAAAGCTAGTCAAGATTCCAAATCCCTCTATTTCTAGCTTACACATCATAAGCATCTATTGTAAATCTGTCATAGGATCCCACAAAAGTAGGGCATCCATTTGAGCAATGAATATAAAAACTAAATATTTCTTATAAATACCTACGAAGCACCGACACATGGCCAAATATGCCACCACAATTCGAACACCCCATTTTGGCTGGAGCACAATTTAAATAATATAAAATATAATAAAATGTGGGAGAAAGGCTAAATAAATAAAATAATAAATCCAAGAATTTTGCAAGGTTGAGACACCTTAATTTCTAACAGGGTAAGTGCATAGAAATGGGGGACACAAGGGGGTCAAATTGGGCACTTTTCATGAAATTAGCTAAACTTAAACTTCAATGAGAAATTTGAGATGCCTACATTCAAAATTTGAAAATGTGATAAGAATGAGAATTGTAGTACTCTAAATCTATTTTCTAAAATACTAAGGATTTTAAAAAATTGTTAAGATTAAGAGGGTAAAATGTTGAGCATACACAAAAGTGTTCATGTTTTTACCGCTAAAATATAGCATAGCGTCCAATGTGTGCCCCCCAATATTTTTTTGTTGTATTAAGTATTTTTCAAAACCAGTTGGTGAAAAGATAGCTACGAGTTAGTATTACAAGTTATATATTTTTTATTGAATTTTTTCTCAATGTGTATAGAATGAAGCATAGAACAATCTTATATAATTTTTTCAAATTTAGATAAATAGACCAAAAGTTATGAAAAAAAGAAATACATGTATTTGATGAATATGAAGACATTATTAAAAGAAAATAAACATAAATACCTTAATTTATTCAAAATATTAAAAAAATTATATGACTAGATAGCTAAGAGGTAACTTGCCATTTTGGTGGTGGTTTCATGAAATTTCATTGTGAAACATGTAAACTTGGTGAGGATGAAGTTTGAATTTTTTATGTTGAATTTATAGAAATTTAGGAGCCAAAAGGGAGCTCCAACCCTAAGGCTTGGAAATCCAAGCCTAAGGGGTAGGATTCTACAAAAAATTGAATTGTGGATTTAGAAATGTGTATGCATAATAGCATGCATGCGTTATGTTTTACAGTGCATTATGTTTTGCATTGTTTTAATCTTATGTCTATGTAAAACAAAACATGCATGTGTTACATTTTATATAGCTTTATAACAATGTAAAAGGTAATGCACACATTACATTTTGCATTATCTTTAGCTTAAAAATGATGTAAACATAATGTGTGCATGCTATAATGCATACATGTTATAATAGGTATGCATTATAACACTACATGTTATGACTAGTATGTGGTTTACATAGCACATATGTGTTTCACACAAAATCTCCCTTCTGGCCACTAAATTGTCCCTCATCTTGGTGCACTTAATTAGAATGCCACTCTTTCTTGAGATGACAACTTATATTTTTATTTTGTATCTTTACTCATCTTACATGTATTATAATTCCACGGCCTCATCACAAGTGACCAAGTAAGAAAGTCCCAACTACTTCCTATCCTATGATTCAAATGCTTAATGTGCACATCCCTTAATGCATTTGAAGTGGTTGCACATGTAAATTTAATGTAGATGTGGGCCAAGGCCCTTAAATTAAAATATACAAACCATTAGAGATTCTTATTATAAGTGTTACAATAATTCCCAACAACCAATTTTGAGTTTTATTAGTATTTCAATAAGGTATGATTTGCGGACACCCCATTTAAACATGAGGCCAAGACTTTAACATTTGTTATCACCATGAAGGATGTGGAAGCTGAGAGGAAGTATTTATTGACTTGGGTTTTTGTTCCTATTACATACACCTATTGTGATGTTTCTAATGTAGGTGGAACAATATGAATTTCTGATAATGAGGATGAGAATGATAATGGTCCCAAGAAAGTACCCTTTCCTAAAGAGAAAGAAGGGAGAACTCTTTCTTAGGCCGTAATTGACAAGGGTAAGCATAAGTTGAGTACTTCCACTCCAAAGAAAATAAAGAGACCATGTACCATAGGAAAATATATTCAAGAGCTAAGTGAGGAGCAATAATGAGCCCCTCTACAACATGCATCCCCATTTATACCTAGCATGTTCCCAAGCAAGTGTGCACCTCTAAGATAGGTTCTTAATCTCTAGTACAAACATCTCAAGAAAAAATAGTTCCAAAACAATAGTAGAGAATTGTACATGATACTTCTACACCCCTATCACCATCCCTAACTTCTAAAGGCCACAAGTGGTAGGGTAGGATTAACATCAACCACAATAGCAAGTGCCAATACAAATACCACCTATCGTGCTAGTAAAGAATGTGGGCACATAGGATTTTAGATGTGTGGAGGCCACTACGACTTAAATATGGATTAGACAACTTAGTGCTACTCAGCTAGTCACATGCAGATCTAGAGAGCATAAGAAGCTTATGGCTAATGAGATACATATTAGTGATACATTGCAGATATTAGTGTTGTGTCCTAGAATGACTATTGTGACAAATGATGATGGATATTTTATAGTTCTATTACATATTAAAAATCATTAGATGTTGACTCCACATAGATGCAACTACATGGTATACTGGGTACACTAAAAGTGATCAAGAAGTTGGACAATATTGTTGCTAACAATGTCACATAGCTTAAGCAATAGGTGAGATAGATTGGTCCATTACAAATAGATTTGACTAAGGCTAAGGAAGATTGACAAGCTACAATTGAATAGGTAGATGGTTTGGACAATAACTAGCGTTGGGGCTATAATATTGTAATAATACACAAAAAAATGTATGAAAGAGTTTCTGCAATAAGGCAAGCTCGTTGGGAGTTGTATGCTTCCAAAAACTACTTTATTTACTTCAGAATTCTTGAAATTTATATACATCTACATAGAATGTGAAAGGTATGCATCCTAAAACATGTGGGAGAAGGAATATCTATTGTCACCTCAGAGGAAGGTATGTCATGAAGATAAAGGCTACTACCATTGACAGGGTTCTATCAAAGATGGACAATGTCTTGATTAGTAAATTCTTGGGAGAATGCCCAACATTGAGTTGGTTTGTAAATAGATTTGTTCCAAATGGGTGGTCAAAGGAAACATGGATGTTAGTGCCCTAAGGGTCTGTTTCCATTTTCATTCTCACTTCTTGAATATTGCATCCAAGTGTTGATGAAGGGCTTGTGTTTAATTAGGAAAACTAGTCTCTCACTATGTAAGTGGAGACCTAGCTTTGATCTAGAAGTAAACCTATTTCCATGGTCCCTACATGGGTTAGAATACTACGACTCCCTTTAGAGTAATGAGATGAGGAGATCATCACTTGGATTGCTAAATTATTTGGGCACTTCCTAACTCTTGCCAATGTTACAAGCAATAGGAGTAGATTTGTGTTTACTAGATTTTGTGTCAATGTGAAAATCTACAAGGTGCTTCCTACCTCTATAGTTCTAGAATCAAAGTTGGGAAAATGGACACAAAGTATCTCTAGTACAAAAAATCTTCCCTCTTTTTCCAAAACTTTTCATAAATTAGATATTTGATAAATGTCTATTTGAGAAAGAATAGGGGAGATATGATAAAGAAAAGAAAAAGAAAGTAGGGAGCCTTAATGATTAGTGTTGGGGATTCCTCTAGAGAATTGGAGATGCCCCCTCCTAAGCAAAATGATTTACTTGAGGAAGGATAAATTTTCCTATCCTCAAATAATATGGAAAACCTAGGTTCTCAAGGGTCCCTCTTGGAGGAAACAACAATAGGATAGTAGGAACATGACATATTAGACAATGAGAATCCTTAAAGGTTCTCCTGAGCATCACCATCTTTTGTGGTTAGAGAAGGATCTGTACATCTTTAGTTGGAAGAGTTTGGGTTAAAAACATCTCTTCCCACAAGCCCCCTAATAGAAAATGGGAAGAATAAGGAAACTCTTGGGGCCTCTCTCTCAACCCCATATGTTGGCAAAGGGAAAGGTAGTCAGAAATCCAAAAAACAAAGAAAGACAATGGACGTAGGATTAGACTCAAAGCCTAGGAAAATATCCAACAGGAAAACTAGATAGAAGGATATAGAAAAGGAGGTGGCTAATGGAAAGAAAAATATCTTGGAGATGACATGCTCTAGGAAGGGAAAAAATGAAAGTCTCATCATGGAACACAAGGGGGATGAATAGCCCTCACAAGAAAAATATCCTCAAGAACCTTCTCAAGGAGCTCAAGTTAGACATTCTACTTCTCAAAGAAACTAAAATTAATGCTGATTACTTTTCTTCTATCAACAAGGGTAATTGGCCTTATGTAGATTTCTAGGTTGTTGATGCAAAAGGCACATTGGCGGTTATTGCTATCATGTAGAATGCCTCAAATTTGGAAGATGCTCTCATTTTCAAACATAAGAACTTTTAAATATTATGTTTAAACTTAAGATCAAAAATGAAATGTGGATTTTATCCAATATATATGCTCCCAACATGAGACAACTTAGAAGGAAATTATGGGAAGACCTTATCCTTTTCAAGAAAAATTTCCAAAATCCTAACTAGACGATCACAAGGTACTTCAACACCCCACTATACCCCTATAAAAAATGGGAGGAAATATGGATTTTTTTGACAACATGATAAATCTAGATTACTTCCTTTACAAAGGAGGCCTACTGGACATTGAGTTAGAAGGCTCCTTGTTCACTTGGTCAAACAAAAGATTACGAAGAGTCTCATATAGGTGAAACTTGATAGATTCCTTATCTATTCAAACTAGAGCATTCTTGACAAATGCAACCTCTCTACTCTCCTAAGAATAGGATCCAATCATACTCCCCTAATTTTGGATTGGAAAATGAATATTAAAAGAGGAAACCACCCCTTCAAGTTTGAGATCATGTGGGGCACTCCATCCTGACATAAAAAATCTAATTGAGAAATGGTGGAATATTGAGATAAGAGGAACAACACTTTTCAAACTTATCTACAAAATCAAGAATGTCAAAATGAATATAAAGCAATGGAATAGGTACTCTTTTGGGAACATCTTCAAGCAAAAGAAAGAGATCAAGTAGAAGTTGAAGGAAATACAATCTAAAATGGACACCAAAGGAGCCATGGAAGAAATTTACCAAAAGGAGAAAGAAACCCTTTGCATTTTCCACAACCTCATAGAGAAAGAATAAATATTTTAGAAATAGAAATTTAGAATTTAGTGGCTTGAAATAGGGGATGGGAATAAAAGAAAATTTTTCTGTCAGTTTTAAAACATTAAAAATAATAGAATTTTTGAGTTAATAAAAAATGATGGAACTAGAATCACAAAGAAAATTTAGATGGAAGGGGTCAGATTTTTCCAAGATTTGCTCAGTCTAAGACTACATACTAACCAATTAAAAGAGGAGGTTTTGTTCGAGGCTATTCACACTACCATTCCAAAAAATGACTTGGAGGAAATGAGAAAAGATTTTTTAGAAGAAGAGGTAAGAGGTGTTATCTTTAATTTGAATCCCTACAAAGCCCTAGGTTTAGATGGTTTTCCCCTGCCTTCTTCCAATCCTTTTTGGGAAATTATGGGGTCGGATGTTACTGAAGCCATCTAGGAATTCTTTGCCTCTGGTAGTTTCTTGAAGGAAATTAACAATACTTTTTTGGTCCTCATCCCCAAAAAGATTAGGGCAAATGGAATGGTAGATTTCTACCCAATTATCATTTTCAATATAGTTTACAAAATCTCAAGTAAGCTTCTTGTTCTAAGGATGCAATCGCACCTTGACAAGATCATCCATACCAATCAGAATGGGTTTATCCTAGGAAGGAAAATTATGGATGTTATATCTATTCAAGAAATATTTCACTCTATGGAAAAAAGGAGTAAAGAAAGTACGGTGCTAAAATTAGACATATCCAAGGCTTATGATAAAGTCTCATGGGGTTTTTCTCCTAAAAGTCCTTCAAAATTTTGGTTTCAAGGGAAAGATGTTGAATCTGCTAAGGTGTTGCTTGACCATTCCCATGTTCTCAATTATTATTAATGGCACCCCAATAGCCATTTCTCTTCCAAAGGTGGTCTGAGACAAGGTGATCCTTGTCCCCCAATTTGTTCATTATGATGGAGGAGGTTATGGGAAAAAATATATATTTAAACATTAGTAGAGGCAACATTATTAGTTTTAGACTTGTTTCTTCCATGGTGCAGGAGCACCCTAGGTTTAGTAGGTTCAAAATTGGCATTTTGATTTTGTTTGAGTTTTTAATATGTAATAAGATCTAAGAAGATCGTTTTAAATGTGTTGGTGTCTAGTTTGGGTCAATAGGTGTTAAGTTTGTGTGCAAATGTAAAAAAGTGTCAAGGTTGTTGAATGTTGTCAAGTTGCACAAAGCAACTTTTGCTTTTGTTGCCAATGTGGGAAGATGAACAGTCATAACTTGAAAAGTTGGTTGTAACCATTTGGGAATAGTTGGAAATACCTTAAAAAGGATTTGTAAGGTCTAACACAAGGGGGGATGATAAAATATGAGAAAACATTTGGTATTTCAAAGTTTTAATAAATAAAACCTTTTTTTTCTGTGCATTTTTCTATAACAGTCCTATTCTTTCACATGGTACGGATATGTACAAACTTTGTACAACCTAAATGTGGTATGGTTGGAAAGATAATTTAGTTAACTTTCTAATTATTTTGGTTTGGTTGATTTTCGTCATGTTTTGTGAAAGTTATGATCAAATTAGTGATTATCACTTCTAGATTTTTATTGTTTTTTCAGAAAGAAACTTGTTTGGCATGGATTTGTATGACCTTGGACGTAAAAGAGAAGGCATTTAGATGATAAATATATGAAATACAAAACGTTTCCTTTTCATTTGGAGTCATTTCATCAAGTTTTTCAAAAGTTAGAACATTTTTGGTGATAACAGTCCTAAATCCTGCCTAGGGTTCCCAATTTGGAATAGCCTTATTTTGCCCTATTCTGTACAAAATAACCCTATCTGATTTTGTGATATGTTGTATAAATCCCAAATGGGTATCTAGAACAGTGTTTACATTTTTGATATCCTGTCTGCATTGAAAGTTATGACCAAAAAACCTAATTTGCTGCCCCCATGTTTTAGGTTTTAAGGATTGAAGGCTTGTGAGGAAAAACCCACCAAATGATGCTTTAGGGTTTGAAAGATTGGTTGATTGAGGTTGTTTTAGGTTTGTCCACCCTTCTCTACATCAAATTGGTATCAGAACCTGAAGATCTGGGCAAGATAAGTTTTTTTTTGAGTTTGTGTATTGTCTTTTTGCAGGTTGAAGGAAGAACCTGGATGCCAAAAGACTAGGCCAAGGGAAAAGAAAGGGGCCTAAGGTGAGGTATCACAAAGACAAGAAGTATTGAGAAGAAGAAAGTTGAAAGAGACTTGCTTAAGAAATAAGAATGGAAATGTGGAGAAGATTAGTCCGTAGAGACTTGCAGAGTAAGGAGGTACTAAGCAAGAAACAAGAGAAAAGAAAAGAGAAAAGTGAGATAAAGAAGAAGGATGAGAAAGGAAAGAAAATTGATATTGAGAAAGAGATAGCCTATTTGAGGCAAGCCTAGGAACAAATGGAGGAAAAAATGGAAAAGGTTCAAGAAATAATGGAACTTGTGATGCAATAGTTGCTTGAGAGAGCAAACCAAGAAAAAGTTGGCATTTACCAATAAGGAAGAAGGTAAAATGGCCCATCAAGGAGATCATTCAGAAGAGAAGGATGCAGGAGAAGATATCAGAACCAGACATTGAAGAATCTTAATTGATGAAGGAAGAGCAACAACCATCTAAGAAAGAGGAAGAGGTAAGTAATACAATGGTGACCAAGCCTAGGACTGTTTTGACATCAACAAGCATTGAAGAATTGCCTTGGGAAGTTCAGGAGGTATTGAAGGATAATATGAACATAGTTGTGGATGAGTCTTCACCTTCTTTATTACTAATGCAAAGGATCAATCATTTTAAGTTGTTTGAAGCAATTGAATTTGATTCTAATGTGCAAGTTGAGCAAGGTGAGTTGCAGGGTTTAGATTTTTAGTTATTTGAATGCAAGGATAGAGCTTTCCATTTAGTCCACCACGGTACACATTTACCATTTGAGTTTGAGGATGTAAGGTGCTTTTTGTTTGCTACTAGGATAGTAGAGAGGGATGTTGATGGGGAAGATCAAGTTGCTATTGTGGATATGCAGACCTGTTGAGTACTAGTGACTCAAATTACAGGTTCATTGGTTCCTTGGTTTTCCTTTGTTATCGGCTTGACTCCTTGTATCGATGGGAGTAAGAGGTCTTTGGCCGATATGCTAGGTTACACCGATGGAGGGCTAGCTATCGGCATGAGGTTTACTATCGGCAGGAGTTCAGTGTCTTATGCCGATCTCCAAGGTCTTACCGATGGTAGTGGGACATCGGCATGAGGTTGACCGTCGGTAAAGCTGGTGGTAGGAGCTCCGATAGTGTTGGGTCACACCGACGATGGATGAAGGGTTAGCGATCTTGTCGGCGTGAGTCACTCCGATGAAAGATCATCAGAGTGAGTAGTATTATTGGCGTAGCTGGAAGAAGTCTCCCTGTTACTTCATGTTATACCGATGAAGGGTTGGCGTTGGCGTGAGAATCACTGTCGGCCAAGCCTTGAGTCCTCTCTTCGATGGACCTCGTTACTCCGATGGATGACATTGGCTTTGGCATCGGTGGGACATTGGTCTTCGGCAAAGTTTGGTTTAGTCTTGACGATTGTTGGTGTCTCTCCGATGGAACGGTCATCGGCATGACAATCCTTGTAGGGCTGACATTTGGAAGTTTCTCCGATGGGCATTGGTCACCCCGATGGAAGTTGGTGTTTGGCATCGGCGTGAGAACTTCTATCGGCTCAGCCTTGAATTGTCACTTCGATGGCAGAAGTCACTCCGATGAAGAGTTGGCATTGTGTTGGCGTCGGTAAGACAAGGAACTGTCAGAGTGAGTGTTGAAGTGTTCACCGATGATGTTGGTTACTCCGATGAGACTTAGTCTGGAGTCGTCGGTGGCAAAAGCGCCGACAGTTATCTTACGTGTGTTCGGGCATTTAAACCCGGATGTCCAACTGGAACTTGTGCATGTGGGACTAAAGTTTCCTATGAGAATGTGAACGGTTAGATAGTTATGCGAACGGTTTGGACAGTTGGATGTCAGCGATACTGGGCAGCTAGAATGAATGGTCGTTTGCATGAGAATAGATTAGATTGCTAAAAGCAATTGTGTAATCGAGTCAGATGAGTGTGAGAGAATCGATGAGACGGTGAGTTCAATCTGATGGAGCTCTAGTTTTTCTTCTTCTGTGAAGTCTTATGCTGTATGCTGTATGCAGCATGTGAACAGCATGTGAAGGGACTGAGAAGAGGATGAAAACAGAGTTCAAATGAAATTGTTCTGGCTGAGAAGATGTAGTTCTGTACTGTGTGCTGTTTGTGGCATGATCATAGTATGAAGAACCAACCAAGTGCTGGAGAACTTTGTGCAGGGTTACTGTCAGTTATTCTTCTGAAGGAACAAGATGTAAATCTTCATGAAAGGCTTATTGCCAGTTTTGTATTGTAACTGTCTTTCTGTTGCTGAATAATACAATGGTGATCTGGGCTTTTGGAGTGTGGGGTTTTTTACCCGTAAGGGTTTTCCCCACGTAAATCTGTGTTCTTGTTCTATCTTTCATGTTTAATGTCTCTGCTGTTGAAACTAGATATTGTTCGCTTGTGCTTTCCTCTAAGGGTCAATGTAGGAAATGTTCTATGTCAGTTTCCGCTTTAATGGCATAGTTGTGTGTGTTTTTGAAGAAATTGAAAAGAATTTAAATCTGTCGAAGACACCACTATTCTTAGAAATACGTTTTGAGATGCCCTCATTTCCTTACAAGTGGTATCAGAGCCTTCTTCTGGGATATGCTTTGTTGCTCACATATGTACATTTGTGTGCTGCATGTGTTTGCATGTAAGAGTTCCTAGTGTATAAGGTCTGGGTATTCCTTCTGTGATGATTTCTTAGTGTGACAGGCTTGAGGAAATCTGAAGGAAATGTTTGTTTGTTTGATCCTTGTTTGAGTGAAAGTCTGGCAGTTGATCTTGTGTTTCTGTTTCAGCAGTGCTTGAAGGATGGTGAAGATACTGGAGCTGGTCATGATGTGGCCTGAGGCTCTTGATTGACAGTATTTAATCTTGTTGCATGGGGTTTGCTTTGAGGCTGTGTTGCTGCAGTAACTTTCATATTGGGTGTCTGTGTGAGAGGCTCTCTGATGATATGGAGAAGTTTGTGTTACTGCTCAGCCATGGAGTATTGTGCTTATGCTGGGTGTTCTATTCCTAGTATTGGAAGGCATAATTTTTCTGTTACCCTGATTGCATGCAGGCTTTGGAGTTGATCATTGGATGATCTAAGAGCTTCTGTAATAGCCCGATTCTCTCAGATGCATGTGCATGTTGGTGGTTTGAGAGATTGGTCTACAAGTGGGCCTGAATCTCTTGAACTGTTGTTTCCTTAAATGGATATTTTGTACTTGCATGACTCAGATTCATGATTATTGGATTTGAGGGGTTTTATAGTTTTTCTTTAAAAACTATGGTTTTGCATATTCATGATGATCCATTATTCTGGTTTAACTATTATGGAGTTTTGTTGCAGACTTTTTGGGTTTTCCAGATGTGAAGTGGGTATGGATGTGCATGCGTGTTTTTCAAACACAAGTGGTTTTTTGTAGGTTTTACACGGTCAAAAGAAAAACTTGTGGTTTTGTGAAGCTGTAGTTAAGCTATTTCTAGACCCTGGCTTTTGGGATGTTGCTGGATGATATATTTGCAGTTTTGCATGCATGCTCTGTGCATGGTGTGAGGAGGTGAAATGCTTGCTTTGCATGGGAGTGCTGGTATGTGATTTGTCACTCAGCATTTCTGTGGTAATGTTTCTAGTTTCTTGACTAATGGTGCTCAAGTTGTGGACATGTTGGGCGAATCAGTGAAAAGTAAGTTTTCTGATGTTTGAGTCATGTTGTCTACATTGTTATCTATTCCTTGAAATCTCAGTTTTGTAGTTTCCAGTGTGATAGTGAGTTTGCATGATACATTGGTTGGATCTACGAGTTATGTAGTTTTGTGGGCTGATCACCTATTAAGCTACAGTGAGATGACTCGGATGTGGACTGTCTTTATCCACAAGGTTATTTCAGTGTTTATGCAGATTTGTTAGCTGGCCTTGTCTGTGGTCACTTGTGCATTGGTGTGACTGTTTTGGGATGAGAGGATGGATGTTGTAGAGTATCTGAATAGTTGGTTATGGAGACTTGTAGTAAGTGTATCATGATGTCATGTATAGCTTGAATACACAGGTTTGTGTAAGCTATTGACAATGATAGTTTAATTCCTTGTTTTGGAGATCTTGGTGTCACTTGGTTTTATAGTCACATGGACATGTTAATGTGTGGACCTGGAAGATTTTCAGATTAGGAGATGTTTGGTTAGGATGCTTGGAAAGCTCTGTTGTTACAGTTCAGTGGGAGCTTTAGCATTGACTGTGTGTTTCATCACTTAGTGGTGAATGATCTTCTTTAGTGTTGCAGATGTTACTAGGAGGAGCTCTTTGATCCTGTTGCTGCAGAAGGGTTCTTTCGCATTTGCAGGGGCACTATTTGAGGATGAGTAACATCTTGGAGTCATGGAGGATTCATGAAATTCTTGGCTGAGGTGTTGGTGGTGCTTGACAGGTGATGTTGGTTTAGAATTTTGGTTTTTTCATATCATGATTTCTGCTTTTGAATTTTGGTATGATACATTGATCTAGAAACCATGGTTATGTTCACCTAGAGCATGGAATCTCCTAATGGAGATGGTAAGATCATGATGTCATGATAAGTTCCTGATTCAGATGATTGGAGTTTTGACAGTGGTCTGGTTACTTCTCTATGTTTGGGTACATTTATCATTTGCTTGATTACTTCATAGTGTTGTAGTGATGCAGTTGGAGTTCAGCATGAGGTGATTGTTCAAAGGTACTCATGGATACATGGAGAATAAGGTGAGACTGTATATGTTGTGCTAAATCAGAGTTTACAGCTGGAAGTTCGAGGAGTCTTTACCTTGGTTGAATGTGAATTCAACAAAAGATCTAGAGGAGATTGTTCTTGGAGAAAGTCATTGGGACTTGGGTATCTTGGAAAAACATTCTCTTTCCCCACTCTTGGTCTACTCGACAAGTTTCACTTGAGAGGTATAGCCCATTGTTTCTCTCAGGTGTTTTATGCTTTCTTTCATAGATATGGTTCTGGAGGATTCATTGTGAGAGATGGATAGCATGTTTATCTCATTTTGCATTTGAGTTTAGAGATATCATTCATTGATGAGGACTGTTAGGAGATGGTTAATGGGCTGATTTCCTGAAATGGGAAATGAATTAGTTTGATCTTCTTTGGTTTGTGAAGCTTACATCCATGTTAGTTGATCTTGGAGATTGACTGTTTGTTTGGATGTTGTTATATTGTTCTTCTTTGGGGTGTTTTGAAGGAGATCATACTTGACACAGTTGGCATTCAGAGGTGTATGTAAAAGGATTGTCTGCAGGTATATGATGTGCAGTGTTCCTCTTGGTCTCAGTTAGTTTCTCTGATGGTGTGTTTCGCACTACATTGTTTTGAGATTTGGTTGGAGCTGATGGTCACTAGTTTGTGGTCATGTGCTTTCACTTATGTTGTTGGGTGACAGCATGAAGGTTCTGTCCTGTTATCTCTTTCTTTTGTTGGATGTGGAGAAATTGGAGAACTTTGGACTGGTTGTGAGGTGTTGTTCTTGCAGGATTATTTACTTACAGTTTTTGCATATCATGGTGGATGTTTCCTTGGTACTACATGATTATTTACACGTTCTATGTAATGCCATTGGTGGATTTTTTGTATGCCATGATCTTTTTCAGATCTGCATTACCCATGCAGTGGGAGTTCTTGAAGTGCTTGGTCTTCTTCGACTGGTTCACACTTTGAGCTTGTATTTGCAGTTGATGGGTGTATATGTAGGTGGCATGAGTCTACTGATGTTCATACCTTTAAGGTATGAGTGATTGGATGTTTTAGCACTGGTTGTGTGTGCTATTTTTAGTCAAGTGGGTTTTTTGTTTCAGTTGGATGGGTACAGTCAGCTTACTGATTGTTGTTCTAGCTGATGGTTTATCTTGTTTCTGGAGGATGTTTCTCATGGCTGTGTTCTGGAAGCTTTGAAGTTGTTTTTGTTAAAACTTCTGTGGAGCATGTGAGCGTAGTGGAGTGGTGGCAGTATCAGCTTTGGTTTTGTGATATGGAGCATTGATGGTTTCCTGTAATTCCTTCGTCAAGTGGGAGAATGTTGAGTACTAGTGACTCAAATTACAAGTTCATTGGTTCCTTGGTTTTCCTTTGTTATCGGCTTGACTCCTTGTATCGGTGGGAGTAAGAGGTCTTTGGCCGATCTGCTAGGTTACACCGATGGAGGGCTAGCTATCGGCATGAGGTTTACTATCGGTAGGAGTTCAGTGTCTTATGCCAATCTCCAAGGTCTTACCGATGGTAGTGGGACATCGGCATGAGGTTGACCATCGGTAAAGCTGGTGGTAGGAGCTCTGATAGTGTTGGGTCACACCGACGATGGATGAAGGGTTAGCGATCTTGTCGGCGTGAGTCACTCCGATGAAAGATCATCGGAGTGAGTAGTATTATCGGCGTAGCTGGAAGAAGTCTCCCTGTTACTTCATGTTATACCGATGAAGGGTTGGCGTTGGCGTGAGAATCACTGTCGGCCAAGCCTTGAGTCCTCTCTCCGATGGACCTCGTTACTCCGATGGATGACATTGGCTTTGGCATCGGTGGGACATTGGTCTTCGGCGAAGTTTGGTTTAGTCTTGACGATTGTTGGTGTCTCTTCGATGGAACGGTCATTGGCATGACAATCCTTGTAGGGCTGACATTTGGAAGTTTCTCCGATGGGCATTGGTCACCCCGATGGAAGTTGGTGTTTGGCATCAGCGTGAGAACTTCTATCGGCTCAGCCTTGAATTGTCACTCCGATGGCAGAAGTCACTCCGATGAAGAGTTGGCATTGTGTTGGCATCGGTAAGACAACGAACTGTTAGAGTGAGTGTTGAAGTGTTCGCCGATGATGTTGGTTACTCCGATGAGACTTAGTCTAGAGTCGTCGGCGGCAAAAGCGCCGACAGTTATCTTACGTGTGTTCGGGCATTTAAACCTGGATGTCCAACTAGAACTTGTGCATGTGGGACTAAAGTTTCCTATGAGAATGTGAACGGTTAGATAGTTATGTGAACGGTTTGGACAGTTAGATGTCAGCGATACTGGGCAGCTGGAATGAATGGTCGTTTGCATGAGAATAGATTAGATTGCTAAAAGCAATTGTGTAATCAAGTCAGATGAGTGTGAGAGAATCGATGAGACGGTGAGTTCAATCTGATGGAGCTCTAGTTTTTCTTCTTCTGTGAAGTCTTATGCTGTATGCTGTATGCAGCATGTGAACAGCATGTGAAGGGACTAAGAAGAGGATGAAAACAGAGTTCAAATGAAATTGTTTTGGCTGAGAAGATGTAGTTCTGTACTGTGTGCTGTTTGTGGCATGATCACAGTATGAAGAACCAACCAAGTGCTGGAGAACTTTGTGCAGGGTTACTATTAGTTATTCTTCTGAAGGAACAAGATGTAAATCTTCATGAAAGGCTTATTGCCAGTTTTGTATTGTAACTGTCTTTCTGTTGCTGAATAATACAATGGTGATCTGGGCTTTTGGAGTGTGGGGTTTTTTACCCATAAGGGTTTTCCCCACGTAAATCTGTGTTCTTGTTCTGTCTTTCATGTTTAATGTCTCTGCTGTTGAAACTAGATATTGTTCGCTTGTGCTTTCCTCTAAGGGTCAATGTAGGAAATGTTCTATGTCAGTTTCTGCTTTAATGGCATAGTTGTGTGTGTTTTTGAAGAAATTGAAAAGAATTTAAATCTGTCGAAGACACCACTGTTCTTAGAAATACGTTTTGAGATGCCCTCATTTCCTTACAAGACCAAGTTACTTCAATTAGATGTTGCCATGTTGACAAGGTCACTGAGAGAGTGTGAGAAGTAGGGCAAAGAAGGCATATTCGGTGATGGTGTTACACAAATAGTTTCAGAGGATAATGCTGCCATTGTTATCATCCACATGAAGGAGGAAGAGTATCATCAACCGGACGGGAAGAATGATCAATTCTATCTTTCATTGCACATGGTATCTCTGGAAGGTGACTTGCAACATAGTTTATGTAGATGCCTTTGCCAAGTGTTCAAGAAACCTACAGTCAAGATGAAGCAAGCATGGGTCTATTTCAAAGAAGGTAATAAGTAGGGATCTAAAAACATCAATCAAGAGCTTTCAAACACATTTCTCATGTTTCTTCTCTCCATTCAAGTGGAGCTTGAATCTTTCTTCCCCAGGAGTATGGTGCAGGAGCACCCTAGGTTTAGTAGGTTCAAAATTGGCATTTTGGTTTTGTTTGAGTTCTTAATATGTAATAAGATCTAAGAAGACCATTTTAAATGTGTTGGTGTCTAGTTTGGGTCAATAAATGTTAAGTTTGTGTGCAAATGTAAAAAAAGTGTCAAGGTTGTTGAATGTTGTCAAGTTGCAAAAAGCAACTTTTGTTTTTGTTGCCAATGTGGGAAGATGAATAGTCATAACTTGAAAAGTTGGTTGAAACCATTTGGGAATAGTTGGAAATGCCTTAAAAATTATTTGTAAGGTTGAACACAAGGGGGGATGATAAAAGATGAGAAAAAATTTGGTATTTGGAAGTTTTGATAAATAAAATACTTGTTTTCTGTGCATTTTTTTGTAATAGTCATATTATTTCACATGGTACAGATATGTAAGGAATTTGTATGACTTGAATGTGGTATGGTTGGAAATATAATTGAGTTACCTTTCTAATGATTTTGGTTTGGTTGATTTTCATCATGTTTTGTGAAAGTTATGATCACATTAGTGATTATCACTTCCAGATTTTTATTATTTTTCAGAAAGAAACTTGTTTGGCACAGATTTGTATAACCTTGGACGGAAAAGGGTAGGCATGTAGATGATAGATATATGAAATATAGAACTTTTCCTTTTTTTTGGAGTCATTTCATCAAGTTTTTTAAAAGTTATAGCATTTTTGGTGATAACAGTCCTAAATCCTGCCTAGGGTTCCCAGTTTGGAACAACCTTGTTTTTCCCTATTTCGTACAAAATAAACCTATCTAATTTTGAGATATGTTGTATAAAGCCCAAATGGGTATCTATAAATGTGTTTACATTTTTTATATCATGTCTGTACTAAAAGTTATGACCAAAAAACCTAATTTGTTACCCCCATGTTTTAAGGCTTGTGAAGAAAAACCCACCAAATGATGCTTTAGGGTTTCAAATATTGGTTGATTGAGGTTTTTTTAGAGTTGTCCACCCCTTCTCTACATCATTCCCTAAACCCTAGTTCTCGCCAGTAATTAGTAGATGACACCATATTACTTGGGACTGCCACAATTGTTGAAGATAAAGGATGGAAGATGATTCTATCTCAGTATGTTGTGGTGTCAGGTCAATATATCAAATTGGATACAAGTAGAGTCTTCTTTTTCAATACCAACAAGTCCCTCTAGACTCAGATCGCTAATACACTTGTTTGTAGTATTCAACAACTACTAGCTACTTACCTGACCTAGAGGAGAATTTATAATAGCACATGGAACATCCTAGTTAAGAGAGTCTAAAAGAAGCTGATAGGTTGGAAGCGTAGCTTACTCATCCATGTAGGCAAACTATTATTGCTAGAATCTTATCTCTAGAGCACCCTAGTGTACCTACTCTCTTTGTTCAAAACTCCTTTTGTTTGGTTGAAAAAATTAAACAAATATAGAGAAGGTTTCTATGGTTAGGAATGAAGGACAAACAAAGGATATCTCTATTGGCTTGGGATAATTTATGCCTTCCCAAAAGAGATGATGGCTTGGGGATTCAAGAAATCAAAGAAATGAACAAGGCCCTTATGGCTAAAATAGGATGGAAACTCATGTTTGCTAGTAATGAATGGTAAAAAATAATGATAGCTAAATATATGAATAATCAAGTTGGGCAATCCCTCCTCCCCCTCCCCCATCTCTTGGTTGGTTCTACCATATGGAACAACATTACTAAATCAAAGCAATTACTAAAAAAATTAATAAAATGGAAAGTGGGAAATAGGGATAAAATTAGGTTCTGATAGGACCACTAGATCTCTGGCATGCCTCTTGAACTCTTGCACCCATGTGCTAGAATTAAAGAGGTGCTATGTGGTTTATTGGGGAAAATTGCTAAGGACTATTTAAGAAAGAAAGATAAGGGATTGTGTGGATGATTTTCCCTAACATGCTAAGTGTTAGAGATTATGCTACCCTTAATGATTTAATTTCCAAAATCAGCCTTCACAGATTCAACCTCTTCCCAAGGTAAGATGAAATGGTTTAAATTGTTGATCCCATGGGAAACTAAATTGTCAATACTAGATTTAATTTATTAGGATATCCCTAGAGGATAGATTTTAATTGAGGAACAACAATCTTATCCCAAAGGTCATCTTTTTTTGGTGGGCTTCTTGTCATGCTAAAATACCAATAGTTGATAATCTAAAAAAATAGGATTTCCCATGGCCAATAGATGTGTCTTATGCAAACAAGCAGAGGAAATTGTTAGCCACCTACTAATTGAATGTCCCTATTCTTGGAAAATCAGATAGGCAATACTAGAAAACTTAATACTCATTGGGTTTGGCCTAACAAGCTGAAATAGGTGGCTACTAGTTGGGTCTCTCCTTTGAACCATTCCACTATCAAAGAAATCTGGTCTCAAGCACTTCCCCACATCTGTTGGAGCATTTGGAAGGAAAGGAACAACATGATCTTTCAAAAAATTAGCAAGCCTTAGAATGTATTACTTGTTAAGATCAATTAGAATATTTAAGAAAATATTGGAGTAATGCAAATCAAAAGACCTAAAATACCCCCCACATCTTCAAAGAAGTAAATTACCGGTAAATAAAATATAGAGTCCAACTTGGACAATGTGGACCTTGACAAAATTAAAAAAAGAAGCAATAATAAATGGGCCTCCGATCCTGGATGAAGTAAATTAAATTTTGATGGCTCCTCCTAGGGAAATCTAGGTTAGGTAGGTGGGGTGGTGTGATAAGGAATAACAAAGGTCAAATTCATTGCTGCATTCACTAAGAATCTGGGGGTTCATATAGAAAATTACACAGAAGCTAAGGCTACTAGAAATAAAACTTCCATGCATTGGGTTGTGGCAAAGACTCTTGACATTTGGGCTAAGTCAAACCTTGAATTACCATATAGGTCTATCAACAAAGCCAGAATCATGGGGGGTGAGTTGATGAGGATTGATTCGTCTACCTTTGAGAGATTCTGTAATAACATTGTCATTTTGAACATACTAAGGAAAGGGAGCCTCACTACATTTATAGAATCCATAAAGGGGTGTGACCTGGTGTTGTAACAGGAATTTGCCACCTCTTGGAAAAATAGCACAATATATGTTAGGGAGATTTATTTTAAAATCTTTTAATAACTCATAGCCATGGCAACTAGCCTAAGTATGGAGGGCCTAAAACTCTAAAAAACCATCAAGAACTATGACTATTAAGCAATGATCTCAAAAGAGGAGAGCATATTTCAAGGTATCAAAATGGATTTAAGTTAGAGGATTTGCCTTAGACATTAGAAAGAGGTTGTGGAGGTGTTAATAAGGTACTTTACTTTGGAAGGTCATTATAAGAAGATATATTCATATAATTTTCCTATGCTCAATCACCTTAGACACAAAATTAACGAGTTTCCCATTTTTCTTATTTATCTCTTTAGAGAATTCGATGTTGAATGTCCTCCTACAAAATGCATAACCACCCCTCCAACAGGGTCTTATATATTACATTTACCATTTCCAATAGGCCAAAACCCCAAATGCTCTATTGTTTGTGCTGGTTTGCTATTTTTGTAACTCCCATACCTCATGAGACTCTTTTCATTAGTCGGTTGGTTGTTTTTTGTAAAAGGTTTTGAGCCCTTTCAATCCCCATTTTTATCAACATCAAAAACACAATCCTATAAATGATCATAGTCATTATGTGGAACAACCTATTTAATATTATATATCATATTCTACAAGGCATTGTGACATTTATGTAGTTTGAAAAACCTATTTGATATTATATCATAGTCTAAAGGCATTGTGACATCATGGAGGTTATAATATAGTTGTATTGTAACATTATGCATGCCACAGTCTAGATACTTTGTGAACTCTTTTTGTCATAATCCAAGTAGTTTGTGGCATAATGCTCGATACATTCTAATATTCATTAGAAATTTATGACCACACATGAACCTCTATTGATCTTTCAACATCCTAAGTGTTCACAAGATAGCCATTCTTCACATTAATCCTTGCCCTATATTTAATTTATATTACGGGTATCATTCTTCAAGCTATGTGGCATCATATCAATATTACAATATTATATATGAAGGATACTACTTATCTTGGTGGTGTCACCCAATGAATTCTAAAGGTGATGACATTAACTTCTCATTTTTTTAGTTATATCCTTATCAGATTCTATGACATCATTTTGGATTCTTGTAGATCTCCAATAATACATGATGACACCATGAGGGGACATCTACATATGTAAAAAAGATCATCCTTACCATGGAACAAGTCTAGCATAAAGTGGAAACATTCTAACCATATTCCCCCATATATAAGTGTTAATACTCAAACATAACACTTGATAGGAGTTATCAATGTTTAAATGTATATTGGTGACATAGGTACCCATGGGCAGTGAATTGTCTATATCCTACTTATAACATACACAATATTTCAAGCATATCTTACAAGATATATAAAAGATACAAGGTAAGTACTAAGATTTCTATGATGATTGTTCATATATATGTTTCATGTCGTTAAAATATAGTATTTGTGTATGTTTCATTTCCAATATACAAAGATTAACAAATGTGTTATTGTTACTAGAATAGCAAAAATTAAAATTTCTACACGTTCAAGATACAATGATGTCTTGTACAAGTTAGTACAACTGCATAGTAGTTCCCTTCGACTTAACATAGAAGTGTTAAACTTACCTTAGTTCAAGATAGATAACAATGAAATCAGTATCTATATATATATATATATTAATCTAATATCTAGAATAACACTACTCTCTATCTAATGTACAATGTTCTTATATGTGCACAACTTTGTACACTATGAGGTCATGCAATTTAACATCAACAAATGTGGATCATACTAAATCTTCCTACCTAGTCCCAATACTCATTCTTGATCACTCAACATGACAACTGCAATTTATCATAGAGGTCATTACCCTTATCAAAAATTACAAGTCATATGTAATACTTTCTCAATATTCAAGCCTTAAAGATGCATCTATATTCTTTCATGGTACACAGTATACCAACTTTTGTACTCAAATGTAGGGATTTATACTTGATACTCATGAAAACCATCTCTTTATCATGAATGATAGAATTTAAGTCAAGCAAGTCTTCGAAATGCTAGTTTACTCAACTAGCTCTTCCCACAACAAGAGACCTAAGCATTAGAGATCCATTGCATCCTATCTAAACACCCCTTTTTCATGGACATACCTAGGATTATGTACAAGAGGATAACTTCTTTTTTATAAACATAGATAATACAAACAGAGTTGCATGACAAGGGTAATAGTATACAGGGGTAATAATAATACTTTTGACACTAACAACCTTTTATTTCCATCCAGGAGTAAAATCTTGTAGGAATTATATTATGCAATCTTTGTACCACCCAAAGATTAAAGCATATGAGACTACCTCATACTCTCACCATGCAGGAGGCACCTAACTTTGCTTCAATATAAGGCGTGCATATCCTATGCCCTATAGGATTTGAACTTGGGACCTTTCTTTCAAGAGCATAATTTTTTCTCCAACAGGCCAACTTAGGGTTTCATTACAAGAAAGCCCTAAATAAACCCTTATGTGTATTCTTATCGATCCCTATCTTCTTCTTTATTTAATTTTATGCTAAATGAGGCTTTCATTACAATTCCCTTAAATAAAACTAATAAATGCCCTTTTGAGGATTTCTCCCCCTTCATCATTGAGATTGAATAATAATATCAAACCATGTCCTCCACCCAAGTCATAAATATGGGCTACAATTGTTGGGATTAGGTGTGTTATAGTGGTTACAAATTTTTGAGTGTTTTAGACGTGTTAACAGATTCAATTTTGCATGCATGATTTTGTACGTTTTACATTTAATTAAAATCTATGATTTTATAGATCTATGAAGAGACTATTGTTTATGGTTTTCTGAATGGTGACAATTATATATTTGCATGCATGGTTTGAGGAGGTTGGTTGTAGATTTCTCAAAGGAGTATTGTGGTTGTTCCATGTTGTGTATTTGTAGCATTTTTTATTGATGTTGGTATTGTGGAATAATCTACATGTTACATCTTTGTTCTACTTGTTACTAACATGGAGTTGAATTTGTAGGTTGCATTGTTTCAAGATCTAAGAGTTTTATGATTTCCTTAGTTTCAGTTGGAGCACTAGCCATGTTCTCTATCACCTTTGGATGCTATTTTTGTGGGTTGTCTATACTTGCATGTTGCATGGAAAACTTAGGTGTGGATCTTCAGAGTGTTGATGGTGTTTTGTGTGCAATAGGGTTTTGTTGTAGACTGTTGGATGCCATGGAGTTGTAGATTCTAGTTGTTGGCCTTTAGGCCATCATGGCACATTGGTGTGTTTAGTAGTAGAGAGACAAGAAAATGGATGTTTGTTATCAATTGTAGCATCGTGGTGGTTACCTGCAATATAGCGAGGGTCACTTGAAGTATCATGATGGTTACTTGCAGCATCATGGTGGTTACTTGCAACATCGTGAGGGTCACTTGCAACATCATGGTGGTTATTGGTAGCATAGTGAGAGTCACTTGTAGCATCATGGTGGTTACTTGTAACATAGGGAGGGTCACTTGAAACATCATGGTGGTTACTTGCAACATAGTGAGGATCTTTTGTAGTATCATGGTGGTTACTTGTAGCATAGTGAGGGTCACTTGCAGCATTGTCATGCCCAAAAATAATGCCAACAAAGAAAACTTGAATTTTTATAACACAAAAGTGATGCATAGGGATAAAGTAACAAGATTGCAAATGCATAGCCACTACATGACATGTTGCATGAGATTAATTATGTGTTGTAAATGCATCAGGGAGGCAAACAAAAGAAATAGTACAAAGTTGGATAGTGTGCACCTCCACGCACACATCCTTTATTATGGAAGCTCCTTAAGATGAGGATAACACCAACACATGGTGCCTAAGGGAGGCGGTATCCTTGTGATGACCACTACTAAAAGAAACAATATAAGAGGGAGGAGGCCCACCTCCTTTAAAGATGACGAATTGCAAAAAATAAACCATGAGTATATCAATAGAATAACATTTTATGTGATGTTATGCACTTAATCAATATACTTCACATCTTTCTATGAATCAATTTGTTGAACAATCCACATGATATGAAGGCAACTATATTATTTCCGTGGAAAAACTTGGAAACCTATGAACAATTACCAAGGTATGACACTTATCCAAATAACATTGTTAATTATAATACCACCACAAAATTTAATATCACTACAACAAACATATTAATCTTAAAAAAAATTAAAAATAAAATAATACTATCTTGTATTAATATACAATAAAAATGGTAATATTTCCTAAGCATCACTTAGGATCTTGGACCCCTAAATTGCTTCTTTTTTTTTCATTATTATTTTATTGTTTTGCAACCAAGGTATTTTTTTATTTGGTTCATGACAACAATAAAGGAGAAGTGGCTGAGCTAGACTGAAGATCATAGCCAAGCGAGGCAAGCAAGGAGCTCTTTTCCATGGGCAAACGAATGATGGTGGCAACTATTACAACATAGCATCACTTAGGTAACAGAGAGGGCGGCTATTATAGTAGGGTGGCAACTATGATGGTGCTGCACTACCTTTCATTGCTACACCCCATGGTCTTGATCTCTCCCACGCCCCCATTTCCTTTTTTTTTTTCCATTTTCCTTTTTGTTTTTGTTCTAAATATTTTTTTTTATACCTTTATTTTTCTTTCAAATGTGATCGCAAGTAAGGCCAGATCTGCTATCCTTGATAATATTTTGTGCCAAAATGAGCTTTGCAGTAGGGCACAAATGACCATCTTAAAAGGATAAGGGATTTTTCATAAGATGTAGATACATTTACCCTGGTAAACACATATACAAAATGAGGCAGCATAAACATGGCACATGAACTGATTGACAGAATGCCTCTAAGAAATGTAGTTTTAGGGGATGCCATAACTGTAGGATGAGTACAACAGGTTAATATTATCATTAATATATATGTATTTATTTTTGTTAAATTTTGTTTTATTATTATTGTTGCCCTATTTTTTTTTGTGAAACCCTCAAGGTATATATGGCTTGAAAACAGTCTTATATATTAGTTTCATGTACATTACTATATTCAAATATATAATAGTGCTTTGTGTTTTTATATATGTGCCCACTATTTCAACCAGATTGAATAGAAGCTAAGATTTGTTTCCGGTTTACACACTTTCTTTATATATATATATATATATATATATATATATATATATATATATATATATATATATATATATATTCAGTCTCAGTTTATCTTCCCAAAACTTTTGAAGTTTTCTTTTCACAATCTAAAATCTGAATCCTTCTCGAAAACAACTTTAATGCAAATTTTCAAGAGCAATCTATATATCCACCTTTTCATATTTACATTTAATATTTCTTTGTTTGTTTAAAGGAAATATTCAAAATTTCATTACTACAACTTTTAATCTCTCACCATTTAGTTACATAGCATATAGAATGCAATATCTTCATCTCTACAAAAGAACTGCTTCCATGTTGAATGAAGCTCCAACCACACTTGAAGAGACAACTACTTGAACCTACAACTTAAGGAAATAATGCCAATAGGGAGAGAATATTCTCCACCCAACCAATAGGGAGAGAACATTCTCCACCCAACCAATAGGGCAGCATTAGACCATAAGAGGCATTGGTCATCCCTCAAGCTAGGAGAACTGTTATGCACCCACCACAACAAGAATATACAACCCAAGTAGAGAGGGAAATAAGCACAAGGGAGAAGCAAGAAATGTAATTTCCATTCAAATACTCCTCTTCTTCCCTTCCTCTCCTCTCAAGTGCTCTCCTTTTTTCATAATGCAGAAATCACTTCTTTCAAAACAAGTCTCAAAGAAAATAAGCCAAGAATCCTTTTTCAAGTCTAAGGGGGAGATAATAAATGAGGAGTGCCACGTCACTTATCCTCACCCAATGAGAGGGTGACACATGGCCTCCAATGTGATGTCCCGATTTTTAAGACATTGTTTAAGTTAAGACAAATGATGAAATTGCCTTCTTAAATTATGGTGTTCATCATCAATTTGAATGATAAACATATATAATAATACCTAATAAATAATATTAAATAATTAAAATATAATATATATTTTATTTTCAAGACATTATATTTATAAATGTAATTACTAATATATAAATATAAACATTAAATAATATTATTATAAATGACAATGGTCAATTAAGACCAAATGACTTGGCGCTCCATACAAGACAAACACAATCTATGATTAAAATAAAAGAATTAAATAAATACAATGGAAGACGATTCATAAAGGAAGCAAGATATGAATGCAACGATGATCAAAAAGGTAGAAATTAGTACAAGGCAACGATTACTAAGTAATGCCACGTCACCCTCCAAATCTCACGCAGCCTTGAGACTTCTTTAAAGGCAGATAGAAAGTTTGAAGGATGCATCTACGGTGGTCCCCACTTAGATTTCTTAACATAATAAACAACATGCACTTATTTATTTTGACAGCAATTAATATTCATTAAGGAAGTGGCAGCGATTATTACATATTAAGGAGCGATCAAGCCTTAGTAAGCGTCAGCATTGATGTGGTGCAATTTGTTTATGGAATGCAATTAGATAGCATACTATTAATGTTATGAAGAGACACCAATTATATGGAGGTGTGTCCCTGGGCAAAAGACATTATCCTTCATTGGATCCTTGATGATATAAGAGGTGAGAGTACGGAAGAATTAGGGGGGAATTTCATCTATCATTCAGCAATTTCTTCTCAGTACAGATCTGCATTAGAAGAAATACCAAACAGATGTAATATCACTCAGACTTAGAGTAGAGCAGAGCAAGATTATTACAACAGGCATATGAATATACAATGAGACCAATTTAGAGCAGATTGTAGTAGATTTAGATCAGACCATGGAACACAGATTGGAAGATGGAGAATTATATAATTTCTGAATTTATATAAAACAAGAACAATACATATAACGCAAGGAGTGAAGAATAAATAAAGGATCTTACACCAGCAGATCCACGGATTGGAATGGAATAGAAGATCATTTATGGCAGATGTGTAAAGAGGAATAAATGCAGATTTAAAAGGACATTGGACTGCAATCAACATTATAAGAAAGGAGTGCAATCTTTAGATTTCTAAAGGATACCAAGGTAAAGGTTATCTATTTTGTATGATGAATCTGACCCTATGTCTATTATGATGAATACCATGTGGTAAGTAATGACAAATGCATATCATCATTAATAATTCATGCACGAATCATTTATATGTCACTTTCATAATGCATTGTTGATATGATTGTTTGCAATTATTAGTGTGATTACTCTACTATGCATTAATGTGGATTCTTGTATGAATGTCATGATGAGGGAATTGAGGGCCTACGAGGAGGGGAAATGGTGTTGGGATCATTTTCTAAGTACCCCACCCCATGGTGGATGGTTGAGACCTGCCACATGTGGGCCAAGGGGGCATAAGAGGCTGCTCTTGGGTTTAGAAGGAGTGATTTCTGGGACACCCTGCTGTAGTTGCACTCCAACCTCCCATCATGGAAATTAATTGAATCATAAGAGGTTCATTATGGTTCTGATAAGGGGAACGGTGATAGGACGCCTCACTAGGCACCCCACCCCATATGGATGGCAAGAGGCCACATGGGGCCAAGAGGGGTGAAGCACCTGCTCTTGGGCCTAGGGTAGAGGGTTTCTTGGGCACCCTATCAAACCATTTTGTACCAGGAATTAGAAACCCTAACCCTAAACTTGTGGGATTTGAATTTTTATGGTAAAATTAGTATTGTTCCAATTAGGGACATTACATCCAACTCAACCTCTTACTCTAACTTACAAACCTTATTGTTTCCAAACAAAATATTCTAACAATGAAACACTACAACAACTTATCACAAGGAGAACCTTAGTCTACATTAGGCTACAACATTAAGTCACATGGATACATGGTCACAACAGACAACTCACTATGTGAAGTAGCTTAATTTAGGGTTATGATGATTCTCTCATTCTCTCATTGGCAATTATCCTACACACTCATTACAACATCAATATATTCAATATATACATAGTTGAAGCACCTTAATCATAAGTAATCATATTCACTTTCTATTTTTGTTAGCACCATAATCACACTCTAAATAGAGCCACTTCGATGATCCTAATGGTCCTAATCACACTCATGGGTGATCTCCTCATCGAGGAACATAGACACATTAACAATTTATTAGAACAATTATTAGTATAACCCTCATCCCTTACTTCATGTTCGAATCAAGATCACTTATTGAAGAAATGTCACTTTGAAAGTAAATTCAATCGTATGAAATCATAAATCCAACTTTAGCTAAGTTAGATAAGTACCCTTTTGAAATCTAATAAAATGAAATAGTTAGTGTGAATTTATGAGCTAAGATTAAAGAGTTGGAAGACCTGATGCATAACTCATAACCATAAGAGGTAACACCATTGTTAGATGTGGATAGTGTGATTAGTGTTAAAATAGCTAGTGGTCTCCCACCTTAGGACAAATCATGAAGCAACATTCGATTACTATCAATAGCACACATTTACAACATGGTGTCTAGAGAGAGTTATCTACAAGGTTCTCCAAGAAGGCCAATGACCAAGGTCACAACGTTTATCAAATGATTCAACTAGCTAGAATATTAGGGACCACCAAGAAAGAAAGGGTGCTATGAAAGTCACAGATAAGGTGGGGCTTTACATCCCTCTCCCCTTGGATTGGACTTCCTTGTGGAAGTCTCTAGGGTTTGGGAAATATAAAGCCCAATGTGTTGCCACATATAAGGGTGAAGAGGCCAACAAGCCTCACTAACTTGGTTTCCAAAAGGGATAAACCATAATTTAATAATAAACATCCTGGAAGTATTTCCTCCACAAAGTGAGCAACTATATATCTAAAAGCAACACTCAACACAAGATCACTTCATATAGCCCAATCATAAGACAAGGGTCTCAAGACCACCAACATGGTTTATAAATTGTTAGAAAAGACATATATAATGAAGTCACATAATGTACACTAGAACCACATTAACCATTTTGTTATTACCTATAACCTTAACAAGATATCCATCCAACAATAACCATCACAAATATTTCAAAATTAAATAAATGCATCAATAAGGAACTATACGTCCCATCAAGTCATCATGACATCATATTATATCACAACCATTGCAAGCTTTTATTACCTCTTTACAATTGTTACATTTCTTTCAACATTTAGTTCACAAGACAACTCAAACCATACTCACATGTCTCAACTACATATGTCATAAAATGAATTCACGTGACTCATGTTATGAGGCTCACAAAATGAGATTTATGAGGATGACCAGTGCCACGACACAACTAAGTAACCATAGAACCATAGAGCCATAGATCTAGTAACTAAAAAGCCATGTAACTATAGAACCATTGAGCCTTGACATCTGAGTAGTTGTAGGACCATATAATCTCAAGACCAAAAGGACCACTATCACAAGTATCACATAGCCATACAATCAATAGGAAGATGGTTGTAGGGCCCTCCTCAAGGACCCCTCCATACATCTCCTAGTACCCTACTCTTATTTGTTGAAGGAGGTTAACCTCCAAGAGAATGGTACACAAGAAATCACACACATAGATCTAGGGAGAATGGATTATGACCGTCCCATTCTAGTTCCATTTGCAGTCCCCATCATCACAATCAAATTCTGAAGGCCATCTACTCCCCTATACAACCTATCAAGGAGCCCTCCTGACTATGGTAGTTTACACATGTCACATTACCACACACACAAGTAGTTGCAAACATAAAGAAAGCCTCCAACTAAGAAAGCTTTTAATAAGGTAAGATCTCAAGTTAAATCTACTAATAAAAATTCATAGAAGAAATAAAGATTGGAAGTAACAACCAATGCAACATTTCAAATTCAAACCAAAAGTATAATTAAACAAGTCCTTGAGGCAAAGTGACCATCTTAAAATCAAATGGCTAAGAAGCCCAAAAAAATAAAATTCAACACTACTATCTTAATAATTAAGAAAAATCACCAATAAATAAGTAGATAATTGAAGAATCTCATAAGAGTATACACATCATGAATACCATGTGGCTTTCAACAAGCCACCTAAGGGGAGGATGAGATGGTGGTCTTAAACCACATGAAGATAATAGCATGTGATATCATGGACGTCTTAAACCACGTAAAGATCACAAACACAATGCCACGGTGGTCTCAAACCACATGAAGATCATAGAATGCAATATCATATCGAATAACCACATCCCAAATCAGGACATGCTTTGCAATAATTGCCATGTGCCAAGTGCCTAAAATATCACATATATAAGGTTATATACAATTTCCCAAGACAAGAATAATATACCCCCCATGTATAACACCAATCACCACCTCAAAATCTCAAGTCATCACTGTAACAAAGTGCCAACAATACTACTGTTTCATTGTATACATCCTATCATCCTATCCACGCTATCAAGCTACTAATACAATCATCATGCCACACTAACTCAAGTCATGACTAGCACCTTATCAACTATCCTAATAAAACAACATGTGCTAATGCTTTCAAAGTCACTAACTCAAATTGTTCACAACTATTTCAAATTTTTGCAACCATGGACATAACAACATTTGTATCCAAAAGTAGTACTAAGGATCCATAATTGATAGTAGTTTTCAAATACTAGAAACCCATTATGACATCAAGTGCCCAAAAGATAGTAGTTGTCTCTAAAGCTCATACCAACAAAAATAGCAAGTGTTTGCAACCAAAAGTGAGAATAGGCTCCAAGTTCAACGGCACATTAGGATCTATGTTCACCCATGAAACATGAATAACAAGGAGTAGGTTTGCATTGTGAACCAACTAGTGTGGTTCTAATGAGTGGAGGAGTCAATCAAGGACAAGGCATCCATGAAGAATTACAACCTTCCAATAGAGTTCCCTTATCTCTCTACCCCTAGTTACACTAGCATGCTCTCAATCTAGTGGGAGGGTCGACGCTAGGGGAGACACCAACATAATACAAAAACATAAGAGCATGGAGAGTGACATGCATTTCCCTTCAAAAGGGCACACACCAATGCATAATTCTTAACATGTCCATGCTCAACTAGACCAAACATAGTTGTTTACTTACACACAATCCTTACAAAGGGTGCACATACATGGATCACACGTGACGTACAAAACATCCTTCTTCCCAAGTTGGATACCCTATATCACATACTTGAGATACGATCACAAAATTTGTTGGTGTTCACATGTCACAACACATTTGAATTCCACATACTTTATTACATTGTGCCAGATGAATAAGGCACATACGAATCCCACTTATGCCTACCAGGTTCACATTTTAAATCAGTTGAATAAATCTAATGCTTTCTATATCAACCTCACATTGCAAATGCTAACTTATTTTCAATCACACACAAAACATAGTTTGACCAATTGTTGTCTTAATTGACTATGGTTTAATCTTGCACATTCCACTATGCTTCCAACTTTACTTTTGTCTCACTAGGTTTTATTCATTTAATTTAACTTTCATGCTATTTCATTGAAAAACATATAAGGTGAACGATTAGTTTCTACCTCCTATCCTAGTTTCCTTTCTTTCACCAACATAATCAAGTTTGCTATGCTTTCAAGTTTTAGTTATATCCTTGTGCAATTTTTTAATCTTCAAGACATAATGCAAGGATGTTCTACTTTCAAGTGCATTATCAAGCATTCGTAATTGAGTAACAACATAATGTAGTTGATGAAATAAAACAAGTGGATAAATCATTAGGGATAACACAAAGAAAGTTATTTGGTATTGTCCTTCCTAACCTATTATTCCTTAGATGCAAATAAAGGTTTACATTTATGTATGCTATGACTAGCTCATCTAGCACATTTCATAACAATATTTCCACATCTAGGCTTCATTAATGACCATAGAATACAAGAACACACACACACACACAAGAAGTAGAATGTCCTAAGTAAGGTTTGACCTCTAATTAAAATTGATTCATCTACATTGAACTTGATCTCAAATGCTTATTTTCAACAAATTTGATTAGTCAATTCTAAAGCAATAAAATATAAGATTAGATACATCCTGTGGACCTTCAAAATATACAAGGGCAACATTGACTTGTTTGTAGAGAGTTAAACAATCACATATTTCCTACCTCTAATGCATTCAAATATTTCCTCATTTATTTAGATTTAAGTCTATTATAAATATAGACTAAAGATTTCAGAATCAATTCAACTCACCTACTATGAAAACATACTATCAAACATTAAAGGGATTAACTAAGAGACATATATTTAGGGGGTCATATGGGAAATTGTGTTCAATTGCAAGTTTAAGATACAATGGAGGCATAGGAGCCTCAATTTTAAGATGCTCAAGTTTAGAATACATGAATTACTCTAGCCTAGCAAACTAATGTAAGGCTATCTTTCTATTGCAAGGTCAAATAAGTCACATTTTTTAAGGGGACAACACTAGTTATTCTGTAACAAATCTCTATATGAGGCATAAGAAGAAGTATACATCACACTTACTAATGAAAGAATAAGAATCCCTAATGATTTTACAATTTTAACTCCTTGATTTTCACATGAGGAAAAATTGAAAGTGCCCACACTTGCCAAAATAACAATTCCTATGTGATAACCATATTTTGCGAATTCAAATTTTAACCAATCTCAAGAATTGTGATTGCATAAAATAAAAGGAAAATTTACACTTTTATTGACTGTACTACCGCTTCACTAGTTAATCACATTGCTTTCATTATCACATTCCTCCTAGTCTAATACTAACTTAGATTCATGAAGGAAAGAGGACACAACAAGAAACTAACAACCATACATTGATATAGATGAAATGAACCAAATTGATCACTTATTATGATTAATCTCATTCCTTTGATCTACTTATGGTTTGCACATAAGATGGTAGGAACATACAATTATAACCTAATTCCAATGATAAGATGAAATTCACAAAATAATTGTTCATTTCCAAGCAACAAAACTAACAACTATCACACAACAATATACATGCAATAGACACATTCAACAACCAAGACCCAAACATTTCCTAGAGCTCCTAGTGTTGCAACTGGCGTCTGATGCCAAATGACATTCCCAAAATAATGCCAACAAAGAAAACTTGAATAATTTTTTAACACAAAAGTGATGCATGGGATAAAGTAACAAGATTGCAAATGTGGTGTTCCTAATAACTAGTATTTTGAAATGGATTTCCTCCCGCTTGCACATGCACCCATGCTCGTCACTGGTTCTCTCCCTTCTACAGGCGTATCAAATGGAGGTTTCTCCCCTACAACTCTCTTTTCAGAAGTTGGGGCTTCCTCTCCTCAGCGCGTTTTGGTTGTTGGTTCTCACATGACTGTTGGGGTGTGGAAGACTACATTCTACCCTACTTCTGAGGGTGCATAGGGGCCCTCCTTCACAATGGTTGTTGCTGGCCATTTTCCATAGAGGGACAAGAGCCATTCCCACCCCCTTCGCTACTCCCATACCTCCCCTATGGTGGTGTGTGGATAGGAAGTTGGGGAAAATGAAGAATATTTTGGCAAGCATGGATTGATTAGCAAGTTTAATAGCCTCTGCCCATCCGTCCCTACTTTGAATAAATGGATTTATGAATCCTGAAGACTTATTGTGGGTAGATGCAAGAAGTTGTGTCCACTTAAGGTGGAAGTTTCGGAGTTAGAAAAAATTCCGAAATCGGGGAACAAAAAACGGGATCCCGTTTATAGAAAACGCGATCCCGTTTTGCCTCGGGATCCCGAGCCTAGGACCAAAAACGCGATCCCGTTTTTCCCGGGATCCCGAACCTAGAGGCCATAAACGGGATCCCGTTTTATATAATGGGATCGCGTTATATGAAACGGGATCCCGTTTTATAAAACGGGATCCCGTTTTTGAAAAGTATAAATTTTTTTAAAAAACAGCAGAGACCCCATTTTCAACAGCGACAGGCGCCAGAGGAAAACGGGATCCCGAGTTCTCAAAGCATCCAGCCAGGTAAGTGGATTTTTCCACTTGTAAAAAATACCCATCAATTGTATATACCTTCCATTGTTTGTAAATTGATGTAAAATACAATGAAAATTTAAATTTTGAATTGTTATTTAGGGTTTAGGGTTTATAGAATCAGTAGTTGATTTTTGACAATTTAGATGTAAAATACAATTGAAATTTTGAAAGACTATATCATATAAAATGTTAGAATTTGAACAAACTGTCAAAATTATGTTTAAATTTGAGAATTGAATAGATATATTTAGGCATTTTAGCTGTAAAATACAATTGAAATTTTGAAAATACTGTATCATATGAAAGGAGAGATTTTGAACAAACTATCAAAATTTGAGTTCAATTTGAGTGTTGAATAGTTCTATTTAAGCATTTTAGCTGTAAAATAGAATTGAAATTTTGAAAATACTGTATCATATGAAAGGAGAGATTTTGAACAAACTGTCAAAATTTGAGTTCAATTTGAATGTTGAATAGGTGTATTTAAACATTTTAGCTGCAAAATGCAATTGAAATTTTGAAACGATTGTATCATATGAAAGGAGAGATTTTGAACAAACTGTCAAAAATTATATAGCAAATTGGGATGATATGTATATTTGGTTTTTATAAAATTTACTTATAACAATGTATGTCATTGTATTTTAAAGGCATTATTGAATAGCTAACTATCATGTAAAAAAATTACAACAAACCATAATAAAACCAAGTTATCACATCCTTCATAATCAAACATTTAGAGACAACTAGAACTAATCAAGAATTGAGAAAATTTTACAGTTTTTGTGATAGCCAACTAATTAAGAATGAAATGAAGCCAACATTTATGTAACTTTTGATATACTCAAGTAGCTGTCCTCACTAGCTAGGTTATGCCCCTGGAATGAACATCGTGATGTTAATTGTGATACGAGCTTGAAACCTCATTGGTAATGCTTTCCCTAATCTTAATGACATTGATGTAGGCTCCACTCATGATGCTTACGAAGATCTTTCCACCACTAACCTCTTTCATGATAGGTCACTATCCTCACCATCTCCTTAGACCTAGAATACCTTGAGCTTATCGATTGGGACCAACACGACCCTTTATGATTTGATGTTTTCCAAAATGATGAAGCCATCATGAAACTTATCAAGTGTCAAGACCACATCCCCATTGTAATCATAAGAAAGACTTTTCCACCATACTTAACACCTACATATATGCTTATTTTGGAGAGAAAGAAAGAACCCTTCAGTCCTGAGGCACCCTAGTCTAGGCAGAATAGCAACAATCTATATAAGAAGAAACTTGTGATCGATTAAAATGATATAATAAAAATGGACACTTCCCAAGAGCTCCTCAATTTGACAAACTTCACCTTCCATTAGATACCACTTAGATACAAGACATGACTCCCCTCTCCTTATTGAGGACATGCTATAAACATCAACCTGTGAATAGAAGCTTGGACCCTAAACTCTCTAAGATAGTAGCTCCACTGGACCTTGACATCAAAGAAGGCATATATAACCATGTCACCATGTTAAATATTACGTTGATTTCTTCATGTGGTCTTATGGTGATATGCCTTGAGACTCCATCTTTAAAGTCATGCATCATCTTGTGGTTCACCTCAATGCCAAACCTATTCAATAAAAGCTACACAAAATGCACCCCCAAGTAGCCCTCGTGGTCATAGAAGAATTGTATAAACTCTTGGATGTCCAGGGTTCATTCAGACTATTACTTTTCCTAAATGGGTAGATCTAATGTGGTCTTAGTTAACAAGAAAACTAAGGGAATTCATGTTTGCACTAACTTTTGAGACATCAAAAAAGGATCTACCCCAACTTAGATAACTTTTCTCTACCAAACATTGATATGGTCGTGGATCTTGTGCATAGCCATATATATATAAAATTTTATCATTAATCTGGATATAATATGGACCAAGTTGAAACATTTGAGTTAGACATGGAGACACCTAGATTATGGAGCTCGGTCTATGTAAGAAAACACCTGTTATAGACTCAACACAAACTTATCCCTCAACCCTCTAAATTGTGACTTACATCATTTGATTACCCTGGAACACACTATATAGACAACTCTATACAAATTTGGCAAAATATATTTTCTCCTAACAGAAACTTGTATATGTAGAAGTATCTACTACTACATTAGATTTGATATACTTCTTAAAAGGAAAGAGTTGGGACTAACAACTAAATAGAAAACAATAACTAGTTTTGCATTTTGTAGGAAATAGGAAACAAAATTGAGCTATCTAACCATCTTGACTAATTTATCTATTTCTAGCTAGATTGAACCCTAATTCTATATGCAATTCCAACCCTAACCCTAACACTAATTCTAACCCTAATCCTAACCCTAATTCTATATGCAATTCAAACCCTAACCCTTATTATAACCCTAATCATAACCCTAACCCTAGCTCTACTTGTAATTGTAATCGTAACTCTAACTCTAGCCCTAACCCTAACCCTAACGAGCTACTTGTAATTGTAATTGTAACCCTAACTCTAGCCATAACCCAAACCATAATTGTAGCTCTAATACTTACCCTAATTTAGCAACCCTTGAATTCTAATTCTAACCCTAACCTCAATTCTAACCCTAAGCCTGATCCTAATTGAAACCCTAACCCTAACTTTAATTAATCACGAGTCATGCTACAGGGATTTCTTCTACATATTTTGTATGCATGTGTTATTCCCTTATTGCATGTGAGTTCACCAATTATTTGGAAACTTCTCCTAACTGGGAGGCAGGCTTGTATTCAAGCCCTATAAATTTTGTGTTTATAGGTGTTATGTTTAAAGCTATATGGAGACTTGTAATAGGAGGTCTTGAATTTGGTACCAATGATTGTGAGTGCCTTGTCTAGAATATGATGAACCTTTTGAACAAGAGAACCTTGTAGACCATGATGCATATCTTGAAATTTAAACTTGAACATTATCGTCATGTGAATGCTTTTAGCCATCCTACAACCTCCTATCACCCTTCATCCTCTTATAGGGATATGCCACACAACCTCTCCAAGTTGACCATGCCAAACCCAAAGTCACAATCGTAAGAGGTAAAGAATCTTTTGGCCCCATTCAAGTCCACTCCCTAATAGGAGTGATACAATGCTAATAGGGTTGTGAAGGTAATTAAGTTCTTGATTAGCATGTTGGGTGTATCTAAGCATAATGATGATATAGTTAGTCTTGATTTCATTAATCTTAAGATCATTGAGCTAGAGTACTTAATATATATGGTATAGTTTGTTCAATCAATAGTGGTAGGGAAAATTAATATACTACAATGACATGAAACATAAACCAATAGGTGTCTTAAGATATATTAGTGGTAGGGAAAATTATAGTGGCCCTAACCCTAGTAGAGTAATAAGTTGAAGTAGTGTTAGAATTACTAATAAACTAAAAAACTTTATCCTAGGGTGGTGGGACAAATTACACAAGCCTTACAAAGCCTCTACCACTTCCTTGACATTTTTAACATTGTTCGAATTTGATAGGAGGGATTTATGTCACCTCCTCCTCATCTTAATTCTCATAGTGGATAGAATCATCCAATTTAGCATCAAGACATGAAGGTTTATCTTCATTATCTTAGAAATATCCTCCAAGGCTTTGTGCATATGCTCATGCCACACATTGAAGATGTGGAATTTATCTAAGTAGCAATATAGAAATCCTTAGCCTAACCTTCTACCCCTTCAATATCATTGTATAGAAGGTAGATACAAGTAACATTTGATAGCATGGAGGCACAACTTAGGGATTTCAAGTTGAATGTAAAAAAAATATTCTTCCCAACAAATGCTAGATGTCTAGGAGCAATTTAATGATTTCTTCCATTATCTGCCTAGTCTAGAATATAATTACCTTTTCTTTTGATATGTTTGAAGGAGATAGATTTAAACAAGTATTCACCAAGTTTCTAACTTCCAATATATAATAGTTTCCAATAACCACAAGATTCATCTATGCTTTTTCATATGATCAATGTTGATCTTGGAATCTCCTTCCACACTAAGGGATATCTTGTTTAGTTTCCAAGTCATCTTGAGGCCCTGGATATCATGGCCCTAGAATCTACCATATTAGTGTTCTTGACACCAAAATCATAAGCTTTAAGATAGGTAGAGGTTTTCCCTTATCATCTCTTAATAACATACTCCTCCTACTTCACTAGGATTACCCTTGGCTACCCATCAAAATTTCAAGCTTAATCCATCCCAATGTAGGTGTGGACCAAAGGGTGTGAATATCAACATGGGTATCTCCTTGTTTTAACCTTATTCAAAGCAACCTTGGCCAATTATGAGCCTAATCAGTGCCTCTTCTAGCATGATCATATATTCCTCTTTACCCCAACAATCACCAAGTTCCTAAATGCACCATATTTCTTTAAAATAGTCCAAAATTTGGGATGCATATTCACATTTAAGAATGACATGATGATTGTCCAGAGAAGTTTCCTTACTTAAATGCACATTGAAATTTTGAAATATATATTGCCCATTGTATCAATCATTATGGTAGTCCTAATAGCTCGCTTACATTTTGAAATTTGTACATGCATGTATACATTATTTGTATGTTTTTAATTTAAATTTATTTCAAGTGTAATTTCTTGAAACATATATATATATATTCTTGATATCATTTTAAATTTGTACTGAAGTTTGTATGCTTATATGTATTTATATGCAGGTTCATATCTAGATTTTTATATATACATCATGAATCTAGATGATATTCACTTTGATGTTGAGGACTTTATTAATGCACAAGATGATCCGGCCGCACCCCCACCCCCACCCCCACCCCCACCCCTAGCGCCAAATGCCCCACCTCTAGATGCCCCACCTGCAGATGACCCGCCTCCACCTCCACCTCCACCCCCACCTGGAACTGACCAGGCTCGCTTGCGAGCCATAATAAATGAAAATGTGGATTCGATACAAGAAAAACTGAATTCCATTCGCAGTGAACAATTCATGCCACCTCACGTAGTACGTTTTGCATCTTTGATGCAAAACATTGTAGATTCTGTGAGGTCTATTGACTCAGATTTTGATGGATTCCGGAAATGGAGAGAGGAGAGGCGCCAATTTTATGCTGATGGCCTCTCCTATAAGACTATTTTGGATCTTAAAATCACAAAAGCTCATTTAGCACAATATTTTAGACATCCCATTACAAATGAACCTATTCCTGCAAATAAGAAAAGAATATCAATCAGGTGGTGTAGGCATGAAGGAATGTCTGCTAATTTTTGGGATAGATGGTGGATGGTGTTTGATTATCCACCTCATGCTAATTGTGAGGTTCCTTTATATTTTTTGAGAAAATTATATGTAGAGTTTGTTATGAATAAAAAACCCAACTACTTTGATTTTAGATCATTCCAGGGTGTTGGTGGTGGCATGCCACAACAGAGGTTGGGGGCACGGGTTGATCCCCAACGACCGGTGCCTATTCAACCTCTTATTGACCCTCCTGTTGCTGCCATTCCTTTGCCCTTCGAGCATCGTGCAGTGGTATCCACACTAGGCACATTGAGTGCACTCTCAGGTAGCCTACATGAGCAGACTTCTATGATGGTAGCTCGAGTTAGAGAGCATGGAGGAGTTGATGATGGAAGTGGTCCTAGTGCCACTCCACATGTGTTGATGCCTCATACATGTACGAGTTGCAATCAGTTGTGTTATGGACCTGATCAGGCAGTTGCACCCACTTCAGCTACACATGCATCATCTGATAATGTGGGCACTGAATCATTTGTTGATTATCTATTTGCTGAGGATCATCCCACTGATCATTCGACACAGGTATATATAGGTTATGTACACATGTTGAATTTAAAACAATTTTTTAACCACGTGTTTTTAATCAACATATAGATGATCAATTAAATTGTAATATTTTAACAATCGAATTGTTTGGTTTGTTTGGTGTAGATGATGGCAACAGGGGTCACAATTGATCGAATTAATTTTTCATCGACACCTGTTCATCTCGGGCACCCATTTGGGGTACATTTTCAATGATTTGTAATTTTGTAAAATTCAGTCTTGAATGTGTGTACAATTAAATATTTATGAACTTATTTATGAATTGGTTCAGGGTTCTTCCACATTGAATCCTCCATCTCAGGGTGTCTCGAGCGCTCCTCCATCATTGGGCATCTCACATGACACTCTTACAGTATGTACACATATTGTTTTAAAAAATTGTATATATATACTTAAATTTTTCTATTTTGATATCAGTGTATCTAAAAACGTGCACATGTACTATTTAATATTTTATAAATATGTCTATGCAGGTTGACACAACTATGAGGATGGGCATTGTAGCACACTTGGATAATCCAAGTTTATATCAGGAGTCGACTGCATTTCAGGTTGTTGAAAAACGTATTTAATAACATGTACATTGTAAGTCAATTATATATATGTTTTAAAACCTGATTTGTACACACATGTGCTAACTTAAATATAAATGACATTGTAGGAGCTTGTTAGTGACACGTTTCATGAGCAACACACAGCACATGCAGAGCAGGAGGACAGAGGAGATGGGCAACCTGATACGGTATAATTTAAAATTTAGATTAGATTTAAATTGAACAATTAAAATATACGTTGTGAACTTAAAGTAAATTTCTTGATATATATATATATATATATATGTTGACATGTACATTCCAAATTTTTTTTTCTTAAATTATAGCTCGATACATGTCATGGAGCTAAGCCTGTAGAGACAGGTCCTAGAATAGAGGATTCACAACAAGTTCCTCTTACGGTATAATAATTTTTAAATATGATAGTTCTTATAGATTAAATTCAATTAAATCATTTTTAAAATCGTCAAGTATATCTAATTTCAACTTGAACTTTCTCTTGTATTAAATAGATTGATTCAGAGCATGGAGACACAGGTCCAAGTGCACCAGAGCATGCCTCTCAGCCTCACACGGTAATTTAATTTTATGATATTTAAATTATAAATTTAAAAATTGTCATTAAATTATCTATTTCCTTATCATCTTACATCTAATTTCATATAAATCTTTCTCTTTTGCAGAGTGATTCAGGTCATCTGAGTAGTTCGCATGGTGTGAAGAGGACTCTTGATGATAGAGATAGTATCTGATAGGTTATTTCAAACATAGGCTAGATGTATAATTTGACTATTTCATGGACTATTTGTTATATACTGTTTGTCATGGACTTTATATATATATATATTGTTGAACACATGGACTTTATATATTTTTTTGAACATGGACCTGGACTTTATATATTTGACTATTTCATGGACTATTTGTTATATACTGTTTGTCATGGACTTTATATATATATATTGTTGAACACATGGACTTTATATATTTTTTTGAACATGGACCTAGACTTTATATATTTGACTATTTCATGGACTATTTGTTATATACTGTTTGTCATGGACTTTATATATATATTGTTGAACATGTGGACTTTATATATTTTTTGAACATGGACCTGGACTTTATATATATATTGTTGAACCTGGACTATATATTTTTACATGTCACACAATAAATGCAATCTTGTCGTAGTTCAAAATCATACACATGTCAAAGTAATAATCATGTAAAACCATCATGTTAGTTTAGGTGCATCCATATTTATATATATGTTATCCATGCATACATACATTGCATATACATCATAAACTATAAAAGCATAACATCACATACATATGTATATACAAGCATCCCTAAATTTAATCATAAATCAAACACTAATCTAGAACCATGTGCATGAAGGAAAAGAAATGTAAACATTTGAGATCAACCATAATAAGATATATAGAATGACATCAATAGAAATAATCAATTGTCATATATAAATCTACAAGTGTCAGATTGTTGATCTAGATTTGCGCTTAATGAAGAAATTGCATTGAAAGAATTTATGTAGTGATGAGGTCATAATAAAGTTCCTCCATTCATTCACGGTATGCATATTTAGGTCCTGGTCAAATTTTAAGCAATAAAATGGTAAGCAAATCAAAACAAAGCATTAAAAAGTGAGATAAGTTCATGAGGATCTCTTGCCTACTAGGAGGGATCAATCTCTCACATCTTCTCATCTAGAGATCAACTAAGTTAAATATTAAATGATCCTAGCATGGTTATAGTTATATTTATCCAAGTGCCTTGGTGCTTGAACATCTTGTGTTGATCATGTAATTTAAGATGTCTTAAGGGGTCCTAATTTACGATGTCTTAAGTGGACACAACTTCTTCACCAAATGGGTGGAGGAGTGCCTACAAGGATAATTGTTGCTAAAAAAACATGTGAACTATAACTTTGGAACTAGGCCTACAATTTATTAGTGGAGGTGGGAATTTCATTGTAGCATAAATGACACAAATTAGGAATGAAGTTAGTAGAAATCTTCCCCTTTGGTAGCCTACAAAAATTACCTATTTAGAGATCTACAATGATCTCAACTCCCCATAGTTATGAATCATTAGCCTTTCCAAAATCACATGTCTAATAATGACACCCATCTAGCATTTAAATGTATTGAGTCTTTGTTCCCAAATAGTTTGCACATCATAATCATGGCCTCTTTCATTTCACTAGGAAAACTTACAATTGTGTAATCCTCCACATTCCTTAACTTTTTAAATCCACATTAGGACTAGCCCAATCTTTTAACACTTCAATTACATTATACTCTTGAGACCATTACCTTGCAACTATAACATTGTACCTCAAAGTGGGTTCAAGTGAATTCAACATTTATTTGAAAACTACTTCTCTCACCATTATTATAGTCTAATTTTCTACATTATTGATATAGTCTACATTTATGGTACAATGCCTAAAAGTATCTAGCAAGATATCTAAAAAGTTAAACACATCAAATTTTCTATCCAGCCTATGTAAGTAGGATGCTCTAACCTACCAACATTTGTGACTACATCTCCTTTGTCCTCTAGCTAATCTATGAAGAAATATTATATTAAATTAAATCCCAAGGCCTTATGTGGGTATCATGGAGTGTCCTTGCAATCTAGTAACTTAGATTCCATTTATGCTTCTACACAAACTATTTATAGTTGAATAAACTCTCATCACTTTGGTTCTAGTTGACTTCTTATTTTGTTTCACAGTCTTCTCCACAATAAGATTCATATACATGTATTTGAGAAATAATCATGAGAAATCACTTGATTTGATAAGTTGATTAATAAACAACTTAATTTACAAGACAAAAGATTTCATCATAGATTTACTTCATTAATGCAAAGAAAATTGATGGGATATTCCAATATTTTACAAAATGAAACCTTAGTGTAACTTTAATTAGGATTTGTCCATTAGTCCTTTTAATACGATCTTTAGTGTCCATTCTAGGACTCAAGGAAATCTTGTGCTTGACATGTTTCATCCTATGAACACAAACTCAGGATGTGAATCAAATTTTAAAATAAGTTTAGGTCTGCAGGAACTTATAAGATCTTAATACTTTACATTTTTAGACAAAAGGCCCTGGATCTCATCTATAAATTCTCCCCTCCACTTCCTAGCTATGGTCCCATATGGTTCTCCCACAATTTATATTCCTTTGTATCTTCCCTTCCCTCCACTTTGTGAAAGCTAGATTAACTTTAGGATATGATTTATCCCATCCCACTTCCTATCCTATTGTCTAGTTTTACATCATTTCCCCATAACATCGAAACACTCATTTCTTCCTAATTGTAGAAGCCTAACTGCCTTGAAGAAATCATTTCTTTCTTTAATTCATTTCATCCAATTCACACTTGAAGTTTTGTAACATTTTTTGCAAAAGTTTGCCAAGTTCATATACCCTGTCCCAAGTCAAATTTTTACAAATTCTTCAAAAGATTCCACCCACCCCAAGTACTCCCCTGCATGACTTAGGACCACCATTAATGACTTTCAATGGACATGATATGATGTAATATTTCCTCCAAATTCCTCTTAACATCGGTGGACCCCTCAAAAATATGATGAGTTCAAAATAGAAATAAAGTGAGGAAAAGCACAAGTTAGCACAAAAAATGGGAGTTAAAATGGGTTAAAAATCAAGAAGAAAAGATAAAAATATGAGTTATTTCATGCATTAAAAACCACAAGGTCACCCATTTTAGGAATAAGGTCACCACTTTTACTAATTAAGGTCACTCAAGTAACCTAGAGACACTAGGGGCAACCCTAAGACACAAAGAGGTGACCCTAAGTAGGAAAAATGAAGGGGGCACTAGGTAAAAATGTGAGGTAGGGAAGGTCAATTTGGGGGTTGAAAAAGATGCTCAAGAGGGGGAAGAACACACAGGACATGCCACCAAGAGTGAAACTACTGGTAGGAGTGTAATTCACACCTACATGACTATGATTAGGACTTATTTATCATCATCAAATTGTCATGTAGGCTTGATGTGATTTTACTACTTATAGATACCAAATGTTAGGAGTTTCAAGCCACAAATACTAATTCCACATAACCTTAATGAGAGAAGCTATGCTAACTTTTTGAATGTCTTAAGGGGTCCTAATTTACGATGTCTTAAGGGGACGTCTTAAGTTCTCAAAATTTGGTGAAGTTGCCCAAAGCAACCAAATTGAACAATATAATAAATCAAATTTAAAGTAAATTCTAAGTAGAAAAACATGGACATTTAACAAATAAAATACATAAAATAATAATTTTGATAAATTTAATACTGTAGAGTATAAAATTGTGTACATACACATGTATACAAATTTCTGAACAAAATGTGTCATAATGTAATTGTGTATGTACATATATGCCAACTCAAAATAATGTAAATACAAAATGTCGTTATATGCCATCTCAAGAAAATCCAAAACTTGAGGAGAATGTAGCAGGTCTTCATGCCACCTGATATAAAAATAATACAAGCAATTTATCAATATATCTGAATCAAAACATGTATTTTAATTTATATAAAACTATCTAGATATACACAATTTGTACCTGTATTTACGAGTGCCTCTCAAGTTTTTGTTTCAAAGTATTTGATGAATTTGTGATGATGGCCTGAGGATATAAAAGGATAAATTAAATCAATTTCAACTAATAACGCACAAGAAATATCAAAACATGTATTTAATACATATTTAAAACAACAATATAAATCTATTTAACTATATTTACCTGTATTTACTTATTCCATTGTACCATCTCCATCCTCTCTTTTTTCCAATGCATCGATGATTGTCTCATGGTCTTCCATAGAAATGTTCCATAACTCTTTATTTGTAGGTTTTCCGCAATACCTCTCCAGTTTTATATTTGTTGCCAACACCAAATGTGAGTAGTGTATAATCTTCTTATGTGTTTCATAATCTTCGAATGCAGGCAAACCATTCTTCCTTATTAGGTATTTCCGTAGCCAAGTGCCAACAACCACCACCGAACCTATTGGATAATGATAGGCATCATCAAAGAAATACTTAAAATTTGCTTAAGGGGATCAAAGAAGTTCTTAAAATATGCTTAAGGGGATGTCTTAAGGGGATCATCAAACCTGTTGGATAAGGAAAGCCATCATCATCTTCTCGAGGTGCTGTTAACTTATGTTTAGTCTCCACACAACGAGCCAACCAATATTCAGTTTCCTCTTCATTATTCTTTGGTGCAACAACAGCATACACATGTCCTGCAAAACAAATTTTGATTCAATAACTTGCACATGTCCATAAAATTTGACCAATCAACATACATGCATTCATATGTACACATAAATAAATAAAAGCACTACAAATTAGTAATCAAAGTGAAATAAAATGAAATGATTTGAATTAAATTACCTTCTTGTACAAGGTCTGAAACACGGTCATAATCGTCTGATACAAACAGTTGATCATTGTCTTCAATTGTTGTTTCACTTTGATTATGTGCTTGTGCAAGTGTCAATGGTCTTTGTTTCCACTCTTCAACCCATTCTGTATTCTCACATGCTTCCCAATCTCCTGAAATACAAAACTGACAAAAACATGCAAGCTCCCTTGTCCAGATAGTCCATGTACTTGCATTCGAACTCCTAAATGAATGCCATTTAGTAGATCCACTGATTGTTTGGCAATCAAGTCTAGGTAAAATATTTTCTTCTTCAACCAACCAAAGAATCGACGAACTGTAGAGTACTCGCTTGATCCAGGTGTACATAATTTTGTATTGCACCAATCTACAATCCCACGTGCATCTTTAAATTTTACTGCATCCTCAAATTTTAATTGTTGTCTAGCAAGAATTCTTTTAACACATGCACCAGCTCCATCATGTTCTCCTTTACCATGTCCAGCTTCAAAAAAATTCCACATATGTTGGACATTATTCTCCTTGTGAACCCTACATAACCAATAGAACATTCGAGCATTCTTGAACTGCCCCGTACAATTATCTGACCATATAAGATGTTCAGTCATCTGGATTCCTCTTTCTCTTAAATTTGTATAAAATATATTGAAACAATATTGAACAAACTCTGACGAGTGTAACCGATTGTCACTCAAATAGAAATGATACTCCCTCAAAACTTTTCTATCATTCTCTGTGCTATCATCTGCATGTCTATAAACAATATGAACAAACATAGCAACCTGCACTGAATTGTAATATTGTGATTGAATTTCCTCTTGCGGAGCTAAAGTATAGTTTTCTGCAAAATCAACCACTGATAGTATAGTACCAACTGGAAATGTGTTTCTACATTCACGAAATTGTCCATCAAGCCATCGAGCTTGTTGAGAGTGCTTGACATATTTTGGTATAATTTTACTTTTAAATTCTGATATGAATGCATGCACACTAACCTTTTCTGTAATTAAATCACAACGCTTTCCAAATTTTCCATCTTTTAAAGAATATTCAACATTCTTAAATCTTTTAACATCCACTAATTGTTGTCCAAAATCATTTTCAACACTTTCATGCATACAAACTCTTAACAAAGAAAGATTGCCACAACTAATGCATTGTCCAGAAATACATGAACTTAAATAAAAACCTTTTTCATTAGATCTTTCACAGAACAAACTTGATATAAACTCTTTTATTGCTTCAGTTGGCATATTAATATCACATTCATGTATAATCATGTTACGATGTAAAGTACAACGTATATATTGAAACACATCATAATAGTAACGAAATTGAACATGCGTTTTACAACAACAAGATATTCGTTCCTTATTAATCTTTACATACCATGGTTTGCATTTTTCAAAAGATCTTTGACTTATTTTAATATTACCAGGTAATACTAATTCATCACAAAATTTTCTATAAAATTCAGTTTGCGTTGTATCTAATAGGTGTTTTGGATGAGGATCGCGAACTTTGGACCCCACTCTTAATTTTAAAACATCTCTAACATTAGACGATATCCTAGTATTATCATGCCAATATTTTTCGATCAAAGATCTGATTTCAACATTTAGTTTCATGTCAGATCTCGGGAGTCGACCACTAAAACTCCAACATTGGTTAATTGGATCATTTTCTATACTTTCTCTTCTTTTTGCCGCTCTTACCAATGTTTTAGGATGTATTTTTAGAATTCCACTAATATTGCTTACCATTCTTCTATTCAAAGTTGTTTTATTCACTATAGCAGTTGTTATAGCTCGTCTTGCTGCATTTTTATCTTTGGATCGACTATTACTTCCAATAGACTCAATGGCACTAGCAACAGTAGACATAGCATGTTTTAGTGATTGATCTTTTTTTCTTGGTTTAACAAAAATGCCTAACATTTTCATTACTTTTCTCATTTTCCACATTCTCATTAATTGCATCATTAGTTGACATTGAAATGATAGTTTTTTACGATAAAAAAATTCCTTATATAATCTATTGGCATGTGTTCTTATTTGTCTCCAAGAAATTTTACCAGGAAGATTATCCAAAACATCTCTTTCAATTTTGAAAAAATATTTCTCATTTTCAACATCACTTCCTAGATTTTCATTTTCATTTTCAACTTCAAAACGATTTTCATTTTCAACAACAAAACGGTTTTCATTTTCATTTTCAACAAAAGGATTTTCGTTTTCATTTTCAACAACAAAACGGTTTTCATTTTTATTTTCAACAACAAAACGGTTTTCATTTTCATTTTCAACAAAAGGATTTTCGTTTTCATTTTCAACAACAAAACGGTTTTCATTTTCAACAACAAAACGGTTTTCATTTTCATTTTCAACAACAAAAGGATTTTCATTTTCATTTTCAACAAAAAGATTTTTATTTTCATTTTCATTTTCAACTACAATTTGTTTCAAATTTTGATCTCTACGAATATTATCAATCTCAACATTGTTATATCCAGCTTGTTTTAAATCTCCTATCAACACTATTTCCATTTCATTCAAAAGTGGATTTGAAGAAGTACCTGGATTTGTGCCCATTGAAACATTCTCCATAGCATTAATAGAGGGATTTGAAGACATACCAGGAGTAGTTTGCATAATCGTATTAGTTTCCACATTCACCTCTTGCAAACTTGCATCATCTATATCCATGGTCTCCTCAATGTTTTTATCTTCAATAGTTGTGGAATTGGATGCTTCAGCATTGTTCATTGATTGAATCTTTACTCTTCTATCTCTTTGCCTTTTTGCCTCCTTCACTCTCTTTGCTTCAATTTCTTCAGGGGTTAATAGCTTCCTATCTTTCCTCTTATTACGACTTTGTGATCCCATGATTAAAAAATTTATGAAGCATGTAATGTCAAAAACTTGAATGTGTTTCAAATCCTTCAAACAAGTACCAATTCAACAAAATTCCACTCAAATAACGTCTCCATGATGGCTTCTATCAAAATACCAACAATACTTCAAGTTGATGGACCTGCAAAAGAAAGAAATATGCCAAAGAATGCTGCAAGAGTCGCTGTCGGCCGTACTGTAGGGCAAGTTGCAGAAATGACAGTCATAGTACAGTCTTATTAAAAAAACGGGAAAATATAAAACGGGATCCCGTTATATAAAACGGGATCCCGTTTAATAAACGGGATCCCGTTTACTACGCGATCCCGTTTATTAAACGGGATCCCGTTTTATTCACCACCGATGCAGTAGTAAATGGGATCCCGTTTTATAGAACGGGATCGCGTTCTATAAACGGGATCCCGTTATTCAAAATTTGAATTTTAGGCTCGGGTTTTGCTTTGTAACCCGCTTCGGAAAATGCTTTGGGGACCCGACCCTGACCTCTGGTCCTAGTTTGACCTGCACCTTGAAGGCCCTGTCAATGTTACAACAAAATAGTGACTTTGGGCATATATTTAAAGGCCTATTTTGCAGAATATTTTGACGAAATTAAAACCCATTATAGAGGAGACAATGTAGATTCTAAATATGTAATTTTTTTTACAATTAAATTTTTTTTTTTTTTTTAATCAATTTATGATGAAATAGGTTCATAACCTTGAATTATCAGGGTTTTTTAATATTTTAATAACTTTTTATTAAAATATTTTTTTGTAAAACAAATTGTATGAAAACGTACTTTAGACAATTCTTTTCAATTTTAAAAAAAAAAATTTCAAAAAATGTTAAGTTTAGGTCATCTTATGCGTGACGTACACGATGATTTTTTAAAAGACAAAAAATGACCAATAAAAAATTAATAAAAAAAAAATTATTCAATAAAAAATTACAAATAAATATGGAAAACGTGCTTCAGTGAGTTACAAAGCTTTTCCCAAAAGGATTTTGAAAAATATGATTATTTAGGTCAAAATATGGATGACGTACACGTACATGGTATAGTAAAAAAAAAGTGACTTTTAAACAGTGGTTTTTAGAAACGCCTATTCAAAATCAATTTCTATCATCTGGGTATTGAAAAAAATTACATATTTGAAAACTAGACTCCGAGTACTACATTTCATATTTAGTGACTTTTTCCAAGATTCCACCTTTAAGTGCTTCAAATTTTTAGGTCAAATGTGACAAATTCTGAAAATCAGGAAAAACACTTCCACTTTTTGGCCAAAAAGTGGACACAACTTCTTGCACACACCCTTGTCCAGGGTAATATTAATATATTCCCCTATGCAAAGGGTTTCTTTATTGTGGCTTTTAATTTTGTTAAGGCTAGGGATTCACTGCTAGATTTTAGGGTGTGGTTATGGGATGACCACTCCCTTCTACTCAAACCTTGGACTCCTCTATTTAATCCTTTGTTAGAACTACTCAATATCATGCCTATTTGGGTCAGGCTTCCCAATTTGCCCCTCTAGTTCTGGGAGGAATCTTGCTATGAGGCAATCGGTAATACTATTGGTCGCTACCTTTTGGTGGACTGACCTACGATTCTTATGGCACTCCGTATGTATGCTCGCATTTTGGTGGATATTGATATCTCCAAGCCTCTTCATGGAGAGATAGTTTTAATGGTGGGGGATTGTCCTAGATCCCAACTTCTCAACTATGAGGGCTTACCCTTTCACTGTCATCGTTGCTTCATTTTTAGACATTTAGCTTCAGATTGCCATCACTCTCATTGAAAGACTGGCTCCTTTGACTTCCCTTGTGATTTCTGGGTCCCCATGTTGAAGGCACAAGACAACTGAGAGGGGGGTTGAATCAATTGTATCAAAAACCTTAACTTCTTTAAACAAAATCACATTCACATTCACTTTACTTCCTTAATCTGTTATGAAGATTAAACATGAATTGCAGAACCAAAACATAAACACATCAACACCATACACACATGAACATCATATTTTTATGTGGAAAACCCTAAAAGGGAAAAACCACGGTGAGTGTTAGCTCACAATATAATATAATAACAATACCGAAAAACAAAGAGGCTCACTGACTTAGGGCTCACTGCCAAGGGGTGGCTCACTGCCATGAACTGATATAATAGAATCTACAACATGCCTGAGTTCAGTTCCATTGAAGTGCAATATATCTCTTCTTCTCTGCCTTTACAACACACACACTTTATCTTCGCATCTTTGCACACTCTCACATCACTCATGAATTCATTACATATATTTATACCAATCATCAACCTTGGAACATTCATCAAGGTCGGCAATACAACTTACAACCATTGGAACTATCTCCAAGGTCGACATACATACATAAATCAAATTAGGTCTAGACCTAAATGAAGTAAGAACACTTCATAGCTTAGCTCAAACCCAAATACATCCTTACATGCTTCCTTACACTTCTACAATCCAAGAAACACATCTGCAAAGAATGTTAACACCCAAGTCGACCAAACCAGTGCAATCATCAAGAATACTTAGACACATGCTTCCAAGAGCTTCATTACAGCTTGCGGATCAAGCACATGCCTTCAATACATTCTAGAGACATCCACGAACAACATAGAATCATTTGGGAGCCAACAAATCCAACAGTAACAGATCTCACTTGAAGACAACAAATATCACTTGAAGATAGATCACAGACTGCTCACAACAAACACTATCAAACTCTGCTAATCAATAACTTGCTTTCTGGAGCACCAAATCACAAATTATTTGGAAAGAAGGTAGCTAAGGACCTTATAAGCATATGTCCAAAACCGCAAGACCAAAAATCAAACTGTAGAGAAATGCAGAGCAAAATACTTTCTCCCTGTCACACTGTAAATGCTGTCAGGCACAATCTTCAAACTGGTGAATAGAACTTTTACTACACAGCAATCCGGACCACCAAATTCTAGATTTAGCATCTTCAAACACTTCTTTAAAATGTATCCAAATCTCATACTCCGGTCTTCAACACAAAGGAAATGCGGAGAAAAAACTCAGACAGTGTACTTAACATGACAACTCAATCACTCAACAAACAACAATATCAGAAGACACAGTTGGCATCAATGACAACACAAACATGTTGACATCAATGACAACACCAGTTAGCACATACTTGCAATACCCCAACCGGGATTTCAGTTTCTACTCAGGCTAAGCCTGAGGGATTGTTGGCCACTGCTAATGATCGTGTCGTGTCAGGTCTTTAGCTCTTGTTGAGGTTCCTTTTGTTCATGATCTAATTACTACTCCATCAGTTTTGGCTTTATCTTCAGCTCTACCTACTTCATTGCGAGAGAGTTCTATGGTTGCGATGTCTGTTGAGGATCCCCTCCTCTCGCCTTGCTTTGAGGATCTAGATTCTGAGTTCTCTTGGACAATGGTTCAATGTAGACGGAAGGGTCTCCCCAAATCTTTTGTTGCTCTACAACCTAGGGTCAAGGTAGTTAGATTTGTTGGCTCGGGTTCAGGGATTTTTTAGATCTATTTGGTTTTATGTCTTACAACAAGGTTGATGTGTTTATGTGTTGTTTGTTTTCTATTGTTGGCTTGGTTGTGGCCTGTTTGGTCCTGCACTTGGGGCTTGTTGTAAAGGGTTCAACACCCTGGTATGTTGCTTACCTTAATAAAAAACAAGATTGCAAATGCATAGCCATTGTATGAGATGTTGTAGGGAACCAATTATGTGTGGAAGGTATGTGTTGGAAATGCATTAGAGGAGGCAAACATAAGAAATAGTACAAAGGTGGATAGTGTGCACCTCCACGCACACACCCTTTGTTATGGAAGCTCCATAAGATGAGGATGACATTAACACATAGTGCCTAAGGGAGTTGGTATCCTCATGATGACCATTCCTAAAAGAAACAATATAAGAGGGAGGAGGCCCACATCCTCTAAAGATGGTGAATAATAGAAATTAAAACACAATAACTTCTCAACATAACTCTCTTAGAAAGGCACTGGGACAGAGCTACTCATGAGATAATTGCACATACAAATATTCTATTCTTGCTATGATGAGTAACCATGGGTTAGCATGAGTATAAATTCATCGATCCCCTTTTTAAAAAAACTTGTGCTAGAATAGGGTTAGAGATCAAACAATATGTGGCTCAAGATCCAAGCCATTACATCCATAGAATAACAGTTTATGTGATGTTATGTACTTAATCAATATACTTTACATCTTTCTATGAATCGATTTGTTGAACAACCCACATGATATGAAGACAACTATGTTATTTTTGTGAAAAAACTTGGAAACCTATGAATAGTTACCAAGGTATGACACTTATTTAAACAACATTTTTAATTATAATACAACCGCACAATTTAATATCATATCACTACAATGAATATATTAATCTAAAAAAAATTGAAAAAATAATTAAAATATAATATATATACTACATTTTTCAAAGTAAAAACAAGATAAGAGAATTATCCAAAAAATTAATGATAGTTTTCCAAAAGTAAAATTAAAAGTTACATACAAAACACTATATAAATAGAACAATTCTTAACTAAAATTAAAATTCACATGTCCAAATCAATATATAAATAGTTAAGAAATAAATATAAAATAAAATAACTTCTAAATAAATAAAATATTCTCATAATTTTAATAAAGATATTTAAGATATCCATACTAATTATATATTATATTTGAATCTCCATTTATATAATATATATTACATTTTATTAAAATGAAAATCTTAGCTAAAATGGCTATATCCAAACATTTACCTTTTAAAAAGAATATTATATTACGCCTAGAGGCATTCCTAAGTCACAACACCCACAACACCCATGGAGAACAAGAGCTGAAAGATTAAACAATAAACAAAAATCCAAAAGAAAAGTTAAAACAAAAAATAAATAAAAAAATAAAATGCAAACGGGATGGAAAGGAAGGCGGGTGGCAGTTTCAAATAAGCTATCACTTTCCACTACGATTAAAGAAAGAAAGGTTATAGGGAATGACATATCAAAGACACACATTCATCTCTATTTACATTACCTCCTTTGAAGTTTTTTTAACATGTAGAACTCAGGCTCGAGGTGCGCTAAAGAGAGTGCCCAAGGGAAATGCAGAATCTCTTTCCAGGAATTTTTTGTTGTTTTTCAAAAGGTATTTTTTTTTGTTGTTTTTCAAAATGTGTTACCATATGTGCTATTGATGGGAGACCTGGAACAAATTTGAACTTGACATGAAAGTGAGGTTCACCTATTGCTCAAAACTATAAAAGTTCTTTCTATAGGACATTGTCATTTGCCATATATATGGTAATATATTGCAAATGACAAGCGTTCTTAAAATTCGGTGCAATAATAAATCTGTAGACTGAGGGGGGTGACGGCCATTTGCAATAACGCAGACATTTGTCAATCTACCGTTTATACCATCGATCCAAGAAAAAAATGTAACCATTTGAGTGTAGTCAGCAATTGTTCGACTTTTTTAGGGCAAAAAAACCTCTGGCAACTATCGGCTTAAAATTTAACAGTTCAAAAATAATATTTTATAAATTTGATTGGAGATCTCCATTGGAGCACCTAGATGCCATGCAGCCCCGTTAAGTTCTTACGATGTCCATAATAAAGTTATTGTAAAAAAAATAAAGTTCCTTTTTATGCATCCAATTAAATTTGGTAAGATTTTCAAAAAAAAACTTTACAATTTGTGTCTTAGATTCCATTAAAATTTAGCTAACTCTATTATGAATTATTATTTTTTTAATATATGAATGTTATTTTTTAAAATAAACAAAAATTGAGTGTTCCTCCTTATATATATATATATAATTTTTCCATTGTTGTGTCTAATTTGTAGATGAACAAACTTAGAATCAATTAGAAACATAATATTTTCATTATGATTTATTATTTCATTATGTAGCCCTGCATGCAAATGGGTTTGGCTTGAAAAACTGAGTGAGTTGATGTAGGCATTTAAATCCAAAGAGAAATCATATTCTAACCCTGTAGATTTACAAAAAAGAAACAACAAACAAAAGAAGATTACAAATTATATTTCAATATGTATAGAAGGGTTTAAAATAATAAATAACACAAAAAAAAAAAGACTCACCAATATATATTTGCATGCGTGAGAGGAGAGCTTGTGTAGTCTCATGGTTTCTCCATGGAGTTGACCTTCCCACTCAACGTGTAAGAGAAAAACAAAGAATAACAAATGAAATGTAAAAAGCAAATGAATAGATCTAAAGCAAATGAATAATTTATCTTTTATGTGCATATTTTAAGAATATGCTTTAAATTTTGTTTTATTTTATTGATGTAAATCATATAACTATGCTTTAAAATTGAATTTTATTATTTAATTATAGAATCTCTTTTTTTATGTAATATGACTTTAGTGATCTATTTGTTATATGTAAGCATTTATTCCAAACTAGAAGAATATAAATTAGTATAAATCTTTAAAAAATATATATTGTTGTTTAACTTTATTTATTATTTTCAAAAATTGTATTTTATTTATTTTAGAATAAAATTAAATATGTTTAATTTTATAGCTATTAGATTAAATAAAAATTGGTGTCTCACTATATTTATTTTGTTTTTCTTTATTTAATGTATGGTAGTTTCCTAAAAAGTACTCACCTCTTTCCAAGTCACTTCACTTATGTCTCACTATGTTTGAAAAAAAATGCTATTTAAATTTATATTTAATTTGTTAGTTTTAATTACTTTCATGCACATTTAAAAAATAAAAAATAATTTTAGGATATTAGTTAGTTTTATTATTTCAATTTTGTAACTTTTATAATTCAATTATTTCAAATAAAGTTGTGGATTAATTTGCTATTTAAATTATTTTAATTAGAATAGTGTTTTATTATTATTATTATTCCAAAGTCTTTCCTTGCTTCAAATGATAATAATTGCAATGGTTCCAATAATATGGAAAGATTATGAAGTGTTTTCCTTCAAGCAATAATTAATTAGTCCATAATATTGCAAACAAATATATGAAAACTGTAGGATATAAGTCTTGGCACACAAATATGTCAAAATTGTAGGGTCTAATAATATGATGGAATTTTAAGTTTTATTTAGCAATTAGATTTGTTAGTATTATTTAGCAATTAGATTTGTTTTGAATAGCAACAAGATTAAAAGACATTTATGATTTTTTTGAGTTATGATTTATGATTTGTTTATAGATTTGGTGGGTATTATTATGATGTATTTGAGTTATGAAATTACAAATGGAAAATAAGGGCAACTATGATCAATTTTAATGTCATAGTTGGTCTACATATTCTTAAGTCTGCAACTTTTTTTCGTGATGATTTATATATGTTATCTACATCTTGAATATTTTCTTATAAACTTTTACATATATATTAATTTGATTGTTTTATAATACTTAGCAAATAATTGAAATTATGGATGTTCCACAAAATGAACCGGAAATCTCTGTTACAAGCCTAGTATTGTCAAATGAATCTGCAAGTTCAAATGGGTTTGTTGAAACACATAGAAAAATTAGCAAAATCTATTTCAAAGCATTGCAACAAAATCATCAAATGAATTGAAGACACAAGCTTACGTGCTATAGCCATTGAACAAGAAGAAATCTTACAAATGGAAGACATTGCAAAAAAGTTTCATGAGACATGTAGAAAAGTAGTTGGATTTTGTGCTTTTATAAAAGAATTATATCATGATGAACAACACAGAGAAGGTGATTCACTTCACATCATTGAAGAATTCCAAATGTATTTAGACAATGTGTAGTGTTATAGTATAGTTTTGTAACTGCTATGTATATTCCTCCTTCAATACTTCTTATGTGAGTTCTTTACCAGTTATCAAGCATGTATGTTCTTTCTGATATATGTAAATTGAAAGGACAACAAAATATAAACATCTCTTATCTATATTCTATATTATATATCTCTTTTGTAGATTCCTTCTCATATATATAAATTTTATGTAGAGCGCGCAGTGGAAACACAACACAACACAAAATATATTGAACCATCGTAGTGGTTGAACCATTGGTTCAATGGCGAGGTTCAATGGCGAGGTTCAACGGTGAGGTTCAACCCTTCAACAAAGTGACCTATGCATATCGGTTGAACCAATGCCGAACACCTTGCATCTTCCGCCGATACTCCCTCTCAACTCGATACCTTTCCAAACTATCCTCCATCGGCAAAACATTACACTATTGGCTTCCCTCAAGACTGCTACACCGATACTTAGTATCACCCCGATACAAACTCACTTGTCGCTGTGACTTATAACTTCGGCCAAACAATCATCTCCTCAGCCCGATGCCAAGGTTCACGCTGATGCATACTGGCACTTCTTTCTGCGATCGCTTCTATACATCTCATGAGGCTTTCTTCCCAGTTGGTTCTAACTGTCTTCCACAATACCGTTGCCATTCTCTGCAACTAAACACACACAGATTTCTAACCTAATACAAAATCAAAACAACACAGAACAACAGAGAGGAGGAACTAAATACAGATTGGCATTCCACTGGTCTTGACCGAGGTCTCGACCAGTGGAATGAGTCAAAACTCGATTGCTCTTACAAAACCCTAAATTTTATTTCTCTTTTTGAGATTACATACACACGCTTCTCTGTTGCTCCTCTTCCCCTCTTCCTCTATCTTTAACAAACATGGACTGCCTATTTAAAGACTCACATCTTGGCAGTTACACATGGTGGAATCTCAATCGATTCGTCACCTCTGCCATCTGTTACAAGACAGTTATAACTCGGACAGTTACTATACTTCCTATCTATTTACCATAGGTGCCATTTGGCTTACAATATGGGACACATTGGTCCAATCAAAATTCAATTTGGCTCTAGGCCTTACAATAGATCAAAGTGATAACCAGGAATGTCTTAACTCTTCAGAGGTGCTCCTGCACCAAAATTGAAAGGGTATTTAATAGTTCTGAATTAAATGTTTTTCTTACTATTTTTTTATGGTATATGTTAAATAAACTCAATGTACAATTAACACTAATGTCCCTATTTCCCTTCATATTCCCTCCATCAAAGTAAAATTTTCGAACTACTATATTAAAATTGTTCTATTTCTATCAACTCTTTATACATACAAAACATTCAATTGAATTATTTTATCAAATATCATACTATTTAAAAAGAGATCAGAATCATATGATTCTCCAATATTATAATTATGTCAATTATTGGTATTCTATATCCCATGAATGCATGAAAGGTTATCAAAGTGAACAAATATGAAGAATAAATACCACTAAAAAGTGTTTAACAAGCTACATACCAAATTGTTTGAACAAGAACTAGCATTTCCAAGGTTTAAATGAAAATATAAGTGTTAAGAAAATAGGTTTTGGTATGCAATTAAATGGTATTGTAAAAAATTCACTTAACACAATATAAAATAGATTACTAATTGGAAAGAAATGCACCTAAATTATGAAAATATTTAGACTACAAGCTTATTATAATAGTTACTAAAATTTCTAATATATGAATTATTTTGGCTTTTAAATAAGTAAAGTTAGAACCAAAATAGTGTAATTTTGGGGTTAAAAAAGTAAGATCCTAAAACAAGGCTAAGAGATCCAAACAAAACATGAGTGATTTGTGGAACTCAAATCAAACAACCATGATATGAATGATTTATGTGGACAAATACTATTGTTATGTGTACAAGTACTAGGGTGGCAATGTACATGCATTGGAATATTTCATATTATATGTTTGTCTTATGATGTCAAATGATGTCTTTAAACAGTTATTGCATACCAAATGGTTTTATTTATTAATATAAATTTTGGAATTAATATTGCACCAATGAATGCATTTGAAATGACCCAGCCCTAACCCTAACCATAATTCTAACCCTAACCCTAACACTAACTCCAATTTTAGAATCGGGGTTAGGGTTAAAATTAGGGTTAGGGTTAGGTTAAAATTATGTTTTGGATAGAATTACAAATAGGGTTAGAACTAGGGTTACATATAGGCTTATGATTAGGGTTAGAAGAATGATTACAGTTAGAATTATGATAGAAATTCTAGGGTTAGGGTTAGAATTAGGGTTAGGTTTAGTGTTAGAATTAAGAATAGGGTTAGGGTTAGAATCGAGGTTAAGGTTAGGTTAGAATTAGGGTTACTAAATTAGGGTAAGCATTAGAGTTATAGTTAGGGTTAGGGTCAGGGCTAGAGTTAGGATTAGAATTCGGGTTACAGTTGGGGTTAAAATCACAATTAGAATTAGGATGAAGGTAAGGGTTAGAATTAGGGTTATGGTTAGATTTAAAATTAGGGTTATAGTTAGGGTAGAATCAAGGTTATGATTAGAAGTAGGGTTAGGGTTAGGGTTAGGGTTAGAGTTAGGATTAGGGTTCCTATTAGAATTAGGGTTAGAATTAAGGTGGATTACTATTAGAATTGGAGTAAGAATTAGAGTTATAGTTAGGGTTAGAGTTCAAATTAGAGTTAGGGTTAGAGTTACAATTAGGGTTAAGGTTAGTATTAAGGTTAGCGTTAGGGTTTGAGTTACAGTCAGGTGTAGGGTTAGAGTTAGGGTTAAAATTAGAGCTATGTTTAGGGTTAGAATAAGGGTTAGGGTTAAAATTAGGATTAGGGTTAGTGTTAGGAGTATAAATAGGGTTGGGGTTAGGGTTAGGGTTAGAATTAGGGTTACAACTATAATTAGGGTTAATGTTAGAATTAGAGTTAGGGTTAGGGTTGCAATTAAGGTTAAGTTTAGTATTATGGTAGGGTTAGGGTTTTAATTAGGATCAGGCTTAGGGTTAAAATTAGAGCCATGTTTAGGGTTAGGATAAGGATTAGGGTTAGGGTTAGAATTAGGGCTAGGATTAGAATTGGAGTTAGTGTTAGGATTACAATTAGGGTTGGGGTTAGGGTTAGAATTAGGGTTACGACTATAATTAGGGTTAATGTTAGAATTAGAGTTATGGTTAGGGTTATAATTAAGGTTAAGTTTAGTATTAAGGTTAGGGTTAGGGTTTCAATTAGGGTCAGGCTTAGGGTTAGAATAAGGGTTAGGTTAAGGGAACTTAGAATTGAAGTTAAGGTTAGGATTACAATTAGGGTTGGGTTTAGGGTTACGATAATAATTAGGGTTACAACTATAATTAGGTTGAATGTTAGAATTAGGTTTAGGGTTATAATTAGATTTGGGGTTGGAATTGTAGTTAGAATTACAATTAGAATTTGGGTTACAATAAGAAATAGGGTTAGGATTAGGCTTAGAATTACAATTGGAATTAGGGTTATAGTTTGAAAAAGGGTGATAATTAGAATGAGAATTAGGATCAAAACTAGGGTTAGGGTTAGGGTTAGATGTAGGGCTATAGTTAAAATTAAGGTTACGATTAGGGTTAGGGTTATGATTACAATTATAATTAGGCTTAGGGTTGGAATTACAATTAGAATTAGGGTTACGATTAGGGTTAGAATCACAATTAGAATTAGGGTTATAGTTTGAAAAAGGGTAAGAATTAGGATCAAAACTAGAATTAGGGTTATAATAAGGGTTAAATGGTTAGGATGATATTTAGGGTTACGATTAGAATTAAGGTTAGGGTTAGGGTTATAATTAGGGTTAGAGTTGGAATTACAGTTAGAATCAGGGCTAGGATTAGGGTTAGAATTACAATTAGAATTAGGGTTACAATTTGAAAAATAGTTACAATTACATTAAGAATTACAATCAAAACTAGGGTTAGGGTTACGATGAGATTTAGGGTTACGGTTGGAATTAGGGTTAGGCTTAGGGATCAAATCAGTGTTAGAATTAAATTATGGCTAGAATCAATTTTATGGTTAGGGTTAGAATTAGGATTAGTGTTAGGGTTAGGTTTAGAATTAGGGATATAGTTATGTTTAGAATTACACATAGGGTTAGAACTAGGGTTGCATATAGGCTTATTATTAGGGTTAGAATTAGGGTGAAGCTTCATGTTAGGATTATAATTATAATTAGGGTTAGAATTAAAATCAGGGTTAGTATTATGGTTAGGGATAATGTTATAATTAGGGTTAGGGTTAGTATTAGTATTGTAGGGTTAGGGTTAGTATTAGTATTGTAGGGTTAGGGTTAGTACTAGGGTTAGGGTTCAACATTGAGATTAAAATATTCCTTAAAAATAGGTACCCTAATTCTAAATCTAACCCTAATTCTTACCATAACTGTAAGATTACATTTAGCATTGTTTTATAAGCCTCAAAACCCTCAATCTAACCATATTTCTAAATCTATCCCTATTTAACATAATTCTAACCATAATTTTGGCCATAACTCTAATACTAACACTAACCCTAACGCTAACCATAATCCCAACCCTAATTTGAACCCTAAAATTATATTTCTAACCCTAACTCTAACCTTAATCCTAACACTAATGCTAACCCTAACTCTAATTCTAACCCTAACCCTAATTCTATTCCTAACCCTAACTCCAATTCTAACCATAATTCTAACCCTAACCCTAACCCTCACAACCATACTAACCCTAACCCTAATTGTAACCCTAACCCTGACTCTATTTCTAATCATAATTCTAACCCTAATTATCATCCTAATTCTAATACTAATCGTAACCGTAATTCTAACCTAAATATTAACCCTAACTCTAATCCTAACATACCTATATTTAAAAAATATATCTAAAGTACGTTGATATATATATATATATCTAATATAATATATTTTTAAAATATATATAATATAATATATATTTTAAATATATCTAAATAATATAGTTAGAATTAGGCTTGTGGCTCCGAATGCTACTAGCATACCTATATTTAAAAATATATCTAAAGTACGCCGAGAGATATCCTTCTCGAGGCGCCTATGTTTTAATCAATAATCCTAGCATTAGGCGCCTCGAGAAGGATATCTCTCGGTATACTTTAGCTATATTTTTTAAATATAGGTATGCTAGTATATCTCTTTTTTTAAATCCCTCTTTCTATATAAGGATACCCACACACAAACTTATTTAAACCAAACAAGACTTATTTAATATTATATTCAATACTCTTGCGTTAGAATACAATAAAAATGATGATATTTCCCAAGCATCACTTAAATCTTGGAACCTAAATTGTTTTCTTTTCATTATTATTTTATTGTTTTGCAGCCAAGGTTTTTTTCTTAATTTGGTTCATGGCAGCAATAAAGGAGAAGTGGCTAAGGCAAACACAAGATTGCAACTAAATGAGGTAAGCAAGGAGCTCTTTTCCATGGGTGAATGAATGATGGTGGTTGTATTGAAGGAATTTGGAATGAAATAAGATGAATCTAATATTCAAATCGAACAATTCCTATTCCAAAATCTAGCATACTTTAGATAAATTTAGAAAAACATAACACAATAAATGCATAAACAAAACTAAATACTATATATCTTCATGTTGAATAGATGAGTTCTTTGATGTAATTGATGTGGTTGTTCATCATACTCTTAATGGATGATTTGATAGAAGATGGGGATAGATTTATAGATTTTTAAACTGTAGATGGATTGATATAGATTGAGGATAAGGATAAGATTTTGTGGATTTTAGAAAAAGAAGATTATAGATAATTAGCTTGATTTGTTTCTAATTAACTAGTTGTACATGAGTTAAAATAGAAATGAATCATGAAAGAGATGTGCTAGTATATGAGTAGATTTTAAGTGAAAATGAATTTATTTATTTATTTTGAAATAAATGAGAGAACATCTGTCTAATTAACTAAATTTTAATTAATTAGTGATGGTTAGTGAAAATGGTGAATTAACATGATAATAAGAAAATGCCAACATGGTATTAGAGTAATATTAAGATATAATATTAAGTATGATGTTAGGAGGTGGTGAAATTTAAGTGTCTACATTTTTCTCCTCTTTAAAATGGCGTTGCAAAGCGATGATGTTTCAAAGAAAGTAGATATAGACACTTGGTAGGAACAACATTGGTAATATGTCCCAAGTGTTGGGATGTTGATTTTAGGATGGGTTTCAATAATTTGGTTTGTTTGATTGATTGGGTTGATGGAATGATGATTGATGATTGGTTTTGATACTTCAACACTTGGAGGGATTTTAGATTCAAATTGTTGACCTTGATTTTGGATGATTTGAATGATTTAGCTTAGGGATGCCCCCTTGAGAGAATAGGTGAGTTTGAAGAACATGAGTGTGCTCTTGAAATGGATGAAAGATAGCTTTGAATAAATTTGGATGTTAACATTGGATGAAAAGATTGGTGATCATGTATGGGATTAGTTAAAGGATGGATGTTAAGGATGAAAGTATTAGTGAAAGAATGGAAAAGAGAGATGAAAATTAAAGATGAATGATGAATGTTAATATTTTTGTTTTTTTAAGAATGTAAATGATGAAAGGCTAGGTGGAATGGATATGAAGGGGTGTGAAGGGTTGGGATTGTTAAGGTACATGTTATGAATCTTTCACAAGATGCCAACTATTTTGAGCAACCTGGTGTTTGTTATAGCATGTGACAAGATGCACCATGGTATGAGGAACCATGATGGCATTGTGCCATATGTATGAAGGATTAGGCCAAAAGAAAAGGGAACAAACAAGCATATGCCATATGACACCATGATATGAAAGACCATGATGTCATTATTGCAATATGTTATAAGGACCATGAGAAATACAAAATAACATGATAAAACAAACAATTAAGAAATAAAACATAAGCAAAAGAACAAACAAGTTTCGCCCTTGGTCAAGCTAAAATCCAGAGATTTTAATTTAATAATGATGACAATGTTGTTGATGTGGGAATGATATATCTCAAAAATAATATGAGGATTAGGAATGATATATATTCTGATAAGGATGGGTTGATTTTAGCTAATCAACACTTGCAACAAGGGAAAGGAACAAAACCTATAGATGCTTTGGGATAATTTATGAGATTGCTTGCATTTAGATGGATTGCTTTGGGATGCTGTATTTGATTGTATTTGGCTAGCCTTTTGCTTGGAACCAATGACAAGGGAAAACCAAGTCTAGAGATAAGGATGAAGGGAGGGAGGATTGGAATGATCAAAGGATTGAGAGATTCAGGATGTGATCTCCAAGGACTATGTCACATATGAATAACATGCCCCACTCTAGATATGCCACTCATGACAATGCTTCTGACAATATATGGTAGTATTTGTTACAAAAGATTGGGTACATCAAGAGGTGTCCAAAGCATGTTTCAACATTGTGCCCTTGTCCTTATTAAGATCAAAAGCAAGAAGGGAAGATGGATTAGGTATAATGAAATGGCTATGTGGATACAATGGGGGGGGGGTTATGATAGGATGGATGGATATGAGTGGCTAGTGATTATGAAGGATGGGTGGGATGAATGGATGGAAGAAGCTTGCCCCAAAGTGTAAGGTTCACATAGACAACTATTTTACATATGATGCCCATGAATGGGCTTTCATCATGGTACTTATCCAAGGTTCCATGAGAATGACTTTCACCTTTGGACGAAATTTTTCTCTTGATTTTTTTGAATTTTTTTGCTTTTTAAAAATTTTCTAGTTTTGTGCTTTTCCTAATTTTATATGCTAGGTTGGGATAGATGGATTTAGATTTAGGATTTTTGGACTCAAGTGTTTGTTTCCATGGTGAGTTGATAGTTTCCCAATTTGAACAATTGTTGCACACAAACCATGTTGTATGTGTTGCATTCGATAAATGCTAGTAGAAACCTTGTTGATTGCTAAGTTTGCTTCTCCAAAATGTAAACATGGTACCATCATAGCCCCTACATTAGAGGATGTTGCCAAGGAAGATGTACTAGAAGGTAAGTTAGATGGAGGATGGATAATGATTATGCAAAAGCTTGGATTGAAGGGGTGTGGTTGTAGATGTAAGATATGGATTTGATTATGAAAAAGGGGTGGATAAAAGGAGGAGATTGTGGAGGCATGAGTAAATTACATGGGGCCAAGGGGAATCAAGACCAACAATTGCACAAACCTTGTTGCCTTCTGTGATTGGATTTGCATTAAATTGGATGATGGGTTTTGAAGCTTTGGATTAGGATTTGAGAGTTTCGATGTACAAGATTCAGGGCTGGTGGGAATGCTTGATTTTAAATGTGGGGACTGGGATGGGGGATTTTTGGACTTGCCGATTTTGGGACCCAAGTGGACTTAGGATTGGGATGTTTGGATTTGGATTTAGGATTGTGGGATTGGATTTTAGATGGGGGATAGGGATTTTGGGATCTGGAGATGGAATTAGATTTTGAAATGTAGATTTGGATGCAATGCTTTTTTTCTTTGGGACCCACATTGTTTTTGTGTTTCCTTTTTTATTTGTGGGCCCATGGTGCGCTTTTGATCTATTTTGATTTTTGAGATGATTTTGATTTGATATTGTATGCCAATGCTTTGTGACATGGTGATCATTGGATTCTTGGGAACTTTTTGCTTCATATGTTGGTGCATCCAAATTGCTTCCAAAGTCTATGATGTGGTCCCATGGGGAGATATCATCTTGGAATCCCATGAGTTTTATGATAGCTTTATCATATTGGAACAAGTCCAATGATGTGTGCTTTTGTTGATCTTGATTGAGGATTTGAGGTGATGAATGGTCAAGGTTTGTGATAGGAATAATGGTGTCGATGAAAGGATTGGTGGTAGAAAACTCTTTATAGGAGTGACCAAAGGCCTATTTTGATGTCGGAAGAAGTTTCCTTAGGATTTGCAAAGGTGTTTCCAACATCTTTAGATTGTTCACTATGAGATTTGTAGTTGATGCCCTAAACTCCTTGATTTGTATGCACATGTATGGGCTTCAAGATTCCTTTCTCGTGAAGGCCTAATCCTTTGCCTTTATATTGCATCAGTTGACACATTCAATTTGCAATGGGATACTTGTTGCTTTGGAAAAAAGACACAAATTCATCTTTAGATAGGTAGGAATTAGTGGGAGCCACAATTTGCTCTTTAGCAAAAAAGACCAAATTGGACAAAGGTGGTGGATCCAAGGTGATAGAATTTTGGTTTGGGGATGGGATTGATATGGGTGTTTTGATCTTGAGAGTGTACAGGAGATTAACTTGGGTGATTAGATCCTAATTTGGTTGGGGACACATTTGGGCATGCTTTGGAACAAGCTCTTGGTATATCCCGATTTTCTTTGTCGACATGATGGAGGAGTGTCATTTTGCTTTGGTATCTCCTTTAGTGATTAATATGTGGATACACTCCTCTAGTTTTGCACATGGATGGGTGAGGGGTCTTTGGCACTTAAATGTATTTTGAATTTGATGAACTTGATAGACTTTTGGAAAGGTTGACATTTATTTTCCCACATAGGTAGACTTGTAGCCTGATGATGGTGTTAGGAGGATCCTAGATGATCTTGATAGGCTTTAGGTTGATGATTTCATTGTCAACAACTTGCTTGTTTTTGCTAAAGAGGGATGGTGTTGGATTAGTGAGGTTGCATGACTCTACAACTTTGATCTTGCAATTTTGTTTAGGATTCTTTGCTAGTAATCCTTGGAGGAAATTTGTAAGGGCTATATTGTATGACGTAATATTGTATTATGGATGGTATGTTTGACATGATTGGTGGTTGGATTGATGGGATGGGGTAGATACAAAGGTTTAGAGGATGAAGGCCGCATATAGAAGGTGGAGTCTATGAGTCACTCACATAAGGTTAGGGGTTTAGGTATGGGTTGGTCATGAGGGCTTTGGGTTAGAGTTGTGTTTCCCTTGTCAAAGGTACCATAAGAATGACCAATAGATATGGGATTATGATTTGTGGGATAGCTAATGCTAGTCGATTCTTGGTCAAAAGGATCTTGATTGTGCATGGTTCGCCAAGTAAAACTTATAGAAAACTTGATTGAAATGATGTCCTCAATATATTCATCTTGATCTATAAGACTATCATCATCATCTTCAAAAGGATTTTTAAAATGGTTGTGATGAGGAGACTCATCAAAATAAAATGGATTTGTGATTACCATGATTTTTGTTTTGGATTTTTGATGGCACAGAAGTTTTGGATTTAGGATGACACTTTGATTTGGGATTTGAGTTCAATCTTGGATTTTCGTGGCACACTTCTACTTGTCATTACGAAAACAGTAAAAGCTCAACGATAGACACGCGCCATGTCCACGTAACCATTATTCATTGCTACGTGTTGGAAGAAACATGGAGTCCGGTGGCTATTAATGTGTCCTATTTCCATTAACAGAAAAAATCAACATCGGGCAGGTACCTACATAGGAAAGAAGCAAAAAGAAGAATTGTGATCTTACTTGCAAGTTGTAAGCAGCTGTGTGGAGCAAATTACAATGGCTACAGGAGTGGGATTTCCCATCTGTATACAGTGCGGCACACGGGACAATCCGTGCAGGTGCAAGGTGGTGGGTCCCACGCTGGGGTTTGCTGCATTCTTGGTAGCTGCTCTTGTGGAATGGCCTGTGGGTGCTCTCGTTTTCTGCTTTCGCCACCCCAAGGGCAAAAAGATTATGGCCCATCCTGCTACTGTTGTGTTTCCTTCTTAATCCAATGCCATTCCCTTCTGATTATTCCACTTTATCTTCTTCAATAATTCTAGACTAGTTTTGATAATGTTGTGTAATGTGACTGAATAAATTTTTAATTTATTGGTTTATGAAGTTTTGTCCTTTTGTAGATTGTCAAATATCAACCATGTATGTATTTTATTGTTTTTTTAAAAGTGGGGTTTGTTTTAATGGTTGTTTAGGTTGAATCCTCCATTCGTAGATGTTAGCTGTTGGTGTGCAGGCAGTGAATAATATCTAATTTGATGCTGGTGTGACTTGTAGGCCTGCAATCAGTGAAAAATATCAAATTTGATGCACAGTCTTTATTGTATCTGTTGGGCAACACATCTCCTTTTGGAATTGTAAAATGACTTCAAACAAAAAGAAACATACCTAGGTTAATATCTTTACATATAAATATTCAAATTGTGTGCCAGCAATGACTGCAACAGAATATCTTTACATATATTTAAATTATTTTTCTGAAAAAAACTGTGTTGTGCTTTTTTTACATCAACGTTTAGGATCACATTCCGTGATCCATCATCAGGACAAAAAGATGAGAATAAAAATCTTTTTGTCCTGATTATGGATCGCGAAGTGTGATCCGAAACGTCCATGCAAAAAAAGCACAACACAGTTTTTTCCAGAAGCTCTGATCTCATATTATGGACTGTGGAAATATCATGTCTACTATTAATTGAAGTTATCATTTCAATTCCAGAAGCTCTGATCTCATATTATGGACTGTGGAAATATCATGTCTACTATTATTTGAAGTTATCATTTCAATTCCGGATCTATTGTTTCCTTTATTTCACAAATTTAATTTATCCACTTAAATGCAAAAATATTAGTGGAAGAATTTATTAAAAGGCATGAAACCAACAACAACAATAGTACAACCTTCTTATGTAGACGGTATAGCCCTATTCTAGCTAGTACGATCTCTACAATACCATAAAATGTAATGACTAGATAATTATTAGCATAAACTAATGCGCAGCTTCAAATCACACTCAAAACACATAAAAAATCTCCATTAAAACTGATATTGGAAAGAAACCTTCAACTATTTAACACACAGGGGATTCCAAAGTGAAACTACTCAAATCAGTTAGGAGGGTTTTCGTCCTTCAAATTGAATCCACCAAAGGGTTTTTGTCCTTGGGCAAATAGAAGAACTTATGTTCATTTTATAGAGAAAATAAAATTAATAAGTAGGAAGAAGCATTCTAGGACAATTCTCTCTTTTATAACTTTTTCAAAGAAATAAAATAATATTATTTCTTTGTGTTCACTTATCTCTTCAAAATTATAAAAAATATAATAAAGTGTCTTTATGACCACTTTTTTGCACCTTGAAGCTAGTGACACTTTATTTGTACAACTTAAAAATAACATTTTTAAATAATTAAATATAAGTTGTCTTTTAAAATATAACTTAAAGCACTTTTTGACGACTTAATTTAATTATTTAATCATTCTCTCTTTTTCCACCACCCCATTACCCTATGGAAATTTTTTAAAAAATAGACTAATCCAAAGGCAAGACCCTTAATAGCACATAAACACCATTCAAAGCATATAAGAAAATTCATCCATTCTTTTAAGGGTGAGTGTAAGATCATGGACCAAACATGGCAGTGGGGGAAAATCACATGAAAGTGTTACCAAAATCACAAAAAAAAAGGTTAAATTTTTTTTTTTTTTTTGTTTGGTAAGTCAACTCAAAACAAATATCTATTTCTAAAAAATGGATATTTGTTTATAAAAATTGGATATTTATTTCCTCTTTAATATTTATAGACTTTCATTGACTTCACCCTTGATGTTGATGGATTTTTTTATTTGAATTTGATAAAATGAAAAGAACATATCTAAAAAACTCATAGGATTCTAAAAACATAATATATGTCTCATTATAATTTTACTAGGTAACCATTATTAGTTTTTTACATACACTATGTTTGAATTCTTAATAGATATACATATTGAAAAATATTTGTGAATTTCAAACCATTTATCTGTTGGAAAATCTAAAAGATCTGTCACACAGTAGGTTTCATTGGCTACATGGTATTTAAATAAATTTCATATTTTTTTTAACCAAGTTAGGTTAACCATAAAAGTTTTTTTTTTGTATTTTTAAATAGTCAGTAAAATATTCATAAATTTATTTATTTACAAAAAAATCACAAAAATATGTGTCACATCTACTCATGTGTCCTTTACTTCTATCTAAAGTAAAAAGAAAAATTATTTTTTCCTCATACTTAGGTTGGCTGGAATGATAGGGGAGGGGAGCCAGAACATGCGCGGGCACCCTAACGTGTGATAGGACCGGCGCACGTTGGGGCCCACACATACGCACTGGTCCCCCGTAAGTTACACATTTCTTCTTTCATAAAAAAACACTTTAAACTCAAACATAAATCAGATATGAAATGCACATTTTATAGTATAATATTGTCAACATAACATTAAAAATATAGCAGCCAAACACGTAATCTTGTTTTCAACTTGTATCTAACATATCAGCCTATGGTAGAATCTTTAAACTTAAATAGCATTAACATAGAACTTTGCACCCTTCCCCATAAAAATTATAAAGAGAATTGTCGCACCGATCCTGGTGTCACTTCTGAACTTACTCCCAACTACACAACTACAGAACAATGTCACCTTAGCACAATTCAAACCCATCTGTCCCATATTTGACTCAAGTGCTAACCCATTACAACGATTTGTCCCACCTTAGCATAACCCAAACCACACACCAATGCATCAGCCTGTCTCATCAGACATGAGACCTACAACTCGTATCAGCAGGAGTCTATCCCATCTCACCAAGTAGGGTGCGCACGTACTGGCTCCTGCCTCTAAAAACCCACCTGCATCAACAATTTTAAGATGTAAGGCTGCCATTATTCATAAAAAAATTATGGAAACAAGTGCAAACAATACACCAAACCAATCAACTCAAGAATTAATGGCCCAAATCAGTCAAATCTGTAATTCATATCACCCAAAATTCAAATTTGAAATAGGACAAGGATTTAATTCGCTACACCAAACACCCATCAATAAAATTCAAAAAATTCCCAATTCAAATAGCCGTGAAATCCTTGATGTATTCACTTATTCTACAGTGAGCGACATAAGAAACGCAGTGACAAACACAGATTCCAGTTCATCAGCATCCATATTGTTCTGGGTATTTCCCTTAGTTTTTTCCATTCGTAAGCTTTATATTGTTCTTCATTACAGCAATGAAAGTCATAGGTTAGCATTTGTCTTTCCCTATATTTTATATTGAAACACAAATGTCATAGTTTAGCATTTCTGTTTCCCTAGGGTTTATCTTGCAAATATTACAGTCATAGTTTAGCATTTCTGTTTCCCTAGCATTTATCTTGCAAAAATTATAGTCATAGTTTAGCATTTGTCTTTCCTTATTGTTTTATATTGAAACAGAAATGCCAACCTATACATCAACTTCCATATTGCAAATATTACAGTCATAGTTTAGCATTTTTGTTTCCCTAGGGTTTATCTTGCAAATATTACAGTCATAGTTTAGCATTTGTGTTTCCCTAACATTTGTGTTTCCCTAGGGTTTATCTTGCAAAATTTACAGTCATAGTTTAGCATTTGTGTTTCATAGGTTCTACATTATCATTCACTCTGCTTATCTTATTCTCATACGTTCTGCATTATCATTAAATCTGGCTATCTTATTCTCCTAGGTTCTACATTATCATTCACTCTGGTTGTCTAATTTTCATGAGTTCTACATTTTCATTCACTCTGGTTATCTTATTCTCATAGGTTTTGCATTATCACTCACTCTGGTTAACTTATTGTCATAGGTTCTACATTGTCATTCACTCTGGTTATCTTATTCTCATAGGTTTTGCATTATCATTCAATTAGGTTTTCTTCAATCCCAGTAATAAATTTGGGGGTTTCTCTTTTTATTAGGTTTTTGTTTCATCTTTTTCATAAGGTTATGCTTCATCAATTCATTCATTCCAAATATTACATCATTTACACTCTTAAATACTAATAATTCTTGTAAATGAATTTATGCCTATTTTTTGATTTGGACATGCACAAAAGATGTAAAAAAGGTTAAACTCTTACTATTTTTCATTCGTAAGCTTTATACTGTGTGACCCTACTATTTATATTGCAACCATTACAGTCATAGTTAAACAATTATGTTCCCCTATGGTTTATATTGCCAGTCATAGGTTATCAGTTGTCTAATTTTGTGCTTGTGACTCCTCTTTTCCTTATGTCACTTACTACAGAATAAATGTACATCTGTATTTAACAGTATTTCAGAATATTAAAGCAACAAACTAAAAAGAAAAAAACACATACAGAAACTAATTAATCTTTTGTTCAAGAATCACTGTCTTCATACATAAACATAACTATCATTGACTATGAAAATATTTTTGTCACAACAAGTAAATATATGTTGTTTTCCCTTCTTTGTTTTGACTGTACTTATTCTGTGCAGATGGCAAAGGGAAATGCAGTGGAACCCATAGAGGAACGAAAAGAAACAAAAGAGCCACAACAAGGTTGCCCTCCCAGAAATGAGGTTGTTTTTTTCCCCCAGAAGATGATCCTATTGCAGCAGTAGATGAGATTTCTACTCCTAGAGTACTGCAGAATGAGGTTGCTACACCTCGAATACCGCAGACTGAGGTTCCTACACCTCAAATTTACTGTAGAAAGAAACAATGAAACAAGGTCTGTGGTCTTCGGAGGACATGAAAGGGGCACTATATGACGTGGAGGAAAATGACATGTCAATAAGGGGAGCTTCGAAGAAGTGGAAAATCCCAACAGCCACACTCTCCAAATGGCTTGGCGGTCTAACAAAAACATCCATTAAAGGTCCACCAACAATCCTCACTACCGAGGAAGAACATCTGATTGTCGAATGGTGCAAGGAAATGGCTGAGGTTGGCCATGGTCTTGATATAATCAATCTTAAGGCAGAGGTTGCTCAAATCTGTCAAAATAGGCCAACCCCTTTCACCAATGGGTTCCCGGGGAAGTCATGGTGGACAGGTTTCAAGAACAAACATCCTGAGCTTGCGTTATGGACTGCTGAAGGCCTAGACAAAGATAGGGCACTCAACCTTAGGCCTGCTGTTGTAGCAGCTTTCTACAATACTTTGTCTACAGCATATGAAGCATTGCCATATGGTCCTCATTGCATTTGGAATTGCGATGAAACTGGCATCTAGGCTGGCAGGAATGGGTCCATGAAAGTGCTAGCCAGAAAAGGTAGCAGAAATGTGTCTTACATTATTCCAAAGAGTCGTGAATGGATAACCATTCTATGTTGTGTCAATGTTGTCGGGTAGAGCATTCCAAGATTTTACTTGTTTAAGGGGAAACAAAACATAGATAACTACATTGTAGACTGTGAACCAAGTGCTTACATGGCAGCCCAGCTCCATGCATGGATGACTAAAGATTTGTTCATAGATTGGTTCACCCACTTCAAGAACTCAGTTCCAGGTGGTGTGTCTCCCACCAACAGGCACTTGCTCATTTTTTACGGGCATGGAAGCCATGTAGTAGTTGAAACCATCCAAGAAGCAAGAGCGTTGGGTGTAGATTTACTGACATTTTCGTCACACACATCACATAAGCTACAACTGTTGGATGTGAGTGTTTTTTCACCTTTTAAAACTTACTTCAAATCATAACGTGCAACATTTATGGCAAAATTTATCAACATTGAAGTGAGGAGGACAGAACTTGCAATGTTAGGCAGTAAAGCACTTATTAGAGCTTTGACAGTTGACAACATCAAGGTAGGTTTTAAAAGGACTGGGATCTGGCCACTCAATCCGGATGCACTCGTGGAAGACATGCATCCCAACGACACATTTCAGGTTGACGAGGATGCTTCTGCAATAGAAAACATTCTAAGTCTTTGAAGACTTGCTGCGTCAAGAGAGGATGGTGCACAATTAAAATCCACTCTTCCAAATGAACAATTGTAGACTGCGACAGAATCGTGCAGCAGTCCCCTGATAGTTGTCATGTTGATTCAGTTGCAGAAGTGGCGGCGGACATCCCCATTGACCAATTCAATGATAGCTTAGCTCTTCCATCAGAATGAATTGCACCATCTTGGTTGGTGGAGGGGGAAATTAATCAAGGCATTGATTTGCATGTCCCAGAAACGTAGGGTACTTTTACTTTTCCATCACCACCACTTGCAACTGAGCTATCTGAAGTTGTGCATTACTATGCTCCTTGCACTTCAGATTTAGGAGGTGATCAAGATTTCACTGAGGACTCACAGGTAGCGAAGGAGAACATTTTTTCACAGTTGGATCGAACAGAACAAACTAAAATAGTTCTGCACATCAGCAAATTCCTCAAGCTGCCTGTGCACACTGTTCGTAAAAAAAAATCAAAAGGTGGTGCAATTCGGTTGAGTAGAGAGTCTCAATTGCTGACAACAGATGACTACATGAAGTTGTTAATGGAGCAAGAGCAAAGGAAGAAAGAGGCCGAGGAGTTAAAAGTCTAAAAGAAGCAGGAGAACAAGGAAAAAAAAGAAGCAAATAAAGTGGCAAAGGAGTTGAAGGAGCAGGCCAAAATAGAGAGGGAGATACAACGTAAAGAAAAAGAGCAGTAGAAAATACAACAGAAGAAGGATAGAGATGCCAAAAAGGTGCTAGAGATGCTTCAAAAGGAACAGGACCGAAAGGAAAAAGAGATTGAGGACACGCAGAGGGCTTTACAAAGAGAAAGGCAGTTAAGGGCCCCTGCTAATCCATTGTCTTAAAGTCATGGAGTATTCCGTGATATTCTCAACATTAATATCCCTTAATTCTCCATGACAATGAATTATTCAACCATCTCCCAATCTGACTTTAGGTGCACTCAATTTTTAAATTACACTGGCACTCGTGATGTATAGATGTCTACACCACCGCCCCCAACACATGTCACTTATACCCAGTTTTCTAGTCCATCTCCCAGTCATGTAAGCAGCACTCCTCATCGAGTGGAAGGGGACGAGAACTTGGCTAGTGGCACCTCAAGAAGCCAACCACCATTTCTCTATCATAGCAGCTAGATGTAGCCTTAATTCGATTTCATATGCACTTGATGTTTTCGATAGTTTTTTAGTTTTCATATCTACAATTGCACCCTTCTTGTTGACAGTTTGAAATTTTTGATAACTACAAATGCAGTGTTATTGTATTGATTTGCAATGTTTTTTTATCAGATTGCAATGTGTGTTGTATATATGCTTCTTGTTCCACCTATGTTCAATTGACAGTTTGAAATTATCATTCACTCTGGTTATCTTATTCTCATAGGTTCTGCATTATATATCAGTTAGGTTTGCATAGGTAATTTCATAGGTTATCACTATTTATTTATCATAAATCTATTTCATTTTTCACTTGTCAAAAATGTGTTTCCCTAGGGTTTATATTGCAAATATTATAGTCATAGGTTAGCATTTGTGTTTCCCTGTGGTTTATATTACAAATATTACAGTCACAGTTTTAATTTTTTTATGTTTTGACACATGGGAGGATGGGATTCATCGGTCTGAATAAAAAAATATAATTTTGGTCATGCGATCGAAACATAGGCGGTTGGAGTGCCAGTTGGTGCGTGGCACAACATGCAAAGTGGAAAGCCCTGCCACGTCGCCGCATGCCACTCCGCCACCTAAAAACTCCACTGCATCGCATTAATGTCTCGCCGCCCATTCTAATTTTGTCCGTCACACCTCATTTACTTCCCATCCCCTCTTCATTCATCCACGACATCCCGCGTAAATTTCAATACGAAGGGAATTTAATGCTTGCAGTGCCTCGCACAACTTGCCAACTTCAGAGCCTTTCAATCTACCAAGTTCTTGAATTTTCCTTAGTTTTCCACCATAAGGTGCTTGGTTCAGGTCTCTGCAACTTCCATCCCGCCACCACAACATGCTACGCTCAGACTCCAGTGTCACTCCGAGCTTATCTTTATTGTTACATATACATATATGTATATGTTTATGCATGTGGTATATACATATACTTATACAAATGTAACTATATGTATATACATATTCATATATATAGACTTATACATATGTAAGTATATGTATATCATAGACATAGACATAGACATATACATATAAGTAAACATATACATATATGTATATGTATACACATATAAGTATACATATACATATATGTACATATATCTATTTTCTTGTTGTTCTTCAATTCAGTCCTGCAACTATTGTATCCTTTTTAGGTGCCATTGATTAATTTGGGGGTGTTCTCTTTTTCATAGGTTCTGCTTCACCTATTCAGTTATGTAAATAAGTATACAAATATATATACACATACATATATATGAATATGTATATATATGTTTACACATATTTATTTTGTTGTTAATATTTATTTAGACATATAAATAATGTTCGTTTGTCCAATGCAAGTAACCAATGTATGCATGCCATAGATAAATCTGGGGTTGTTTTTATTTTCATTACAGTAACAAATAATATTGTTGGTTGTTTCAGTGCCATAGATAAATCTAGGGTTGTAACATGGATGAATGGATTTTAGTAATCGTTCAATTGAGTAATTAAAGAGGACTGTACAGAAGAATTGGCAGGGGCGGTGAGAGATTAATGCGAGGCAGTGGAGTGAAAGGGTGGCCAACTTATACTCCATCAAAAACACTTTTAACTTCCAACCATACAAATATTAAAGTCAATGTGCAATGATGAACACCTTGGAAGAAGTATTATCTATTCAGGATATACATGATGTCGATGGATCAAAACATCCATGGTAGATCACATATATCTTGAACAGATATACATCTTTCAAGGTCTATTACTATTTGACGAATAAACAATACTTGTAGGAATGACTTGAAGAAGGCTAAGCTAAAAAAGATACAATAGTTAGAGGATTGAATTGAAGAATGGTAAGCTATGAAAAAGAGAACAACCTCAAATTAATCAATTGCACATATGAAAGCTAGAATAGTTGCATGAGTGAATTGATGTAGTAGAACCTATAAAAAAGATAACACCCCCAAATCAATCAATGGCACCTAAGAAGCATACAATAGTTGCAGGACCAGATTGATGATATTGAACCTATGCAGAAGACAACACCCCCAAATTAATCAATGGGACCTAAGAAAGCTAGATTCGCTGCATGACTGAATTGATATAGCAGAACCTATAAAAAAGGATAAGACCCCCAAATTAATGCAATGGCACCTACAAAGCATACAATAGTTGCAGGACTTGATTGATGGTAATGAAACTATGTAGAAGACAACACCCCCAAATTAATCAATGACACCTAAGAAAGATAGAATAGTTGCATAAGTTAATTGATGTAGCAGAACTTATAAAAAAGATAACACCCCCAAATCAATCAATAGCACCTAAGAAGCATACAATAGTTGCAGGACTAGATTGATAATATTGAACCTATGCAAAAGACAACACCCCCAAATTAATCAATGGGACCTAAGAAAGCTAGAATAGCTGCATGATTGAATTGATGTAGCCGAGCCTATAAAAAAAGATAAGACCCCCAAATCAATGCAATGGCACCTACAAAGCATACAATAGTTGTAGGACTTGATTGATGGTAATGAAACTATGCAGAAGACAACACCCCCAAATTAATCAATGGCACCTAAGAAATCTAGAATAGTTGCATAAGTTAATTGATGTAGTAGAACTTATAAAAAAGATAACACCCCCAAATCAATCAATGACACCTAAGAAACATACAATAGTTGCAGGACTAGATTGATGATATTGAACCTATGCAAAAGACAACACCCCCAAATTAATCAATGGGACCTAAGA